>CM045935.1:3842500-5342500 GCA_025177825.1 Aechmea fasciata
ATAAATAAGGATATTTTTTTTATTTGGATGAAAATACAAGTATAAACTAAACTAGAAAAATTGTATTTGGATGAAAATATAAGTATAAGTGAAATAGTTGGTAGTTATAAATAGAAAAATAATGATTTTAACACAATAATTAAATTTAAAATTTTAAACTTATAATTTTAAATTAAAAATTTTAACTTTTAAATTTTAAAATTTGAAATTAAAATTAAAACTTTTAATTTTCAAAATTTAAATATCAAATTTTAAATTTAAAATCAAATTTAAATTTGAAAGATATAAAATATCAGTTTTTAAATTTAAAATCTAAAAAAATTAAATTTAAAATTTAAAAATATCAAATTTATAATTTAAACATTAAAAGTTATAATTTAAAACTATAAATTTAAATTTTAAAAAACTAAATTATAAATTTTAGAAATTTAAATTTAAATTAAAAATAAACCGCTCTCTCTCTCTCTCTCTCTCTCTATATACCCGGGGAGGTATTCTATATTGTCACACTTACAACACATCATCAATATTTTTGCTTTTCAAATAAAAAGTACAATAAAATTATTTTTTTACAATCATGATGTGACATATATTTCAAAAAAAACTATTTTTAATTAATTTGTTATACCACATCACATCACATATATATAGAATTTTTCCTATCCGGGAGGGGTGGAACAAGCTATTCACAAGTAGTTCCACCTCAACCTGGTACCAGGTTAGGGTGGAATAAGTTGTTCCAACCACCCACCCCCCAAGAGGGGGAATACCCAGTACCCAATCCAAACGGTAGCGGACGAAACGGGGCTATGCCCTTTGGAGGGCCAATGTGACGCCCCAACTTCCCGTCACCCATCCTAAAGTCTCTGACGCTTAACTCTTAACCTCTTGGCTGCACACCACCCAAAATCTTGGCGGGTTAAGAGTTTAGCCTATTATATCTCATATATAGGACTATCCGGGGTCTCACAATCTCCCCACCTTAAGCCGACGTCCTCGTCGGCTCGGACTCACAAGTACCGGGCGATGTGAGACTCGTCTCGCTAGCCCGTCATCCGCACACGGCTCGGTGAGACTCATCTCACACTTCGGTAATTGGCTCGATACCATCCGCGACGCCCCTTCAGGGGTCACCCATCCTAGGACTACTCCCGTCCTAGCACGCTTAACTCTCTTAACCTCTTGGGCCTTGCCACCACCCAAAATGCTTAAGCCGGGTTAAGAGTTTAGCCCTATTATATCTCATATATAGGACTATCTGGGGTCTCACAGCCAATTAACATTTACCTTTTTAGTGACGGTTTCAAACCTTTACTTAAAAAATATGTTTAATATATATAATTATTTCGACCTACTTATGAAATCTGTGTAAGTCATTTCGTTGAATTCTCATATTAATTTCTATAAAATTTGTATAATTTAATTTAAAAGAATAGTATTTTTATCTTATTAAATCTTGTAAAATGCTCCTAAATTTTTATAAAGGGAGAGTGTGAAGAATAGATTGATTGAATAATTATAAAGCTTTATCATCAATTATGTAGTATAAAATTACTTATCAAATTTGATGTAATAATAAAATAATTCAATATTATGTACAAGATTAGAAAGAAGCACCGAAAAATAATTGAAAATACTGAAATAAATTGAAGTAAAAGAAACCTGAAAATTAATCTAAGACTAATTTGAAAATATTGAACTAAAAGATACAGTAATATTTAAATAATCTAAAACAATTAGCCTGAACAGTTTGTAAATAAAAAATAAGTAAAATTTTGCACAATACAAATTTGACTATTTAAACTAACATAAGTATCCAAGCAAACTTATCCAATACATGTCATAAAAAGATATTAACAAAATTTATTACAGTTAAATATTTAACTGATCTGAATTAAATGTTAAAATATTTATTCAAACTATTATTAAATATTTATCTTTATATAAACAAAGAAGATTTAAAAAGTGAGGAATGATTTTGAAATTCACTATTTTGAAAACCATTTATAATAGTCAAGGGCAAAATAGACATTTCAATCTTTAACTCATTTTTAATTTTAACCTAACTAAAGTAAAAGTAGGAGAGAAACTGAGGACTCAACAGTTTGGGCATTTTTGAAAGAAAGTAGACATTTAAAGGGATAATTATGATATTATCAAATTTATAAGGGTATTTATAATATTTGTAAGTTTTACCAGAGTACAAATAAAATTGATCCTATAAAAATTCACTATCTTCCTTATTCCATCTTATCTAATCAAACGCTATTTTTTTTAATCCCAAGAATAACCTAATTTTCATCTAGACGTAAAATTAATGTAATTTCCGCTTATCCCTTAGTTTATAATTATTTCTGAAATAGTTATTTTTTTTGCTTATTCCCAAACTAAAACGATACCTACAAGTACTTACCTATCTGTTGTCATATTTCTTTTTAACTCCACCTCAGGATAAATATTGTACTTCAATCCCTAGCTGTTAAAGACATTTGCTTATTTCGAACTAAGATGAAAGTATTAATTGTACTTATATCACTAGCAGTTATAGAAATTGGCCTACATATGTACTAAGATGGTACCCTGATTAATTGAAGCAAATTAATTATAATTTAACACATTCCATAAAACAGGTAAAATGATCAACTTCATATGACATTCTAAATTTATGTGCTCAAAGGTTCCCACAGCAAAGCATCAATACACCAACACAACATATAAAAAAAAAAAAATTTGAAAACTTCAGTTGGAGGCGACTGCGAACCTGGAGGCGGCGGCGCGCGGAGTTGGAGGCAGCGGCAACGAAGCTGGAGGCAGCGGCGGCGCGTGGATCTGGAGGCAGAGGCCGCGAATCCGGAAGCGCCGGCGTGCGGATATGGAGGCGGCGCTCGGAGTTGTAGGCGGCGGCCGAGAAGATCGAGTCGGCGGCGCCCGGAGTTGGAGGCGGCGCCGGTGATGGAGGTGAGCGGGGGAGGGGAAGAGGAGAAAGTGTTGAGGGCGGCGGCCGCAAAGCTCGAGGAGGGAGTTGGAGGCGACGTGAGTGATGGAGGTGAGGGGGGGAGATCGATTTGGGAATGATAGGGGTTTCCACACTTTTTTTTTTCCCCGCAAAAATATATATATATATATATATATTTTTTGGAAGGGTCGACTGTAATACGAGAAATGCTTTATTACAACCTCACCCTACAATTTTTTCCATTGGAAGATCAACTTGCTTCTATATGCAGAATTGTCATTTTTTTCTTCTTATTTCTAGATTTTTTAAAAAAGATTGGATGAACTCTTTTGAGAAATAGCGAAAAAAAAAAAAAAAAAAAAAAGAAATTTCATCCCGAGCCTGCCTAGCTAGGCCCTATTCCTGATTATAGGATTTCAAAAGCCCACGTCGGCCATACAGTAGTGGTAAACCGTAAACATGCACAGAGACCCCTATACTAGATAGAAGAAACTCTTTTTCCTTTTTTTCCTTTTTTTTCTTTATTTTTTTTTATTTACTTCTTCCGGACTATTCGAATTTTAAATAGATTAATTTAGTTTAAAATTTTACTAAATTTATAAGTTTATTAACGGTTAGCTGTTCATTATTTTAATTTTTCTGTGCTAAAAATCAACTAAAAACTATTAAACTTAATAATAAAATTAAAACTTTGACTATATTTACTAAATTTATTACTATTTAGATTAACCCAGTAAATGATTTATCTGTCTTCATATAAAAATTTTGACAGCTCAGCATTGCACCCACGTGGGCTATATAGAGTAATTTTTGGGCATTTTTAGAATTGTTATGAACTTAACCGTATAGCAAAAAATTTAATGAGAGATAAGTGTTAAAAGACTATTTTTTAATAGATAAAATATACAAAATTTCTGCATGGTGACATAAACATTCAAAATTTCTCAATTTTCACCGAAATATTTTAAATCTTCTTATTGACCACTAAGATTTATATTTTTAAAACTTACAGTGACTAACATTATTAGCTGAATGATTAAGAAGAAATTAAAAGCACATGATGACAATATTGAGAGGCCTTTTAAAACACTAAAATTCAGCCTTATTAGCCAAATGATGCATGCCAAGACTTTCTAAAATTATTTACCTTACGATCAAAAGCTCACAAAATTGACAATTTTTAACGATCGATATGGGATACTTGCTAGTTTTACGGTGTAAAAGAATTAAAATAGGTTGAATTTTTGATAGAAAATTCTATTCACTACCTAGATAAAGATCAATAACTCCGATCTTAAATTGAAGGTTCCGATCATCTATTTTTAGGACGTCGTTCGATTTCGGCCGTTCATTTTATGCCCATTTGATGGACTTTATTATGATTTTGAAAAATTACGAAATTTATTTTCTAGAAGTTTTAAATATTCTAGATCATATTTAACGGAGTGGATCGTCGATTCGGAAGCTCTATCATCGAAAACAACTTATTGCGTAGTAGGGCTCTACTACTCTATAATATATATATATATATATATATATATATATATATATATAGAGTCCTATATATGGTGCTTGTAAAAGCACCAAGAATTTGGTACTTGTGAATTTTTTACCGTTAGATCTATGACTTTGATCATTTTCATCCGTTGATACTATTCAACCAACCACTCACTTAACCCAAGGCCCATCATCCTAACCACACATCTATCAATCCAAGGGTTAAAAACTTACAAAGACTAATGACTCAAGATTTTTAAAAGCATAGGAGCTCAATTCTATATATATATATATATATATATATATATATATAGAACTAGGCTACTATGCTATTAATAGCACTAAGTCATTGGTCTACCAAGTTTTTGGCCATTTGGATTGAGAGATGCGCGGTTAGGATGATGTGGGCCCTAGGGTTAAGTTAGTGGTTGGTTGAATAGTATGATCTAACGTGAAAATCATCAAAGGGGTGGATCTAATCTGAAAACTTGGTAGCACCAAATGCATGATGCTATCGATAGTATCCCAGCCGGACTCTATATATATATATATATATATATATAAAATTGAGCTCCTATGCTTTTAAAAGTAACAAGTCATTGGTGCTTGTAACTTTTTAGCCCTTGAATTTATAGATATGAGGTTAGGATGATGTGGGCCCCCTTGGATTAAGTGGGCGGTTGGTTGAATAGTATAATCTAACGGATGAAAATGATCAAAGATGTAGATCTAACGGTTAAAAACTTACAAGACCAAATACTTGGTGCTTCTAATATATATATATATATTAGAAGCAAAAAAAAATTATTCTTAACTTTCTTATTTTTTATTGCAAAATAAACACTTTGGTGAAAGAATTGCAAGCAAACCACTGTGCACTCCTATACTTTTTGTTATATACAATTTTATTTAAAAAATATAAAATAAATACAATACCGAACGAGGCCTTGATATTTTATTTTTAAAAATAAAATGTTGGCATCAGGAAGTAAAACTCATTTAAATTACTGGAATAGACTCTTTATTACTTCTTAACTAATTAAATAATGTTAATTGCTTTAAATTAATTAAGAAAATATGAACTTATAATGTTAATTTGTGAAGTTCTTTATAAGCTTTAGAGATAGTTATTTGTTTATTTTTTAAAAGTTCGAATTTAAAATTTCGGATATATATCAACATTAAATTTTTTGGGCGACATTACTATCATGAGATATTTATTGAGATATTTACTATTCTGCTTATGCATAATTAAGCTCTGACACCTAGGCAATTTGTTACCTTTCCTTTCTTTGTTTTTCTGTACCAACTGAATTTACTTTGGGGCAAAACTATAGTTGGAATCTGACTCTGTCAACAGTAGGTAATTATGAATTTTGAAATAGACCTTTTATTTGTCCTTTTCTTAAAATAATTGACACACCATTACCTTGTCTTTGGAGTTTTTGGACTCTGTCAATAGAAGGTAATTTTGAATTTTGAAATAGACATTTTCGACATACCATAACCTTTTTATATTCTAGTTATCTATTTACGTCGATCAAATTGAAATTTTTTATTATTTATGATTTATTATGTTGAATTTAACTATTTTGAATGCTATATAGTTGATGAAGGTATAATTTCGTGTGTATTATTGGATAATGATTGATAATTATATTTCTTTAAAACAAAAAATAATAAGTCAGCAATAAAGGAAATATCAACTATTTAATTTCAGGGCCGATAACTACGAGGATTAGATAAATCATTTATCAAATTAATCTTTTGAGATACATCTCTTCGTTGCTGTGTTAACTAGGGGTGGAAACGAGCCGAGCCCGAGCGAGCTTACCTCAGCTCAAGCTTGGCTTCAAATTAATTTCAAGCCTAACTTCGAGTCGAGCGAGCTCGAGCCATAAACGAGCCGGCCGCTTGAAATTCTTAACATCGTGCAATCTATAATTTAATTTTTATAAAACATTATCTCAAATTTGATACAAAAAATATCTAATAATTCAACATACAAAATAAATACATAAAATATAATATTATAATATTAAAAAAAGTAGGGAAAGTGACTCTGCGAGCGAGTCAAAAAGAAAGAAAGTGATCAATTAGAGTAGAATTTTGCTGGTTTAATTTTGTGGGCCCAATAATCTCTATATAGATATAATTAAAATATATAATATATATTATTTTATATAATTAAAATATATATTATATATAATTATATATAGAGAGAGTTCGACTACTTATACCGTTATGAGTATATATCAATTTATACTCATTAGTTTTTTATCGTTAGATCTATTCTTTGACCATTTCCATTCTAAGGGACCACTCAATCCTGACGACCACTATCATCCTAATCACACATCCATCCGTCGAAAATTTCTAAGTATAAATGAGTCTATACTCATAAATTGCATTATTACCCCGAACTTTTAGCGAAGTTTCACTTTACCTCGAACTCCTAAAATGGACATCTAACCCCTAAACTCTAATATTTTATTCATGTTATCCCTTCCGTCAATTTTTCGTTAAGCTCCGTTAACCTAAACCGACGGGAGGGATAAAACGAATGAAATATTAGAGTTTAGGGTGTTAGATGTCCATTTTAGGAGTCTGGGGGGTTAAGTGAAACTAGCCAAAAGTTCAGAAGGTAACAATACAAATTACCCAAATTTTTACTATAAATTATTTTTATATTTTTATATTAAAAATTTCTAATTTGCTGAAATGAAGTACAAATTTTTTTTTAAGTGTATTTTATAAAATAATACTTCAAGATAAAAGATACAAACAAGTACTACGTAAAATTAACCGAGAATTAAAATCTTTATATCCGAGTGATGACACCTATTGTAAATCAACCATATTAGCGAGTACACCAGGGATAGTAGAGTGTTTGAGCATCGTAGGTAGTTAGTATCGCTATTTTTTTTATCTTTAAGCTACTCTAATTTATTTCTTTCACTTTTTTATTTTTTGAGAGATAGGTAGCATGCTACCCGCTTCGTTTATTTCAGGTTAAAATAAACTTAGCTAGAAATGTGAATCAACTAGGATTCGAACTAGGGTCTCGACCACCAAGCCCTTTGCCACTTGCTCTGTATTTCTTTCATTTTTATTTTATTACAATAAAATATAGGATAAATTATGGTATGATTTATTTTAGGATAAAATCTATAAAACACTATGATTCCACATTATTTCTTGCCACGTGGCAAGAAATCCTTCATTCATCATTTAATATTATGTACAATATACATATACATACATACATACATATATACATACATACATACATATATATACATACATATATTTACATACATACATACATATACATATATATACATATACATACATACATATTACTCTTCTTGAGCCGAGACTTTTCCTCTTCCTTCAACCGTTTTTCTTTTCCATATGACACCTCTTATCTCCCAAAACTGCTTTCCTTTCATCTTCCAACTCCCGAGACACCTAATCTTTCAAAACCGCTCCCTCCTCATCTTCCAACTCTCAAAACCCCTCATCTTCTAAAACCACCGCCATCCCTCCCTCATTCCCCTCCTAAAATAAATTGATAGTAGGATAAATAAATATCTTTATATGATTAGTTAAATATGAATTTGAGTTTCTTTAGTTTTTTCTTTATTATTTATTACCTTTCATAATATTTTAAATATTTTTTTATTTTTTTTAATGTTTTTATTCGTTTGCTAAATCAGACCATAGATTTTTACTAAAGCATTTCTACCCGCCGCATCGCGCGGGTTCCTACGCTAGTATATATATAATTCAAGATCACTAACTTGAGAATTAGTAGTCAATCCGTAAGTAATATATTATAATAAAATAATTTATAGTCAAGAGTCTCTCTTTACGGTAAATTGCATCATACCTCCGAACTTTTTGCGAATTTCACTTAACCCCCCAAACTCCTAAAATAGACATCTAACACCCTAAACTCTAATATTTATTCGTTTTATTCCTTCCGTTAGTTTCCGGTTAACGGAGCTTAACTAAAACCGACGGAAGGGGTAATATGAACGAAATATTAAAGTTTAGGGGGTTAGATGTCCATTTTAGGAGTTCGAGGGGTAAAGTGAAACTTAGCCAAAAGTTCAGGGTAACAATACAATTTACCCTAAAATTATAGTAGCCCTAACCAATATATATACATATATTTAGGCTACTATGCTATTAAGAGTGCCAACGGATTGCAATTACCGCGCGTTTGGTTCGAGTTATGTAATATTACAGAATATCTCGACATATTTAGGTATCTTGAATTTCGATGTGAGATTACTACTGATGCTGCATTAGTGCGTTTGGTTTAATGCAGTAATATAATACTGGATTGCAGTGTTTATAGCATTACTACGTTTGGTTCAGTTTATAAAATTTAGTAATTTTGACATAAAATAATAGTTTTTCTAAAATTGCCCTTATTGTGGTCATTTAAATATTATTTAGGGCACAAAAATATATAAAAATTTTTCTAACATTTTCAAATCAGATTCAGAAAAAGAAAAATAAAAAAAAAAAAGACGAGATCCAAAACTAGATTAATAAAAATTATAAAAAAAAAAAAAATTAAAAAGTATTTGTTAAGAATGTCTTATTGAATGATTGCAACTAAATGAAACAAGACATGACTTCAGATTTAACGAAGTTTCCATGAATATTCCTTAAATCGACGAAAAAAGGAAAAAAAATAATTTCAAATCAGATTTAACTTCAGTTCGAAAATAATATGTTTCAGCGAGAGAAAAAAAAGTGATTAAATATATATGCAGAAATGGCGTGCGAGAGAGAGAGAGAGCGATAGGAAATGGCGTGCGAGAGAGGGGAGAAGGAGAGAGAGATGAAAATAATGCTGTTAATTGGATTTAGGGTTGTTGGAGGGTAAAATTATCATTTTACATAATATGTAATATTACCGGGTTTCATTAATGCAAGATACACGACCCCCCTCTCATTAATATTTTCGGTGTAATCCTGCTCGATTTGTAATGCTACATTAACGAGTAAATTACATAACGGATGAACCAAACACAGTAATCTAGCTGGCAGGATTGGCTGTAATCCTGCCAGGATAACTCGAACCAAACACCCCCTAAAGATTTTTGGCCCTTGTATGGAGGGATGTGCGGTTAAGATGATAGTAGCTAGGGTTTAGTGAGTGGCTAGTTGAATAGTATGATATAACGGATAAAAATGCCAAAGGGTAGATCTAACGGCAGAAAACTAGAGAGTACCAAATATTTGGTACTATCGATAGTACAGTAGCCAAACTCTATATATATATATATATATATATATATATATATATATTAGGCTACTATGCTATTAATAGCACTAAGTCATTGGTGCTACCAAGTTTTTGGCCATTGAATCGAGAGATGTGTGGTTAGGATGATGTGGGCCCCTTTGGGTTAAGTGGGTGGTTGGTTGAATAGCATGATCTAACGGGTGAAAATCATCAAATGGGTGGATCTAATGGTGGAAAACTTGGTAGCACCGAATGCTTCGTGCTATTGATAGCATAACAGCCGGACTCTCACTCGCTTTCTCTATATATATAGAGAATTGAGTTCCTATATATGCTTTTAAAAGTACCAAGTCATTGATACTTGTAAGTTTTTAGCTCTTGGATTAATAGATGTGCGTTTAGGATGATGTGGGCCCCCTTGGGTTAAGTGGGTGGTTGGTTGAATAGTATAATCTAACGGATGAAAATGATCCAAGTCCTAGATCTAACGGTAAAAAATTCACAAGCACCAAGTGCTTGGTGTTTTTACAAGCACCATAGCCGGACTCATATATATATATATATATATATATATATAGGCCAATGCTACTATACTATTATGAGTAGTGAGTCCTACTACTCATAAGTTTTTCGATGAAGGAGCTTAGAATCGACGATCCGATCCGTTAAATATGATCTAAATTATTTGAAACATCTAGAAAATAAATTTCGTAAATTTTCAAAATCATAATAAAGTCCATCAAACGGGTATAAAATGAACGGTCAAAATCGAACGACATTCTAAAAAACGATTATCGGATCCTTCAATTCAAGATCGGAGTTATTGATCTTTATCTATGTAGTGAATAGAATTTTCTATCAAAAATTCAACAAATTTCGATTCTTTTACACCGTTAAACTAGCAAGTATTCTATACCAGCCGTTAAAAATTGTCAAATTTGTAACTTCTTGATCGTAAGGTAAATGATGTCGAAAAATTATAAAATTTAATTTCTAGAAGTTTTAAATGTTGTAAATAACTTTTAACGGTGTAGATCGCCGATTCGGAAGCTCTATCATCGAAAACAACTTATGAGTACGAGGGCGATCGTACTCATAATAGTATAGTAGCCGGACTATATATATATATATATATATATATATATATATATATATATATATATATATATATATATATATATATATATATATATATATATATATATATATATATATATAGAACTAAGCTACTATGCTATTAATAGCACCAAGTCATTGGTGCTACCAAATTTTTGGCTGTTGGATTGAGAGATGTGTGGTTAGGATGATGTGGGCCTCCTAGGGTTAAGTGGTGGTTGGTTGAATAGTATGATCTAACAGGTAAAAATCATCAAAGGGGTGGATCTAGCTAACGGTGGAAAACTTGGTAGCACCAAATGCATGGTGCTATCGATAGTATCCCAGTAGGACTCTCTCTCTCTCTCTCTCTCTCTCTCTCTCTCTATATATATATATATATATATATATATATATATATATATATATATATATATATATATATATATATATGTAAGGAAGTGAATTCTCGAAATTCGAGAGTTGCACCACGTTTAGAATCGACTGGTTGTCGAGGGGATGGACTTCGGAAAGTTCGAAGTTGATCCGAAGGCCAAAAGCGCACCGGAGTTGCTCCCGGTGAAGTTTTGAAGCATTCGGGCGTTTTGTGCACATAGGCGCAGAAACCCGAAAAGCTATGTTGGGTCTTGAGCTAAATCCGGCATTAGCGTGGATGAAAAGACGATGAAAACGTGCTCGAAAACATGTTTGGAAAGTCTCGGCTCGATTTGAAATGAATCGGAGGTCGAACGAGCAAAAACGAGCGAAAACGGTGAAAAAGCCGAAAATTTGGCTAAGTCCTGAAAAATCGCCACGGGATCCGGATCCCATTTGTGAGATCGGGATCCCACGCGCAGAATGCCATTTTTGGCTTACGGGATCCGGATCCCATGGGCCAGATCCGGATCCCAGCCGCGCAGAATGCCCAGTTTGCTTACGGGATCCGAATCTCGCTGGGCCGATCCGGATCCTACGCGTAATGCCCGATTTTGGGCATTTTGCAAAGTTGAGGGGCTAGTGGCATTTTGTTACAATAGAGGGTTATAGAGGGCATTTCTCCCTCTCTTTCTTTCATTTCCCTCTCACACACACACACCAACACACTCTCCTCTCTCTCTCTAGAAAGAAGAAGAAGAAGGAGAAAAAGAAGAAGAAGAAGAAGAGAAGAAGGAGAAGAAGGCTAGGGAAGGAGTTCTCCATCCTCTTCCTCACCTTCTTCTTGGCTTGGAGCTACCTAGAGGTGAGCTCTCTTGAACCCTAAACTATAGAACTTAGGGTTTTGGGTTTCTATGCTTGGAAATGGGCCAAATGGGACCCTAGCTTGATTCTAATGAGATCAAACCCATGTTTTAGGGTTTTGATCAAATGGGTTAGCTAGTGTGTAAACCTAGGGTTCCAAATTGAGGGTTTTTCATGGTAACTCCTCCTAGAGTGTTCTAAATCCTCTAGGGATAATTTTTATGGAACCCTAGGCTTCCTAAGAGATGATTTGCACAAGTAATTTGGGCTCTAACGCGAGATTTTGCTCGGGGCAATTTCTAGGGCTCAAATTGGGGCTTTTCTTAATAAGAGGTTTTGATCTCTTTTAACCTCATTTCTAACATATTGTTAGGTTCACGAACGCGTTGGCAAAGACGAAATTTCGTTTCGTCGAGCGGTTTGAGTGATCCGAGCCAAACAAGGGCTTGGAGCTGCTGTTTGGCCTAAAGAGGCCAAAGCGGTGTTTGGAGACTACGAGTCGGACGTCGTAGCTTCGTGAGGCTTCCCAAAAGGTGGGGGGTGACACTCGAATACTTCGAACTCCTTTCTATGTCTTAGAAGTAATTTAATTTCATCTCTTGCATGTAGCATCGTAGAATTGCATGTTTAGACTAT
This sequence comes from Aechmea fasciata, assembly GCA_025177825.1. Classification (NCBI taxonomy): domain Eukaryota; kingdom Viridiplantae; phylum Streptophyta; class Magnoliopsida; order Poales; family Bromeliaceae; genus Aechmea; species Aechmea fasciata. Next base: position 3,855,190 of record CM045935.1, read on the forward strand.
TCCTTATGCTTTCTAGTAATAACCTAGTGTACGTGGAATGCTAGGAGAATGGATAGGTGAGGATTGGGTCTGGACGTGGATTCTAGAGTGCTAAAGAAAGAGATGGACTCGGTGTTACTTAATGACATATATCGAGTGGCATTAATATAGTGTATTTGACACTAGAGGTCTTTGGACATAGGGATAGATGAAATCCCAAGAGAAACGGCTCGTGAACATAGATCTTAGTAAAGCTAAGTACATGTGATTGTTGGTCGGAATAGTGGAGTTCCGAGAGAGTTGTTAACCCTAGCGGTAGGGTATCCTCACGTGAAGAGGATAGATCAAGCTCACGGTCTGTGTCAGTGGTGGTATAGCCATCGGTGTCGTCGAGTACTCCGGAGTGTCGCACGATCGGGACCATGTGGAGGTCCACAGACAATCCCGGGCTTGGAGTGCACGTGGAGCCTCCTCCCCAAAAAGGGATTCATATGTGAGGCGTAGGCGAACCCAAGGGTATCGCCACAGATTGGGTAATGGAAATGTTAATGTTAACATTGAACAGTCATTGTTGAACATAGTGAGGATTTGTTAGCATGTTAGTAATCTTTACTATTTGATGCATGCATACAATTTAAAGATTATGGGCATAGTAGCATAGATTTCCTATTATGCAGTTTACAGCTTTCAGATATATATATATCTACATATCTAGTAGTGTTACTTGTGCCCACTTGGACCTAGTGGGGAGATCGGTGGAGTCGGTGGCCGAGCCCACTGGGAACTAAGGAAGTTAGTTCTCACCCCACTCTATTTCCAGTGTTTGGCGCAGGTACATCGGGCGAGGACCGCGGCAAGGGCGTCGCCCCCGATCAGTGAGGACCTGGTAGTTACATTAGTAGCTTTCCTTTTTATGCATTAGATTACACCCTTTTGTATCTAGATGCTTTTTGTTTTGGAAAAGAGAATCAAATGTATTCGTTTTGGAAGAATTATGTACCTATTCGAGGTTAAATGAACATGTAATCATTTTGGGATGCAAATGTAAATCAAGTAAATATGATGTTATAGCTAGTAGTATTCTCTCTTTACTTCAGTGTATTACTTGCTCTAGTTGTTGGCCTGTTTGTGCCTCGTCGATTGTGTATGTTTTGAATTTAGTTTTTCCGGGTGAATTCATGTACACAATCTGTTGTTAAGCCTTGGGCGGGCAGGGGAGGTGCCGTCCGTCCGGCGTCCGCTCGGCGCGCCCGAACCGGACCAAATGGGTAGCGGTTTTCGGGGCGGGGGCGTGACAGTTGTGGTATCAGAGCAACAAGAGCAAGTAAGAGAGAGTCTAGGATGACCTAGGAAACCCTAGGATGGAAACCCTAAGGCTAATAGGTGCGTGAGTGGAACGTGAACCTATGCCGAGTGGCGGAAGTTAATTTGATTGGGACGAAGGGTTGAAATGTCTCTAGTAGTGGCTAGAGATAAGATTCAAGTGGTGTGAGCCCTTGTCTCGAGGTGGTTGTGTTGGCGGCCGACAACATGATGCCGAGAGACGGGAGCGAGTACACTTGTGTGCTTCCGCCCGATTTCAGTGTTATTCGTTAAGTATCGAACTTAGGACGAAATGTTGGTTAAGTAATTAACCAAAGTGTTGTGTTTTCAGGGGCTATGGCACCTAGAGGACGTCCCCGAAAGAACCCCATTCCGCACCGCCTCCCGAGGAGTGACGGAGCACGGCGGCCCGAGCAAGTGAAGTGCGGCGGCTACGGGCGCAAGTGACCGCCCTAGGCCGGACGGATTCGAGCGGCTCCGGGAGCCGATGGAGCGGCAATCGGCGCGCGCGACGACGGCGGCGGCGGCTGCGAGGGCCGTGATTTACTCGTGCCCCGGCCCGCGTGCCGAAGCGGGCTGAGGGTGGGGGTATCCCAGCGGTCCCGGTGACGGCACGCCCTCCGCCGGAAATGGTTCCTCAAGTGGCGTCGGGTTCAGCGACACCCGATGCAACGACCGAGGAGGCGGATAAGGAGCGCGCACTGGCGGCTCTTATGAAGCTGAACAAGCTTAAACCGCCGATCTTCGAAGGCGGAAAGGTGGAACCCGAGGTGGTCGAGTCGTGGGTCGACTCAATGGAGACCTTCTTCGACGACTTGAGCACCTTGGAGAGGGACAAGGTGTACCTCGCTACTCACTGTATGGGTAAGGCGGCGAAGGTCTGGTGGAAAAGGATAAAGAGGGATCGTCCTTCCGACCTTCCGCCAATGGATTGGGAGGAGTTCAAGAGGAGTCGTTCGCCAATCACTTCCCCGACACGGTGAAGCGAAAGCTCCGGGAGAAGTTCCGCAAGTTGGAGCGGGGAGACCGCTCGGTGGCGGACTATGAACAGAATTCTCCCACATTATCGATCGCGTCCCGGATGTAGTAAAAGATGGCCGGGACCGGGCCGATTGGTTCTTGCGAGGACTTCGGCCCAGGATCAATAAGGCCGTGCAGATATTGAAGCTCACGACCTTCGCGGAAGTCTTCGACCGTGCGCTTTGGGCGGAGCACGGAGACGCCCACGTTCGGGAGAAGCGCGAGATGTTGGCCGAGTCGAAGGACAATGGCAAGAAGCGCCAAGGCGGCTCGGAGGGACAGTCGAGTTCCAAGAAACCCCCGAAGTATCCGCGGACTCAATCCAAGGGCCGAGGAGTGCGACGGTGTGTCATTTGTGGAGCTAACCACCCGGTGCCGCGTTGCGAGAAGCGTTAAGGCAGGTGCTACTAATGCGGGCAGCCGGGGCATTTCGTACGCGATTGCCTGGGAGGAGGAGCTTCGCCCACCCCATCGATTGCATCGGCACCGGCGACCATGGAGGAGTTCCACCGTGCAGCGGCGGGACGTGCTTCGACGCCGCGTCAACCGGCGACGCGATCGGCCCCGAGCGGACGGTGTTCGCCGCTCGGGTCCAGCCGAGGAGCCCGCTTGCGAGCATCGCCTTGTGGCAGGTATGGTTCTTATTAATGGAATTCGCTCTAGGGCCATATTTGATACTGGAGCCACTCACTCATTTATTAGGAGATCATTCGCACACATGCATGACATACCCATAGAAGCGAGTGATAGGTGGCAAGTCAAGGGCCCTGAGACGACATTTGACATCAATAGGGAGTGTTTATCGTGTCCAGTACAGGTGGGTGACTGGATAATGCCCATTAGGATGTTAGGGCTCAGGAATCTCATAGAGTACGACGTCATACTGGGCATAGACTGGCTCACGAAATATCACGCAACAATCGATCGTAATAAAGAGTGATTACCTTCCGTGAGCCAGGGCAAACCGAGTTCACATATCAAGGCTGTCAGAGCTCGTGCTTTGTCGCGACGGTGTCGGCGGCGAAAGCGAGGAAATTGGTCAACAGCGGTTGCGCAGCCTACTTGGCGACCGTTGTAGAAGTGGACCGAGTAACTCCGACCTTAGAGGAGTTAGATGTAGTTCGGGAATTTCCAGACGTATTTCCCGCGGAGTTGCCGGGAATACCGCCGGATCGGGAGATCGAGTTCGTCATAGACTTGATTCCCGGTACCGCGCCAATCTCGAAGGCTCCGTACAGAATGGCGCCGGCAGAATTAAAGGAGTTGAGGAGTCAGTTACAAGATCTCCTCGACAAGCAATTCATCCGGCCAAGTGTGTCACCGTGGGGAGCCCCGGTGTTATTTGTGCGGAAGAAGGACGGATCGTTTCGACTCTGTATGGATTATAGAGAGTTGAACAAGGTCACGATCAAGAATAAGTACCCGCTTCCCCGTATCGACGACTTGTTTGATCAGTTACAGGGGTCGTGTGTGTACTCCAAGAGAGGGCTGCAATCTGGCTACCACCAGTTTAAAATCAAGCCGGAGGATGTGCGGCTGCGTTTCGCACGCGGTACGGCACTACGAATTCACGGTCATGCCATTCGGACTTACGAATGCCCGGCGCGTTCATGGACTTGATGAACCGTGTCTTCAGGGAGTTCTTGGATCGATTTGTCGTGGTCTTCATAGACGACATATTGATCTATTCTCGTAGTGACGAGGAACATGCCGAGCATCTGAGGATTGTGCTTCAAGTCCTTCGGGAGGAGAAGCTGTATGCTAAGTTAAAGAAGTGTGACTTCCGGCTCCGAGAAGTCGCGTTTCTAGGGCATGTCATTTCCGCGGGTGGAGTTTCTGTAGACCCGAGGAAAGTCGAGGCAATCGAGGATTGGCCGCGCCCAACGAATGTCACGGAGATTCGAAGCTTCGTGGGTTTGGCGGGCTATTATAGGCGGTTCGTGGAAGGATTCTCGAAGATAGTAATTCCACTTACTCGCCTGACTCAGAAAGGCACCAAGTTTATTTGGAGCGACGAGTGTGACCGGAGTTTCAAAGAGTTGAAGGAAAGACTAACTTCGACTCCGGTGCTCGCGCTACCGGTGCAGGGTGAAGACTTTGTGGTCTACAGTGATGCGTCCTATTCGGGCTTGGGGTGTGTCTTGATGCAGAACGGGAAGGTGATCGCTTATGCGTCCCGTCAGCTGAAGAGCTATGAGAAGAACTACCCCATTCACGATTTGGAACTGGCAGCAGTGATCTTCGCCTTGAAGTTGTGGCGGCACTATCTGTATGGTGCGCACTGCGAGATCTACACCGACCACAAGAGTCTGAAGTACCTATTCACCCAGAAGGAGCTGAATATGCGACAACGGCGGTGGCTCGAATTACTAAAGGATTACGATGTTGATATCCTTTACCACCCCGGAAAGGCGAATGTGGTCGCAGATGCGCTGAGTAGGAAGTCAGCGGAGAACCTCGCCATGTGGGTCACGAATCAAAAGCCCCTATGGCTAGATATGGAGCGAATGGACCTTGAGGTGGTTACTCCCGAGGTTCCGGCCCAATTGATGAAGCTCGTTGTCCAACCGACCTTGTTGGAGAGAATAAAAAGTCTACAACCCGCGGACACAAGTCTCCAAAAGGTTCGGCGCGACATCGAGGAGGGTCGTGGCGGCGACTTCACTTTAGAAGCCGACGGTGCACTCCGATTCAGAAATCGGTGGTGTGTACCAAACGACGAGGAGATCCGGAAGCTAATCCTAGATGAGGCACATCGGTCGCCTTCCTGTGATCACCCGGGCGGCACCAAGATGTATCACGGGTTGAAAGAGCACTATTGGTGGCCGGGGATGAAGGGTGATATCGGACGCTTTGTGGCAAAGTGCCTAGTTTGCCAGCAAATAAAGGCTGAGCGTCGATTTCCAGCGGGAAAGCTTCAAAGCCTACCAATCCCCGTCTGGAAATGGGAGGACATTTCGATGGACTTCGTGGTCGGCTTGCCTCGCTCGACGGGCGGCCACGATGCGATTTGGGTGATTGTGGATCGACTCACCAAGTCGGCACATTTCTTGCCGATCCACACCACCTGGGCAGGAGATAGGTTGGCGCAGGTCTACCTCGACGAGATTGTGAGGTTGCACGGGGTGCCGAAATCGATCGTTTCGGATCGCGACCCCCGATTTACTTCGCATTTTTGGAAGAGCCTGCAAGAAGCCCTTGGCACACGGCTCGATTTCAGCACTGCATTCCATCCCCAGACCGATGGACAAACAGAGAGAACCATTCAGACCCTGGAGGATATGTTGCGAGCGTGTGTCTTCGACTACAAGAGAAGTTGGTGCAACCACCTGCCGATGGCCAAGTTCGCCTACAACAATAGTTATCACTCGAGTGTAGAGATGGCGCCGTTCGAGGCTCTTTATGGGCGGAAGTGCCGATCTCCTATACATTGGAGCGATGTCGGCGAAAGTGCGGAATTCGGCCCCGAGGTGTTGCGAGAAGCGGAGGAGAAAGTCCGCATTGCTCGCAAGAGATTGCTCACGGCGCAATCCAGACAGCAGAGTTATGCGGATAGGCGCCGTCGAGATATTGAGTTCACAGTGGGCGACCGTGTGTTCTTGAAAGTTTCGCCGATGCGGGGTGTAAAGCGATTTGGAGTGCGGGGGAAGCTAAGTCCCCGATTTATCGGGCCTTACGAGATATTGGAGCGAGTGGGTTCGGTGTCTTATCGGCTTGCCTTGCCGCCGAAGCTCGCTGACGTGCATAATGTCTTCCACGTCTCCAACCTTCGCAAGTACCTCTATGATCCGAGCACGCGATGTTATATGAACCGGAACTTCAAGAAGATTTGAGCTACGAGGAGTTCCCAGAAAGATTATCGCCCGAGAGGTGCGAAAGCTTCGAAATCGAGAAATTCCCTATGTGAAGGTGCGGTGGAGCAATCATGATGATCGCGAGGCCACCTGGGAACTCGATGAGCTGATGAAGGAGCACCATCCTCACTTGTTTGAGGAATAAGGTAAAAATTTAAGTTAAAGTTAGTATAAGGGTTCGTTTCGAGGACGAAACTCTTTTTAAGGCGGGGAGGATGTAAGGAAGTGAATTCTCGAAATTCGAGAGTTGCACCACGTTTAGAATCGACTGGTTGTCGAGGGGATGGCCTTCGGAAAGTTCGCAGTTGATCCGAAGGCCAAAAGCGCACCGAGTTGCTCCGGTGAAGTTTTGAAGCATTCGGGCGTTTTGTGCACATAGGCGCGAAACGAAACCCGAAAAGCTATGTTGGGTCTTGAGCTAAATCCGGCATTAGCGTGGATGAAAAGACGATGAAAACGTGCTCGAAAACATGTTTGGAAAGTCTCGGCTCGATTTGAAATGAATCGGAGGTCGAACGAGCAAAAACGAGCGAAACGGTGAAAAAGTCGAAAATTTGGCTAAGTCTGAAAAATCGCCTACGGGATCCGATCCCATTTGTGAGATCGGGATCCCACCGCGAGAATGCCATTTTTGGCTTACGGGATCCGATCCCATGGGCCGAGATCCGGATCCCGCGCAGAATGCCCAGTTTGCTTACGGGATCCGAATCTCATGGGCCAGATCCGGATCCCAGCTGCGCAGAATGCCCAGTTTTGGGCATTTTGCAAAGTTGAGGGGGCTAGTGGCATTTTGTTACAATAGAGGGTTATAGAGGGCATTTCTCCCTCTCTTTCTTTCATTTCCCTCTCACACACACACCAACACACTCTCCCTCTCTCTCTCTCTAGAAAGAAGAAGAAGAAGGAGAAAAAGGAAGAAGAAGAAGGAGAAGAAACTAGGGAAGGAGTTCTCCATCCTCTTCCTCACCTTCTTCTTGGCTTGGAGCTACCTAGAGGTGAGCTCTCTTGAACCCTAAACTATAGAACTTAGGGTTTTGGGTTTCTATGCTTGGAAATGGGCCAAATGGGACCCTAGCTTGATTCTAATGAGATCAAACCCATGTTTTAGGGTTTTGATCAAATGGGTTAGCTAGTGTGTAAACCTAGGGTTCCAAATTGAGGGTTTTTCATGCTAACTCCTTCTAGAGTGTTCTAAATCCTCTAGGGATAATTTTTATGGAACCCCAGGCTTCCTAAGAGATGATTTGCACAAGTAATTTTGGCTCTAACGCGAGATTTTGCTCGGGGCAATTTCTAGGGCTCAAATTGGGGCTTTTCTTAATAAGAGGTTTTGATCTCTTTTAACCTCATTTCTAACATATTGTTAGGTTCACGAACGCGTTGGCAAAGACGAAATTTCGTTTCGTCGAGCGGTTTGAGTGATCCGAGCCAAACAAGGGCTTGGAGCTGCTGTTTGGCCTAAAGAGGCCAAAGCGGTGTTTGGAGACTACGAGTCGGACGTCGTAGCTTCGTGAGGCTTCCCAAAAGGTGGGGGGTGACACTCGAATACTTCGAACTCCTTTCTATGTCTTAGAAGTAATTTAATTTCATCTCTTGCATGTAGCATCGTAGAATTGCATGTTTAGACTATTCCTTATGCTTTCTAGTAATAACCTAGTGTACGTTGTATGCTAGGTGAATGGATAGGTGAGGATTGGGTCTGGACGTGGATTCTAGAGTGCTAAAGAAAGAGATGGACTCGGTGTTACTTAATGACATATATCGAGTGGCATTAATATAGTGTATTTGACACTAGAGGTCTTTGGACATAGGGATAGATGAAATCCCAAGAGAAACGGCTCGTGAACATAGATCTTAGTAAAGCTAAGTACATGTGATTGTTGGTCGGAATAGTGGAGTTCCGAGAGAGTTGTTAACCCTAGCGGTAGGGTATCCTCACGTGAAGAGGATAGATCAAGCTCACGGTCTGTGTCAGTGGTGGTATAGCCATCGGTGTCGTCGAGTACTCCGGAGTGTCGCACGATCGGGACCACGTGGAGGTCCACAGACAATCCCGGGCTTGGAGTGCACGTGGAGCCTCCTCCCCAAAAAGGGATTCATATGTGAGGCGTAGGCGAACCCAAGGGTATCGCCACAGATTGGGTAATGGAAATATTAATGTTAACATTGAACAGTCATTGTTGAACATAGTGAGGATTTGTTAGCATGTTAGTAATCTTTACTATTTGATGCATGCATACAATTTAAAGATTATGGGCATAGTAGCATAGATTTCCTATTATGCAGTTTACAGCTTTCAGATATATATATATCTACATATCTAGTAGTGTTACTTGTGCCCACTTGGACCTAGTGGGGAGATCGGTGGAGTCGGTGGCGAGCCCGGGAACTAAGGAAGTTAGTTCTCACCCCACTCTATTTCCAAGGTGTTTGGCGCAGTACATCGGGCGAGGACCGCGCAAGGGCGTCGCCCCCGATCGATGAGGACTCGGTAGTTACATTAGTAGCTTTCCTTTATGCATTAGATTACACCCTTTTGGATCTAGATACTTTTTAGCTTGAAAAAGAGAATCAAATGTATTCGTTTTGGAAGAATTATGTACCTATTCGAGGTTAAATGAACATGTAATCATTTTGGGATGCAAATGTAAATCAAGTAAATATGTTGTAATAGCTAGTAGTATTCTCTCTTTACTTCACTTGTGTATTACTTGCTCTAGTTGTTGGCACTGTTTGTGCCCCTCGTCGATTGTGTATGTTTTGAATTTAGTTTTCCTGGGTGAATTCATGTACACAATCTGTTGTTAAGCCTTGGGCGGGGGAGGTCTGTCCGTCGTCCGCTCGCTCGCCGACCGGACCAAATGGGTAGCGGTTTTCGGGCGGGCGTGACAATATATATATATATATATATATATATATATATATATATATATATATATATATATATATATATATATATATATATATATATATATATATATATATATATATATATATATATAGGTAAATCTAACTATAAAACTCGATAGTACAAAATACTTAGTACTATCGATAGTATAATAATAGGACTATATATAGAGAGAGAGTCCAACTACTATATTATCGATAGTACCAAATGCTTGGTGCTAGCGAATTTTGTCTTAGTTAGATCTAACCTCTCGACCATTTTTACATTAGATCATACTATTCAACTAATCATCCACTCAACCCTAGAGGATCACTATCATCCTAACCACACATCCCTTCATCCAAATCTTGAAAACCTAATAGCAAGTGGTTGGTACTATTAATAGTATAGGAGACTAATTTTATATATATATATATATATATATATATATATATATATATATATATATATATATATATATATATATATATATATATATATATATATATATATATATATATAAAATACCCGCAAGCTATTATCAGCACAAATAGAGTTTCTCGCGGCTCCTTAAGCTTTATTCATCCATCAATTTTAATGAAGTGGTAAAGGTGAGAGAAGAGAAATTGAGGAGATATTCAGAAAGATGAGAAATTGAGAACCTTAATTTCTCTTCAATTTCTCTTCTCTCTCTCACCTTAACCACCCATCAAAATTGATGGATGGTTAGAAATTTAGGAGCACAGAATACTATTAATAAAGACAAGAGCCGTACTATATATATATATATATATATATATATATATATATATATATATATATATATATATATATATATATATATATATATATATATATCTTTGGAATACTATTAATAATAAAATGTTCTTTTTGCTACGAAGTTTTTAACCATTGGATGAAAAATTATAAGGTTAGGATAATATTATTCGGTTAGAGTTGAGTGGTCCCCTTGGATTGAGTGGTTCCCACTTGGTTATAGTATTTAATCCAATTGGTTAGAAATGATTAAAAAGAGTTTATCCAAAGGCTAAAAACCTCTCGTGATTTCGCACTTTCTCACTTGAGTGCCTTGTGGTTTAAAATGTATCAATTTGGTGCCATGTGGTTTTATTTTTATCGTTTTCTTATAAATTTTACTATTTTCTTTTCTCTTAAATCTGTGACAAACTTAAAATTAAAGGGAATTAAAGTGAATATTCGATAAACCTAGGTGGGTATTTAAAGTTTTTTGTATATAATTTAACGAAATATTAATGAAAAAGCTATAGAAAAAATAAAAATAAAACCACAAGGCACCAATTTGATATACTTTAAACCACATGGCACTCAAGTGAGAAAGTGCGAAAAACACAGGGGGAGTTTTTTAAGTTTTTCCTAAATATTATTTTAATTATTATAATTTTATTTATATTCTTATTTTATCATTATTATATTTTTGTTCTTATGTATTTTTACTATAGCATTAGCTACCGCTTCTTCAGTTTTTTCTACTTTTGTTCTTTTTAATTTTTTAACCCTTTTTTTATTTTTTATGTTATTTTTTATAGGCAAATATATTTATTTATTTCTATAGAATCGACACGCTGCACCGCGATTGCGCCATTACTAGTGTTTCTTATTAAGGTTTGTATGATAATCCATGAGTGTACCTTTCTTAGTTTCTCAATATTATCATAGAGATATGAAAAAAAACGATATGCCGACTCATTTTAGTGAAGTTTTAAAATCTAACTTATCCAATTATTCCAGATTATTAGACATATGTGAAATAATGGCATAGGGCAGAAAGGTAATTAATGTAATTTTAAATGCATAGAAGATGAGAAATGAATATTTGAGATTAGTTAATCAGATACATTTGTGAAAAGAAAAACATTTTAGAATAGTGCTTCTTATTAAAGGTTTTTATGAGAATCCATGCGTGTACCTTCCTAAGTTCTTCAATATCATCAAAAATATTGAGATACAAAACAATACGATATACCGACGAATCTTAGTAAAGTTTTAAAATCTAATTTATCCAATTATTCCAGATTATTAGACATATGTGAAATAATGGCAAAGGACAGAAAGGTAATTAATGTAATTTTAAATGCATAGAAGATGGAAAATTAATATTTGAGATTAGTTAATCAGATACATTTGTGAAAAGAAAAACATTTTAGAATAATGTTTCTTATTAAAGATTTGTACGTGAATCCATGCGTGTACCTTCCTAAGTTCTTCAATATCATCATAAATATTGAGGTACGAAATAATACGATATACCGACGAATCTTAGTAAAGTTTTAAAACTAATTTATCCAATTATTCCAGATTATTAGACATATGTGAAATAATAGCACAGGACATAAACGTAATTAATGTAATTTTAAATGCATAGAAGATGGAAAATTAATATTTGAGATTAGTTAATTAGATACATTTGTGAAAAGAAAAACATTTTAGAATAATATTTCTTATTAAAGGTTTGTACGAGAATCCATGCGTGTACCTTCCTAAGTTCTTCAATATCATCATAAATATTGAGGTACGAAATAATACGATATACCGACTAATCTTAATAAAGTTTTAAAACTAATTTATCCAATTATTCCAGATTATTAGACATATGTGAAATAATCGCATAGGACAGAAAGGTAATTAATGTAATTTTAAATGCATAGAAGATGGAAAATTAATATTTGAGATTAGTTAATCAGATACATTTACGAAAAGAAAAATATTCTAGAATAATGTTTCTTATTAAAGGTTTGTATGAGAATCCATGCGTGTACCTTTCTAGGTTCTTCAATATCATCATAAATATTGAGGTACGAAACAATACGATATACCGACGAATCTTAGTAAAGTTCTAAATTCTAATTTATCTATTGTCAAATTATTAGACCTATGTGAAATAATGGCATAGGGCAGAAAGGTAATTGACGTAATTTTGACGGAAAACGGTAAATAATACATGAAATAAAGTGGGTAGGATTTTTTTTTGTAATTATATTTTTCTTATTTGAGATAGAGAGCAACTATGGGAATTATAAATTAGATCCTTTTCTTTCCCTAGAAAATATCATCTATTTGGTCCATTCCTTTCCCTAGAAAATAGCCATTGTGGTCACAATGGCATTCCATTCTATAGTCATAGCTACATTAGTATCTACTATTATTCTTGTACGTGGAATCTCTGCTCATAAAGCCATCAAGAAGACCATAAAGGTATTTATATTGAAAGCAGATTTAATCAAAAGGGTAATGCCAGGTTTACGATCTAAATTGGATTGTGATGCCACAACATTCTCATCAAAAGATCATTCTTTTCTCCACTAGTGTTGTTATTTTCTTTCTCTGTGTTTTTCTTTTAGCCCCCGTTTGGTTCGGGGTTAAGAAAAAACTAGTTATTCCAGGGATAGTGTTAGGTTTGGAGTTAAGGTGGTGTTAAAGTATTTTTATATTTGGTTGGAAGTTGGAGTTAGTCGAGGATAGTGAAAAATAGTGTTTGGTTGAAGTAGATGGGATAAAAAGGATAGTGGGTTATTATGAATAGAAAAATAGTGTTTGGTTGAGATTTGGTAGGGTTAGGTGAGACTAGCTAAACCGGAATAACTTTTTGAGGTGGAGTTTGCTAACCCCACCTCTTTTTGGTGGTGTTTGGGGATAAAATGGGAGTTAAGGACACCCAACCAAACGGAGGGTTAACTAAAAGTTTTTTGCCTAAGGACTTATCATTTTTCTACTAGTTTTCAATCAAAACAAAAGTATGGTATAAGGCTACTAGAAATTGCTATTTTGGTGGTGTAAACTCAGAAGTGCTGAAACCAAAAAAACAATTAGTAAGTGCTAGGCATTTTTGAATGAGAGGTTACGTACACGAACTGCATATCTTTTTTAATTATAAACTTTACATTTCTTTTTAATATATATATATATATATATATATATATATATATATATATAGTATAGAGTGCTATGCTTATGGAAGCACGGAGGCTTTCGTGCTTCCACTTTGTTTTCGATGTTCGGACTTTCGAATCGACGATCGGTTAGACTTGATCTAGAGTATTTGAAGTATCTAGAAAATAAATTTCGCGATTTTTCGATATCATTTGCCTAGTGATCGAAGTGGCTCAAAATCAACGGTTGGAAATAAAAATCTTACAAAATATGATGATATGACATTAAAATTTTAGATCAAATTTATTGATCTTATTTTATATGGTATAAATAATTTTCTATCAAAATTTTATGTGATTTGGATATTTCTACACCGTTAAACTTGCAACCTCACCACGGCCGTTAAAATTAGTGATTTTGAGCCTCTTCGATCACTAGGCAAATGATATCGAAAAATCGCAAAATTTATTTTCTAGGTACTTCAAATACTCTAAATCAACTCTAACGGAGCCGATCGTCGTTTCGAAAGTCCGAACATCAAAAACAAAGTGGAAGCACTAAGCCTCCGTGCTTATAAAAGCATACCAAGACAACTCTATATATATATATAGAGTCGGACTGGGCTACTATTAGTAGTAAAATCTCATTGTTGCTACCAGTTTTTTAACCTTTGAATCAGCTCTTATCATTATTTCTAACTATTGGATTAAATACTATAACCCATTGGGGACCACTCAATCCTAGGGTGACCACTCAACGCTAACTACCTAATATCATCCCGACCCTACAAATTTTCATCCGAGGGTTAAAAACTTAGTAGTAGAAAGGGCGTTTTACTACTAATAGTATTCCACTAATTCTATATATATATATATATATATATATATATATATATATATATATAGAGTCCTTACTATACTATTATGAGTATTGAAGACCTACTACTCATAAGTTTTTAGTCGTTCAGATGAAAAAATGAGTGATTAGGATGAGAGTGGTTACGGTTAGGTTGATAGTGGGGCCCCTAGGGTTGAGTGAGTGGTTGGTTGAATAGTATAATCTAACGGGTGAAATTAATTAAAGAGTAGATCTAATGGCAAAAAACTTATGAGTACAAGAATACATACTCATAAAAGTATAGTAATAGGACTATATATATATATATATATATATATATATATATATATATATATATATATATATATATATATGGTCCGGTTAATTAGGATCCTTCTAGTACCAATAATCGTTCGCTATCAACTTTTTCATTATTAAATCTTTTTTTTAATTCAATTTCAATTTTTAGATTATACTATTTCATCAATCATCGGCTAAGGCTTCGTTTGGTCCGGGTATAAGCAAGAACTAGTTATAACGGGGATAGGTACAAGTAGGGGTTTTCGTAGAAACAAAGGTATTTTTCTGTTTGGATGAAAATATGAGTATGTAACTAGAAAAATTATGTTTGGATGGTTAGATTTGAACAAAAGGAATAAGAATTATAATTTAAAATTAAAATTATATTATCTAATTAATTAACATCAAATATTATATTTATAATTTAATTTTTAAATGTTATATTTATAAAATTTAATTAATTTTTTTTTATTTTAAAATTTTAAAATTTAAGATTTAAATTTTAAAACTTATAATTGTAAAAATTTAAATTTTAAAATCCAAAATTTAAATTTAAGACCAATTTTAAAATTTTAAAATATAAAATATCAAATTTAGAATTTAAAATTTTAAATTTTAAAGTTAAAATTTAAAATTTTAAATTATAAATTTAAATTCTAAAATTTGAAATTAAATATTTTTAAAATTTAAATTCTAATTTATTTTTAAAATTTGAATTCTAATTTACTCTCTCTCTCTCTCTCACCCTCCCTCCCTCCCCCTCCCTCTCTCTCTCTCTCTCTCTCTCTCTCTCTCTCTCTCTCTCTACTCAACTCAAGTGGGCTGGGAAACAAGCTTGTTCCACTGGCTTAATCACTTAGGGATGGATCGTGGGTATGGATACCGAAAAATTGCAGGTATCTGACTAAAACTAACGGGTATACGGCTTAAAATAAATGGGGATATGGATTTGGATATGGGTATAAAAAATAAAAACCCGACGGATATGGGTACGGATATGGATTTTGTGTATACGACGAACGAACCCGAACCCGAAAAAATTATATATATATTATTTATTTATTTATGTAAGATATAAAATATATAAAATATTCTAGTAAAATATTTAATTATGTTTATTTATATAACATGAATGTATTTTGATTGTATTTTATTGTGTTTTGAAATTTTGATTTTACTATAATATATTTTTAAATATGGTAAAAAAATTCATTATTTTGGATTTGGGTTTTCGGGTTCGGGTTTTCGGGTTCGGGTTCGGGTTTCGGGTTTTTGGTCGGGTCCGGATATGGGTATGGATTTTTAAAACCCGTCGGGTTCGGGTTCGGGTTCGGGTATTAATTTCGGGTTCGGGTTCGGGTTCGGGTTTTTGAAAACCCGACCCAAACCCGACCCGTTGACATCCCTACTTGTCACTCTTATGTAACGACCCAGCCCACTAGCAATAATAACTCGTTGGGCCCAACCACCGGCCCAAAATGCTTAAGCTCAGTTATTATTACTAGTGTCCAAGTCTTATATAAAGACAATGACAAATCCATTCCCATCCGATGTGGGACTATTGGGGTGTCACAGACTCCCCCCGTTAAGGTCCTGACGTCCTCGTCAGTCCAATCACACACACACAGCCCAAGAACACCAGGGGATGTGAGACTCGTCTCGCTAGCCTTGTCATCCAGACCCTAGCTCAGCCGAGACTCACCACACATATCCAGTGGTGGGCAGCTCACGATCTGCAAATGTAACGACCATAGCAACAATAACTCGTTGGGCCCAACCACCGCCCAAAATGCTTGCTCGATTATTATTCTTAGTGTCAAATCTTATATAAACAAATGACAAATCCATTAAATCCGATGTGGAAAATTGGGGTGTCACATCTTAACTGGTTGTAGGTCCCACCATAAAAATTTCTTGTTTGGATACAAGATATATAGGGGATAAGCCCCTTATCCCCTATCTTGTATCAGATCCAAACAGGACCTAAAAGAACAATTATCATTCCAACCTTACAAATCTTAATCCAAAAGTTGAAAATCGGCGGGCACCAAGTCATTGGTACTGTTAAAAGCATTCTAACCTCGGTATAGATGTCTAGCTTTTCTGGATTTTTTTTTAAATATTTTATTGCTTTGGATTTGCTCAGATATAAAGTTTGCTTTAGTTTGCGTGATCTTTTCTTCTCTTTCTATTTTTCTTTTTGTTCCGCTGCTTTGGATATGCTTAGATATAAATTTTGCTTCAGTTTGCACGCTGAGATCAAAAAAATTGGGTGCATACTAATCCATTGCGGATGTCGCTGTGTTGAAATACAAGAGATATGTATTTCGCTGTTATTTCACATTTAAAAAATTGCACATGAAATTAATTAACCTGGGTCTTTTATATATATGATCATTATTTTTTTCCTTGCTTTTTCCTGATATCCTAAATTGTTATAGCAAGATAGGCATGCCCGTAACTTTTTTTTTTTTTGGACAAGACCTGTAAATTAAGCAATGACGTTTACATGCTTTCCGGAATCAAATGTAAGTTACTAGAATATTTCAATGGAAACTTCGTTTAATTAGGAATAATATATTTTTTGTTTGGAATGTTTTAAAGTAATTAATTATATTGTTTGGTGAAAAATAAACAACTCCTTTGAAATTGACATTTTCTTTTCCTTATTAATATAACATCTCCCCAGCGGCATATAAAGTTTTCCAAATTTGGCTAAAATTTTAATTTCAAACAGTAAATTTTAGAGAGGTACTTAAATACATTCATGTGATTATTTGGAGAGCCGTTGATGAAAATCATTCAACGGCTATTGGTTTTCTAGTTTGTTCACTCTACGTCTCTACCTGCCTCCTGCTATTATTAATAAGCATCCGAGTTGATCGGTTTTATTTATGAGTGCACAGTAGTCTTTTAATGCCATATGTGGAAATCTCTTATAAAGGCAACTGTTACTTAAAGCAGTTGTACGATTGGCACCTTATGTTAAAGTATTAAAAATTTGAAGAATTAACTAATTACATTAACATGGTCATTCAATTAAGCCTTCAAATTTCTTATACTTAAACATTTATATTTGATTTATGAGTCGAATGTAAATTAGTATAACAGTTTATTGATTTATTTTAGTAAATGCGCAAAATTCAGTTTATAACGCCTTAATTTCTTTCTTTTTTTTTCTTAATAAGTATGTTTGACAAAACCAGAAAAAAATTTCTCTTGTGATATAGGGCAGGCATGTGTTCATTTTTTTTTATTTTTTTTTTTTTTTTTTTTTTTTTTTTTTTTTTTTTTTGAGAATTAAGTAGCGGCTAAAACATTGTTAGTTTAGAAATAAAGCTTATTATAAATATGAATCAGTTAGGATTGACATGGTGTGGTCATGGCCAAGCAGCCTTTACTGTCTGCTTTCTAAAGGACGGTCGGTGCATGTGTTTATATTTTATGCGATTCAAAATATAGTATTGTACCACTGAAATTTTACTTTATTTTGAATTTATCACATATATAGGCTCTCCAAATATCTTGCAAGTTTTAACTACAAATTTCCACAGAAACAAAAACTATAAATGAGTAAAACACTGCACTATCAAATGATGCAATAAATGATCCACAAATGTGCATAGAAATGCAAGCAATTGGAATCTTTTTTTTTCCCCGTTCGTCAGAAATGAGACAAATATTAAATAAAATAGAAATAGATGGACAGATATAAAATTCATGATTCAGGGCTAATATGATGAACAAAATCCATACCATAATTTGTCGCGCACTAGTGCCTCTACATTTAGCATATATGCAGGATGCATGTTACTACCGGCTCAACAGGTTGCATATATAATATAATTACTTTTATACTCCCATATTTGTTGTTAATAAAGAACAGTAGCTTTTTTTAAATTTTTTTATTTTTTTTATGAGATGTACCGAAGCATTTCTCTAGATTTTATAGAATTAGAATTTCCATTCTTATGAACTCTTCTATGTTTTGAGAGAGCCAAACGAGAGGTATTTAAGTGAGATCAGTCAAGCACAGGATCGAAGATCATATTTCGAAGAAGCACGTATAATTAACAAATTGAAGTTTAATTTGACTTCGACAGAGCGAAAACGGTGATATCATCGACTGCTTCGACATCTACAATCAACCGGCTTTCAACAACCCTCTGCTGCAGAATCACACAATTCAGAAGCGACCCTCGAAGCGGGCGGCGAGAGTTTCTGGTAAATCCTTAAAACCATTTGAGCAGGAGTGGCAAAAGAGTGGAAGCTGCCCCAAAGGAACGGTTCCTATTCTGAGGACTCCTCCCCGGAACACCAGCATTGCCACGGACTTCATGTTTCCATTCCCCAAAAGTGGTGGCTTTGAAACAATGGGTGATTTTCAACAAAATGGGGAGGTAACTCAGCATGCATGTTTTACATGCCAAGAATAATATGTATGCTTGTACAGTACTCCAGAAAAGCTCTCAACTTTCTAATTTATTTATCTTAAAAAGCTAATATTAAAAATATTTTTTTTTACGTTCAAGCTATTTCAAATATACTCCTATTAAAATTAAATTCTATTAATAAACAGTTAATAATAATCGTTATATCTATAGAATTATTATTTTATCTTTTTCAACATATCATTTTACTAGCTATCACCAACTTTTCTTATATGTCATTAAATTTAAGGACAAAAGAAGTATTTGATTTTTAGTCTTTTCAAATATACGTACTTTTCTATCATCACAAGCTTTTCTCATTTGGCCTTAAGTTAAAGACAAAAAAAAGTATTTTGATTGTTTTTAACTTTACTAGACATTTAACTCACATTTAACTCAAATAACTTAACGGATGGTAACTACAGAGGTACTTTTGAATAATAGAGAAACATATAATATGTGTATTAGCTAGAAAAAAAAAAGGTAAACGTAAATTAGATATTTTCGAATTTTGAAAGTTATATAAGCAATTATCCCGAATATATATATAGTGTTTGATCAATATATAACACAAATTAATTTTACTCTCGGCATAACATGAAGAATAATTTCTACCTATAAGCTTGAGTTATTGGATTGCGTATGACTTCTTTAACATGATATCATAGCTAAATTCACATATTCTAAATTTAGATTGTACTTGTTTGCTGCATGTTTAGTGCGTGAATTTCATACAATTATATTGTGTTTGTACTAGCTACATGCGAGTGGCGTTAAGCACATATAAAAAGAATGTGTTAAAACTAATAATCACCTAATTAATATTTAAATCTAGATTGTACTTGTTAGCTTCGTGTTTAATACGTGAATTTCTTACAATTATATTGGATTTGTGCCATATGCTGGTGGCGTTAAGCACATATCAAAAGAATGTGTTAAAAATAATAATCTCCTATATAGACACAAAATTTATGTATTGTATGTACAGTATGTGTAGGGGTGTAATGTGGGCTATGCCGGGCCGGCACGGCCCACATTTTTTGGGCCAATTCGGGCTGAGGTCTGGCCCGGCCCGGCCCGGATTTGAATTCAGGCCGGGCCGTGCCGGGCCCATTTTTTCAAGCATCTGGCCCGGCCCGGCCCTTGGCCCGGAGGCCACGGGCCGTGCCGGGCCGTGCCGGGCTTCGGGCCGGCCTACAAAGTATTTGTTTTTTAAATTTTTTTTAAAAATTTACTATGAAATATATTTATTTAAATTAATATTTTAATTAAAACTTTAAAAAATTATAAAAATAATTATACTAAAATAAATATTTAATTTTTTAAAAAAATAAATAAATTTGTATTATGTATTTATTTTTTAAAAAAAAATGTTATAGGAATGGACCAAAAAGTCTTTGGTCCAATGGACCAAAAAGTCTTTGGTCCATTGGACCAAAAGTCTTCCCAAGGTCTGCCTCAGCAGACCTTGGGAAGGAGCTCCTGGGAAGGAGGGCTCGGCCCTCCTCCCCAGGAGCTTAGACCCCATGGCCCAAGGCAATTGCCTTGGGCCATGGGGTGCGGGCCGGGCTGGCCGGCTGGCACGGCCCAAGCCGGCCGTGCCGTGCCGGGCCGCCCGTCTACCCTCGGCCCGGCACGGCCCAGGCCCGAATCGGGCCGTGCCGTGCCGGGCCGTCGGGCTATAAAATGTTAGCCCAGCACGGCCCAGGGCTTCGGGCCGGCCCGGCCCGGCCGGGTGCTACAGTCCCGTGCCGTGCTTTGGCCCGGCCCGAGGCCGTGCCGGGCCGGGCGGCTCACGTGCCGCCCGGCCCGTTTTACACCCCTAAGTATGTGCATCTGGTAGTTTAAAATTTTAGATTGGATTTGAGCCATTTATTATTATGCGTCTTGGAGACCGTCCCAGTTTCAGTAAGTGGTTGGTGAAAATCTTAAAGCTCTACAAATGTATAACTCGTTTCTTAATCAAATTTATACAATCTTCATAATGGGTTATTACATATGAAAGTAAATAAAATGTATTTTAATTTATAATACCTTTTCAGCGGAAATAATGAATTGAGTTCAGCATACGAGCTCCAAGTGTTTGTGATTTTTTAACTGTCCGACTATTCTCAAGATCCGTGCATCACTAAGAAAAAAATTTAATGGAATACACTTTAATAATATTGTACAAATTTTGAAACAATTCGGCAGTTAAAAAATTACAAACATAAATATTTTTATACTTTAAAAAGTTCTGAATTAAGTTCAACTTCAGAAATAATAATATATTTTATCTATAAACCAAAGTGGTTAAATAAGCTTTGTGTCACGAACTAAAGCGAAATCATGCGTTTAATTAGCCTGTGCGGCGCTCTCTTTCCTTAGCGAAGTGAGCAAGCATGTCTCTCAACTTGCTAAGTCAACATCTACTCGTCCTAATAAGAGAGAAAAGATCTAGTTTGAAAAATGTTTCTTACAACATAAGAAGAAGATTATAATTGATTTTCTAATGAGAGAAGATGGAAGTCACAATCTTATATAGGTCGCGCATCATTCAGGCTATAAATGAAAAAACGTTAAGTGGCGTATAATTACAAGACAAAGAGGAGGGCTAGCTACCAGCTCCGAAGGCCATAACTATTAATCTTCTAAAAACTCTAAGCGACTCTCTACCCTTCGACATCCGTACCATCGAGTTTGAGATCCACATGGAGGCTTCTAAAGTGCTCCAGCAAAATTTTAGACAGAATACTTAATTAAAAATTAAGTCACTGTAATAAAATATTTTGGCTGTGACATTTACCTTCTTTTTTTTTTTTGTTTTAATGTTTTTATTCGAAGTGGGCGATGGCGTATACCACGAAAGGTCCATACGATGGGGCGGAAGGACTCATCGATATGTGGGACATCCACGTGGAGCCAAATGAATTTTCCAGCAATTTCATCCTTGTCGCGAGTTCCGAGGGCAAAACAAGGACGCTGGGCGATAAATCTCCGCAAGACGTACAAAATGTGATCGCAGCTGGATGGACGGTCAGATCTTCTTCTCTTTTTAATTAACTTGACTTTTTGCGATGGAAAATGCCTAGGTTAATCAGGTCCCTCAATCTCGATCTGATTCTTCACTAATTTTTATGGAAAAGTCTAGTACACTCTTACACCCCTACAACTAAGTAATTCAACGGTTCAAAATTAAGCACTAATTTCATAGAAACTACTAACTTCACTCTCCTATTTTTTTTCTTCCTAAAACTAAATTCTACTATTAGGAAGAGTGAATGGGTAGGAAAAAAAATAGGAATGAAGTTATCATCTATTTTAAATTTTTCTAAATTCTATTAATATCAGCCATTGGATTGAAGGGTTGTAGGATCTACAACTCCTGTGGAATTGTACCCGTAGCAGTACTCAATTTTTATTGGGTTAATTACACCGTTCCCTAACCTTTGCCCTGAATTTTATTTCGGTCCTTAACTCTCTCTTTTTTCTTTTTCTTTTTTTTTTTTTCTTTTTGCAACACTTTTTGATTTCACTACAATTACGTCTCGGCCGGTAAAAAAAAAAAAATTAAAATTAACAAAATTACGACGTCGGCACATATTTGGCATTTTTTTGTATGTCAATTTTAGTTTCTAAACTTTACATATTTTTCACTTTAGTCCTCAAAAATAAAAATTCAAAGTTTTAAATTTAAATTTAAAATTAATATTACAATTAAAATTTTAAACTAATGATAAATTAGAATATTGAATTTTAATTTAAAGGTACAATTTTGATTTAAAACTGAATTAATATTTTGAATTGGCATTCAAATTTTAAATTGAATCTAAATTTTGAATTCAAACTTAAAATTTTGATTTTGATTTTGATATTTCAATTTGCATTTAAAATGCAAATTTTGAAGCTGAAATTTAAATTAAATTTGAAATCTGAATTTAAATTTAAAATTCTATTCAAAATTTTGATTTTAAATTTTAAATTTGAATTCAAAATTTAAATTTAAATTTATGATTTTATTCCAATTCCAAATTTGAATTTAAACTTTTAATTCAAATTCACATTTTGAATTTAAAATTCGAAATCGAAGTTTGAAATTAAAGTAGAATTAGAATTTAAAATGTGAATTTTGATTTAAAATTAAATACAAAATCAAAATTTAAATTTGAATGTAAAATCAAATTTTAAATTAAAATATTGTTGTAAATTTATAACTTAATTCAATATATAATTTGAAATTAAAATTAAAATTCAAATTTAAAATTAAAATGAAGGGATCCAACTGAAAATTTCTTTCTGGTGCTGACGTAGCATTTTTCATTAATTTTAACACTTATATCACTACTGGAATTTAATTGTAATGAAATCGATAAATTAGAAACGTCATTGCAAGAAAAAAAATTGGGGATCAAATTGAAAAAACGGTGCAAAGAGTAGAAACCAATGGAGTAATAAACTCATTTTTTATTCCTATTTATTTTTACCATTGAGTCCTTAGTATCTTTGCATTGTGTCAAAAATTCATTGGTTATGAAGAAAATTGTCCCGTAGTAAGATTTGGTCCCCATGCAGTAATTTTGTCTCTACCAAAAAATATTTCAAAATTTTATTTTCTGATTAAAAAATACTTCTCATTGCTTCGGTTTTCATAAAAAATATTTTTTTTGGATTATTAGTTTTCATGATTTTATACAAAACAAATATTTTCGTTTGCTAATTTTTATTAAGAAGACGAGGACTATGAAATTGAGATTCTTTTAATGAATAATTTTTTTCTGAAAAATAACTTTTTAGAATTTTTTAAGAAACACCCCTGCGAAAGAGCATGGTAAAAAATTTCCAGGAAAAAAATATTTTTACCGAAATTTATTTTTTCAGATTTTTACTCATTTAGTTTTAAGAAAAATTAATATTTTTTATATTTTATGAAAAACTAACATTTTTTATTTTTTGAAAAAACTTGGAAAGTAAAAGCACTAACTTTTATGAAATCTAAAAAAGAGTAGAAATATCTAATTTTTCTTAAAGCCAAACGGATGAAAACTAGAAAGGATTTTTCTAATTTGGGTCCTCGACGAGAAAAAAAAAAAAAAAAAAAATCCCTTGGTTGGTTGGGGTTAAGTTGGTTGGGTGTTAAGGGGTGGAATAACCTCTTAACTCCTATTTTATCTTCAAACATCCTCAAAAATAGGTGGGGTTAACTAATTCCACCTCAAATGGATTATCCCGCATTAATTCCACCAAAATCTAACCAAACACTATTTTCTATTCATAATAATCCACTATCCTTCTTATCCCACCTATTTTAACTAAATACTATTTTTTACTATCCTGGACTAATTTCAACCCCTAACCAAACATAAAAATACTTTAACCCCACCTTAATCCTGAACTTAATACTATCTCTGGAATAACTAGTTTTTTTTTAACCCCGAACCAAACAGTAGAAGATTTGTTTAGAGTGAAAAAAAAAATTTCCGTGTGCTTGGTTTCCAAAAAAAAAGTAAATTTTAGAAAAATTATCTTCTATATTTCACATACAATTGTCTTTTAATTTTTCAAATTTTTTTTGAAAAGTAAAATTCTTTTCTTATGGACGTTAAAAAAAAAGTTTCTATTTTCTAATACATTAATATATATTTACCATTCAACCATTATTATAATCATCTTTTACCATCGTATCTATCTCCTCAAGCCGTGTAGCATAATTATTTTTATAAATTTTAAATTTTTTAGTTAAAATATCAGTTTAAATAAAAATTATTTATTATTTATATATTTTAGATTATATATATTTTTTTAAAAAAATTAAAAAGAAGCCGGCGCGAAGCACGGCCCGACCCGGCACGGCCCGTGCCTTCCGGGCCGAGGGCCGGGCCGGGCCGAAGGATAGAGAGTTCGGATCCGGCACGGCCCGGTCCGGATTTAGTCTCGGACCGGGCCGGGCCAGGCCCTAGCCCGTTTCGGCCCGAAAAATGTAGGCCGTGCCGGCCCGGCACGGGCCACATTACACCCCTACTTCTATCCATCGTGTCTACCATCTCCATCATCTTTCTAAAACTATTTTATTTATATCAAAATATACTTAAAATTATATTTATTTATTATTTATATTATAAATAGTTTGTAAGTATCATGTAAAACTTCTTTTTTTTTTTCCGCCAAAACAACAAAAACTAAGAAAAAAGTTTCACAAATTTTTTTTTCTCTTAAAACAGATTTCTACTATTTTTCAAAGAATCAAATAGGCCCTAAAATTTTTTTTTCTCAAAAACCTTTCTTTTTCAGACTATTTCAAAGAACAAAGCGGCCCCATCCTCGAAAAGCATGGAAAAAGTTTCAGGAGTAAATGGTTTTTCACTGAAAACCCAATTTTCAATTTTTCACCGGCTTTGTTTAAGAAAAATCTAATTTTTAATTTTTTTTATATTTTATAAAAATATTAATTTTTTCACTTTTAAAGGAAAATTAAAAAAAATACTAGGTTTCTTAAATTTTGGAATTTTTTTTTAAAAAAAACTAGTTTTTCTTAAAATTATACAGAAGAAAAACTAGAAAGAAGGGTCTTTTTTTTTTCAAAAAAAATTATGTATATACTTTTCTTAAAAACCAAATAGCCCCTAAAATTCATAAATTCTTGATTAGAAAATAAAATTTTCTCCATAGACTACCTTAATGCGCTGAGCTTTCATACAATTTTTTTCCTTTAACAACACGGAGATATAAACATCTTTCAATAAATAACACATAAAATCTTTAACACAGATGATTTCACCGGTTTTCATAAAATTGGACCAGACGGAACATGGGAGAATATGTTCTTGTTCCTTTCTTTGTTTCCAAATGTAAATTTCTATATCGGAAAGTAGTAGTTGTTCGATCTTTAAAATAAGCTATTATAATCCGGTATAGGTCGAAACTAGTATTCCACCTTTTTTCTTAGAACAAACTTGTTCCAAACAAGATTAATTAAAATATAAATTTAATTTTAATTATGATATTGAATTATTAATTAATCTAATTAATGTATTTAAATTATTATTCATTGCTTAATAATAAAGTTATTAATTTATTTATTACTTATTATTAATTAGCTAATTAATTATTAATAATTTAATATATATTTATTATCCATAAACTTATATTTATATTGATCAACTATTAATATTTTTATTAATCTAATTAATTTATTTTACTAGTTATTTGATTAAAATAATTTACTAACTAATTGAAAAGTTAAATTATTTTTCATAATTAATTAATAAATCTATTTTTATTATCTTATACAATATTCATAGTTAATAAATTTATTAATTTATTAAAATATTTTTAATTATTATTTTGATGTTAATTAATTAGACAAAATATTTTAATTTGAAATTATAATTATTATTCATTTTATTTCAATCTAACCATCCAAATACTATTTACCTTATTTTCATTAACAATCTAATTTTCTTCTGAACACTAAATTGGTTGGTCTTAGTTACGGTTTATATTTAAATTTGTATTTATTTCTAAAATAAATAATTCTTATTTATATCTGAATCAAGTGCAGCCATAGGGTATATCTCTTATTTTGTTATGAAAAGATGATTCATTTTGTATTAGGCAAGGATTAGGCAAGGGTTCTCACTATGTATGTGTTGTGTT
This sequence comes from Aechmea fasciata, assembly GCA_025177825.1. NCBI lineage: Eukaryota > Viridiplantae > Streptophyta > Magnoliopsida > Poales > Bromeliaceae > Aechmea > Aechmea fasciata. Next base: position 3,881,361 of record CM045935.1, read on the forward strand.
GTACTTTGCAGGTCAATCCTGATGTCTACGGTGATACAAAACCAAGATTGTACTTGACCTGGACTGTAAGTCCTTCCCTAACATTTCTTCCCTGCGAGATAAGTACAAAGTCCCCCTAAACTTTAGCACTTTTGATAACATACTACCGAATTTAAACTTTACCACTTAGCTAGTATTTTGTTGTGGGTTAAGGGGTATTCCACCCCTTAATCCCTAACTTATTTTCAAACACATCAAATAAGAGATGGAGTTAACAAATTCCATCCCAAATCGGTTATCTCGGAATAGCTCATTTGGGGTGGGGTTAGCTAATCCCACTCCACCTCACTACTCCAACCAAACAAAATACCATTTTACCCACTATCCTTCTTATCTCACCTACTTCAACTAAATACTATTTTTTTTAATCCTAAACTAACTCTAATTCTCAACCAAACACAAAAAATACTGTAATTCCATCTTAATTCTGAACTTAACTCTATTTCTGAAATAACTAGTTTTCCTTAACCCCGATCCAAATAACTAGTTTTCCTCCCTTACGCCCCCGACCTCCTCCCCGGCGCCCCGTACCTCCTCTCCGGCCCCCTCCTCCGAGCCCCCTTCTCCCCGAAAACCCCGATCTCCCCCGGAAACCAAATACGTTGAATTTTTTATTTTTCAAAAACAATAATACAAATTTATTTATTTTTAAAAAAATTAAATATTTATTATATTAAAATTATTTTTATAAATTTTTAATGATTTAATTAAATTTAAACTAAAATTTTAAATTAATTTTAAAAATAAATAGTTTAAAAGACCGGCTCGGCACGGCCCGTGCCTTCCGGGCTTAAGGCTAGGCAACTTAGGCCCGACTCGGCATGGCCCGAAATTGAAGCCGGGCCGAGCCGGGCCAGCTAATACCTGTTTTCGAAAAATGTCGGCCGTGCATTACACAGCTACGAAGAGCCTACAAAAATATTTTCATAAAACTTATATAGGATTTAGTAGTCGGAACTAAAAGTTCAAATTAGGAATGTCAATGGGTATGGATACTCAAAATTTTATTCGAACCCAAATCCAAATGAAACGGATATATCCGATGGATATGGATATGGATTCGGATATGGATATCAAAAATAAAAATCCGACGGATATAGATTTGGACATGGATTTTGATTATACCCAACCCGAATCCGAACTTGACCCGAACACGATCCAAACCCGAATTTATTTTGTATTATATATAATATATATAAAATTTTGATGTTATATTTGAATTTGTATTTTAAAATTTTATATTTAATATTATATATTCTGAAATATTGAAAAAAGAAATAATTGTTTCGGGTTCAAATTTTCGGGTTCGGAGTTCGGGTTCGGGTTTCGGATTTTTAATTCGGGTTCGAATATGGATTTTTAAAATCCGTCGGGTTCGGAGTTCGGGTTCGGGTTCGGGTTTTTAAAAATCCGCCCGAATCCGACCCGTTGACATCTCTAGTTCAAATATAGGATTATAAAATGCTATAGTTGAGAAGATATATCATTATTTTTCGATCTGTTGTTTTTTTTTTGAAAAAACTTCAAATACCTCTTTTTTTTGTTTCATTTTTTTCTCACTTTACTATTCTGTGATTTAAAGTATATTAAGTTAATACCCTGTGGTTAGGGGTGGCAATCTAGCTCGCTGTTCGCGGGCCAGTTCATGTTCGGCTAAAAATGAGCTCGAGATCGAATCACTCGTTTAGTAAACGAGCCGAACAGAAGCTAAATTTTTCGATTCGTTTATTAAACAAGTCGAACAAGAGCCTGAGTTAGCTCGCTCGTGTTCGGCTCGATAATAAACTCGAATACATATATTTTAAATTTATTTAATTTATTTAATTTATATTTATATATATAAATAAATAATTATATATAAATATATATTTTTATTATTTAATTTTGAGCAAAAAAAAAAATGGCGAGCTCAATTATAAAAAAAAACTCATTTATTTATATATAAAGTTTCAACTATTAAATTAAAATCTAATAGATAAGATTTTATAAAATTATTTTCTATATATATTCAACATAATCCTTTCAACTTATTGTTCATTGGCCAGTTCATGTTTGATTCATTTATTAACGAATCGAACACGAAGAACTTTAACGAGTCATTGGCTCGAACGAACCGAACAAGGCTGCTTTACTCGTGTTCGACTCGTTTACACCCATACCTGTGGTTTTGCACTTTTTCACTTTAGTACACTGTGGTTTAAATTGTATCAAATTAGTATCCTATAATTTCGCAGTTTCTCACTTTAGTATCTCGTGGTTTCACACTTTCTCACTTTAGTACCCTATGGTTTAAAAATTACAGATTACTAACTTGATAAAAAAATAAAACTACAGAGTACAAACTTGAAACAAAAATAAAATCACAGAAAGATCTTAACTTGATATATTTTAAACCACATAGTACTAAAGTGAGAAAGTGTGAAATCGCATAGTACTAACTAGACATACTTTAAACCACATAAATTAAAAAAAGTACGAATCCGTATGAGAGGTTTTTAAAATTATTCCTAATTTTTTTTAATAAAATAATGGCATGATCACTTTAATTCAAGGCTTCAAAAAAGGATAAAATTGCTTTCGTCGTTCTCCAATAAAAGAAAAAAGATAATATTTTACATTTCAAACTTTTACATTTTTCATTATTATTCTTAATTTTAAAATTTTGAATTGATTTAATTAAATTTTGCTGTCGCGACTGGCGCACTAGATTAACGGCCTAATGTGCGTTGTACGTAGCATTGGGGCAACATGCCAATAATGATGCATCTCCGTCATGCCACCAGGCTAATGCCATGGTATTTGTTTGGGCATTTTGCATATATGACCCATAATAGTAGGGTGGGCAATTCCCCTCGCTGTTTGCGAGTAAACTCGTACTCAGTTCGAAATAAACTCGAAATGCCAGCTCAAAATAATCTCGAGATAACAGCTCCTTGTTCGCGAGCGAGCGAGCTTGTTTAGTAAATAAATCGAATATGAGCTGAGTTTTTTAGCTTATTTAATACGCGAATCAAATACGAGTTAAACAAATTGCTCGTATTCAAATAAAATGAAATTTCTAATATATATATATATATATATATATATATATATATATATATATATATATATATATATATATATATATATATATATATATATATATATCATTTCTAATATTTTAACTTTTGTTCGTGAGTTTTCACCCATTAGATCATACTATTCAACCAACCACCAACTTAACCCTATGGGGCCCACATCATCCTAACCACACATCTCTCAATCCAAGGGCTAAAAACTTGGTAGCACCTAATGACGATGCTTATTAATAGCATAAGTAGCCTAGTTCTATATATATATATATATATATATATATATATAGAATTAAATTTGGAATACTATTGAAAGCAAAACGTTTTTTTGTCTACCAAGTTTTTAATCTTTGGATGAGAAATTATAGGGTTATGATGATATTAGTCGATTAGAATTGAGTGGTCACTAAGGTTGAGTGGTCCTTCTTGGTTTATAGTATTTAATCTAATGATTAAAAATGATGAAAGAGTTGATCCAAAATTTAAAAACTTGATAGCAATCATGACGTTTCTTATCGATAGTATTCTACAACTCTATATATATATATATATATATATATATATATATATATATATATATATATATATATATATATATATATATATATATATATATATATATATATATATCATTTCTAATATTTTAACTTTTGTTCGTGAGTTGCATTGTTCCAAAAGCAAGTGGCAAAGGGGCAGTGGTTGGTACCGATACCCAAGTTCGAATACTAGTTGATTCACATTTCAAATTTAAGTTTATTTCGAATGAAATAAATGAAACGGATAGACGCTTACCTATCTCTTAAAAAAAAAAAAAAAATTGTTCATTAGTTAGGTGTTCGCTCATTAATAAACGAGCTGAACATATTGAGCTGAACACGAACTCTCGCTCGTGTTCGGCTCATTGACATCCCTACAGTATGACAACAAAATAATATAAACAATAACAAATTTTGGAAACTTATAAATGTGATCCTTTTCTGTATATCAAGGCCTCTTTTTTAAATACCATATATCAAATAATTTATTATTCTAAAAATTTAAACTATGAAAAATTTAGTTCTAAATGACAGTGACATCAACAGACGGTGAGACATTTTCAGCATGCTAACCGACGTCCCGTCGTTACTTGCCCTCGAAAAATCATGATCATGCGTTTACCCGGCTGTTTAGTACACTCTGTCGCATAGATTTTTGCGCTTTAAAAAGTAAAAGCTAATCTAGATGGATTGTTGGTGGGGTGCAGAACGACGCTCAAGGGAACAAGATTTGCTGGAATTTTGACTGCGGTGGATTCATCCAGACTAGTGATCATTTCGTCCTTGGCGCTACTCCTCCGTCTGCCTCTCAACCAGGTGGTACATTAATATCCATCGCCGTTGGCATTCACCGGGCAAGTACTCTAAAATTTATAAAATAATACTGTTCTCTGACAACTCAAACTATCTTTCATTCATAAACAATACGTGCGTGTCCTGAGCCCACAACTGTGTTAATTTGCAGGATGGCGCGCTACCCAAGTGGTGGATCGCATTCGGTGACGAGGACGTTGGTTACATCCTCGACGACAGTTTCAGCCACTTCGGGCAGGCCGATTACACCATGTGGGGAGGGCTGGTCAAAACCACCAATCCCGGGGGGAAGCACACAACCACGCAGATGGGAAGCGGCCGCAACGTAGATTCCGGCGTCAGATTCGCGGGCATGATCAGCGAATATTTAACCGTCGGCTTCACCGGTGAGCTAATTTACGACCCGCCGTCGGGCAGCGTAGTGACTCATCCGAAATGCTACGGCTATAAGGGATTGGGAGAAGAAGAAGGCCATTTCGGATATTACATACTCTACGGGGGCCCTGGGGGCCCTAGCTGTGATAATTAAGTAGGGGTGCTTGGCGAAAAAGAAAATATTATCGGATGTTAATTTGTTTGTCTATTAAGTGCGGATTTATAAATATGATTTGCCAAATAATGTGAATACAACCTATATACCTACTTATCCGCCCACAGGAGTGACTCTAATAATTTTTTCTTCCTGGTTTCTCCCATTTAATTCAATCGCACATTTTAAGTTTATACAAAAAAAAAAAAAAAACCCTCAAGCTGAAACATAAGAAAAAGTATTAAATGTAAAGTAAAAGAAATACATATCATTCTCTACGGTAGTGATAAATTAAAAATATTTAGATTTTGATTGTTCTCCCTCATTGATGATTCGCCTTTTTTGTCTAATCTCTGTATTCTAGCTAATTCATGCAGTTTTCCGATTCATCCAGGTCGTCATGTTACAAACACTTAGTTCGTGCTACTCTAGATCTCAATAATTACTTATTTGATTTCTCAAACCAAAAAAAGCAATTATCTTATTTGAAAAAGCATCTTAAACGTTCTTCGAACATACGGTTCTCGGAGGCTATTTTCGCAGGTTTAGATGATATACGTTATCCTGAATTTATTTCTAACGAGAAGAATACTCTTATTCTGAATCCAACATTTTTTCTGTGGCGTCAACTTGATACCCTTGTGATCTGATTGACCAACTCTGTTATTTCCTTTGAAGTTGTACATGCGGCATGTATAGAATCCTTATGGCAAAAGTAATGCTCACCAGCAAATATGGAAATCCATTTCTCAACTTTTTGGTGATCTTGTGAGTAATATGGGAATCCATTTCTCAACTCTTCCTGCGGATCATAGTTAAATTGCATTCACCAATATTAATTTTCACTTGTATGGGATGAACTTAATCTACTAGTATTATTGGCTCGCTTTCCTCGGAGCCTACTCACTCTTATTCAATATTAATTATAGGATGACTTTATCACCTTCGTTACAATTATAAGCACCAAATCCTATAATCAACAGTTAGCAGCGCTCTATATATCTCGAGGATTCGAACTTGTACGCTGATACACCTCTCATATATTGATCTCGTACCAGTAATCTGTACACTTCCTTTATATTTGTAATAAGATCAGTATGGAATTTGGGACGTACAAGGAAGAAAAAAAAAAAAAAAAAAAAAAAAACCTAACCCTTCTCTAATCTTCTCTTCTATGAAACTCCTTGAAAGTTAGTTGCCTTCATGTGATTGATGAGAAGTGAGGAAAAGGGATGAAAGTCCTATGATTAATTAAAACATGACAAAATTTTTCAATGTATAAGTTAATATCCTAAATTTTCCTAGTAATGAATATATATGATGAGTTGAGCTAGAATGCTATCGATAGCAAATCGGCACTTTTGCCACCCATTTATTTTCGATGATGGAGCGTACATCCAAATTGATGATCGGTACCGTAGAATATGATCTATACCATTTGAAGTATTTAGAAATCAAATTTCATACATTTTCGATATTATTCTCTTATCCATGGAGTGAACATAAAAATGAACAGCTGAAAATGAATATTCTTAAAAAAATGATGATAAGAGTCTTGTAATCAAGATCAGGAGTATAGTTCTTGTTTTAAATAGTTTAAATAATTTTTTAACAAAAATTCAATTGATTTGGATATCTTTACATCGTTAAACGACAAAACGCCGCATATCGACCATTAAAATTACAAATTTTGAAACCCTTTGATCATTAGGCAAATGATATTGAAAAGATTTGAAATTTAATTTCCAAATACTTCAAGCATGTTCAACGGTGCCGATCGTCGATTTAGAAACTCCATCATTGAAAACAAATGGGTGGCAAAAGTGCCGATTTGCTATCGATAGGATTCTAGCTCAACTCTATATATGATCTACAATTACCTTAGGCCATGTTTATTTGGATGTTAGAATAAGATATCTAATGATAACATTTTAGCATAAAAATTTTTCTATGCAACTAGAAGTAAATATTTAAAATTTTCTCTTTAGAAAGTCTTAGTATTTATGATTTAGTAAATAACATATTTCATCTATGAAATAATTTATTTTATTCTGAAAGGATAATTTGAAGGTCGAATATGGTATCCACTTACGACAAGTTATCGCACTCCTCTTCCATCACATATTACAAACTCATATATTGCCATACCAGTAATCTATACTCTTCCTTTATATTTGTAATAAGATCAGTATGGAATTTGGGACATGAGGGAAAAAAAAAAAAAAACCTAACCCTTCTCTAATTTTCTCTTCTATGAAACTCCTTGAAAGCGGTTTGCCGTCATCTGATTGAAGAGCAGTAAGGAAAAGGGTTGAAAGTCTTATTATGCGATTAATTAAAACATGGCAAAATTTTTCAATCTATATGTAGTGTCCCTAGAGTTTAGTTGAGGGAATGACTAAAGTACCAGCGACTCGTCGGTAGAGTGTTGAGATGAGTCAGAGTCGTTTTGGCACGAAATGGATGCAAAAACGAACTCGACGCACTCAAATAAGCCAAAACTGAAGTTCTGATTGTTTAGGGTGCCCAAAAATGGTTTAGGGCGCCTAGATCATAAGTGTTGTTCTGTATTAGATACTAAAATCACTTCGGACCTTATTTAGGGCACCCGGAAGTTGGATCCGAAAGTTCACTTCATGAATATCGATTGTGTTAACACGTGTGCGGCGATAGGTGAGGTCCGCCGGACCACGTTAGGGCACACCAGACTGTCGGACGAAGGAATCGAGGTGCGGTGTGTGCAGGCTGGAAGTTCTGAGCGACCAGAACTGGGTTTAATTAGGGCGCCCAAATCTTGATTAATTTTCCTACAGAGAAACAGGTTAGCAGTGTATTTTCTTGAGGCTTATTGCACCTAACCCCTACTTCTATAAAAGGATGTGGATGTCCCCTGAGAGTTCTTTTTGCCTCTCTTCATAGGGAGCCTGCAATTTTGCATCTTAGCCCTTCCAAACCTTCAAATTTTCACTTTTGGTATTGAGGACTTGGAAATTCAGCAGGATTCCAGCAGTGACCCTTGGAGTTTGGGCTCGTGTGCAGTCTAGAGCATCCGAATTCTGTAAAACTTGATTTGGAGGATTGTAGACTCGTGGGAGAGTATGTGAAACAATTTAATATATAGTAAGTAATTGAGGTTAGTATGATCAAATTGTTGTTTTCTTAGAATTTTGGTGTTCTGGAGCTGAAATTGAGGTTTTCATGGTGTTTTTGGATCCGATTGTCCTGGGAGCTGTAATTTTGAAGTGGGAGTTGGTTTTCCATCATGCTCTACTAGTTTAGAAGCTTTCCCCACCTGAATTCGAGATTTGAGGGGTGAGTTTTAGCTTCCGTTTGGGATAATTTAGCTTATTTTTTGATTTTGGGAGTTTTGATGGACTTCTCGAAAATTTTAGGCTAGATTTTTATGTTAAGCTTATTGATGAATTTGGATTGATTTTTCACTCTATTTGGAAGGTTTTTTTTATCCATCCTCACTAATTTTATAAGCTATAATTCTTAGATTTAAGCTAAGTAACATGTTTGCTTAAGTGCTGAAGTTCTGGATGCAGATTCTTAGCATATGAAAGTGAGTCCGAATTGGTGTGAAGGTTTATTGGTGATCATTTCGAGCTCAAATTTGATGAGGAATCGGGGGAATTATTCTTAAGAATTTAGAGGTGAATTGGGTAAAGTTTCACTGCATTTGGACTTCAGAATTGGATCACTACAAAAAATATTACATTTAATGACACTCTTTTTTATATTTAACGATGCTTAAAAGCGTCACAATATATTCCAACGTCATTTTTGAAAGCGTTGGTCAAAACGTCGGCAAATGAAGAGTCGCCACGTATATATTGACGCTTATACCAAGCGTCGTTAAAATACATTCTAACGTTTTAAAGCGTCAGGATATATGCTTTAAAACGTCCGGATTTTAAAAATCTGGACGCTTTAAAGCGTCGAAGAATTAAAAATAATAGTAAAATTTATCATTATTTAATAAATTATTTGATATCATATAACGACGCTTTTTGAAGTGTCGGTATTTTCTATATTGTAATAATGCTTGGAGACGCTTCCCCTAAGCGTCGTCTAAAAAGCGTCCTTATATTAAATTTTTTTTGTAATGGATTTAATCCCATGTTGAACTCGTATAGGTGAAAGCTGCCAACTTGCTGTTCTGGACCCCTGATCTGGGCGCTCAAAAGTTGGCGCAGGAGAATCCAAATCTTGACATCAACCTGGTTTGCCTTGTGTTGAGGCCGATCTTTTGCAGGGTCTTCTCTAATGACTTCTTGCTTTTGTTGAAGTCGCGATTAAGGTGAGTTAATATTATCCGAAACCTTCGAAATTCCTCATAAGTATTTGAAACCCTAGCATGTATAATTTTGCATATAATCATTATGTTTAATAACTTAAATTGTAGATTTGCATGTTATAAATGAAATCTAAGCTTTGGAGCATGCTTAACTAGCTAGTTTATAATAATTATTATCTGCTGAACTGAAATTTGACTTAGGAGAAAATATATTAATCTACACCTATCATGTTTCGAAAAGTTAATAGATTTAACTTCAGCAGCTGATTTTTCTTTTGTATCACAGCTGTTAGTGCGTCGTGAATATTTAGACTAATGTAGGTTGATATTACGCTCATGCTGAGGGGTCGAGCTCATTTTTATAGTAGAGTTAGATTGTTATGTACTATCCGTCGGGGCTAACGGTGGATCCAGATTTCTACATCTTGTATCAGATTGTGCCAAGGGCACATGAGGCTAAGTTGTTAGACTAGTTTGACACATTACATTGATTGTGGCCTATGTGAGTCTGATTGAGCTCGATAGAGACACGCTTGTATACTCGGTTGGATCGCACTCATAAGTGCCACTCCGAAGGCATTTTTAGTGCTGACGTCGCAGTAGTCCGGTTTGGGCAATTTTTTTTGACCGGCCACACCTGTGGGTGGTGTGTGGTATAGTTTGGGTGCAGGCTAGACTGGCCATGCCAGTTGGTGGTCCCTTGAGATTGGGTCAGTTGTGGCTGATTTGTAGTTCGAGATGCATTTATACGTCTACAAAAAGCATAGTGTGTATAAATGTAACGACCTAGCTCACTAGCAACAATAACTCGTTGGGCTCAACCACCAGCTAGGGGTATGTGGGCCGTGCCGGGCGGGCACGGCCCACATTTTCCGAGGCCGAACGGGCTAGGGCTCTGGCCGCCCGGCCCGAGACTAAATCCGGGCCGAGCCGTGCCGGCCCGAACTCCCTACCCGCCCGGCTGGCCCGACCTCGGCTCGGAAGGCACGGGCCGTGGCGGGTCGGGCCGTGCTTCCTCTTTTTAATTTTTTTAAAAATATATATAATCTAAAATATATAAATAATAAATAATTTTTATTTAAATGATATTTTAACTAAAAAATTTAAAATTTATAAAAATAATTATAAAATAATAAATATTTAAGTTTATTTCATATATTTGTATTATTTAAAAATAAAAAATAAAAATTAAGATGGGTTTTTGGTCCAATGGACCAAAGAAAACTTTGGTCCATTGGACCAAAATCACCCCCAAGGTCTGCCTAGCAGACCTTGGGAGGGGTGACCCCAGACCAATGGACCAAAAGAAGTTTTCTTTGGTCCATTGGACAAAAAAAACTTTGTCCATTGGACCAAAATCACCCCTCCCAAGGTCTGCCTGGCAGACGGGGAGGGGAGATCTCTCGGGGGAGAAGGGCAAATCGAGGAGATCAGAGCCCAGGCCTTGGCTGCCATGGGCCTGGGGTTCCAGGCCGTGCTGTCCCAGCTGGCACGGCCCAATCGGGCCGTGCTGTGCCGGGCCACCGGCTCTCCTCGGCCCGGCACGGCCAAGCCCGTTTCGGGCGGCGCGTGCGTGTCGGGCGTCCCCGGCCCCCGGTTCTGCCCGGCCCGGCACGGCTCTAGTGTCTAAGTCTCTTATAAATCCAATGACAACCCCATTCCCATCCGATGTGGGACTATTAGGGTGTCACAGACTCCCCCCGTTAAGGCCTTGACGTCCTCGTCAGTCCAATCACACACACAGCCCACGATCACCAAGCGATGTGAGACTCGTCTCGCTAGCCCGTCATCCGCACTCGGCTCAATGAGAGACTCGCCACACATGTCCGGCCTAGTGAACCGGCTCTGATACCAAATGTAACGACCCAGCCCACTAGCAACAATAACTCGTTGGGCCCAATCACCGGCCCAAAATACTTAAACCCAGTTATTATTACTAGTGTCTAAGTCTCTTATAAATCTAATGACAACCGCATTCCCACCCGATGTGAGACTATTAGGGTGTCACATTATTTTTCTCCAAAATCGTGCATCAAATTTGAAATTCGTCAGTGCCATTGGTTCTAGAATAGCTAAACCGGTCGAAACGAGCTATTGGATCGATATGAACGGTGTCCGATACGCGCCGAAACCCAACTCTACTCCGTGGCTTCTCCAGAAAATCGAAATTACTATTCACTCTAAGTGAAAACTATTTATTGCGTAATTTTTCCATTCTAGCTCATTTTCTCCTGAAACTTGATGAGTGCTTATGTAATTCAATTACACACAGGAACATCACTGTAGAGACCTGGAATTCGACTGTGGGACTTGTCGACAGCTCTAGTGAGTGTCGGGATAAGTCCGAGTCGTGTTGTCGCGAAATGGACGCCAAACGGACTAAGTGGGAACGCGAGAGCAGCTGGAAATTAGAAATCTGCGAAATAGCAGGTTTTCTGTCAAGCTATACCGGTACAACCTCTAGGTTGTACCGGTACAAACTTGATGGCTATACCGGTATAGTCTTTCTTGTGACCTTTCGGGTTGACCCATTTGTCTGGGAGTACAAACCGCCACTTGTCTGGTCACTTTGTTAGGTGAGCTGAGGGCAAATTGGTAAACTGCTGCCTTGTTTGTATCACCCAGCCCTCCATACTAGTACACGTATGGAGAGAGGGAGAGAGCCTCCTTCAACAGTTTCTTCTTCTTCTTTACTACTTCTTCTTCTCTCTCTAAGCTTGGCCGAAGTGAGGATGAGAGCTCGGTGGAGTTAAAGCATCGCCGACGTCGCGCCGCGGAGCTCTTCGGGTGTATTGTCGACGTCGTGTTGCTGCGATGAAGCCAAGTGAGCGCCGATTTTCGCCGGCTTCGACACTGTGACGAGGCTAGGGTGTCTCCTGAGGTGAGTGGTTGGTTGAGAGTACTCCTATTGCTTCAACTCCTATAGTTTTCGAGCTTGGTGCTACTGCTGCAAACTTCCTGCGTCGACTCGTAGCGTTTTGGCTCGTTCTCCACGTAGGAGCATCGAAATTCAGCGAAACTTGGTTCGCTGGATTCGTGACTTCGAAAGGAATCCAGAGAGCCCTTACTTGCAGGATTCAGAGAATGTTAGCTTGGTCGAATTTGATTCGTACTTCGCTGTTGTGACTACTTGATAGAATTCTTAACTTTTGAAATTTCTTGTTGCCGATTTCGTGAGCAGGGGGATTGGAGACCCTTGGATCACTCCCCTGCACATTCCCTTGGATTGGACACTGCCCTCACCTGCTGTGGAGCTGTTTAGGTGAGTATTGATATTTGGAATTAAGTTAATCAAGCATAAATGCTGAATTTGGAGCTAAATTATGGATTTCTATGTTTATAGCTTGGCTTTAGCTTGGTTGCTGTACTTAGGGGAGTTCGTTGATCCAGCAAGGATTTCTAGCGACTCGAGGACCCTCTTCGCTGCTAGGAGTTAGCTATCGAGGTGGGTTTTCATCGGTTTATTCCTAAGTATGTTGTAGTCGACATGTATGACTTCGAGTATTTAAGTATGCATCGATAGCTCAAATTTTCTGGATTATAGCATGTTTAAATCTGAATTTTTGGAGCATGTTTAGCAAGTATTTAATTCATACATGTTGGACTTGGACTTGACTTAGGAGAAAACCACGATTTGATCATCATATGTATACACTACCAGATTTAGCTCTAGGAGCCGTGTTGTGTTGTATCATCGCTGTGTGAGTGCGATGGATACCCAGGATAGTGTGGGTTGCTTTGACGCTCGGGCTGGGGATGCCGAGCTTAGTTCACAGCTGAGTAGGCTGTTTCGTGTTGTCGGGAATCGTCGGGGTGGACGGTGGGCCCAGGGTACTGTTTTGGGTTTCAGTTTGTGCCGCGGGCACGTGACCTATTGGTGGTTAGACCAGTTGGACCCTGTTTACTTGACTTTAGCCTGCGAGAGCCTGATTAAGCTCGACAGAGATACGCTTGCATACTCGGCTGTGTCGCTCCCCCGAGTGCCACTCCGGAGTCAGGATTAGTGCTTTTGCGTTGGTGTCGCTGTGTCCTGGTGGAACTCGCTCTCCACTAACTACCCCTGAGGTAGTTGTCAGTGTTGCTTCGATAGGCGGGACGGGTGTATCACAGTCCCTCGCAAGATTGGGTCAGGGTTACATGTTCTATACATGACTAGTGTCAGAGCAGGATAGTATAGGGACATCTAGTTGTAGAGTGTTCCCAGCTTGCTTTTCTACTTTCTTGCTTACCTTGTAGACTTAGAGGGTGGACCGATGAGATTTAGGGCGGCATCCACTGAGGACTACCTGTTTTTACAGTAGTTCTCACGCCCATTTTCTTCCACCGTTGTTGCAGGACCTTCGAGTTCGGCTGCTACTCTTTCTGAGGCGGATCGTGGCAAGGGCGTCGCGAGCTAGACCCCTTCCCGACTGGTGCTGAGTTAGCAGACTTCCCTACTGCATGTAGTGTATTTGTGTTTTGGGATCTATGTACATATTTGTGAACTCGCTGGAGCGAGTACTTTTGTACCGAGCATACTGTATGTATATAACTTTTTCCTTCTCTACCTGTTCAGTTTGTTTTAGTCTTGTCAGCTCTGTACTACTGTCTGTAGTATTGTATGTTATACAGGTACAGCAACGCTTTGTGTACAGGAAAAATTTCTTGTACACGGCGGATTTGTCGGCGTGCCCGGGGGATCTCGCAACCCGGGGTGTGACAATCACCAACAGAGAGTTTGGTTGCAAAATCTCAGTCCTTACACAATATATATATATATGTATATATATATATATATATATATATATATATATATATATATATATATATATATATATATATATATATATATATATATATATATATATAGTATATATGTATGTATATATATATGTATGTATATATGTATGTATATATATATGTATGTATATATGTATGTATATATATATGTATGTATATATGTATGTATATATATATGTATATATACATATGTATATATATATGTATATATACATATGTATATATATATATATATATATATATATATATATATATATATATATATATATATATATATATATATATATATATATATATATATATATAGAGTGCGTCTGCTTATGGAAGACGGAGGCCTCCGAGCTTCCACTTTGTTTTCGATGTTCGGACTTTCGAATCGACGATCGGCTCGCTAGAGTTGATCTAGAGTATTTGAAGTATCCAGAAAATAAATTTCGCGATTTTTCGATATCATTTGCCTAGAGATCGAATTGCTCAAAATCAACGGCCGAAAATAAAAATCTTACAAAATATGATGATATGACATTAAAATTTTAGATCAAAGTTATTGATCTTGTTTTATATGGTATAAAGAATTTTCTATCAAAATTTCATGTGATTTGGATATTTCTACAAATAAGTTAAGCTTGCAACCGGCTCACCACGACCATTAAAATTAGTGATTTTGAGCCCCTTCGATCACTAGGCAAATAATATCGAAAAATCGTAAAATTTATTTTCTAGATACTTCAAATACTCTAGATCAAGTCTAACGGAGCCGATCGTCGATTCGAAAGTCCGAACATCGAAAACAAAGTGGAAGCACTAAGCCTCCGTGCTTATAAAAGCATACCAAGACAACTCTATACATATATATATATATACATATGTATATATATATATATACATGTATATATATATACATGTATATATATATATATATACATGTATATATATATATATACATGTATATATATATATACTATCTATCGGTAGCACGAGCGCTCCGTGCTACCATGTTGTTTTTCGATGATGCGGTTTCCAAATTGACGATCGGCTCCGTTAAACTTGATCTATACTATTGAAAGTATTTGGAAACTAACTTTCAGATTTTTTCGACATCATTTGACTACTGATCAAAAGATCTCAAAATTGACAATTTTAATTGTCGATGTGGTGTGTTTGTGAGTTTTGATAGTGTAGATCAACTCTAACAGAGCCGATCGTCGATTTGGAAGCGCATCGCGAAAACACCTTGATAGCACGGAGCGCTCCGTGCTACCGATAGTATAGTAGCCTAGTTATATATATATATATATATATATATATATATATAGTGCGTCTGGTATGCTCGGAAGCACGGAGCGCTCCATGCTTCCACGTTGTTTTCGATATTCGGACTTTCGAATCGACGATCGGCTCGTTAGACTTGATCTAGAGTATTTAAAGTATCTAGAAAAAAATTTGCGATTTTTTGATATCATTTGCCTAGTGATCGAAATGGCTCAAAATCAACTACTGAAAATAAAAATCTTACAAAATGTGATGATATACATTAAAATTTTAAATCAAATTTATTGATATTATTTTATATGGTATAAAGAATTTTCTATCAAAATTTTATGTGATTTAGATATTTCTACACCGTTAAATTTGCAAATGGCTCACCACGGTCCATTAAAATTATTGATTTTGAGCCCATTCGATCACTAAGCAAATGATATCAAAAAATCACAAAAATTTATTTTCTTTGTACGTCGAATACTCTAGATCAACTCTAACGAGCCGATCGTCGATTCGAAAGTCCGAACATCGAGCTGGTTGGGAGCACGGAGAGACCTCACATCTTCCCGAAGCTTATATGACCCCGCTATATATATATATATATATATATATATATATATATATATATATATATATATATATATATATATATATATATATATATATATATATACTAGTTGAGTGTACGTACGTGCAATTGCAAGTAATGCTTTTTAAATTTATTTTAAATCAATAAACATTTGTAAATCATATTTATTCAAAAATTTAGAATAAAATATTTTCTAAATTTATATGTTACATTTTATTAAAAAATATCCACAATATCAAATTTAAATTTTAGTATAAAATAGATGGATAAATTTGATATCAAAAATCAAAAATTAAATTTAATTCACAATTTATGTCACGCCCCGAGCCCGATCCATTTGGCCGGTTTGAGCGCGTCAAACAGACGCTGAACGGACAGAGCTTCCCCCGTCCGCCCAAGGCTCAACAAGTACAGATAGAGTATGAAATTTTTTTACACTGCGAAGCATACATAACATCTTGCACGAGGGCAAGCCATAGCCAAAGTGAAATGTTAAACTAAAACATACAAGTACTATGATTAATTGCAATCACATACATACATAATTCTTACAACCTGAATTCTTTAAAGTCTTTACATTCATTACATCATTTCTTTCTTATATCACATTTACCTCAAAATGAAACTTGGTTACAATTAAAGTAAACAACTATAATCATCAAATACAAAAGATGATATAAAGGGAAATGCGACTATAGCAAAATAAAGTAACTCGGGCGGTCTCTACCTAGGGCGCGATGCCCTTACCGCGATCCTCCGCCGGCTCACTCGGTCCCGGCTCTGTGAAAATAGTGGGGTGAGAACTACAACAAAGTTTTCAGTGGGTTCGGCAACCAACCACGCCGACTTTCCCACTATGTCTAATTCAAGCGTAATAGAAAGAAAGGTAAGATAATAACCAACTATCGAATGCAGCTAATACGCTTGAAAGTAAACAGTAAGATGCTCAAGGTAAAACTCATGCAAGATCATAGTTCAATACCCAATCTCTTGGCTAACCCGGGTTCGCCCTCAACACGACTCAACCAAACCAAATCCCTATTGAGAGAAAACACTACGACCCGACAGACCGTCCTCCGGGGAGAGAAAACACTACGACCCGGTGATGACAACTCCGGAGCACATCGCCCGAGGGGAGCTACCGCGCCTCGAGCAAGGACTAACATGGTGAGTACGATCAATCCATAACTTTAAGGATTCCAATTCACAATCCATCCTTGACTTCAAGGAGACTTAGGTTCATATGACTCTTAACTCTAAGATTGTGTCATAATGTCAATCTCTCAATTGTACTAATGTCAAGTAATCTACTTGTTCATGTTCTTGTTCTTGATGCCACACAGTTGTCTAAGTATTCTAGACTCATCATTGCCACACTTGTTCTCTAAGCACATGTCCGATGTCATAATAGTTCACTAGGTTCACTAGGTTCTTTGTCATGAATACATAGGGTTCTTTGTTCTTAATCAATACAATATTATATAATCATTCTCATGCATTTCGACTCACAAAAGCAAGAAACTCACAATTAACCCTACTATGTATTATGCTCAAGGTATATAGTATGTTCAAATATGACACTTAGACATAAAGAGAAGTTCGATGACTTTGGAATGCACCACACACCTTAAAATATTTTTGTGGACTCGCCCAACAAGTTTCGCGACCAACCGGTGCCTATTCGAAAACCTGTTACGTTAAAAATCGACCAAATCAGGCCAATTTACATAGTAACCCATAGATAGGCTTTTCGTTTAATTAAACGGAGTTATCCCACGCGTCGAGGATACTCCCAATTAGGTTTCTACAAGGTCAATTTGACCTTAGAACCTCTATAGTCAAAAGCCCCAAATTTGGGTGCTCTACCAAGCCCTATGTGAAATCCTAGGTTTTGATCTCTTAAACAAGCAAAAGAGAGCTTGTTGATTCTCTAGGAACTCATCTAAGATTATTTACACTCATTTCTAGGGCATGCATTGATACCCTAGGGTTCCACCATGAGAGCACCTTGAGCTTCCATGGATTTTCATGGAGCTCAAGCCTCTTCTAGTTCTCTATTTCAAAAAAAAGCTCCAAAACCTTACTTTCTAGGAATAAAACTCAAACCCTAGCTTAGGTTTCATGAAAACTTACCTTTACTCAAAGCTTTCCCAAGGTCCACCTTGTAGGAGAGCTTCTAGGTCTTCTCCAAGCTCCAAAGCCACCAAGATCACCTCCTCCAAGCTCCTTCTCCAACTCCTCCAAGCTCTAGTGAAGTGGCTGTGAGGAGAGGGGTATTGGGGAGCCTATAGTGTTGTAACAATTGCATTTAGGCCCACCAAACTCTTTATTTTCGAAGCAGTCCAAACTGCTGTCGGGGCCACTCTGTACCGGTACAAGGCCATTCTGTACCGGTATAAATTGCTCCAGAGGCAAACCCGAGAGCTGCCTCTCGGTTTCGTAGCATTTGTACCGGTACAAAATCGGGTCTGTACCGGTACGAGCCCTAAAGACCCCAAACCCGAGAGCTCCCTTCTCTCGGTAAAAGTTGCTATACCGGTACAGCAACCATGCTTGTACCGGTACAATTGCTCCAGACTTGTGCTTTCCACGTCGTTTCGACTCTAATTCGCGCCGAACAACGCCAAAACCTTTTTAACTCTTCTAAACCCTCTTTTAACCCTTCCAAGATCTTTGGAATGGTAATTGGAACTTGTCCAATTATTCGTTCGCGCACTTTAGTCAATTTGGTTAAAGTTCGGTTCGTTACATTCTCCACCCCTTAAGATTAGTTTCGTCCGCGAAACTATCTCATTTACAATCTAGATTCATACCTTAATCCAGATTCTCGAATAGGTAGGGATAATGCTCCCGCATTACGCTCTCGAGCTCCCAAGTGGCTTCCCGGTCGTTGTGTTTACTCCAACGGACCTTGACATAAGGAATGCTCCGATTCCGAAGCTTTCTTTCCTCTCGATCGATAATATACGCTGGAAGCTCGTCATAAGTCATATCCTCTTGAATCTCCGACGGTATGTACGAGAGAATATGATCGGGATCATGAACATACTTGCGGAGATTTGATACATGGAATACATCATGAACTCCCGCAAGCCTCGGTGGTAATGCTATCTTGTAGGCCACCGCTCCAATCCGCTCCAAAATCTCAAACGGTCCAATATACCGAGGGCTCAATTTCCCCCGGATTCCAAACCGTTTAACTCCTCAAGTTGGCGACACCTTTAGGAACACATGGTCGCCAACCTCAAACTCAATATCTTTCCTCCGCTTGTCGGCGTAGCTTTTATGCCGAGATTGCGCCGTAGCAAGCCGTTGGCGGGCAAGGCGAACTTTCTCCTCCGCCTCCCGCACTACATCCGTGCCGAGAGCAGATTTCTCACCCACGTAGCTCCAATGAATTGGAGAGCGACACTTTCTCCCATAAAGGGCCTCAAATGGCGCCATCGCGATACTTTCTTGATAACTATTATTGTACGCGAATTCCGCCATTGGTAGATGATCATGCCAATTGCCCTTATAGTCAAATACACACGCCCGAAGCATATCCTCAAGTATTTGGATCGTCCTCTCCGATTGTCCATCGCTTTGAGGATGAAATGCCGTGCTAAAATCGAGCCGCGTCCCCAATGCCTCTTGTAGGCTCCTCCAAAAGTGAGAAGTGAACCTCGGGTCCCGATTCGATACAATAGACGCCGGAACTCCGTGAAGTCTCACAATCTCGTCAATGTAAACTTGAGTCAACTTGTCCCCCGACCAAGTGATATGAATCGGTAGGAAATGTGCCGACTTTGTCAACCGGTCCACTACCACCCAAATTGCGTCGTGCCCACCTTGAGATCGAGGCAATCCGGTCACAAAGTCCATAGCTATATTCTCCCATTTTCAAACGGGTATAGGTAAACTTTGTAGTTTCCCCGCCGGAAATCGTCGCTCCGCCTTTATTTGTTGGCAAGTAAGATATTGCGCAACAAAGTCCCCAATGTCTTTCTTCATGCCCGGCCACCAATATTGCAACTTTAAATCTTAGTACATTTTGGTGCCGCCCGGGTGGATACTATAAGGAGATTGATGCGCTTCTTGCATAATCGCCTTGCGGAGATCCTTGTTCTTGGGTACACACCACCGATTCCGAAATCGTAGTGTGCCGTCGGTTCCAATGCCAAAGTCATCGGCACTACCGCTTTCTACTTGACCCCGCACCTTCTGGAGATATTCATCGGCATTTTGCAATTCTTTGATTCTCTCCAATAGGGTCGGTTGTACCACTAAGATAGCAAGTGTAGCCGGTACTCCCGGCGCTACTACTTTCAATCCAAACCGTTGCATCTCCTTTTGCAACAACGGTTGGGGTGTAATTTCCGAGGTTAAGTTTTCTCCTGATTTCCTACTTAGCGCATCGGCTACGACATTTGCCTTTCCGGGGTGGTATAGAATAGTGACATCATAGTCCTTTAACAACTCTAACCACCGCCGTTGTCGCATATTTAGATCTCACAATGTTCACTATATAAGTAATGCCTCCACAATTTTAGCGCGAAAATCACCGCGGCTAACTCTAAGTCATGAACCTGGTAGTTCTTCTCATAAGGCTTCAATTGGCGCGAAGCATAAGGTATGACTCGCCCGTTTTGAATTAGGACACACCCAAGTCCAATGTAGGAAGCATCACTGTACACGACGTATGTCTCCCCCGGCGTCGGTAGAGCAAGCACCGGGGTCGTCGTCAACCTTTCCTTTAACTCTTTGAAGCTTCGATCGCAATCTTCGCTCCAAACATACTTGACCCCTTTGTGTGTGAGGCGTGTTAGCGGAGTGGTTATTTTGGAGAACCCCTCCACGAACCGCCGATAATAACCCGCAAGTCCAAGAAAACTGCGGATTTCCGTTGCGCTCGTTGGGCGAGGCCAATCTTTAATTGCCTCTACTTTCTTCGGGTCTACCGAGATACCTTCACCCGAAATCACATGTCCTAGGAAAGTAACTTCCGAAAGCCAAAATTCGCATTTCTTCAAATTGGCATATAACTTTTCTTTTCGGAGTATTTTCAAGACAAGCCTCAAATGCTCCTCGTGTTCTTCCTCGGTCCGAGAATATACCAATACGTCGTCAATGAAGACCACGACGCGCCGGTCCAATAGCGGACGGAATACACGATTCATTAAGTCCATAAATGCCGCCGGGGCATTAGTAAGCCCGAATGGCATTACCGTAAATTCGTAATGGCCATACCGCGTACGGTACGCCGTCTTGTGCTGGGTCGTATCTTCAATTGATGATACCCCGATTGTATGTCTATCTTTGAATACACCTTTGACCCTTTCAACTGATCGAATAAGTCGTCGATCCTAGGCAACGGGTACTTGTTCTTCACTGTGACCTTGTTCAACTCGCGGTAATCAACGCAGAGTCGAAGTGTGCCGTCTTTCTTTTTGACGAATAGCACCGGAGCTCCCCACGGAGACACACTCGGCCTCACGAAGTCTTTATCGAGCAAGTCCTCCAACTATGCCTTAAGCTCCTTTAGCTCTACTGGTGCCATTCTATAGGGAGCCTTCGAAATTGGCGCCGCCCCGGGAGTCAAGTCAATGACGAACTCAACCTCCCGGTCCGGTGGCAATCCCGGTAACTCCGCCGGAAATATATCCGGGTACTCGCATACCACCCGAATGCCCTCAAGCTCTGGGTGTTTCCCTCGGCCGTCCACGATGGTCGCCAAGTAAGCTTTGCAACCACCCTTAATCATCTTTCTCGCTCTGGCCGTAGATATGGTTGCCGCAAAGCGCGCACCCTTGCACGCCCGGTACACTATTTCTTTTTTATTAGGCTCACGAAAAGTGATCACCTTTCTTTCGCAGTCGATAACCGCATAGTACTTGGAAAGCCAATCAAGCCCCAAGATTACATCAAATCCCCACTTCTTGTTTAACACCAACATATCGATCGGCATGACCCAGTCACCTATCTAAACTGGACACGCCGGACACTCGTCGTAGACGCTATAATATTGCCCGGGTGATGTAATAGTCCAACCCTCCTCATCATGCACAATCTCTAAGTCATGAGCTCTAGCGAATGATGCACCTATGAATAAATGCGATGCACCTGTATCGAAAATAGCCTGAGCTCTAGTGCCTTTAATAGAGATAATACCTGCCACGATGTCGTCAGGAGCTGGAACCTGCTCCTCCACCTGAGTGGCAAAAACCCGCCCACTCGGTGCTCTCGATGCCTCCGGCTAGCGTGATGCTGATGAGCGCCCAGCCGCCATCGGGGGTGGTAACCCCATCAGCTGCCTCGGGGTAGAAGGGGACGAAGCCGCCGTCGGTGCAGACGATCCCCGGCTCGGGCATTCCGTGAAATGTGCCGGGTTGGCCGCACGGAAGCACTTCCCGTCGCGATGCGGGCACACGTGCGGTCGATGGTCACCGCCGCAAATGACGCAACGGAAATGTCTCCCGCCCTTCTGCTGCTGTCGGGGATACCGAGGGGGTTTCTTTGCATTCGGCCTGCCCCCGGCACCGCCCGCCGCCCGTTTCTTGCCTTTGTCCCTCGTCTCCGCCATGGCCTCATGCTTCCCCCGCGCGTAGGCGCTACCGTGCTCCGCAGATAGAGCTCGATCAAAGACCTCTGCAAAGGTCGTGAGGTTGAGGATCTGTATCCTCTCATAGATCCTCGGCTGAAGCCCCCGCAAGAACCAGTCAGCCCGGTCCCGGTCGTCTCGCACCACATCCGGGACACAATCGATAATGTGGGAGAACACCAACTCATAGTCCGCCACCGAGCGGTCTCCCTGCCTCAGCTTGCGGAATTTCTCTTGCATTTTCCGCTTCACCGAGTCGGGGAAGTAGTTCGTGAACATCGCTCTCTTGAACTCGTCCCACGTCATAGGCGGAAGGTCGGGTGACCTATCCCGCTTGGTCCGCTTCCACCACGCCTTCGCCGCCTTGTCGAGGCAGTGGGAAGCAAAATGTACTTTGTCCTTCTCCGGGGTGTTGAAGTCCATGAAGATGGTCTCGAGGGAGTCGATCCAAGACTCCACCACCGCCGGTTCCACCACTCCTCCCTCGAAGGTAGGTGGTTTGAACTTCATAAACTTGATGAGCGACGCCAACTGGCGCTCCCGCTCCTCGTCGTCCGCCGCGCTACTGGGGTTTGAAGTCCCCGATCCGGCCGGAATCGCCGTATCTGGCCGCGGCCCGGATCTGCCCGCCGCACCCTCCACTACGGTCGGCGCCGAGCAGGGGTGTAGGCTGCTCGGCCCCCGCTGCTGCTCCGGGGTCTCCCGAGCCGCCGAATCGCTCGCCTTGAGCCCGAACGGACTCCACTGCCGCCGCACCACGCCTATAAGCGCGGCCATCTGCTCCATAAGCTCCCCGTCACCACGTGCCGCGGGTTGCTCGGGAGCCGCAATAGGTGCCGTACCCGGTGCTGCACTCGGCTCCTCAGGAATAGGCCTCTTTCGCGGTCGTCCACGAGGTGCCATTGCTTCCTGAAACGACGCACTTATGTTAACACTTGAAACATATACTCGAACATACCCAATTTGGCGAAAGCAAATAAGCATATTCATCCTTATCCCAAAGTATCATGTCGTCGGCCGCCGATCACAACACAAGGAATGTAGAACAAATAATACTTGAAGTTAATCCCTAATCATATTAGAGACATAATAACATTAACCCAGTCACATGCTTTCGCTATACTTGTTCAACATCTCTCACGTTTCCTTAGGTCCTTAGGTCCTTTCCATTCCTATGGCCCCTAGGTCCATCCTAAGCTTTCACCTTTTGGCTTTATACCCGCTCTGATACCATTATATCTGTCACACCCCGAGCCCGATCCATTTGGCTAGTTCGAGCGCGTCAAACAGACGCCGAACGGACAGAGCTTCCCCTGTCCGTCCAAGGCTCAACAAGTACAGATAGAGTATGAAATTTTTTTACACATGCGGAAGCATACATAACATCTTGTACGAGGGCAAGCCATAGCCAAAGTGAAATGTTAAACTAAAACATACAAGTACAATGATTAATTGCAATCACATACATGCATAATTCTTACAACCTGAATTCTTTAAAGTCTTTACATTCATTACATTATTTCTTTCTTACATCACATTTACCTCAAAATGAAACTTGGTTACAATTAAAGTAAACAACTATAATCATCAAATACAAAAGATGATATAAAGGGAAATGTGACTATAGCAAAATAAAGTAACTCGGGCGGTCTCTACCTAGGGCGCGATGCCCTTACCGCAATCCTCCGCCGGCTCACTCGGTCCCGGCTCTGTGGAAATAGTGGGGTGAGAACTACAACAAAGTTCCCAGTGGGTTCGGCAACCAACCACGCCGACTTTCCTACTAGGTCTAATTCAAGCGTAATAGAAAGAAAGGTAAGATAATAACCAACTATCGAATGCAGCTAATACGCTTGAAAGTAAACAGTAAGATGCTCAAGGTAAAACTCATGCAAGATCATAGTTCAATACCCAATCTCTTGGCTAACCCGGGGGTTCGCCCTCAACACGACTCAACCAAACCAAATCCCTATTGTCGGGGAGAGAAAACACTACGACCCGACGGGACCGTCCTCTGGGGAGAGAAAACACTACGACCCAGTGATGACAACTCCGGAGCACATCGCCCGAGGGGGAGCTACCGCGCCTCGAGCAAGGACTAACATGGTGAGTACGATCAATCCTTAACTTTAAGGATTCCAACAAGTTTCGCGACCAACCGGTGCCTACTCGAAAACCTGTTACGTTAAAAATCGACCAAATCAGGCCAATTTACATAGTAACCCATAGATAGGCTTTTCGTTTAATTAAACGGAGTTGTCCCACGCGTCGGGGATACTCCCAATTAGGTTTCTACAAGGTCAATTTGACCTTAGAACCTCTATAGTCAAAAGCCCCAAATTTGGGTGCTCTACCAAGCCCTATGTGAAACCCTAGGTTTTGATCTCTTAAACAAGCAAAAGAGAGCTTGTTGATCCTCTAGGAACTCATCTAAGATCATTTACACTCATTTCTAGGGCATTCATTGATACCCTAGGGTTCCACCATGAGAGCACATTGAGCTTCCATGGATTTTCATGGAGCTCAAGCCTCTACTAGTTCTCTATTTCAAAAAAAAGCTCCAAAACCTTACTTTCTAGGAATAAAACTCAAACCCTAGCTTAGGTTTCATGAAAACTTACCTTTACTCAAAGCTTTCCCAAGGTCCACCTTGTAGGAGAGCTTCTAGGTCTTCTCCAAGCTCCAAAGCCACCAAGATCACCTCCTCCAAGCTCCTTCTCCAACTCCTCCAAGCTCTAGGAAATATTTTTTAGAGAGAGAGAGAGAGGGAAATGTGAGGGAGAGGTGTTGGAAGTGAAGTGGCTGTGAGGAGAGGGGTGTTGGGGAGCCTATAGTGTTGTAACAATTGCATTTAGGCCCACCAAACTCTTTATTTTCGAAGCAGTCCAAACTGCTGTCGGGGCCACTCTGTACCGGTACAAGGCCATTCTGTACCGGTATATTGCCCCAGAGGCAAACCCGAGAGCTGCCTCTCGGTTTCGTAGCATTTGTATCGGTACAAAATCGGGTCTGTACCGGTACTAGCCCTAAAGACCCCAAACCCGAGAGCTCCCTTCTCTCAGTAAAAGTTGCTATACTGGTACATCAACCATGCTTGTAGCGGTACAACTGCTCCAGACTTGTGCTTTCCACGTCGTTTCGACTCTAATTCGCGCCGAACAACGCCAAAACCTTTTTAACTCTTCTAAACCCTCTTTTAACCCGTCCAAGATCTTTGGAATGGTAATTGGAACTTGTCCAATTATTCATTCGCGCACTTTAGTCAATTTGGTTAAAGTTCGGTTCGTTACATTCTCCACCCCTTAAGATTAGTTTCGTCTGCGAAACTATCTCATTTACAATCGAGATTCATATCTTAATCCAGATTCTCGAATAAGTTCGGTTCGTTACAATTTAAACTCAGATTTAAATTTTAATATAAAATAAATGGATAGAAATGCAACTTTTTAGCAGATTGAACATAATAGTTCATTGTTAGCTTCAATATTTTTAACTAATTGATCATAATCGTAGAATTGAAATTATAAATAAGTATAAATATTTTTTTTAACAAATTGGTCATAATCTTTCGTTCTTATTTGAAATATTTTTTACAAATTGATCATAAATTTTTACATCATATTAATTCAAAAATATGATATACAAATTTATCAACCAACCTATCTTTTAAATTATTTTCATTCTAATATGTTGATAGTCCCAAAATTTTAAATTATATATATAGATTAAGATAACATTCTTGATCTTGAATTTAAAAGTCCTATGCTCAAATTTTAAAGAGTATTCAATTCCCACCGTCTATTTTGACATTATTTATTTACTATGTAAACGATATCGAAAAGAACTAAAATTTTATTTCTAAGAACTTCATATACCCTAAATCATATTTAACGGTGTGGATCGTTGATTTGAACGCCCTAAGATCGAAAACAACATTATAGTACGGGAGCTCCCGTACTATAGATAGTATAGTAGCCTAATTCTCTCTCTCTTCTCTCTCTCTCTCTCTCTCTCTCTCTCTCTATATATATATATATATATATATATATATATATATATATATATATATATATATATATATATATATATATATATATATATATATATATATGTATATTTGATATTTTGATATATTTTATATATCAAAATTATTATATATATTATATTATATATTTATTAATTTATCATATAATTATATATTTATTTTACAAATATAAATTATAATAGAAATATATGTATATTTATATAATAGGGATAATTGCCTATATACCCCTACTTTTTTTTTCTTTCTAAAATGCCTGTGACGCCCCAGTTTCCCAGGGGGTCACTCATCCTAGGACTACTCCCGTCCTAGCACGCTTAACTCTCTTAACCTCTTGGGCCTTACCACCAACCAAAATGCTTAAGCCGGGTTAAGAGTTTAGCCATATTATATATCATATATAGGACTATATGGGGTCTCACAATCTCCCCTCCTTTAAGCCCTGACGTCCTCGTCAGGCTCAGACTCACAAGTACCAGGCGATGTGAGACTCGTCTCGCTAGGCCGTCATGCAGACCCTAGCTCAGCCGAGACTTATCTCACACTTCCGGCTGGTAATTAGCTCTGATACCATCTGTGACGCCCCAACTTTCCAGGGGGGTCACCCATCCTAGGACTACTCTCGTCCTAGCACGCTTAACTCTCTTAACCTCTTGGGCCTTGTTAATCTGTCACGCCCCAGATCATTTTAGAGTATAAAAACAGCCGAATTTTTTTTTTTTTTATAAATCTTTACCCCAAGGACATGTAAGACCTCCCACAAATACAGAAAGACCACTGTACACACGAATGAATCTCCCCGTATTTGCACACAAGTACATAGAGTCTTTTACAATAATATAACCACAACAAAGTGTACATGTAAAGAATTTAACTTACAATGCCCCTCATACGTTCCACCGTTATTGCAAAATACCTCCGCAGTTATCTCATGTTAAGTTAATCTGGGTTAAATGTGAGTTAAATCTCTACCACAGTTAAAAAAAATAAAAATACTAATTTTGCCCTTAACTTAAGGGCAAATAAGAAAGGTTGGTGACGGCAGAGGGGTATATTGAAAAAAATCAAAAGTCGAAATACTTTTGTAACCTTGACTTTAAGGGCAAATAAGAAAGACAGTGATGGTAGAAGGGTATATTTGAAAAGGGCAAAATAGTAATTTTACAGAGATAACATAGTTACTTAACAGATTTTAACTCTAAGGGTATATTAGAAATAGGTTGGAACGTAGGAGGGGTATTTTCAATATTAGCCTTCTAAGAGGGGTAAATCGGAAAATCGGAAACTTTTCAGAGGTATATAAGCAATTGCCCCTATATAATATATATTCAATAATATACAATATATAGAATAGAAAAATATTTATATAATAGATTTTTAATTATCTTTTCTTTCAACTAAACAACAGTAATGAAAAATTATTTTTCTTTTCCTACAAACAAACATTAAAGATCGTAAAATTTATTTATTTTTCTGAAAATTCTTTTTCTACTAATTTTTTTTCTTCAAGTTTCACGTGAAACCAAATTGTAAATTTTTTAAAAAAATAATATATTTAGTTCTTTGAGTTTTAGTGCATGGATGCAACCCTTAGTGAGTAGATACGACTTTAATCAAAGGGTGTGACTCTCAGAGAATGAATGTGAAAGAATGTGATTTTTAGTAAAACAATAAGATATGAAAAAATATTTTTTTATAGTGTGCCTCTTCGAGCGTATGTATGTTGGAATTGAAAGGTCAAATCACGAAACATCCATTCATAAAGTGTCACTTTATGAAACACCCATTCATAGTCTATGTAAGCCCATAAAGTTGGCTGCTGAAATATGAACAATTGCAAAGTTTTAATCTTCATTCATAATAATTTCATTCTTGTTTTCGTATTTTATTTTTTTTGACAATTTAATAGAGTGCGTACTCAAAGACTCGACTTCCTGTGTGCAAATACAGTTGAGATTTATATTTTATTTTATTCTGTAAGGTTGTTTATCAATCCAAATTGCACATCAAATTATTTGAACGATGAAAATAGATTAAGCCTTAACAAAAGTGATATTGCTACATGTCTTGCAGCTTTTTTTTTTATCTTTCTACTTCATATGTTTTTTCTACACAATTAAGCTTTTTTTTTTTTTATCTTTCTACTTCATATGTTTTTTCTACACAATTATTCCAATACAAACTGCCGCTAATCCAAACATGCACACTCTAGCCACCAACTATATATTGTATCTCTGGAGGCAAGCGTTTGTTTCCAAAAAGCACAAAAAAATCTTTGTCGGAAGGATTCAAAGATATATTTTTTATAAATCAACAAAGAATTAAATATATGGAATAATTATTTTTCCATAGAATATCAAACGAAACTGCATGTGAATACAATCGCATGCCTAAAATTCAGTAAAAAAAAATTAGATGCATATTTCACCCACCGAAAAAGAAAAGGAAAAAATATATGTTCATGTAGGGGTGTAAAACATGCCGGGCAGCTCGCGGGCCACCTGGTCCGGCACCGCAAGTGTAGCAGCCGTACCGGCCGGCACAAAACGGTCCGGATACTGTCGAGGTCAAAGTTATAGGCCTGGCTTTGCCAGGCCTATAAAAGGCTAGGCCTGCCTTAGCCTTTATAGGCTGTAGTCCTGTACCCCAATCCCACTGTCCAAGGGGTAGACCCTTGGATAGTGGCCCAACGGCTCAATAGGTGTTTGGTTGGGTCTTGGTGTTTTCTTCTTCTTTTTTTTTCTGAAAAAATATTTTATTATTATTATCTTTTAAGAAATGGGTTAAAAAATTAAAATATTTTTTTTTTTTGATCAAAATGACAATAATGTCCTCACTAATATTCAAAAATTTAACTATTAGAGAAAGCATTTTGGTCCAAACATCAAAATTTATCACAACAAACTATTAGTCATTGTGTCTCTTCTTTTTTATTTAGTACCGCTCTTTAGTAGGTGTCTTTTTTTTTTTCAGTGAAAAAATAATGTAATGAAGAAAAAAGTTATGTTTGCTTTTTTTTTCTCTATTGTTTGCTAATTGGTTTTATAAATAATATTATTTTATTTTAAATATGTTTTTGATTTTTTTAAAATTTTGTACTTTTTTCTAATGTAATTATATAATATGATTAATTCAAATTTTATATATTTTTTTCATATTTTTTTTTCAATATCAATTTCTCTTCAAATAATAAAAAATTATGAAAAAAACTAATATTAATTTTTTATTAAAAAGTTAAATTTATTGTGATTTTTTAAAATTTATAAAAGTTTTAAAAAGGTTGAGTATAATTGTGTAAATTAAAAATTATAACTCAAAAAGTTATAATTTAAACTCTTTTTTTTAAAAAAAAATTAAAAAAATACAACTTTATGTAATATGATTAATACAAACTTTATATATTTTTATAATTATTTTTCTAAATATTAATTTTTATTCAGATAATAAAAAATTATTAAAATTTTTTAATAAAAGAGTTTTCAAAAAGTTGGGTGTAATTGTGTAAATTAAAAGCTATAAGTCTATAATGTAAAAAAAAAACCTCGGGTGGCATGAAGCGTGGCCCGGCCTGGCACAGCCCGTACTGGGCGTGCCAGGGGGCCGGGCCTCGTACTCTGGCTAAACAGGCCGGCCCGGCCCGGCCAGATTAGTAACCGGGTCGTCGGGTCGAGCCGACCCTTGGCCCGAAATGGCTTGAAAAATGTCGGGCGTGCCACGGCATGACCCACATTACATCCCTAGTTCATGCAGTCTAGTTATATATAAAATTTGATCATATTTTTTATAATTTTATAAAATTTAATAAATTATATATTTTTTGGTAAATAAAAATAGATAATTAACAACTAATAGTTAATAGTAATATTAGATAATTAATTTGAGAAATCTAAAATAGTTAAAATAACAAAAACCATCTATCGACTATAGTTGAGGAGGTCATCAAAACAATTTTGGGCCTTTTATTTATTTATCTTTCGATACAATTTAAAATTTACAAGTATACACTTATATACCTAAAATATCTTCCTAAATTCAATCCCATAAAAAACAAAAGGATTTTAAGTCTCAAAAGACATTTTTATTAACTAGAGGGATATTAGATATTTCCTAATAAAAGGTTTAGCAGGCATATTAGATATTATTCCAACAATTTTTTAGGAGCAATGCTTGTAGGTCCTTACAACTAGCTCATCCAAGGGCTAGTTTTCTCCTTCTTTGACATCATTTTTCTTTTTTTGAATAGTAAAATCCAATTTGGGTTTTCTCTTTTTTTTAGAGATAGATAGCACGCTATCCGCTTCGTTTATTTTTTAAAAAAATAAACTTAGCTAGAAATATGAATCAACTAGGATTGACTGGTCTATAACCATGCCCTTTACCACTGGGCTTTGACGGCCATCCAATTTGGGTTTTCTAGACTCATATTGGATTAGGTTTGTAATCTCTACAACTTAACATGTATGGGTTGTACACTTACCATTGAAAAGGGGTGTTTGGTTGATATAACTGTAGTTCAAATAAAACTCGTGTTCAATGAATATCAATCTTCACTAAATTTTACTTTCGCACTTTGTTTAAAATAATATTTGTTCACTGAAATTGAATTTCGATCGTTGAATTATTTGATTCGACGTAACTTATGCTCTAAAAAATTGCATAACTTATAGCATTCTAAAACTTAACAAATAAAATTTTGAGGAATCAATAAAAAATAATTACAAAATAAAGATTGAAAAATAAGCAATATGCAACAACATAGAAAACAAGATAATTATTTTTTAAAAAAATTTGCAAAAACAATAATGTAGTAAATTTTGAAAAATTGGAATTTTTTTACAAAAATTAGCACTTAAAATTATAAAAAAAATTAACATAAAATACCAACAAGATAAATTCTCAAAAATTATCACAAAATATTATCATTTAAAAAGTTTTTATAATTTTTTTTTCCTAGAGAGAGATAGGAAGGCCGGTATGTGAGACCCAAACTTGATCATTTTGTCCGAACTTGAATATTCAGCCCTATCTCCTATGCTAAGAGCATATTTGACTGGTTAAAAGTAAAGTACTATAACTAAAACTTTTGGAAAGTACCATTTTATTAGTTATTTGTGTAGAGACCTGAAAAATTGCACCTGAGGCTTGTCGACAGCTCTGACGAGTGTCGGGACAAGTCCGAGTCGCGTTGGCGCCAAATGGACGCCACACGGACCCTGTGGGAACTTGAGAGCAGCGTGTGTCACGAAAATCTACAAATAGCAGGTTTTCTGTGAGCTGTACCGGTACAAATCTGATTTTGTACCGGTACAAGATTGGTTGCTATACCGGTATAACCACCAGGGCTATACCGGTATAGCCCTGCGCAGTTAGGCTCTCGGGTTGCCTGTTTGTACCGGTACAAACAGGATTTTGTACCGGTACAAAGAGGAGGTATGGTGCAGTTTGACTTTTGCGCCACTTGTCACATCACCCCTCACCATCCCTTTATCTGCAGCAGAGAAGAGAGAGAGGAGATCATCTTCCTCCTCTCCTTCTTCTTCTCCTTCCTTGGCCGCCGCCGTCGCCGCTCCCGCCGCTCCCCTAGCTCGAGGGTGGAACCGAGCTTGCCGACGACGCGCCGCGGAGAGGATCGAGCGAGTTTTCGACGACGAGACGCTGCGAGGGAGCTTATCGTGCGCGCGGGACCGCCGCCCCCGACTCGGCGACTGACCTAGGGCTTGTTTCGAGGTGAGTAGCCCATCAAGTTTCCCTCCGTTGCATCTATTTCCTGGAATTTCGAACTGCTGCTGGCAGCACCGTCGACTCGCGGAGTTTTGACCATATCTCTGTGTAGGAGAGCCGAAACGCGACGAAATCTGGGGCATTGGATCCGCGACTGCGGGACGATTCCAACGACACCTTACTTGCCGGATTTGGACAAGGTTTGCCCTGTCGGAACCCTTAATTACTGAGCCGCTGTTTGCGCGCAGAATCTGAAATGCTGAACTGCAGGATTTCAGCGTCGACGTTTCGTATTTCAGCTCGTACTCCGCGCAGGAGTGGCGAAATCCAGCGAATCTTGGACCGTTGGATTCTTGACTGCGAGACGAAGATTTCGAGACCTTACTCGCTGAATTTGGATAAGGTTAGCTTAGTTAACTTTAAGCTTTTCTCAGCCGCTGTTTTCCGGCAGATTTCGTGAAATCGTGCTTTTGCCTCTTCGCAGCGGGAGACTTCGGACCTCGGCGGATCAGCGAAGGATCACCTTGACCTGGATCACTCCCTTCGCTGCCAGGAGATCGCTTGAGAGGTGGGTTTTCATCGGATCACGCCTAATTCAAGTAGTCAACATGTATAAGTTCCGGTTTTTGACTAAATTGTGAATTGCTCGAATTCATGATTAGTAGTACGTTAAATCTGAATTTTGGAAGCATGTTTAGTATACTTTTAATTATACATGTGGACTTGGACTTGACTTAGGAGAAAACCACGTTTTGGATCGTCATTAGCCTACACTACCAGATTTAGCTCTAGGAGCCGTTCTGTGCCGTATCATCGCCGCGGGGGTGCGATGGATACTCGGGTAGTGTAGTTGTTTTTACGCTCGCTAGGGATGCCGAGTTTACTTTTCACAGAGTCTAGTCGTGTGGTTGTCGGCACCGTCGGGGTTTGACGGGGGACCCGCTTGCGTGGTTTTGGTTTGTGCCAGGGCACGTGGTGTGTTAGTTCTTGGACAGTGTACTTGACTATGCCTGTGAGAGCCAGATTGAGCTCGACAGAGATACGCTTGCATACTCGGTTGGTTCGCGCCCACGAGTGCCGCTCCGGAGTCTGGCTTAGTGCTTTTGCGTTGGTGTCGCCGCGCCCTCGTTGTGGGTTGCTCTCCGCTAGCTACCCCTGGGGTAGTTGTAGTGTTGCTTCGACAGGCGGGACGGGTGCTTTCACAGTCCCTCGTAAGATTGGGTCAGCTTTTACTAGTTCTACAGAGAGTGGTTTAGAGCAGGATAGTATAGGGATTGTTAGCCGTCGAGTGTTTCCAGCTTCTTTTCCTTTCTTGCTTACCCTGTAGACTTAGTGGGTGGACCGATGTGTTTAGGGCGGTACCCACTGAGAACTACTTGTTTTTATAGTAGTTCTCACGCCCTCTTTCTTCCACCGTTGTTGCAGGGCCTTCTGTTGCGGCTGCTGCTCCGTCTGAGTCGGACCGCGGGAAGGGCGTGGCGGGCTAGAGCCTACCCTTCGAGTTCAGTACTAGAGGACTTCCACTGCAGGTAGTGACAGCTTTTGGTTTGGGACACTTTTGTACATACAGTTGAACTCGCTGGAGCGAGTAGTGTTATTTTTGTATCGTGATTGTATGTATATAAAGTGGTTGTTTTTCCTACCGCTTGTTTATAGTTTATTCGACTCTATGCTCTGTTTGTAGCATTGTATGTTTATACAGTGCTACGCTTCGTATGCGAGAAGAAATTCTTTTGTATACGGCGGATTTGTCGGCGTGCCCGGTGAATATGCAACCCGGGGCGTGACAATTTGATTTGCAAAAGTAAAAATAACTTTAAAAAAATGGGCTGATAAAGTGAGTTATAATTAAATTTTATTTTTTTTACTTTGGCTGCAAAAATTCAAAAATCACCGAAACTGAAAAACTTAGTTAAGAGGTTATCTTTGGTATTAACTTTAATATGTAAATTTATTTTTAAAGTTGAATATCGCTTTAAACTTGAATTAAAATCAAGATCACATTTTGAATTTTATTTGTAAATTCAAAATCGACATAAAAATTTTAAATTCAAATTGTGACTTTAAATTTAAATTAAAATTTTAAAATTTTTATTCTTATTCCATTTAAATTTGAATTTAGAATTTAGAATTTAAATTTTAATCAAATTATTTTAGCTAAGAGCTTCAATTTGACTTTGAATTCAAATTGTTTCAATTATAAATTCAAATTATTGACTGAAATTTGAATTTAAATTTTAAATTTTTTATGTTGAAATTTAAATTTAAATTTGTTATTTATATTTAATTTCAATAATTAGTTTTAGTTTGAGCTTTGAATTCGAATTATGAATTCCAATGTTCAATTTGAATCATGATTTAAACTTGAATTTTAATTCAATTATGAATTCATATTTGAATTCAGAATTTGATATCAAATGGTAAATTAAAATATGATTCAAATTCTAAATTTAAATTTGAAAAAATATTCTAATTCTATGTTGAATTTTTATTTTTGAATTTACTTTCATTTATGAGTTATAACATAAAATTTAAATTCAAACTGTAAATTTAAGTTATGTCTTTAATTTTAATTATAAATTCAACTCATATTTCAGTTTAAATTTAAATTTTAAAATATAATTTTGAATTCTAAATATAAATTAAAATTAAAATTAAAATTTTTAATTTAAATTACGAATACAAATCGTTTGTTTATATTTAACGTCCTTATATATAATTAATTAAAATATAAAATTACAAACTGTAGCTTTTTTATTTTTCACTTTATGCTCAACCAAACAATCCAACTAAAAAATTATATAAAATAATTTTTTTATTTTAGTCATTTTCGGACAATCAAATATCTCCTTTAATTAAGCTTTTAAGTTTTTGACTCATCAACCAACACAAGCACCGTGCGGTGTGCATGCAGCGAATGGGCAGAGCATATTCATCCACGTCAGTATCTAGTCGACGGTTTGAGCCGTCCCAAGATTATTGCTGCAACCGTCACGTACATGCTGTTTTTAAAATTCCTTACTTTTTTTTATTATTAAATTTGTTATTTCTGTACGTTTCACTAGTGTCGGTTCCGCGCACGTTCGCTCCGCACGCGCCCGTTCCGCTGGCGCTAGCTGGCGAGCGTCAGTTCCGCACGCAATTAAGGTTTCCAATATTTCTCTTGAACGTTGATGTGATATTCACTTATATATTTAAATAGGGGTTGCATCTAGTGCTAATTAACTTACCAAACAAACGAAAATCATTTTGCTTAGAGTAATCTTGTAGCTAGATCATTCAAAGATTGGATTTTAATTTTATTTTGTGATTCTTATTATCTCCGGATGTTGAAAAAAGTTTCGTCAATCTCTTCCGCGTTCGTGTCTGTAGGAAGAGAAATTCCGGTCGTATCTTGGGGCGGTGTTTTCGGTTAATCCTGCACGAAGGACTGAAATTCGTCTTAGAACAATGCGTCGCACGCTTCCAGAACTTATTATATTAGATTTTTTTTTTCACCGATTTATTTGAATTTTAGCGATCATTAATTTGTAAGTTGAGTTATTTATTTTTATCACCTAATTAGTTAGATTTATATCACGATCGGATTATTCGTTGCGGTTTTCTCCCAACACAGGTAGGACGAATCCAGAAATAAGATTCGGGAGGCGCATGATTTAAATTTAATAGAAAAAAAAATTCAACTTTGGATAATAAGAAAAAAAAATTATCAAATTCACTGATTAGTTATTACTAGCAACAATAATGACAATATTCTTAAAAAGAAACAAGACCATAAGAGTTGTAGGAAAATGACCAAGAAATTTGAAAAAAAAAATTTGAGACACAAATTTTTTTTAAAAAATTAATTTGACCCCAAAAATTAAAATTTATAATATTTTGGTTTTTATTAAAAGAACTTTCATATAATTTTAAAAAAGTTAGGAAGATCATTGCCACTGTAGACCTCTCAATAACTCCGCCGGTACATGGCGTTTCATCTCACCCCGATCGACCCAAATCCAACATTTTTTTTTAAGTCTGTTAAAAATCAGACTAAATAGCGATCTAAAATTATTATTAGATAAAGTGTTACTGTTTCAACCACCCGTCGAATCAACAACATTTGTATGACGTTATATATATATATATATATATATATATATATATATATATATATATATATATATATATATATATAGAACTAGCTTATCTTATTAATAGCACCAAGTCATTGATACTATCAAGTTTTTGGCCATTGGATTGAGAGATGTGCGATTAGGAAGATGTTGGCCCCTAATGGTTAAGTGAGTGGTTGGTTTAATAGTATGATCTAACGGATGAAAATGATCAAAGGGGTGGATCTAACGGCGGAAAACTTGATAGCACCAAATGCATGGTCTTATCGATAGTATCAATGGGACTCTATATATATATATATATATAGAGTAAGGCTACTATGCTTCGAAGCACGGAGGCTCCGTGCTTTCACGTCGTTTTCGATGTTGTAGCTTCCGAATCGTCGATCGGCTCAGTTAAACTTGATCTAGAGTATTTGAAGTACCTAGAAAATAAATTTTGCGATTTTTCGATATTATTTGCCTAGCGAACGAAGGGCTAAAAATCAACTAAATAAAAATAAAAATCTTACAAAACTCGATAATATAGAATTAAAAATTTAGATCAAAGATATTGATCTTGTTTTATATAGTATAAAGAATTTTCTATCAAAATTTCATGTAATTTGGATATTTCTACACCGTTAAACTTTCAAACGGCTCACTATGACCATTAAAATTATTTGATTTTGTGCCTCTTCGATCACTAGGCAAATGATATCGAAAAATTATAAAATTTATTTTCTAGATACTTCAAATACTCTAGATCAAGTTTAACGAACCGATCGACGATTCGAAAGCCGCATCATCGAAAACAACGTGGAAGCACGGAAGGCTCCGTGCTTAGATAGCATAGTAGCCTCACACTATATATATATATATATATATATATATATATATATATATATATATATATATATATATATATATATATATAGTCCTATGGTGCTTGTAAAAGCACAAAGCATTTGGTGCTTGTAAATTT
Source organism: Aechmea fasciata (assembly GCA_025177825.1). Classification (NCBI taxonomy): domain Eukaryota; kingdom Viridiplantae; phylum Streptophyta; class Magnoliopsida; order Poales; family Bromeliaceae; genus Aechmea; species Aechmea fasciata. The sequence goes on from CM045935.1 coordinate 3,918,705, forward strand.
TTACCGTTAGATACATATATACATTGTATCATTTTCATCCGTTAGATTATACTCTTCAACCACCCACCCACTTAACCAAGGGGGCCCACATCATCCTAACCGCACATCTTTCAATCTAATGGCTAAAAACTTACGAGCACCAATGACTTGTACTTTTAAAAGCATAGGAGCTCAATTATATATATATATATATATATATATATATATATATATATATATATATATATATATATATATATATAGGGCTACTATACTATTATGAGTAGTGAGAGCCCTACTACTCACAAGTTGTTTTCGATGATAGAGCTTAGAATCGATGATCCACTCCGTTAAATATGATCTAGAGTATTTAAAACTTCTAGAAAATAAATTTCGTAATTTTTCAAAATCATAATAAAGTCCATCAAATGGGCATAAAATGAACGGCCGAAATCGAACGATGTCCTAAAAATAGATGATCGGATCCTTCAATTTAAGATCGGAGTTATTGATCTTTATCTAGGTAGTGAATAGAATTTTCTATCAAAAATTCAACCTATTTCAATTCTTTTACACCGTTAAACTACGAAGTATCCCATATCTAGTTAAAAATTGTCAATTTTGTAAGCTTTTGATCGTAAGGTAAATGATTTCGAAAAATTACGAAATTTATTTTCTAGAAGTTTTAAATACTCTAGATCATATTTAAAGGAGTGGATCGTCGATTCGGAAGCTCTATCATCGAAAACAACTTATGAGTAGTAGGGCTCTCTACTACTAGTAATAGTATATATATATATATATATATATATATATATATATATATATATATATATATATATATATATATATATATATATATATATATATATATATAGTAGTGCTACTATACTATTATGAGTAGTAGAGCCCTACTACTCATAAGTTGTTTTCGATGATAGAGCTTTCGAATCGACGATCCACTCCGTTAAATATGATCTAGAGTATTTAAAACTTCTAGAAAATAAATTTCGTAATTTTTCAAAATCATAATAAAGTCCATCAAATGGGCATAAAATGAGCGAAATCGAACGATGTCCTAAAAATAGATGATCGGATCCTTCAATTTAAGATCGGAGTTATTGATCTTTATCTAGGTAGTGAATAGAATTTTCTATCAAAAATTCAACCTATTTCAATTCTTTTACACCGTTAAACTACCAAGTATCCCATATCAGCCGTTAAAAATTGTCAATTTTGTAAGCTTTTGATCGTAAGGTAAGTGATTTCGAAAAATTACGAAATTTATTTTCTAGAAGTTTTAAATACTCCAGATCATATTTAACGGAGTGGATCGTCGATTCAAGCTCTATCATCGAAAACAACTTATGAGTAGTAGGGCTCTACTACTCATAATAGTATAGTAGCCCTACTCTATATATATATATATATATATATATATATATATATATATATATATATGTATATATATATATATATATGTATATATATATATATAGAACTATATATATAATTGAAATATTATTTATAATATCGATTTTTTAAGCCGGTAGATTTATATTTTAATCAATTCTATTTTTTAGTGTTTCGTGTTTGTAACTTTTTTGCCGTTAGATCTATTGGTCCGTTGACTATTTCCATCCGTGAGATCATACTATTCAATCACTCACTTACTCAACCCAATGAAAATCGTAATCACAGATCCCTTAATCCAAGAGCCGATAACAAACAAGCACCAATCGTTTGATACTTTAAAAGCATTAGAGCAGGTTAGGATGATAACAGTCCCCGATTAGAATGACAGTGGTCTTAATTATATAAGCTTAAATTAAAAGAAACAAGATACTCGATCAGATTCATTTTATTGGACATTTGGAATAAAACTAAAATTCTATTCTTATCTATGTAAAAGCGAAAAAAAAAAGATCGAAGTAATCAAAATACCAAATAGTAAAATAACCATAGTAATTTATTTTTTTCCGTAATTAAACTTTTCTTGATTCTGCTAAATTGCGGCAGCAGTAGGAGCACGGGGGACGTCAGTGGAGGTATAGGAGGAGGTAGAGGAGGCAACAAGCAGGGCAGCCGAGGCAGAAGGTCGTTTGCAGAAAAAATAGTAGAGGCATACATCGAAAGTGATGACAATGATTATGAAAAGGACGACCACTATTATGATAGCAAAGTTCTATTCTTGATAGTGCGGCGGCGAATGGATGGTTGAGAAAACGAGTGGATCGTTTTCGATTCTGAAAGGGTTCCATGGAGGAGACGCCTAGTAGAAGTTGGAGGAGTGTAACCTCATGATGATGATGGATTGGTAGGGAGGAGAAGCAGGAATGTTTTGGGGGTGGGGAAAGAAGAAAGGATTCACTGTTATATAAAATTTGCCGCAGAAGGTTTTTCGGTTTCCGCAACCTTTTAGGATTATAATTTTACAACTTGACCCATATAAATTGGTTGTTTGAACTGTATCAAATATTACCGTAGTTTATATTATCATCAAAATAAAATTTTGTAACACATAATAATACATTTTTGTTATTAGAGAAATATTTTATGACCAACAATATAGTAATAAATAATTATAATAATTCCACATAATTTTTTAGTATACGTCATAAAAATAATATTTTTGTGACAAATTTTGTTATCACTAAATATTAGTGACAATATATCGGTGATGAATGTTATCGTCATAAATGTAATATTTTGTGACAAATTTTTGTTATCACTAAATATTAGTGGTGCGGTGAATAATTATCGTCAAAAATACAATATTTAGTGACGGATGGTGATGTCACTAACTATTAGTGATGGCACAACCAAATATTACTATTTTTAATATCCAAAGACTTCATAAATATTATTTGGTGACAAATAGGTAATATTTAGTAACAATATTAATTTGTTATTAATAATGCTTTTTTTGACAATATTTTTTAGTGACGGTGTTTATCGTCACTAAAACTATTAGTAACAAATTTTTTATTTTTAGTGACAATTCTTTTACTGCCACTTATAAATCATTTTCTTCTAGTAAAATTATATAAAGAAACAAGATACTCGATCAGATGCATCTCATTGAACATTTGGAATAAAACTAAAATTCCATTCTTATCTACGTAAAAGCGAAAAAAAAAAATCAAAGTAATGAAAATACCAAATACTAAAACAAACAATGTTATTTATTTTTTCCGTGCCTGTGAGACCCTAAATAGTCCTATATATGAGATATAATAGGGCTAAAACTCTTAACCCGGTTTAAACATTTTGGGTGGTGGCAAGACCCAAGAGGTTAAGAGAGTTAAGCGTCTTTAGAGACGGGAGTAGTCCTAGGATGGGTGACCCCTGGAAGTTGGGGCGTCACAGATGTTATCAGAGACAATTACCAGCCGGAAGTGTGAGATAAGTCTCAGCTGAGCCAGGGTCTGGATGACGGGCTAGCGAGACGAGTCTCACATCGCCTGGTACTTGTGAGTCTGAGCCTGACGAGGACGTCAGGGCTTAAAGGAGGGGAGATTGTGAGACCCCAAATAGTCCTATATATGAGATATAATAGGGCTAAAACTCTTAACCCGGCTTAAACATTTTGGGTGGTGGCAAGACCCAAGAGGTTAAGAGAGTTAAGCGTGCTAGGACGGGAGTAGTCCTAGGATGGGTGACCCCCTGGGAAGTTGGGGCGTCACAGTGCGTAAACTTTTCTTGATCCCTCTAAATTGCGGCAGCAGTAGCATGACAGGGGATGTTAGCGGAGGTAGAGGAGGCAGTAGGCGGGGCAGCTGACGCAGAACGTCGTCTGAAGAAGCAGTAACAAAAGTATACGTCGAAAGTGTTGATAATGATCGTGGAAAAGGACAACCACTATTATGACAGCTAAGTTTCATTCTTGATCGTGCAGCGGCATAGGAATGGTCTATAAAATGAGTAGATCGTTTTCGACTCTGAAAGGGTTTCATGGGGGAGGCGCCTAGTAGAAGTTAGAGGGTGGAACCTAATGATGATGATGGATTGGTATGTTTTGAAGAGTTTGACTTATGGGGTTGGGGAAAGAAGAAACGATTCACTGTTATATAAAACATGCTGCAGAAGGTTTTCCGGTCTCCGCAACCTTTTAGGATTATAATTTTACAACTTGACCCATATAAGTTGGTTTTTTGGAACTGTATCAAATATTATTGTAGTTTATATTATCATCAAAATAAAATTTTGTAACATATAGTAATATATTATTGTTATTAGAGAAATATTTTATGACGAACAATTTAGTGAAAAATAATTATGACAATTCACATAATTTTCGAGTACATATCATAAAAGCAAAATTTGACAAATTTTGTTGTCACTAAATATTAGTGACAATATATCGGTGATGAATGTTATCGTCATAAAAATAATATTTTGTGACAAATTTATGTTATCACTAAATATTAGTGGTACGGTGAATAATTATCGTCAAAAATGTAATATTTAGAGACGGATGGTGACGTCACTAACTATAAGTGACGGCATATATTGTCACCTAGTATTACTATTTTTAATATCCAACTACTTCATAAATATTATTTGGGGACAAATAGGTAATATTTAGTAACAATATTAATTTGTTATTAATAATATTTTTAGTGACAATATTTTTTATTGACGGTATTTATCGTCACTAAAATTATTAGTAACAAATTTTTTATTTTTAGGGACAATTTTTTTTACTGCCACTTACAAATTATTTTCTTGTAGTTGAATTATATAAAACAACAAGATACTCGATTAGAAGCATCTCATTGAACATTTAGAATAAAACTAAAATTCTATTTTTACCTACGTAAACGAGAAAAAATAAAGACCGAAGTAATAAAAATACCAAATACTAAAACGAACAATATTATTTATTTTTTCCGTGCGTATACTTTTCTTGATTCCTCTAAATTGCGGCAGCAGTAGCAGGACAGGGAACGTTAGCGGAGGTATAGAAGGAGGTAGAGAAGGCAGCAGGCGGGACAGCCGACGGAGAACGTCGTCTGAAGAAGCAGTAACAAAGGCATACGTCGAAAGTGATGATAATGATCATTGAAAGAACGACCATTATTATGACACCTAAGTTCCATTCTTGATGGTGCGGCGATAATGATCATTGAAAGAACGACCATTATTATGACACCTAAGTTCCATTCTTGATGGTGCGGCGACGTAGGGATAGTCGATAAAATGTGTGGATCGTTTCCGACTATGAAAGGAAGGCATAGGGGAGGTGCCTAGTAGAAGTTAGAGGGTGGAAACTCATGATGATGATGGATTGGTAGTACAGGAAGAAAGAATGGAAGCTCAAAGCCGGAATGTTTTGGAGAGTTTGGCTTGTGGTGGTGGGGAAAGAAGAATAGGTTCACTGTTATATAAAACTTGCCGCTGAAGGTTTTTCAATTTCCGCAACCCTTTAGGACTATAATTTTACAACTTGACCCATATAAATTGGTTGTTTGGACTGTATCACATATTATTGTAGTTTATATTATTATCAAAATAAAATTTTGTAACACATAATAATACATTTTTGTTATTAGAGAAATAGTTTATGACCAACAATGTAGTGATAAATAATTATGACAATTCCACATAATTTTTTAGTATATGTTATAAAAGCAATATTTTGTGACAAATTTTGTTATCATTAAATATTAGTGACAATATATCGGTGATGAATGTTATCGTCATAAATGCAATATTTTGTGACAAATTTTTGTTATCACTAAATATTAGTAGTGCGGTGAATAATTATCGTTAAAAATACAATATTTAGTGACGGATGGTGATGTCACTAACTATTAGGAACGATATATATTGTCACCTAATATTACTAGTTTTAATATTCAACCACTTCATAAATATTATTTGGTGACAAATAGCTAATATTTAGTAACAATATTAATTTGTTATTAATAAACCTTTTAGTGACAATATTTTTTAGTGACAGTATTTATCGTAAGTTAAACTATTAGTGACAATTTTTTTATTTTTAGTGACAATTTTTTTACTACCATTTATAAATTATTTTCTTGTAGAGAATTATATAAAAAAAAATAGGGTCAAATGCATACAGGTCCCTGCAAACATAGTCAATTGCGGAAATACCCCTGTAAAAGCGAAACTAGGTGAGATGTCCCTGCAAAAGTCCAAAAGTATGCAGATATGTCGCTGCCGCGCCTTTTGCAGGGACATATCTGAAAAAATATTTTTGCAGATATGTCCCTGCAAAAGGCGCGGCAGGGACATATCTGCATACTTTTGGTCTTTTGGAGGGACATCTCACCTAGGTTCGCTTTTGCAAGGATATTTCCATAATTGACTATGTTTGCGGGGACACGTATGTAAATAACCCAAAAAATAAGATACTCGATCAGAAACATCTCATTGAACATTTGGAATGAAACTAAAATTATATTCTTATCTATGTAAAAGCGACAAAAAAATACCGAAGTAATCAAAATACCAAATACTAAAACAAACAATGTTATTTATTTTTTCCGTGCGTAATTTTTTCTTGATCCGTCTAAATTGCGACAGCAGTAGCAGGAAAAGAGACGTTAGAGGAGGTATAGAAGAAGGTAGCAGGCGGGGCAGCCGAGGCGGAATGTCGTCTGAAGAAGCAATAACAAAGGCATATGTCGAAAGTGATAATAATGATCATGGAAAAGGACGACCACTATTATGACAGCTAAGTTCCATTTTTTATGGTGCGGCGTCGTAGGGATGTTCGATAAAATGAGTGGATCGTTTTCGACTCCGAAAGGGTTTCATGGGGGAGGCGCCTAGTAGAAGTTAAAGGGGTGGAACCTCATGATGATGATGGATTGGTAGTACAGGAAGAGAAGAATGGAAGCTCTAAGTGAGAATGTTTTGGGGAGTTTGGCTTGTGGGGGTGGGGAAAGATGAATGGGTTCACTGTTATATAAAACTTGTCGTTGAAGGTTTTTCGATTTCCGCAACCCTTTAGGATTATAATTTTACAACTTGACCCGTATAAGTTGGTTGTTTGGAACTGTATTAAATATTATTGTAGTTTATATTATCATCAAAATAAAATTTTGTAACACATAATAATACATTTTTGTTATTAGAGATATATTTTATGACGAACAATGTAGTGATAAATAATTATAATAATTCTACATAGTTTTTTAGTATACGTCATAAAAATAATATTTTATGACAAATTTTGTTATTACTAAATATTAGTAACAATATATCAGTGATGAATGTTATCGTAATAAATGCAATATTTTGTAACAAATTTTTGTTATCACTAAATATTAGTTGTGCCGTGAATAATTATCGTCAAAAATACAATATTTAGTGATGTATGGTGATGTCACTAACTATTAGTAATGGCATATATTGTCACGCCCCGAGCCCGCCAATTCGGTCGGATTCGGGCGCGCCGACAGACCGCCGAACGGACAGAGTTTTTCCTGTACGTTCAAGGCGTCGCAATCAATACAATTACAAGAAGGTTCCAAATAGGAACAGATATTACAATCAGATTGCATAAGGAAGTATCATAAACATAAAATAGCTACTAGCTATTACAACCATTCGTCTCAAATTTAACTCTTACATTTAACTTGAAGACTTTAAACTTTCTATTAAATCTAGAAATTACACTTTTGCTTACAACTTATTACAACTTATTCTCCCTTGTTATACCCCTAAGCTCTGTCAACCGGGGTACTTCTATCTCTGGTCTCCTGGTAGGGCGCTATCTACTGAGCTACGCCCTTGCCTCGCGCTGCTACTGCGCCGCTCCCGTGTGTACCTGTACCACCAAAACCACAACACGGGGGTGAGAACTATTGTCCATAGTTCTCGTGGGTACGGCCACCAGAGAAACATTTCGACCAATAGGTCCAAGGAGGCACAGATATGTTAGTCCAAAAACATATATAGATATATAACTTGCAACTAATATAAAAACATGCCTCATAATATGCAATATGCAAAATTACCCTTTAGCTCTTAGCTTTTCTTTACTTTATTGATATTCTTTACTTTAGCCTTTCCATTCATACCTAGCTATTTACCAGCTTAGTGATTACTAGCACTATGCATTAGCTATTTACAACTTTAGCTAGTCTTTACGTTCTTTACCTTTTGGCACTTATGCTACTTAGCAATTTATTTCTAAGGTCACTCTACCTCAGCTCACTAAGCCACCCGACTCGGTCTTGAGTCAATCCATTGCGGATAATCCGCCCGCTGTCTAGCCCGAGGTGTTGGACGTCTCGCAACTACCCCAGCTGTCAACAGCCTGTCGCCCTCTGTGACTCAGCCTCATCGCGGCGAAATCGTCGCACACGCGGAACCCAGCTGTCACTTGACATAACCATTCTGGTGGCGATCGCGGCGGACTTACCCAGCGAGGACCCAAGTCATGACTTAACCATCTAGCGGCGAACTAATCGCACCTCACCCAACAATGGTTTGAGTCACTCCTTCGCCTCCTGGTGCAGCCGTATCGTACTTACCCAGCAATGGTGCCCCAAACACAGGGTGTCAACACATGGCGATCTGATCCTCACCCGGCTTAACCGGTATCGAACACATTTCGGCTCACCCACCCGGCGGCGAAATCGTCGCACAACGCCACGACGGTGGTATAGCCCTAGACGGCGAAATCGTCGCACACGCCCAACACCAACTTAGGTGTCCCAAATCTCGGATTCCATGAATCGTTCCACTTAGCTTGAGGGTTAGCTAGGTACTCAATGGACGGCCCTCTAGGTCCATTATCTTTACCTCCTAGGTCTACTTGACACTAGGGTTTAATCTTTGTCACATAACCTAGGTGTTCTAACTCTAGGTCCAATGTCATTCCAACTCGACCTATGTTTATTCATATTAGGTCCACTGTCGTCTTTATCCAACCTATGTCCTTGACACTAGGTTCATTGTTCTTTACCTAGATCCCTATGACTCTAGGTTTACTACAACCTATGTTCTTGACACTAGGTTAATTCCCACACTCCTAGGTCCACTGACTCTAGGTTTACTATAACCTATGTTCATTAACAACACTAGGTTAGATGTCATTCTCCTAGGTCCACATGACTCTAGGTTTACTACAACTTATGTTCTTTACACTAAGTTGGATGCCACTCGATCTATATGTGTATTAGTCCATGACTTACATTCTTACTTAGCATTCTCATACTTGACATTCATATATTTAACATTCTTATGTTAACCATCCCATTTACATGCACATAATTATATCTAGCATGTACTCATTATGCTAAGCATGTATTTATTCATACATTTCATTTAGCATCTAGTTCATATATCAACTTAACGTGCATCTCATGTATTTGCAACTAGACTCTAGTTCATACATTTATCTAGCATTTAACTCATGCATTCTCTTAGCATTTACACTATGTTCTTTAACATGCATTTCTATACTTGCAATATATGTCAATTATATGCATCAACTTGAAACCATTACTCTTAGACATATTTAGGCGATCTAGTCGCTTCGGTAAACACAACCCACCTTATTATGCTCTCCGATTGCTCGTCGACACTCGCAATCGGCCGCCCGTGGCACTCTTGACCCGGTTTGGCTCGAACTCTTGCACGACCACCCGAGCGATCTCCGAATCCCAATCTGAGACCTTGTGCCGTTGCCCCACGCCTTCAAGTTGCCCCAGATCCGTTTTCATGAATTTTGGGCTCCTATCTTGCGTGCTGCGGACATCTGATTTGAATATATTAAACAATTAATATCTTTGTACTCGCTCGTCGGATCACCGAACCGAGCGCGCCAACGCGTTCGTCGCACCCCCAATTAGGTTCCTATGGGGTCAAATGAGATCAAACTCATCTATTTCTAAAACCCCCCTTTTTAACCCTAGGTTTTGCACTTTTGCAAATCCCACCGATTTGATCCCTAGAACAAGCAATAAAGAGCTTGTCCAACCTCTAGGTACTCATCTAAGAGCACTAGAGCCATCCATAGGGTGTTTAAAACAAACCCTAGAAATCCACCATTAGAGCACCTTGAAGAACACATGATTTTCATGAGTTTCCAAGCCTCTACAAGGTTCTAAAGCTTACAAGAAGCTCAAAACTCTAGATCTAGGGTTTAAAAACCCATTACTAGAATATCTACCATGAGGGGAGGCTAAAGCTTACCTCTACAAGCTTGCCCCGAGCTCGTGGGAGAGGAAGAAGATGACCAAGGGGAACTCCATCATCATCTTCTTCATCATCTCCATCTTCTTCTTCTTCTTTCTCTTCTTTTCCTTCTCTTTCTTTCTTCTTCTCTTGCTTCGGTCGAACAAAGAGAGAGAGAGGGACACGAGAGAGGGAGAGAGGGAAACTGCTGTGAAGGGGAAGGGTTTTAGGTTATATTTTGTTGCAACAATAGCAACTAAACCCCTCCAAACCTTTTATTTCGAAGCTGTCCAAAACTGCTGCACCATTCGTACCGGTACAACGGGTTTTACTCAGACGGTATGTGATGCTCCGAGGCAAACCCGAGAGCCGCTCTCGGTTTGCATTTGTACCCAGACAGCTTTGGCTTGTACCGTATAAACACCAAAATTTCACAAACCCGAGAGCTCTTCCCTCTCGTCAAAGTTGCTATATAACTTTGCTTGTAGAACTTTGCTTGTACGAACTTCACGTCGTTTCGACTCTAATTCGCGCCGAACAACGCCAAAACCTTTCTAACTCTTTTAGATCCTCTTTTAACCCTTCCAAGATGCTTGGAATGGTTATTGGAACTTGTCCAATTACTCGTTCGCGCACTTTAGCCAATTTGGTTAAAGTTCGGGTTGCTACATATATTGTCACCTAATTTTACTATTTTTACTATCCAACCACTTCATAAATATTATTTAGTGAGAAATATATAATATTTAGTAACAATATTAATTTGTTAGTAATAATGCAGTGACAATATATTTTAGTAACGATATTTATCGTCACTAAAATTATTAGTGGCAAATTTTTATTTTTAGTAACAATTTTTTTACTGCCACTTATAAATCATTTTCTTGTAGTAAAATTATATAGAGAAACAAGATACTCGATTAGAAGCACCTCATTGAACATTTGGAATAAAATTAAAATTCTATTCTTACCTGCGTAAAAGCAAAAAAAAAATACCGAAGTAATCAAAATACCAAATAATAAAACAAACAATGTTATTTATTTTTTCCGTGCGTAAACTTTTCTTAATCCCTCTAAATTGAGGCAGCAGTAGCAGGACAGGGGACGTTAACGGGGGTATAGAAGATGGCAGAGAAGGCAGCAAGCGGGGCAGCGGACGCAGAACGTCGTCTGAAGAAACAGTAACAAAGGCATACGTCGAAAGTGGTGATAATGATCATGGAAAGGACGACCACTATTATGACAGCTAAGTTTCATTTTTGATGGTGCGGCGTCGTAGGGATGGTCGATAAAATGAGTGGATCGGTTTCGACTCTGAAAAGGTTTCATGGGGGAGGCGCCTAGTAGAAGTTAGAGGGGTGGAACCTCACTGTTATATAAAATTTGCCGCTAAAGTTTTTCCGGTTTCCGCAACACTTTAGGATTATAATTTTACAACTTGACCCATATAATTTGGTTGGGAATTGTATCAAATATTACTGTAGTTTATATTATCATCAAAATAAAAGTTTATAACACATAATATTACATTTTTATTATTAGAGAAATATTTTATGACCAACAATGTAGTGATAAATAATTGTGACAATTCCACATAATTTTTTAGTATACGTCTGAAAAACAATATTTTGTAACAAATTTTATTATCACTAAATATTAGTGACAATATCTCGGTGATGAATGTTATCGTCATAAATGCAATATTTTGTAACAAATTTTTGTTATCACTAAATATTAGTGGTGCGGTGAATAATTATCGTCAAAAATATAATATTTAATGACGGATGGTGATGTCACTAACTATTAGCAACGGCATATATTGTCACATAATATTACTATTTTTAATATTCAACCACTTCATAAATATTATTTGTTGCCAAATAGGTAATATTTCGTAACAATATTAATTTGTTATTAATAATGCTTTTTGTGACAATATTTTTTAGCGACGGTATTTATCGTCACTAAAACTATTAGTGACAAATTTTTTATTTTTAGTGACAATTTTTTTACTGCAACTTATAAATCATTTTCTTATAATGGAATTATATAAAGAAACAAGATACTTGATCAGATGCATCTCATTGAACATTTGGAATAAAACTAAAATTCTTTCTTTTACCTACGCAAAAGAGAAAAAAAAAAGACCGAAGTAATGAAAATACCAAATACTAAAACAAACAATATTATTTATTTTTTCCGTGCGTAAACTTTTCTTGATCCCCATAAATTGCGGCAGCAGTAGCAGAACATTGGACGTTAGCGGAGGTATAGAAGGAGGTAGAGAAGGCAGCAGGCGGGGCAGGCGACGCAAAACGTCGTCTGAAGAATTAGTAACAAAGGCATACGTCGAAAGTGATGATAATGATCATGGAAAGGACGACCACTTTTATGACAACTAAGTTCCATTCTTGATGGTGCGTCGGCGTAGGGATGGTCGATAAAATGAGTGGATCCTTTTCGACTCTGAAAGGGTTCCATGGGGGTGGCGCCTAGTAGAAGTTAGAGTGGTGGAACCTCATGATGATGATGGATTGGTAGTACAGGAAGAGAAGAATGGAAGCTCTAAGCGGGAATATTTTTGGGAGTTTGGCTTGTGGGGGCGGGGAAGAATAAAGGGTTCATTGTTATATAAAAATGCTGCTGAAGGTTTTCCAGTTTCCGCAACCCTTTAGGATTATAATTTTGCAACTTGACAAATATAAGTTGGTTGTTTGGAACTGTATCAACTACTATCGTAGTTTATATTATCATCAAAATAAAATTTTGTAACACATAATAATACATTTTTATTATTAGAGAATATTTTATCACCAACAATGTAGTGATAAATAATTGTGACAATTCCACATAATTTTTTAGTGATCGGGATTGTGAACATACTTTCGAAGGTTGGAAATGTGAAACACGTTATGAACGCCCGCTAACTGCGGCGGCAATGCTATCCGATAAGCTACCGCTCCAATACGTTCCAACACTTCATATGGCCCAATGTATCGAGGACTCAACTTTCCTCGTACTCCAAACCGTCTCACGCCTCTCATAGGCGAGACCTTTAAGAACACGCGGTCTCCTACCGCGAATTCCAATTCTCTACGGTGCTTATTGGCATAACTTTGTTGCCTCGACTGCGCAGTGAGCATCCGCTGACGAGCGAGGCGAACTTTCTCTTCCGCCTTCCGCAACACGTCGGGACCTATCACCGCCCGTTCACCTACATCACCCCAATGCACAGGAGATCGGCACTTCCGACCGCAAAGGACTTCGAACGGTGCCATCTCCACACTGGCTTGGTAACCGTTGTTGTAGGCGGACTCGGCCATCAACAAATACTTGGCCCATGTAGGCGGACTCGGCCATCAACAAATACTTGGCCCAACATAACGGGGACTCAGCTTCCCCCGCACCTCAAATCGCTTCACGCTACAACTCAGCTTATCGAGCAATCTGGAGTTTCAATGTACTTTCGCACTTCGGAGTGGCCTTTTACTCATCGGGATTGTCAAGAGGCCCACTACGGAAGATATAAGACCAGATTCACTCACATCAATTAAGTAAAACTCTGAAAGTGCATTACCACTCCCGCGAGTCTCGGTGGTAGGGCAAGTCGATACTCGACGACTTTACCTACTCCAACCCCACTCACAAACGGCACACCAAGGCCGAACCGCTTCCTTTGAGGACCGGGACTACCCGCCATCCTCGTGGTGTGGATCTAGCATGAATGCGCCAACTAGTCGAACGACCCACCACCACTACATAATGCACACGGGTAGACCTTCTCGGATTAGTCAGGCGTCCACAAAGTGGCGCTTTACCACTCTGGCTATCCAAGAGTCTTATACAGCTCTTCCTTGCATTCACCCTCAATTCAGGGAACACACTCCGATTCGATCACCGTCATTGCTTAGAAGCAATATCGTAGGTGCATCGCTTAATCGCGAGTGTTCCAATCCCAACCGGATCCCTGTTCTATCGTGAGATGGCGCACTTCGGCACATCTTAAATATCAATCCACTGGCGTGCGCTATCCTTATTCTCCAACTCTCCTGAGAGCATCAACTCCACCTCTCTCGCGTGGCCTCCATTATTCAAGTGTCTCCTAGGGACCACTTGCTTCAAATTCCAATGGCCACGGCCAACTCGGCCCCTTCTGTCGCACTCATCTCACACGAACACTTCGTTCGTGATCCTAAGCCAAACTCATTAATAGAGTTACCGGCCACACCGATCTTCGGTTTCCATAGGTGAGCCAAAGGACACCAGCTCTACGTCGGCCTACCGCCTAGACGTGTCTCAACGCTCGATGTCTCTTACTCGCAAGCGTAGACCCAATCAGCACTGGGCGACATTCTCACTTGGGAATTCGCACACACTCCAACCAGGAGCTATCAAGATCGCAACCCACATCAAATTCTTGGGTTGGGTCACAACCGCACTCTCAGTGCATTCTCGATCCTGAGATCCAACACGTGGCATTTCCACGCTCCCGGGTACAAGCTCGGACTACCGTCCTGACCAAAACTCTGCCCTACCTATAGGTATCGGGCCGCTGCCACTTGCAGCTGACTGCGCCTGCCCAAAGGGCCCAGGCTCCACAGTCCACAAACGGTCCAGGCACGGGTCGTCCCCCAAGCACTACCCGCCAACGTCGTCCTGTACGACATACTCTACAGAGCTACACACTTTACCGGCTCCTAAGCACCTAATGCGAGCCACCAGCCCTACGAGTGATCTATGGCCCGCTTCACACTTAGCCATGCTAAAGTGCTACTGCCAACTCACTCTCCCGGCTGAGTCAATACCGCACACCACGAGTACCTATACTCGTGCGCTCTATACGCCTCTATAGCGTTCCAAACCAAATCCAGCACTAGGCAACATTGTCTATGCACGCTGGTCGCACGAGCACTACTCACCTACCTCAATTTGAGGTATCATTATATGCCCGGACTCGACCACTAACTGGTCACGCTCTTAACAGCGGTTCTACTTTCACTGCTCGATTTATCGAAACTACGTTCAAAACGCTCGGATTACTCGGGTATCCTCAAGTATCACGGCTCAACTCTCGCAATCCATTGCTCACTGCCTTGAGAGTTGCCGCACCACTTCGTCCAAAAATCACTACTAGCCATTCGCTAGTACCACTTGGCTCTCTACCTGCTTCAACAGGTAACATGTTTCCACACGCAAGGATGCTCGGGTATCTACATTCACCGGTCCATTGGTCTCTACTATACTAATGCATAATTAATAGTAGGTGACCATACGACAAATGCATGCTATGCATCGACCCTACATCATGTAGGAGCACAAGCCTACTCCAACAACTCATGCCTACCATGACGCGGTCAGTAGTAGGTTCCACAACCCTTTGGGTCGCGTACCCACGGTCACTTAGTGCCCGCCGCGAACCCTCCGGTTGCCACATTCTTATCACTCGCTCTCCCGACCATGCCGTAGGTGGCGCACCTGTTGTCTTAGAGAGGAGGGGGGTCGTCGCCAACGCCAAGGTTTCGTTATCCCAAATCATTCTAGAGCCTAAATAGCAAAAACCTAAATGTATGCCATTGGCAAGCTCAAGAGTTTACCCCCAAAAGCTTCTCTCCACCTGAGGAAGAAGATGAAGACCTTAGTCCTCCACTAAGGCCACTTTGCACTTTTTAGGTTTCCAACGCCTTCGGCCCTTCCGAAGCGTACCAATCGACAATTAGTCAATTCCAGATGAAGTCCAATCCTCGAATTTTGAGAATCCACTTTCGTACATCCACAACCTCGACCGCGTTCGGCCGAAGTTTCCGCCCCAACACATCGGCCACATCCTTGTCATCCCACACTTCATTCGGGATGCAACTCACGATGCGAGAGGATCCCCACTCGTATTCCCCCACGGTGCAGCTTCCTCGCCGCAGCTTCCGAACCTCACCCGACTTTTCTCCTCACTGTCGAGGAATAAACGGAGATCATCAATCCCCGAAACACTTCCCAAGCCACAAGAGGGAGACTAGGCGATCGATTCCCCTCGACGCCTATCCACCACACCTTCGTCAACTGTTATGGACAATACTTGTCCCGCACCACAGTGTACAAATCCTCAAAGGGAGTCTCCATGGAGTCGATCCACAACTCCACGATCAACGGATCCGCATCCTCTCTATCAAGGTAGACGGATCAAACCACTTGAAGGTCATGAGGGCAGCCAAAGCTCACTCCCTCAACGCCTTCACCTCTGAACTGATAGAAGTCGGGTTGCCCGACCTTGACGGAAATACCTTCTCCGCGACTCCCAACCGTATTCGACGAGCTGAAAACAGTACGGTCACCAATCGACCGATCGTTTCTTAGAGTCCTTTAGCCCGCTCCTCCTGGCGCATAACAGCCTCTCGCTGTCGTTGCACCAACTCGGCCTGTGGCCTCATCACTCCTACGAGTGTGGCCAACCGTTTACGAAGTTTCAAGTCTCCGCTCGCACGTCGAAACACTCAGGGACATCACTGGTCCCCTACCGCGCCGATCTAAACAAAGATCGCCTACGCGGTGCCATCGTCCCTCGAACCGCGACAACATGATCAGTCTCGACTCTCTAGGTCAAGCACGCAACAACTAACATCGACTCGACTCAAATCGGGCGAAAGTCATGCAAGAGCGTTTATTCTCATCCCTCGGGTTCATGTTGTCGATCGCCCAACATGAACACACTTGGTTAAGAATAAACCACATCTTGAGTCCACCTCTAATGTCCATCTTAGAGGTTTCAATACTTAACCCAATCGATTCAACTTTCGCCACTCGGTATAGGTTCACGTCTCACTCACGCACCTATCGCCTTAGGGTTTACCATCCTAGGGTTTCCTAGGTCAATCCTAGACTCTCTCTTTACTTGCTCTTAGCTTGCTCTGATACCATCTTTACCTGTCACGCCCCGAGACCGCTACCAATTTGGTTCGGTTCGGGGACGCGATCGAGCGCCGAACGACAGACGACCTCCCCTGTCCGCCCAAGGCTCGATAACAAGTGATGTACAAAGAATTACCCAGAAACTAATTCTATAACATACATGACAATAGCGAAGCACCTAAAGGTGCGATCAAGTAAGAGCAAGATACAAGTAATCATACAAGTAATATAAAGAGAGAAGAGTCTATCTATTACAACCATTCATCATTCGATTACATCCAATTACATTCTTTTACTCACAACGAACATACATGTTGTTTCTTCCCAAAATACATAAGTGTTCACATTTCCAAAATATACATGATTTTTCTCGATCATATACTTATACCAAAATAATACCGGGGAGGCTCTAATGCAAATAGGCGGCCACTCTCGATTAGGCGCGAGGCCCTTGCCACGATCCTCACAAGCCGCCCGAACTCGTAATAGAGTGGGGTGAGAACTAACTTCTTTAGTTCCCAGTGGGCTCGGCCACCGATCCCACCGATCTACCAAATAGGTCTAAGCAGGCAAAAGCAGATAGATAGATAGATATATAATTTAAAGCTGTAACTGCTGTAAGTAAATGCATTATAAAAGAAATGCAACTATTGCTATGCCTGAAACAACAAGATCATACTGTAGCTATGAAATATCTAACATGCTACGATGTTCCAATCGAGTATGTATGAAATACTTTTTATGTTCTTGAATTATTACCCAATCCATGGCTAGCCCGTAGGCACGCCCACAACTCAACACAACTCAACCCAATGGGTTGTCTGCGGGACCCCACATAGGCTATCCCTCGGGACCCCACATAGGCTATCCCTATCGAATCACGTGCCAAGACCTCCGGAGACTCGCACTACCCGTGTGGAGCGACCACCACGAGCGCTGAACAGACTGTGTGAGTATGATCTTCTTGTTAAGGATTTTGTGTTGGCAAGTTTCGTGAATTGAGTCGGAGTCTTGAAGGATCGGAGCGGATCGAAGAACGGTGAAGAATCAAAGACTTCGAAGAAAGAGGAATTGGCTCACGATAAGAATCACGACGTCCAGGTAAGTTTTTAATTCATAAATATGGTGATTCATACTTAGTTATAGGCATTAGAATCATAAATTAATGTTTAACGGATTAGAAATTATATTGGAACTTTGTAATTTTCAAAAATTGGAAAAATTACAAAGAAGATGTACTGATTTAATGCAGATACCTGACCATACATTCTGGTAACGGCTTTGAACCTGTGCGATGCAGCCATCCTTCCATTCACACGATGTGGCCCCGAACCATTGCAGATGCAGTAGCTGGTACATTCACCGTGGCCGAACTGTCTGGGGGTACAAACATCAGACTACTTTATCTGGTCTTGACCACCCGATCAAACTACCCGTGTGTACACTTAGCGAGAAAAATCTTAAGTGTTTGCATTAGGTATTAGCATTTTGTTTGTCTTGGTGCAGGTGTAAAAAATCTGAATTTTCTCTAATCCGAATCTAATTGATTCTAAAGTCTATAAATAGGTTCTTAGGGTTCTCTAACTCCGTATGCTTCATGAAAATACTTGTTTGAGAAACCCTAGAGGCTAGAAATTCATCTAAAACCTATTTTCTACAAAATAGCCTCTTTTAGGTCAAATCGAGATATTGTAATTTCTTATCTATATGTCGATTTGATCTACGCTTCGCTTGGAGTTTTCTTCTTCGGTTTTCTACGATACTCCTAAGCGAAGGATCACCATACTCATGATGCTTCTCATGAACGGCGTCGTGGATTCGGCGTGAGGCGTCGTGGATTCGGCGCGTTTGAAGGCGATTCGTGGATTCGGATCGTTGGCTCGTGGATTCGAGTGGCGTCGTGGATTCGGCGTGATAGAAGCTTCGTGGATTCGAAGTGGTGGCGTTTCGTGGATTCGAGACGTGGCGTTCGTGGACTCGGACGTGAGGGCGTGGACAACCCGAAGGAGGATTGTGCGGAGATCCATAAGAGAGTTAGAGAGGTTAAGTCCGTGGAGTCGGTAATCACCTTGTAATCTTTTCTTTTAGTGGATTGTTATTCGCGTGTTGGTCCCGTGGGTTTTTTACTCCGAGTTGGAGTTTTCCCACGTAAATCTCGGTGTGCTTTTTAATTTCCGCATTTACTTTTAAAGCATCGAGAATTGTGGTTTTTGGCCGATACACCTATTCACCCCCCTCTAGGTGTTGTTTGATACAATCTAGATAGATCCTTGGGGCTTCCCCGTAACTCACACTTCTCCTCCATTTGGAGGGCATCCACGCAGGGGAATCATACATAGGTGTTTTCTAACACTATGTTTCTATGTCAACTGTCATCAAGTTATTTACTTGGCTCACATGTCACTAGTGTCTCTACACTATGTCATAATGTCAATCATCAAGTTCTATACTTGGTTCACATAGCTCTAGTGTTCTTTACACTAAGTTACAATACAATAATATTCATCAAGTCATCTACATGGTTCTCATGTCATTAGTGTTCTATACACTATGTCACAATGTCAATCATCAAGTTCTATACTTGGTTCCCATAGTTCTAGTGTTCTTTACACTAAGTTATAATGCAATAATATTCATCAAGTTGTCTACTTGGTTCTCATGTCATTAGTGTTCTATACACTATGTCACAATGTCAATCATCAAGTTCTATACTTGGTTCCCATAGTTCTAGTTGGCAATCATGCATAAATAAATCATAGTTCTTGGTCTCTAGGGTTCAATGTCATTATACTCATTCCTATGCTTCCTATGTCCAAATGCAAACCTACGGTGCCGCACGATAAAGGAGGATGCAAGCATGCTCCCTATGTCCTAATGCAACTCCCGTAGTTCCACACGATAAGGAAGCACACTAGAATAGCAATTTAACCATACCAACCCTACTATGCATGAAACTATATATATATGTACATATATATGCAATATGATCAATAATTTACTTAGACATAAAAGGTAGCCCAATGGCTTCGGAATGGCACCCCCCACCTGTTATCGCGTTCCGATTGCTCGTCATCGCTTGCAATCGGCCTCCCGCGACATCCGTATCCGGCACGGCCCGATATTGCAATCGCGCCTCAACCGTGCTCCGCTTCGATCCCGAAAATTATAGGTCTTCGGTTTGTTGCCACGAGCCCCCAATTCCATTCTCACGATTTTTGGAAGCTTTCGCCGCAAGTGCGACCATTTTTACGTCGACGGCTTCAAACCTCAATATCTTCGCAACGGCACGACGAATTGCCGAACCGACTTCGCCAACGTGTTTCGTTACCTAGCAATTAGGTTTATATAGGTTCAATTTAGATCAAACCCATCTAATAGCGAAAATTGCATTTCTAAACCCTAGCCTCTAATTATGCTCCAAATAATCCGATTATTAAGGATTTAATGTGCTAGCATCACACTAGAGGCTATTAGAACACTTAAACTTATGGATTAAGTCAAATCCCAAAAGCTTACCTAAACGTGAACACCGCGACGAAAACACGTCGCTTCAACGGCCGCCCGAAAGCTCAAACCGACGCCTCCAATGCGTTCGCAAGCTCGATCTCCGCCAACGCCGCGAATTTGGGCGAGGAATATAGAGAGATGAGAGAGATATTTAGAGAGAGAAAGGAGGGTTTTTCTTTCTCCTCCATGTGTGCGTGAGTGTGTGGGTGTGTTGTGTTGTGTGCTCTCGGGTTGGGAAGCAGGGAGATGAAGCATTGCTTCTTAATTAAGTAACCCAACACTATTCATCACACTATTCACTTCAATTTTCGGTCGAAGCTTTGATTTTTTTGCCTGCCCTTCGGAATGTCCGATTGAGCTCAAATTTGACAGTTGTGTTCGTTTTTACTCAACTTAACGCCAGAAACTTTAATCTCTCAGTTTCGACCTCGTTTGGTCACTGCGAACTCTACCGAACTTTAATCGCTATCAGATAGAATTCGGATTTTATTTCTCATCTTCCGGGTGTCCGATTGGCATGAAACTTTAAATCTAGCCTCATGAAAACAATCCTGACATACCCTCCAGTTTTCGTAATTTTTTGACACTGTGCATTTTCTGCTAATTTATCTGCCCGTTCTCTCACAGAAAATTCTAGATCTTCTGTTTCAGGTCCGATTTCAGCACGGGTCAATCCAGGCTTACATTTTACTTCTATAAACCCAATTAAAATAGTATCTCACACTATTTTTATTTATATTTATTTTTAAATTAAGAATCCGATATATGTCACATTCCACCGCAACTTCACGATTTCAGAAGTTCGGTATCTTACAATAATGATCATGGAAAGGACGACCACTATTATGACAGCTTATTTCCATTTTTTATGGTGCGGCGTCGTAGGGATGGTCGATAAAATGAGTGGATTGTTTTCGACTCTGAAAGGGTTTAATGGGGGAGGCGCCTAGTAGAAGTTAGAGGGGTGGAATCTCATGATGATGATGGATTGGTAGTACAGGAAGAGAAGAAAGGAAGCTCTAAGCGGGAATGTTTTGGGGAGTTTGGCTTGTGGGGGTGGGAAAAGAAGAATGGGTTCACTGTTATATAAAATTTGCCCCAGTTCATGATCGGTCTTGCATTATTATTAGAGGTGACAATCTTTGATTTTGGAATTTCAGTCCTCTTACCCCAATTCGTGAGAAGGGCTAGTGATGGAGTATGCACTGCAGGACAAATCTACTACAGGTACATGTATTTTACTGCATTCTTTGTAGTTCCTAGCAGTGTGCTGCTGATTATGACCACGATGACCATCAACATCGAAATTACACTCTATAAACATATAAGGGACCATCCAAGATGGCTTCTCCTGCGCTTCATGACTGTATTTGCTATTATCCTCTATAGTACTTGTGTTGTGTCTTTTATTGTTTCTATTGTTTTACTTTTACATATCACGAGGAAGAAACTGATTTGTTTTAGTATGATAGAGATGTTAGTTTATTTATCAAGTTTATTTGTTGTTTTTTCAGTGTTAACTGGACATACCATTTATTGGATACGTCTAGCATGTTATTAGTATTAGATATGGATCTGTTGACGTATTACATGTTGTTTGTGGATAAATTTTTGGGCCACTTGTTTGCATTTTGGTATTTGAATGAATCTATTTTTTGGATCCATTCAATGATTTGAATGTAATACATTTTTAATGAATGTGCAGCTCAATCCCTGCAAATATTAAATATTTTGGTAAAAATATTTAAAAGTCTATTCATCCATCTATACATCATTTTCAGGTATTCCTTTTTTAATTAAAAGAGCAACTTGTAGTTTAAGGCATATAATAGTTAAAAATATAATGGTTTTTAAAATTATATATGACGTAGTAGTTATTACTAGTGGTATTGGATTAGGAGGATGTTATTAAAATAGATGTTCAGTTATAAAAATATTTTTTTCTATATTTTACAAATAGTTTGAAAATAGCGTGTTTTTTAAAAATATGATGGTTTTTAAAATTATATATGATGTAGTAGTTATTACAAAAACGAATTATTGGTTTTCAAGGACTTGAGTTTCTACATACAGGTATTCATATTGTTCAGGCTATTGAAAATATTTTACAAATTTATAACATTAACCAAAAAAAAAAAAATTCAATTAGTTTCAATAAGGCTAGCAATAATAAAACCGCACTTCAAATTTTAAAAAATAATTTGCGTTCCATTTTAAATGAAAAAATATTTTATAATAAATGTGCATGTCATTATAAATTTGTGTGTACACGAAGGATTAAAAATAATTAGTCCACAAATAAAAAAATTAAAGATTGTATTATATTTTTTCATAACTCCGGTCCAAGAAAACAAGATTTTAAAAGTTTATGTAGATAATTGGGCCAAAAGTATAAAAAATTTATTTTTGATATTCAACACGATGGAATTCCACATATAAAATGTTGTAATATTATTATGAGTATAGAAATATTTTATCTATTTTTTGTAATGAAAAAATATAAAATAATTCCATAACTAATGAAGAATAGGACATTAGACAAATTTTTATAATTTTTTTGCAACCATTCAACGAGTCAACCAAACTTTTATCAGGTGTATATTGTCATAATTCATGTCATTTTTCTAATCAAATTTTATTTATGAGTAGTTATTTTGCTGAATATAAAAATTCTCCTTTTTTAGGTGAAATTGTTTTTATGATGAAATCTAAATTTAAAGAATATTGAAAAAAAATTTTTATTGTATTTCTTTAATTTGGTCTATATAATGAATCTATAATTAAATTAAATGAAGTAGAAATTGTTCTTACTTAATATAATAAATTTTTAGAAATTAATTCAACAAACTATTCAAATAGATAAAATGTTTTTCAAATAGTAAATAGTTTTTATGTGAAATGTATGATGTTTATGCAACTCTTACGGATAGTAAACGATCATATTCATTACAGTTACAAAGCAGTAGAAGTAGTGGTGGTGAAATCAATACAAACATAATTTTATATTTAGTAAGAAAACAAAAATAAACAGATTTTAGTGTACATTCTCTTAATAAGCTCCAGTTTTACTTATAAGCCGATTTTTCAAATATTTTTAATGAAGTGAATTAAATAAATTAGATATTTTAGTTGGGTGGAAAACACATGAAAATATATATCCCGTACTTTCTGTCAGGGCACGTGATCTATCAACTGTGCAGATTTCAACAGTGGCATCCAAGTCTGCTTTTAGTGCAAGTGGAAGAATATTGGATGATTATAGAATCCGGCTTAAAAAGGAGGCGATCGAGGTTTTAATCTATTTAAAAGATTGGCGAGCTGCAGAATTAAGTATACAAGATAAAGGAGGTCATGAGTCTATATTTTCAGATGAAATAGAATTAACTACCTAAAAATATACCAACACTTTATGACATGGTAGAGTGCAATCGCTCAAATCTCCTCACTATTCCTTATTAGTCTTTGCATCTCTTCTTTTTATTTGGTATCTCTCTTTAGTAGGTACATTTTTTTTAAGTAAAAAAATTGATGTAATGAAGAACAAAATTATATTGAATTTTTTTTTCTCCATTGTTTGCTAATTGGTTGTATAAGCAATACAATTTTATTTTAAATATATTTTTAATTTTATAAATATTTTTACTTTTCTCTAAAGTAATTATATAATATGATTAATTCAAATTTTACATATTTTTCGTGCTTTTTTTTTCGAATATCAATTTCTCTTCAAATAATAAAAAATATGAAAATAATTAATATTGATTTTATATTTAAAATTTAAATTTATTGTTTGCGTTATAAATTTTTTAAAAAATTTATAAAATTTTTTAAAAGAGTTTTAAAAAAGTTGGGTATAATTGTGTAAATTAAAAATTATAAGTCAAAAAGTTATAATTTAAACTCCTTTTTTTTTAAAAAAAATTAAAAACAAAATATAAAAAGCTAAAAAAACAGCCTATTCGCTGGCTTCAGCCTGGCCCGAAGCCGGACAAGCCTAGCCCGTTCTTGGCGGGCTAAAGGCCGTGCCGCGTTTTCTCTCCAAAACGAGATGGCTCATTCCCGCCCGCATCTGTAAGCGGGTAGGGCCGGACCGATCATTGGCCCGAATAGGCCCGGTTAATGTGGGCCGCGCTAGCCCAGTACAGCCCAAATTATACCCCTAGGGGCACTGAATCACAAATGTGTGCTTGCAAACGTGCCTGAGGAAAAATAACTTTGGACTAATTCAATTCGAAGTCTAATTTGGTTTATTTGGTTTAATTGAAGCAAGTCGGATTCAATCATTTTCCATCTATAACAAATCAAATATCCAAACTCGGTTACTTTATTCGTACCTGAGTTCAGCCTCACTATTTACACTAAATAGTATTGCTACATGCCTTGAAGGTTTTTTTTATCTTTCTATCTATTTCGTATACTTAATTTTTATATACAATTATTACAATACAAACAGCCCCTAATCCACACATGCACACTCTAGCCACCAACTACTGTATCTCTGGAAGCAAACATTTGTTTCCAAGAATCACAAAAAAAAATCTTGTTAGAAGGATTCAAAGATATATTATTTATAAATCAACAAAGAATTAAATATATGGAATAATTTTTTTCCCATAGAATATCAAACCACACTGCATATGAATACAATCGCATGCCTAAAAATTAGTTAAAAACTTAGATGCATATTTCACACACTGAAAAAGAAAAGGAAAAAATATATGTTCATGCCAATATATTTTTGTCCTTTTTTCATATTCCCAAATCACTGTAGGATTCTAGTTACATATAAATTTGATCATATTTTTAATAATTTTATAAAATTTAATAAATTACATATTTTTGGGAAATAAAAATAGATAATTAACAACTAATATAGTTAATAGTAATATTAGATAATTAATTTGAGAAATCTAAAATAATTAAAATAACAAAAACCATCTATAGACTATAGTGGAGGTGGTCATCAAAACAATTTTGGGCCTTTTATTTATTTCTCTTTCGCTACTATTTAAAATTTTCAAATATATACTTATATACCTAAAATATCTTCCTAAAATTTAATTCTTAGAAAACCAAAGGATTGTAAGATATTTCAAAAAAAAAATTGCAAATTTCAAAAGACATATTGATTAACTAGAGGGATATTAGAAATTTCTTAGTCCCCGTTTGGTTCGGGGTTAAGGGATGGAATAATCCCTTAACCCATTCCACCCCTTAACTCCGAAGTTATTTCCAAACACCCAATTTGGGGATGGGTTAGACAAAATGTGTTATTTCGTAATAGTTCATTTGGGATGGGGTTAACTAATTCCACCCTACTCCAACCAAATAATATTTTCTATTTATAATAACTCACTGTCCTTCTTATCCCACCTACTCCAACCAAACACTATTTTACCTATATCTGGATTAAACCCAATTCTAAACGAAATAAAAAATTACTCTAACCCCATCTTAACCCCGAACTTAATCCTATTTCTAATAACTAGCTTTTTTTCTTAGCCCTGAACCAAACGGCAGTTTAATGTTTAGACGGCATATTAGATATTATTTCAACAATTGTTTAGGAACTATGCTAAATCTGAATGGCTTGTAGATCTTTTACAACTAGCCCATCGAAGGGCTTGTTTTCTCCTTCTTGCACAGCATTTTTTTTTTTTTTTGAATAGTAAAATTCAATTTTGGTTTACTAAACTCAAATTGGATTAGGTTTGTAATCTCTACAACTTAACAGATATGGGTTGTGCACTTGCAATTGGAAAGGGGTGTTTGGTTGATATAACTATAGTTCAAATAAAACTCGTGTTCAATGAAGATCAACCTTCACTAAATTTCACTAATTTCTATGTTGAATATTTATTTTTGAATTTATAATTTCATTTATGAGTTATAATTAAAATTTAAATTCAAACTGTAAATTTAATTTATGCCTTAAATTTTAATAATAAATTCAACTCAAATTTCTCGTTTGTTTATATTTTTACGTCCTTATATATAATTAAAACATAAAATTATAAAATATTGGTGTATATATTCAAAAAATAGAGGTTAGCTACAAAATAATTAAAACGTTTCAACGAGTCGATCAAGCCGAGGCACGGATATCTCGCTCTCTTTAAGGAGATTCAAGCCTCTCTACGGTTTGGCAAAGCCTTTGAACCGACGATGAAAGATCGACTTGTCCTCCAGGATACAACGGCCCGACTCGTCGCCGTGGCTTCACCAACTCGCACAGTAGATGAGCCCAAAGCTCAAAAAAAACCTTTCTTTAGCCTTCTCTCTCTCAAGTAATATATTTAAATATTGCAGTTTGTTGAGTTGTGTGTGTTTTTCAAAGTGAAAAGAGAAGCCTTTTTATATAGGCTTCAAAAGCATTGATGTTACAAGGATATAAAGGCATAGGTTAGATTTCATTTAATAGAGCATAAAGGGGTAATCAACATACGTTGCAACCCTTTAGCTATAAGTTTAAAAAATGATAGGTTAAGTGAATAGTTAATTCACATGTAACATCACCATGAAAGCTTAATTAAGAAATTAATTGGTTAATTAATAATAAAATGTAACAACACAAAATTATAGGTTTTTTTATTTTTCACTTCATACTCAGACAAACAATCCAATTAAAAAATCATTTTTATAAAAATAAATTTTTTTTTAGTCATTTTCGGACAATGAAATATATGCCCTTTAAGCTTTTGACTAATCGAGCAACACGTGCACCTTGCGGTGTGTTTATGCAGCGAATCGGAAGAGCATATTCATTCACGTCAGTATCTAGTCGACGGGTTGACCCGTCCCAAGATTGCTGCTGCTACCGTCACGTCACGTACGTGGCGTTTCATCTCACTCCTAACCGATCCAAATACGACATTTTTTTCTAGTCTTTTAAAAAATCAGACTAAAATAGCGATGTAAAATTATTATTAGATCACGTGTTACTGTTTCAACCACCCGACGAATCCACAACATTTAATTTGTATGATGTTATAGATATTTTAATTATTATTTTTAATTCGACCATAATATATATATATATATATATATATATATATATATATATATATATATATATATATAGTAAATTTATACTATCGATAACAATACGCATTTAGTCTTATCGAGTTTTCCACCGTTAGATCTACCCTTTGATGATTTTCACCCGTTAGATCAATCTATTCAACCAACCACTCACTTAACTCCCACATCATCCTAACCACACATCTCTCAATCCAATGGCCAAAAACTTGATAGCACCAATGACTTGGTACTATTAATAGCATACTAGCCTAGTTCTATATATATATATATATATAGAGAGAGAGAGAGAGAGAGAGAGAGAGAGAGAGAGAGAGAGAGCTTTGCTAGAATACTATCGGTAGCCGAGCGGTTTACTACCGATTTGTTTTCGATGATAGAGCTTCCAAATTGATGATCGGCACCGTTAAACATGATCTAGACCATTTAAATTTTCTAGAAATCAAATTTTCATGATTTTTTGGCATCACTAACTTAACGATTAAAGGGTCAAAAAATCTATAATTTTAATGGCCGATATGGTGCGTTTGCTCTTTTAACGATATAGAAGAGTTCAAATCAACTAAATTTTTGTTAGAAAATTCTTTAAACTATTTAAAATAAGATCTAGACTCTAGATGTCAAATATAAAAATTGTATCATCACTTTTTAAAGGATATTCATTTCTAGCCATTCATTTTCTGTTCACTTGATGGACAAGAGAACAATATCGAAAATGTGTGAAATTTGATTTCTAGATAGTTTAAATAGTTTAGATCATGTTTAACGGTGCTGATCATCAATTTGGAAGCTCTATCATTGAAAATAAATCGGTAGTAAACCGCTCCGATTTACTACCGATAGTATTCTAGCAAAGCTCTATATATATATATATATATATATATATATAGTCGGGCTATAGTCCTTGTAAAAGCACCAAGCCCTTGGTGCTTGTGATTTTTTACCATTAGATCTACCCTTCGATTATTTTCACTGTTAGATTATACTATTCAACCAACCACCCACCAACCCAAGTGGGGCACATCATCCTAACCGCACATCTATTAATCCAAGTGCTAAAAACTTACAAGCACCAATGACTTGGTACTTTTAAAAGCATAGAAGCTCAATTCTATAGATATATATTTTGAGTTTTTAGCTTTTGGATGGAGAAATGTAGGGTTAGGATGATGGTGGTAGGTGGTGAGTGGTAGGTGGAATAGTGTTTGATACAATGGCTATTAGTAATCAAGGAGTAGATCTAAGGGCTAAAAATTTAGAAGCATCAAAGGCTTAGTGCTTCTAAAAATATTCTAGGTCCACTATATATATATATATATATATATATATATATATATAGAACTAGGTGGAATATTATTAATAGCACCAATGACTTGGTGCTAGTAAGTTTTCTACCATTGGATTAAAAAATGTGCGGCTAGGATGATGTGGGCCCCTAGGGTTGAGTGGGTGGTTGGTTGAATAGTATAATCTAACGGGTAAAATTAATCAAAGGGGTTAATCCAAGGGTAGAAAACTTACTAGCACCAAGTTCGTCTTATTAATAATATATATATATATATATATATATATATATATATATATATATATATATATATATATATATATATATATATATATATATATATATATATATATACTATATATATATATATATTAATAAGCTACTATCCTATTAATGTGGATGAGAAATTGTAGGGTTAGGATGATATTAGTCGGTTAGAGTTGAATGGTTCCCCTAGGGTTGAGTGGTCCCCAGGGTTATAGTATTTAATCCAACGGTTAGAAATGATGAAAATAGTTGATCCAAAGGCTAAAAAGCGATAGGACAAGTGCTCCTATCCTATTTATAGGATAGTAGCGGACTCTATATATATATATATATATATATATATATATATATATATATAGTGGAGCTAGAATGCTATCGATAGCAAACGGGGTCTTTTGTCACCCATTTGTTTTCGATAATAGAGCCTCCAAATCGACGATCGGCATCGTTGAACATGATCTATACCATTTGAAGTGTTTAGAAATCAAATTTTAAATATTTTTAACATCATTTGCTTAATGATCAAAGGGTTTCAAAATTTATAATTTTAATGGTCGATATGAGACGTTTTTTGTTTACCTGTAAAGATATACCAATCAATTGAATTTTTGTTAGAAAATTTTTTAAACTATTTAAAACAAGATCTATACTCTTGATCTTGATTACAAGACTCCTATTATTATTTTTTTAAGAATATTCATTTTCAACCGTTCATTTTTGTGTTCCGCTCGATGGATAAGAGAATAATATCGAAAATGAATGAAATTTGATTTCTAAACATTTCAAGTGGTATATATCATGTTCAACGGTCGATCGTCGATTTGAAAGCTCCATCATAAAAAACAAATGGGTGGCAACGGGCCGTTTCTTATCGATAGCATTCTAGCTCAACTCTCTCTCTCTCTCTCTCTCTCTCTCTATATATATATATATATATATATATATATATATATATATATATATATATAGAGTAAGGCTACTATGTTATAAGTTAGTGCTTCCGTTGTTTTGTTCCGTTTCATCCGCTCCGTTAAACTTGATCTAGAGTATTTGAAGTACCTAGAAAATAAATTTTGCGATTTTTCGATATTATTTGCCTAGCGAACGAAGGGGCTAAAAATCAACTGAAAATAAAAATCTTACAAAACGTGATAATATAACATTAAAATCTTAGATCAAAGATATAAATCTTGTTTTATATAGTATAAAGAATTTTCTATCAAAATTTCATGTAATTTGAATATTTCTACACCGTTAAACTTTCAAACGGCTCACTATGATCATTAAAATTATTTGATTTTGTGCCCCTTTGATCACTAGGCAAATGATATCGAAAAATTATAAAATTTATTTTCTAGATACTTCAAATACTCTAGATCAAGTTTAACGGAGCCGATCAACGATTCGAAAGCGCATCGAAACGACGTGGAAGCACGGAAGGCTCCGTGCATCCGATAGCATAGTAGCCTCACACTCTATATATATATATATATATAGACCATGGCTACTATACTATTATGAGTATTTGAGCCGTACTACTCATAAGTTGTTTTCGATGATGGAGCTTCCGAATGGACGATCCACTCCGTTAAATATGATCTAGAGTATTTGAAACTTCTAGAAAATAAATTTCGTAAATTTTCGAAATCATAATAAAGTCCATCAAGCGGGCATAAAATGAACAGTAAAAATCGAACGACGTCCTAAAAATGGATGATCAGACACTTCAATTCAAGATCGGAGTTATTGATCTTTATCTAGATGAATAGAATTTTCTATCAAAAATTCAACAAATTCCGATTCTTTTACACCGTTAAACTAGCAAGTATCCCATACCGGCCGTTAAAAATTGTTAATTTTGTGACCTCTTGATCGTAAGGTAAATTATGTCAAAAAATTATAAAATTTGATTTCTAGACGTTTTAAATGCTCTAGATAACGTTTAACGGTGTGGATCGTCGATTCGCAAGCTCTATCATCGAAAACGACTTATGAGTACGAGGGCGATCGTACTCCTAATAGTATAATGAGACCCTATATATATATATATATGAATTGAGCTCCTATGCTTTTAAAAGTACCAAGTCATTGGTGCTTGTAAGTTTTTAACCCTTTGATTGATAGATGTGTGGTTAGGATGATGTGGGCCCCCTTGGGTTAAGTGGGTGGTTGGTTGAATAATACAATCCAATGAATGAAAATGATCAAAGTCATCGATCTAACGGTAAAAAATTTACAAGCACCAAATTCTTGGTGCTTTTACAAGCACCATAGTGACTCATATATATATATATATATATATATATATATAGAGGCTAGGGCTACTATCCTATTAATAGGATAGGAGCATTTGTCCTATCAAGTTTTTAACCTTTGGATGAGAAATTGTAGGATTATGATGATATTAGTCGGTTAGAGTTGAATGATCCCCTTAGGGTTGAGTGGTCTTTAATCCAATGGTTAGAAATGATGAAAGAGTTGATCCAAAGGCTCAAAAAGCGATAGGGCAAGTGCTCCTATCCTATTAAAAAGATAGAAGCTTGACTATATATATATATATATATATATATATATATATATATATATATATATATATATATATATATATATATATATATATATATATATATATATATATATATATAGTCGTTTTCGATGTTCGGACTTTCGAAACGACGATCGGCTCCGTTAAATTTGATCTATAGTATTTGAAGTACCTAGAAAATAAATTTTGTGATTTTTCAATATCATTTGCCTAGTGATCAAAGGGGCTCAAAATCAATAAATTTAATGGTAGTGGCCGGTTAAGTTTAACGTTGTAGAAATATCCAAATCGCATAAAATTTTGATAGAAAATTCTTTATACCATATAAAATAAGATCAATAATTTTGATCTAAAATTTTAATGTCATATCATCAAATTTTGTAATATTTTTATTTTCAGTTGATTTTGAGCCACTTCGATCACTCGGCAAATGATGTCAAAAAATTGCAAAATTTATTTTCTAGATACTTCAAATACTCTAGATCAAATCTAATGGAACTGATCGTCGATTCAAGGTCCGAACATCGAAAACAAAGTGGAAGCACGGAGCCCTCCGTGCTTAGTAAGAATCTAGCTGCACTCTCTCTCTCTCTCTCTCTCTCTCTCTCTCTCTCTCTCTCTCTCTCTATATATATATATATATATATATATATATATATATATATATATATATATATATATATATGTAGCTACTATACTATTATGAGTAGTGAGTCCTACTACTCATAAGTTGTTTCGATGATGGAGCTTAGAATCGACGATCCACTCAGATTAAATATGATCTAAAGTATTTGAAACATCTAGAAAATAAATTTCGTAAATTTTCGAAATCATAATAAAGTCCATCAAGCGGGCATAACATGAACGGTCAAAATCGAACGACATTCTAAAAAACGATGATCGGATCCTTCAATTCAAGATCGAAGTTATTGATCTTTATCTATGTAGTGAATAGAATTTTCTATCAAAATCTCAACAAATTTCGATTCTTTTATACCGTTAAACTAGCAAGTATCTTATACCGGCCGTTAAAAATTGTCAAATTTGTGACCTCTTGATCGTAAGGTAAATGATGTTGAAAATTTATAAAATTTAATTTCTACCAGTTCTAAATAATGTAAATAATGTTTAACGGTGTGGATCGCCGATTCGGAAGATCTATCATCGAAAACAACTTATGAGTACGAGGACGATCGTACTCATAATAGTATAGTAGCCGGACTCTACCTATATATATATATATATATATATATATATATGTGACACCCCAATAGTCCCACATCGGATGGGAATGGGATTGTCATTGTGACACCCCAATAGTCCCACATCGGATGGGAAAGGGTTTGTTATTGGGTTTATGATAGACTTAAGACACTAGTAATAATAACTGGGCTTAAGCATTTTGGGCCAGTGGTTGGGCTCAACGAGTTATTGTTGCTAGTGGGCTGGGTCGTTACATTTGGTATCAGAGGTTCACCACCGGACACGTGTGGCAAGTCTCGCCGAGCTGGGTCCGGATGACAAGCGAGACAGTCTCACATAGCGGTGATCTTGGGCTATGTGTGTGATTGGACTGACGAGGACGTCAGGGCCTTAACGGGGGAGTCTGTGACACCCCAATAGTCCCACATCGAATGGGAAAGGGATTGTTATTGGGTTTATGAAAGACTTAGACACTAGTAATAATAACTGGGCTTAAGCATTTTGGGCCAGTAGTTGGGCCCAACGAGTTATTGTTGCTAGTGGGCTGGGTCGTTACAGTCATTGGGTTTATATGAGACTTAGACACTAGTAATAGTAACTGAGTTAAGCATTTTTGGTCGGTGGTGTTAAGGATTTTGTGTTGGCAAGTTTCGTGAATTGAGTCGGAGTTTTGAAGAATCGGAGCGGATCGAAGAACAACGAAGAATCAAAGACTTCGAAGAAAAGGGAATTGGCTCACGATGTGAATCACGATGTCTAGGATCGGAGCAGATCGAAGATGGTCGAAGAATCCTAGACTTCGAAGAAAAGAGATAAGTTGAATCACTACGTCTAGGTAAGTGTTTAATTCATGTTATGGTGATTCATCATTAGTTATAGGCATTAGAATCATAAAATCATTGTATAACGGATTAGAAATTGTATCGGAACTTTGTAGTTTTCGAAAAGTAAAATTTTAGACAAAATACAAAGTTATACCGGTATAAAATTGGTTTTGTACCGGTACAAAAAAGTTGCTATACGGTATAGCCATCAATCCATTACCGTGTAATGGCCCTTGAGAAATATCTTCCGTCATTGCATTACGGTAATGCCACAAGTTTTGTAATAGGTACAAGATGGTAAAAATCTGAAAAATCTCTAATCCAAATCTAATTGATTCTAAAGTCTATAAATAGGTTCTTAGGGTTCTCTAACTCGGTATGCTTCATGAAAATACATGTTTGAGAAACCCTAGAGGCTAGGAATTCATCTAAAACCTATTTTCTACATCATAGCCTCTTTTAGGTCAAATCGAGATATCGTATTGAATATCTATATGTCGATTTGATCTACGTTTCGCTTGGAGTTTTCTTCTTCGGTTTTCTACGATACTCCTAAGCGAAGGATCACCATACTCATGATGCTTCTCATGAACGGCGTCGTGGATTCGGCGTGAGGCATCGTGGCTTCGGCGCGTTTGAAGGCGATTCGTGGATTCGGATCGTTGGCTCGTGGATTCGAGTGGCGTCGTGGATTCGACGTGATAGAAGCTTCGTGGATTCGAAGTGGTGGCGTTTCGTGGATTCGGGACGTGGCGTTCGTGGACTCGGACGTGAGGCGTGGACAACCGGAGGATTGCGTGGAGATTCATAGGAGGTTAAGAGAGGTTAAGTCCGTGGAGTCGGTAATCACCTTGTAATCTTTTCTCTAATTGATTGTTTATTCGCGTGTTGGTCCCGTGGGTTTTTTACTCCGAGTTTGGAGTTTTCCCACGTAAATCTCGGTGTGCTTTTTATTTTCCGCATTTACTTTTTAAAGCATCGAGATTTGTGGTTTTTGGCCTTTACACCTATTCACCCCCCTCTAGGTGTTGGATACAATCTAGATAGATCCTTGGGGCTTCCGTAACCTACAATTGGTATCGAGCGGGATCTAGATATATTGCTATCTAATGGCAAGAGTTAGTAGGTGTGTTGCAAACTTACGATATGACTTTTCCTACTAACCAATCTTCTTCCAAGTCTTTTTCTCAAAGTATCAAGGTTGCGTTGAAAACATCAAAGGAAGAAGACGTGAACTCGGATTCCGGCGATGAGGAATCAAACGACGAGGAATTAGCGGAAGCGTATCATCAACTCCTCGTCGAATCCAAAAAGATGGCGAAGTTCAATAAAAAGTTAAGGCATCGTCTATTGGAACTTGAAAAGGAGAATAATAATTTGAAGACATCGAATAAAGCTCTTGAGGAGGAGAGGGAATCAATTTTGAATAACAATTCGGTCCTCCAAAAGAAGCTAGATGAAGCAGATTCAACGATCAAATCCTCTATGGATAAAATTGAATTTTTGGAGCATCAATATGAGGAATCGCACAAATCCAACAAAGAGTTAACTAATCAAGTTCATCAACTCAAGT
The DNA here is from genome assembly GCA_025177825.1 of Aechmea fasciata. Taxonomy (NCBI): domain Eukaryota; kingdom Viridiplantae; phylum Streptophyta; class Magnoliopsida; order Poales; family Bromeliaceae; genus Aechmea; species Aechmea fasciata. Next base: position 3,953,987 of record CM045935.1, read on the forward strand.
CCGATGTTCAAAAATTTTCTTCGGAATCGAAGAAATTAGATCACATGCTCGGATTGGGTCAAACGAACAAGGTTGGACTTGGGTACGAAAGAACATATGTTGAGAAGGGTCAAAAGATGACATCGAAAGTCTCAACAAGTTTGAAGGAGAAGGTGTGTCATAGATGTGGCATCAAAGGACACATCAAAAAGAGTTGCTGGACAAAAATTTCAAGTCTCAATCGGCAACTTCGAAACGACAATTGGTATAATCTAATACTCGACATCCCCCCCGGAATCAAAAGAAAAATCAATTGAGTCGAGTGCATCAAGCAAACCGTGACTCATATGTGAACCGAAAATCAAAGCCACAAGCGAATCGGACATCTAAGCCTCAACGTCAATATCGACCGAACCCACAACCGAACCGAATTTCTAAGTCGAAGCCACAAGCGGTTTGGGTTTCTAAGCCTCAACAACAACATCAACCGAAGAAACATGCAATGAAACGATCTACGGTGGACCAAAAGTCAAAACAAGTTGGGCAAATCATCGACAAGCCAAGACAACCGACAATTCGACAAGTTTGGATTCGGAAAGGTGATATCTTTCCATACTCTTCGTCTTAGTTTGTTTTCTTTTATGTAATGCTTTGATTGGTGCTTGGTGCATATTTTTATTCATTGCATTACATGGTTAGACGATTTTTTGTGCTTAGAATTCATTCGTTTTTTAATCATTTTGGAAAGGTGATTGGGTGTTTGATTGAATTTTTTTTTTAAAGGAGATGATTGAATATCATTATATTGGAGAGATTGATGGTTTTTCAAAGAGCTTTAATCGGTAGTTAAAGTCAATTCAAATTGAATTAAATTCATATTAATTATCGGTTTTACTCCACTTTTTATTATCTTGACGATAATTTAATATGTGATTTCTTCTTACATACATTCATCAAAATTTTAAAATTAATTTTAATCTCTTAGTAATTAATTCATCTTGGTTGTGAATATTCAATATAATTGATGGATATTTGCTAATTGACTAAAATTCGTCAAAATTATTTTCAATTATGAGATTGTCTAATTTAGGAGGGGTTTTGGATATTTAAAAAAAAAAGAGAAACGCCTATGATTATAAAAGATGTGGAAAGAGTTACATCCTAAAAAGGAGTGTGAAAAATACCACCACATGTAGGAAAGAGCTACCACCCCGGTCGTCCGGTACGTGTGTGAAGCTACCACATGAGAAATTATGTGATTAACCGAGAAAGGCTCAAAAAATATATATATATATATATGAATATTTTAGAATTTGCGGCGTTATAAGGGGGAAGATTGAAAACGATGCTCAAAGAGCCACCCCTGTTTATTAGCTAAATCTCTACTTTGAACGGGTTGCGACAAACTGGTGTCAATTTTGCTAAATTTCTAAAAATTATTTTTCATCAATTTGCATCTTGATGATTTTAAAACATTAGATTATTTTTAATATCAAATTTTAATGTTTTGATGTCTTTTGAAATCACTTAATATTTTATATTCATCATATTGATTTTTGGAGTACAACTTTTAATTTTTATGAAATTAATCTAATTTTGAAAGATTTTTGAGAAAACAAGGCAAAATTTTTGATGAGGAGGACACGGAGTGATTTTACCTTTTTGAGCTTCATTATATATGTTTTATCTTTTCACTCCTAGGGCTATGTTTTCTTTATGCATCTAGGTATGAAACTATGAAATACTTACTCTCTGTTTAGTTAGTTTTTCTCTCTATTTGTGTTCTCTATTTGTGTTTTATCTTTTCACTCCTAGGGCTATGTTTTCTTTTGGCAATTTTCGACAAAAAGGGGGAGAATGGAGAACAAGTACAAAAGGAGAGGATATTTGGTATTTGATGCATACACGAAGGGGGAGACATACGAAGGGGGAGACGTGATGAGATTGAGGGAGAAGGAGAGATAATATTTTTGAAAAGGAATTGGAGAAAAGAACAAAGGGAGAGAAGAGGTATAAAATTAATTTTGAAAATTTGTTGAAAATTTATTTTGCAGGAAATCAAGACTTCAAGACTCCTAGTTGCGTCTAAGTCATAGAGTTTGTTTTAGGAGTTTTGATGTATTTTTGTGTTTCAAATTGTATTTGGACTACATGCGAGAAGTTTGATATTTTGGTGATGACATTGAACTTCGTTTTTCTTTTATGATGTAATTTTAGTTAATTTTTATGTTTTGTCACGACATTGCCAAAGGGGGAGATTGTTAAGGATTTTGTGTTGGCAAGTTTCGTGAATTGAGTCGGAGTCTTGAAGAATCGGAGCGGATCGAAGAACAACGAAGAATCAAAGACTTCGAAGAAAAGGGAATTGGCTCACGATGTGAATCACGATGTCTAGGATCGGAGCGGATCGAAGATGGTCGAAGAATCCTAGACTTTGAAGAAAAGAGACAAGTTGAATCACGACGTCTAGGTAAGTGTTTAATTCATGTTATGGTGATTCATACTTAGTTATAGGCATTAGAATCATAAAATCATTGTATAACGGATTAAAAATTGTATCGGAACTTTGTAGTTTTCGAAAAGTGAAATTTCAGCAAAAATACAAAGTTATACCGGTATAAAATTGGTTTTGTACCGGTACAAAAAAAGTTGCTATACCGGTATAGCCATCAATCCATTACCGGTAATGGCCCTTCGCAGAAATATCTTCCGTCATTGCATTACCGGTAATGCCCTAAGTTTTGTACCGGTATAAGAAGGTAAAAATCTGAAAAATCTCTAATCCGAATCTAATTGATTCTAGTCTATAAATAGGTTCTTAGGGTTCTCTAACTTTGTATGCTTCATGAAAATACATGTTTGAGAAACCCTAGAGGCTAGGAATTCATCTAAAACCTATTTTCTACATCATAACCTCTTTTAGGTCAAATCGAGATATCGTATTGAATATCTATATGTCGATTTGATCTACGTTTCGCTTGGAGTTTTCTTCTTCGGTTTTCTACGATACTCCTAAGCGAAGGATCACCATACTCATGATGCTTCTCATGAACGGCGTCGTGGATTCGGCGTGAGGCGTCGTGGATACGGCGCGTTTCAAGGCGATTCGTGGATTCGGATCGTTGACTCGTGGATTCGAGTGGCGTCGTGGATTCGGCGTGATAGAAGTTTCGTGGATTCGAAGTGGTGGCGTTTCGTGGATTCGGGACGTGGCGTTCGTGGACTCGGACGTGAGGGCGTGGACAACCCGGAGGATTGCGCGGAGATTCATAGGAGGTTAAGAGAGGTTAAGTCCGTGGAGTCGGTAATCACCTTGTAATCTTTTCTCTTAGTGGATTGTTATTCGCGTGTTGGTCTCGTGGATTTTTTACTCGGAGTTTGGAGTTTTCCCACGTAAATCTCGGTGTGCTTTTTATTTTCCGTATTTATTTTTTAAAGCATCGAGATTTGTGATTTTTGGCCTTTACACCTATTCACCCCCCTCTAGGTGATTAGATACGATCTAGATAGATCCTTGGGGCTTCCCCGTAACCTACAGGTGGTTGGGCCTAACGAGTTATTGTTGCTAGTGGGCTGGGTCGTTACATTTGGTATCGGTCGGGTTCACCACTGGACATGTGGGCGAGTCTCACGAACTGTGGTACGGATGACGAGCTGAGACGAGTCTCACATAGCCTGGTGATCTTGGGTTGTGTGTGTAATTGGACTAACGATGACGTCAGGGCCTTAACGGGGGGAGTCTGTGACACCCCAATAGTCCCACATCGGATGGGAATGGGATTGTCATTGGGTTTATATGAGACTTAGACAGTAGTAATAATAACTGGGCTTAAGCATTTTGGGCCGGTGGTTGGGCCCAACGAGTTATTGTTGCTAGTGGACTGGATCTTTATAATATATATATATATATATATATATATATATATATATATATATATATATATATATATATATATATATATATATATATATATATATATATATATATATATATAGTCCTATTATTATACTCTTATGAGTATACACCTCTTATACTCATAAATTGTTTGCCGTTAGATCTACTCTTTAATCATTTTTACCCATTAGATTATACTATTCAACCAACCACCCACTCAACCCTAGGGCCCCACTATCAACCTAACTATAACCACTCTCATCCTAACCGCACATTTTTTCATCCGAAGGCTAAAACTTATGAGTACAAAGGCTCTATACTCATAATAGTATAGTTTACTTATATATATATATATATATATATATATATATATATATATATATATATATATATATATATATATATATATATATAAAAGCTAGAATACTATTAATAGCACCAAACACTCGAGGTGCTATTTGCTTTTTAAGCCCTTAGTTTAAAAATGTATGGTTAGGATGATGTGGACCCCTGGGGTTGAGTGGTGGTTGGTTGAATAGTATAATCTAATGTATAAAAATAATTAAAACAAAAACTCTCTCTCTCTCTCTCTCTCTCTCTATATATATATATATACTCTCTCTCTCTCTATATATATATATATATATATATATATATATATATATATATATATATATATATATATATAGCCTGACCGGCTACTATTAGTAGTAAAATTCTATTGTTGCTACAAGTTTTTTAACCTTTGGAACAACTCTAATCATTATTACTAACCATTGGATTAAATACTATAAACCATTGGGGCCATTCAACCCTAGGGGTACCACTCAACGCTAACTACCTAATATCATCATGACCCTACAAATTTTCATCCGAGGGTTAAAAACTTGGTAGTAAAAAAGGCGTTTTACTACTAATAGTATTCCATCTAATTCTCTCTCTCTCTCTCTCTATATATATATATATATATATATATATATATATATATATATATATATATATATATATATAACTAGGCTACTATGCTATTAATAGCACCAAGTCATTGGTGCTACCAAATTTGGCCGTTGGATTGAGAGATGTGTGCGGTTAGGATGATGTAGGCCCTCTAGGGTTAAGTGGGTGGTTGGTTGAATAGTATGATCTAACGGGTGAAAATCATCAAAGGGGTGATCTAACGGTGAAAAACTTAGTAGCACCAAGTGTACGAACTATATATATATATATATATATATATATATATATATATATATATATATATATATATATATATATATATATATATATAGTTGAGCTAGAATGCTATCGATAGCAAACCGACATTTTTGCCATCCATTTGTTTTCGATGATGGAGCCTCCAAATCGACGATCGGCACTATTGAACATGATCTATACCACTTGAAGTATTTAGAAATTAAATTTCAAATCATTTCGAGATCATTTGCCTAATGATCAAATGGTTTCAAAATTAGTAATTTTAATTGTCGATATGAGGCGTTTTCTCGTTTAACGGCGTAAAAATATCCAAATCGGTTGAATTTTTGTTAGAAAATTCTTTAAACTATTTAAAATAAGATCTATACTCTTGATTTTGATTACAAGACTCCTATCATCATTTTTTTAGAATATTCATTTTCACTGCTCATTTTTTTGTCCACTCGATGGATAAGTGAACAATATCGAAAATGTATGAAATTTAATTTCGAAATACTTCAAATGATATAGATCATGTTCAACGGTGCCAATCATCAATTTGGAGGCTCCATCATCAAAAACAAATGATTAATGTATGGGTTTGCTATCGATAGTATTCTAGCTCTCTCTCTCTCTATATATATATATATATAGAGAGAGAGTCCTATTGCTATACTATCAATAGCACGAATCACTCGCTACCAAGTTTTCCGCCATTAGATCCACCCCTTTGATTATTTTCACCCGTTAGATCATACTATTCAACCAACCACCCACTTAACCCTAGGGGGCCCACATCATCATAACCGCACATCTCTCAATCCAATGGCTAAAACCTTGGTAGCACCAATGACTTGGTGCTATTAATAGCATAGTACCCTAGTTCTCTCTCTCTCTCTCTCTCTCTCTCTCTCTCTCTATATATATATATATATATATATATATATATATATATATATATATATATTATACTATTATGAGTAGAGCCCTACTACTCATAAGTTATTTTCGATGATAGAGCTTCCGAATCGACGATCCACTCCGTTAAATATGATCTAGAGTATTTAAAACTTCTAGAAAATAAATTTCGTAATTTTTCAAAATCATAATAAAGCCCATCAAACGGGCATAAAATGAACGGCCGAAATCGAACGATGTCCTAAAAATAGATGATCGGATCCTTCAATTTAAGATCGGAGTTATTGATCTTTATTTAGGTAGTGAATAGAAATTTCTATCAAAAATTCAACCTATTTCAATTCTTTTAGACCGTTAAACTACCAAGTATCCCATATCGCCGTTAAAAATTGTCAATTTTGTGAGCTTTTGATCGTAAGGTAAATGATTTTGAAAAATTACGAAATTTATTTTCTAGAAGTTTTAAATACTCTAGATCATATTTAACGTAGTGGATCGTCGATTCTAAGCTCTATCATCGACAACTTATGAGTAGTAGGCTCTACTACTCATAATAGTATAGTATATAATATATATACTATATATATATATATATATATATATATATATATATATATATATATATATATATATATATATATATATAATTGAGCTCCTATGCTTTTAAAAGTACCAAAGTGTGACGCCCCAACTTCCCAGTGGGTCACCCATCCTAGGACTACTCCCGTCCTAGCACGCTTAACTCTCTTAATCTCGGGTCTTGCCACCACCCAAAATGCTTAAGTCGGTTAAGAGTTTTAGCCCTATTATATCTTATATATAGGACTAACCGGGTCTCACAATCTCCTCCTTTAAGCCCCCGACGTCCTCGTCGACTCGACTCACAAGTAACAGCGATGTGAGACTCGTCTCGCTAGCCCGTCATCCGCACTCCGGCTCACCCGAGACTCATCTCACACTTCCTACCGGTAATTGGCTCGATACCATCCGTGACGCCCAACTTCCCACGGGTCACCCATCCTAGGACTACTCCCGTCCTAAGCACGCTTAACTCTCTTAACCTCGGGTCTTGCCACCACCCAAAATGCTTAAGCCTTAAGAGTTTAGCCCTATTATATCTCATATATAGGACTATCTCGGGTCTCACAATCTCCTCCTTAAGCTCGACGTCCTCGTCGTGCTCGTACTCACAAGTACTGGGCGATGTGCGAGACTCGTCTCGCTAGCCCGTCATCCGCACTCGGCTCACCCGAGACTCATCTCACACTTCCGCCGGTAATTGGCTCGATACCATCCGTGACGCCCAACTTCCCGGGTCACCCATCCTAGGACTACTCCCGTCCAAGCACGCTTAACTCTCTTAATCTCGGGTCTTGCCACCACCCAAAATGCTTAAGCCGGGTTAAGAGTTTAGCCCTATTATATCTTATATATAGGACTAACTGGGGTCTCACAATCTCCCCTCCTTTAAGCCCCGACGTCCTCGTCAGGCTCAGACTCACGAGTACCAGGCGATGTGAGACTCGTCTCGCTAGCCCGTCATCCAGACCCTGGCTCAGCCGAGACTCATCTCACACTTCCGGCTGGTAATTGGCTCTGATACCATCTGTGACGCCCCAACTTTCCACGGGGTCACCCATCCTAGGACTACTCCCGTCCTAGCACGCTTAACTCTCTTAACCTCTTGGGTCTTGCCACCACCCAAAATGCTTAAGCCGGGTTAAGAGTTTAGCCCTATTATATCTCATATATAGGACTATCTGGGGTCTCACACCAAGTCATTGGTGCTTGTAAGTTTTTAGCCCTTAGATTAATAGATGTACGGTTAGGACGATGTGGGCCATCTTGGGTTAAATGGGTGGTTGGTTGAATAGTATAATCTAACGGGTGAAAATGATCAAATGTGTAGATCTAACGATAAAAAATTCACAAGCACCAAGTGCTTTGTACTTTTACAAGCACCATAGCCGGACTCTCTCTCTCTATATATATATATATATATATATATATTGAGCTATAATATTTTTAGAAGCACCAACTTTTGGTGCTTCTAAGTTTCTAGCCATTGGATCTACTATTATGATTACTAATAGCCTTTGGATCTACCAGTATTTGTAATAACTGGCATTTTTCCAGAAAAAGAAATAAAATATTTGGAGACGGTGAATGTGTGCGTAATTGTATTATAAGAGTACACGTCAAATTTCAGGCGAAACCGAGCTAAAACGGAAAAGTTACGCGATCCGGAAATCTGATTTAAAGTGAATAGTAACTACGGATTTTCGGTAAATCGCGGAGTAGAGAATGGTCCCGGTGCGTACAGAACTCCGAATATAGGACTTCAATAGCTCGTTTCGAACGGCTCGACTATTCTGGAACCAATGGCACTGACAGAATTGGATTCTGATACACGGTTGTCGGGAAAAGGGATTTGAATGATTATACATAAATAATTAAATAAAAGAGATTTTAGAGAAAAGAGAGGAGGATTGGTTCTTCGTGAATCGGAGACCAAATCGAATGAAATAAAATGCTAGGTTCGATGTTCGCGACGTACTGAACGCGCTGGCGCGATCCGATCGGAAATCCGACGAACGGATCATCGGAATTGCGAAAAGAACGAAGAGGGTCAATATCGCAAAACGGCGGAACGCGAAAAGTCTCAATATTTTAGGCGCCAAAATGCGAGGTTTTGAACGTAGAGGGTCCTTGGTGTAAGATTCAACTAATGACAGGGACTAGATTGAAATTAGTTGGCTATGGAGGGCTAATTTGCAAAGTTGTAAATGGTATATAGATTTGGAATTAGGGTTTTCATCACCTTAACCCTAACCCTAGAGTCCCTCTACCTCCCCCACCACCAAACCGCATCCATCAACCTCCGCCCACCTTGCGCGCGCGCTCCGCACGGCCGCCGTCAGCCGAAAAGCCACCCTCCATCTTTTTCTTCCTCCCCACCCGCACCACCTTCATCTTGGACAAACAAGACTCGGAAGGCCAAGAACCTCTCGGAGAAGCTTCCCCGGACCGCATCTAGTCCAGGGCTTGCATCTCCGGCCATCCCCGCCGTCGCCGTGCATCGCCGGAGCAAGGAGAACCCGCCGCGGCCATTGTTGGACCACCGCCGAGCTCGGGGAAGAAGGAGATCCGCGCACCTTCGTAGGGATTTGACGCTCCCATTCTCCTTCCCGCCACGAGGTGTCTCCGGCGCGCCACCCCCGACCTTCCCGTTCACCGCCGCCGCCGCGGAGCAACCCCGCCGCCGTCGGATTTGGTGCTGCATCGAGGGTGGTGGCCCTCGGCTTGCGTCGCCGCCGTCCATCGGAGGGAGCACCGCACTCCTCGACCTCCGGCGCCGACCCACCGCCGTCCCCGACCTCTCTCCGCCGCCGCCGTGCGCCGGGAGGCACCCAACCCGAGAGTGAAGGAGGGATTTGATCTCCTTCACCGCACCTCCGCCATCCACCGCCGCCGCCGGGGTGCCCCGGACCTCCCCGACCCGCCGCGCCACCACCGGCCGGACCGCCCGCCGCTCGATCACGGGCGACGAGCCCTAGCCTCGGTCTGTGTAAACAAGATGCTTTTTATTAACAAAGACCTAGTTCTAGGGTTAGGGCACTATTCCCGAGGCTCCTGTGGGTCTTTTTGACCATGTGAGGTGAGCACGATCATCGGAATTTCATGCTGAACGCGATGCTCACCTCCGTTCTGAATTTTGATGCCTCGTTTAGCGGGACGATAGTACTTTATGCGCTGTGCGCGATATTTTACAGAATCAATGTTGCTCGTGCGCGTGCTACGAGGTCCGACAGTGCTCCGAAGGGTGAGCACGGTCTTCGGCATGTCGAAGACTTACAGCGGGTGTGATTTCAGAATTTACGAAGCATCGGTTTGCGTGCACGACCCATAATAGCCCTAAATCGCATGAAATAATGCGATTTTGTGGGACTTCGGGGACTTTTATGCAATTTAGAATTTCGTGGTCGTCGTAGGTGTAGGAATGTTGCGGGTAACCTCTCGGACTGATCGTCCAAGGTCCTAATATTTACGTAAAATCGAAGTGATTTTCGGAGCGTTTTTCAAAAATTCGCTCGACGGAAACGTGTTTACGGTTCGGATTTCTTCCGACAACTCTTAGAGGTTATTTACGGTGTCGCCGAGCCTTGTTGGCTGTCACCCGCGTCATTTCGAGGGTTTAGAAATGACGGGTGAGCGACGGTTGGTTCCGTGTCGAAATAGACACTTTCGGGAACCCGTATTCGTACAATTATCCGACGATAATTATATTGTAGTGTTATCTTGTGTTTGCTGCCAAAACATCCAAATAGGAGTGTTTTATGGCAGCGGGTGACTCGTGAGACGAGTCGGTGCTTTTCGGGACGGTTCGTGGGTCCCGGCGGAGTCCTGGTGTGGTTTACGGGACTTCCGGCGAGTTACGGTAATTGGTTTCGGAAAAACCAATCTCTGTGGGATTAGTTGTGAGTTGTGCTATTAGTCTTTTGTGTTAGTGGGTTAGATACTAACCCGGTGGACCCTCTCGTAGGTCCGCCGCTTTACTTCCACGATCGCATTCTTCTACGCTCTTACGGTGGGTACTTCGACTCGTTGTCCGTTCGGTGGTGCACGCCGGTGACGTTCCTTCCACCTCATCGCTTATCGTTTATCCTAGATATATCTTGCACCTGTTTCTTACAGTTTTACTCTACTCAGTGTTTCCATGCTTAGTACCATGTGTAGGAGTAGAGTAGTTTGCTTCTTGTCAGCCTATGACATCAGTGACCTGAGTGGTCAGTTCTTGTGTTTCCTTGAGTAGTACTCGCCTACAGTTGAGAGGATGATGAGTGGTTCCATCCTAGTTGACCTGATTGGTCGGTTCTGGTACTTTCTTACAGTTTTTCAGTGACCTATTCGGTCGGCTTGTTTCAGTTTCTCCGTGACCTGTTCGGTCAGTTTGCTTCAGTTTCAGTGACCTATTCGGTCGGCTTGTTTCAGTTTCTCCGTGACCTGTTCGGTCAGTTTGTTTCAGTTTCAGTGACCTGTTCGGTCGGTTTGTTTCAGTGTTTCTGTGACCTACGTGGTCGGCGAGTTTACTTAATGACCCAAAGGGGTCGATGTTCCTTTAGGGACGGGATTGTCACCGCCTGTCGACGTATGGTTTTTGAGCATAACAAAGCATCGATCGCCCAGACTCGAGTGCGCTCACGAACACCGCGGTCCGGCCACCGCAAGAGGGTGTTCTTTTCCGAAAAGTGGTTTGGGACTCGTCTACGGGACTTTGCCCAACCCGTGAGCCCACAGGCAACCACAAAGGGTTGATATGGGTAGAATGCAGTTTGGAGAGACAGTGGGCATTGCCCGAGGTCGCGACCAACATTGGCGGTTATGGATTGGGTACTTTACTTTTCTCTTTTTCGATGCATACTTACGTAGCCGTTGTTTCATATCTATATATCTCTCTCCATTTACTTGTTTATCATAGCTACCGTACTACTACTATTATCTCCTCTTGTGTCTATCTCCGCATCTCATCGAAGTGGAGACATGTTTACATGTTCTCACCCCTCGCCTTCTTTTTCAGGTGACGTTGCAGGTCATAGAGGGATAGCTGGTGAGGATCGCGTCTAGTTCGCGATAGAGCCTCCGACCCGGTTTGTACTACCTTTAGTTCTCCTTTTTATTCCTATTGTTATAGTTTCGTTGGTTAGAAGGTTGAGTTGGTTTACTCTATTTAAATTCATATGGTTTTGAATGAAATAAAGAGGTTTTGGCTTTTGTAAAATAAAATAGGTTTTCTACCCTCCTGGTAGCGTACTTTTGAAAGAAAAGAGTTGTTCTGTAAATGTGATTTATCCTGTGGTGAATGGTGCATCTGAATGTATATTTATTGATTGTTTGTATATTCATTTGTTGTGGTTGTTTCTGGTTGTATGATTAATACTCGTACTTGTGCGACGCTGTGCAAATACAGGGGAGATTCTGTCCGTGTGTACAGTGGACTCCCTGTATTTGTGGCGAATCCGGTTCACCTCTCGGGGTCGTGGTTTAAAAAAAAAAAAATTCCGCCGTATTTTCCACTATATTATTAACCCCGGGCGTGACTGATTAAAATGGTATCAGAGCAAGTTACAACCACAACACCATTCACAGGTTGTTTTGAAAAGTAATTGAACTGAAAATGAAAAGAACTGAACCATTTGTTAGGTTGACCCTAGGAAGACCTACGGTTTATAGGCACGTGAGAGTGCGGGGTTGGACTTGTGTCCTGTGTTGCATTCGAGTAGGGTAAACTCGAAGTGCACGGTTATTTTCGTATGTGCTACAGTTTTCGCACAAGCTGGTGTCTCGTCAGAAGTAGTGGCGTGTACTTGGACATCGAGTGGTGGGGCGAGGTTCCCCGATGTCGGCTTAGGGCCTTGAAGGGCCGTTGATTTTCGGGCCTAGGTGAGTATCTTGACTGCCGACGCTCGGGCCACTTTTCCTACTTTAGACACGGGAGCTACTGCGAGTGTCTCTACGGAGACGGTACTTAGGCCTATTACGGTCGCGACTTCTGTGGGGGTATTAGAGTGTAGTCCAGGGTTTAGACGACTGCAACATTGGTGTTGCTTTCGCAGTTCTTTGGGTAGTGTTGTGATGCCTACTCCTTATTGCTGATGGAATCAGCAGTTCAAGTCTTTTGACCTTTAACGAGTTCATACGTCAAATTGACGCGTACTAGAGTCCGACCGACACGCTTGTGGTGTCGTGTTTCCGTTGAGGCCTACATCGTGTACGGGTATTCTAACACCTAAATTGGGTGTATTGTGGAATCGTCCGTGGATGGCGATAGAAATAGAGTTGACGCAGTTACTCCCGAATATTGATGGAGTTCCCCGGAGCTTCGAGTTAAGCTCGATTGTGGTACGGAAAACGGTTTGAGGAACCATTTCCTCAAGCCTCGCGTGCGCAACTTAGTGTCGCTTGTAGCTTTCGAGGTTGAAAGCTATGGACTCCCAGTGAGTCGATTTAGAGTCGTTCTGATTTCGACTGTTGACTTATAAAGTCGATGTTTCGATGATAATGGTTGGGAACCATTGGTTCCGGGAAGAGGTGTCAATGGATTTGATGCTTCGATGTGTCACGCTTCCAACTTGTTGTTGGTAGTGGATCTACTGATATTTCGCTTTTCTTTTGATAAGTATATTGGCTGCAGACAATATACTGTCGAAAGTGAGACGAAATATCCCCTTTCCCTGTTTGGGACTTATGGATTGGGTCGATGTTTTCCCTAGATTGTCTTGTGAACTTTTGAGTGTTGGTCATCTCTGACCACGTAGCGAGCCTTGGGTTATTCCATGGCTAATTTGCGCAGTTGATTTATCATCACTGCAGATGGATTTGACTCTAGTTCGAGTCTGAGTGTTTATAGTAGTCTCAGTCTATTTGGCGAGAGGTTTGAAATCACAGTTATTGGGCGACTTAAGCCTGGTTGTCGGCTTTGATAATCACAGTATGTGATAATGTTAGGGTTTGCTTCTCAAATTAATCGTGCAAACCTTGGAATGCTATGCTCGTCCGGTTATTTGGTGACAGGTGCGCCTGGGTCTCTCAATGAGACAAGTATTTGGTGTTGCTCGGAATATTGATCGCTAGGGTCCCCGGTAGGACAAAGACAGGGTCTCGTAGAGACGGATGTTGAGCATCACCGATGGTTGGTATCGCATAGTGCGATTGGCAATCCTGTGCATCAAGTGATGGACTTGCATGGAACTTGCGTTGGTTAATCGTGGTTATTGAGCGAATAAATTGTCGAGCTCAATTCGTATTGTCAGTTGGACCTTTTGGGTCATGAGGAAAATGAGGTCTTGGACATAGGACTGTCGAATGCCAAAAGTGGCTTTCAGTTGACGAGGTTTTGATTTCGACAGTTTGTGTAGTAACCAGAATGAGACTGTGGTCTCCGAGGTGTGTGTTTTGTCTCAAGTTTTTGATCGTCGTTTTGTGTGTGTTCGTAGTGAGCAAAGTTGACGTTGTTGGCTAGTCGGAGTGTGCCTTTCGACCTTTGAGATTTTACTCCGGACTTGTGGAGCTGTTTTGTGACTTTTTACGTGAACTATCGATGTAGTCGAATCGGTTACGGCTATGCGGACCAAAGTTGAGTGAACCTAGCAATACTGAGGGATGAATTATTATCTCAGAATTTGCAAGATGGGATCGGATTATTCTGGACGCGGGACTATCTTTGTCCACAGGTTATAAGATGGATATGATTCCAGTGAATCTTGATCCGTAGATTTCAGTTGGAGTGATTACCCTCGTCCCGTCCAGGTGAAACGATAGATGAGTTGTCGTGATTTATGGAAATGAAATTGACCAGTACTCAAGTGATACCGCATTGGCGGAGCAGTATCCAAATTTGATTATGGTGAGTACCTGGTCAAGTTTTGGGGACTTTACTATACACACTGATGGGTCCTTGCGTTTCAGAGGCAGATGGTGCGTACCCAGTGACTCGGAGATGAGGAGCGATATCCTATCCGAGGCGCACCAATCCCCTTACACGGTTCATACAGGCGGAACCAAGATATATCGCGACCTGAAGCAGAACTTCTGGTGGCCGGGGATGAAGCTAGATGTGGCACAGCATGTGGCCCGGTGCTTGACTTGTCAGCAGGTGAAAGCCGAACATCAGCGACCGGTAGGAAAGTTGCAACCACTTCCGATACCAGTATGGAAGTGGGAGCAGATTTCTATGGATTTCGTCACTAGTTTGCCTCGATCACAGCGAGGCCATGATACAATCTAGGTTGTAGTGGATCGGCTGAGGAAATCGGCTCACTTCCTGCCGATGCACACGACGTGGTTCCGTGATCGACTGGCACAGTTATATATCGACGAGATCGTCCGACTTCACGGTGTGCCGGTGTCGATCGTATCTGATCGGGACACTCGTTTCGTTTCCTATTTTTGGAGGAGCTTGCAGCAGGCCATAGGAACGAAGTTGAATTTCAGTACGGCTTTCCATCCACAGAGCGACGGATAGTCAAAGCGAGTCATCCAGACTCTTGAGGACATGCTCCGCGCTTGTGTCCTGGATTATGGAGATGGATGGTATCGTTACCTATCTCTGGTGGAGTTCGCCTATACCAACAGTTACTAGGCGAGCATCGGGATGGCTCCGTACGAGGCTTTGTATGGGCGTCGATGTCGGTCCCCTGTCTGTTGGGACGATGTCGGAGAACGCCGGTTGATCGGGCCTGACTTATTGGAGGATGCGGAGGCGAAAGTCCGCATTGCGAGAGAGCGACTTCAGACTGCACAGAGTCGACAGAGGAGCTACGCGGACCAGTGGAAGCGTGACCTAGAGTTTCTGGTCGGTGAGCACGTGTTGCTCAAGGTGTCGCCTTCCAGGGGGATCAAGCGGTTCGGTTTGCGGAACAAGCTTAGTCCGCGTTTAGTGGGACCATTTGAGATCCCGGAACGTGTTGGTCCTGGTGGCGTACAAAGTTGGCCCTACCTCCGAGTCTCGCCCGGTGCTCAATGTCTTTCACGTGTCCATGCTTCGGAAGTATATTCCGCATCCGTCCCAAGTCATCGACCGACGTCTATACGATTGCGGGAGGATCCGAGCAATGATGAGAGGCTCCATTGCGGGTTTTGGCACGTGAAGTAAATCAGTCGCGAAACAAGAGCATTACGTACGTGAAGGTTCAGTGGGAGAACCACGATGAGCGCGAAGCTACGTGGGAGCCTTGAGTCTTTTATGCGGGAGTGTTATCCACATTTGTTTTTGGGGATCCTTGACTTAGTTTCGGGGACGAGACTTCCTAAAAGGAGGGAATGATGTAATAACTGGCATTTTTCCAGAATAAGAAATAAAATATTTGGAGACGGTGAATGTGTGCGTAATTGTATTATAAGAGTACACGTCAAATTTCAGGCGAAACCGAGCTAAAACGGAAAAGTTACGCGATCCGGAAATCTGACTTAAAGTGAATAGTAACTACGGATTTTCGGTAAATCGCGGAGTAGAGAATGGTCCGTGCGTACGTAACTCCGAATATAGGACTTCAATAGCTCGTTTCGAACGGCTCGACTATTCTGGAACCAATGGCACTGACAGAATTGGATTCTGATACACGGTTGTCGGGAAAAAGGGATTTGAATGATTATACATAAATAATTAAATAAAAGAGATTTTAGAGAAAGAGAGGAGGATTGGTTCTTCGTGAATCGGAGACCAAATCGAATGAAATAAAATGCTAGGTTCGATGTTCGCGACGCATCGAACGTCGGGCGCGATCCGATCGGAATCCGACGAACGGATCATCGGGAATTGCGAAAAGAACGAAGAGGGGTCAATATCGCAAAACGGCGAACGCGAAAAGTCTCAATATTTTATGCGCCAAAATGCGAGGTTTTGAACGTAGAGGGTCCTTGGTGTAAGATTCAACTAACGACAGGGACTAGATTGAGATTAGTTAGCGTTGGAGGGCTAATTTGCAAAGTTGTAAATGGTATATAGATTTGGAATTAGGGTTTTCGTCACCTTAACCCTAACCCTAGAGTCCCTCTACCTCCCCACCCACCAAACCGCATCCATCAACCTCTCGCCCACCTTGCGCGCGCGCTCAGCTCACGGCCGGTCATTGCCGTAGCGCTTAAAAGCCACCCTCCATCTTTTTCTTCCTCCCCACAAACCCGCACCACCTTCATCTTGGACAAACAAAGACTCGGGAAGGCCAAGAACCTCTCGGAGAAGCTTCCCCGGACCGCATCTAGTCCAGGGCTTGCATCTCCGCCATCCCCGCCGTCGCCGTGCATCGCCGAGCAAGGAGAACCCGCCGCGGCCATTGTTGGACCACCGCCGAGCTCGGGGAAGGAGATCCGCGCACCTTCGTAGGGATTTGACGCTCCCATTCTCCTTCCCGCCACGAGGTGTCTCCGCGCGCCACCCCGACCTTCCCGTTCACCGCCGCCGCCGCGGAGCAACCCCGCCGCCGGATTTGCATGCACCGAGGGTGGTGGCCTCGGCTTCCGTGCGTCGCCGCCGTCCATCGGAGGGAGCACCGCACTCCTCGACCTCCGGCGCCGACCCACCGCCGTCCCGACCTCCTCCGCCGCCGCCGTGCCGCCGGAGGCACCCAACCCGAGAGTGAAGGAGGGATTTGATCTCCTTCACCGCACCTCCGGCCATCCACCGCCGCCGCCGCTGGGTGCCCCGGACCTCCCCGACCCGCCGCGCCCACCACCGGCCGGGACCGCCCGCCGCCCGATCACGGCGACGAGCTCCTAGCCTCTCGGTTCGTAAACAAGATGCTTTTTATTAACAAGACCTAGTTCTAGGGTTAGGCACTATTCCCGAGGCTCCCGTGGGTCTTTTGACCATGTGAGGTGAGCACGATCATCGGAATTTCATGTCAACGCGATGCTCACCTCCGCTCTGAATTTTGATGCCTCGTTTAGCAGGACGATAGTACTTTATGCGCTGTGCGCGATATTTTACAGAATTAATGTTGCTCGTGCGCGTGCTACGAGGTCCGACAAAGGTTCGAAGGGTGAGCACGGTCTTCGGCATGTCGAAGACTTACAATGGGTGTGATTTCGAATTTACGAAGCATCGGTTTTGCGTGCACGACCCATAATAGCCCTAAATCGCATGAAATAATGCGATTTTGTGGGACTTCGGGGACTTTTATGCAATTTAGAATTTCGTGGTCGTCGTAGACAGTGTAGGAATGTTGCGGGTAACCTCTCGGATCCGATCGTCCAAGGTCCTAATATTTACGTAAAATCGTAAGTGATTTTCGAGCGTTTTTCAAGAAAATTCGCCGACGAAACGTGTTTACGGTTCGGATTTCTTCCGACAACTCTTAGAGGTTATTTACGGTGTCGCCGAGCCTTGTTGGCTGGTCACCCGCGTCATTTCGAGGGTTTAGAAATGACGGGTGAGCGACGGTTGGTTCCGGTGTCGAATTAGTCACTTTCAGGATCCTGTATTCGTACAATTATCCGACGATAATTGTATTGTAGTGTTATCTTGTGTTTGCTTCCAAAACATCCAAATAGGAGTGTTTTGTGGCAGTGGGTGACTCGTGACACGAGTCGGTGCTTTTCAGGACAGTTCGTGGGTCCCGGCGGTGTCCCGGTGCGGTTTACGGGACTTCCGGCGAGTTACGGTAATTGGTTTCGGAAAACCAATCTCTCGGGATTAGTTGTGAGTTGTGCTATTAGTCTTTTGTGTTAGTGGGTTAGATACTAACCCGGTGGACCCTCTCGTAGGTCCGCCGCTTTACTTCCACAAATGGCGATTCTTCTACAGTCTTACAGGTGGGTACTTCGACTCGTTGTCCGTTCAGTGGTGCACGCTGGTGACGTTCCTTCCACCCTTACTGCTTATTGTTTATCCTAGATATATCTTGCACCTGTTTCTTACAGTTTTACTCTATTCAGTGTTTCCATGCTTAGTACCATGTGTAGGAGTAGAGTAGTTTGCTTCTTGTCAGCCTATGACATCAGTGACCTGAGTGGTCAGTTCTCGTGTTCCTTGAGTAGTACTCGCCTACAGTTGAGAGGATGATGAGTGGTTCCATCCTAGTTGACCTGATTGGTCGGTTCTGATACTTTTTTACAGTTTTTCAGTGACCTATTCGGTCGGCTTGTTTCAGTTTCTCCGTGACCGTTCGTCGGCCGCTTTGTTTCAGCTTTCGGTGACTGTTGGTCGGTTTGTTTCAGTGCTTCTGTGACCTACGTGGTCGGCGAGTTTACTTAATGACCCAAAGGGGTCGATGTCCCTTTAGGGACGGGATTGTCAGCCAGTTGCTGACGTATGGTTTTTGAGCATAACAGCATCGATCGCCCAGGACTCGAGTGCGCTCACGAACACCACGTCCGGCCACCGCAAGAGGGTGTTCTTTTCCTAAAAGTGGTTTGGGACTCTACGGGACTTTGCCCAACCCGTGAGCCCATAGGCAACCACAAAGTTGATATGGGTAGAATGCAGTTTGGAGAGACAGTGGGCATTGCCCGAGGTCTCATGGACCAACATTGGCGGTTATGGATTGGGTACTTTACTTTTCTCACTTTTCGATGCATACTTAGTAGTCGTTGTTTCATATCTATATATCTCTCTCCATTTACTTGTTTATCATAGCTACTGTACTACTACTATTATCTCCTCTTGTGTCTATCTCCGCGAGGTATCCACTGGGAGGGGGAGACATGTTTACATGTTCTCACCCATCTCCTTTTTTCTGACGTTGCAGTCATAGAGGGATAGTCGCGAGTATCGCGTCGAGTTCGCGATAGAGCCTCCGACCCTGTTTGTACTACCTTTAGTTCTCCTTTTTATTCCTATTGTTATAGTTTCGTTGGTTATATGGTTCAGTTGGTTTACTCTATTTAAATTCATATGGTTTTGAATGAAATAAAGAGGTTTTGGCTTTTGTAAAATAAAATAGGTTTTCTACCCCTCGTGGTAGCGTACTTTTGAAAGAAAAGAGTTGTTATGGAAATGTGATTAAACCTGTGGTGAATGGTGTATGTGAATGTATAATTATTGATTGTTTGTATATTCATTTGTTGTGGTTGTTTCCTGGTTGTATGATTAATACTCTGTACTTGTGCGACGCCGTGCAAATACAGGGGAGACTCTGTCCGTGTCAACACTGGACTCCCTGTATTTGTGGCGAGGCTGGTTCACCTCTCGGGGTCAGGGTTTAAAAAAAAAAAAATTCCGCTGTATTTTCCACTATATTATTAACCCCGGGGCGTGACAGTATTCCACCTACCACCACCTACCCCACCAACCACCACCATCATCTCAACCCTACATCTCTCCATCCAATGGTTAAAAACTCAAAAGCATCCCCCATTGGTACTTTTGAGAGTATTCTAGCCCAACTCTATATTTATATATAGTTGAGCTAGAATATTATTGATAGCAAAATGTCATTTTTGTTATCGAATTTTTAACCCTTGGATCAACTCCATTCATCATTTCTAATCATAGGATTAAATATTATAAATCAGTGGGAACCACTCAACCCCACGGGGACCACTCAACTCTAACTGATTAATATCATCCTAACCCTACAATTTCTCATCCAAAAGTTAAAAACTTGATAGCAAAAAAAACGTTTTACTATCAATAATATTCCAGCCTAATTCTATATATATATATATATATATATATATGAGTAGGGCTACTATACTATTATGAGTAGTAGAGCCCTACTACTCATAAGTTGTTTTCGATGATGGAGCTTCCGAATCCACGATCCACTCCGTTAAATATGATCTAGAGTATTTAAAACTTCTAGAAAATAAATTTCGTAATTTTTCGAAATCATTTACCTTACGATCAAAAGCTCACAAAATTGACAATTTTTAACTACGATATGGGATACTTGGTAGTTTAACGGTGTAAAAGAATTGAAATAAGTTGAATTTTTGATAGAAAATTCTATTCACTACCTAGATAAAGATCAATAACTCCGATCTTAAATTGAAGGATCCGATCATCTATTTTTAGGACGTCGTTCGATTTCGGCCGTTCATTTTATGCCCATATGATGGACTTTATTATGATTTTGAAAAATTACGAAATTTATTTTCTAGAAGTTTTAAATACTCTAGATCATATTTAACGGAGTGGATCGTCGATTCGGAAGCTCCATCATCGAAAACAACTTATGAGTAGTAGGGCTCTACTACTCATAATAGTATAGTAGCCCTACTCTATATATATATATATATATATATATATATATCAAATTAAGTGAATATAAATTTTTTAAGTTTTACTTTTTGTAAGACTAATTTGTATTAATAAAAGATAAAATCAGCTAAGCATGTTTAGTTAAAATCGGATTGATTCATTTGTTCAATGGTGGAATCATCAATTCGAATGATTTAAAATATTTTTTTCAAATTATTTTATCGACTGGATAACCGCCAAACTGGTTAAACCGGCAAGCCACACCTAAATTTTAAATTATTGCCATTTTAGTACAAGAAGAACAGCACTAATTAAATATATGCTCTAGAAAATCCCATGCTTCGCTCTTAGCACATAAGCATCTAAATAACCAACGAGAGTTCGACAACATCAGCATATGGACAAACTTTTTTTTTTCGTTTAATCACAAAATTGAATTTTATTTTTGTGCTATTAGTTCCCTAATTTTTATATTTTTCGTAATTTGAATATAGCTATCTAAATTTTTATTAATTTTGACGAAACAAGTCATTGCCACTTGGCGGTAATCTCTCCGAGTTTTTTAGAAGAGCTTGTTGGCTTGTTTAGTTCAACGCCAATACGTAAGATGCTTCTAAAGAGATTGATAATATTGTATATGAGATCGAAGTGGTCATAAATGCAAAGGATAATATTGAGGGCATTGGAATATATATATATACAATACATAATTTGAGAGTTGCAAAATAGTTTGAGAAGAGCCACGTTGCTCACTAAGGTATGGGCCAATAGTGACTTGCCATGTGTTCTAAAATATTTTGGATGCACCCATTGCAACGTAAGTCATGTGTTCTAAGGGGTCGTTTGGTTGGATGTAGTTGCAGAAACAGTGTAGTTGGAAATACATGCAGTTGCAAATGCTGCAGTTGTAACTACACCTAGTCTGTTGGTTTCTGTGATTCTGCTAATCGCTGATTACATTTCTGTTTGGTAATATGAAGCTGATAGTTGTATTTGTAAATTTTGTCATCTTTTCTGATAGAGTGGTGAGATTACCTTCACTAAACATGAAATAATTATATAAGTTTATTAATCATTTAAATTTACTATTTATAAATAAATAAGTAGATATATATATAATATTTTTATATTTTTCAATAATTCTTCAACTTATTAATTGGCATATTTAAAATTTTTAATTTATTTAATTTTAATATGTAAATCAAACTTTAAAAATTTAAACGATTCTTTCATTTTTTTTTATCAAATTTAATAATTATAATTAATTAAAACTTATTAAATTAACATACACGATCACATTCTATAAAATTTTTTTAAATAAAATAAATTTAAAAAAATTAATTTTTTGCACAAAGCTTGTATTGTCTAAAAAATTTTATTTGTATGAGTTTATTTACAAGTATTTTTATTTACCTATATACATATATTATTTATTTATTTAGTTATTTATTTATTTATTTATTTATTATTATTAATTTGTGGGTGATTATATTCCTCACCAATCTGCAGTTGGAACTACGTCCAATTTGGATGTAGTTCCAACTGCAGCATTTGGGCCTTCTTGTGCAGTTGGAATTGCAGCAGTTGAACTCAACTAAACTAAACCAAACAAAAGAATTGACATTGCACGTATTTGCAACTGCACTGGAGTTGCAAATGCGTGCAACCAAACAAATTTCCCTAAAAATTTTTAAACGCACCTATTGCAACGTAAACCGACTCTAAAATATTTGTCAAACATAAGTTTCGTAGAATAATATATTATTTAAATATTTTATATCTATATCTATCTATTTTTTTTATTAATGTATATAAGACTACTTTATGAATTCTTTGTATTTTTTTATTTATAATTTTTTCAATTTTAAAGATTTAATTATAATATATTTTAATTGATTGAAATACTATTTATCTGTTGCGAAGCGCGGATCCTATACTAGTTGGACTTAACATGATTGACGCATATATAATAGAAGAGATTAGGGATCAAGGGAGTAATCGTGCAATTAACCCAAAGGTTAAGGACACGGTTACAAATAAAAAAAATGGGAATCAAAAGAGAATTACGTACGTAAAGATTGGTAACCAATAGTGCAATTAATTTTTTATTTTATTTTATTTTATTTTTACTTTTGAAAAGAATTCCATTGGCACACTCCTTTGTGTTAGGCATATTTTTATTTTATCATTCTTTGGTTTAAAAATTATTATTTTGTTTTTCTATTTTATTTTTAATCTACTATAAGAATCTCTGGTTAAATATAATAGTAAATTATAAGGTATTGTGTTTTACCTTTTTATTGTTTATATATAAAGAGCACGTAGAACTTTCTCTTTTTTTTTTTTTAGAAATAAATAGCAAGCTATCAGTTTCATTCATTAAGTTTAATGAATTGAGCATACAAGTTGGAAGCAGCTTAGGTCTCCGGAATGTCGGCAAAAAGGTGAAAACAGAAAAGTGAAAAGAAAAGGCAAGGTAAAAAAAGAAAGAGGGGTAGAGAAAGAAGGTGCAGGAGTGACATCAGAGGATTGTGGTCCAATTGCTGATGAGTAGTTTGACACGTTCAAGACACCGAATGATGTTGGGCGATGTCTTCTCAAAACTGAGTTGTTTCTATCCGTCCAGATTACTCACCAAATCGCAGCCAGGAGGATCAGGCCTTGTTTTCTCGACGAGCCAACATGGATTTCGTAGTTCTGGTCCAGAGCCCGGCGTCGGTTGTGTTTGGTCCTCCCGTGCCGAGTAGAAGATACCGAACAAAAATACAATCGTGAAATAGATGGTCACAACTTTCCATAAGGATCACGCAGAAGGTGCAGTTCCAGTCTAAGACCAAGCCTCGGATAAGTAATCTGTCAGCGGTGGGTAGTCTCTTCCGGCGCGCGTAAAACTTTCAATATAATTGTTTCTATATTATATGGTTTTGCTGTTATATTGAGCAGCGGATAAAAAAATAATAATAAAATTGTAAATGAACCAAAATGATAAAAAATGTATCCCGACAAAATGGTAAAAAAATGATAAAAAATTGTAAATGAATAAGGTTTCTGAAATACAAAATGATTAAAAAAAAAATACGTATCCCGACAAAACAATTAAATTGCTCTAAAATACAAAATGATTAAAAAAAAGTACCCCTACAAAGTAATAAAATAACATATTTATTCTTGCAAAATTGTAGCTATGAAAATATTTCTTTGAAGTCCTATAGTTTGCAAAAAATACTTTTTTTTCCCTGTTAATTAACTAATTAAAATTGGCTTTCTTTTATATAATATTATTTAAATTATGTAAATTTCACATTTTTATTTTAAATTCCATCTCATTCGGACTATAAATTATATATAACTTTTAGAACAAAATTTAACTTTATTTTATTTAAGAATACAATGATTCTAATGGTTAACTAATGATAGTCGCTTATGAGAATAGACTCATAAATTCAAAGACTACTTGTTTTGATAGTTATGATTTTTTATGAATAACTTTACAATTTTAATCATCTGGTCTTAGCGCAAATGGCAAAAATGTTTGATCAGATTCGAGACCCAATTTCGAATCCTAAGTTGATTTATATTTTCAACTAAGTTTTATTTCTAAACGAAATAAACTAAACGAAAGATGCTACATTTCTTTCTCAAAAAAAAAAAAAATGCTACAATTTTAAAATTTTCTAAGAATATATAAAATTATTTCTAAAGTAAACAAAAAAAAAATGCTAAACAACCGGGACTAATTGAAATTTTTAAAGATTTGTTTCACGTTTTTTTTGCTTTTTTTTTTCTTAATGGTCTTTTAAGCCTGTAGTGCCACGTAATCCGTTCTTATCTGAGTGCTGGTTCATTTATGAGTCACCTGTAACGCGGCGTCTGGATGGATTGCGCGGCCAGGTTCGTCCGATCCCTGGACGGATTGCGCGGGCCGGTTCGTCGGATCCCACGTGCTACATTAATATTTGGAATTACATTAATTAATTAATTAAGGGAATTAATTAATTTTTAATTAATAAAGAAAATAATTGTTTATTATTCCTATGTTTGAGTTCTCAGACAACTTTCGTTTAAACCGCCACCGAGGCTTTATCAATTTAAACTTAAATATTATATATACTGCAATACAATCCAAAAAAAAACCTTATATTTCACAACCAAAATAAATAAATTGCGTAATAACTAAATTCATAGTGCAACGGTCTAATACATTTAGACAAACTTTATTGTCACGGTGTTATTCTTATCCGATTTAATTCGAATTATTTTTTAAATCAAAATCACTAAGTAATGTGAAATCTATCTTACGGTACATAACTTTATTGAGTCAATAGTTATAAGCCACAACTGCTTACATCTGTTTTTTTTTTTTTAAAGAGATATGTAGTACGTTATCCGCTTCGTTTATTTCATTTACAAATATACTTAGCTAGAAATATAAATTAATTAGAATTCGAGTTTTAATTTCGGGTACCAAATACAAAGTCTTTTGCCACTTGTTTTAGGAACGGTGGATGCTTAAAGCTGTTATTATTACGAAATTTTTTAAGCTATTAGGCTGCGTTTGGTTGGAGAACTAAGTTTTGGAGAACAATTTTTGTTGTTCTCGAGAACAGGAGATATTCCGGTACAAGATAGAACAATTGTAAATTTATGTTTGGATGCATTAGAGGATATTTTAGAGGATATTCTTAATAGCGTTTGGATAAAAAATCTAGAACAACGTTTAAATATATTTTTAAAAATAAAATAATTAATTTTTATTAGTATATTTTATATAAAAAATTAAAAGGCATAATAGAGATAAAAAAATTTTTAAAAAAAATAGCTTTGTTCCAGCTTGTTCTTCCTAAAATGGAGAACAAGCTTAACAGGTTGTTTCCGGAACAACTGAAAACAACCCGTTAAGCCGGGAACAATTTAGTTGTTTTCGACTGTATTTTGTTTGGTAGAACAAAGGAGGATACCCCTGTTGTCCTCGGATATCCTCCTAACCAAACATAGCCTTAAAGCATCACACATACGGTCTGTCAGTAATTAATTAAGCTTGCTATTCCAAATTTTTTTTTGGCGAGGAGGAGAAATTGATCGTTTCCAGGTCATCATTTAACAGGTGGACAAATACAGCGGATAAGGTTGATGGATAATATATTTATTACTTAAAAAAAAGGGGCAGTCAAATGACACAAAAAGCAAGAGTTAATAACTCATAAATAAATAATGATGGCCTAACCCTAATCACCGGACCCTATTAATGCTTCCCTTCCCTATAAATAATAAGAGGGAGAACATGTAGTAGTATGTACATCACATAAATACGCAGAGACCCAAGCATAAAAAGAGTATATCAGGAATATTAATATCAGGAAAAGAAGAAGAAAAACGGATAGAACGAAAATGGCGACGTCGACGTCGGATCTGTCGATGATCCTCCCCCGCGTCCTCATCGTCTCCCGCCGCACCGTCCGCAAGAACAAGTTCGTCGACTTCGTCGGTATAAAATTAAACTTTTATTATTGATCAATCAATTGAATTAATTAAACCACCCTTCTCGATCCATCTCGACTCCTTTTATTATATGTTTTTTGATTAATTCACGCCTAGACTAGCTAGATTTGTACGTACGTACGTACAAACCAGTACGCATAATAATAATAATAATAATAACAATAACGATATATGATGCTGGGCTGTGTTGGTGGTGGTGGTGATCAGGCGAATACCACCTGGACCTGATCGTGGGGTACGGGGCGGCGCCGGTGATCGTGCCGCGGGTGGCGGGGGTGCACATGCTGCTGGACAGCTTCGAGCCGATCCACGGCGTGCTGCTCTGCGAGGGGGAGGACATCGATCCCTCGCTCTACGACGTCGACGGCGATGCCGCGGAGGAGATGCCGGCGGCGGGGCTCTCCCCCGACGAGCTCGACGAGGTCCGCCGCATCCACGCCAGCGACGCTGTCGGCGACCGCGAGAAGGACAACATCGAACTGCGCCTCGCCCGCCGCTGCCTCCAGCGCAACGTACCCTTCCTCGGCATCTGCCGCGGATCCCAGGTCTGCTTTTTTTCTTCCATCTTTGCTTTTTTGAGAAGTAGAATCGAGATTTAATTAGATGCCTTTGTTGCGGCATGAAAATCCTAAGAAGGGATTCATATGAAAAATGCTTACGATCGACTTTATATTTTATCGAACAGTACCATACCAATGAGGGAGCAACAGAGTTTGATTTGATTTTCTACTTAACACCCAGGTCCTCAACGTTGCATGCGGTGGCACCCTCTACCAAGACGTCGAGTGCGAACTCTCGAAGACCGGCAAGGAGGCCGTTGCGCACATCGACTACGACGACTACGACGGCCACCGCCACCCAGTGACGGTCGAGGAGAACACTCCCCTGCATTCGTGGTTCCGCGATTCACTGCGAGAGGGTAAGATGGAGCTCATGGTGAACAGCTACCACCATCAGGGTGTGAAGAGGTTGGCCGACCGGTTTGTTCCGATGGCTTTCGCGCCTGATGGATTGATCGAAGGGTTCTACGACCCAGATGCGTATAATCCAGAGGAGGGCAAGTTCATAATGGGCCTGCAGTTTCATCCTGAACGGATGAGGCAGCCAAGTTCCGACGAGTTCGACTATCCTGGATGCCCAGCGGCTTATCAGGTACATATATACAAATCTTCTTAGCAATCAAAGTTCATCACTCTTCTTCTCGAAGTTCTAAAGTAATGTTCGTGTCCGGCGGTAGCGTCATTTCAAAGATTGCTCTCTCTTGTCATTTGCAATTCATGCTCGTGTTCAACAATCATGTCAATTTTGGAAATTTACAAGTTAACATAGATGTTTTGCGAATGAACTTGTCTCTTGATCATAGTATATAGTGTTATTTTTGTTTAGACAAACTCGCGTTGGCTTCGATTAATTTCAAGTTTCTCTCGGTAATTTTATGTCTGTTTGAATCCTGCTATTGTGACATTAAGATGCTTATCTTATCTTCATCTTTTGTCCATGTGCGTAGGAATTCGTGAAGGCGGTTATTTCTTACCAAAAGAAGGTTAATGATGTTGGGAATAATCCAAAAGACGCCCTGAAGATGGATCAAGAAATGGAGAAGAGAAGGAAGATCATCGTCCGGAGCTTTTCGATCGCAAAGAACTTGTACGACGCTAGAATCGACATGCCATTATCGAAGGAGCCCGATCTCGAAGCTGGAGCCGAATTTCTTGAGGTAAAAATCATCTCACTTAGCAGAGAGTAATCAACTCTTCAGATGCCATTTACTGAGCCAAAAAGACATAACCCAAGGGACTAAGTCGCAATACATATTAAAAAATTTGCCAATATTTCAATTGATTTGTATTCATGACTCATTTTCTCGTTCAAGTTCGATAGTTGTTGTTGTATTACGATGCATGTTTCAGAGATATACACAAAGCAAGAAAAAAAAGGATTTTTCAATAAGGAAGCATTAGTTTCAATAACCACAAGATTGTGTCCAGCTATCTTTAATATGATCCCGACAATACAGAGAGTTAACTTACATTTTAAGAAGGCGCTATGTTTGGATTAGAAATTAAGGTTTATGTCGTATTAATTTCTAACTCGTGTAAGCAATTTTGTGGCGTACATGACATTGTCATTCCCTAACAACAATTATCAATTGTGTACGTTTGTAGTCGAACACCGCGCTGAGCCTGCAGCAGGACAAGAGACTGAAGCAGATGGGCGCGACGGTTCGAAACGCGTCGTCGTACCTGCAGAGACTTAAGCTGAATGAGGATAGGGAGAAGGTCGCGAGGGTGTTTATGGAGAGGATGTCGGTGGAGAATCTCTCTGATTTGCTCTCTTTCTATCACATTATGGAGAAAATTTGCTCGGAGGTGTTGGAGAAGAAGCTGATGAACACTTGAACTTCTCCTCGAAGCCACTTCAATATTGTGAACTTGGCATGAGATTGATGTGCCCTCAAGTGTGTCTTTTTGTTGTATTCTTCTGTTGTTATCCCTCTCTGCACCACATTTCTCATCTAACTGTAAGCTTTTTCTGAAATAATCGTTTTCTTTAAAAGCATATGCTGCTTGAGATTTTTCTTCTTAAAAGGGTAATCTTCTCAACCTGCTTATAATCATCAAGCCAGAATTGCTCAAATTGAAAAGGCCTATTTCTCTGCCTAGGAATAGCATGTAAAGAGAGACAAAAGTGATCATCAATCTTGCACTCGGGTAATTTAAGAATCCATTGTTGAGAAGCTACTGCTTGATTGATCCTGTCACTAAATATGCTTAGATCATGGTCGATTGTTACACCAGGTCAGGTGAAATAAGGCCGGAAAACCTTGAGTCTATAAAAATCACGAAACATTCTATCAGAAAAGGATCACGTTAAAATCATCTATGCGGCATGTAAATATACCTTCCACAAGAAACTATCGCGTGTGAAAAATAAAAAAATAAAAAAAGTAAAAAAGCAAAAAGTTTTGCTGTTGGAACAAGCTATATGGGTAGAACTTGTGTAGATAGAGTGGAATTACTTATTATTTCTAACCAACTTTAATGGTATGATGATTTGTCACACTTAAAAGTTTATACTTTTGAAAACAGGCTAATCCTAATATATTTCTAAAATGTAGAAAAAATATCTTTATAATTAAGTTTGCCCCCTACTTTAATGATTCAATATGTAATATTTTTATAATCTAATGCCTGTTTTAATAACTAATAGGTCTCATATAAAAGTTTGAAAACAGTCATATTTTTATGGCTTATTTACACAACAAAATACTCTTCTTTGCAAAAAAAAAAAATATTTCACTTTTTATATATATATATATATATATATATATATATATATATATAGAATTAGGTTGGAATACTATTAGTAGTAAAAAGCCT
This sequence comes from Aechmea fasciata, assembly GCA_025177825.1. Classification (NCBI taxonomy): domain Eukaryota; kingdom Viridiplantae; phylum Streptophyta; class Magnoliopsida; order Poales; family Bromeliaceae; genus Aechmea; species Aechmea fasciata. Next base: position 3,983,550 of record CM045935.1, read on the forward strand.
TTTTTACTACCAAGTTTTTAACCCTCGGATTATAATTTGTAGGATCGAATGATATTAAGTAGTTAGCTGAGGGTTGAGTGGTCCCCAATAGTTTATAGTATTTAATCTAATGGTTAGAAATAATGATAAGAATGATCCAAAGGTTAAAAAATTGGTAGAAACAATGGGATTTTGCTACTAATAGTAGTCACTATATATATATATATATATATATATATATATATATATATATATATATATATATATATATATATATATATATATATATATATATATATATATATACTTTTTTTGAAGCATCACTTAATAATTATTTTATTTTTTTCCGATCCCCACCGAGGAATGTAAAATGGGCCGGACTACGGACCGGCCCATAGCCTAGCACATATTTTGCAGCACCAGTGCATGGCCGGAACGGCCCGGTATTACGGGCCGTTCTGGGCCTACCACTCGAGGCCGAGGCGTTCATTGGTTTTAGGCCCACCCTAGGAGCCAAACTTTATTGGTCATCTTCGAACCCAAGGGTACCCTCTCTAACATTCAAATTTTTTATTATTAGAGAGAGCATTTTGGTCAAGAAATTAAAAATTAAAATTGTATATTTTTTATAAAGTTTTAACATTTTTTTTTACTTTTATAAATAGTTCAATAGATCTTAAACTCATCCCAACAAGCAAATCTTTCATTTGTTTTCTTCTACCAAAATGAAAGATTTGCTTGTTGGGATGAGTTTAAAGATCTATTGAACTATTTATAAATGTGAAAAAAAATGTTAAAACATTATAAAAAATATAAAATTTTTAATTTTTAATTTTTAATTTTTAATTTTTGACCAAAATGCTCTCTCTATTAATAAAAATTTTAATTGTTAGAGTGGGCACCCTTGGGTTCGATAAGGACTAATATCGATAGCACCAAGGATTTGGTGCTATCGAGTTTTCCACCGTTAGATTTAACCTTTCGATTATTTTTATCCGTTAGATTATGCTATTCAATCAATCAATTACTTAACCCTAGGGGGCCCACATCATCCTAACCACCCATTTCTCCGTCGAAGGGCTAAAAAATCAATAAGACCAAGCTATTGGTGCTATTAATAGTATTCTAACCTAGTTATATATATATATAGTGTGAGGCTACTATGCTATCGGAAGCACGGAGCCTTCCGTGCTTCCACGTCGTTTTCGATGATGTGGCCTTCGAATCGTCGATCGGCTCCGTTAAACTTGATCTAGCGTATTTGAAGTATCTAGAAAATAAATTTTATAATTTTTCGATATCATTTGCCTAGTGATCGAAGGGCACAAAATCAAATAATTTTAATGGTCATAGTGAGCCGTTTGAAAGTTTAACGGTGTAGAAATATCCAAATTACATGAAATTTTGATAGAAAATTCTTTATACTATATAAAACAAGATCAATATTTTTGATCTAAATTTTTAATGCTATATTATCGCATTTTGAAAGATTTTTAATTTCAGCCGTTCATTTTTAGCCCCTTCGTTCGCTAGGCAAATAATATCGAAAAATCGCAAAATTTATTTTCTAGGTACTTCAAATACTCTAGATCAAGTTTAACTGAGCCGATCGACGATTCTAAGCCACAACATCGAAACGACGTGGAAGCACGGAGCCCTCCGTGCTTCCGTACATAGTACTTTACTCATATATATATATATATATATATATATATATATATATATATATATATATATATATATATATATATATATATATATATATATATATATATATATATATATAGTCCTACTGAATACTATCGATAGCACTACGCATTTGGTGCTATCAAGTTTTTCACCGTTAGATCCACCCCTTTGATGATTTTCATCCGTAAGATCAATCTATTCAACCAACCACCCACTTAACCCTATGGGGCCCACATCATCCTAACCACACATCTCTCCAAAAACTTGGTAGCACCGATAACTTGGTGCTATTAATAGCATAGTAGCCTAGTTCTATATCTATATATATATATATATAATTGAGCTCCTATGCTTTTACAAGCACCAAGTTATTGGTGCTTGTAAGTTTTTAGCCCTTGGATTAATAGATGTGCGGTTAGGATGACGTGGCTCCCTTTGGGTTGAGTGGGTGATTGGTTGAATAGTATAATCTAACAGTGAAAATGATCGAAGAAATAAATCTAATGGTAAAAAAATCACAAGCACCAAGGATTTGGTGCTTTTACAGCACATAGCCGACTCTATATATATATATATATAGAGTCCTATGGTGTTGTAAAAGCACCAAGCATTTGGTGCATGTGATTTTTTTACCGTTAGATCTACATCTTTAATTATTTTCATCCGTTAGATTATACTATTCAACTAACCACCCACTTAACTCAACGGGGCCGACATCATCCTAACCGCACATCTATTAATCCAAGGGCTAAAAACTTACAAGTACCAATGACTTGGTACTTTTAAAAGCATAGAAGCTCAATTCTCTCTCTCTCTCTCTCTCTCTCTCTCTCTCTCTCTCTCTCTCTCTCTCTATATATATATATATATATATATATATATATATATATATATATATATATATATATATATATATATATATATATATATATATATATATATAGAGTATCTACTATACTATTATGAGCATTGGAGCCCTCGTACTCATAAATTGTTTTCGATTTACGGAGCTTCCGAATCGACGATCCACTCCGTTAAATATGATCTAGAGTATTTGAAACTTCTAGAAAATAAATTTCGTAAATTTTCGAAATCGTAATAAAGTACATCAAGTGGGCATAAAATGAACGGTCAAAATCGAACGACGTCCTAAAAAATGATGATAGGATCCTTCAATTCAAGATCGGAGTTATGGATCTTTATCTATGTAGTTAATAGAATTTTCTATCAAAAATTCAACAAATTTTGATTCTTTTTCACCGTTAAACTAGCAAGTATTCCATACCGCCGTTAAAAATTGTCAAATTTGTGACCTCTTAATCGTAGGGTAAACGATATCGAAAAATTATAAAATTTTATTTCTAGAAGTTTTAAATGCTCTAGATAACGTTTAACGGTGTGGATCGTCGATTTGCAAGCTCTATCATCGAAAACAACTTATGAGTACGAGGACGATCGTACTCATAATAGTATTTGGACTCTATATATATATATATATATATATATATATATATATATATATAGAGCTTTGCTAGAATACTATCTGTAGTAAACAGAACGATTTGCTACCGATTTGTTTTCGATGATAGAGCTTCCAAATTGATGATCGGCACCGTTAAACATGATCTAAACTATTTAAACTATCTGAAAATATAATTAAAAATAGCTTAGAAAATTTCAATATCGATAGCACCAATGATTAGCTTTTCAAAGATAGTCATTCCACTTTCCCGTCTGACTCAGAAGGGCACCAAATTCATTTGGAGCGACGAATGCGACCAGAGTTTTAAAGAGTTTAAGGAAAGATTAACTTCGACTCCTACCGGTGCAGGGTGAAGATTTTGTGGTCTACAGCGATGCATCCTACTCGGGATTGGGGTGTGTCTTGATGCAGAATAGGAAAGTAATCGCTTATGCGTCCCGTCCGTTAAAGAGTTATGAGAAGAACTACCATATCCATTATTTGGAACTAGCAGCGGTGATCTTCGCCTTGAAGCTATGGAGGCACTAGTTATATGGTGCGCATTGCGAGATCTACACCGACCACAAGAGTCTAAAGTACTTGTTTACCCAGAAGGAACTGAATATGCGACAACGGCGGTGGTTAGAATTGCTAAAGGATTACGACGTGGAAATCCTTTGCCACCCTGGGAAAGCGAATGTGGTCGCAGATGCACTTAGCAGGAAATCAGTGAAGAACCTCGCGTAGTGGGTCACGAAACAGCAGCCCTTGTGGAAAGAAATGGGGTGACTGGACCTCGAGGTTGTGGCTTCGAGTATTCCGGCCCAAATGATGATGCTCGTTGTCCAACCAACCTTGTCGTGTGCGACATCGAGGCAGGTCGTGGCGGCGACTTCACAGTAGACGCCGGTGGTACACTTCGATTTCGAAATCGATGGTATGTACCGAACGATGAAGAGATCCGAAAGCTAATTCTGCAGGAAGCACATTGGTCTCCTTATAGTGACCACCCGGGCGACACCAAGATGTATCAAGGATTGAGAAGGACTACTGGTGGCTGGGAATGAAGGGTGATGTCGGACGCTTTGTAGCAAAGTGTACGGTATGCCAATAGGTGAAAACGGAGCGTCGGTTTCCAGCGGGAAAGCTTCAAAGCCTACCAATCTCCGTTTGAAAATGGGAAGATATTTCGATGGACTTCGTGGTCGGCTTGCTTTGCTCGACGGGCGACCACGATGCAATTTGGGTGATTGTGGATCGATTGACCAAGTCGGCACATTTCTTGCCGCTCCACACCACTTGAGCAGGAGACAAGTTGGCGCAGGTCTACCTCGACGAGATTGTGAGGTTGAACAGGGTGCCGAAATCGATCGTCTTATATCGCGACCCGATTTACTTCAGATTTCTGGAAAAGCCTGCAGGAAGCCCTTGGCACACGGCTCAATTTCAGTACAGCATTCCATCCTCAGACAGATGGGCAGACAGAGAGGACCATTCAAACCCTGGAGGGTATGTTACGAGCGTTTGTCATCGACTACAAAGGGAGTTGGTGCAACTACCTGCCAATGGCCGAATTTGCCTACAACAACAGTTATCACGCTAGTGTGGGGATGGCACCGTTCGAAGCTCTTTACGGGCGGATGTGTTGATCTCCTATACATTGGAGTGATGTGGGTGAAAATGCGGAGTTCGGCCCCGATGAGCTGCGAGAAGCGGAAGATAAAGTCCGCATTGCTCGCAAGAGATTGCTCATGGCGCAGTCAAGACAGAAAAGCTATGCAGATAAGCACCGTCGAGACATAGAGTTTGCGATGGGCGACCGCGTGTTCTTGAAAGTTTCACCGATGCGGGGGTGTGAAGCGGTTTGGAGTACGGGGGAAACTAAGTCCCCGATATATCGGACATTATGAGATATTGGAGCGAGTAGGCTCGGTCGCCTATCGGCTTGCCTTGCCACCGAAGCTCGCCGAGGTGCATAATGTCTTCCACGTCTCCAATCTTCGCAAGTACATCCACGATCCGAAGTACGCGATGTTATATGAACCGCCGGAACTTCAAGAAGATTTGAGCTACGAGGAGTTTCCGGTGATGATTATCGCCCGAGAAGTGCGAAAGTTGCGGAATCGAAAAATTCGCTATGTGAAGGTGTGGTGGAGCAATCACAATGATTGCGAAGCAACCTGGGAACTCGAGGTGCTGATGAGGAGGCACCATCCTCACTTGTTTGAGGTTGAGGTAAGGATTTAGTTAAAGTTAAGAAATTGATAAGTTTCGAGGACGAAATTCCTTTTAAGGAGGGGAGGATGTAAGGAAGTGAGTTCTCGAAATCCAAAAGTTGTACTTCGTCCAGAATTGACTAATTGTCGTGTGGGTATGCTTCGAAAAACTCGAGAATGTCAAATACCCAAAAAGTGCAATAAAATTAGAGTCCGTGAGACCAAAGTGCAAAAATCTGCACTTCTGCAGATCAAGCTCTCGGGGACCGGTCCCTAGTGGGAGGGACCGGTTCCCGTAGCTTGGCGTACGGCAGGAAGTCCTGTGCGCAGAAGAAATGCTCTCGAGGACCGGTCTCTAGCGGGGGAGACCAGTCCTCGTAAGCAAGGAGGTCCCTGTTGGGACCGAACCCCTGGCAAGGGACCGGTTCCCGTATGTGTCCCACGAGAGCAATCTCTCGGGGACCTGTCTCGGGTAGAGGGACCGGCCTTCGGGGGACGGACCTCAGGGGAAGGACCGGTCCCCGCCTGCGAAAAAGGCTGACAGAGAGCTTCAACCCGCAGAGGGTGCTTTCGGGGACCGGTCCTCCCGTAGAGGGACCGGTCCCCGAGCACGAAAATTGCCCAGACAGGTTGGGTTGAGAAAATAGAAAAGTGGAGGGGTTTGGCTGCAATTATGCCATTAGTAAGGGGTATAGAGCAAATAGCTCTCTCTCCCTCTCTCATTTCTACCCTCACTTTCACTCTCTTTCTCATTTCTCTCCCTCCCTCTCTCTCTCTAGAAGGAAAAGAAAGAAAGGAGAAGGAGAAGAAAGGAAAGAAGAAGAAGAAGAAAAGAAAAGGAAGAATGAGAAGAAGAAAAATGGAGAGAGCTTGGAGAAGGCCATCTCCACCACCTTCCTCTCTCCCTCTTCATCCCATTGGAGCAAGTTCAAGGTAAGCTTGCTAACCCTAGTTTGTAGAACTTAGGGTTTTGGATTTTATGCTTTAGAAATGGGTCAAATAGAACCCTAGCATGCTTCTAAATAGATCAATCCCTAGATTTAAGGTTTTGATTGGGTAGTTTTGCTAGTGTGCAAACCTAGGGCACCCAAATTGGAAATTTTCTTTCTGGAGGGGTTTGATCACAATTGATCATGTCTAAACCTAATTGCTAGGTTTCTAAACGCGCTGGCGAAGACAGATTCGCGTTTCGTCAAGCGGGCTAAAAGGTAGAAGCAAAACAAGATAGTTTGGGCTTCGTTTCGACCTAAACGGCCGAGATAGCATCGAAGCAAGTGCCGAGGAGTCTTCTTATGACCTCCACATCTTAGAACAGCTTTAAAAGATGAGGGGTGTCATCCGAATTCATCGAGCTCTTTTCTATGTCTTAGTAAACGGTCCAAAACAGGACGGCTGCGACATCAACACAAGTAAAAGCCTCACTCTGGAGCGGCACTCATGGGCGCAACCCAACCGAGTATACAAACGTGTTTGTACTGAGTTAAGTCATGCCCTCACAGGCTGTAGTCAATGCAAATGGGTCTAAGTGGTCTAACAACAAAAGCTCACATGCCCTTGGCACAATCTAATGCAAGATACAGAAATCTGGGTCCACTGTCAACCGTGACGGCACCTAATAGTATAGAACAATCTATACACAACTATAAAATGAGCTCGAGCTCCCAGCACAAGCGTAAACTTAACCTACACTAATCTGGGAATACACTGCATACTAATAGCGACGATACAAAAGAACCACAGCTCATAAAGCTAAATTTGGTAATTTTTCAGAAAATAACAGAGTAGGGTTTAATGGTTTTCTCCAAAGTCAATTTTCAAGTCCAACATGTATACAATCACTAGCTTAACTCCAAATTCAGATTTTAGGCTCTAACCTACAAATTCCATGAATTCGAGTACTAACAAAAGAAACAAAACTAATGAGACATGTTGACGATGCTAAGACTTAGGAGGAAATCCGACGATTTCGGTAAATATCAACCGACCTCAAAAAGCTCGGCCAACCACGGCGAGAAGTCGAAAGAAGGGAATCCACGTGCTCGCCCAGCCTCCAACGGCGCAACCGCGACGCCCACGCGCTCGAACGGCCCTCCGGAGCAACATCGAAATCTATTCGAGCTCGAGGCACAACCTCCACCATGTACGGTATCCACAAGCTAGAGAGAGAGAGAAATGAGAAATAAATCCTTGCTCTGCAGCTCTCTCTGTGAATAGAAAGGTTAGGAGGAACATTGAGTTGGACAATACATCAAAGGACCAAAATGCCCCTTACCAACTCACAAATCCAGCTGGGGTACCGGTACCTAATTCCAATACCGATACCTGACCCCTCTACCCGCGGCCTCGCACACGGGGTACCAGTACTCGACAATCAGGTACCGGTATTCAGCATCAAATACGCGCAAACCCGAGAGCTTGCATCTCTACCCTCCACTAGGGTACCGGTACTCCTCTCAGGTATCGGTACTCAACACTAAAATCCTGCAATCCTACAATTTGTATATTTCAGTATTAGAATTCGACTTGCGTCGCGTTGAATCTGTTTTGCATCCATTTTACGCCAAAACGACTCCGACTTGTTCCGACACTCTCCAAACGTGTCGACAAGCCTCAGATACTGAAAACAAACGGGCCACTAAACACCAGGGGCACTACAAAAGACCTGTAATTTCTTTCTTTACTTAAACCGCATATTGCATCAGCAATATATATATTAACGGCCTGGTTAAGGGCATTAATTTTAATACTTTTGTTATTTAGGTTACATTTTGAGACTGTTAATAAAAAGAAAAAAAAATTATCTCAAAATGTTGTACAGATGGATGGATGGGCTTTCAAATATTTTTAACAAAATGTTTAATATTCGAAAAATTATGATGAATATTTATTAAAAGTGGAATAAAATTCGAATCATTGAAAGGATGTAACAAATGGATTCATTCAAATACAAATTGCAAACAAATGGCCTAAAATTTATGTACAAGCAACAATTAATACTTCAACTGATCCATCTTCATAGTATAAATAATTTATTTACAATGAGTAATATCTAATAACAATAACATGCTATATGATATATCCAATAATGGCATGTCCAATTAATTAACACTGAAAAGAAAACATAAAAACTTAATAAATAAAATAACAACTCTATCATATTAAAACAAATCAGTATTTTGATATATAAAGGTAAAACAACAGATTTATTGTAAGACAGAACACAAATACTATAAAATACAATAGCAAATATAGCTAGGCAACACAGGAGGAGTACGGGTGGAAACGAGCCGAGCTCGAGCGAGCTTACCTCAGCTCAAGCTTGGCTTGAAATTAATTTCGAGCCTAAATTTAGGCTCAAGCTCGGCTTGAAATTAATTTGAGCCGAGCTCGAGCGAGCCTAATTTCGAGTCGAGCGAGCTCGAGTCCTAAACGAACCGCTTGAAATTCTTAACATCGTGCAATCTATAATTTAATTTTTATAAAACATTATCTCAAATTTTATAAAAAAATATCTAATAGTTCAACATATAAAATGAATGCAAGAAATACGATATTATAATATTATAAAAATTAGAAAAAAAAACTCTGCGAGCAAGTGAAAGAGAGAGAGAGAGAGAGAGAGAGAGAGAGAGCAATTAAAGTAGAATTTTATGATTTGGTTTTGTGGGCACAATAATCTAAATTCTATATAGATATAATTAAAATGCATAATATATATTATTTTATATAATTAAAGCATATATTATATATAATTATATATAGAGAGAGTTCACTATTATATTCTTTTGAGTATAGATCCATTTATACACATCAGTTTTCGATCGTTGGATTATCCTTTTGACTATTTCAATCCTAGGGGACCACTATCATCATAATCGCACATCCAACGACCGAAAATTTATAAGTATAAAGAGATCTATACTTATAAGAGTATAGTAGCCCTAGCCTATATATATATACATATATTTAGACTACTATACTATTAATAGTGCAAATGGCTTGCTATTAGGTTTTCGGCCCTTGTATGAAGGGATGGGTGGTCAGGATGATAGTAGCCCCCTAGGGTTCAGTGAGTGGCTAGTTGAATAGTGTGATCTAATGGATGAAATTGGCCAAAGGCGTAGATCTAACTAGCGAAACTCGAGAATACCAAATGCTTGGTACTATCGCAGTACAAGAATCGAACTCTATATATATAGATAAATCTAACGGTAGAAAACTCGATTGCACAAAATGCTCAGTACTATCAATAATATAGATAGTATAGTAGCCGGAATATATAGAGAGAGAGAGAGTCTGACTACAAAATTATCGATAGTACAAAATGCTTAGTGCTATCGAATTTTGTACCGTTAGATCAAACCCTCTCGACCATTTTTACCCATTAGATTATACCATTCAACTAATCTCCCACTCAATTCTAAAAATCACTATCATCCTTACACATCTCATCATCCAATGACCGAAACCTAACAAAGAAGTGATTGGTACTATTATTGGTATTGTAGACTATATATATATATATATATATATATATATATATATATATATATATATATATATATATATATATATATATATAACTAGACTACTATGCTATTAATAGCATCAAGTCATTGGTGCTACCAAATTTTTGGCCATTAGATTAAGAGATGTGTGGTTAGGATGATGTGGGCCCCCAAGGGTTAAGTGGGTGGTTGGTTGAATAGTATGATCTAAGGGGTGAAAATGATCAAAATGAGTAAAAACTTGGTAGACCAAGTGTTTCGTGCTATTAATAGCATAGCAGCCGGACTCTATATATATATGAACTAGGCTACTATGCTATTAATAGCACCAAGTCATTGGTGCTACCAAGTTTTTGGCCATTGGATTGAGAGATGTGTGGTTAGGGTGATGTGGGCCTCCTAGGGTTAAGTGAGTGGTTGGTTGAATAGTATGATCTAACGGGTGAAAATCATCAAAGGGGTGAATCTAACGGTGGAAAACTTGATAGCACGGAGACCTCCGTACTATTGATAGCATAGCAGCCGGACTTATATATATATATATATATATATATATATATATATATATATATATATATATATATATATATATATATACGAGCTTTCCGAGCTTTTCGAGCTAATTCGAACGAGCCTAATACTCAAGCTCGAAATTAATTTCTGAAATTTAGGCTCAAGCTCACTGAATTAATTCGAGCCGAGCTCGAGCGAGCCAAATATCAAGCCGAACGCGAGTCGAACACGAGCCGGCTCGCTCATTTGCCAGCCCTAAGGAGGAGCCATCTTGGACGGTTCTCTATTTGTTAATAGGATCTGATTTTGATCTTCATGGTAACTGTGAACGTGACCATTATTACACTGCTAGCCACTGCAAAAGAATGCTGCAAGATACACGTATCCGTAGTAGGTTGGTCCTGCGGTGTATCTCCATCAATTGTCTTTCACAGTAGTAGGGGTGAGAGGAATGAAATCCCAAATGCTGGAGAATGGCACCCTTAAGAATGCAAGTCCGATTGAGTGCAAACACTCTACCATCGCCTTAAAACTTTTCATATTTTATCTCCTATGAAAAAAGAGTATAATTATTCTCTGACATATCGTTTGGTTTGGAAATAAAGTTATACTACGCTATTTTATTCTCTACGACCCCAATGGTCTACCCGTTGTGAAGTGGGCCCGGTTGGTGCTTCTTCTTTTTTTCTGAAAAAATATTATTGATTTTTTATTTGGAAGAAAAAACTACAAAACACTAAAAAAAAAAAAAAAAAAAAAAAAAAAAAGCCACTTTTGGGTAAAATGACGATAATGCCCTCCATAATATTCAAATATTAGAGAGTGCATTTTGGTCAAAAAATTAAGAATTAAAATTTTTTATTTTTTGAAAAGTTTTAAATTTTTTTTACATTTATGAATACTTCAAAGAATCTTTAAATTCATTACAACAAGCTAATCGTTTATTTTTTTTTTCTTCTGCCGATTCTAATTCTTTATACCAGTTGTATTGTGTTTTATATTATATCTATTTTTTTAAAACAATTTTTTTTTTTTTGGAAAATAAGGCACTAGAAAAAGTCTCTTTTGGTGAACATAACCATAATGCCCTTTTTAATATTCAAATCTTTTACTACTAGAAAAAGCATTTTTGTCAAATATATATATATATATATATATATATATATATATATATATATATATATATATATATTAAAAAAGTTTTAAAATTTTTTTATATTTATTAATAATTAAACAAAATTTTAAACTCATCAAAACAAGCAAAGCTTTCATTATTTTTCTTCTACCGATGCAAACTTTTTATAGTATTTTTTTGTGTCTTACATTATATTTGTTATTTTACTTTTATATTTATCGATGAAAAAACTACTTTATTTTAATGTGATAGAGATGTTATTGTATTTATTAAGTTTTTCTATTTTCTTTTTAGTGTTAGTTGTACATGTCATTATTTTGTATCTGTAGTAGTTTAATAATGCCGCACATGCTCCATCACCGGTCTTTCTCAGGAGTTGGGGTGAAAGGAATGAAATCGCAAGGCTGAAGATTGGCACCCCTACGAATGCTAGTCCGTTCGAATGCAAATTCTCTAGCACCGCCTTAAAACTTCCCATATTTTATTTCTTATGAAAAAATAGCATAATAATTCTCGAAGGTATCGCTTGGTTCGGAAATAAAATTTAGCCCGTCTTTATTGGTCCTCTCCGTCCCCATGGGTTAACCTGCTGTGAAGCAGGTGCTTTTTATTTTTAATTTTTTTTTTGTAAAAAGTAAGTTATTGATTTTTTATTTGGAAGAAAAAACTAAAAAATATTAGAAAAAGCCTCTTTTGGTCAAAATGACCATAATGCTCTTCCTAACATTCAAATATTTTACTATTAGAGTGAGAATTTTGGTCTAAAAATTGAAAATTAAATATTTTATATTTTTTAAAAGTTTTATATTTTTTAAAAATTTATAAATATTTTCACAAATCTTTAAACTCATCACACAACAAGCAAATCGTTCATTCTTTGTATTGTATCTTATATTATATCTGTTGTCTTACTGTTATATATCAAACGAAAAAACTGGTTTGTTTTGGTATGACTAGGTTTCTCTGTTTTCTTTTTACTGTTAGTTGGACAAGCCATTATTGGACATTCCAATCTTTCCCAGCCGTGCATGCTCCGTCACCGATCTTTTTCAGGAGCTGGGTGAGAAGAATGAAATCCGAGATCTTTTTCAGGAGCTGGGTGAGAAGAATGAAATCCGACGACCGAAGACTCCCACACTTTAAGATTGCAAGTCTGATCGAGTGCGAAGTGCGAACACTATCATTGCTGTAAAACTTTCCGTATTTTATCTCCTGTGCAAAATGAGCATAATCATTTCCTAACGTATTGTTTGGTTTAGAAGTAAAGCTATGCTAGGCAATTCTTGGGATAGGTAAACTCTTTATATGCAGTGTTTTGGTACTAAAGGATAGGGATAGGGATAGGAATAGGCCCTAATTCTCTCTTTATATCCAAACTCTAATTTTTTATTCGAGAATAGTAATTCTCGGTTATACTCACCAACACCTCTATTTTTTATATAAAACTACCTAATATATTTCTTATCTCCGAGAACAACCCAATTTTCATCCAAACGCTATTTTTCTTTTCCCCATATTTATACTTATCACTGTAATAGCTATTTCTTACTTATCCCCGAACCAAACGATACATAACTACTCAAATATTTAGGAAAACAAAATTAATATACAACCCCCTCATGTGTCTTTGGTCTTAGCCATTCCTACAATCTATAGGCCTCACATATATTAAATCTTACCCATAATAACTCAACCAGTAAGGTCATAACAGCCCACATTATTGTAAGATGAATCCAAGAATTGCTTATGACCCATGAGTTTCTTGCTGGCAGTTTTGAAGGCTTAATAGTAGTAGTTTTGTGACTCTTCTTCTCCCACAAAAAGGTTGGAATTGGAAGCAGCTGGGCCGGGGACTCGGGCTGCACAAAATTTTTTCTTATGCATATATATAATTTTTTTAAAAATTGATATTTTCGTTATACACCAAACAAATCTTTACTCTTAAATTTTTTTAAAAAATGAACAATGGTTCTTTATCTTTTAAAAGGGGGTGACTGGCTCTTGTTGCCAACGGTACCGGTCACCCCCTCACCAAAGGCAAAATATTTTCCTACTACATAGAATTTGCATTGAGGGTATTTTAGTAAACTTTCATCATCATAATATACTATATTTGTAAATTCAAAATATTCTTTTTTCCTCCATTCTTATCCTCTAGTATTCCATTTTTGTATAATTACCTTTCCTAAATTAGCTTTTCTTTAGTAATGTATCATATTCAAATTCGAAATATAAATGATGCATTATTGAAAGGATTTTTAATCCACCCATTAATCTCATGTCTGACTTGAACCAACGGTTCAAAGTTTAGCAAATTTTGAATTTATTTTTTACTATATGAGTATTAGATAAAATTTTAAATCCGGTGCAAATTTAAATTCTTGTTGCATCCAGATTAAATAATATTCAAATACAAAATATTGCAAATGACAATTTACATATGAAATATTGTTCCTCAGTGAATGTTTAAGAAGTTTTGAATTTGACCTTGTGATCAATTGTTCCAACTAATTAACTTGCAAATTCAAACTAAATATTCTAGATTATTGCACTGAATCTGACGCTTCAATTCAGATAGCTGAATTATTTTTTGATGTTGATGTGATAGAAATGTCGCATTTTAACCATTCTTGTATCATCAATTATAACACAGTCATATCACAATTATATCACCAACACGTTAGTATTTAATTTGTCTATTAAATTGGATTGTAAGACCTGAATGGAATGAACTACAAAGTTGGAGACAAATCTTAATAAATTAAAGTTGGATGATCAAGGCTAAAATTCAATTAGAAAGAATGTAATTTATCGATATTCACATTTATAATTTAAAGTTAATTTTCAAAGATAGAAACTTTTAGTTTAAATAGTTAATAAAATTTATTTTTCAACCATAATATAAATTAAATCTAAATTTTAATTTTAATTTTGATCAATATTTTTGAACTTTAATCATGTATTTCATTATCGAACAAACAATTTGAATTTAATTTAAAATATAAAAATATTTTATTTAAATAAATAATAAAAGTTGGGTTTATACGTACAGTATATAACCTACAATTTAAAATAGGTTAATACATTTGAACTTTCATGTTATTTTAACAATTTGAATTGAAATGTACTACTCATTTAAATATAAAATTTTTATTTCTAAAAATTAAATTTAAATTTAAATATAAATTTAATTAATGTATATAATTATAAAGTTTAAGCTCAAATTAAATTTTAAATTCAATTCTACGAAGGTTCGTTACTTATCAAATTAGTTATTATCTAATTTGTAAGTATCAAAATTAAATAAAAAAACAAATATTTGTTGATCTAATTTGGTAATTGGCTAGTATTTATTTTTCAATATTGTTCTTACTATTGATATTGTTTGGTAACTTGATGAGCATGTTACTAATGTTTAAAAGTCAATCTTGACCTTAAAATATGAACGATTTAATTTAGTTGAGCCAATGTAGGGGTGGCAATCCAGCTCGCTATTCGCGAGCCAGTTTGTGTTCGGCTCGAAATAAACTCGAGATCGGCTCGCTCGTTTAGTAAACAAACCGAACACGAGCTAGATTTTTCAGCTCGTTTAATAAACGAGCCGAACACGAGCTAGGGTCAGCTCGATTATATTTATTTTATATACACAACCACCTCCCTCTTTCTCTATCTCTATGTCTCTCACAACCCTAACCCTAAGCCCTCGTGTCCGGGAAGCGAGGGAAATTGTAGCGAGCGCGGCGACCATGTCGATGTCGAAGGGGTCGAAGATGCTGCAGTTCATCAACTACCGCATGCGTGTGACGATCCAAGACGGGCGGCAGCTGGTGGGCAAGTTCATGGCCTTCGACCAGCACATGAACCTTGTGCTCGAAGAAGGCCGGCGAGGAGCGCGAGGAGCGATTCTCAACATTAATTGAACCTTTTGCCATTCGCACACCCTCGGCAGCGATTCTTCGCCGTTCGCAAACCCCCGGCAGCGAACTTCGGCAGCAGGGAAGCAGCGAACTTCGACTGCAGCGAACTTCGATAATATTATATAATTGAGCTAACGAGCCGAACACGAGCCGGCTCGATTAAGTTTCGAGCCAATTACGAGCCAGAGTTTTCAAGCTCGTCACGAGCTCGAGACGAACACGAGCCGACCTTGAAGACGACGAGCCGAGCTCGAGCTGGCTCCAACTCACTCGAGCTCGGCTTGTTTACAGCCCTAAGCCAATGTATCGAAGCATATCTCTTTTTCTTTTTTTTTGAGAGAGAGAGAGATAGCTAGGTAGCATGCTATCCATTTCGTTTATTTCATTTAAAAATAAACTTAGCTTAAAATATGAACCAATTAGAATTCGAACGTGAAATTACGGATACCAACCATCAAATCCTTTGCTACTTGCGCTAAGGACAGCCAGTATTTCTCATTTTCTTGTTGCTATCAATGTAATGTCTCCCCACCCGTATATGAATTCTACCAAATTTGGTTTGTATGTTAAGATATCTCCCAATTAGTAACTTTTAATTCCAAATAATAAATTTTAAAGAGATGTTTCAATACACAGAAACCATGTGACTTTGTCCAACAGCTATTAGTATTCTAGTCTACTTACTCTACACATGTTCACCTGCCGTTAATAGCCATCTAGCATCAGTTGATGAGCATTTTTCATGAGGCACAGTAATCCTTTAATGCCATAGGTAGAAATCTCCTTTAAAGGCAACTGCCATTTAAAGTTTTACAATTAGTTTTTAGTCTACTTACTCTGAATTTTATTTTATTTTGAATACATTGCATGCATAGCTAATCTCCGAATATCTAGCAAGTTTTAACTTCAAATTTTCATGAGAATAAAAACTATCAAAGAATAACAACTGCTGTTTCAAATGATGCGATATGTTCCATCAATGTGCATAAAAAATGCAAATACAGTATGAAAGGTTGGACTGGTAGTACGGTCTGTGCATTGTGTAGGGTATATGACGAATCGGTGGACCATCTATTCACCCAATGCATCTTCATCAAGTTTATCATAGTTGCAGGACTCGAGGACGTTCAGTCGGAGGAGTTGGGTGACGATATACTTGTAGTCTGGGATAGGTGGAAGGGAAAACTTGGTGGCCAAAGTTGGAGGAATGGTCTAGCTGATTTGGCCGCTTGCCGGTGGACCATCTGGAAGGCTAGAAATAACCTTATCTTCCGTGACATTTAGCTAGACCCTTTATTAGTGGTGTGAAGGCTCAAGCAACTCATAGATTTTTGGAGAGACCTTCTATAATTATTTTATTATTTTATTTTTTTTTTGGACCTAGTTTCTTCTGACGTCGTTTTTTCTGTTTCCTTGAAACCCTGGTTGCCTCAGCCCTGTAGCCTAATACATACTTTCAATGAATGAAACGAGTAGCGTGCTACCTATATTCTCTCAAAAAAAAAGAGCAAATACAGTTGGAAAATTTTTTCTTAACCCTTCTTAGAAAATGAGACAAATGTTAAAAGAAACAGTAATTTCACAACTTCAAGTTAATAAGTTCATGCCATAATTTGTCTGCTAGCTAGTGCGTCCATATTTAGTAACATAATATTACCGGCTCAACAGGTTGCATTAACTTTTATACTCCATATTTGTTGTTAATAAAGAATAGTAGCACAAGCAGCAAAAGATTTGATAGTTGATATCCGAAACCTTAAGTTCAAATTCTAATTATTTTAGATTTTCAATTAAATTAAGCGCGCAACGAGAGTTTTCCGTAAATCCTTGAAACCATTTGAACTGGACTGGCGAAAGAGTAGAAGACATGAACAGAATAACAATCTCAAACAATCCACATATGAATTTAATCAACTTAATTCGTACCAAGAATATCAAAACACCATACAGTACGAAACCGAAAAATACCAAATAAAATTTCAACAAAAAGTACCTTACAATGAAAGTTGACAACAATAGAGTGGAAGGGATAGATTAGAGATCACACATCTCAAACCAACAAAAGCCAACAACTTGGGACCCTCTTTTAGACTTCTCTTTTTTTTTTGAAAAAGAGGTAGACTATCTACCTGCTTCATTTATTGATTAAATGAACTAGGCAAACAGTGTGGAAGCAGCCGGGGCTTCTGAGGCAAAACAAAAGGAAGTAAACAGAAAACGCGTAAAAGAGGCAAGTGAAAAACAGAAAGAAATAAACAAGAAACAGATAAGAGAGAGGAAGAGGGTTAATAAAGATGGTGCGCGGAGGGTAGCGTCGAAGTTTGAGACCACAAGTTTGAGAGTAGAGAAGCCCGCTCCAGAGCTCGGGTTGCGTTAGGAGTCTTCGATCTAAAAATGGGGCTGTTTCTTTCCGTCTAAACAACCCACCAAGTAGCCGTCATGGAGGTTAAGACCTTATCTCTTTGAGCTGAGCCGGCAATTGCTGCTGTGGTGGTCCAAAGGGCCCGGACACAGTCAGTGACAACCTTATCTCTTTTAGACTTCTCTTGTTTTTGAGAAAAACATCACATAAGGAAATACAGAAGTAGAAAGAAACTATTTTTTTCACTTTTAACTTTTTCCTTAGTTCTCTACTTATAATTTTTTTATTCTTTTGACCCTTAACTAAATCAATATGGCCCAACTTGACTCACTTAATCCACGTATAAGTCATATAACTCGACTCAAAACAGTAAACAAAAAAAAGAAAAAAAAAAAACTCATTTAAACATTTGATCAAATGGACTCAGAAAAATACACTTATTAATTATAGTAAACAAAAAAAAAAAAAAATTTAAAAAAAAAGCTTTAGTACAAATTTTTAACAAACACTACTAAAAAATAGCTGAAGCAGAAAATAGAAATTAACAGGACAAAACATGCACTTAATAAGTGATTTATACTAATAATATTCACCAGTATATATATATATATATGTTTTTACGTGTCCAATATCACTCAGGAATTAGGATAAGTGCGAATGCATAAAGAAACGATTCGTATCGCGAATAAACGTATATTAAAGGAGATATATCATATCCTTAATTTATCCTTATTCCGTCCAACTTTTGTGTGCAGTACTGGACAAGCCGAAGACTTGCTTTCTCTTTCTAAACGACTTTCTTTGAGCTACAAGGCTACAAGCTGGGTTTTGCCTTCCCAGGCATCAGATCCCCCCCCATTTACCCTTTTTAACAATAATAGTGTACAACAATAGTTTTTTTTTTTTTTTTTTCCTTCGGGGCCTAGCTGCGCCACGCCTGTAGCTTAATTTACCTTTCCATTAAATGAAGCGGGTAGCGCTACCTATTTCTCAAAAAAAAAAAAAAAAAAAAACAAGAATAGTGTACAACTGACCGTCCCTAGAGCTGGTGGCAAAGGGCTTGGTGGTTAGTACCAGAGGCCCAAAGTCGAATCCTAGTTGATTCACATTTTCAGCTAAATTTATTTCTAAATGATACGGGACTCTTTCCATAGAAACCGCTTAGCATGTTTTGAAGACTTGAACCACACAATTTAAAAATACAATCTGATAATTAAATACTAAAATTTTTATCTGGATACAAGAGCATCTTATATAATATTTTTTTTACAAAAAAATATTCAAGAAACATGTAATAGTTATTATATAATGCATGAAATTAAATGTCTAGATCCTACAATAAAATTAGGTTATAGTGACACATATTGGGGACATTTTTGTATAAGTATCTCATTATGCCAAAATTTATTAAAAAAATCTGCTAAGGTCTAAATATAAAGCCTAATCTAACACAAAATAAATGTTACTCTACTCAACACCCCCCAACTCATTCGTCCCGATTACAAATAGAAATGAAAAAGAAAAATTGATCACCATCTTCCCTTCTCCTCTCACTCAATCCACTAAAATCCTAGACGAAAAGTCCCTCGCTCTCCTCTAGGGCTGGCAAATGAGCGAGCCGGCGCGCATTCGCCTCGCGTTCGACTCGATATTTGGCTCGCTCGAGCTCGACTCGAAATTAAATGAGCCGAGCTTGAACAAAAAAAAGGCTCAAAATTTATTTCAAGCAGAGCTTGATTATTACTCGGCTCGTTCGAATTAGGCTCGAAAAGCTCGAATATATATATATATTAGAGCTCCTATGTTATCGAAAGTATAGAGGATTTGGTGCTTTCGATTTTTTGATTCTTAGATCCACCCCTTTAATCATTTCTTATCTTTGCATGAATAATATTATTACTTTGTTGGGACCACTCAATCGTAGTATTATTTAAGCCTAGGGAGTACCGCAATCATCCCAACCATACAATTCGTAATCAAAAAGTCAAAAATTGAAAAACATCAAATCCTCTATATTTTTGATAGCATAGTAGTTCTACACTATATATATATATATTAAAATATATATAAATATAAGATATTTTAATTATATATAGGCTGAGTGAATAACCTGAGTTTAGTTAACTTTGGGCCAATGTTGTTGGCCCAAAAAAACAAACCTAATAAACAAATAAAATGGCTAAATTTTACTAAATTTATACATTTTTCTTTTCTTTCTTTCTTTCATAAAGCTCTAAATTTTTAATATATTTCTCTCTTTCTTTTTGTCTCTCACCCTAAGTGGCTAAGCCGGAAGCCCTCCGAGTTACCAAGGAACAACATATGCCCGCTGTTGCCTACCTTGCTATTAATTGTATGATTGAGAAAATATACATAATATTTTTTCAAGTAAAAAATTATTATTTATATATAATTTTAATTTTAGTTTATATGATTGGATAGTTTAATCCAATATTTTTATATAATTTATTTATTTTTAACCGCATAAATAAAAATAAATAATATGAAGATTGAAGGCGGAAGAGAAGACATATAAGGCTGAAAAAATTTGATATTCAATTCATAAATTATTTTTCTTCATATTATAATACTATATTTCATATAATTAATTTATATTTTAAACTCTTAGATATATTTTTGTATCAAATTATAGATAATATTTTATAAAAATTAAACTATTAATCGTATGATGTTGAGAATTTCAAGCGGCTCGTTTAGGGCTCGAGCTCGCTTTGACTCGAAATTAGGCTCGCTCGAGCTCGGCTCGAATTAATTTCAATCCAAGCTTGAGCATAAATTTAGGCTCGAAATTAATTTCAAGCCGAATTTGAGCCGAGGTAAGCTCGCTCGAGCTCGGCTCGTTTCCACCCCTACTCTCCTCCTCCTCCTCCGCCGCCGCAACCGACGAAGTAGGGTTTCGGAGGCGGTTAAATGCTTAAATAGTGTTGATAAACTAACAGCATTCTTTTTAGGTTATACCGACACTCTTTAATGTTACTATATACCTAGCGACTCCACATATAGTAACGCTTTTTAAAAGTGCCGGTAATTTAATCAAGATCACTTTTTTTGACCTATACCAATATTTAAAAATATCGTTATACACCGTTTTTGTTGTAGCTAAACTAGATATCGTATTCAGTCTTCAAGTTATTAATTTTCATAATAAGATAAATCATCTCGTTACTAAAATATATTCTTCTATCAAATTGTAAGTGTCAAAATCTTTCAGAACAAATATCAAACTCTTAGGGCATGTTTGGTTCGTATATTTTGCATCCGGAATGGGAATCGGTTTGACCAAATCCGGCCAATCTTGTTTGGTTCAAAGGAATCGGTTTGGGACTCCCATTCCAAATCGGAATGGGAATGGTCCATTAGCTTACAAATTGATTCCGGCCTCCAAACCCGGATTGAAATTTCAATCCCAAGCCCACACTTATCTCTTTCTAGGCCCAACCCAATATTTATTTACTTTATCCATCCTTTTTCTTCTCTTCCCTCTTTTCTTAGCATTAAAAAAAAAAAGTGATATATTATTTTTATTATAGTTTTATTAAAAAAAATTATGCATTTTTTTTTGTAATTTTTTGCATAAAACTTTTTAAAATAAATTTAAAAAAATTTCATAGCTCTAACTTGAGAGTTGTATTAATTTTTGTTTATATAAATTTTAGATAGTTTTATAAAATTATATTTGAAAGTAAAATTAGTATTATGTTATTCTATTAATTTTTACTTTGTATCAACCAAAGAGTGAAATAGAAATAATTCATTTCAATTTCCAATCCAAAAATGAACCAAACGTCATGGGGGAGTGAAGCAATCCGATTACCATTCCAATCCATTCCCATTCCATTATCGATTCCAATTCCACTCTTGAACCAAACAAGCCCTTAATGTTCAATCACACCAATAAATTTTCATTCCAAATAAGTTATTTTTGAGTAAATAGATAACATTTATTTGAATTTTTTAATTGGATAATAAAAAAAAATTTAGATATATGGGCATCTTATTTAATATATTTTTTAATTTACTGAAGAAGCACATAATATTTTTTAAATAATGCCTGAAATTAAATGTCTAAAATAAGATGCATCCTCTCATTGATTAAATATGTTATTCTATATATCGAATCAAAAATATCAAAATCTTTCCAGAGCAAAAATCAAACTCATAATTTTTAACCACATTAAAAAAAAATTTCTTCCAAGAACATTATTATTGGATAAATTATTTTGGCATCCAAAAGAAGGCGTTGGATAATTAATGTTCATTTGAATTGGATCAGGTCAGTCAAAAAGCACTAGTCAAGTCTTAAGTATTTATCTATTTGTACACACAGATTTGTAAACACGTAGATATAAACGTACATATCTGCATTAATTTTTATTTGCATCCACAGTAAAATGAAGGTATTATAAACGATCTAGAACTGTTGATACCAAAATTAAGCCGATCTAATCCACGTATGAGCTAATAATGACAGACACCGTGAGTGAATAAGACGCTTGAAGGACAAGAAGGCGGAACGGTTGAAGATTGGGGCGTAACTTCTATGAGGAGTTAGCGTAACTTCCATGAGGAGTTAGTGTAACTTCCACATGGTTACAACCACTCCCCCAACTACTTTCAACCAACCAATAATGTAAGCTATAAATAGTAACTTTGAAGCCTGCAATAGAGGTCTTTCTCTATCCTGAGCGAGAAAACCACCATTATTTTCTCTGCATTTCTAGGAGTAGTCTTAATATAATTTTTTTCTTTTCCGCATTTACTGCTTTCCTAAAAGTAGTTTGTAACTTAGTTCTTGGAGACTGTCTGCCCCTCGAGCATCACTCCTGGAGTCTGTCTGCCCCCAAGGCATCACTCCGTTGTAGACTACATTTGCAAAGTCTGTCTGCCCCACGGGCATCACTGTTTTATTAATATATAAAAACATTCGCTCTTTCACGATCAATCATCGTGTACTTCATCTATTCGGCTCTTTCATCCGACCGATCGTGTACTTCTTCCTTTCGACTCTTCTGCCGACATTGATCCCTGCACAGTTCGTACATTCGGCTTTTTCCGCATATTCGGCTCATCCGGCCGAACCGAAGAGTGAAAAGAGTTTTTCGGACCCGGCTGATTCGATCCCTCATCAGCCGAATCGCTTGATCCAGTCGAAGGGCGAACACTTCGAGGGTCACTATCCGCAACCGTTCCTCACCCCGTCGCGCTTCCCGCGGAAGATCTTTGATCGGGTCAAAGGGTCGGAAAATTCGGCTCCAAACAGGAACTATCAATTAATTATTTTTGATCCCAACTATCTAATCTTTAAAACTTTAGGTTTTTTTACCTAAGTTTTTATTCATTTGATTTGAGCTATTTGATGACTCTTTCCTTTGATATTTGGATGTTGTTTATCTTTACTCATTTGATTAGCATATTTCATATAATTCACGTTATTATGAGTCTATTGAAATAAGTTATAAACCTAAATTTTATATTGGAAGAACCATTTAAATAAAACAAAGTAAAAGATTATTGTTACCAAAAGATTGAATGGTCTGATCGAAATTTTCCATTTTTACCTGAAGTAAAATATAGGGATACTTGCCTATATACCCCTCGTACGTTTAAAAATATTCGATTTATCCCTATTTTTTTTTTCTTTCTAAAATACCTCTCATATGTTCCACCGTTATTGTAAAATACTCCCGCAGTTATCTCCTGTTAAGTTAACTTGAATTAAATATGAGTTAAATATTTACCACAGTTAAAAAAACTTAAAATGTCAATTTTGCCCTTAACTTAAGGGCAAATAAGAAATGTTAGTGACGGTAGAGAGATATATTGGAAAAGATCAAAAGTTAAAATATTTTTTGTGCTCCTAACTTTAAGGTCAAATAAGAAAGACAGTGATAGTGGAAGAGTATATATTTGAAGATAACAAAGTTAATTAACAGATTTTAACTCTATGAGAGACTTATTTTGAATTGCGAACAACTCAGTTCATTGAGTTAACGTACTTTGACTGAGTTTGACTTCAAATCTAGGGCCAAGTTAGGTTGAAATCAAACCAAGTCAAGTCGACTATGCCACCTTTTAAGTCGACTCATAATAGTTAAATTGGAAGTAGGAGTGAACTTAACCATGTAAAAAGCATTAAATTGAAATTAAAAAGAAAAGGCAAAAAAAAATCAATTCTCAGCTCATGAGAAATCACCTTTTAGAGCTAATATTTGATCAGCAATCCATATTTATTGAAGTTTCAACCCTAAAGAAACATCTATATATCTAGGTATAGCAAACTCTTTAATTAATTACAGACTTTATCGAATACGTATTTTACAGAGTCCACGTACTTCTCAAACATATATATATATATATAGAGAGAGAGAGAGAGAGAGAAAGAGAGAGTGGAGCTAGAATACTTTTGGAAGCCCCGAGCCACCAAGGGATTGGTGCTTCTAAGTTTCTAACCCTTAGATTCACTCCTTAATTATTAATACTTCTTGGATCAAACACTATTCCACCTACCACCATCCACCACCACCTACTACCATCATCTCAAACCTACATTTCTTCATCCAACTGTTAAAAACTCACAAGCACCACCTACTTAGGTGCTTTTAGAAGTATTCTACCAACTCTCTCTCTCTCTCTCTCTCTCTCTCTCTCTCTCTATATATATATATATATATATATACGTAGTCCCATTATCGTTAGTACTAAGAATTTGGTACTATCGAATTTTCCACCGTTAGATTTAACCCTTAGATTATTTTTATCCGTTAGATTATACTATTCAATCAATTACTCACTCAACTCTAGAAGGCCGACATCATTCTAACCATCTATTTTTCAATCCAAGAACTAAAAAATTAATAGCACCAATAACTTGGTGTTATTGATAGTATTCCAACCTAGTTATATATATATATATATAGCAATCAAGGAGTAGATCCAAAAGTTAGAAATTCAAAAGCATCAAGAGGTTGGTATTTTTGAGAGTATTTAAGAAGTAAATCCAAGGGTTAGAAATTCAAAAGCACCAAGAAACTCAAAAATATCAAAGGGTTGGTGATTCTGAGAGTATTCAAAGAGTAGATCCAAGGGGTAAAAACTCAAAAGCATACTTCGCCATCTCAATCACTGACTCACTGTGATAAAGGAAAAGACGCAGAAAAAAAGCTTTAGAGTTCATTCCGGCACCTTGTTTGCGCTTCTCTATCGCCGGACATATACCAGGTTTCTGAAGAGCTCTCTTTAATAGATATGCCCCCCTCTTCTTGGTTGATCCTTCCCGGGTATTGGGTTCGCTGGCAATCCGATGTCGTCAGCGCGTGGAATTCGGCTGTCCACGGCTTCTCTAGTTGGCTCGTTCGTTGATGCACGCCTCTCGTGATCTTGGTTGATCGTTCCTCGATTCGCCTGCGATCCAACAACATCGACGCTAGGACGACGAAGTCTATGATCATCTTGGTTCATCCGTGACGTGTCGACGTCTGCATCTTGACCTCCGTTCTTTGCGCTGTCATCTTGCTTGTGAGCTTCCTTTATCGGAGAAGAGGAGGGCTTGTAGTCTGCTGTTGTGCTGCTGATGGGATAATCCGGAATTTTAGCTTTCGCCTCTTGTTTGACCATTTCACTCTGTTTGTCAGCTTCTTTTTTTGCAGTATCAAACTTTCCAGGTTCCTGAGGTGAGGACTTATTATCGCCTGCTGCTTCTGGTGTTTTCACTCCATTCGTCGCCGAGCTCGGAGTCGGAAGTCCATTCATTGCCGAGCTCGGAAGTAGTTGTCCCGAAGGCGGCGGCATTTGCACGGGCTGCAGGCTGCTTGGCGGCTTGACCACGGGTTTGCTGGCAGGACTTCCATCATCAGCGTCATCACCGCCACAACAGAAGAACTTCAGACACATAGTGTAATCTCACTCTCTCTCCTACTCTCTCTCTCTCTCTCTCTCTCTACCCAAGTTAAGAGGTTTTGAGGTTAGTATTATGATATTAAAGTGTTTAATTATGGACAAGAAGGGGTTGGCATGCACCATAATGCTTTGCGTGGAATCTAATTCTGCGTTAGCTTCGTCTTAAAGCTGGTAAACTGTTGTAAGTCAGTCTCCCATTAATGAGATGCCCTAATGATTGAGTCATAAAGCCAATGATTATTATTATTATTTTGAGAGATAGATAGCACGCTATTCGCTTCGTTTATTTCATTTAGAAATAAGCTTAGCTGAAAATGTAAATCAACTAGGATTCGAACTTAGGTCTCGGATACCAACCACCAAGCCTTTTGTCAGTTGTTCTAGGGACGATCGGTGCCAATGATTATTAATTGATCACGTATTACTTGGTTGGTAGGGCTGTCGACAAGCTGAACACAGAGTAAGCTTTGCCAAGCCCAACACGAGCCAACTCGTCAAATATATATCGACCCAAAATATTTAACTCGTGTATAAGCGGTCTACGGATCTGAACTCTTAATTAATAAATTAGGTGAACACGAGCTGACTCGCAAATAATAAGTCAAAAAATTAAAAAGAATACGTATAAAAAATAAATTTGTGAGATTTTATCCATTAGTTTTGATCTAACTGTTGAAATTTTATATATATATAAATGAATCTTTTAATAATTGAGTTGGATTTTATATTTCAGTTGGGCTAAAAGTCAAATAATAAAAATCTATATTATGTATATATAATTAAGTTATATAAATATAAAATATATGTATTTGTGTTGTTATCGATCCGAACACAACCGAACTAACTCCACTCATATATTAAACGAGATGAAAAATTCACTCATATTCAAATTTTGTTTACTAAACAAGCAATTAATTCGATCTCAAGATCATTTTGAAACAAACATGAGTTGACTCGGAAATAGCGAGATGAATTACTACCCCTAACGGTGGGGCTGGGAATAATGAAGAGACAAAAATTAGGCCGATTTTATACCAAATTAGCTATTCGAGGAAAAAGTTTATAATGCAACCTGTTATGTTGCTGATATAGCACTCTCAATCAATCAGATTGTTTTTTTAGATTCATCCATTCCATCATGATTATTAGCAAAATATTTTTATTATATTTTTTTCTAAAAAAAATGATGCAGTATAATTAAGTGTTACATAGACCATAGTAGACTTCCGCCTATGTGAGAATGTGGGATCTACTATGAGGTAGAAATATACGGGCAAATTGGGAAGGCATTTGAAAATTATATTTTTAAAACTATTATCTAATTCAAAATATTTTTTAGGCTCATTAACTCAAAAGTAACAACTTTTATAAAAATAAAAAATATATAATATTAACTCAAAAATATATATTTAATAAACGAGCCGAATACGAGCTACTTCGTTCAAGTATCGAGTAAAAATTTAATTCGTGTTCGTCTCATTAATAAATGAAACACGAGTTGGTCAACGAACAATATGTTAAAAGAATTAGATTGAATATATATAAAAATTAAATTATAAAATAAGCCTTTTTATAATTAAGATCAACTTTATTTTTATTTTGCTAAAAATAAAATAATAAAAATATATATTATATATATAATTATTTATTTTTATATATATAAATTATATAAATATAAAATATATGTATTCGAGCTGTTATTATCGAGACAAACACAAGCGAGCTAGTCTCAACTCGTGTTTGGCATGTCTCGTTTATTAAACGAGCTAAAAAATACAGTTCGTGTTCGCTCGTTCTTAAATGAGCGATTAGATCTCGAGCTCATGAAAGGCTAAATGACAGTACGAACTGGATTGCCCCCCTACTCTCAGCTTTTAATTATTCAACCATCATCTGCATAAAATATAAATTGTTTTAAATATGTAAAAAAAATAAAAAAATAATTGGTGCATTCAAATTCAATGTTCTACGAAAACGAATTAGTAGAACGTTGGTTTACACCCAATGTGTTAGAAGCACATGATATAATGAATAATAAATTGTCCAGTAACTTTCCAATTTTGGTAGCTTTAGTGTAAAATATTTCCTTTTCATTTAGTTTTTTGTACAAATTAAAACTTTGGTACAAATTTTCACATATAAACCGTTTTATCCCATACTAAAATGGTCCAGGGACCAGCCAGGGATTAATTAGTCCGTGGTGTACCAGGTTCATGCAACAATTTCTCTCGAGCTTGTACCTTGTTGTTCTTGGGAATCAGTTTCAATCCCCAGAAAAATAATGCGTACCGAGTAACCTCGACATGTAAAGATCCAACGCCCACGTAAAAATAAATTCCTTGGAATGTACAATTGAGGAAAGATTACCCACACAATTTTTGTCACACAGTTTGCAAAATGCTTCGTAAGAACGTGAGACAAGATCCGAGAGGCGCGAATGTCAAGGGGTCCGTTTGAAAGCGGCTTTTAAGAAAGCCAAAACCGTCTATAGAGCAAGTCACAAAAAGTTTGGTGATTGATCCAAGTTCCAGAGTTGAATTTAGTTGATTCACATTTTAATAAGTTTATTTCTAAATGAAATAAGCGAAAGCGAAATGGCGTTCTTATCTCTAAAAAAAAAAAAAAAAATCAAAACCGAACCAAAACAGTTGAACTGCCACATGTCACGGACTTAACGAATTTGCTCGCAAAACCCGTGCGGCGCTCGCCTTCCTTCGCCTCCCCTTTCCCTTAGCCTCAGAATCTACTTTGTATTCTCAAGTATATGCAATAGAAAAGCTTTCTTAAGTCTCTCTCTATCTCTCTCTCTTGTGTTTAGTTCTAGGGCGAGTAGGTCCTAACTTAGCAAGTAGAGAGGCAGGCTTGCTCACTTCGTGAAGGAAGGCGGCGCCACGGGTTTTGCGAGCAAATTCGTTAAGTCCGTGACACACAACTAGGTTTCTAAAAATCCATAACCAAAACTGCTAAAATGTGAAGTATTTTTTTGTATATCCAATGCGGTAATTAAATAACTTTTAGGTCTTGTTTAAATGAATAAATATCTTATCAAATATATTTTTTTTAATTTACTGAAAAGTTATATAAAATTTAGTAGATGAGAAGTGTAATCGGATATATGGAGAAAGGCCTTGTAGGTAGAACATTGACTTGAAGTTCCTAATCCTGTCGGTCAAAAGGTATATGACGAGTTTTAAATATAAAAGTTTTTTTTTTTTTCTTTTAAGAGATAGGTAAGACGCTACCCGTTTTTGCTTATTTTATTTAGAAATAAACTTAAGAAAATGTGAATCAAATAGGATTCGAACTTGAGTCTGCAGTCAACCACCAAGCCCTTAATATAAAAGTTGATACAACGATCTATACGCATACATGCATATACAAATAGATTAATTTTGATTCGCATCCAACAAATAAAATAAAGGTGAAAATGTTTAGAAATTATTTGAACTATAACTAATTTTGATCGGACTACCTAACTTTTAAAATTTTGATTTGTTATCTAACTTTAACTTTAATTTATTTGATTTGAGCCATTTAAGGGCTCTTCCACTTCAATATTTAGATGCATCTATCGCTCACATTTTTTTATTTGATTAGCATATTTCATATAATATGTGTGACAATTATTTCACTAAACTTACACTAGAAGAACCATTTATATCAAACAAATTGATATATAGATTATTACCAAAATCAAAACTTTGAAAGGTTTGAATAGTCGAATCAAAATGGACTATATATATTCCAATTAAATTTCTATTTTTATCTAAAATAAAATATAGGCTAAATTACAGTAAACTCCCCTATAATAACCCGCTTTTTCACTTTTTTCCCCTGATATTTAAAAACCTACACTTTGCCCCTCTGTAAAATGAAAAATGTGCACTTCACCCCCTATCGTCAGGGTTTCGTTAGGGTTCCGTTAGAAAATATTTTTTTTTGCCGAAAATACCCCTCCGCCATTTCTCTGTTGCTTCGCCTCGCCGCCTAGCCGCCCGCGCCCTCTCGCTCGTCCACGCGGTGCTCCTCCGCGGCATCCACGTGACGAAGCGCGACCTCTTCTACACGGACGCGAAGCTCTTCGGGGACCGTCCCACTCGGACGCCGTCCGGACGACGTGTCGTGCATGCTTGGGTGCACCCGGCCGTCCCCGCACGTGGTGGCGTCGGAGAAGGGCGTGGTGGTGGGCGCCTCGTCTTCTCCGACGACGGCGACCGCATCGATCGCACCCGCATGGGCATCGGCGGCAAGGCGATCCCCCGAACATCGACCGTGTGTCCAACCCGCGCAGCGACGCCCGTTCGTCTGGCGGTGGAGAAGGACGCGGCCTTCATGCGGCTCGCCGAGGACCGCTTCTACAACCGCTTCCCCTGCGCATCATCCTCATGGCCAAGGGCCGCCCGACGTCGCCACCCGCCTCTTCCTCCGCACGCTCAAGGTCGAGCTCGAGTGCCGCCCGTGCTGGCCCTCGTCGACAACGACCCCTATGGCCTCAAGATCCTCTCCGTCTACATGTGCGGCTCCAAGAACATGTCCTACGACAGCTCCAACCTCACCACGCCCGACATCAAGTGGCTCAGCGTGCGCCCCAGCGACCTCGACAAGTACCGCGTCCCGGAGCAGTGCCGCCTCGCCATGACGGAGCAGGACGTCAAGGCCGGCAAGGACCTACTCGAGGAGGACTTCGTCAACCGCAACGCCGGCTGGGTGCGCGAGCTCGACACCCTTCGATTTCTTCCCGGATGTCGCCGAAATCGAGGGGTGCAGCCGAAGAAGACGAGAAAGAAGACGAAAATGGCGAAGGGCAAAATGGTCATTTTACACACCATACCCCCCCCTTGAATATTTTTCATTTTACAGGGGGGCAAAGTGTAGGTTTTTAAATGTCAGGGGGGTAAAGTGAAAAAGCGGGTTATCACAGGGAGATTTTATGTAATTTAGCCTAAAATATATAAGTAACATTGGTCATATTATATGTATATGAACTCGGTTATTAACTCTAGACTTGTTATGAATTTCAAATATCTCAATTGAGTCAGCCTAGTTTGATCGAGTTTGAGTCCAAATCTGAGGCAATCGCGCGCTCTTTTTTGTACCAATTTTGATTGAAATCTAGTTACTGAATTTCAAATCGGCTCGTATAGTTTCAGTGTGATGGTTAAATCGCAAGTAATTAAGAGAAAACTATTAAATATAACATTGACCTCAAAAAATCAATTCTCAGCTCAGAAACCACGTTTTATCAAGACCATTATTACAACGGAAGCCCATATTTATCAAAGTTTCACCTAAACAAGCTCTTCAATTAATCACATATTTTACAACGAATATAATTTACAAGAGAAATTATTCAGCACTTTACTTTATAAAAAAAAAATAATAATAATTTACTGTTGATTAATGAAGATTAAAAATGTCATTTCATTATATAGCAGGTTAAAATGTTATTTCATGTGAGGATATTTTTGTAATTAAACTAGGCAAAATTTAAAAAAAATGATTAATGTCCTAAATTTAGTCTTAATTATGCACTAATTTTTAAGCATTAATTTAAGATTGATTGATATCCCAAATTTTAGGCATTAATTTTAAAAATTTTAGAATTCTTATAATTTAGGCATTAGTTTAATTTTAGAAATAGTATGTTGAATTTAAATATTTAAATTTAAATTTAATTAAGAGAAATATTAATTTTTTATCACAAACTTTAAAAAAAATTGAATGTAGGTAAAAAAAATATAAATTTAATGAAATATCTGTAGATTACGAATATGAAATGACTAAATAACTGCGAATTACGGATGTCAATAGATACGGATACTCATAATTTTATCTGAATCCGAACCCAAGCCCGAAAACAAACAAAGTATAGAAACACTAATTGTCCTAAGTCGTTGAATAAAAATAAATAAAGGGTATCTAAAAATAACAAGTATAAAAGTACTATTCAATTTACAAATTTCACACAAGTCTCAAACATATATAGAGGTAGATGCATAAACATCTTTGACATCTCAAACAACGTGATAAAAGAAAAGACGCAATGAAAAGGAGCAGAGTTTTGAGTTTCACACTTTTTCTTAGCACTGCGGATCATGTGCTTCTCTATCACAACAGTGACTCAAATCATGCCTCTTTTTTATAGTGATCTGAGCCTTGAATATGTCTTTAGCTCATACCAGGCGTGTAAAGATGGAGCCATGGATGCCTGGATCCGGTGGCTCCCTAATAGATTTGTGAATTTCTTCTTGTTTGATCTTGGTTGATCCTTCCTGGGTTCGCCTGCGATCCGATGCCGTCGACGCTGGAAAACTGGGAGTGCTCTGCGGCGGCCTCTCTAGTCGGCTCTATCGTAGATACACGCCTCTCTTCTTGGTCGGTCCTTCTTGGATTTGCTTGCGGTCCTGCAGTCTCATTTTTCTGAACAGAGGAGGGCTTACTGCTTGCTGTTGCTGCTGCATGGGCATGCTCATACGTTGGCTTCCCCTCCTGTAGCGATGTGCCGTCTGCGCTTTTGTCGTGACCTCTTTTCTCTGAGCTGACATCCTTAACCCGTTCCTTTTCCTTCGTCGGACTGTCTGTTGCTGTGTTGTCGATTGGATGCTTAGTACTAGTACTAAGTTTCTGGCCCTTTTTGCCCTCTTCGCTCTTTTCGTTACCTTCTTTTATCGCGGGATCGACCTTATCGGATTCCTGAGATGAGGAGTCACCTGCTGCTGCTGCTGCTGCTGCTGCTGCGATTGGCGGTTCCTCCCGTTTTGCGCCTGGTGGTTTGCTCTCTCCATTCGTTTCCAAGCTCAGACGTGGTCTCGAAGGCGGCGGCAACCGCGGCGGAGGCTTTTGCACATAGTCGCTGCTCACTTCATTCGCCGCCGAGCCTGGAGGTGGTCCTGGCGGCGGCGGCGGCGGCTCATCTGTGGGACCACAGCTGCAACAGATCTCCCAACAGCTGCAACAGAAGGTCTCCCAACAGCTGGAACAGAAGG
Organism: Aechmea fasciata; assembly: GCA_025177825.1. Lineage (NCBI taxonomy): Eukaryota > Viridiplantae > Streptophyta > Magnoliopsida > Poales > Bromeliaceae > Aechmea > Aechmea fasciata. Next base: position 4,016,234 of record CM045935.1, read on the forward strand.
TCTCCCAACACATAGTGATCGTGCACTCTCTCTAGATCTCGCTATCTCTTTTCCTCCAAAGTTAACAAGCTCGACATGCAGGAAAGAATTGGAGGAAAAATTTTGTGTTATGTTATATGGTAATCTTCTACCTCTGGTTTCCAAATTAGATCTGGATCAGTAGTGAGATGAGCATGACAATGAAGTGTCTAATTATGGGATAATAAGAAGGGGTGGCGTACTAGCGTTACTTTTTCGATCCATTTGTTGCAGCATAATACTTTGCCTGGATTCTAATTCCGTGTCTGGTCTACTGTTGCAAGTCATTCTCCCACTGATTAGATGCCTTAATGATTATATGGGATTAAGAAGTGCTTAGTAATTAATTAATTCATTCATTCCACTATGGGTACAAGAGGACCTGGTTCTGATATAACGGTGGAAATGAGCCAAGAGTACCCCTTTAACTCTTTTTTTTTTTTTTTTTTTGAGGGGAAAACACGCCCTAAGGCGAATTTATTTATTAATCGGGAGGTACATCTTGAGAAAAAATATCTACAGAAGACCAAAATGACAATTTGTTGCTAGAGAGCCCCCATTTGGCCAATCGATCTGCAATTACAGCATTTTTAGAATATCTTGAAGACCATCCATAGCTAAATTGCTTGGAACTTTCTAGAAAAGTCCGAAGATTCGTGATTCTTGTTCGAGCTTCATCTGTTAGCGAATCTGAATGATAGCTCCTAAGATGCAAGGCTTTGATGATGGGTGCTGAATCTGAGTAGATATGAAAAGTTTCTTCCGAAAACCTTTGCAGCAGAAGATTTGTAGCTCGAAAAATTGCTCCACTTTCCGCAGAACAAGCGTCATGGACGTCCTTCAGTACATCGGATATGCACATAATGATTCTATACTGATTGGCGATTAGGCATCCTACACCACCTGTAGTGCCACCTTTCCAACTATAGGGGATTTTTAGTTGGGACCATCACTTAAATCTATTTTATTTGATCAATACTTCGTTGAGGTTTAATTTATATATAAATTTAGAGTATCTAAGATTTTATAAAATTTAATATCTCTATCATCTATTAGTAGTTTATTATTATACCTTTATTTAATAAAAAATAAAAATTGTAACAGAATCATAGTAACAAATTAAGTTCTTTAGTTTTCAGAAATTTTCCAAAGATTCACGATTTTTAGTTGACCGAAAATCGTAAGAAAATTAATATGAAAAGTTCATAGATCAATCAACTAATTTAAATATTGCAAATATTACACATAACATGAACTACTCATTTTATTATATTTGGTTTAGATTTGTAGTTACTTAAATTAGAGTTAAATCCTAATCTAATTGGGATTATATAATTTGGCGTATAATGAATTGGCAATTTGCTATTGGTCACGGCAATATTAATTTGAGTCGGACTCAAATGAATTTGAATGTATCCTACTCTAATTAAGGCTCTAATATATCTATAAAACACTATGATTCCATAATATTTCTTGCCACGTGGCAAGAAATCCTTCATTCACCAATGAATATTATGTACAATATACATATACATACATACATACATATATACATACATATATATACATACACATATTTACATACATACATACATATACATACATATGCATACATACATATTGCTCTTCTTGAGCCAAGACCTTTCCTCTCCCTTCAACCGTTTTTCTTTTCCATATGAAACTTTTCATCTCCCAAAACTGTTTTCCTCTCATCTTCCAACCTCCGAGACCCCTAATCTTTCAAAACCGCTCCCTTCTCATCTTCCAACTCTTAAGACCCCTCATCTTCTAAAACCGCCTGCCATCCCTCCCTCATTACCCTCCTCCTCAAACAAATTGATAGTAGGATAAATATATATCTTTATATGATTAGTTAAATATGAATTTGAGTCTCTTTAGTTTTTCTTTTATTATTTATTACCCTTCATAATATTTTAAATAAATATTTTTTTATTTTTCTTAACGTTTTTATTTGTTAAGTCAAAACTCAAATTAGATTTTTTAAAGAATTTTTACCCGCATCGCGCGAGTTCCTACGCTAGTGTTATATATAGAACAGACCATGGACTCATGGAGGAGCCGAAGGTATGTGAATGCCAAGCAATCCTCTAATTAACATATTGGTGTTTCGGTGCTGAATGGTGCTCGGCTAATTAAGGATACTCATTGATGCTCAATTAATTAAGTCAAGAAGGTGCCGCACACGAAGGATCTCATTGTAGGGACGTGCTAATTTAAAGATGCTATATGCATATGCGCATCAATCAAATTCTTTATTTGAGATCTTAATTTGAGAGAGAGATCTTCTTTGTACTCCGCCTTTTCAACATTAATAAATTACTAGTATAATGAACCGCGCGATGCTGCGGGTAGATATATATAATCTTTTAAAATTTAAATTTTAGATCTTTATATTTTTATAAATTATTTTGTAGAGAGTAAAACACATTTATTTTAAAAGTTTTAGTAATTTTAAAGTAATCAAAGAAGAAGCAAGTAAAGCCTCACTCCGGAGCGGCACTCGTGGGAACGACCCAACCGAGTATGCAAGCGTGTCTCTGTAGAGTTTAATCCGGTTCACACATGCTATTGTCAATACAAATGGGTCAAAACTGGTCTAACAACCAAAACTCACGTGCCCTCGACACAATCTGAAACAAGCTGTGAACATCTAGGTCCACCGTCCGCCCCGACGGCACCCGACAGTACAGAACAATCCAAACGCTACTGTAAAATGAGCTCGGCTCCCCATCACGAGCGTAAACTCAACCTATACTAATCTGAGTATCCACTACGCACTAACAGCGGTGATATAAAAGAACAACAGCTCTTGAAACTAATTCAATTAACTTTTCGAAAAGTGACAGTATAGGTTTAACGAATTTTCTCCTAAGTCAAATCTTAATTCAGTATATATAACTTCATCTAAAATCTCTAAATTATGCTCCAAATTCAAATTTTATATAAAACATACAAATCTATGAATTCGAGCAACTAAACATGACGAACAAAGCCAATAATATATGCTGACAATTTTATGACTTAGAATGAAATCCGACGATTTCGGTAACATTAACCCACCTCGAACGCTCGTCCAACATCTGCTCGAAGTCAATAGGAGAAACCTCGCGCTAGTTCGACCTCCAACGATCTCAACCGAACTCAACCACGGCACACGAGCGAACCTCCAAGACGACGAGAAGGAAGATTAGCTCGTTCATCAAGTTCCCAACGAGAGAAGGAAAGTAGCTAGAGAGAGAGGGAGGAGAAGCTATCTATGTTTCTCCAAGCTTCCAACACATATATAAGAGCTGGGGTCGGTTGGAATGAACGACACAACGCCCCTTACCAACTCGCTTTGCTGCCTGGAGTACCGGTACTCAACTTGGGTACTGGTCCTCGGCCCTTATTCTGCAAACTCACGCGCTGGGTATCGATACTAGCCCGATGCAGTACCGGTACTCAAGCTCGACACCGGTACTCAACAATAGGTACTGGTACTCAGCATCAACTGCGCAAACCCGAGAGCATTAAGTTCTGTAATCCCTCTGGAGTACCGGTACTTCTTCCGAGATACCGGTACTCAATACTAAAATCCTACACTTTGCATATTTCAGTGTCAGAACTCTACTATCGCACTGCGCCAAATTCGTTTTGCGTCCAATTCACGTCAAAACAACTCCGACTTGTCCCGACACCCACCAGACGTATCAACAAGCCACAGATGCTGAAGTCTCACAAACAGCCAAACACCAAGGACACTACACTCTCAAAGCCAGATAATGGATCCCTTCAAGCATGATATCCAATCAACCGCTTTTGGTATGAGAAAATTTGATATGCTTTGTCACAGATTGCTACCACAATATATTTAAAAGTCACCTGTAATTACGAGTTTGAGCTTCTATTGTTAGCACCCAGTTTTCTCTTTTAAAATAAGAGCAACAATAACAATTCCAACATCAAATTCAAATTCAAATGACGGCCCAAAGACACTGCTCAACCACTCCAAATATTATTACTAGTGTCTAAGTCTCATATAAACCCAATGACAATCCCTTTCTCATCCGATTATCGCGTACTCCTCATGGTCCCGACGTCCTCGTCATTCAATCACACACACAAATCATCACTGCTATGTGAGACTCGTCTCGCTAGCCCGTCATTATCCGCTCTCGAGACTCACCACACATGTCCAAATTTGGTGAACCGCTCGATACCAAATGTAACGACCCAGCACACTAGCAACAATAACTCGTTGGGCCCAACCACCGGCCCAAAATGCTTAAGCTCAGTTATTATTACTAGTGTCTAAGTCTCATATAAACCCAATGACAATCCCTTTCTCATCCGATGTGGGACTATTGGGGTGTCACAAATTTATAAAAAATAATAATCAATTGTAACTTCAAAAAAAGTTGAGCTAAATAGATCAAGGGTAGAAAAAGGGCTAAAACTTAAGATTTTATTAGAATATTAACCCTTTTTCTAATATATCCAATTTTCAACTAGGCTCACTCTTAAATAGAAAATCAAGTCTTTCATAATTGAGTCAAAAACTTTTTTTTAAAACTGACATAAAACATTATGAAACCCTTTTGCATTGAAACTAAGAATTTCACAACAAAAGTGCATTGAAATCAAAATCCACGTTCGGTACTCGCGAGCATGAAGGCGACAGGGTATTCATTGTCTAGTTGTATGTGAGGTTCTCTAAGGTCTTGTTGGAGTCGCTAAGAAGTAAGCACAGGGTGGCGTTGCCTCCTTGAACTCCTCCGCCGCATCATCCACGATCCAGGATTCTAGGGTTCTGTCATCATTCTTCTCTGCTTCTTCTTCTTCTTCTACTCCTACAACTCCTACTTTCGTCTCCCCATCCTCCCTTTGCCCTTTTTCCTTGGGTCCTTGTCGATGATCTCAGCAATCAGCACCATGGACACATCGAAACAGCAATCGATCGAAAATAGAGAGGGGACGCCGTAGTAGAGAGGTGAGAGACGTGGTGTGGTCGAGGGAGGGGTCGAGGAGGGCAGATAAGAGGAGGAGCGCTGGGAGGTGGGGGGATGCCGATGGAAAAGGCGAGCAAGGGTGAGATGAAAAGATCATAGGTGGATTTATTTTCGGGGAAGGACTAGGCGGGACTTGGAGGGGGAGGGGGAGGGGGAGGGGGACGTGGGGACACATACGAGGAAGGCGAGCATGGAAAAAATGAAGGATTTTTAGGATGAAAAATGATCAAGAGAGAGAGAGAGAGAGAGAGTATTTTAAAAAATAAAAAAAAAAATCTCAAAAACGCCACATCAGCTTAAACATCGGAAATTAATATAGATAGTTAATAGTTAATAGTTAATAGTTAATAGTTAATAGTTAATAGTTAAAGTTGAAGTTAATAGTTAATTAATAGTTAGTTAATAGTTAATAGTTAATAGATTAATATATATTGATTCTAAAAATCAAAATTAAATTTTAAAATAGAAATTACAACACTCTATTTACGGAAAAGAATATTATTGACCTGAAAAAATATTTTTCAAGACCTAGACCAAACACCCACATAATTTTTAATAAAATAAAATTATATTTTAGGGGACCACAAGAGGCGATGACTGGTGATTTAAAGACGACGTGGTGAACCGGGTACACTGCACGCGGGCATTAACTCCATGTGGAACCAAAAATAATTAAATAAGAAAACAAACCCCAGCGGCCCAGCCTCCGCTCGTCGCCTCGTCTACTTTTCTTCGCTCTTTCCCTCTTTCTCCCTCTTTCCCCCCGCCCCTCCCCAATTCCCTTCTCTCCTCCCCTTGTTAATCCGATTGATCCTCCGATTCCGATGCGTCAAACCCTAATTCTCCCTCTCGATTTAGGATTCCGAGTCAAGATTTAGCTTTTTCTTTCCCCTCCGATCGATTCTTAGAACTCGCGATTCTCTTCTCCGATCGATTCTTAGAACTCGCGATTCTCTTCTCCGATCGATTCCTAGGGTTTCCTCCGATCAGAGAGGACGGGGCGTATGCGATTGGGGTGTGGGGGTTAGGTTTAGGGTTTGAAGATGTATAGCAACTTCAAGGAGCAGGCGATCGAGTACGTGAGGAGGGCGGTGGAGGAAGACAATGCGGGGAACTACGTGAAGGCGTTCCCTCTCTACATGAACGCGCTCGAATACTTCCGCACCCACCTCAAGTACGAGAAGAACCCTAAGATCAAGGAGGCGATCACCCAGAAGTTCACCGAGTACCTCCGCCGCGCCGAGGAGATCCGCGCTGTGCTTGACGAGGGCGGCACCGGCCCCGCAGCCAACGGAGGCGACGGAGCCGTCGCCACGCGCCCGAAGACGAAGCCCAAGGACGGGGAGGGCGGTGGCGGCGGCGGGGATGGTGAGGACCCTGAGGTGACGAAGCTGCGGTCGGGGCTCAACTCCGCGATCATCAGAGAGAAGCCGAACGTGAAGTGGAACGACGTCGCTGGTCTCGAAGGCGCCAAGCAGGCGCTCCAGGAGGCCGTCATCCTTCCCGTGAAGTTCCCGCAGTTCTTCACCGGTACTCCCTTCTTTCCTTTGTTTTTTTTTAAATACGTATTCCATCGTTAGATAATTTATGATCGTCAACTGTTGTAGTATGTTGTGAAAAGTGAATTGTTCTTGTTGGAATATAATAATTGGATGAGCTAGATGCAGAGTTGGATCTTTCAGATGGGATTTTTGTTATGTTGAAAATGAAATCAATCCGGGGGCGGTGTCCGTGTTTATTAAAAACTTTAATCTGCTAAATCAATGAATGACTGATAAGCAATCCTTTTTCTGGCTTAGTAATGGCTTAAGCGCGTCGATAGCTCTATCTAGGATATAGTTACGTCCTTCTGAATTTTGTTTATATGAATTGTCAGTGGTTTGTTATTCTTTGTATGTTGATTACAAGTTGATTATTGCTACTTCACTACAAACCTTGTTGTACGACACATCGATTATTTCTTCTTTGCATTTGACAATGTTGCCTTTGTGTTTATTGAATTGTAGTTTTTTTTTTTTAGTCAAAAGCACATCAAAGAAGGTTTTTCTGCCAACAATGTTACTGGGTTCAATGCGAAAGGTTCAGTGTCAAACAGCATGTGCTATTTTATTCCTTTAAATTTTCTTTTAACTATGAGATTATGAGATTAGGTGAAATCATGTTAGTGTCATATCCTTTTAGCACAAGAATTCAACATTTATATGGCATAGGTGGCTTAACTTTGTACGAAACGAGTTTTTGGTTTACATTGCTAAAATTTTGTGAACTTGTCTTTTATAAGAGCATGCTATTTTTGGGTAGAAATTTTACATTCTTAATTTTTCTGGTTCCTTTGTAATCTACTGTCTTGGGATAATTGAGAGCACACTAGCACAGCCGATTTTGCATATGAGTTCACATTGAAATAACACTTACATTGATTACTGGGATGAATGTAATCGTTAGTGTGGATGTATGGCCATGAAGGAAGAGATAGCTCTATTTAATAGGCTGGCTGGAGGGTACTAGGGTAGTGCAGGAACTTCTTCACTATAGATGTGTTTCCATAGAGTCCACAGTTCATAGGCATTTAGTTCTTGATATAGTGCAGAATATGTACATTTTCTTGAGGAGTTAGTGTGCATGGATGATTAGCTTCTCCAGCTTGGCCCACTTTATTTAGGAAATTGGCTGAAGAGGCTGCCTATGGTTTTAAATGAACCTATGTTTATACCGCAGAATTAAGTATCGTACTTATCAAGCATAATCAGCATGGTACTGTGCAGCAGGTATTGAGCCTGCCACCGTGCCTCAATATGCCAAGGGTTATGCAGCAAGACATTTCAATATGCTTGGGCGTAGAGGCATCTCCCTACTATGTGCCCCAATTCCTTCTTTTTTTTTTCTATTTCCTTTCCCAACTTTCTTCTCTCCATCTCTTCATCCTCCTCTTACATACCTCTTAAAATAACACATAATTTTTTTGTGCCTAATTAATATTCTTGTGACATAGTAGATCCAATTGTCTTAAGAGAAACATGAAGGTAATGTTGATAAAGTTGGGCATTAGAAGAAGATGGTTATGTAAACAGGGCACTTTGACTTTTATTTGTGGTTTTTCTGCAAACTATCAATCTTATGGCCCAATACTCCCGCCTGGGAAGATTTTGGGGAAATAGGAAAACGAAATGGGTTTATGGATAACTAGCGTATGTAGTAATTGGGCTTAAGTATTTTGAGCCATCTTGTTGGAAATCATGGGTTACAATATGAAATTTACTGATGCTAGTTCTTTGTTTGCTTTGGGCTGTATATTGTGTCACTCTTCTTTGCTGTTGTCAACTTGATTTATCCGGCTATATTTCTTTTGATGAGGCCAACTGATTTACTATTTCTCTGATTTAGTTGTTAAAGTTACTAAGTTGATAGGGCTTTGCTTCTTAGGTAAAAGAAAACCATGGAAGGCATTTCTTCTGTATGGTCCACCAGGAACTGGAAAGTCATATTTGGCCAAGGCTGTGGCGACAGAGGCAGATTCTACATTCTTCAGGTTATCAGTGTTCTATATCTTTGTTTGTCATTTTATTTCTAACATCATCAGTTTTCTTTCTGTGTATTATGTGTTGTTGTTACATTGGGACGATTCACTCAAACCTCTTCACCTTTTTGGGAGAAGTGCAAGAATTTTGACAATTACAGTTTATAGAAACCATCAGGCCTCCGTAGATTTAGCAAATTCATGTGGGGAAGAATGTGAAGAGGTGCTGGTAGGAATGAGAAAACCTCTACATGAGCTCACTTAAAAGGAGTCAGCTGGATAAATAATATATGGGAGCCTTTATGTAAATTCTGATACTTAAATAGTTAAATGTCAAATGGGCTGAAGCATATAACTAGCTAGTAGTTCACAACATAAGTACAACTAAGAAAGTGCTTACGATTGTTTTCCGGTATGTCCATAATTTGGTTGAGTTTGAAGTCAATGTTCTGGGATAACATCACAGCACAATGATTCTATATTAGAGAAGCAGTAGGTAGCTAAATAATAATCTCCCTTCACTAGGCCCTCAATTCAGCGAAAAAAACTTATTTTCTCACAGTTTAGAATATTCTTTGTCAATTTATCTGATAGCAAGTACATATTACGTATATTAGATATATGTTACACTATTTCCTTTTTATCTCTTACGATGCCTGGCAATTCATGAATAAATGCAATCATCATGAACAAGTAAACTTGCATTAGTCATATATTCAGCAGCTATATCAACACTATGGCTACCCTTATGATCTCTCATTCAGGATCTTTAGGATCCATTTGAGTAATAAACACTATTTAGAAGAATGTTTCATTTATAACTAAGTGTGACTATTTAAACTGTATTTCATCTACTGATGGCCGTTTGATAGTCTGTGAATTGACTGCAAAAAACATTTTGCAATCATTAGTAACATATTAAGCAAAAGGAGTGCTGGAGGATATTTCAATGCATGGTTGTGATGCTCATCTCATGCAATGCATAGATGGACTGAAAGCAATTTTAATACTGAGCTGGTAAACAGCACTTATTGCTTTCACTTAAAAGCTTTTTAATTCTATTCAACTCTCAAATCGAACATACTTGCAGTCATTAGTTACATATAAAACCAAAAGTGTTGGAGGATATTTCAATGCATGGTTGTGATGCCCATCTCATGCAATGCATAGATGAACTGAAAGCAATTTTAATATTGAGCTGGTAAAAAGCACAAAGTGCTTTCACTCAAAAGCTTTTTAAATCTATTCAACTCTCAAAATCTATTCATCTCTTAAAAGCAATTTTAATATTCAGCTGGTAAACAGCACTAAGTGCATGGTTCTGATGCTCATCTCTTGCAATGCATAGATGAAGTGAAAGCAATTTAATATTGAGCTGGTAAACAGCACTAGGTGCTTTCACTTTAAAGCTTTTTAAATGTATTCAACTCTCAAAATCGAACTCAGCCCCAGGTAATGTTTAACCTTGGATTCTTAACCATTAAAAAGAAATAAAACTCTGTAGTATGTTAAAGAACAATGTTTACATGGTAAATTTTAATCTAGGGTGTAAGTAAGAATGATATATATTGAAGGATCTCTCTAAAATAGCTTTTCTGCTATCTTTTATCTCCAAGTAATAAAAGGAAAGCTCAGAATCCTGATGCCAAGAATTACTGGAGCTCGCAATTCTTTAGGGCTAGTGACCAGTGAATAATGCAATCCTAGTAACAATGTCACCATTATTGTTCTTCAGAATCTTGAGTCTACCAATGGAGTCCTTGCAGCTTGTGATGAAGTACTTCAATTAGGTTGTAATGATCCCAAGTGAGAACATTATATTAAGAGTCTTAGTTACTGTTATTCACATTGTCAGCATGAGCAATGATGCTGACGTGCCAGTTGTGTTGATTGATAACCAGATTCTAGAATGTTAGCACTCATAATTTAACTAGCTTAACCTACCTACTATTCTCATCTACCGAGCCTGTTTGCAACAGTGTGAATGAAATCCGACTAGGCCTACCTATTCACTTTAAATTATGTCACTTTGTAACCTTTTATTTTTAGTATACGTATTGTGATTTCTTTCTTTCTTTATGTTGAAAAATTAATCTGTTCTGGATGGGGATGGTTGATCCCTATCTGATCTTTTAAGAAAAGGTTACTGTGTCTATCTATAAAAATTTTGTCGATAAACCTCATAATTTTGTGAAAGACTTTTTGTTGAATGTCCTATTGTTGAGTACTTCGAATTCTGTTTTCAGCTGTTAAATAATGCATGTAATAAATGCTGAAAAATATTGCAGTATATCTTCATCAGACCTTGTTTCAAAGTGGATGGGTGAAAGTGAAAAGCTGGTTGCAAACCTTTTCCAAATGGCCCGTGAAAATGCTCCTTCCATTATCTTTATTGATGAGATTGATTCTTTATGCGGTCAGCGTGGAGAAGGAAATGAAAGTGAAGCCTCTAGAAGGATTAAAACTGAACTTCTTGTCCAGATGCAGGTGAGATTACAAAAGACATCTGTGCATGCTATATACTAGCCATTTCAAGTTTCTGAAAATGTTCTATTTCATGCAGCGTCAATTGCCATTTACTGCCATAGAACCTCAGATATAATAAAGGGGCAAATTAGCTACATCATCTAAATAGTATGGGAAGGATCATTATAATGCCATTGAGAGCTGCTAAGAAATAGTTACTTACATGTTCATCTTGAGGATTAGTAACTAAGGCATTGTTTTTTCTTCCATCTTAGGTGCGATGGCTTTGGTTTTTTATAGCAGAAGAGTGTTGTATAATAGTTGCTGTATTTATTGAACTCTGCTAAACTTTTCTACTTTGCATTCACTCTTGTATTTACCTTTTCCCTATAGTCATTTCATCATGGGCTTTTGACTATGGGAGTTTAATTTAAAGCGATTTTTTTTTTTGATTTTGTGGATCAAGCTGTTTCACAATTATCTCAAAAATCTGAGATGGTAGACTATCTTCTTTTAATATTTGACTGACACAATATTATATCCGATAAAAGACTGGTATGACATCAATTTCAATTCATGAAAATATTTGCATTATGAAGCAATGAACCTACACTCTCCCATTGAGACTTTTGTTCTCGAGTAGTACATCACTTCTTTTTTAGCGGCCAGAGTTAACAAATTTTATTCAGTAAGCCTATAACTATATTTTCCTTTCTCAGGTTATTGGAAACTACAAATTTTGGAGCTATTAACTCTCGTAGTATGTGATTATAGCCTCGAATTTTTATTTATAGCAATATATTGCCTGATTTGATTCTGATGGTCGTCCAATCTTTCCCTGTCATTTCTTTGTTTGTTGATTATTAGGCTATCGGTATGAAAGACATCACTCCTTTGCTTCTTTATTTTAGTAGTTTTTCTATTGAATGCCTGCTTGTATTTTTATCTGTTTCTTTGTTTAAGTTATATCCTTATTAGCTATTATTTGAGATATGCCAATAATTGGTTAATTCAGCTTACTTGAGGCTCATTGGTCAAGAATCATTGTGCCACTGTGGTTGTTGCTTTTCTTTTTCTCTCTTTTATTCTTTCTGAAACTAGACTTCTTTTACATAGATGAAGTAGCCTTTTCTAGTGCAAGGAGATCTAACAATTCCTCTAGTTAAGCTTAATTTTAGAAATAAATTTTTTTTGGACCGTAGCTTATTTCTTTTGATATTTCAACTCATAGGCTCAGATGGTTGAGACAAAGGAAGATGGTCCTCCCTGTGTTAGATTGTCCCTCTTAGGTTCAAAACCTGGGCGTTGTATAAGCCAATTAGACAGATTATCAAGGCCACTAGCAAAACTATTGCTTAATAGTTGAAGGGACAATCCATTTACTGCCTTATAGAAAAAGACTTAATTGTTGACTATAGCTAAGCAAGCAATCATGTGATAACGATAAATTATTGCTAATACATATAAAAATATATGCATTTCTTTATGTATATGTTAATATAAATATATTACTATGATATGATTTATTTATGGAAGAATCTTTCTTGCATATTCTGCAATTGTCAGTGATCAGTGGGTTGACATCAACTTAGCATTTTCCATTCATGAAGCCTTGTCAACTTCTAGAAGAATCAGAGTTTCAGAGCAAAGTGAAATACATTAATGACCTTGGGAACAGCTTAAAGTTGAGATTAATTTGAGTTTGGGAGCTGAGTGAAATAGAGTCCATAAATTTTGGACTCCCTGTACAATTTATCCAACAAAAAAGTTATTATTTTTCTTTCTCACCCACGTTATACCATATCTAGAGGACTTCCTTAAAGGGTTACTCTTATGTCTGAGCAATAATTGCAATTCTGAAGGTTGATTGATCTACTGCACAAGAAGTTCTAACAGTTTTCGTTGCATGGGTATTCATTTTGAATGATACATTGACCTGATATCCCTGATATGTATGGATAGCTCATCTCTTTCCTGCTTTTGATTGAATAAATTGTAACACCAGTTCTCTTGCACATTTTATTGTATTTCACATTTGCCAAGTGTGCCATTTGGCTTCAACTAGTTTGATTGTATATCTTTTTCCTTTTATTTCTTCACCATTGTTGTTTAAGCTCCCTTTTTTCTTTCCAGGGTGTAGGACATAATGATGATAAAGTTCTGATTCTTGCTGCTACGAATACTCCATATGCTCTTGATCAGGTTCTGTGCAGACCCTTTGTTAATACTTCTTTGACTGTCACAACTGTTTCATAAACTACTTAGTCCTTGTTTTTGTCTACAATGTGCTACTTTTCTGTTACCTACAGGCTATTCGGCGACGCTTTGACAAGCGGATCTATATACCTCTTCCCGATCTAAAAGCTAGGCAGCATATGTTCAAGGTATTGAAGAAAGAAAAAGAGAGAATATTTTATTTTGCCGAGTCCTGGTTTTCCAAGCAATTTAAGCAGAAATTCTACCTTTTCATATTTCATATCCTTTTTTGCTTCTACAGAAGTCCCTATATTCCAATAGAATTCAATAATCATTTTCATATATCTTTATTATTAAAATTTTAATCCTCCAATCAACAGTCGTTTATCCATGTAAATCTCTAATAAAGGAACAGAGTTAAAATACTAATGGAATGTTCTTAGATTCCTGTATAATGAGAAGTCAGGAGCCTTCATATATATTCTTTGATGAGAAATCGCGGACCTTATCATAAATTTCCAAAGAATATAAAACATTTGTTTTCTTCACTATTCTGTATGTTCAGCCATATTATGGTCTTGTGTGATTTCGAACTGTTGGATTTGTATAGGTACATCTGGGAGATACCCCTCACAACCTGACTGAGAAAGATTTTGAGTACTTGGCTCGCAAGACTGAAGGATTTTCTGGTTCAGATATATCTGTTTGTGTAAGCACTTTCATTCACAACATCAAAAACATTTTTTTAAAAAAGGAAAAGCCTTTTTAGAATTATGCTAAAATGTTCTTACTTTTTTGTGCTAATAGGTCAAGGATGTATTGTTTGAACCGGTTCGCAAGGCCCAAGATGCCATGTTCTTTGTTAAGAAGGAAGATGGCATGTGGATGCCCTGTGGGCCCAAAGAACCTGGCGCTATTCAGACCAGTATGCAGGACCTCGCTGCCAAGGGTCTTGGTGCTAAGGTGCCAATTTCCGCTTATCTATTTTCTTGCTTACCTAGAACAATAGTTTTCGTATTTCATTCAAAATGTTTGTTTTTCCTTATATACCATTACTTAACAGTAAGATAAGAATGGGTATTTTGGGATTATTGGTAAAGCATAAGAGATGAGACTTCTTACCAAATGTGAGCTCAAGTAACGGGATTCAAGGAATTACAAGAAACACATCCATATTGTTCCAAAGAAATCCAATCTCTTCCAAACAAAGAAGAATTGATTCCGAACAAAAAATTTCTTTTCTAAATTCTAACTAAATTGAGGTGAATTCTTCCAAACTGTTATCAATTAAATCTACTTTAAATTTTTCCCCAAAGATTCGTTTACAACTCGTATATTTTCTTTTCCTCTTTTGTGAGCAGGTTCTTCCGCCGCCAATTACAAGGGGAGATTTCGAGAAGGTACTGGTTCGGCAGAGGCCCACTGTTAGCCAGAAGGACCTCGAAGTGCACGAGAGGTTCACAAAGGAGTTTGGACAGGAGGGCTAATTAAATTTATCAAGTTCAACTATGGAAAGAAACAGAAAAGCAGAAACAACACTTGTATATTGTAACTCCTGTTGTTACGGGTGGGAACTTCTATTTGGGTTTATTATGCAGCCTCTTCAGAGTACGCTTAATTTACCTCAATATTGTGGCTGGCACCTTACTGGTGATTTCATATTTATCTCTATATTGATTCTGTTTTGGCTTTACAAAAGTATTTGCGATGCACTTGAATAAGCGTTTTTGGCTGTGAAGTGGCCCACCGTACCCCGGCCCCCCTTTTTTATTCCAGTACCACTTACGCTATTGTTTCTTCAACGATTTATGTTACATTAGTTATTCTCGTCTTTTCTTAAGTTAGATCATTTGTAAACCTTGGAATGTTATATATTGCAGCCCAACGGTAGTGGAATCTCGTTGCCACGTACGGTGGTGCAGAGGGAAATTACCTTTACCGAGCATACCTAACTATGCTATCAGTGAGAGAGTCTTCACCGAGCTTTGATGTAGAGATTGTTTCATATTTTTTGGCTATGTTTCTCTCTTTAGTATGTAAAATGATGGGGTGCATTTACTCTAGAAGTAAACCTGGATAGGTAATAATTTTGTACCGCTTGGTTGGAAGGTAAAGATATGTAGGTATTTGTATACGAGTGGTGATTAATTTGAGGTAAATGTGGTTGGGTTTCATGCATATGAAAGTTTCTAGTATGTTCTGTATGCTCAAGAGTCATATATCTTGGATCTACAGTTTGTTAAACGTTTATAATAGTTTGATAATGTATTTTTAATGTGCCAGAGAGAAATTAGCACCATTTCGACTTTTGCTTTGTTATATTTCTATGCACTCTTATTAGAGCAGCATCTTTGCTTGTATCCTAATTAGCTAAAGTTAAAATGATGCTTGGACCGCTGATTCTTTGTTGGATGATGTGTAGTTTTGCTTGATTCATGTACAGAAATTGAAAATGTTACAAACATTTGTCAAGGTATCTACACTCTAAATTGGGGATTTTGGGCATCTAGTCTTCTTAATATTTGTTATAATAAATTTAGATCTCCCAAAATTTTATTACAAATTTAGGCTTACTCTGACTACGCAAGCGCTGTGGGATTGGCGTGGTACAATGAAAATCATAAACACAGTGAACTATTTGTAGCTTATTGAAAGCCCTAAACTATTTACCATTTTCATTTAAAAATTTCAACAATCTTATAAATCTGGTGAATGATTCGTTGACTTTATAAGACGTGATTTATTTACTGTCTTATAGTTTGGTTTTCTTTAGACCCTCCGTGCTTTTATCTCTCATCAGGCTATAAGACTAGTCCTCATCGGACTATAAGAAATTCGGTGATGAATAGTTCACCATATCTAAAAGTAGAAAATCATTCACCGCAATTAAAAGGTGGCGACTCTTTCACCATTTTTATAAGAGGGGGAATAACTTATTGCTTTTAGAAGATGGTAAAGCATTCGCTGCTTAAAATACTAATGAATCGAGCATTCAAAATACTCATTCAAACTATCTAACTTCATTTGGTAGGCTTTTATGATCAAGACAGAAATTTGAGCTCTTTGCAAATAAATAATGAATCGATCGAAAAATTTACTACCTATAAAATTGAAAGACAAATGCTATTTGCAGTACTAACCTAGATGAAAATAATGAATCAACTGAATAATCAACTACCCAAATGTTATTTGCAGTACTAACCTAGATGTATTTGATCCACTTGCAATGTCAACCCAAAGGATATCTCTTTCGGCCCCAGATGACAATACATCACATCGAAATCACTATTTAACATTCTTGATTATAACCTTGTGATACAATCCTCTCCTTCTCAATGTGGACCGTCGAACAGACATAGTTTTAAAACAACGTAATCATATAACACAATGATTTGTTGTCCATAACTTTGGGAATATCATATTGATTTAAATCCGTCGAATATCGATTGAAATATTTGGGCGCTTATTATGCTTTTTTTACATCTGTCAATTAATACATTTTTCTCTCAAAATCGCTAAATATAATATTTACTGGGATGCCAATTAATTTCTTACAATCGTCAATATATTGAGGATTCTTATTATGTACAATCATTTGTCCATTCTAGTGAACATTAATAGAAACTTTTTTTTTGCCATCCTGATTTCATAAAATGTGGAAAAAAATAAGTGACGAGCGTACATGGAAATAGAGAGGACGCATCTACATATATAGAGGGCGATGCACATATATGGAAAGAGGGTCCAAACACATATAACACATTCATAAGAGTGGGGTACCCTCTATCCACACGGATACGTATTCATAAGTACGTACTGTTGGAGGGAATCATAACACTGTTTCGTAGCTTTCCCAGGAAAAAAGGCAGTTAATATATATATATATGTACACATACTGTTTTTGCTAAACCATCTTTCGAAAAAAAAAAAAAAAAAAAAAAAAAATTAAATTACTATAGCTTTCTTAAAAGATTGGTACTGTATGTAGCTTTTAAAAAAAGTTTAATTTCTTTAAGCTTTACTGTTAAACATTACTGTTTCAATATCTTTAATATATATATATATATATATATATATATATATATATATATATATATATATATATATATATATATATATGAGTTGGTAGAATACTCTCAAAAGCAGGTGAGTTAGTCTTTTGAGTTTTTACTTGGATGGAGAGTTGTAGGGTTGAAATGATGATGATAGGTGGTGGTAGGTGGAATAGTGTTTGATCCAAAGGATATTAATAATTGAGATGTAAATCCAAGGAAATTTGAAACTTAGAAGCACCAAGAGCTTGGTGCTTCTAAAATTATTCTAGCTCTACTCTATATATATATAGAGAGAGAGAGAGAGAGAGAGAGAGAGAGAGAGAAAGAGAGAAAGAGTCCGGTTACTATACTATTGATAGTACCAAGCTCTTGATACTATCGAGTTTTCTGCCGTTAGATCTATCATTTGATCATTTCCACTCATTATATTATACTATTCAACCAACCACCCACTCAACCCTAAGGACCACTATCAATTTAATCGGGAACCACTATTATCCTAACCGCACATCCCTTTATCCAACGAAAACTCAATAATAACAAGGGTTTTGTATTATTGATAGTATAGTAGCATAATTATATATATATAATAGTGGTTCCCTAGGGTTGTGAGTAGTTGGTTGAATAGTATAATCTAACGAATGAAAATTATCAATAAAATAAATCTAAGGACTGAAAACTTATAAGTATAAAGGAGCCAATACTCATAAAGTATAGTAGCCAAACTCTATAGAGATATATCACCTGAGTCCGGCCGGGTACTATCGATAGTTCTAAGAATTTGGTGCTATCGAGTTTTCCACCGTTAGATTTAACCCTTTGATTTTTTTTTTCCCCGTTATATTATACTATTCAACCAACCATCCACTCAATCCTACAGGGCCCACATCATATTAACCACTCAATTTTCAATCCAAGGGTTAAAAATCAATAGCATCACTGACTTGGTGCTATTGACAGTATTCTAGCCTAGTTCTATATCACCTCACAAAATTTTTTTTTTTTTTTTCATCTACTATTCACCTCTCTTTAGCCCGTAAAAGAAAGTTACCAAATATGAGAATTTTGGATCAGAAAATTACGAACCAAAGACTCTACAAGTGAAAAACCCAAATATCTAATTTGAAAAATATAAAAATCAGAGATTTAATTTTATCAACATTATATTAGCCTAAATAATAAAAGCCCAAGCAACAAATAGCCCCAATCTACTTACCTCAGCACAATTTATTTATATATTATACCTCATGAAAATCGCACGGGAAAGAGAGACACGTGCATTTTGGGGCCAGGTGTTCATATCCACACACACGCCCTGGAAAGAAGCTTCTCCTCGCCCCTAGACTTCCCCAAAGCCCA
Source organism: Aechmea fasciata (assembly GCA_025177825.1). NCBI lineage: Eukaryota > Viridiplantae > Streptophyta > Magnoliopsida > Poales > Bromeliaceae > Aechmea > Aechmea fasciata. The sequence goes on from CM045935.1 coordinate 4,034,854, forward strand.
TTCTGAGGTTCCCCCTCTCCCTGTAAACCACTGATGAGGGATTAAGGTCCTAAGTAATTTTAAAGATCCTTTCCTGGAGTTCTTAATCCTGGGTAAGTAAAGATCCTATCCTGGAGTTCTTAATCCTTAATCCACAATGTCACTACACACACAGCAGTTCGTTCAAATCCCCACTCAGAAGTCCTATACAGATGAGCTATTTAGCTGTTTATTGTTAAAATTCTTGGTTTCTGTATGATCTATCGAGGGATGTTTTTCTTTTCTTTTCTTTCTTTTTTTTTCTTTTGATAATCTTTACTACGAGACTACGAGTTTTTCTTTTTCTGTATTCCTAAAAAAAACTGGCACCGTTGTGACCATAGTCACCATACCATCATGATAAGAATAATTCTTTTTTGGGTTGCATTTTATATGATGGTTTTGATCAATGCGTGGAATGTGGTCAAATGCAAGTAGAAATGAGAGTGGTTACAAGTGATGAAATTAAAAGAGGCTTGTTTAAGGAGTCAAAAAAAGGGGAATAAATGAGAAGTTGATAACTTCCTAGTAATTTTTTTTTTAAAAAAAATATATATATATATATGGTAAGAGATTATGAATTTATGCTGGATTTAACAAGTTTTGATATGAAATAATTTCTTCAACTTGCCAGTACGAATTGCTGTTACGAAGTTATTAATTTGTATGATTTATGACATTTGCGATTATCCTGATTGCAAAATCTTCTTGGAATTGTTGGGAAGTGTAAAAGATTGTTGATGGTAGGACAAATGATGCTTGAGACTCTAATTTTGTAGGAAAAGTTCCAATCTTTTTACACAGAAACGTAGTGAACACGTAACTCTCTTTTCTAAATTTCTTGCAGTAGATAACAAAGTTTCTGCTGGAATAAGCGTAAAATAGGGTTACTTGAATTAAAAGGGGCAGTGTCTGTTGGTAAGTCTGTTAATTGGTTAATTCAAACAACATTTATGTTTCTTGCACTCAATTTGTTGGATTGGGCGGACGCCTTGGGCACACATTCCCTTCAATGGAATGATCAATATTTCCGTCCATCCTTATAAGTCTAATTGTTATTGATGGGGGCATTGGCCTTCTGATCCAGTATCTTTTCATCTGAGAGTTTGTTTACTTAATTTTATGGATTGTTAGACAGTTGGTGGTTGAATTGAATCAGAAAATTCATCTAAACATAGCAATTTGAAAGGCTCAGTTCTTCTGTGTGTTGTATAAAGTTGAATGCAAAACTGATTCAACAGCTTAGCTAATAAGGTGGGCTAGATTGTTCTTGTCCCAACTATACGCCGTTACATATTAGGTGTAAACAAATTTAGCCCTTACCCGGCATGCATGCAACTGCACTAGCGCTATCTTATTTGTTACTACATCTTCGGTGTAAAACTTTTCATGGGTAACCTTTTGTTATTTGTTGTTTCTCTTTAATGATTTTAATGATATGTCCGTTCTATTTTGCCAATTGAAAAAGCATGCTTCTATTTGTTAGAATTTTGCTAAGAAAATTTTATTTCGATCATATCACATTCTAAAACCACCTATATCACATTCTAAAACCACCCATCTTTTTGAAATGAACGATTAGAAATGGTATGGTGTATATAGTACATCATAGTTACAAACGCTAGGGTTCTGCATTTAGCTGCTTCAGTTGGCTTTCAGCGAAAAACTAAGACAAACCACAAATATTCAGACTTTTACTATTCGAAAAATAAAGTTCTTATAGTTTGGCATTTTGGCTAATCTTTTAGTTCTATTATATATTAGTCTACTAGGATATGCTGCATAACCAAGAAATAGAAACCGACTGTTTGGTAATCTGTGATACTGGTATGACACAATGAATGCCTCACAGTACCTATTTATATGGTCATGCAAATCTCATAGGTATAGAAATCACATCTAAATATTTTCCAATGCTAAGTTAATCAATCTCCTTTCGTATATATTGTCCAACTTTCATCATCGGGAGTTGCAATTTGCAAGGAAAAATGATCTGAGATATTAAAGAGCTGGGGCTCTTAGTTCTTCCCCTTTGGATCACCTAAAATATTGCTAGATAATAACTATGTCTTAGATTATTTTCTTGATCAGGAAATAAAATTGTCTTAGATTAGTGTAAAATCAGGTTGCTCTGTCTATGTATCTTTAACTTTTTGGCATTCATAGCTAACATATGGTGTAGGTCTGCAGTATAGAACTCTCATTTCATCAAACTTTTGGAGAATGAAATGCATGGCTCGTGAATATGCCATAAGATGAGAAAAAAGCTACCAACTTAATCTTTTTTTTTAATGTTTTGGTTATGGCTGGTTAAGATTCATTAGCCATTTGATTGAAGTCATTGATCTCTAATTTGTCTTGATCTGTTAGTACACAATTTGTATTTGACTTGAAATCAAAATCTCATTTAATATCTTAATATGATGATAGTAACTTGCACTTCTACTTCTATTGGAATGTTATTGCAGGAAATCAACCATGGAGTGTTTAAAGACAGTTTCTATAAGGTAAAAAACTTTCCCCAAGAAAGAAACATTCCTGTGCTAGTACCTTCCACATCTAGCTATGATGCTTATATTTAGGCCTTCGGATCAGTGCACTAATTTTGAAAAAGATGTTAGAGTTATTTGAATGACATTATGGTTATTTAACCAGTTATTCTGAGTAAGCTGCAAAGTAAACTGTTTGCTTGTAATGTGCATTTCATATTGGCAAATAGATATATGTTCTTTATTTCTTAACATTTTTAGATTTTGGCAGGAAGTTCTTTCTTCTTCTTTGGAAGCATTAAAATTGAAGTTCAGCTCATTGGGATTTCATTTATCGTATTCTAGCTTGTCATACCTGATTTACCAAGTTAATTAATTGGCTAATATGCCTTTGATTTCTTTTTCTCTTTGACATATGGTATCATTTGGCACTCAAGAAAGCTGGAATTGGAGCATCGCTACATTTTGCGACCTAATATCTCATCAGATAGGCTATGGATGGTGCCGAAAAAGTGCACCCATTTAAGTGGTGCTTCTTCCAAACATGGACACCAAGTTAAATTAGACACAGTTAGATATCCCCTATGCCCACAATTATGGAAACATTCATTGTGGAGGTCTTGTGCTTCAAGTCTTAACTTGGATGAAGATCCTTCCCTATCACCAGAGGAAGAACAACTGAGCAATAATGGCGAAGTCATTTCCCATGATCCATCCGGAAAGCTCCTTTCACGACCAATGACTTCAGATGAGGCAATAGTTCATTAACTTTTACACTCATCTCTTATATGATTTAGTCTTTCTACATGTTACATGAGCGTACTAGTGGCTTTTGAACTTAGCAACAACTTTGCACGTCTTATAGTACTTCTTTTTGCATAATAAAGAAACAAATAATCAAGTAATAATTTTTGTTAATTGGGTAGGGTTAACCATACTTCCTCTTTCGGGGATTTGTACCAAATATCTTTAGCTTTGAATACTAAAGGAAACCAAGTAAAAAAACCTTTTCATCCTCACATGCATTCCTCAAAACTATCCTCAAAACTATAATTGTACCTCAATAAAAATAAGAATATATATCGTATAGAATTATTTGCAAAGTAACATAAATGTGGAAGAGTTGCAAGATCATGACTTGTCTACATATTCATCATTCAGTTGATAGCTCACCTCTGCATCTGCAGCAGAGGTGTAAGGGTCTATATTGCCATTTGTGATGTGGTATCGTGGGAGCACAAGTATCTAAAGGAAATGTTTAGAGGAATCTTGTTAACCTTTGTTAGAATTCTCGTGTGAAGATCACAAGTCCTTTGATTATATAGCACACCAAAATGCCGCAAATGCAACCGTAGGATACCGATCTGAAATTGGGATAAACCGCAATGCCTCTGGAGAATGACAGAACTTTGGGGCAGATGACCTTCATGTGCAAAATTTGAAAGTGGTTATTTGGCTCCATAGGAAACACATAAAAAATAGCTATGATGAACCAAATTGTTATCCATGGATCTATAGTGTACCAATATGAAATTGAGCTGAAGCAGAGGATCCTTTTTCCCTTATATGCTTCACATTGGAGTGGTATATCCAATGACAGGACGAACAACGGTAAGAAAACATCAAGCAACAACAGCATGTGCGCTAGTATTGTAACTCTTTATTAATCAATATGACATGTAGGGTGTCTTATTGATACCCTAATTCCAATAGCGAAATTGTGCCCCTTAGCCATTGTTAGCTAGGAGCATGCAACATAATTTGCATGTCATCATCTAGTAACTTAATTTGCATATCATCATCTTTGTATTTGTTTTTACTAATGCATAACCATAACTTTTTACTTTCATGGTTCTATAAGTTATTAATCATCAATCATCATTATTATCAGTGTAGTGTTATGAATCTCCTCATGAAACATGTGTTGTGCCAGTCTATAATGTGATATAGTATTGTAGCGATATTCTTTTTCTGATCATCAAGCATCATACAGAAATATAGTTTAGAACATAAGTTATAATTATCTTAGAATCCTATTACTCAAATTCTTTGTCTCAACTCTTCAAGGCATGCAATAATTCCCGAATGATTTGGTGGGATACATCGGCAGCTTATGAGTAATGTGGCTTAATCTTTTGAAATGAAGGACGTGTTAGTGTAGATTGTAATAGTGGAAGTAAGATTGGTGAATAGTTGTGTCTGTTCATAAAGTAGTTATTCTTATGAAAGTATTTGTCTCTTCATTTAATGTAAAGAAATGTCTCTTCACGAAAGGATATGTTTCTTCACGAAGAGATATGAACCTTTTGTGAAAGGATATAACCTTAAAAGTTGTGTCCTTTCATCGCAACCGTTCACCTCCTATAAATAGGAGATTTTTGAAGGCTTCAAGGGTAACTTATTTAATCCTTTCTCCTTCATAATTTTCATATTGATATTGATATTGATGCTTAAGAGAGAAATTCTTAAGGGAAATACTTCAAAAGTGTTGTTTGCAGTCTTTCGGCGGTCTTGTTGTATCCTGGAGGTGATTTGCTAGTAACCCGGAAGCATACATTCGAGTGGGGGCAAATATTACCTTAAAGAAAGTGAACTTACACGCCTCAAGACCATAATTTTGCATAATCTCCATTCATATTCCCCAACAGGACATTCGTGGAATGTTGTGCTTTCAAAGTAAAGAAATTGTTGTATCGCTACCAATCTATGGAGGCAATACATACCGTTGTATAAGCAGATATAACAGACCGAAGTGTATGCAGAATTACTTTAGTCATAAATCATATATATTCTTGTAAGAAGATTTATATGTTTCATATCTTAGCCAGTTGGTGCATTTTTTGTTGCTTAATACTGTTAAATTATATGAAATCGTTGTTTATCTCGAATAGCTTTTGGAAAACAACAATTGTTTCATATAATTCAACATATAATTATAGCACGAGCTCCTGCGGGTTTGAGTCCCGCCGGGCTCCTAGCTTTATTTAATTTCCTCTTATTTAATTCAAGTCCACATCTCGGACCTATTAAAAAGTCTCGAGCTTTGTAGATGAGGGGGAGTGTTGAATATAAATGCTAAAAATACCATTCTTTGGTAGTTTAAGCTATTGGAGGTAAATGGTTGTTTCATATAATTTAACGAATAGGAATAAACCCGAATTACATTGAGATCTGTTTTGAATTTAGAATAGTAAAGCTTTTTACCAAGTACCAACCCATCTCTAATCAAAAGTCAACCAACATGCAGAACAATTTACAAAAATGGCACTGAGATGCTTTGATTAGTCGAAACTTGAAAGTGCAGTTGGAATCTTAAATCATTGATGACTAGAGGGCTTAAAATATACTAAAATTCAAAATCAGTTTTATTTTTGGAAGTTCTTCGATTAAGTCAAAGCCATACAGTAAAGATTCTCTTATACAAAGCTCATGTTTATGTGAGCCGATGTTCTTGCTTGTACTTAATCCTTTCATGTTACTTTCCTTTCTTTGTGTTGGAGAGGAAATTTCCAGTTCTATGTTTAGCCGAAAGGCCATAAATGACCTCGGCAAGAATATGTACTTTTAACCTTTTGAGGCGTTGGATATGAAAAGAAGAAAGAAAATATGCTTTCCTCAAATGGATTCCTTCCATTCTTCCAAGGTCCTGTGTAGATCGTTTTTCTCTGATTCATATGATTTTCTTTTGTTTTTTTGCTTAACTGTTTTCCTCCAATTCCTTTTATTTTCTTCTGGCAGCCTACTACCAAATTCCAATCATGATTACCACATAGCAATGAAGCATCTGCATGTTTAGTTTTTTATTGTTTATTTTTTTAAATTTCTACAACATGTTTTGATACACAAAAAAATTTCCTCATGCAGGTTTTCTATGTACCTAAATAAGATTCAGTATAATCATCGCTCACTGTTTTGAGCAGTCCCAACTGTAGTTACTTCTAGTTATATGAAACAATTAAGGTGTATTGTCCTTCCAATGTATTATGTGTTGACATTGCCAAAATTTAAACCCGTCATTTTACTTCTTTGTTCTGTGTATTTCATCCGTGAAATAAGTATATTTAATTATTTGCAGATGAAGTCGCTGCTGGCTGATGCTGAAAGAAGTAAGCTTTTAAGGAAACTCAGTGAAGCTAATCAGTATAGCAGGTTCCTCAAGCGACAGGTCAATTAACTTACTTTATTTACTATGTAAGATTATCTGGAAATGAAACTACTGATTCATTTTTTCAAGCAGACTTGTTGAGCATATGCTTTAATGTTAGTTAATTGTACATTTTGATGCACCGACTCATTCCTTTTAGTTCACTTATAATGATTAGAAACAATATTAAAGTCTACATTTTTTTTTTAGAAAAATTATTATCTACTTTGAACCCAAGCTGAACAATTACGCATCATTATATCAATATTAGAATCTAGATTTTTCTCTCTGCATTTTTTGGATGCTAACCAAAGAGCACGAGCTACAGTCCTAATTGTTATGTTGGTTAGTCAGAGCTTCTTCATAAGATCATAAAGTTGTATAAACATGTATTCCTAGGGCATAATATAAAAGGGCATGGTTCTCGTTCCCTATTGTTCAACTCACAATTAATACAACTTCGTCAGGATAGATGACATCTAAAGTATCTACAAGAAGAGTCGAAATGACTTATACAAGTAGTATATGAATAACTATTATTATTACATTGGTATATGAATAAATATTATTCGAACATTGTAGCAAAATAACCGTCTTATGTTTAGGTCTTGCATAAAAGAAATTCAAGTTTAGAATTAATCAATAAGAATGAAGGGCGGAAATGTGGAATTGTTAGTCATGGCATCATGCCGCCTATGCCTGAGAATAGTAACAAACTGTTTTTTCTATTTATTAGGTTCGGGCTCTGTATTTTGGAGGAACCGATGCATATATCTGATTTGTATAATTTTTCGTACACAGAAATTTAGATTGGACCTTATAGATTGCATACGTTATGTGCACAATCTTCTTTTGTTCATATGTGTTTTTTGTGCTTTTGTGCATATGTTGATACATACATTTTGTGTACCTTCTGATGTAGACATAGAATTACTTTAAACAAAAAAGGCAGCTATGAAGTTATACATAATTTTTAGCAATGAATCTAGCCATCTATTAGGCCTAACTTGCCTCTATCTATTTGTACTGTCCTAGTTCATGGGAGAGGCATTTATGCCTCAATGTTCTCACACTGATTGTGGCAAAGAAGCAGAAAAGTAACCAGTTCAAGGACATTGATTGGGCAAGCGGATGGATTAGTGGTCAAACTAGCGATATTAGCATGACATCTAAAGTTATAAATTATTAATTTAATAATATACTTGCGTATGTATAAAACATTGGAGAATCAATTGTTAGACAAAAACAAGATTATACATTGTTGACCTTGAGACCTATTCTGATTTTTTCAACATTAGTAGCTGCCCATTGTTTTTTGACTGCCCAATTGAAGAAGTACAAGAACAAAAGTGGTTGATCCAATCAAAATCGGAATAGTTAATGCGTTCGCCGGTTGAATTGCCAGTTGGTTCAAATGGTCCGATGTGATTTTTTTTTTTTTTAACTCTGGCTTTTATGAGTTAAGTCAGATCATGTTGGACACCTGTTAGACCTTTTTGGTCTGGTTTTTAAAACATTGTTATGCACTAGTTGTATAACCTAATTGTAAGGAAATTTTTAAAATAATATATTTTGTTTATTGATTTTTAGTGAATGGATGTAATACTTAGTGAATGGATGTGATCCTTAGTGAGTGGATGTAACTCTAATCAAAGAGTGTGTAACTCTTAGAGTGAAAGGATAGGATGTGACTTTTAGTGAAAGGATATGACATGAAAAGACACATCCTTATAGTATGGCGTGTTTGGTTCGCTTATTTTCCACCCTGGAATCGGAATCGGAATGAACGAATCCGTTTGTGGGCGTTTGGTATGCGGGAGTCCCATTCCGATTCCGATTCCCGAGTGGAATGGGAATCCCTCAATCGCCTCTTTTTCAGGCCGGATTGGAAGTTGAATCCGGGCGGAATAGATATACTTTTTAACTTTTTTAATTAAAATATGAGTTTAAATTTAGAAATTAAATATATAATTTTAAATTTTAATTTGAACTTGAATTAAAAATTAAAATTTAATCAAGTATTTCGAATCTAACTTATGAATTTGAATTTAAATTAAATTTTAATTTAAATAAAATTTTATTCAAATTTTATTTAAAACTTAAATTAAATGTAGGTATTCAAATTAAAATTTAAATTGTAATTTTAAGTTTGAACTTGAATAACTCAAAATTTAGTTTTATATTTTGAATTATCCACTCAACTTCAAAGTTTAAATTTTTTTAAAAAATTAGATTTAAAATTTTGATATTATTTTTAAATTTTGATGTAAATTTTTAATATTTAATTTTCAGTTTGCATTTAAATTAATATATTAATTATAAAGATAAAGTTAATATATTAATTTAATTACTTTTTTTATATCTACCTGAACCAAACACCGACAATGGAAATGATTTATTCCGATTCCGATTCAAGTGATGAACCAAACAGAATTAGGTAATGAGTCATTCCGATTCCGATTCGACTTATTTTCATTCTCGATTGATTCTTCGAACCAAACACGCCCTATGTCTCTTCAAGTATATGTCCTTTGGAATTAATTCTTACATTCATTGAACTTGACTCATAAAACTAATTAGTAGTTATGATCAAATGAAAAGTCACAATTGAAGGGCCACTTCATGAAACACGAATTCATGAGTATGCACTTCATGAAGCACCTACTTATTTTTTATATAAGGCTACAACGATGGTTGCGAGAAATATAGGGCGAAGCAGTTAAAGAGTTTAAATCTCCATTCACAATAATTCCATTCTTGTTTTCTTTCTTTTGACAACTTAATCGAGTGAGTGCTCAAACGCTCGACTTCGTGTGTGCAAACGCAGTTGAGGTTTATGTTTCATTGTATCCTGGGAGGCTGTTCGTTGACCCGGTGCACACCAAATTGGAAAGAAACGGTGGGGACGGATTAAGCCTTAAGGAAAGTAGCATTGCTACACACCTTGAAGCCTTTTCATCTTTCTATTTCATTTTTTTTTTTACTATCTGATCTAACACTAATTGTGCGTGAGTGCTTTGTGGAACACTGGCTGTAATAGAAGTTTGCTTTTCTAACTGTTAAGTTGTAGTGTATTACAATGTAGTGTTGTTTGATTTGTACTACTAGTTGCTGCACTGTAGTTATATCCCTCGAGCTACTTCTGTCTGCATAAAAAAATAAGAGCTGATGAGTGGAACTGTTTTTGCAACTCAAAATTTTATTGGAGCTACTTCATTTGGAAGATGCATATACAAATTCAATTGTATACATCCTTAGGCACTTTAGGGGGGGAGAACAATTACATATAACATGTTTTAGACTTTTAGTAGAGAAACCTTGAGAATAAGGCAGTCTATATCCAAATTTACACAATCTGTATTTGTCTTCTTGGCATTTTTAGTGTAAAATTCTTGTTTCCATGATAACTAACAAACAACTTTTACATACTCATATATTGCAGTTGCAAGCGACAGATAATGTACTAGCCAAACTCAAAAGTGAACTTGCCGTGCTGGAACTTGAACTTCAGGTAAGTAATTGTTCTTTTTTTAAAAAAAATGAGTAATTGTATTTTATGGAAAGTAATTTTTTAAATGAAGAAAGGGCTGCAACTCGTGGACAGTGAGGCTTTAAGTATAGCAGTGATGGATAGCAACGGGTTGGATGGTGTGTTGCTGGCATGGTTCACCAGCTGCAGGCAATAATTTCTCATATGGAAGGGGGATAAGGAACTTTTTTAACAGTTCGATGGTCTGTGGTACCTTAGCAATTTGATATTTGCTTGCGCTCTGAGGCACTAAAATTGAGAATCTGCAAGATCTGAATTCTACTAACGTGTTCAATCTTTCAAGGCTAAAGGCTTTATTAATTTAATTTGGAAAATTTTGTATGTAATCAATCAATGTCTACGAATTTTGGGAAGCTTAGGAGTAAGAACAATGTTCATACAGTCATATATTATATTAAAAGTGTCAGTAGTGTTGAAGATCATACCTACTAATAAATAACAAGAAAGCTCGTCATCAGAAGTTATCGCAAATAAAGTTTCATATTTGATTTGATATTTAGGAAGAAGAGATCATGGTAGCAGTTATTGTTGACTTAACTACGCATATTTGACTTTGTGAGAACAGTATTACTAGCTTGTTTGAAGGGCTTGTGCCCTTGAGGGCTTTCCAATTGGCTCATGGGGGAAGGTCATGTGCTATGGCTGTTGCGTTTGGCTCCGATAGTTTTCAGAAACATATTTTTACAAAAAATTTACTATATCCACTGGCTTGCAGATTCATTAATATCTTTGACAAATTGTTTGCTGCTTACTTTCTATTGACAGGCGTTGGTTGGTCTAGCCGAAGAGGTAGCTTCTGATGTTCCAAGTGGTTCAAGAAAGATCAATGGAAAATATATTCAATCTCATCTTTTCTCTAGACTTGAAGGTTTGTACTTCATGCCTCTATAACTGTGCAATGCTAGTCTTTTATACTCTTTAGTACTCATTCAACATTATGGTGGCAACATAGTTGCTTGATCTGTTTGAGTTTCTTGTTTGGTATGTGATCTTATTAGTGTAATAGCATGGATGCATTCTCAAGATTGTGTCTATATTCTGTTGGAGGAAAATTCAAAATCCTCTATTATTATTATTATTATTATTATTATTATTATTATTATTATTATTATTATTATTATTATTATTATTATTGCAACAACCTGACTCGCCATCAATAATAACTCATTGGGCCCAACCATCGGCCCAAAATGCTTAAGTCCAGTTATTAGCCTCGTCGGGTCCAAACCAGATCACAGACAGACAGACCAGGCCCATAATTACTGTGCGATGTGAGATTCTAGAGGTGGCTCCTACGGGTTCAAAAGGTGGCTCCCACCAAACCCGTTGGTGTAGCACTTGTCCCGCATAGCACTTAGCTCTCACACTTCCGGCTGGTATTCGGCTCTGATACCAATTGCAACGATCCGATCCGCTAGCAACAATAACCCGTAGGAGCCACCTCTAGAATCTCACATCGCCTGGTAATTCCGGTCCTTGTCTGTCTGTGATCTGGTTTGGACCCGACGATAACGTCAGAGTCTAAACAAGGGGAGTTTGTAACGCCCCCAATAGTCCTACATCGGATGGGATACTGATTTCGGTTATATGAGACACACGCTAGTAATAATAAGCCAGGCTTTAACTCGTTGGGTCCAAACCACGGCCCAAAATGCTTTTGTTGCTAACGGGTCGGGTCGTTACAATTATGTTTACTCTTGTTCGTGCGCGCCCGTTACGGCGCGCCCTCTTGCTCGCGCATGCATAGTGTGTGCAACATTCCAGTGGAAAGTTGCCCAACGTTCCACTTTTCACCCCTGCTTTTATTAATAGGAGCTCCACTGTTCATGGGTTCAATATATACACATGACAGAGAGCTTTATTTTAGAATAGAAAAAAGGGGAGAAAATTAAAGAGAGAAGCCTTTGAGAGTTATTTAATTTTCTTCTATTGTTTTGATCTATTTGGCATGATTTTTTTTATCATCGGGAGTTGAAAGAGTCTCCATCAACCTCTTCCGCGTTCGTGCTCGTAGGAGGAGAAATTTCGGTTGTACCTTGGAGCGGTGTTTCCGATTAATCCTGCATGAAGGACGGGAATATGCCTTAGTGTAGTGCCTCGCACGCTTTCGGATAAGTCAAATTATTTATTTGGATTTTAGCGTCTATTTGTAAGTTCGATTTTATCTTATTTTCCTAACAATCTAAGGCGTAGTTCCCAATCGATTGTGATTAAAATTCTAACGGTATTAATCTGTTAAAAAAAAGGATATTACGTATAATTTCTAGTTAGTATTTTCAAAATCTAATTGCATATAGTGTGCTTGTAAATTTTTTCCATTTCATATTTGATTCTGTCTGTTAAAAATAAAAATTAAAAAAAATTAAAAAAAAAAAAAGCAACAGTAAAAATGGTATTATGGTATTGAATATACGGTTTACAGAAAAAAATTGTCATACTTTATGTGCTTTTCAATATATTTTTTTTAAAAAGAGACTTTACTGTTTTGCTAATGTTCTTTTTGATCAAGTAAAAAAGGGAAAGAAGGAATTTTGCTACAGTAAAATATTTTTGAGTGTACAGATTTCTTTTGTAGCTTATATATACTGTTTCCTGGCTTTTTCGAAAAAAAAAATCCTTTAGGTGGGATTTGAATCCCAGAGCTGGTAGAGTCAAGCTACTTTATAAAACAACCACTAACCAGCAAAGCAGCTTTAATATTTGTCTCCATTACTGTTTCACTATTATATATAACCTGTTTGCAGCATAAAGATTATTTGATTGCATATATTATGTGCTTAAAAATATCTAATAAAGTCAAATTTTTAAAATTGTTTGGGCCATCTATTTGTGTTGAATCGAACCCCATTTGACATGATTAATCTCATGATTTTAAGTTTTAGTGTATCTCAAAATTTGTGATAACTTGTTGGGTCCACACTATTGGCTCCAAATGCTTACGCTTCATTATTAGTATTCAGGTCCATGGTCCTTTATATTTTCAATCATAACCCTTTTCTCATCCGATGTAGGAATATCGGGATGTTATGGACTCCCTTGTTTAGGCCTAACATTCTCATCAAGTTCAAATGCAATCATATATATAGATTAAAATTATCAGGCAATGTAAGATTCTAGAGATGGCTCGCATGATGTAGCACTTTGTTCTGTATAGAACTTAGCTCTCATGCTTTCTGCTAGTAACTTGACTTTGATAGCAAATATAATGATCTGATTTAATAGCAATAATAACTCGTCGGACCCTAACCACCAGCCCAAAATACTTGATCCCAATTATTATTACTAGAATGTGCAGCCTCTTATATTTCCATTCACAATCCATTTTCCATCCGATGTGGGACTATTAGAGTGTCCCATTTTTGCTGTCCCCTTCAGTTTATTTCTTTATAATGTTCTATTCATTCTTTCCAAAATGCCTGTTCTAAGTGATCTTTATGTCCCTGTCTCTCATCTGATAGTTCTCCCAGAGGGTGCCCATATATCGCTAGTGCTATGGTAGTACTTCTTTCCCAACAATCTTCTTTGCCCTCAGTTATTATGCACCGTTGGACTGGGGCACAGATGCCCAGCAGCCCTCCCTATTTATAAGATTACATATAAATAATCATTGCATTGAATTTGATTGGATGTATAGTTCACTGATTCAGAATATATTCATACATTGTAGCTGTCCATGAAAAAGTAAAGGAACAGATAAAGGATGCTGACTCTCTAGGTCTCCAAGAGATTACTGTTTTCTGGGTTGGCATGGCTGAGGTAAATTTTCATTTGCTTTGTTTTTCTTTCTATACCAATGCAATGTTTGAAATTAGCAAATTAGGTATGCTTCATTAGATATTGATGGAATCTCTTTAGATTTCTCATTTCTGGGCAATGCTGCTGCTCTTTTCTACTCATGTGTGGAAATGCATTCATATCGTGTTCAGTGTTTCCGACTTATGATACTGGGTTGTAGGGAGGGATCTAAGAAAGAACAAGTCTTCATTATGAGTTGCTAAACTGTATGCCCTTGCCAGTTTTCTTAGTGTGATTTTTTGTCATCTGTACCAAATATCCTTGAGCTATTCCCAAAATGAACTTAATCAAATTTCTACTGCTGTCAACATATATAGTTGCTTTAATAATATAATCTTAATGTCACCTTCACTAAAAGAGTTCCAGTTTTAACAATTTTGTCTCTGAAGTTTGACTCTTATTTCAATTTGATCTTCAGAGAGCTGCAATATTAACCCCCGTAGATCAATTCCAAGTCGGTCCCTAAAATTTGACCTTCTTTTGACTTCACCCTGAAAATGTTGAAATTCATTTCGAGATTTTTCTTTTATTTTTTGTGGAAAAAAAATTTCAAGAGTGTTTGGAGTTTCAATCAATCAAAGGAATACCTAATGATGATGCTGACATGACACTAAATTGTTTAAACTGAAAAGGCATTTTTGTTATGCAAAACAAACTTCTAGGACTAGATTGTTTAAAAATTTTTGACTACTGAGAACTAACTTGAAATCATGATCAAACATCAGGGACTGAATTTCTAATAATTAACTGAAATCTTACATACTGGATAAAAGCACCAGACAGTCGTGGGGCTTCGTTTGGCGAAAGGGAAGATAGTTTTCCGCATATTTATCTTTCTCTTTTAGTTATTTTATAAATAAACTAAGTATGCTGTTATCATCAGAGTGTGCAAGTGATGGGGTCCTTCGATGGCTGGAGTCAGGGAGAGGAAATGTCACGGGAATATTCAGGCGACTATGCCAGCTTCTCTGCCACCGTGAAACTCAGACCTGGAAAGTATGCTGATGCTTCGTATCTCTTTTCATCGTGATTGTTAGTAATCATACTTGATATATTTATATTCTCTTTTATTTTCGTGCTATTGACAATGAAGGTACGAGATTAAGTTCTTGGTTGATGGTGAGTGGCAGCTGTCTCCAGAATTTCCTACTGTCGGTGAGGGCATGACCGAAAACAACCTTTTAATAGTTCAGTAAGCTAGTTCACATGTTTCATGTTAATCTATCATGTAATATATTTTGTTCGTAAAATTTCGTTTCTTATTCCTGACATTTTTCTGGAGAGGAACATCTAAAGTTTCTGTAGCTGTTTGTTTGTGTGTATGTACATGACAGTGCCAAGAACTTACTTGTATATATATATATATATATACCTATTAAAACTTCCAAATGAACACGCGTGAACATTTGAACTTGCAAGAATATTTATAAAATTTTCAAACTTCTTAGGGTATGAATCAAATTGTCCCTTGAAATAAAGTGTCGAATCTGAGTGTGTATGTGATTGCTCATGTGTACTACTAATGCTAGGTTGGTTCGGTTCGGATTTTTGTTTTTAACTTTCAGAATCAAACTGAACTGAATTATATGTGAAGCCGACACGAACTGAACCGGGTGATTTTGGTCGGTTTGGTTCGGTAATTCGGTTTGAACGGGAGTATGTTTACCAAGGTTTTAAGTGTCCGTCGGCACGGGCCGTATCCACCGTGCCGTACACGATACAGATCCCGTGCCGATGGCACTTCAAAATCCTCTATTTTTTAAATTAATAAGTAATTTTCTTAATAAAATTTAAAAAAATGTGATAAAAATATATAATAAATAGTTAGAATATTTTGTTGCTAAAGAAAATAAATATTTCTTGCTATTATGTATTGGCATACAAAAATTTTTTTGATCCGCATCCATCGGCACGGCAGCCGTCTGCGTCGTCTGCAAGTTCCTAAGCGAGATCCGTGTCACGGTACTTAAATCCTTATGCTTACCCCTAGCACCACTGCGGAGCACTAGTGCTTCATGTACAACATATGGTTACTGGTGGCAAAGTACAACGTCACCTCCTTGACTTGTCCATCCTGGAAAATAACTGAATCTGAAAAAAAAAATAAAAAATCCATTCAAAAAGTCAACAGGAAAAATTGTTGTATTCAGATTAAAATTTCGGTCAGATCTATAAAATAAAAATTCAAACAAATCCGATCAACGATTCAGCTTCATGCCAACAATTTCAATAGTGAGTTAAATTATATTAGGTTATTTTCTAATTTTGAATCATTTATTTTAAAAAGATATATGAAAGTGCCTCTATAACTATGATATTCTTATTTTGAATATTCAAATTTTGAATTTAAATTTTAACTAAATACTTTTTTGTTTTTTAAAATTGGCATAAATTAAATAAGGTCAAGGTTCGCCCTTGATTTTAGTTTTAGTTTCAATCGGTTTTTGAACGAAAATTCGATTAACGATAATAAGTAATTTGGAATTGTGTCAAACTTAGATCAAAGGGGAAAAAAAAAAAAAATCAATTCAAGCCAAACTGAACGTAGGACGTCACGGAAAAGTTCACGGTATTTGGTCTCGCGATTTCAAGAGTGAGAAAAACCTCGTAGCAAAATTCCTTTATAAATTTTCCGAGGAATTGTATTAATTCAAATGGGGGTATATTTGTAGTGTTGAAACTCGAAAGGATTTTATTATAAAATTTTAAGAATCGTTCTATTGTGAAATTCTATACAGTATAGGTCTAGTTGCAAATTCCTTAGTAAGAAGGACTTTGCTGTAAAATCACACATGAGAAGGATAAATTACTAAAATATCAAAAGATGTAGAATAAGATAAGGTCTTTTAGCCTACAGTCTCAAAAATTCGTCCCTAGTGTAAGTGGCGAAGGAAGTGCTCAATAATGAAAAAGTCTCGTACTAGATTATAGCAACTATCTACAAATTATGATTCTATTGAGCTTTTGTCTACCAAAAATATTTTTAAGTTGCCCTATTAGTACCTAAACTTCTATTCAACTCTCACTACTTCATACTTTGCATGCCATGTATCACATTTATTCATCGGCCTTAGTAACATCACATATTTGATTTACAATCATCCATAAAGTTGTAACCTTTTCAAAAATACATTGCATAGTTAGGTTTTGATTGGTCGCATCACATATTTGAATTACAAGAAGTTGTAACCCTTTCAAAAATACATTTCATAGTTGGGTTGAAAATATTGAGATGAACTGAGCGCCAATAAATTTGCGATACGCAGCAAGCATTTACAATGTGTTATCCTTTAATAAAAGTGATAAAAAGAGTTCAATGAGTTTATGAATCGAATGCCAAACTAAAAAAGTTCAACAACCAACATAAAACTCGACCAGAAATTCCAACTCGACCAGAAATTCCAATACTAACTTTTTCTAAAGGCTTTGGTTAGCTTTTTCTAAAATGCTTTAATAAAAGTGATAAAAAGAATTTCCAAATTGAAAAGGTGAGTTTAAGAATCGAATGCCCAACTAAAAAAGTTCAACAACCAACATAAAACTCGACCAGAAATTCCAAGTTACCATACAAAACTATTAGTCAGCTTTTTCTAAAATCCTTTATATAATAAAAGTGATAAAAAGAATTTCCAAATTAAAAAGTTCAATGAGTTTAGGAATCGAATGCCAAACTAAAAAAAGTTCAACAACCAACATAAAACTCGACCAGAAATTCCAAGTTACCATACAAAACTATTAGTTAGCTTCTTCTAAACTCCTTTAATAAAAGTGATAAAAAGATTTTCCAAATTAAAAAGTTCAATTAGTTTACGAATCGAACGCTAAAAGCTAAAAAAATTCAACAACCAACATAAAACTCGACCAGAAATTCTAGTATTGTATTGTAAGTTACCATACAAAACTATTGGTTAGTTTTTCCTAAGGCTTTGGTTAGCTTTTTCTAAAAGAATTTGGTTAGCTTTTTCTAAAGGCTTCACCTCCTCCTCTCGTGCTGTTTGAGCATAGACATCCAGGTTGCGGATTAGAATAGAAGTACTCTTCAATTTTAGGTCCAGCTCCGGGTCTTCGTTCATAGGGACCTCCAAGTCTATTAGCATGTGACTTTCTTATTTTTTCTTCAAATTCGCTCCATTCAATAGTGGACGCATCCAGTTCATCTATCAATTCCACAATCCTTTTCCTAAGATATAATAGAAAATATCTCAAATTTCATACAAACAATAAATAAGCAAATTGTATATTTATTACCGCTAAAATATTATATATTTATTATCGGTAAGATAGTACCTATCAGGATTGATTGTCTTAAGGAATCCTTCAAATCTCCTGTGACCTTGGACTGCTCTTGCCATGTTGCCATCATGAGTATACACAAACACGTCACTACGGATGGCGACATAGTAATCGATTGCAGCTAATTTGTGTTGGTGCTTTTGGAAAGGCTCTATTTCCTCGCTTGTGGTTATTGTGTGGTGTGTGTGAAGATTCGGGTATACTTTCCTCAAAGCATCCATGCTATTAGCCCCGTAGATCTCCCCCGCCGCAATGTAGATGTTGGTTGTGTTAGGATAACCCATAGCCTTTAAGAATAGGCCGATTTCGCGTGGGGTCATCGGACAACGGCCGGCCAACCGCCTCTCTGTGCCATTGATGCTTTTTTCTTTCCAACGAGGATTCGCATACCGCATCTCCTTTATCTCTTTCGCTTCCTCTAGTTCCAATTGATGATCACAACCCGTAAATGCCAGCATGTCCTTCTCATATCTGTAATAGTGCAAACGTTCATTTATATATATATTTCTTAAAACCTTTTGTCATTACTTTAGCAAAAAATCTTCCATAGATACCTTAAATGAAGAGTCATAAATGGTCTAGTAGTTCCATTTTTCAGCTTATCAATTATGTTCATTGCTAACCCTTCGATTTGCGGTGTGAACCGTAGCGCTTGATAGTTTGCACGACACCGTAGTTTCTGAATTGCAAGAGAAAGATTATTATTGGCGAGCCGAGTGTCCGTGTGGGTGAAACTTACAACCCTATGTGCCTTGAATATTTTTGATAAATTCTTTTAATAAGAAGCCTGTAAAAAAAAAAAAAAAAAGACTCAAAATGTGTTGCCTTATTATGTGAGAAAAAAATTGAGCTCCTACTAAAATGCATACTAAAGACTAAAATGCATACCAAAGACCAAGATCTAGGTGGCATTGTATAAGGTGTAATATTTTGATATTTGGGTGGGAGGGACTCGACGATCATAATATCATCTCCGAGAACATCTATGAAGTGCTTAACATCAAATATATCTTGAAAGTTGCTGCAAAATTAAATCAATATATGCTCCAAATTTAGTAACTATAAAAAAATTGTAAAGCACAACATTTCATCAAATATTTAGAGCATAAGTTTGCTCGGGTACCTCGAGTCTTTCCAGAATGAAGTATTATCAATAGAAGGGATTACAAGCGTGACGTTCATTATCTTCGCTATGGCAACCATATCGCTGATCTGCATTTATATATATATATAAGTAATTATTTACTGCAAGTAATGAAGAGAAATATCAACATTAGGTGCTCGAAATCTTACACCCAGTCGCATCTGATTCAATCCACCATTAGCGTACACGGAGAGATAGCCTTTTGTGGCATTACTTATTCCTATATCAATGACATGGATTAATCGGTCAATCGTAAACGAAAAGGAAACATTCAATATGATGATGTGAAAGAACAATAAACTATAACTCACTGATATCACTGTTCAATCGCTCGATACATGGAATGTATCCTCCTCCGTTTGGTTTTAACCAAATCTCGGGGATCTGAAGGAAAGTAAATAATAAAATTTAGATGGCATGTAAAATAGTTACTAATATATTATCACAATGTACATTTTTCGACTTGAATAGATTGAGGAGGTTAACTAGATTACTTATCAAAAACTTCAGTGTAGTTTGAGTAATTGACTCTCTTATAAGATTTTTTTTAGTAAATAATTTTGTAGATTATAAACTAATTCTTATCTTAATATTGAAATGCAACTAATTAGTAAAAATATATTTCAAATTAGTAATCATGAAGATCAAGAAACCACTTTAGATAATGCACATTAGAGTATATTTCACAAAGAAATCAATTAGATTAATTGTATTTCAGATTAGATTCATAATGTTCGACCAAAATAAGCACTTAAGCCGGCATTATCTTTATCCAAAAATTATACTCTTTTTCTAAATTGCACTAAAAAGTTAAAAATGAACTTGGTAACAAGATGTGTGTTAGACATTATTCTTCTTTAAATATTTTTATGATAACATATAATTAATTCATCTCTTTTAACTTTTTTAGCAAACACATTGGTTGAAGATAAGAGATATAAAATTAAAAAAAAAATATTTTTACAGCAAAAAAAAAAATTACAAAATTTAGAATCGTCATATTTACCATAATTACCTTTTTGACACATTTACCATAACTATCACTAGTGATTTAGAATTATATACACATTCTCTCTTTTGCATGTACATATAAGTAAATATTATAATATTCCATATTTTTAAAGCATCAAAGTAAAAAAAAATTCAAATAATCCTATAAAATTTCTTGATTAGAAAAATAATCCACTAAAAAATTCATTTAGCCAAATAACCATCTTCTTGCCAAACCTCCTTCTAAATTTCCTAGCAAAGCGGTATATCGTTCGTCATCTTTGTAAAGATGGGAGGCAATTCGCTGTCATTAAATGGATTCGCTGCTTCAAAAATTATCGGAATCACCACGTGCCTAAATTCAAATTTTTTAGATTCAAATTTTAACTTAAAATTAAAATAATTTTAAACTAATAATTTGAAATTAGAATTTTGAACTTGAATTTAAAGATACATATTTAAAATTGAATTAGAAATTTGAATTAAAATTCAAATTTTGAATTTTGACTTTGAATTTGAAATTGAATTTTAATTTTGATGTTTGAATTTGTATTCAAAATAAAATTTTAATTTTATAATTTATGATCAAAATTTAAATTCAAATAAGAATTTAAATTTCAATATGAAATCTTTGAATTCAAAATCTAAATGTGAATTTGAATTGATATTCCAAGTCAAAATGTTACTTTGAACTTGAAATGTGAAATTGAATTTTGATTTTGACTTTTGAATTTTTATACAAAATAAAATTTTAAACTTATAATTTATATTCAAAATTTGAACTCAAAATCAAAATTTTAAGTTAAGGTTGAAATCTTTGAATTCAAGATCTACATGTGAATTTGAATTGACATTCCAAACCAAAAGGTAACTTTGAATTGGATATGTGAATTCAAAATCTAAATTTAAATTTTAAATTTGTTTTAACTCACTTTATCAAGTAATTTTTATTTTCACTTTCACTATATATCCAAACAACTGACAAGACATCAATTTCTAAAAATACCACTTTCAGTAATTCATTTTGGGTCGACCAAACAACTCAAACAATTAAAAAAGTGAAATTTAGTTATAACTCACTTTATCATCATTTTTGTAAAGCAATTTTTATATTCACTTTCGCTTAACCAAACAACTAATAAGACGTCAATTTCTAAAAGTATCACACTTCAGTAATTTATTTTGGGTGAACCAAACAACTCAAACAGTAATAGACGTCATAGTTGAGTATGAATGAGCTCCAAGAAGAGCTCCTTCAACTTTGTAACTTTTGAAATATTGAGTTTTTTAGACTCTAAATTTTTCATTTAAACTTTTAGAGTTAACTAAATTAATTTTTTTAATAAATTTTATAGCTCAATTATTTATAAGCATGCAATTAATTAATCTAATTTTAGATATGACAAACTAATTTAAGTTATCAAATTTAATAAAGTTATTATTTTAAACTATCAAATTGTATTGAGACCCCTAGCCCTCAACTATAAGTCTATATAAAGGCTTTTTGAGTTCCACATAAAGATGAAAATATAAGTATAAGGCTTTTTGTTGTAGTTCCTTTCAAGTTATATTAACAATTCTTTTGTAGTTGAAAATATATGAAAACCCCTTAACTATATGACATTTTGAAATTGATCCTCTTTAATAGGAGATCCTCTCTAAAGTGTCTGACCCTTCAAATCAACCTACAAATAGTCTAAAAATATATAGATCATATCTAAATTTGACAAAATACATCTATATAAAACACAATATTATTAAAAATAAAAATGCAATTGATCGATACACTAAATGCAACAATAACGAATCAATCTATAAGCACGGTTAACGTAGAAATTTGACATAATCGATCTGCTTCAGATTCGGATATAATTAGACCAACAAACAGAATAATTTACACAATTTAAACTCTATATACAGTAATTAAAAAGATTAAACATAGCAGATTCTAGTCATTATCATCATGCTAAATTTCTAACCCCAGAAAAATTTAAAAAAATTAGCAAACAAAGAAAATGCTATATATATATATATATATATATATAAAATAACCAAACAATGAAAATGCTATATACTCTCAAAAGCACCAATCCCTTGGTGCTTTTGAGTTTCTACTAATCTACTTTTTGTTTACTAATAGCTTGGATCAAACACTATTTCACCTACCATCACCTACCATCATTTATTACCACCTACCACCATCATCTCAACCCTACATCTCTCCAACCAATGGCTAAAAATTCAAAAGCACCAAACCTTTGGTCTTTTGAGTATTCTAGCTCAACTCCATATATATATATATATATATATATATATATATATATATATATATATATATATATATATATATATATATATATATATAATAACGAAACAAAGCTAATTAACTGCAAAAAAAATTAAACTCTATCATCCTCCTCCTAATCCAAGGCTCCTTGTAACTCCCCGGCACATTTTCGTTGCATGCTTATAATATTGTATGCGTAAATATATATATGCAAAAGCATGATGCATGAATGAAATCCTAACGTCGGAAAAAATTGATTAGTTCACAAAAAGTGGCCGACGCTTATTAATTAACTGATCCATCTCTATTGAATACATTATATATGTAGTAACAAATTTAATTAATTAAACTGATCGAGATTTAAGCACTATCAATACATACATACATGCACGTAGAATAATAATATAACACAAATACAAAAAAACAGAAGAAAAAATCAAAGGAGATTGAGATTATTAATATGGCTCACCGCAGGTGGCTCTTCGCGTTTGGTCGGCGACCACGCCAGCGTTTCGTTCCTCCAACTCAGCACGTCGGCTGCACCGTCGCCGGCCGACATGAGCATGAGATCGTTCTGCTTCTCGAAGCCTTTGGAACTCCAGAAGACAGTGGCGGAAACGAGTAGAAGGAGAAGCACAATCAGCAGGCGGCACCCGACCAGCCGCTT
This sequence comes from Aechmea fasciata, assembly GCA_025177825.1. Taxonomy (NCBI): domain Eukaryota; kingdom Viridiplantae; phylum Streptophyta; class Magnoliopsida; order Poales; family Bromeliaceae; genus Aechmea; species Aechmea fasciata. Next base: position 4,058,231 of record CM045935.1, read on the forward strand.
CCGAAAAATGCCGCCGGCACGACGCAAGAAGCGCGAGGCGTGGCCCGGCTCCGACTTGCGCACTTCGTCATCGGTGGCGTTGTAGTCAATGCTGATTGATATCGCCGTCTTGCCGACGACGTCCACGGCATCCGGCATGCGCCGTCTTGTTGCACCGGTAAAACTCATCTTCGAAATTTTCATAGTCTTAAAATCACAAAAATCACATTGAAGAAAAAATAAATAATGAAAAAAAAAATTTATTAAGGAGAAGAAAACCCTAAAAATTCTTTCGCTCGATTAGTAGAAGAAATTTTTTTTTTTTTTACTATTTTCGTGTATAAATATATATAAATATATAAATATATATATAAATATATATATGAAAATTGTTCTAGATATTATCTAATATATCTAATATATTTATGTATGAAAATTTGTTCTAGATATTATTTAATATATAAATATAAATATAAAATATAAATAAATATATATATGAAAATTTGTTCTAGATATTATTACTGTAAATTGAATTTTTTATGATTTGTTTAAATAGAATATTTATTAGATATTTAATTTGTTATATTTGTTATCTTCCGGTGGTTTCCATCTTATTCTCTACTAGTGTTAAGATATATGAACGAGTTATCCATTTTTCAAAATTTTAAAGATTTGATTTAATTTCTTTTTAGAAATATCACTAAGTTATCCCTATTCTAACACACAGATAAAATATGCATTTTAAATTTATTAAAAAGTACACAGATAAGTTATAATTGTATGTATTTTTCTCTAAAAAAAAGAAAAATAGAGAGTAGTATTCCGCAGCGTTAGTACGAGTTCTTCGGTAGTTCATATTTATTTCCCGTCTCGAACAAAAAAACCAAATAAAATTTGATGGAGTTCACATCAACAGTCTTTGGTTAAAAGATATTTTTTTATTTTTTATTATTTGCAGTATATTTGAGATTTATTCTCTTTAATTGTTTACTGTACGGTAGGAAATCATTTTGGCGTGTTTACTTTTTCTATTCTATATATCTTTAATCAAATAGCAAGTATATATGATTATGTGGATTTTCGGGTTGTGATCAAATTATTAATCTGTTTGCAAATCAGTTATACTAGGAGTAATTTTTATCAAATCTTTTCAATTAATGATTTTGAACTTATTAGCGTTCTTGGGTTGACAAGCGCCTGATAGTGATGATCAAACCAAGTTAAAAATTCTCAAATGCGAAAATAATGTAAAGTTTAAAATATCATATTTTTTTCACGATACATGAAACTTTGTTGTCCTTCTCCCCCCCGCTTGTTTCTTTTTGGGTTTCTGTTATACTGTAGCCTCATTTTTGCATTCCATGAATTGTTGTTTCACTTATCTTTTACTAATCAAACTAATAGGAACCTCCCAAAAGCTTACAAACAGAGAAATAGAAACATAATGTTCTCATGAGATGAACCTGTACAGAAACTAAAGTGAGCGCCTACTCATCAGATACTAAATCATCAATCTCGTCTTCCATGTTGTTTGGAGCAAAGGGGTGGACATGACAACAGCGGCTTCCAAGAATGCTTCCAAGCCATGCTTGTCGAATCCTATCATCTGGCAGAAGGTGCGTTTCTCTAAAATCCTAATTCAGCATTCCGTAATGCAAGAATGAAAACAGCACGTGCCGGCAGAAGGCAAAATTTTTTTTTTTTTTTTTTTTTTTTTTTTAAACTGGAATCTATGGTGCTGGGTAGTAAAGTGAAAGAACCACCGACCGCCCGTCGCTAGTGCAAGTGGCAAAAAACTTAGTGATTGGCACCCGAGGTCCCAAGTTCGAATCCTAGTTGACTCACATTTCTAGCTAAGTTTATTTCTAAATGAAATAAACGAAGCGGTTAGCGTGCTACCTATCTCAAAAAAAAAAAAAAAAAAAAATTGAAGTGGAAGAACCCAACAAACCACCGCAAGAACAGATATGGTTTGAAGGTTTTGAAAATCTGTACAGAACAGAATGCTGTTCGGGTGAGAACATATATGATTTGTATCTCAAAAGTAGCAGCAGATAAAACAATTCTGTGCACTAGGATATGCGAAACTACTTTAAGAAATCTTTGAACTATAGTACTTAAATTTAGTAGCTATTTTATCCTCAAAGCATGTGGTTTATAACATAGGCATACTCTAGCTCAACTCTCTCTATTACTGTACATTAATTATTTTAATTCAGCTCGACTCCTTACCTCGACCCTTAATCAACATCATAGATATATATATATATATATATATATATATATCATTTAGCGCAATAGTTGATAGAGGTGTGAGCATTCCAAGATAAAGGCTTAGTTCTAATTTCTAAAGGAAAGTCTAACCCTGCTGTCTTCTTTAAATACCGACCTTTGGCAGCAAGTCGAGGGCCTTGGAGCAGGAAGACAGGTCAACTAGTTGAGAATCCATTCATCAGGGAACTCATAACTGAGAGGCTGAGACAAATAACAATGTTCACTAGATATTATACCTTTAACCCAAACAAGAAAAGGCAAAAAAGGAAAGCCAAACCATATATATATGGGAGCATAAATAGGACTCTAAACAAAAGTTATATTCACAAATTATCTGCCCATATGATACGTTTATATACACAATTATTCTCAGAAAGGCTAATATGATTAAGGAGGGTGTATTAACTACTTACCCTAGTTCACCTCCATCTTTCTAGTTTGAGATTTAAACATGCTGGCAATATCAACAGCCGAGCTGCAATCTTCTGGCTTCCTGTCTGGGACAGAACGTACAAACCTCGGAAGTCGCACCGAGATACCTCGAGATGGATGAACTAAACCAACAGCCGCATGGTGAACCGGAGATATTGTGAGGTCTAAGAGATTCACCCGATAGTATTGGTTAGTAACTTCATATATCATATTTGGTGATCAATGGTAAATTTAAAAGATTCAGAAGTTTAGAGGAGCCATAAAAAAATAAATAAATAAAATAAATAATAAAAAAATTCATATTTACCAGCGCCACGGATTTCCCAGACTAGTTCAGAGGCAAACCATAAATCTGGCACTTCGTCTGTTTGATAATAAGGTGGCTTCTTGGCCAAGATCTTCTCACCCGAAAAATACTCTTTCATCTGGAGTCAATTTATAAAATGCCATCAAATAAAAGTAAATATAGGATGAACAAATTTCAGTAACGAGAGTGCTCCAGATTCTTGATATATTTTGATTTTCAATTACTATGTGGAAACCAAAATCTTCTGACCAATTCGTAGGAAAAGCAAAGTAGAAAAGAAGCATGTCTCTCCATTGATCATTTCTAACTGGAATTGCTAAAAACAAACAGCCCCACCAAAAATAAAAAGAAATCTCTCTCATCCAAAGCACACTTACATATCACCAATGCATCCAAGATTTTATCCAATGACAAGACAATGTATTTTTTGCCATTTTTTATAAATATTTTGCATGACTAACGAATATTCTTTGTTGTCTAACACATTTGTCCACCAAAAAGGAAAAACAATATATATAACAGTTTAAACCAGCAAGTTAGGTAACAAGAAATGGAATATAAATTACATAAGAGAGGAGAAAAGCAGGGTGGAGAAAAGAAACTTGTACAAAGGAAATTAACAAAGTTGTACAAAAATAGAATTGAATCGATTAGTCGAATTATTGCTGAAGACATTGGGGCTAGAGATCATATAATGAAAGTCCTACTATCCATAAAATTAATTTGGTTGCCAGCATGATGGGAAGTCAAATGCTGGAATATTGTTTCTTTGCCTTATTAAGAGACTAGACTGAACCTTGATATGTAGACTGATCTAGTGTCAGCCGAGTACACCTTATTTCAACTAGAGCTATTTGCTTTGCCTCCTATTATAATAGCTAGAAAGTCATGATCCCAGATCTCCTGAAGTCGTCCCCTCCTGACACCCTTCTTCCATGGTCTGCAGTTTCCTCCATTGTCGGCTGTAGCACATTAGTACCGCATTACCTCCTCATACTCCCTTCTCAAGAAACTATGATGTCCAGAATTAAAATCACACCCAGATCTCTCCGTTGAGCAAATGATAGGTGGAATCTCAAATCCCACCCGCATGCCCTCTTCCCTTTCCTTAGCAGATCACGCCAGAGCTGCTGTACCTTAAGATTGTCTACCAAGCACGGTTTGGTCATGTACCGCCAAGAACAAAGCCAAGTTGACCAGATTTCTAGGCAATGAAACCCAGTCCTGCCCACCTCATTCATATTCCAATAAAAATTTAGTACCAAAAAAGATTGCACAAACCGCTACCTAGGGTCCACTTTACAAAACCAATCCATCAGTTCTATTTTAAGATTTCTTTTTTTTTGAGAGAGATAGGTAGCATGTTACCCGCTTCATTTATTTTACCCGCTTCATTTATTTTATTTAGAAATAAACTTGGCTGAAAATGTGAATCAACTAAGATTCGAACTTGTGACCTCGGGCACCAACTACCAAGCTCTTTGTCACTTGCGCTAGGAAGTTCGGTGCTCTATTTTAAGATGTTTATTAAATAAAGGCACTATCATCCCAAAACATCAGTCAATTTTCGTAAAACTCACATTTGATTGTAAGGCACAAAATGGGAGGGGCATCTCGAAAACTATCCAAAGCCTAAAAGAACTTTCATAGCAATGAAAAGGAATTGAAAATGCTAAAGCAATACTTTAATATTTAGCAAGAGGAAATGGTGAAGTTATTGACAGCCACATGGAGTTCTCAACAAAATAGGATACAAGTAATCTACATGGCCCGCTGGTTGTGGTTACCAATATGCATGATATTTATAGATTGTACTAACCTCTTTGTAGAAAGAGTCTGAGAAGCCACTCATGACACGGCACACACTCTGAAACTCTTCAGTCTCAGGGTTATAGCATGCCATAAGAAATGGACTATACCTGAATAATAAAAAATTATAATAACGCTTAGCCTCTATGAAAGTAAAGATTTTGGGATAAAGCACAAAAACATTTCTTGATTCCTACCACCCAGCCTTTCGTCCATTCCCATGCCACGCTCCTATAGGAACTAAATCAAGGGTATCACCAAACCCTTCCACATAGTCACGCTTTACCTATGAAAGACTAATATTAATTCTCCAATAACAACACAAAAACCAAAAAGTTGCCTTTCTGCTAGGCTTAATTAGACTTTACTATATTGAACTCCAGGAGTCTTTCAACTTTCCACACTGCACTTCTTTTTTTCCCAAACTCTCTTGAACTTCATGTTCTACAGCACTCCTTATACTCAATAACAGATAGTAGAATTTCTGCAATTTCTACACGACTCTGCAGATCTACAAGGACTTTAGTGGCCAAATGGCCCAAGGGTTCCTTGATTAAAGATAACCGGAGAGAAGCGACAGCATGAATTTGGAGCATGGAGAGTTCAAAATCCATACCTTCCTTTGCTACTAACACTCTCTTGTGAGGGTCGCCACCAACATTGACCCAAAAAGAAAATCGAACTTCCAAAGTTTTTTGACTCTGTTTAAGGATAGATTAAAACAGATGGCAACTACTGATGGATGATATCATTAGAAGAAACTTTAATAGATAATTAGACAAATTCAAACCCTTTCTGTTAAGCATTCCTGGCATTGTCTACTGTTTGTTAGCTAAGTGTTGTAGTGAAACCAAAAATCCAGCGGAGAGTTTGGTGAAAAAATAGTACATGCAAAAAATTAAAACTGACGCCCCTAATGTTTGGGGTAGTAAAGAGTAATTAAGCTAATGTTTGGGATAGTAAAAAGTAATTAAGCCTTTCTGTTATGAAAAAAGTTACTTGTACATCCCCAAAAGGGGCGTCGATGTACACCCGCCCATCTAGGGTGGGATAGCCTTCACTAGTCACACCGATGTGACTAGTGAAAAAATCCCCACCCTAGGATGGGTGGGGTGTATATCATTCACCCATTTTGGGGTGTATGTGTAGCATTGCTCTTCTATTATTCCCAGCATGTAATATCGAATTTGTACCTTTAACCAGGCCTCGCTACGTTTAGAAGCAAAATATCCTGCATTACAATCTAAAGTCTTAACCATCATTCCTTCACAAAAAGAGCTACATGCTTCTTCAAAGAAAGTGCTGATCGTATGCAATGTATCCTGATTGTCTGGAAAAGCTTCATCAGCCTCCACCTATAGAATAACAGAATCATATCTGCATGCAGAACAATAACAGGACTACAAGCCTCTCTTATTGTTCCTAAACAGAAAAATAAGATGAATCTGAGAGAAAAAATTATATAAGGTCTTTAAATATATATCCTAGAAAAGTCATCTGTGTTCATACATAATCCTTCGAAAACAAATTAATAAATTTTCACACACATCTTTCGAAAATGTAGTTTGTCATCTGTGTTCATACATAATCCTTCGAAAACAAATTAATAAATTTTCACACACATCTTTCGAAAATGTAGTTTATAATTCTAACCTGAGGAGTCATCCAATTCATTAGGCAATTGCCCTTGCATTAGAAAAAGTTTGTTATGAGGGGCAATTTTGCAAATACAAAGTACAAATGTAAGAAATCAAGCTTTTGACACATGAAAATTCATATTTTTCGGATATATAGATGTGAGTAGTGCAGGTTTTGTTTAGATATCTAAAAAATATATCCAAAAAAAGCGAGTATCCTCAAGCAAAAAGATATTAATTTCTTTTCCATCCAAAGGAATACTTACAGTTGTTTCCTTTGCTAGTTCCAAGTAACCCATCTTTTCTTGGAATAAATTATTTATATCTGCAGTGTTAAATGCAAGTGAAAATTATTAGAAAATTTCATTAGGACTGTAATTAGTACCAGAAAGACAATGATTAAAATTATCATTGAAATTCAGGCATAGATTTCTTGCTGCATGCATTACGTACACTTCCTCCGCTCACGCAGTGGGCAATCCAGGAGCCTATAGTGTAAAAAATTGCATAAGAACAAGGTACATATACTAGAAATTTCGATAATATAAGGAAACAAGGTAATATGATCTATTGAAAGATGCACTTCATAAAACAATCTCACCAAAAGTTATCTTTTCAAAGTATCTTTCTCCGGCCAAGCCACAAAGGCCTGGCTGAGTTGTCGATCTATTCATAATGGCTTATAACATATGGATTGTGGTATAAACATTCCCAACAAATATATTTATATCAATACAGTAGTTGCTAGCAATAGGAAATTGGATACGACGCATGGAAAAAGATCAGCCTGTTTTAGTTCAATATTCACATCAAGATGCAATGTGATGATACTAAAAATGTACAGTAATGATCAATTATAGGCATGTTACTTTCATCATAACTGGTTAGCGTGTAATGACTAACTAGACTTTCTATGTAAGTAGATAATTCCAGAATTTTTACTGCTAGGTTTGATGAAAGTGAAAAAGTTAACTTAAGTGGAGTTGCAGTTAGAATCCTTATGTTCATGCAAGTGACTTCCCCCTGGTCGCTACGAAGACAATTGCAACAAGAGGCTCTCTCTCTCTCTCTCTCTCTCTCTCTCTCTCTCTCTCTCTCTCTCCCCCGACATCCATTACTCTGCTCATCTGCACTAAAGTTACCTCTACAGTAATAAAACAACCCACCATTGCCTCTCTCTCTGACTACCTCACCAACTAGACACCATACTGCCTTCGTTGCCACCAGATCTGCCATCCTTGCTGCCTTCAATGCCTGGGCTCCTCCAGTCTTTTTTTCCTTTTTTTTTTCCTTGTGTTGTTGTTTGGATTGTCAGATTCTTGAGTTGCATGAACTGGGAATCGGTGTTTTGGGTTTGTCCCCCCTTTTAGCTACTTCAAATGTCTAACTTATGTTTTGAACGTCATGGTAATATGGCTCAGTTAGGTAGGTTTTGTTTAAAGTGTGATGGATTTTCACTTGGTTAGATATCTTTGCAGGAGTTTTACCACAAACTTTTTTAAAAAAAGGGAGTTATTTCCACTCATTTCAGTTTTCTTTATGTTGGATAAGGATTTCTTAGCTTTGTTCAAAATGTCAGTGTTCTATTTCTTTGTCCAATTCTTGAATTTCTCAGATAGGTAAAGCACGGTTTCATTTATTCGTAGTGCATGTAGAAATGATGCTATAATTTTCTAAATGCTTGCATTTGTTTATGAAATTATATACGTTTCTCTTCATACGCATTATTTATAACAGGATTTTAGCATAATAGCTCTTTTACATCTTTCCATTATTACATAAAGTTAACAAATGGGAAAAAGGAATCATCAACAGAAGGATGTCTTTATTTATTAATCCGTTATACAAAGCTATTACATTGGTTATTAAAATAAAATAAATAAATAAATAAAACCAAATATATAGACTTCGAAATTTCATTTCAATTACCCACATAACTTCAAATTTTATTCATTTTACTTCAGTGGTACCTCATGGTTAATTAAACAAACTAAAAGTTCATCTAGTTTATTTTTTAACTATTAAAGACTGAGTTCAAATGTAATAAGGCCAAAGTTCAATTGGGCCTAGAATATTTTACGCGAACTTTAATAATACTAAAATATCCTTTTATAGTCTCCCACTAACACTATATAATATATTTTACAAGGTCGTGTAGCATAAATGAACAAACTTAAGTGAATTATTTATACTTGGAAATTCCCTTTTTTTTGGTGCAATTGTTTTTTGATCACTGGACATAATTATTTCACTTTATCGATATCCTTTATTTCGGGTGCTTAGTACAAATCCAATAACCCAATTAAAACATGCACACCAAGCTCCATATGATAGTAAAAATTTTTGTAATGCACTTCATGAGGAGAAAAAAAACAAAGAGGCATTTGCCTAGAAAGCCCTCTTATGTTGAGATCTGCATAGGAAGGCCAACTAGCATAGAAAGTATGGTGAGACAATTGAGTTGTGTTGATTACTTATGGATGGACCCTAAAGCCTTTCTTCACTCTTGCCACAATAAAGAGGGAATGTTCTTTATAAAGGGATACAAATCACATTTCAAGTAAAGAGCAGCTTGCAATCCTACATACAACGTATTATAATACAACACTATAGTCCTAAAATATCATTTATCCGATCGGATGAAACTATAAAATCGATGTTTAATAAGGTATTAGGAGCTACCGTGGCCAGTTTGTTCAGAAGCCAGACCATGAAACCCTTCTAGAGATCACATTAAATCTGTTTTATTATATACTCATTTTAAGGTAAGAATATAAAAACTAGAAATTTGATATTTTACAAATTTACCAATATAATAATCATGGTGAAAAAGGATTCAATCAACCACTCAGACAGCACTCATATTAAAGCAAAAGTATCAACCAATTTGGCTGCTTGATTTCGTGGTAGGAAGGGATTGACAAAAAATATGATAGCAGTTGTCACCCCAGATTGTAGATTTATATATATGTTAGCAGGGTGGGAGGGATCTACTAATGATTCCATAGTATATGAGTATGCTACCCGTACCTCCTCCAACAGGGTTATGAATTATAGAAAGTAAGATTAAATTTGCACAATGCCCTTGATAATAAAGGAAGACAATGGTATGAACATATTTGACATAATAGCAAAAAAGTATGACCTAGTTTTTGCTTGACATACAACTATACATTGGGTTGTAGCTCATTATTGATCTTTGTGATACCACTTGAAGAAGCAAGGAGAATATGCACCACAAAACAGGGAAGAAATACTCTCAACCTTCATCATGCACGATTGCAATCGAAAGTTGAGAGACCTTTCGGAACTGCAATTCTTCTTCCTATGCTGAACGCATCAATATTTTGTTGGTTTGCAGTGAATTACATAAATATGTCCAAATATGGCTCCTAATAACCCATTCTTTAATGATAAAAATATTCAAGTTGGAGATGAATGCAACTATTATTCCCAGTCTGTCCCAAAGAGAGTTTTGAGATAAGCGTAGACAATGGACAGATTTAAGGGATAAAATTGCTGAGGTAATGTGGTGAGACTATAGAAAATGTACTCATCATGCATCTATTAGTTAAGACTTTCTTATTTTTACAATGTCATGCTATATACTTTAAAATGTGGACTTAAAAATGTTGCACACAAAGTTTTCATTGTTGACACTTTTTATTGAATTTGTCCTGCTAGTATTGCTTAATGTGAACAGGTGTTATCTAGTTTCATGTGCTACTGGGTTATCTTGTATTATTTCATGATACTTATTTTGAATTGCCGAACTCCAATGAGAGGACAGGATAATTCAGCAATTCGTAGTATTTCAAATGAGAAAGGCACAACTGGAGTTAGAGAAGGTCAGCCTAGCAAGAGATTTGAGTCCTATGATCAATGTCGTTCTCATTCCTTTCCTAATTGAACAAGCATGACACCAACTGAAAGTGGACAAGCTTCAAGCCATCACCCTATTTTGTTACTGTCATGGCTGTCAATGACCAGTTTCACACCTTATTAGATGCTGATAATGCTGAAAACCATATGAGGACAATTGCGCACCAAATATGTTGAAATCGAAAGATGTAGGGAACTAAGTGGTGCGGGTTGGAATGATGAATCAAAAATGATAATGTTGGAAAGCAATAAACACCAGGCCTATGGGGAAATAAACATTTAGGGCATGTTTATGCTTGTTTGTCTCTCTTGGCACAGCATATAAATGGTTTGATCAAATGGCTAATTTTGTTTGGTTCAAAGGAATCGGTTTGGGACTCCCATTCCAAATCGGAATGGGAATGCTCCATTAGCTTACAAATTGATTCCGGTCTCCAAGCCTGGATTGAAGTTTCAATCTCAAGCCCACACTTATCTCTTCCCTAGGCCCCGCCCAATATTTATTTACCTTATCCAACATTTTTCTTCTCTTTTCCTCTTTTCTTAGCATTAAAAAAAAAAACGTGATATATTATTTTTATTATAATTTTATTCAAAAAAATTATGCAATTTTTTTTTTTTTGTAATTTCTTGCATAAAAATTTTTAAAATAAATTTTTTTTTTTTTTTATTGCATAGCACTAACTTGAGAGTAGTATTAATTTTTTTTTTATATAAATTTTATATAGTTTTATAAAATTATATTTGAAATTAAAATTAGTATTATGTTATTCTATTTTTTTTAAATTGTATTAACCAAAGAGTGAAATAGGAATAATTCATTCCGATTTCCAATCTAGAAATGAACCACACGTCTTGGGGAAGTGGGGCAATCCAATTACCATTCCAATTCATTCCCATTCCATTATCCATTCCAATTCCACTCTTGAACCAAACAAGCCCTTAATGTTTATGCTTGTTTGTCTCTCTTGGCACAGCATATAAATTTTTATTCATGTTCAATTAAGTTGGCACTTGGCAGCTGCCACCACAATTTTATAATATGAATAGAGGGAGGATTGGAAGTGCTTTTGGATTTTTTTTTACGCTTTCCAAAGCATAAAATCAGGTGCTATGGAAATATAATACCAAACTAGACCTAAGATGAAATTAATATTAAATACTAAATAATTACCTCTCTCCATTGTAGAGCATGATATCAAATATGAATACACAAATGTCAACCTGCAATGTAATTTAGTAAAATTTAGCACGTCATCTATTTGAATGGTGCATATTGGGAAACGAGAACTAGAAAAAGAAAAGGTTAAATTAAGATAATGCAAAGCCTCCAAATGACAACTTGCTTGCTAGCATTTCTTTACAGCGCCGATTGCCAGAGACTGGATACAATCACTAAAAGATTTCAGCACCACGATACAACTATCAAACTAAAAAAAGAAGGAAATAAGGCAACAAATAAACTGAAACTTTTGACATTACTATTTCTTGTGTGGAAATGAACCATTTTGTATCTAGGTTCAACTAAGCTTAAAGCAGTACCATTATGACATGTTTCTATAAGTTAAAGTATTATCATGGTGTTCTAGACGTGTATCATTATTAATATGCTAATAGTACCAAACATCATTTATCAAGCTAAAATATATCACCAGGTTAAATGCACAAGAACCATCCAAACTTTCACTCATTTGCAGATAGTCACCTATTTGAAAAATGTCATATTTCCCATCTTAACGTCCAAAATATTGCAATTGATACCTAGGATCATATTTTTATCTATATAAAGTGCCTAACATTATCTAAATAGTCAAAATAATAAACGACACATGCTGGCAATATCAAAGGGTGTATTTGAAGTCAAACTTCAGTCTTACCACACGAAAAATTTATTTTTAGCATTTGATTTTGGAAATTAAATGTGATAATTAGGTCAATTTTACCCACAAAAGTGATATTTGGATCAAGAAGATTCATCTAGTTGCCATGCATTCTTTGTTGTTTTCTTGAACAATTGGCAAATGTTAATCATTTTAAATTGATGAAATATAGAGTTTAGGTGGTTAATTGCATAAGTTCCAAAGTTTGGACGGTAAGTACAAAATTTTGAATTAGCTAGCTATCTGCAAATAGACAATATTTCAGGTGGTTTAGGTGCATGTCAACCTATATCACCCGAAAATTGACATAGACAGTATTTATTTGAAAGAGACAACCCAACACACTGCAAAGTAAGAGAAGTGGGCATGGGCAATTATTGATCGTGTGCTTGACAGAAAGCCACTAGTGAGATTAAGGTTAGGAATATTCTCCTAATATTGCTCAAAATAGTGATAGGCATTAAAGCAAGTTTGATGCCAACATGAAAGTATATGCACCTCACATGAATGGAGCATCTCACTGAAGGTTGCCAAGCTGATTAAAATTAAAAAATCACAGTGAAGCAGATTTCTTAAGCTCATAAAAGGTTTATGCAGTAACAGATAGAAAATGTAGCAGTCAGTTGTTAATATGGAAGCTATTGGTTGTAAGAAACCTATTAAGCAACTGTTCATGTTAGAAAGATCAATTTCAGGCAAGCACACAGGAAAAAAAAAATCTCCACAATTAAATGACGGGATTATGTTTTATATGATAATCCATGAAACATAAAATGGGTTACATGCCTCCAAACTGATGGAAGGAAGTTTTTGCCAAAGAAGCTTAGTAACAAAGATACCATACAAACAACCGAAAGCTTGTCTCAATGATCAAGAGATGCAATATCCTTTTACAACCATGAAAGGCTGAATTATACCAGTTTCAAAGTGCGCCAATCAATTCATTCAACAAGTAGTCAAACCAACTTATCTAGGAAGTAGCAGTGACCCAACATATCTAGGAAGTAGCAGCAACACGGATAAACTTTACCTTAATGTTATGCAATAAAACTGAGGAGTCTTTGCTTCCTCGCTCCCGTGAAGATAGCTCTTGGAAAGACATAAGTTTGCTTCCATTCCTATCAATTGCTACAACCTGAACACAAAGAAATTTGCTAAGAACCGCACATGAAGAAGCCAAGAGAATCAGAATCTGATTTTCCTAAAGAAGAAGAAAATTGTGAGGATCAAAATTACCTCAGCATCCGCTATAAATGTCTGAACTGTGGGGTTGCACGACTCTCTAATTACACTAATCAAATCAGGAAAGCGAGAAGTCGATTCTTTCATTTGCCGTGAAAAAACTCGTATAGATCCATCAGGTAATCTATGAATTTGGGCACGCTGGCCATCATACCTGAAGAATTAGTAATACAAATAAAATAGTCTTCTTTGGGACTTTCAAACATGTCCATTGGAAACTGAAATTTGCAAATACGACCATCTAACTGCGAACGGCAATCCTTTTCAATTTTGAGGGAATATAAGCAAACTTTGAAGAGGCCCAATCATCTGGATGGTACATGATATATCTTTCTTATGTAAGATAGCTGGAATTTACCGTGTATAACACAACACTTATCATCTTCTTCACTGGTTTCTCATTTGACATGCCTTTATGGTCGACATCTAGAGAACAGCAACGCTTCATGCAAAAAGTAATTTAATATGCACATCACCCACACGATATATGTACAGAGTTCAAATTAAACAATAGAATAGAGCCTATTAAATAATTTTATGTGATTTACATCTTAAAAGAAACCCTTAAATATAATAATCCTAATGAAGCATCACAAGAGGACTTTCCCCATGGCACTAGCAACCACAACCTTGAGTGCTTCAGTTTGCCAGCCCAGTAAGAGGTGTTGTTCTTATGCAGGGATCATAAATCTGAGTACCATACCCCCAAGATTGATGAATGCTACTCTTAGACAGGATTTTCGACCTTGAGTACGGCAGTTTTCCTCCAGAGAGGAATTAGTTTTATAGGTCCTTGTGGCCGAATGGGCAAGCTTGGGCCAAATTTTATGACAAGCCATAGTGATTGGATACGATTTTGATGAATTGTTTGTCCGTTTGACACATAGAACTCTTATTTAAATATTATGATACATTCAGTTGGTCAATTTTGATTACAGCAACTGCATCTGCAAATATTCTATTTCATGATCTCCACTCGCTTATTATCTTGCTGCTGTGGTTAGGTATCTTCATTACACTTAGATAATTTCTGTTTATAGTAGCAGCATTACTCAATACTTTACTTGAGAACCTTTACTGGCTTATTATCATGCTACTCTATTCGGTTTCGATTATTTTTATATCTCAGTTGATTACCTTGCAGTTATCTCATTAATTTTGCTCTTGTTGGCCAGTGAGTGCAACTTACCTTTAGTGGTTTGTTGTACCAATTGAAAATTATATTTATATATTTCTCAACCCCTGTTTTTACAGGTGGTGCGAACTGTGTTGGTCGGGGCACTATATGAGGCCAAGGCTAGACAGAACCTTTGGTCAGCTTCTCGTGTTATGGATGTTTAGCTCGAATATTTTATGTTTATCTTTTTAATTATTGTTTTGTGGAGTTGTGGATTTGTAGTCTTTCGAGTTTAGAGTTGTTATAAATTTGATTTTTGTGGTACTTGGATGTTGGATTTTGGTATTTGGATCAATTATAGTTGTTATACTTTCAGTATCTCTCCCATTTCCTATCATTAATTGTACAGGTTATATGATGTTTTGCTTGTGGTTGTTGCCTGTATCCCTATATGTGCACGTATAGAGGAGACTCCACCCATTTGGACAGGAGAAACTATATCCGTTTCGACAGGAAAGATTTTGTCCATGTAGCGGGCCTGTACGCATCTCGACCTCCCAGGTGATGCATTCAAATGAAAACTTTCACATGACTTATGCAAAATTCAGGTTCTCAATTGAAAATTCTTGAAAATGTATAACAAAAATGGCCCCGAAGTGTGACATTTTTAGTTGGTCTAAGCATAGTCAAAATGGTTTTTGGGGGTGGAACTTGTGGCATCAGCCTATAGGATTTATTTATTTTCTAATTTATCTAAAAATATATAAAAAAAAGAGTTTGTACACCAATATTCGCCATAAAAGGTCCAAGCCAATAATGGGTCTAAAAAGGTATCAAAAAGGGTGAAATTTAAATATTTGCACCCTATCGAAGTAAGGAGCCATGGTATATATGTTTGAGAACTGCTAAAAGCCTTTTTCTCTTTGTTGATACAGATGCTAAAGAAGGGTTGAGCTTGATAGTATAGCCCTTTTCTCCAATCAAAAACTATTGTAGCTACTGGTCGACGACCACACAAATTTTTGATATTCCATTTTATTTCTCATCATGAATCTCATGGAGAATTCGATCCTGCCTCAAGATGAACGCTGGCAGCATGTTTAACACATGCAAGTCAGATAGGAAGTGGTATTTTCAGTGGCAAACAGGTGAATAACACATAGAACCCCACTCAAGAACAACAAATCTATTGACTGGAAGAGAAAGATGTAGGGAAAAGAGAAAAGGATATACTAAGTTCCCACATTTAATATCCCAACTCACAATTATGTAAACCGTGCCGGCAAGCCTCATTACATTACTGGGTACCACGATGCGTTGCAGGACTCTAGTTAAAGCAAAAGACTCTAGTTAAATTAGGCTCAAGAATCTAGGATTTTGGCTTTTCAGTAAATAGAACCCATTCCGATAGAGGATGTAAAGTTTTGAATATCAAGCTACAGGTCATCTCTAACCAACCCATCCTCTATTCTTCATTTCCTTACGGAAGACATAGCTCACTTCACCCCTCCGGTCCGAACTCCTTGGAGCATGTCAATGCCGTAAACCATCACAGATGGAGAACTAAGCAGCTCCGACATTGTCAAGCATCATCGGTGCCTTCCAACAACACAATCCACTATGGCGACACGATCCACTGTAACAACAATAAGCATGGACCTTGTCTAAGAAGTTCTATGATGACACATGTTGTGTCCACAGCAAACCATTCATTGTTTTTTGTTTAAGTTGAAAGTAAAATTTTAAAAGTTACCTGAAATACTTCAACAAAACATTTCAGCCACTGGAAATGGATGTTCGGATATTATTATCTTTCTTCACGAAAGTGCAATCTTATTTTTCTTCATATACATTGTGATAAGCAACTAATCGTCCACAAAGTTGATTTGTGAAGCTTCAAAAACCTGGTTGATCCTCCACGAATTGACAGTAAGTAAGATGACAATTCCATTGTCTTTTGCTTATTATTTGAGACACATGATGCTAAACCACCTCCCAATGCTTATATATTTTTGAAAAACAATAATTTCCATATATCAATAGCTAACTAGGAAAGTAAAATGCGTTACTCAAAAAGAAATCAACATACTTGTACTCACAGGTAAATGCCCTACCCTGGAATAATTTTAACACCTCAACAAAACCATTAGTTATCCTGCCACATAAAACATATCGTAAGCATCCAAATGAATAGAACTGCAAACTAATATACTACAGAAAAACTATGCTGCAAAGTTATTCAAATGAGAACTAAAGAAATTATACCGAGAAAGCATAGGAGGAATAGGTGTCCCTGGAACCATTGCTAAAGTAGAAGCTGAAAATGTAATGCCTTTACTCAGAAGGGAAGGGATAAGTAGGTCCTGGTTACAGAAATTTGCACAGATTATATAGCATTTGTGCTGTATATTTTAATATGATTTTTAGAATAAGATAGATAAAAGTGCTTCTAGTGCATCTGAAGTGGTTGAATATAACTGGTCTTTAACAAAGAAAAAAAGGACGCACACTCAATCATGTTATAATCCTCCAAAAACCTGGCAACTGCAAATATGCTTAACCAAAATAACTGAAATATGATGCTTACAGATGAGTGACTCTTCAAAAAAGATGAAGGACCATCTGACATCCTTTTTTTCTGTGTGTGTGTGTCAAATGTAGCAACTATTGCAAATAAGTTAATACAATAACAGTCAAAGTCATTCCATCTATACTGAATTAACGATCTGAACCAACTCAGGTCAGTTGATTTGGTTCAGTTTAATCAGATTCAATATGGTTTGGCTGTGTGTATTGAGAACCAAATAAATCAACAACAAAATAAAACCAACTTAACCTAATACATAATATTTAAATACAAATTAGACATTAGAATATGACCAAATAACCATAATATTTAAACACCATCCCCATCGGATCAGAGCTTAAATGGATATGATCGGTCAAAGTCTTTATATAGAAGAAAGGTATTCAATGAAACCCAAATTATTTTGGTTCAGTTATGTTCAGTAACTTCAGTTTATGTCTATAATTTGGCTAGGTTTTAAGTTTACAGAAAAAGACTCCAAAAATGGAACATAAATTGACCGATTCTCACCCCTTACCAATAGATTAATGATGCAATACCATAGGACCTTATATTTCTTTTTATTTTGTCTTTCCTCAATTTTCTTTGAGATTTAAGACATTTAATGATGACTTCCATATTGTCAGTTGTTTGCAACAATAAATCACCATTGCAGTGGTAACTTTTTCCTGTCTCATTATGGAAAATAGCAAGTTAAAAATATATCTAACGATTCCAAACTTAAGAAAGTAATACCCAGGAACTATTAACCTCAAAATGTAAAGCCTACAGATAAGAACAAACAAGCCTTAATGAATTAATGAATCATTACAAGGTAATTCAATAAAATAGGGGCTGCCATAACAGGGATAATACAAAAAGGCAGCGACTGTGAAAGAGATCTAATCATTGAGATCAACAGTGATTCTAGGCAGAGAAGATAGCATACATGCAGACACTCCATAAGTTGGAAGCTTCATTTCTAATGGTGTTAAAGGAACATTTGTCTGTATTACAACCAGATACAGGATGGTTTGTCCCAACAATGACAAGTAAATATCGCTAGTATATGTATATAAACAACCAGGCAGGATGATGGAAAAAGTACAGAATTGTCTGATTGACATAAATTTGTAGTGCAGAATTTCTGCTAATACAAGGGAATATTAGATCATGCTTCCGTACAGCGAATTCCATAACAAACCCTGCCAGTACTACTTCAAAACGTTCTACCAGTGAAAATCAACTGCTCATATAAGAGAACATGTTTCTCATTTCTACCCAAGTGTGACCTCTACTTTCCAATTCCAACAGAAATTTCTTATTCTAACATTCTTCACGTACCATCTAGAGCCGATTATTCTGGATAATTGACCATTTATCTATAGAAACTTGTTTTCTCATAGTAATATAGGACGATTCTTTCCCTAATTGCTTACACTCAAAATATGACAGAAGAAGATGCTGACTTTAGTAATAAACAACAGAATCCATAAGGTCACTCAGATCATGCTGCAAAATTTTGCACAAACATGTATAAAACAGCACTAAGCCACTAATTTCACATAATTGAAAGTGACTGGTATAAATGAGCATAACCAAATAAAGCGTCAATATAAGAGTTAAATCTCCATGGCTGAATTGGACCCCCAAGTTAACATAAGAAAAACAAAATCGGATTTAATCTTTCGGGTAGACAATAAGAGTAGCAGGAAATGCTAGAACTAGATTGATGACTTGCCATATTAGGAAGAACGTTGTAGGCCTGAGCAACTTCTGCGGAAATACCCTGACAAAATGCAAATATTATCTCCAGCAACTGGTTTAGTAGACGAACAAATTCACATCTAAGACCATTAAAAGTGGCATTTTAAAGTGTGCATGACCTCGACAAAACAAAGAAAAAAAACCTTCGCATTACAAGTGAATATTTACAGTGTAACATTAAAAATGTGATTCATAAGGCTAGCCTTCCGAGTTCCAAAACATCAGCTGGCATCTAACTATGTTGGCGCTTTTTGTTAAGTTTGACTCATACGTTTGCACAATTATCAATAGATATTGCACTAAAGGTGAATACATACATGGCCAACATCAAAGTGGATCACAATAAATAAATTACAGGTAGAAAGGGAACGAGCAGAGAGGGAATGAGCACTCTGTACAAAGGTGGCAGCTAACCAATAAAAATGCTAGAACTATAGACTGTTTTGTAAAAGTAGCCACCCAAGTTATGGTAAAAAGGATATCACTACTTGTTCTCAAGAAGAAATACTTCTCAAACTGCAAAATTGAACCTGCATCTGTGTTTTTAGGGCCTCTGAAATAAATACAGGTTCCGATGGGGAGCAGCTGTGCAGCACCACAGCATGCGCAAGTGCTGGTAAAATAGTTCTCATCATGGCCCCAATACGCAAATTACGAACCTATAACAAGTAGCAACAAAGTTAAGTCGAAGAACACAAGAATATAACAAATTTAAAACTCCCAAAGATAGCACATCTTATAAAGAGAAGCACAAAGAATAAGCAGAATAAGTAACCAAATTGAGGATATGTATTAGGCAGCAATAATTAATCGAGAACTACCAGCACAACCAGTGAACTTCTAGTAACAAAAGGTTTGCAAAAAGATTCTCTTCACACTTTTTCTTCTTTTTTATTCTTTATCAGAAAAGAGCCTATTATATGCCTCCAAAACTGTCTCATAGTCAATTCTGTTAGCTAGCGACATTGCCTTGAAAACAAGGTAAGGCCAAAGAATACATAGATAAAATAATGGAAACAAGCTGTAGAGCATACAGTTTTTTGGATAAGCACTTGTACGAATGAGTATATGACTTACTATTCACACTGGAAGAAAGAACGTAAATTCAACAAAATAACCCCAAGTACATCTTAAGCAAATTTTCGAGATAACGAGATGCTGTTGGATGTGGGATATAGGTTTAGACTAAGGCTATAATTTAAAGGGGTTAAGCAGGCCGTAGGAGTACCGCACACTAAACAATTGATTGAAGGTTAGCAGTAAACTATAGGATAACTATATTCCTAATTATGCTCTACAATGTTGAACATTAGGCCAAAAACAGCATATCCTTAATGGATGAGTAATCCATGAAGAATATACTAGATATTAAAATGCTTGGTCTAGGTAAGACTAGCCTCAGTTGAGGTCTAAATGGGAGGTGTTGTTTAAGGTACTGTGAGTCACATCTCACATGTAAGTATGCAACATACCAATGTTAAGACACCGACCAAGCAGGTATGCAATCCAAGTAGGCAACATAAAAAGAGATAGGGATCCTAAAATCAACATGGATATAGGATGAACATAGCTGACCAGGAAAGATTTAGGCATTTAGCGACGACATATTTTAGGGAGGAAATAGCTCAAGATGCAACTAGGTGTTGGAAGATTAATACCAGACGCATCTCAGTGTCCCACTCGCTCCTTTTGAGGCAAAATATAAAGCCAATCCCAGTCAGTGTCTGATTAGGGGCTAAGAAGTTGACTTTATATAGACATAACAAAATGGAAATTTTAAGCCCAACGGTAGTAAGTAATGATTGGCATATGTCTACTATAGATAGCTTTTATTTGACATTAATGCTCAGATTGCTCACAGAAACTTCATGTGAAAGCATACTATAGTTGATAAAGATGTCTCACCAATGCTCTAACAAGAAATTTCAGCTCCATTTCTCTACAAGAACGCATAAGATCTATGACAAGAGTTTTTCTTCTGCCAGCACTTCCACTACCTATTGTTAAACTGTACAAAAAATAAGACAGAAATAAAACCACACGACAATGCATTTCTTTACATATAGACTCATACACAAATATCTTAACAAAAGTTGAAACAATGAAAAACAACAGATTAGCACCGAAAGAACAAAAATAAACTACCACGATACTAGATTCTAGAAGACGGATACAAATCTAATATCTTCTAATATCTTATTCATGAAAATGTGAAAGAAACTTTAGGAAAACCCAGTAGCAATGAAGTACATCTCACATTAATGTCACCCACGAGCATATCATGCAAAGTATTATACAACCTATCAGCTTCTTCTTTCATCTAGATCATAACTATGAAACTTTTCTCATTTGTTTTGGTAAATTTCTTCTTGTAATTATGCTCATTAATCAGAATCAGAAAATCAAGCACACATACATAGGAAAAATCAAGGAAGTAACCAAGCACACACGCACAGGAAAAATCAAGGAAGACTCCAATGTTGAAGGAGAAGAAAAGAAAAGAAAGCATTGTGTAGTTGTTTCCAGAGTTCCAGGCATTTTAATGGGGCAGTAAGTCCTGTACTGATAAGAAATCAAAATTTTGTTGTATCTTTCAAACCAAGGACATCAGACTCTGAACTTATATTATAGGACTATGAAGGAAATTTCCAATTTATTTTGATTAAGTACTATATTTATCCACTTTGCGAAACACTAGCATATGCTGCCAGCTGTGCAACAAAATTAAGCTTTTATGCTATGATAGACCCAAATCAATCTTCCTTTATTATTTGGTATATTTTGGAAGAATCTAAGACAAAATTTGTTTTAGTAGAGACAACTAGATTCAAACCTGTTTATCACAGTTAGACTCAACTATCCTGTCCTTAGACTCAACTATCCTGTCCTGACTACCCACACAGAACCATCATTAAATGGATCTTAACTGATAATAAAAGTCCAGTTTGTATCCATGACCATATGCTTTGATGTTGTAGATTGACTCGACTCGATTTGGCCATCATCAAAAGTCTTATTAATTTCGAGTTTTGAGCCGTCTAACTCAACCTAACTCTGTCCTTACTAGTCCAATCTATTTGTTGAACTGATAAGGTAAAAGTGACGAGCCTATGTCTTGTACATTAATAAACTTCAAGTTAGGCTAGTATAATAGACAAGTGGACCTTGATCAGAGTTAACCAATTGCTTCATCTAACAATCATAATTTCACCGAAAAAAGAAGGGCGGAAAGGAGAAATCGCACGTGGACTCTGCCATAGAGAAACTAAATGCAGAAGAGATAACATCATGATGGCCAAAATAACATCATACCTGGTTGTGGGAAAACTAGCATGTCAACATCACTCAAAGCAGTCAGAAATTTATAAAGCAAAATGTTAGAAGAGTGTTAAATCAATAAATCTCTAAAAGGCAAATTGACAGACAACGGGACAAGGAGAAAGTACTATGGGGAAAACATTTGTTATATATTGCAGATCAAAAGAGCTCAAGGATTCATTCACTTTAAAGAAAAGTCATGTTGAAAATGCAAAAAATGAAAAGAAAGTCTCAAAATTAGATCTGCAAACCAAATAAAATATTAAAGTTGTCAATAGGTGGCATTGATTCAAAACCATAAAACATGAATTGTCTTTGACTGATCAGTTACTCATGGATCGTCGGGTACTAAAAAGTCTAAAACATCGAATGTTTTATATTGTTCAAAGAATTCTGAAGTCACAACACATGTACAATCTAACCTCAGAATTGACACCAAAAGCTCAAATTTTAACAATAGAACTTGAGGCAAATGCAGCAGAATTCAATTATGTAACAACAATTGAAGAATAGAAAAGCTATAATATATATGCAGAGTTGGATATTTATGGAAAATAACCTAACAGTAAAATAATTAAGAAGAATAACTGCAAGCAGACTAGATCCAAGTTTAGAAATCATTCAGAGAAAACCTAACCCAGACAAACTGAAAGCATAATCACAAAAAAAAATCAGACCAATTTATCTTTGAATAGCACGTGTTCTTCAAAATGAAGAGAAAATTTAACAAGGGTTTTCGAGTAGTCATCATTTAAGATGATTAGTAACTAGTTCCAATATGATCATGGCTGCTGGCGCATTTTGCAGACATCTCCAAGTAATTTATTTCTATAACAACATAGAGGAGGCTTAAGAAACAACAATGACAGGACAAGTTATCGTCTAATGCATGCATTTAACTCTACTTTCCATCCGGAGAACAAGTTATTTGCTTAGAACTTACATTCCTCTCTTCCAACTATACCAAGCCTCTGCTGAAAGTCCAGAGAGAATGCATTTAGCTCAAAAGGCTTTGCAAAGAGCTGAGATAAAGGATTGGGCACAAGTCACAAGAAATATGAAAGTACTTATTTCCTTCTGCTTCTCGACAAACAGAGAAGGCTTTAGAATTGAATGCTATGTAACTTCCCTAAAATATGTGGATGGGAAGATCCTAGAGACACCACAATTTTATGCAAAGTAATTGATCAGCATCAAGTCTATCTAAGTTCCAAAAGGAAAATAAAAAAGCACATGCCATCAATCAGAATGAAAGAAATTAATCAACCAGTCTAGCATGTTAGAGTGGCTGAATCTTGATGGTCAACCACATCAAAAGGACCAGTTAATCAGGTGTGATAAAGATCCAACACTATTGCACAGTATACATAGGAAAGAAATCTTCGATAATTGTGTGAGTAATTCATAATTTACTGTCTTCAAATCACGGCTGAGTAGTTGCTTACAACCTAATGACAAAGACATCAGTTGTCAAACAGCTTTTCTCAGGCATCTCCAAAGACCATTTTAGCAAAGAATTGACAGTTCTGAGTGTTTAGGTTGACGGTAGTCCTCTAGCCACACAGAAAATTCAAGAGGACATGGCTTGAATTTGTTAGTAGATCTGTTACCTTTCTAAAGCTGGTGTCCTACCAATTATTATTATAATAAACAGATAATAAAATCGACAGCCAGAATACATATATTGCTTTTCCAGTTAACAACTGCTTAGGAACCAATATAATTAAATCAAAAGAAACATAAGTGAAATGCCAAAAAAAAATTGACAGTTTAACTTATTAGCTCATGCTCATGAAAAAACAATAACAATATAAACCTCATTGTTCCAAAATGAAGCTTATGTGGCCGCATATGTGGTTCGGACCATGGACCATACCGCATACGTAATATGCGATACATTATGCGGCTGAACCACATATGCGGCCAATATGCAGCCACATATGCAGCAGGTGGCCGCATATGCAACCGCATATGCAACAATTTTTATTTTTACTTTTTTCAGGCAAATGATTATACGTACACATATGACTATTTTGATACAACTTTGGTTACTAATAATGCATATAAATGTAATCAGTTCACATAAATATAATTTAACTATCCTTCTTTTTATTTTGATTGGTTCAATTCTTAATATATCTAATATTATATTTATAAATATTGGTGAATATTCTTTTAGTTGTTAGATCTTATTATGCTAGATATTTTTTACGTGTTGGCCCGTCTGTTGATGAAAAGTGATTGTGAATAACAGTTTAGTGAAAAAAAATTATTCCTACTTTAAAAGTACATAAGTTATTTTTTCTACTTACATTTGAATTTTTATATTTTTACAGATGAACTGCAAGTATGCCCGCAATACTGCATATACACTATGCAGTAGCTAAACAGCCCCTCCGCATACCACATTTTAAAACATTGATAAACCTTGTAAAAAAAATTTAAAAAAAAAATTTGAGAAAGATATGTGTAGAAGCTGGAGAAAGAAATGATTGCAACAGCCACTTAACTAGACCAAATTTAAACATTATGCTAGAGGAAAGTTTCAACAACTATCTGCGACAATCCAGAGGATCCCAAAATTTATAAAAAAAGGTAATTCCTACAAAACAATACAAATTTAAAGGTTAACGAAAATATCAGGAAGAAAGGAAGAACTTACATAACAATGGAACTTACATAACCATGATTATGTCCAAATAAAAAAATCATGTAATCGTACAATACATTCGCCGGTGAATATTTCAAACAAATTACAAAGCATATCAAGGTTTAGCAAAAAGAATATGCAGAATACCTTATTCTGCGAAGCACAGAAATCACATGACTAATAGAAAGGGAACGAGGAGGAGCAAGCACTGATTGATTTTGACGACACTCTTGTGCAACATCACCTAAAATTTCCCAAGTATTAATGGAATAGCTATAAGATTATTTCCAGGTTATCGAATAGACGAATATCATGAAAGAACATAATTATCCTACCGAGATCACCAGAAGTTTTATACATTTCTTTTATTCTAGCCCTGTTTGTCCCAAATGTTTCTTGTAGAGCAGTTATAACCAGACCATCACCAATATTCAGTTCCTAGATAAAGTAATTAGATGTAAACCACTAATTAGTAAAATATAATGGTTCATAGCTATATATAGCAGAATCCAATAGCAAATGTATATACTAATTGACCAAAAGGAGGTAGATAAAACAAAAAGGACATAAAATATTGTATTGCTACCAGACAGAACCATGAGAGAAGAAGCCAGTCGACAAGAAATCCAACATTGTATTTGGCAATGATGTTAAAAAAATATGCATTGTAAGAAGATTCATGGTGGATGGTGGATGGTGGATGAGATATGGCAGGTACTGCAGCATGTACTAATAAGACAAGGCAACTATTGAAAGAAAGTTAATAATTCTCTTCCCGAGTAGGTGAAAACTCTTATCTCACTAGAGAACAAAAGTTCAATGACATAAAGTTCAAAGTACTAACAAAATAAACAGTCGGAAAAAAAACATAATTTACACATTATTACAAGGATAAGTAACATCCCTCAATGTATGTTGGCTATTCTGTCTCTATCACTCTCTGTTTTCAATGTAACATGTGAGAAACTAGGTTCTCTCCCTTCTATTTTATGTATGAAGATATACAAATTTGTTACTTAAATTGCCTCATTAGTCACTATATCTATTACTTTTCAAATCAGAATTTTATATTCAAAAGAACACAAAGCAAATCCATATCTTATGCAATGCAACCATCATAGCAGGTCAAGAGTGGCACTATCACCCACATGAACCCAAATGCCACAATTAGCTCCCAAGACACATAACAGAGTAGTGAGGCTGGCAATCTACCATGGCAGCCCATAGGAGGCATGACAGCTTTTTTTTTTGTTTGGGCGAGGGTGGGGGGGAAATCTACCATGGCAGCCCATAGGAGGCATCCATGATCTGAAGGCCCAGCATAATATAGAGGTTTCTTAGTAACTTGTTATATTGGTGCGCTCTTTTGTAGCAACAAGATTGAATGAACCTCTGATGTCACTCTAACAGTCTCTGTCTGCAGTCACAAAATAGAAAATATAGATCGTATAATCCCATTACACGCACAATGTTGCCAAACACCGACCAAATCACTCCGTTCGTCTTACTAACAACCCCAACTATAGATCCAGGAAAACTCAAATCAATTTTAAATACAAATCTAATATCAAGCCTTGTAACTTCAAAACACAAATACGAGGGAAAGAAACCTGGGCAGTAACCTAAATTAATCAAATGAATATAGTAGCACATAAGTTCAAATTAATTTGCCAATGTTTAGTTCAACATGTGAAAGGTTACACGGACATGTATGTGTAAGCTCTTTAAACAGAGAGTAAAATTGAAATCACTAAACCCAGCATACCAGAAAAATTGGGAGAACATTCAAATTTATTGACTAACCATGTTTTCATGGTCAGCAGCTATTCTGTTTGTGCATAGATAAACAGCAGGCAGCACATCATCCGGCGACAATGCAAGCAAACTGCAGGCAAAAGATAGCATCAGCAAAAGCCAAGATAAAAGGAACGCTAAGACAAGTCTGAGAAGCAAAAACAAAGATGAGTGGAAGAAAACAACAAAGAATAATGTCCATTAAGCGAACCTTCTGAACATATTACAAAGCATAGCATTAGTTTTGATCTTTCCTTTCTCTTGTTCCACCAGATCAAAAGTGCGAGCCAAATGCAAGAAAGGAGCAGGCTGTCCAACCTTCCAGCAGGCTGCAGAAGAGTAAACCTATGACATACTTTCCCGTTCTAACAGCCCAATTACAAAATGCTTCAAATTTGACTTCACTTAAAAAAATAATACAAACCATGATCAACGGGAAAATATTTTTCAATTGGTAAAGATACATTCGCCACGGCTGTGTCCCCTGTTAAACACCCCTTTATGTACAAATTTGAAAAGGCCACCTTTGTTTCAGAATTACTAGACTTTTCATTACAATTATTAGGACTAGCATAAATGCCAACAGTTGTACTGCAAGGAACAATATTCCTCTCACCACTACATACATCACTATGATTACTGTAGTACATATCAACTGCTCGATTAATATCTCCTTTTGCCTTCTCCAGCAAAGAGAGTGCAGCTTCCCTAGCCATACCACCATCTATTATCTGAAGAAATTGATCTACCTCCTGCATGTGCATCTCAACAGTATCACTTCCCTGCCGGTCCCCAATGTTCTGGTGTCGATCACCGTTAATATTAGCAGAACTGTCGTTACAAGAAACGGTAGGTGCGACTCTTCCAAAAAATTTTGTGATTGTGGACTGCTTGCTTCCGCTGGATTCTACAGTCACAACAGACTTTCCTTTCTTTTTTGGCCTGTTTCCACTGCCAGAACTTCGTTTCTTCGGCAAAGTTGAACTGCTTATGGTTGAATTCCGGTTCACTGGCTTCATAATGTGAACCAATGATTTCTTCGGACTACATTTAGGTCTTTCTTCGGTAACCTTCGCAACAACAGTATCTAAGTCAGTGGGCATGCTTTTCTGCGAGCTCAGTATTGACACAGAACAAGAACTTGCTTCCTCATAAAGATCTCTCTCACATTCAAAGAACACTGAAACTGCTTTTACAATATCTCCATCTGAGTACTTTAGCAGACCTAGAACCTGCTCTTCAGTGACCCATGATGGTAGAAAATCTCGAAGCTCCTTTTTGGCTCCTTCCACTTCCATGTCATTCAGACAATGTAGGCCCTCCAAATCAGAATCTTTCCCCAAACTTACTGATACCAAGGGGGCTGAATTTCTTGCTTCTTCCTCTTCTTGCTGGTTTGAGCTGCAGGCAACATCATTTTCAACACTCAGAGCAGCAACCCCCAACTTCTGATGAAAAGCCCCCAAAAACTCATGCTTGTTTGCCGTTTCATCTACCAATCCAGCAAAATGCTTTCTCAAAGCAATAGAATATTTTCCGTCAAACTTCTCAACATCTACTCCTACTGTGGGGATGACACGTTTCGGCCGCAAGTACCTCACATACTCTCTCAATTCATCATAGTTCGAATGCTCACTATAGGGGACAAGATGAATCTCAAGTGAATCTTTCACCCGCACCGCAAAACCGTCTCTTTTCGTCTCATACATCCACCCAGTCGAAACAAAACCCACCACCCTCGAGTATCCTCTCTCTATCATAATCTCCTTCATCTTCACAAAATTGGGCCGGAAGTAAGGCCAAGTCTCACCCAAGAGATTCCAACCAATTACATGAATATGGCTAGCTGAGGCATCCTCCGTAAAAATCCCCGTCCCACCAAAACCTAAGACAGACAAAATAGCCATCTTTCTGCTATCCACATGTAATAAGCAATCACATCGGCGCGAAATCTCAAGTAAAATCTTCTCTTTCCCAACAACATAAGTGGCAATCAAGAAGAGGATGGACTCCGAAGATCCCTTGTTCTGATCCCTAATCCTTCCAATAGTTCGCACAACATATTCCACGGATTCCTCTTGCGACGGAAACACAAATTTTGGATTACAATAAGTGGTATCCAAAAACACAGCATCAGAACCAACAAATTCACGCAAATTGGAATCAGATTTCATCGATTCACAGAAACGGAAATCGCCGGTGTGGACGTACCTCGCTGGATTCGCATTCCGCTGCCCGTCGCACCCGCAAGGGCCCTTGAAGAGGAATTGGACGGCTCCGGGGCAGTGGTTGGCGTCAACCAGCGTGACATCCCACCCGTCAATGCCCACCGCCTCGCCTAGGGCGAGCGGGACGACGAAGAAATGCGGGACTCTGAGGATTTCCTTGAGTAAGCGGGCGGTGACCTCCGAACAAAAGATAATCCCCTCGCACCAACTAGGGTTTAGCCCGGCGTAGTGGTCGGAGTGGAAGTGGGAGAGGAAGTACGAGACGGAGAAGTCCCCGGCGGAGCGGAAGCCGTCGACGATGAAGCGAGAGTTGGGGATGAGCTTGTGGCGGGGGAAGGGGGGGGGAATCGGGGGGAGAGGGGACCCATTAGAGAGGAGGTCGAAGGAGAGCGGGGGACGGGTTTGAGGGGAGATGGCGGAGAAGGAGGAAAAGGAGGAGAGGAAAAGTGAGGAGGTAGTGAAGGTTAGGGTTAGGGCTTTCGGGGTAGGAGAAGGGAGAGCGGCCATGGCATGGCGAGTGGAGAAGCTCTCCACTCGGGCTTTGGAGGGCGAAAGGAGTCGAAAGGAACGTCGAGCGCCGAGAAGGAGGGCGTCGTGCCGAGGACTCTTTGCTTTCCACGGGGCTTTTTTTGAAAATAGCCCTTGAATTTTTATATTTTGCAAAATAGCGAAACTATAAAATAAAATAAAAATGGCACCCCCACGCCATAAGTGGGCATCAGTAGCACGCCGGTAGAAAGAGGTGTGTTTAAGTTGAGCAGTGAACCATTCACCGTGTCAATATTAATATATTAGTATTGGACACGGTGAATAGTTCACCGTGTCCAATACAACTACCAGGACTTAGCCATTTTGGCTAGGCCCTTATATTAGTATTGGACACGGTGAATGGTTCACCGTGTCCAATAGTATTGAACACGGTGAACCATTCACCGTGCTCAACTTAAACACACAGCCCACTCCCCATACGCTACACAGGCGTAGCATGGATGACCATTTTTGCAATTTATTTTACACACTAGCCATTTTGCAAAATATAAAGCCAAGGGGCTATTTTCAAAAAAGCCCCTTTCCCCGGTATCTCACATTCAGGGGCTTTTTTGCAATTAGCCCCGACAAAATTTTATTTCAAAAAGGGCCTGTCAAAATTTAAATTGCAAACGCCACGTCAACGCCAGGAGCTGATGTTGTTTAAGTCAACATAAGAAACTATTCACCATGCCTAAATACAAACAATGAGGGTATAGTGCTGACTCACAATGAGGGTATTTAAACCTTTGATGATACAGTTCTTCGATATCTTGAGTTGGAAACGGAGCACAGAGAGACGAACCGTACTAATGCATTCGTCGCACATGATGTTCAGTGCACAGGCAAATGGCCTAACCGCAAACACAATAATGAAAAAAAAAAATATAAAAAGACTGAAAAGCACAAGCCAAATAAGATTAAAATTAATAAGTGTCGCAAAGGCAGACATGAAAAAAAAACACTTAAATAAAGTGAAATGTCAAGCATTTCAAATCTAATTTATAAATTTGAATTTAAATTTAAATTTAATTTAAAATATATTTAAAATTTAAATTAAAATTTTATGGATTCAAATTGAAATGTAAATTGTAATTTTAAGTTTAAATTTGAATAAATCAAAATTTAGTTTTATATTTTGAATTATCCAATCAATTTCAAAATTTAAATGTTTTTAAAAAATATATTTAAAATTTTAACATCATTTCAAAATTTTGATGTAAATTTTTAATATTTAATTTTCAGTTTCAATTTAAATTATAAAATTTTATGTTTTGAGTTGCGAACTCAATTTTAAATTATTTTGTCAATCCAAATTCCGATGGATTTAGCATAAATGTTTAGAAATTTATTTTTATTTACAGTATCATAATTTTGATTAATTTTATTTAAAATTTTAATAACAATTTTTTTCCAGACTGTTTAGAATAATTATATATTAATCCTATATTGTTACCTATCATTTTAGTTTGCTATAATACTGGTTTTGAAAATACAACTTCTCTTTTACCTTCTTTTTTTTCTTTGAGGAAATGATTATGTTTTGTTAACTATATATTATTTATTAGAATCATATAAAATTTTGTGATTTATATGTTACCATATAATTATTAGAATAAAAAAATAATTAGAATAAAAAAATAATAAAAACTTTATTTTTATATTAAATAATATAGAATATAAAATTATCTTACTTTTTTTTAAAATTATTTTATAAGTTACTCATTTATATTTTAAATAGAATATTCAAAATGGTTAAAAATAATTAAAATGTATTATAAGGATAAAATTATTATATTAATTTGATTCCCTTTTTATATCTACCTAAATTAAATACCACCGACAATGAAAATTGTTTATTCCGATTCCGATTTAAGTGACCAGCCAAATAGAATGAAATAATGAGTCATTCTAATTTTAATTCCAACTTATTTTTATTCTGATTTCAATTTTAATTCCGACTTTGAAACAAACACACCCTAACATCTTATTAATATTTTGTGCATAACAAACTTACAACAGATACACCAGCCCCCAACATTCCATTCCTATGGGTCAAACCATTTCATAAGAACCATAAAACTCTCAAGCATACAAAATCAGCTACAAGGTAGGAAAAAACAGAGAATGGTGATGGAGAAAAGCTATTTAAAAACTCTCATGCTATATCCTCTGAAGCACTCTATCAGCAGCCTCAACTGTTTGCTCAATATCTTTAGAAGAGTGTGCTAAGCTAGTAAATCCTGCCTCAAACTGCGAGGGAGCGAGATAGACACCCTCCTCCAACATTCCACGATGAAACCTCGCGAACTTTGAAGTATCACTCTTCTTGGCATCCGCAAAATTGAGAACTGGACCACCAGTGAAGAAGAACCCGAACATTCCTCTTATATGCCCGCCGCACATTTCGTGTCCCCCGCGCTTACCAGCATCCAAAATTCCATTAACGAGCTCACCAGTAATATTATCCAAGTAATCATAGCAACCAGGCTCCATCAAACGCTTAAGCGTGTGAATTCCTGCCGTCATCGCTAAGGGATTCCCACTAAGAGTCCCGGCCTGGTACACCGGTCCGGCTGGCGCTACCTTCTCCATTATGTCTCTCCTCCCGCCATAAGCACCAACTGGAAGACCACCTCCTATGATTTTCCCCATTGTGGTCAAATCAGGAATTATCCCAAAGTACTCTTGGGCCCCGCCGTAAGCCAAACGAAATCCAGTCATCACCTCATCAAATATCAAAAGAGCACCATTTTCTTTTGTAATTTTGCGAAGAGAATTTAGAAAATCGGGTTTCGGTGTGATGAACCCAGCATTCCCGACAACCGGTTCGAGGATAACAGCTGCTATATCGCCCTTATGGGTATTAAACAGATCCTTGATAGTTTCAAGGTCATTGTACGGAGAGGTTAGGGTGTCAGAGGTGGCCCCTTTGGGCACGCCAGGGGAGTCGGGAAGGCCGAGGGTTGCAACACCACTGCCGGCCTTGACAAGGAAGGAGTCAGCGTGGCCGTGGTAGCATCCCTCAAATTTGATGACCTTCTGCCGTCCAGTGAAGGCACGGGCAAGGCGGAGTGCCCCCATACAGGCCTCAGTTCCAGAGTTAACGAAGCGAACCATCTCAACACTTGGCACAGCTGAGATCACCATTTCTGCAAGCACATTCTCCAGCACGCATGGGGCACCGAAGCTGGTGCCTTTCTTCAGTGTTTCAATTAGGGCAGCATTCACCTGTCATTACAAATATGATGAGTCATGATAATGTTTCCCAACAGTTAGTTAATACCATGTTGTATCAGGAATTAATTTCAGTTCAGAATCCAATTGATCCAAAATGGCACAGTAATGCATTTACCAAAATGAAGTGTTATTGCGCATAGTTCATTTTAGGGAAAACTTTAAAAACCACCCATGTGGTTTCGCACTTTCTCACTTTAGTACCCTGTGGTTTAAAATGTATCAATTTGCCCCCCCTGTGGTTTCGTTTTTCTCTTTTTGTTATCAATTTTATTATTATTTTTTTTTTAAATCAGTGACAAAGTTAAAATTAAAGGGTACTAAAGTGAATATTCGATAAACCAAGGATTTAAGTGCTGTGGCACGTGGTCGTGCCGGAAACTTGCCGGCACGGTACGGCACGGTGCGTGCCGAGCCGTGCCGATGCGTGCTGGTCAAAAAAATTCTTGTGTGCCGACACATAATAGCATGAAATATTTATTTTCTTTAGCAACAAAATATTCTAACTATTTATTATGTCTTTTTATCACATATTTTGAACTTCATTAAGGAAATTACTTACTAATTTAAAGAATAGAGGGTTTTGAGCTGTGCCATCGGCACGGGATCTATATCGTGCCGACATCTTGCTGGCACGGTAGATACGGCCCGTGCCGACGGGCACTTAAAACCTTGCGATAAACATAGATGGGTATTTGAAGTTTTTTGTATATAATTTAACGAAATATTAACGAAAAAGCTTCCGAAAAGATAAAAACGAAACCACATGGGGGCAAATTGATACGTTTTAAACCACAGGGTACTAAAGTGAGAATGCACGAAACCACAGGGGGGTTTTGGAAGTTTTCTCTTCATTTTACAAGGTTTGATCAGCAGCAAAAAAAACAAAAAATTCATTGTGTTTCTCATATTTCCACCAACACATTTGGGAACAACAAATAATAACAATTAATTTGCTTACACATAACACTAAAAGATGCAAAGCAAATTAAGAAGATTCCATAATCTCAAAAAGAAAAGCTTCTGGAAATAAAATATTTAACATCAATTGATTTTGCTTATCATCTTAGTACCGAAGGGATCCTGAAAAATGTAAAAAGAGAATATTCTCTGAATAATTGGGTTTATAAATACAAGTATGAAAAGCGGATTGAACTTGTGCTCCTACTATTATCAGGTTCCAAAAATTCCAGAAGATGTACCATAAAAGATTGTAACGACACCATAGAGGATTGAGATTATCTTGTCTTTAGCATTTTTAGATCTAAATCTATTCATTTTTCTTAATGTAGGTTGTACCAAATGTTCATGAAACATATTTGATCATCATTAGACAATCGCATTATCTGCACAAGTATGTTTATGACTGAATAGTCTGTTCAAGTTAACATGCCTTTCTTTATGTTACATGGTGTATTAACTTGTCACAATCCAATCAATCATGCCATCCTTGGTTCACTTAATTTGAAGGCCAATCTGATCTACAATTTTAACTGCCCTGAGATCACATGATAATATGTAACACTTAGTAGTCCTACAAATCTAGTGCAAGCAATTTTTGAATTTAAACTCATTGCTTATGCATAATATACTGTCACTCCTTAACATTATACAACTAAAGCAAAAAAACCCACAAAACAAACACGTTTTATTCCTTGCTATAACACCATCACAGTTGATATAGAATACCCTATACAATGAAATGTCAGGCCTGTTTGAAAAGGCAAAAGAAAAAAAGAAACATTAGGTATGGACAAAAAAAGAAGAGAAATAGACAAATAGGAGAATACTCATTAGGTTTAAAGCATTTCTTATATGACATGAGTCTCATAAAAACTATCAGATCTTCAAAAGGTTGTAGCTCGAAATTCGTGTATTTGTTTGTTTAAATATTCTTACTACGTAAAGTTAAAGAAGAGAAAAAAATAATCATATTTTCATGTCTTCAGTATATATCCTTAGTGGAGATTGAGAAGTCATCCAAATTCATAGGAATGTTTGTTTTGTATTATCAAAACCATCCTTCACAAAGGCAAATTTATACGCCAGAAAAACAACCTTTGCAATGGAATATGCAAAATTAGCCTTGCTTGGATGTCGGATGATAACTTACTCAGTATGGAGTTTTTCTTGTGTAATTGAAGGTAGGAGTTTGATTTTTTCCCCTTGAAAGGCCTCGGCATTCATAATTTAGTAGGATAACATATTTTACCCATGAGATAATTTATCTAGTTCTCTAATTCCAAAAAATGACTTGAAGGCAAAATATGCTATTTCCATTCAGAATATTTAACCACACTCTTAGCTTCCAATCATAAAAAATAAAATTAAAAAAAAAAAAAATCCTTACAGCAAATAGGATATCACCAGATAACTTATTCCGACCTCCAAACAAGGCTTTCAGGTTGAACAAGGATATATATGAAATTTGCAACGTCAGTTAAGTAAATATCTCAACTAAGATATGAAGTTCACCTTATCATCAGCATGACCAATGATAGCAGGACCCCAGGAACCAACATAATCAATGTATTCATTACCATCAACATCCCACATCCGGGATCCCTTTACAGAGTCAAAAACAATGGGCTGGCCACCAACTGATTTAAAGGCACGAACAGGCGAATTAACACCTCCAGGCATCAGTTCCTAAAACAAAAGGATGTTTTGAGATCAGTAAAATTACACTCGTTGGCCAAAATTTTAGTAAAAACTCATTAGAACTAAATTAGAAAATAAACTATTAACATTAGAATGCAGCAACTGAAATCAAGGCCGGCGACAAAACATTTTTTAATTAGTTGTTCAAACCAAGATACTTATAATTTGAATAACAAGAGATAATGTGATTTGTCGAGCCATTAGGTGCCTACAATCAGGTAAATGACAAAAATATAAAGTTGTTATGGCAAGAAACAACATATATTTACAGCATTGCAGATATTGAAGCAAGCGTAGTGTCAGGGACTTGGCGACTTTTCAAACTGGCCTAAGTCCTTGGCCCAAATGGACAGCCAAAGGGCACCAAACCAATAGTCATTGTGGGAGACAAAGGGTCATGTAACTGCCAACGGACTTGATGGCTCCAAAACTGCCGGACTTAATGGCTCTAAAACTGCCAATGAAAACCCAAAGGCCATGGGCAACCCTTGGGATCACCTTGCATTCATGAGGGTTCTTTACCATGTGATAGTTGGTGAGTTAATGTATGTTTAATGGGTGAGTTATCGTGGGCTAGATTCATTTGTGCCTATAAATAGAGGGTTGGCTAAGGCCAAAAGAGAGTAGTGTAACTGTGTAAGAGTGTTTTCTGTAATTTATATTTCTAAATAGTGAAGTATTTAGTTTTTGCAGAACCTCTATCCCTCATCCCTCTCTCGTTTTATTTTTCTTGCACTTTGTCTTTGAAGGCGGATATCCGAACTTGCAAGATCGAGGTAGGCTTGCCCATCTTCTCGAGCAGGAAGGCAGGCGTTACACAGGCTATGGCAAGCGAAATCACCGAGTCCATGGCATTAGGCTATTTTAAGGTTGTCCCATTAGACATAAACAGGTTCAGATAGAAGAAACATCATAGTGGTGGGAGCATCATACATAGGCTAATTGTTTTCTCACCCATCAACATTAAAGATGCCATCTTCTATTGGACAGATGAGAACCAAACTTGTCCAACCAATCATTAATCTTATTTCTGTCGCAAGGTAACAATATCTTAAGAAAAAGAAGAAAATGATCAGAAACAGCAAATTCTACCCTACCCAACTGAAGCCTGTATACAATGGCAAGCCTAAGCCAAGAACTCAAAACCAACTTCAAATCATCTTATCAACATGGAAATCAAATCATCTGGTCAACATGGAAACTTATAGTTGATGGCATAGCTCTTCAGAGTGCACTTGTCTTAGAAGTGTGTGACAAGTGATTACTGTCCCGAGGCCTTGGTGAGTGGTCAATATCCATCCTTTATCATTTGATGATTTGAGCAGTCCTAGGTCTCTAACTCTGGCATTAGTTTTTTCAGTTAACAATTTACAAGGATTGTTAATTTTTGGATGCAAATTTCATAAGACTAGTGTTGCCATGTGGTATGTCCGTATTGGCCGGTTCTAATTCAATCCAATCCACATGAGATGTCAATTAGAATTTATCCTAATAAGTTAAGGATAAAGACATTATATATTAGATATTCTAATCCTAATCTCTATGTACGTTTACTTGTATAGCGATAGTTAGTGGATTTAGTTTTATATCCTGCTCTGACACATGTTTAGTTGTTGACTCCTAGGAATTGTTGTATGCTAGTTGTAGATTTCCTAGGATTGCTACAGATTTTGTTGGACGCTTCAAATGTGCAGAAAATTCTTGTACATACGGCAGATCTGTTGACATACCCCTGGAGCTTCCGCTGTGGACCCGGGGCATGACAAAATGTATAAGAGAAAATTGGCTAATGTGGCCAAGTGGAGGATTGTTGCCATGTGGTTAGGGGTGGCAATCCAGCTCGCTATTCGCGAGCCAACTCGTGTTCGGCTCGAAATGAGCTCGAGATCGAATCGCTCGTTTAGTAAACGAGTCAGGCATAAGTTGAAATTTTTAGTTCGTTTAATAAACGAACCGAACATAAGCTAGGGTCAGCTCACTCGTGTTCGGCTCGATAATAGCTCGAATACATATATTTTATATTTATATATATAAATCAATAATTATACATGTATATAATATAAATTTTTATTATTTAATTTTTAGCCCAACCTAAATATAAAGCCCAACTCAATTATAAAATGGTTCATTTATATGTAAAATTTTAACCATTAGATCAAAGTATAACGAGTAAGATCTTACAAATTCATTTTCTATATATATTCTTTCTAATCTTTTTAAATTCTTATTCATAAGCCAGCTCGTATTCGGCTCGTTAATAAACGAGCCGAATACGAGTTGAATTTTTTGGCTCGATACTTTAACGAGCTAGCTCATGTTCGGCTCGTTGACACCCCTACATGTGGTATGTCCACATTGGTCGGTTCTAATTCAACTCAATCCACATGCGATGTCGATCAGGATTTATCCTAAATAAGTTAAGGATAAGAACAAATTATATATTTTCTATTAGTTAAAAAATATATTTTCTAATAAATAACTTACTAGAAAAAAAGGAAATCCTCTTTCTTCTTTCTCTATATTCTATCTGGAATTTCCACCTACGTTTCCGGGGTTTTGGGGGTGGACAATTGTGGAGACTCTAATAGCCTTTCACGAGGATCAAGCATAGAGATCCTGACACGACGTCCGATCGCAGATCCAGGAGGTCGTAAGATGAATACGACGATCCGAAAAGTTCTTCCGTTGGAACTACTATAAATATGATATTTTACGGTGGTTAATATTTCCTATAAGCACTACTATTCAGCCACAATTGTTTTCTTATTGTATATCATGTGAGGTTTGAAATTCTTTTATATAATATGACTAAAAGGATCTACAAGTCTTTTCTAATCATTGAGAAAATAGTACATATTTTCCAAAGTTTTACCTTTTAATGTTCAGAATAGCATATCACATAATCACTAAGATTACAACACAAGAAAT
Organism: Aechmea fasciata; assembly: GCA_025177825.1. Lineage (NCBI taxonomy): Eukaryota > Viridiplantae > Streptophyta > Magnoliopsida > Poales > Bromeliaceae > Aechmea > Aechmea fasciata. Next base: position 4,096,467 of record CM045935.1, read on the forward strand.
CTTCACTTAAAAGCTCCTTCGCCGGTCAATTATGTGTTCTTTAATTAGTATTGAGAGAGAGCTTAGATCAATTTCATTTTTATTCTATGCAGTATCGATAGAAGAACAACACTATCTCTAATAGTAAAGCACTCTGGTTATACAATAGAGGCAAGCTTTCCAATTCACAAAGAAAAGCATAATATATGATAATCAAGCTATTCTCACACAATTTATTTATATTTTGTGAAGGTTTTTAACTATTAAAATTAGTGCCTACTTGTAAAAGGGTGTTTTCAAAATCAGAAGCAATTTTTATGCTGTGTGCACTCATACTAAATTTTTGTGCTTGTTCAAACTAAAATTTAACTCAAGAGCACACTCCTATACCAAAATGCTTTGTTCATTTTGATTAATGCATTATTTTGCAGAGTTTAGTAGTGTGTTGGTATAGATTCACAAGCATTTTTTTACTAAAGCAACAATTTGTGAGTCTAGCCATAATGTCAAATAATGCAAAAATCTTTTTTCAAAAGTAATTGGTACTTCAACTCATCGACTCAAGCTATCAGCTATAAAGTTTTCATAGAATGTAAAAATGATCAATAAGAACCAAAATCGACATAGCAAAATGATAACCAAGATCATACTTTTCAGGAATGAAAACTATAAATTAAATCTACTCGGACGAGCAAAACTCAGTGACTTCTTGAACTCAAAATCTTAGAATGCATAAACAAATCAACAAACAGATTGCATTCAACATACTAATCAGCATAAACAGCCAGGTGCATTCCATGAACCGACAAAACGAGCAAGCAAAATAATCGAACACAAAAATAATGCAAAATTTCCCCTGAACCAAATAAACCCATATTTACATCTAGGAGTTACAATTAAAAAAAAAAAAAAAAAAAAAAAAAAAAAAGAAAAAAAAAGACCTAACCGAAATTGTTTAAAAAAAATAAAAATTGCAAACACAAAATACCCACAAATAGCATAAAATTGTAGAGGGGAAAAAAAAGATGAAAAATAAAAGAGGACATGGGAATGCAACCTTAGCAGCGTTGCATGTTTCCTCGGATTTGTCGAGGGCGAAGCTCTTCTTCTGGACGGAGACCGCATTTCTTATCACGGTGGCGACGCGGCGGCTTGGCGAGCGCGAGGGCTTCGTCGAGAGCGCAGGGAACAGAGAGCCGCTGTAGCCGACGCCGGAGACGCTCGTCATCTCCCTCCCTAACTCTCGCTGTATATTCGCGGATGAGTTGCTACAAGGAAGAGATAAGAGAACTCTTTCTAGCTCTAGGTCAAGGTCAAAATAGTAGAGGTTGTGGATTGGGCTTTTCTTAAGCGGGTTTTGGTGCATGGCCGAAAGCCTACCACCACCGCCGTTATTAGATAAAATAAGAAAAAGATATGTGATATGCGCGTTCTCCGGTGTAGGAACGCAGAAAATATATCGTAACCGACTCACCGCGATATGCGGAACGCAATATTAACGGAAACAAACGGAGTATTTTCCCAACGTACTTTCTCACCGCACGTAACGCAGTCTCCCCGCAATACCAAACGAAGCCAAAGACAAAGGAGGAACGGGGGGTCCCGCGGCCTCCTTTTTTAGGGCTTGTTTCTTTCTTTTCTTTTTCATACCCGCCACGTCACCTCTATACCCGCGGCCTCCTTTCTATTCTTTCAAAGACAAGAATTTTTCGTACCCACCACGTCACCTGTATACCCGTTGCATTCTAGAATTTTTCGTACCAAACACCACTGCCAGATTCTCGTCCTCTCCAGTCTGACCGTCGTCTCTTCCGGTCATGACGGCCATCCTCCCCCTACTGTTGCGCCGTCATTCTTGTCCGATGATCACTTTCTAGTCGTCCCGGCTACCGCTTGCTCTCGCCGCCTCCCCCACCTGCATTTCCACCCTGCCGACGACTCGCCTCTCTCCCCCACCGCCCTCCTCTCAGCCTTTTCCTCCCTCTGCCGCCTCACTTCCCTCCACATCTTCGCCCTTCTTCCTATCTCCTTCCGCTGGCTCAAACACTTTCCCACGTGGTATGTTCGTATTAGCTAATTCTAATTCAATCCAATCCACATGAGATGTCAATTAGGATTTATCCTAATAAGTTAAGAATTAAGACATTATATATTAGATATTCTAGTCCTAATCTCTATGTACGTTTACTTGTACATCGATAGTTAATGGATTTAGTTTTATATTCTTCTCTGATACATGTTTAGTTGTTGACTCCTAAGAATTATTGTATGCTAGTTGTAGATTCCTAGGACTGCTATAGATTTTGTTAGACGCTTCAAATGTGCAGAGAATACTTGTACATACGGCGGATTTTTTGACAATTATGAACATTGGTCGATTGGTCGATTCTAATTCAACTCAAGTCACATGAGATGTCGATTAGAATTTATTCTAATAAGTTAAGGATGAGAACAAATTATATATTTTTTTATTAGTTAAAAAAAATATATTTTCTAATAAATATCTTACTAGAAAAAAAAATCCTCTTTTTTCTTTCTCTATATTCTATCTGGAATTTTCACCTACGTTTTTAGGGTTTGGGAGGTGGATAATTGTTGAGACTCTAATAGCCTTTCACAAGGATCAAGCATAGAGATCCCGACACGACGTCCGATCATAGATCCAGGAGGTCGTAAGATAAATACGACGATCTGAAAAGTTCTTCCGTTAGAACTACTATATATATGATATTTTACAGTGGTTAATTTTTCCTATAAGCACTACTATTCAGCCACAATTGTTTTCTTATTATATATCATGTGAGGTTTGTAATTTTTTTAATATAATATGACTAAAAGTATCTACAAGTCATTTCTAATCATTGAAAATAGTCCATATTTCTTAAAGTTTTATCTTTTAATATTCAGACTAACATATCACATAAACACTAGCTATGTTTGGTTGGAGGGGTTAAGGGTGGAATAAAGAGTTTATTCCACCCTTATCCCCAAAACACAAAAAATATTTGGTGGGAACACTAATTCCCACCCTAACGGGCTATTATAGAATAGTCCGTTAAGAGGCGGGAACTAAATAGTTAATGTGTGAATTAGTGTTTCCAACCCAAGATGGAGCAATTTGAGATAATCATAACCCAGTTTGTTTCCACCCATGAAGAGAGAGAGAAATTTTTTTAATTTATTATAAAATTTAAATTTCGTAAGTTTAAAAATTAAAATTTATAATCTTTAAAATTAGAAAATAATTTATAATTTAAATTATTTAATTTTAAATTTTAAATGTCGATATTTTAAATTTTTTATATTTAGAATTTGATATTTTGTATTTTTAAATTAAAATTTCATCTTAAATTTAAAATTTTAATTTTTTAAATTTGTAAATTTGAGATTTTAAAATGTTAAAATTTAAAAGTTTATATTTTAAATTTCAAAATATAAATATAAAATATAAAAATTTAAGTTTTAATATAAAGAAAGGGATAATATCATAATTTTTTATTTATAACTCTATTTTAATTTTTATTCTATTTTACATAACCAAACGTTACTTTTTTTTATTTTCAGAAATAATTTAATTTTCATTCAAACGCAAAATTAATCTAATTTTTACTTATACCTCAATTTATATCTATCCCTGAAATAACTATTTTTTTCTTATCCCCGAATCAAACAATACCTTAAAATTCGTGTGATTCGGATTGTTCTATTAACCTTTACAACTGTTCTATTATGATATAAAAGTGTTCACAATTCTACCAGCTGATAGGAGTGTTCTATTATATCCTAAAAATAGTCTATTATGCCATAAGAGGGTACAATTACAACTCATACATGTTCGCAAGTATAAAAATTGAATATTCTAAACCCTATACCCTTAGAACATTCCTATCAGCTGGATTGTGAACACTCCTATCAGCTGGCATAATAGAATATTCTAAATCACAAGCTTGTATAATAAAATTCACAATCAATGGATTATGAACACTACTATCAGCTGGCATAATAGAACATTCTAGATCATAAGCTTGCATAATAAGAATTCACAATCAATGGATTGTTAACATTACTATCAACTGGCATAATAGAACATTCTAAACCCTAAATCCTAATCATAAATTCTTTATTTTTAAAAATACAATATAAAATGGGGTCAAATGCATACAGTCGCAATGGGGTCAAATGCAAGTCCCTGCCAAACATAGTCAATTGGAAATATCCTGCCAGCGAAAGGAAAGATGTCCTCCTGCAAAGTCAAAGTATGCGAGATATGTCCCTGTAGTGCCTTTATCGTGGACATATCTGCTCTATCTGCGAGATATGTCCCATAAGAAAGCATACAGTTGGGAACATTGCGTGTCCTCTGCCTGCAGGGGTTACATTTTCCCGCTGGTTGAATACAATTTGGAATATTGACTAAAATTTTATGTGGGGAGGTTTATATGTAAATAACCTAAAATGATAATATATCGGCAAATATACCACTAATATCCCAAAATAAAATTAATCGGCTAGTAGGTGAAGAAATGCGGAGCACGCAAAGACAAATCGCAACTGTAACCCTAAACCCTAAAAAAAAACATGATTTTATATTAAATTGAAAATTAAAAATAAAAGATTATAAAACTTCAAAAAATTTTATGTTTGAGTTGAATCTTTTGTTTTGGTTGTGGCCGAATTAGCTCCGAAATCGTTTCCAATTTTGGACGCCCACGAGTGAAGGAATGCGTGACGGATACTGGGATGGATAGGGGAGCAGTTGAGAGGCGACCTCCTACCAATGGAGAGAGGCGAGGCCAAAAGACACCTTCCAGACGGCTTGGGATAGAGAGACCGAGAAAGACAATGTGTGGAACGAGCGCTACCGAACTTCTGTCCGATGAAGTGCCCTGCGAGAGAGAGAGAGAGAGAGAGGGAGAGAGAGAGAGGCGAGGGAGCGATAGAGAGGCGAGGGACCAAGAGAGCGAGAAACAGAGAGAGGCAACTATGCGGGAGAGGAGTATATTTTAGAAGCTAGGTTATAGTTATTTTTAGTAACATGTAAAATGGGGGTGACCTTATAAGCTACGGTGCTAGTAGCTTAATTTCAGTCGTTGGATCGTGCAGTTGTAGGATTTATACCCAAGGCATTATGTACAGGTAGGTTTTTCCTAAATTTTTAAGAGATAATTGCCTATATACCCCTCATACATTTGAAAATATCTGATTTACCTCTACTTTTTTTTTTTTCTTTTTAAAATACCCCTCATATGTTCCATCGTTATTGCAAAATACCCCTGCAATTATCTCTTATTAAGTTAATTTGAGTTAAACGTGAGTTAAATATTTACTACAGTTAAAAAAAAATTAAAATACTAATTTTATCCTTAACTTAAGGGCAAATAAGAAATGTTGGTGAGGATAGAGGGGTATATTAGAAAAGACCAAAAATGAAAATATTTTTTGTGCCATGACTTTAAAGGGCAAATAAAAAAGACGGTGATGGTGGAGGAGTATATTTGAAATGGCAAAATAGTAATTTTATAGAGATAACAGAGTTAATTAACATATTTTAACTCTAGGGACATATTAAAAATAGATTGGAACGTAGAAAGAATATTTTTAATATTAACCTTCTAAAAATGGTAAATTGAAAAGTCTAAAAATGGAACATTCGAAACTTTCAAAATTTTTTTTTTGCTCCTGACTTTAAGGGCAAATAAGAAAGACAGAAATGATGGAGGGGTATATTTGAAAGGGCAAAATAGTAATTTTATAAAAAGTAACATAGTTAATTAAAAAATTTTAACTGCAATATTAGAAATAGGTTGGAACGTAAAAAAAAAAAAAACTTTCAATAGTATATATAAGCAATTGCCCCCCAATTTTTTAAATCCGGCAGAGTCGGATTCAATGTTTAGTTTTGACCTACCTAGTGGCACGTGAACGGGGGGTGATTGCCTGATTGGTGAGGTGTGAACCCCACCACCTCCACCTCCTGCGTTCTCGTCTGCGTGTGCAGCGTCCGCGATCTCTCTTCCTCCTCTCCGCTTGCTCATCCAGCGCGGGCGGCAGGCCCCGAGTGCTGAGCTCGACGCCATGGCCGACGACAGGACCCCCAAGGTCAGCTCGTCTCTCCGCATCTCCTGCCACTCTTTTTTGCTTCCTGTGATTACTCCAACATTTAGGCACCGAAATAATAATTATGGTTATGTTAGGGTATCTCCTGCTGGCCGGATTTTCTGAACGGTCGATCGATATCTTCACGCTGTTCTTTGAATTTCTCTCGGCATTGCTATATGTGTTGTTGATTAGGCTAATCGTGCTGATCATCTTTTTTAAGTCGCTCTGGCTTGTATTAAAGCCAAATAATATACTTGGGAGGAGAAAAGAAGAGAAAATGGCTCGCGACGCAGATTCCGATAGCTAGGGATTCACATCAATCGATACCGCCGTGGAGTTGGAGGGCGTTGGAGGGGTGAAAACGGTGGAATACGGTCGGATTTTTGACAAAACCATATTCTCATCCATATATATATTCTTTCCGGATGCGAATTCAGATGCAGATACGTGTCGGATGCTAAATTTTTGCTACCATATCCGCTAAAAATGAAGTCGGATTTGTATTTTGATGTTATTCAGATAATAATAATATATACTTATACTAATATGCATATATAAATATGAACTTAAAAATTTGAGTAAATAAGACAGACAATATATAATTAAAAGTTCACATTCGTGTTCAAACCCTCGCGTGCCTATATTTTATTCAATAAAATGTAATACTTTAACGTACATAAATGCAATTTTAACATGAAATCCTTAGTAAAACAAACGAAGAACACCGCCGAAAACAACTTTATCTTCCTACAATATATTAACATCCCTCTTATCTCTAAGTGGTGAAAACGGTAGAATACGGTGGGATTTTTAAGAAACCGTATTTGCATCCTATATTTTTTTTTTTAATTTTTTTCGGATGCGAATTCGGATACGAATATATGTCAAATGCTAAATTTTGACAACCATATCCGCGTCCTATCGAATGAGGTGTCGGATTCGATTGAAGTTTATCCTAACAATTTACACACCTAGTGGGACGTATGTTGGTGAGGCGGGCGTAGCGGGGTATCCCTCATGCTAATGATCTTGCATCCCTATGCAGGGATATGTATAAGCAATTTTATCAATTATAAACTAAATGCGGTCTGTTGTTGCCCTACCACTGATGGTCGTATTCTGTAAACTGAGATCAAGTCGGCCAAATTCTTGCTTTGACTTGTCGGCACAATCCTTTTCTACACATTTGCGAGCGTTTTCGAAGGTAATGTTCTAATGGAAAGAAGAGGAGATTGGTTCGTGATGACAGCCACTATGTAGTAGGACGGATTGCTAGTATAATGACGCCATGCATCGTGCATCATGAGCGAAAAGGATTGTTAGAGATAGGTTTAGATTTCTTTGTGAATCAGGACAGAAGCATCTCATGTATCTATTGAAACATCAAAATTTTTTTATTTTGGGAATTTAGCCCTAATTACATAGGATGTTTTTCTCCCTTTTCCTTTGTCGTGATTCGTTATTAGTTTCCTCAAGATTGACTATGGTATGATAATCAATTGTAAACCATTCACACTTGTAAGAGACTTTTGAAATTTGTGTTGTGCTTCCAGTTAAACCCCTGAAGCCACATTATTGTTAGAAGGCTTGGATAAAAATCACATTTTGTTTGAGTAGCTTGGCTTGGCGCTTAAATTATTCAATTATGGTGGTAATTGTACGACATCTTACCCTCAAACCCCACATTGCTTGGAGCTTGTGCACCCTTTAGTGTTCAAAAATTGCTAATTAACAAATAGAGCTATGTATTAGGCTTTAACATGTATTAAACTTCTATGTTGTGACAATCTTCAAACTTGATGGTATATTTTGACGTTTTTATTATTATTACTTCAGCTGTGCACTTCAGCTGGTGCTAAGTTTAATATTTTCCAATAAAGCATGTAATCAGCTCATCAAACTGTCAGTTAAAGTTAATTTACATTCCCTTTGTTTCCTTATTTAACTGTTGATTATTGTTGTTTTAAAAATGCAAGCATAAATGGGAACACTTTTCATAAGAACTTCAAAACCTAATTTTATAAGTTCTTTGTATTTTCTAGTGATTCGTTACAGTTGTAATTTCTTGTTTGTGTGACCAGAACATTGACATAGTTACAGCTGTTCAAGAACTCAATGAAATGTCCTCTAGAGAGCTTAGCAAGTTGCTGAAAGACTCTGAAAATTTTACAGTTCAGTACAAAACAAGAGATGGTTTTGTCAAGCAAGTAATTTCTCTCTCTCTTTGTGTGTGTGCGTGCACGCGTGCGTGCGCGTTCTCTGATTACTGTCTTTTTATCTACTTCTTCGTGATTACTTTTTTTATTCCCTGACATCAGTGTTCTTTTTAGATTGATATGGAAAAACTTGCCTCTTCTCTTCCTCTGCACCTTATGGCTGTCATCTTGTCACCCGATAGAGATACAAAAATGGCGTATCTGCTTCGTGGTATTCGTCTTTTGCATACTTTGTCTGAATTGGCAACACGACATGCTAGACTTGAGCAGGTACTTCTTCACCTAGCCATATTCAAGTATAAGAATGTAACTAGAGATGAATTTACTGAACATGTCCTTTGTCGTTGTCAAGGGAGGTTTCCATGTGATAACTTCAACTTTCAGTTGCTAATTCTGCTAGTGATTGGCATCACTAGTCTATAAGTAAATTTAGTCATCATCCATCCTTTCTACATTTTGACGGTCGTTTCAAATTAGATTGAGAACAATATGCCATTTGGCACCTTTAAACTATCATTGCCCACTTAATGGGCTCTTTCTTCTTGTAAAAATGTTTGCCTAATAGATGGTTCAAAGTGTAGCATCTCTTTGGGGTCCGTCTCTTTCCAATTTGATACTCGTCACACCATAGGAATTTAATTTTTATAACAATTGCCGCGCTTCTAATGTATGATTTTTCTCCAGGTTCTCCTTGATGATGTCAAACTATCTGAACAAGTAATGGACCTGGTCTTCTTCATTTTGATTGTTCTTGCACATCAAAAGCAGGTTCAAACCTCTGCAAACAAAATCACGATTACTATAACAGATTGGTTGTTGGGCCTATTTGGCCTCGTTAGAACTCTGCAGAAGTTTTATTTGAGTGCAACTGTTTGAAGGAGTACTAGTTTCTTTCTCTTTATTAAAATCTCCTCAATAGCTTCTCATTATAGTGTAAGCAGAAGCTTCAAATTGAGTGTTTGCTTTAGGGTTTGCTTTAGGGCCAAAAAGCTCATTTTTCTGTCGAAGCCAGAGCAAACTGATGCTTACATCAGGTTCCTTATGAAATTTCCAATAACTTCTTTTTTTTTTTTTCCATAATTTAGGACAACCATCTTGGCGCATCCCCTTTTTTGCATTCTGCACTCGTAGCCTGCAGTCTCCATCTTCTAACAAGTTATCTTTCATCACAATGGCCTGATCTTGTTCATGCTTTACTAGCGCATCCGAAGGTATAAGTTATGCAAACTGTTGCTTGCAACAACTTCAACACCGATTGTTATTCGAAATTTCCCTTTTCCTGTTAAGCGTTGTCAAAGTTTGCAAAGTTGTCTTTTCAGTGCTTTGTCTACGGTATTGTTCTTCATTGTAGAATATGTACTGCCTTAACTTTTTCTTGACGATGAAATTATCAAGGGTGTATACACAAACACAATAAACTTGGTTGTTTTACTGCATGCATTAAAAGATGGTAAAATATATAAACCAAGAATTTGGATTATTTATAGGGCCGAAGCAAATTGATTGTTTAAAAAAGGACTACCAATTAACTATATTTTCTTGTTGTAGATCAAAGAATTAGGCATTATAGGGTTTATTTTGTTTGTTTTCTTTCTAAATGTTTTACAACAAATACACCTCATTTGTGTATATATCAGGACCTTTTACGTAGTTTGGTTGCTTCATGTTGAGCTTGCAATACGTAAAGAAACAAAATGGGACCAGAACACACAATGCCAACAGGTGTTTGGATAGTGGGTGTGAATTTACAGTGGGGAATCATTGACTCGTCCAAGGAGCAAAATGTGAGTTTGAACAAAAAAAAAAAGGGAGATAAAGGAAGAAAAGATAAATGTATGTTAAAGTTTAACTAAGCTGTGCTGGGATAGTTTGAGGGAGGCAAGGAGAAAAATGTAAAAAGGAGAAAGGGCCAGTTGTACCTAGATGAGAACTCAACAAGAACCCCAATCCAGATCTTGTGTCCTGAAGGTGCATTTCAAACGTGGATCGCACGAAGTGGTGAATTTATGTTCTAATTTTATTTGTTAGGTTACATAAAAAGAAATTTGATTCACAAGATAAATAATAAAAAGAAATCAAAACGTACGAAGAAGGGGAAAAGGTGAGTTTTAATTAGGATATATAATAACTTATCCAAAAACGTAATGAAAGGGATGTTAATACACAGATGAGTTCATCTGGCATAATATTCTTAACAGCAAATCTAATTTGGAGACTAGTTTGGCATCAAATCCACCTCAGACAATCTATAGAAATGACTCATTAATAGCAGTTTTTAGATAGAGAATACTCTATTTTTGACTGTGTTTTTGGAAGCATGCTTCCTAATTGTTGTACTTTAATTATTTATTTGTTTAACAAAATCTATACTAATTAACAGAAAAAGAAATGTTAAGTGTGTGCATGTGCAAGTTGCATGCACATGTGTTATCAACAAGTTTCTATGTACATATGAATGTATATATATAAAGTCCGGCGTTGGTGCTTTTAAAGGCACCAAGCACTTGGTGCTTGTAAGTTTTCCACCGTTAGATTTATCCTTTTGATCAATTCCACCCCTTAGATCATTCTATTTCACCAACCACCCACTCAACCCTAGGGGACCAATATCATCCTAACGCTCCAAATTTTCATCCAAAGGCCAAAAATTCACAAGCACTTATTACTTGGTAGTTTTAAAAGCATATGAGCTCAATTCTATATATATGTATATATATATATATATATAGAGCAGGGCTGCTGTTCTCTTAGGAGCACGGAGGCCTTCGTGCTCCTGAGCCGTTTTCGATGATGGAATTTTCGAATTGACGATCAGCTCCGTTAGACTTGATCTAGCGTATTTGAAGTTTCTAGAAAATAATTTTTGCGGTTTTTCGATATCATTTACCTAGCAATCGGAAGATTTCAAAATCAATAATTTTTAACGGTTGATATATGTCGTTTTCAAGTTTAACTGTGTAGAAGTATGCAAATCAGATGAAATTTTGATACAAAATTCTTTATACTATCTACAACAAGATCAATATTTCGATCGAAAATTTTAGTGCTATATCACCACTTTTTATAGGATTTTTATTTTTAGTCGTTAAAAATTATTGATTGTGAATCCTTTCAATTGTTAGGTAAATGATATCGAAAAATCGCAAAAATTATTTTCTAGAAACTTCAAATATGCTAGATTAAGTCTAACGGAGCCGATCATCGATTCGGAAATTCACTCTCTCTCTCTCTCTCTCTCTCTCTCTCTCTATATATATATATATATATATATATATATATAGAGAGAGAGAGAGAGAGAGAGAGTTTTGCTAGAATACTATCGGTAGTAAACGGCTCGGTTTACTACCAATTTGTTTTCGATTATAGAGCTTCCAAATTGATGATCGGCACCGTTAAACATGATCTAAACCATTTAAACTATCTGGAAATCAAATTTCACACATTTTCGATATTGTTATCTTGTCCATCAAGTGAACGAGAAAAATGAATGGTGGAAATGAATATCCTTCAAAAAGTGATGATACAATTTTTATATTTGAGATCTAGAGTCTAGATCTTATTTTAAATAGTTTAAAGAATTTTCTAACAAAAATTTAGTTGATTTGAACTCTTCTATACCGTTAAACGAGCAAACGCACCATATCGGCCATTAAAATTATAGATTTTGTGACCCTTTGATCGTTCAGTTAGTGATGCCAAAAAATCATGAAATTTGATTTCTAGATAATTTAAATAGTCTAGATCATGTTCGACGGTGCCGATCGTCGATTTGAAAGGTCTATCATCAAAAACAAATCGGTAGTAAATCGAGCATAGTAGCCCAGTCAAACTCTCTCTCTATATATATCTATATATATGCATGAACTAATGTATGTGTGTACTATATGTGTTATATATATGTGTTTGTGTGGCGTGCACATCCCATGAGTTTCTCAAAGTACCATATCTGTACAATTCTCCTAATATATACCAACTATAGCCTTTTGGGGTCCCTGCCTTTATACTGGGGCGAGTGGATGTAGCCCAAGTTCATTATGATCTTGGACGACATGTTGAGTATACAAGGCATTATTTACAGCTCGCTATATTAGAATCATAAAGTCAACTAAGATTCAAGAAATCCTGTTAGTACAATCCTCCTGATGTCATTGTGGAACTGGAATGTTTACAATTCGATTTAGTGTATGTATGCTTAACTTGTGAATGGGTTCACATGTTTCTGGCATTGCTCAAATTTCTACAGCTCGAGATGAATTCATATATTTGTGTATTTTCATATAAGTTAAACATTTTTACTTTAATGACTGGTAACAAAAAAAAACAACACCTGTGCATAGAATCCATATTAATTAATGGCACATGCGTGGCACACATCATGAACCCAAGGCAGGTTTTGAACCTTACACCTCATTTGATACTGTTGCCTTTTTTTTGTTTCCTTAAACGCAAATACACGCGATAGTGTGTGCAAGTGGATAATAAACTGCTTGCATTTCACATATCTACGGCGCTTCTTTTGGCAACAAAATAATGTAAACTTAGTAGTAACTTCCTTTTTTTTTTGTTAATTCAATTTTTTTGAAGATGATGCCATTCCATATCCAAGCATTGTACTTCACAAACTAACTTGCAATGATAAGAATAGAGAATTCTATTTGCCAGTTCAATCCAATTACATAGAAGCAAGAATTTAAGTGCCGTAGCAAGGGGAGCTTGCAGGCAGTCAAGCACGGTACGACACTGTGCGCGCTGTATCGTACCGACGTACACTGATCACAAAAATACCTATGTGTCGACACAATATAACACGAAATATTAAAATTTTTTGGCACCAATATATTCTATTTGCTTATTATATAATTTTATCTAATCTTTTTCACTTTATTGAAATAAGTATTTGTTAATTTCAAAGAAAGAGGGCGTTGAGCCGAGCCATCGACGTAGGGTTCATATTGTGCTGATACCATGTCAGCACGTTACGGCACATTGGGCACGGCCTGTGCCGATAGGGACTTAAAACCATGCATAGAAGTTGTGTTTTAAAAAATGCCACCAATACCTAATGAGGCCTACTTATTTACTTTTTTAAATTATCTACACTGCTGATGTTCTAAATAGTTATATGCAATCAATAACACCTCCGTTAAAATTCATGCTAATAATAATTCTGAAAAAAAAAAAACTTGAAATTTATAAGATTGATAGCCTTTAAATTAATTCAAGGTACTCTTTTCTTGATTAGTTTATCTTGTACTTAGGCAATTGCTAGCACCTCGCTGAGCTTGTTTCCATGGTCATCTTGAATCACAATTGATGGCATGCATGCGCAAAGGGAGCTGTCCACTTGATTCGTGGCTTGTACTTTAGAGGCATTACTTTGACAGCTCATATTTATATGTTTAGCCACATTCTTTTCCTTGTTTCTTGCATGCTTTCAGTGCATGCGTGCTTCAATATCTAGTTTTTCACCTCTGGTGTATATGATTTTTTTTTCTAATTTTAATCGTATTGCTATGTCGCATTTATTGCACTGATGGTTTAGCATGATTTTTTCTTTCTTAGGTTGATATATTCATGGATGTGACCTTCAACAGTCTGCATGAAGATATTAGGATTTTGAGGACCAAGCTGTCAACTTTAACCGATGAAGTCTTACTCGACAAGTCTAGTCTTCCTGCTGCTGTGAGGACTGCTCATTACATCTGTCAACAATGTGAGGCTTCATTGCAGTTTCTTCTGTCATTGTGCCAGCAGAAATCATTCCGCGATCGTGTCCTTAGAAACAAGGTGAACTCAAACAAAGTGCAGAATTCTTATTTTTGTTCGACTTTGTATGTAGGGCCTGTTTGACCTGGCTGGGGCTTCTTTTTTTTTTTTTTTTTTTTTTTTTTTTGTGCACAAATGATGTCTGAGTTGACCTATAAGCAATAAAAAGGTTTTCGTTAAAGTATCCATGACAGCTTTTGTTGTAGCAGAAGCAAAATCTTCAATTTGGAGATTTCTGCTTTTGCCATTCAGAAGCTCATTTGAGCTTCTTGCTAGCATGAAAGCTCCAGATTTTTAATTGGCCAAAAACTTGGCTCTTGAACATTTCTAGTTTTCTACATTTATAAAGTGGATGGCTCTTTTGGGACCCAGCCTAAGCAGGCTTTTTCTGAAGATGGGGAAAAGCACAATTTTTAGTAAAATGGATTAATGAGCAGAATGAGATTTATAAATATCTTTTATACCATGCTGCTTTTCAACATTGCTATTCAAGTGTATACTTAATCTTATTGAACTAACTCTTTAAATATAATGCAGGAACTGTCTAAAAATGGTGGCATTCTATCACTGGCTCGAACGGTTTTAAGGTTGAGCATTCCAGAATGCCTTAAGGAGTCTTCTGATGTTGTTTCTGCTGTTTCCAGACTGAAGGCAAAAGTTCTATCTATTGTAAGCTTTATTGAATTGCATCATTATATCTAGTACGAACTGAGAGTTAATACTAAGCTACTAGTTTTGTTTCTCTCTCTCTCTCTCTCTCTCAGTTGCTGCAGCTCTGTGAAGCAGAAAATATCTCTTACCTTGATGAGGTTGCTGGTTCCTCAAAGAGCAAGCAATTGGGACAGTCTGTTGCATTAGAGGTGAGTTATTTTGCTTGGAGATAAATTACTAAAATTATTATGCCTCATATGGAACTTCTTACATTGCCAAATTAAAATTTTTTTTTTTAATGCCCCATGAATGCAGTTTCTTGATTTGCTGAAAACCCAATTCAGAAGAGAAGGAAAGAAGCCTGCCACTTCTCATGAGAGGAGTAATCCGAGGGGTTTCCTGCTTATAAATGCACTGCGTCTAATTGACATATTCTCTGATGACTCAAATTTCCGATGTCCTATTATGACTACTACCGTATAATAGACATCCAAATCTTGCTGTAATTTTTCTTAGGGTTAACTGCACCAAGGGCTATCCAGCCATTTCGCGAGGTTTCACTTCCATCCCAACCTTATATATGTCATAATTAAGTCCTTGTTGGTAGATTGTGTAGACCCACGTGCATCCGACATGGGAATTTCTGTTCAGATGGTGTGGACAGTAGGCCCAAATGCATCCCACCTGAGTCTATGGAGCTCTGTGGTTGTAGTACAACTAGAAGGACTTGATTGCATTAAATACGAAAGTTTAGGGGCAAATTGTAACGATTGAAAGGTTTGGGACCAAAGTGAAACCTCATGCAATGGTTGTTTAACCCTTGTGCAACTTACTCTTATCTAAAATCTGATTTATCTTCCAATTTGTAATCTTGTCTTTTCCAGGTTCCTTTTCTAACTGAAATTTTCGCTGTTCCGAATGAAGAGTTTGTTGGCAGTTGGTGCTCTGAGAATCTGCGAACAATCGAAGAAGATGCTAATCTAGAATACGACCCACTTACTGCAGCTGGCATTGCACTGGTTTCTCTTGGAGAATCAACTTCTTTTCTTTTGACTGAAACTAATTATGTATGCCCTTTTATCATAAATAGCATGCCTTCAGTTACGTATGCCCAACTGAGGACTTCATGTTTGGTCAAAATAATAGCAAATCTTCATGTTTTCGTTCCTAATATATGCAAAGGTCAGATATCTTACTCGTTATGGTCAAAGTGTTCAGTCATTTCCTGTATATGCAGCTAATCAAGCTCTATTGCTATAAAACAGAACAAGAAAGAGATTTGTTCCTTCACCAGTTCCACAATTACTTGCTCCAAGAGAAGCCTGAATCTTCCACATTCGTCCCAAATTCCTATTTACCGAGGGCTACCTCAGTTTATAAAAACTTATGTACAGTTATTTTACCTGTCCTCTTGGTTAAGTATATGGCTTTTTTTTTTTGTTTTGCAGAAAGAAAGAAAGAAGAAAATCTTTCATTTTTGCAACTACAGCTCACTTTCAATTTTGCAACCAAACTGCATCTCCACCAGAGGGTTCTGTACTTAAAAATTGTCAACTAATTGTCAAAAATAGTGCAACATGCTTATGTAGTGCAAGTATTATATGGTCAGTTAAGGGCTATAATTGCAAAATGAAGGGGTGTCCTGTTATTGCAAATTGACCAAAAATGTTTTTTGTTTGGTGCAAAAATGCGGGAGTATTTACTCTTAAGAGTTGTCACTATTATTTTCCCTCATTTGAATTTGTAAACGTGAATGTGCAGGTTCGCTGTTACTGTATGCGAAATCTTTGATACCTAACCTCTTGATTGAGGATGATGTCCAACTCCTAAGGTGACACGAGCAATTTTTCATCAATAAAGTTTTCTTTTGTTGCTCATTTCCTTTCTCTTTACCAACAAAAGAAATAAAGTTTAGTGTACATATTATTTTCCTAACCTTTCATTCAAGATGGACTCTGTAGAGAGCTTTTCCCAGAAAGCACTCTTCTCTAAAGAAATCACATCAACAAAATTGAATACATTATCGGAAATTAGAGTTGTTCTGTATTAAGAGAATTGCATAAATATGTTTGATTGTTTGGTCTATTATTTTTATTTTTATTTTTTAGTGATTCGATTGTTATAAATCAATTGTTGCTGTTTTTCATTGCTGATAGTTCTTTTGCAGGATATTTACTGATACACTTCAGAATTTGACTAATCTACAGGTTGGAGAAAATCTTGTAAGTATATCTAACCGTAATTGTACCGTGGTTAACTTCATCTGATATTAATTTGTATGAGCCATACCATTTATTGTGCCTCACACATCTTTGAAATTTACTGCAAAAATTGAAACTGGTTATAAGTTGCATTAAACGTATCTGGATTATTTGCAATTAAATGTATCTATATGGTTTTGATTACATACCATTCAGTATGATCAACAAAATAAGTTAAAAGCTTGCATTCTTCGGCTTTGACATTGTAGTTGTTCTTCTTTATTGAGAAAAAAATGTAAAGCCAAAGAGAAGGCTCCTTGACTGTAATGTTCTTGATAAAATATTAGTCAGTCCTAATTATTTCTTTCCCTAAATGTTCCCTTTTTATCTATATATTTTCCTTTCAATTTTTACAGTCCCAGTTTCTTTTTAGTTCACAGTAAACAAAAATAAACATTCTATTCCCCCACTATAATTACGACTTTCGCTCAATTGCGATCCAAATTCCGCAATTTTTCGTGATTTTCATTATTTTCTTCCTTGAATTTGTGCTGATTTCCACAAGTTTTCGTGATAATTTTTGTGTATATATATATATATATATATATATATATATATATATTTGCCCAATTGATATTTCTGAAGAAACATAACCCGAAACGTCTTTTTTTTTTTTTATTTCATAATAATTAATAACATCCAGAAAATACTGCAAATATATAATTTTTTTGAAATTCAGAGAAAATTTTTGAGTGTTTCTAGAGAAATTTTGACTCAATTTTTGTTTTTCTTTATGCCCAATTTGATATTTCCGATGAGCCTAGAAGCTATATTTATTTTCTAAACTTCTTGGATTACTCTAAAGCCTTATTTATTTTTCTTGTTCCATCTTATTCCAACGTTGAATTTACCTGATCAGTAGGAATATTGGCACCTGCCTTAATTCATAAGTGAATTGCACATTAATCTGATTGATCATTCTCTTGAGGCCGACCCACTTTTAGCTGCCTGACTGCCAATGCAGCTATTGCTTTTGCATGAACTACATTAGGATTTAACTGAATGCAAGAGGAAAGTATTAAAGAGTTTATCTGGAAAAACATAATATCCAAAAACTTCAGTACAATTTATTGTAAAATCCAAAAACTTCCCACCAAATTTATATAAATTGTTTTCTTAACTAGTTCTGAACATTAAATTGCTACAGTATTTTGAAACCAAATATTACATAAGGTGCTTATTGAAGGTTGGTCTCAGCATTGCTTTGTCACTCCACATCTTCTAAATGAAGGGTCTGTTTTGCTGACTGAAGTTTTTGTAGAAGTTTGGCTTAGAGCCGTTCGAAGAAGCACTAGCAGCTTTTTAAGTAATACTGTTTTATCAGCTTCTCACTGTAGTGGAATCAAGAGCTCCATTTGCGGCCTAAAAGCTCATTGTAGCTTCTCGTTGTAGCAAATGCTTGAGACTTGTTGTTTTAACACCTTATTTTTAAAACTTTTGCTTTCTAGAGCAGGCCAAAAAAAAAAAAAATCCTGTAGCCCAACTGAGCAGTCAGTAAGCAAGTTGTGCATAGGTAGATAGAATATTCTGCACTTAAATTCCCTATAATTTGTATGGCACAAAGTCAAGCTGACCTAAGATCACTTGTGTTTCTTTCACGTGCCCTCCTTTGTGTAGTCATATTGCAGAAGCACGAGTTCATTCCTTTGGTTTTGTGCATTCTAAAGTGTTCTAGATCATGACTAGCTGATTTGGTGTTCAGTTTAGGGGGGTGATTCACATATTATGATTCCTTGTAGACAACGTAAATATACGCAGATCAATAAACAGTTACTGCTATTTGTGCTGTGCTTATATTGGCTTTTTATTTGTTTTTTCCTTTTTGCTGCGTTTGTCTATTTGGATATGTACAGTGACCCTCAGCACTATTTTTACTATAGCTAACTTCATTAATGATGGTTTAGGCGGCCAAAGATGAAGGCAATGCAGATGATGGTGTTGAAACTATAAAGCAATCTTTACCAAAACTATCGAATCCTTCTGACTCCAATTTCAACAAAATTCAGAAGGTAATTTCTGAAAGGGTTTTCTGCATATATTGGTAGGGTTTAGGGTTTAAGAATTTCGCAATCACTACATTAAGAGGGATAGTTCTTTCAATTTGGCGGTGTTTCTAATTTTAACTAAAATTGATGCTGAAAGGATATTCAAGATGGAAGTGGTAAACAAGAGACTTCAAATCTTGGTATTGATGTTGCAAGAGATCCTGCCAAAGACGTGCCTAACGATTTTGAGGTCAATCAAGCTACCAACAGAAATAAATATGGATCTTTTAGGAGCATAGAGAAAGAGATTTGTAATGTCGAAACAAACAGTGTGGAGCTCAACGTTGGCAAAATGGATCTTGATGTGATACCCCATGGTGGCGAGTGTGCCAAATCAGGAGAGTATATGAAAGAAATTGGCTTACAGGAAGATGAGAAAGCAGAAGCTACTCAAGGGGAAGAGAAGCTGCCGAGAAAACGAAAGCGTAATATTATGAATGATAAACAGATATCTGCTATTGAGGAGGCTCTTTTGGAAGAGCCTGAGATGCAGAGAAATGCAGCCTTGTTGCAGTCATGGGCAGATAAGTTGAGTAGCCAGGTATTGACATTATCAACTCTATGTTTTTCTCTTTTACTATTACAACTTTTCTGTTTGATGACAGGATTGCTTATTACTTTTTTCAGGGTTCAGAAATCACTGCATCCCAACTAAAGAACTGGTAAAATCTAATATTCATAGCATTACCTTAAATTCACGACTGGTCATAAAGTGGTAGTTCCTCCTCCTGGCTTGTTGTTTTGTTTTAATTAGATGCTGTGTGTGTGTGTGTGTGTGTGCGCACGCGCGATGCACGCACACACGGTGTGGATGTCGGTCTGCTTGTGTTACAAGTGTGTGGCTTGCATGCATGCACACCTCTATATATTGATTCATACTCATCATGTTCAAGTTACACTAATGTAATCTTTACACACTTATACACAACAGTGAAATCAGACCACAAAATCTGTAAAATTGAGATGTAAATGGTAAATTATTTGGTGTGATCTTCAACATCTAGAGGGTTTATACTTTATATACTTAAAAATCATAAGGTTTGGACACCCAATTCTTATGATTCCAACATCGAATACTGCCCTTGAAAAGTTATAGATCATTGATGTGTTTTTTGGCGCTTCATAAACAGGTTTTCAAACTCGCAGCATGTTATATAGTAAACTACACTACTGGTAAATGGACTTTGTGGTGAAGTTTTATTTTAGATTACCGAACTTCAGTTTGTTTTAATCAAGGCAATCAAACTTCAATTACTGTTTTAATTAGGTTATGCCATGGAATTTCATTTAATTTTCTCATAAAAGGATGATATGATAGTTGAATCAACCGCCACAGGATGATGTGGCGATGACTGGTTAGCTGACCTACTGTGTCATCCCAGAAGTATTATGATTCTATTATCACTTTTATCTTCAGGAAGTGATTTGACCGCTGTTTCGGCAGGACGCATTGTCACTAAGAGATGAACTAGTAGTTATCGCATTTTTAAGAAATGATACAACAATTGAATCTGCTTTACCTTATCTTTTTGTTCGGAAAGCTAAACAAAAGTAATAAAGTGATCTGACTGGAAGGGGTTAAAAAAAAGTGTAGTGCCTCAAACAACTCGGAAGCTCGGTGACTTGCAAGAAATTTCACATTTAACTTGTATAACCATTGCTGTAATTTACCCTATTTATATAGGCATTTTACTGCTTTTGATCGCATGCAACAATTCATATTGCAATTTAGGGCCTCTGTGGTTTGATTTTGCCGCTCTCTCCATCATCGATCAATGTGTTTTACGATACTGAAAATTATTGCATTAGTTTCAACCATTGTTAAACTGCAGGCTGAACAATAGGAAAGCTCGGCTTGCTCGAGCAGCAAAAGAAGCCCGCCATCCGTCGGAAGCCGAAACTCCCGACAAGCCGTCTGGACCCGCCGCCGCTCAGTTCTACGACTCCCCCGAGAGTGCTGGTGAAGAAAACTACTTACCCGCAAGACCAAGCAATCATCCATCCGTACTCAAATCCGCAAAAGCAGCAAGCGGAGAGGATAACAATGACATTATCCCTCAGCCGGCCGGACTCGCTCATGGAGTTCAACAGCTGAACAGCCCTGCGGCAAAATCTGCGTCATTTAAACCAGACGAACCTGCTTCGTTAGTAGATAAAGAAAGTAAGGAAGCTGGAAAAGAACCTTGACAATACCCTAACATAAGGTAACAGTAATGTAAAGCTACTGACAGGACAATTAGATCGCAAGTCTTAGGCAACAGTAATGTAAAGCTACTGACAGGATAAGTGGAACTAAGTGATAGCCTGTTTTCTTTGGTTCTGTTTGCTTCTCTATTTCCCAGATCATATGCAGGAGATGCAAAGCTGCAAAAAAATGGCAGCCAGAGGGGAGGATTACATGCGTTATGGCTCCCGCCATTGCAGTCTTTCTGCAAAAGGTGGAATTAATCAGGATGAATTGATCCATTCCATTCAAGACTGGTTTGTGTGTGATGCCCAAAATATGCAAGCCATTCTGCTGCGCAATTTGCTGTTTGTTCAATCATGGTTAACATCAAAAGAGTGGAATGTGCTGACAGCTTATAAAATGTCTTCCATGCAATTCGGACAGGCCCATGGAGGATCCTGTCTTGGGATGTATCATGTCTACCGGTTTAGTTGAGTCGTCATTGAGGTTTTAAGTGCAGAGAAATGGGATCATGTGGTGTTTAGTAGCCGGTATAGCTTACATACTGCCAACATTATTATATCTCTCCAGAAACTGACAATTTTTGTTTGGTTCGATCATTTTCTTTGTAATGGTTTGGTTTTAGTTCGAAAAACTTTCGAACCAATGGTTTTGGATTGAATATATATATATATATATATATATATATATATATATATATATATATATATAGAGTTGAGCTAGAATACTCTTAAAAGTCTGAGCCAATTTTACTCTCGAGTTGTTTTCGATGATAGAGCTTTCAAATTGATGATCGGCTCCGTTGAACATGATCTATACCACTTAAAGTGTTTAGAAATCAAATTTCAAATATTTTCGACATCATTTGCCTAATGATCAAAGGGTTTCAAAATTTGTAATTTTAATGGTGGAAGCATACCAGCCTAGGTCTATATATATATATATATATCCAAATCAATTGAATTTTTGTTAGAAAATTTTTTAAACTATTTAAAACAAGATCTATACTTTTGATCTTGATTACAAGACTCCTATCATCATTTTTTAAAGAATATTCATTTTAACCATTCATTTTCTCTCACTAGATGGATACAAGAACAATATCGAAAGTCGTGAAATTTGATTTCTAGGTAGTTTAAATGGTTTAGATCATATTTAGGACCGATCGTCAATATATATATATATATATATATATATATATATATATATATATATATATATATATATATATATATATATATATATATATATATATATATAGAGAAGAGTAGGTGGGCTACTAGTAGCAAAATCTTATTGTTACTATCAGTTTTTTAGCCTTTGAATCAACTCTTTTCATTATTTCTAACAATTGGATTAAATATTATAATCCAGTAGGGACCACTCAACCCTAGGAGGACCACTCAACTCTAACTGACTAATATCATTCCGACCCTATAGTTTTTCATTCAAGGATTAAAAACTTGATAGTAAAAAGAGTGTTTTATTATTAATAGTATTTCAGCCTATATATATATATATATATATATATATATATATATATATATATATATATATATATATATATATATATATATATATATATATATATATATATATAGAACTAGGCTAATATACTATTAATAGCACCAAGTCATTAGTGCTATCAAGTTTTTGGCCATTAGATTAAGAGATGTGCGGTTAGAATGATGTGGGCTCCATAAGATTGAGTGGGTGGTTGGTTGAATAGTATGGTCTAGCGGGTAAAATAATTAAAGGGGTAAATTTAACAATGGAAAACTTGGTTGCACCAAATGCTTTGTGTTATTAATAGCAAGTAGGACTATATATATATATATATATATATATATATATATATATATATATATATATATATATATATATATATAGAGTAGAGCTAGAATGCTTTTACAAGTATTACCTAGGTGGTGCTTGTGTGTTTTTAACCCTTGGATGGAGAGATGTGAGGTTGAGATGATGGTGGTAGGTGGTGGTAGGTGGTGGTAGGTGGAATAGTGTTTGATCCAAGGACTATTAGTGGTCAAAAAGTAGATCCAATGGCTAAAAACCTAATAGCACCATGGAGGTGATACTTGTAAAAGTATCATAGCTCAACTCTATATATATATATATATATAGTGTCTCGGGTGCTTATGGAAGCACGGAGGCCTCCGTGCTTCCACTTTGTTTTCGATGTTCGGACTTTCGAATCGACGATCGGCTCCACTAGAGTTGATCTAGAGTATTTGAAGTATCTAGAAAATAAATTTTGGGATTTTTCGATATCATTTGCCCGATCGAAGTGGCTCAAAATCAACGGTGAAAATAAAAATCTTACAAAATATGATGATATGACATTAAAATTTTAGATCAAAGTTATTGATCTTGTTTTATATGGTATAAAGAATTTTCTATCAAAATTTCATGTGATTTGAATATTTCTACACCGTTAAACTTGCAATCGGCTAACCACGGCCGTTAAAATTAGTGATTTTGAGCCCCTTCGATTACTAGGCAAATGATATCGAAAAACCGCAAAATTTATTTTCTAGGTACTTCAAATACTCTAGATCAAGTCTAACGGAGCCGATTGTCGATTCGAAAGTCCGAACATCGAAAACAAAGTGGAAGCACGGAAGCCTCCGTGCTTATAAAAGCATACCAGCACAACTCTCTCTCTCTCTCTCTCTCTCTCTCTCTCTCTCTCTCTCTCTCTCTCTCTTTCTCTCTATATATATATATATATATATATATATATATATATGTATGAGTTGAGCTAGAATACTATCGATAGCAAACGGTCTCCGTTGTCATCCATTTGTTTTCGATGATAGAGCCTCTAAATCGATAATCGGCACTGTTGAATATGATCTATATCACTTGAAGTGTTTAGAAATTAATTTGTAAATCTTTTCGACAGCATTTGCCTAATAATTAAAAGGTTTCAAAATTTGTAATTTTAATGGTCGATATGAGGTATTTTTTTATTTAACGGTATAAAGATATCCATATTAATTGAATTTTGTTATAAATTTTTTTAAACTATTTAAAATAAAATTTATACTCTATAAGACTCCTATCATTATTTTTTTAAAAGAATATTAATTTTTAGCTGTTTATTTTTATGTCCACTCGATTGATAAGAGAATAATATTAAAAATATATAAAATTTGATTTCTAAATATTTCAAGTGGTATAGATCATAGTTAATTAATTCATGAAATATTCACAAATTTTTGAAAACCGAATTAAATGACCTTTTTCGTATTTTTCTAAAAATTCGAAAAAAGACGTGTTTCTTTTGGGCAAAAGTAAATGTTCGTGAATTATATGCGGTTCGAATAGTTCCTCCCTAAAAGAACGGTGCTCGCGGTTGCTGCGGTGTAAAAGTGAACAGCGAAAAGCGTTTCGATCGTTAAAAAAAATTCGGCTCGGTGTTAATTCGTTATTAAAACGAAATTAATTTTGAAATTAAACACAATAAATAAAAAAAATTAGATTAACTATATATATTAAAAAAATAAATTTATAAAATCTTATCCATTAGACTTTGACCTAATAGTTAAAATTTTATATACAAATAAGTCTTTTTATAATTAAGCTCTCATTTATATTTTTTATTTTGCTAAAAATTAAATAATAAAAATATATATTATATATAATTATTTATTTATATATAAAAATATAAATTAAATAAATTATATAAATATAAAATATATGTATTCGAGCTGTTATCGAGCCGAACACCTCAAGCTATCGTACGGACGTACATGAAGAGAACCGGCCACCTTAATTAATTAGCTTCACTGCATGCTAATTAATTAAGCCTCATGCACCCCCAGAACCGTACGGCTCCTAAGCCGGAGTGCTAATTAATTTCGGCCGCTCCCAAGCCTCACATATTCCGTACATGCATATGCATGTATATATATAGAGAGGGATTTGGCTCAATCCTACTCTAATTCAATGTGATATAGAGTAAACCAATTCTAATCTACTTAGGATTCCAACTTAAATTAGGATCCATCAAATAATAAATCCTAATAAGATCCTGTCTATTATTTCATAGACCCGGTGCATGAACCAAACCAATAAAAAAGAAGGCATATCTTTAACATTCTCCACCTTGACTTCTTTTTTACTTCATTACTCTCTCTCATCTTATCGCCCCCACTCCCTGAGACATCTCCCACACTAACAGTCATGCAGGTTAGTGTAGACTAGAGAATGCCTAGGCTTCTCCACCACGCCACCGATCAACTTGTACAGATTCCCCTCCTTCTCTCCCTTCATGACTAGCATAGCACTCTTTTCCACCTTGATGACTCCACCTGAAATGCTAATAGAATAGCCAACAGAGTCAAGAGTACCAAGTGATATAAGATTCAACCTGAGATCCGAAATGTGTCTCACATCCGTTAACGTCATCACCACACCATCGAACATCTTTAATTTTACTGTTCCGATACCGATCATCTTACAGCTAGTGCGATTGCCCATCATAACACTACCGCTTTCACAAGATTTATAGGTATCAAATAAAGATCCATTCAAGTCATGTGACAAGAACAACCCGAATCCAATATCCGATCATTGAGAGATTTCAACTGTAGAAACCGTCAAAACATCCCGACTAGTGTCGCTAGCTACGCTTTGCCGTATCCGCAGAGGAATCTAGATTTCGACCGGCACCTACCTCTTCTCGCAGTTTCTTTTAACGTGACCCTCCTTCTTGCAGAAGTAACACTTAACCTTTTTCGATTTTGACTTAGAACGGGATCTTCCTTCACCTGCATCACGTTCGCTACATCGTCCCCTTTCTCCACCTGTATCATTTACGACCAAACCTGCACTGTTTTCTTCGGTACTTGCCTGCAACCTAATCTCTTCGGATAAAAGTATCGATGCAACATCTTCCATCTTCAGAGTTTGCTTCCCGTACAGTATGGTGGTCACCAAGTGATTGTAGGACGACGGAAGTGATGTAAGAAAAATCAACGCCTTATCGTCCTCGTCAACCTTGACATTAATGCTGAGCAAATCTGCAATAATTTTATTAAAGGTGTTCAAGTGTTCCGTTATTGCCGTACCTTCCTTCATGCGTAGCCCATATAATTTTTGCTTTAGGTACAGCACGTTCGAGAGGCTTTTTGTAATGTACAATTTCTCCAGCTTGTCCCACATACCGACTGTAATTTCTTCATCCATGACGTTATACATCACCTCATCTGCTAAACACAATATAATTGTATTCAATGCCCGCAGATCAATCTCCTCCCAATCTTCGTCGCTCATCGATGTCGCTTTTTCGATTTTCCGAGCAACGCTTGAAGGCCCCGTTGAACTGTATGGCTTTCACTCTTCTCTGCCAAAGACCGAAGTTTCCTTTACCGTCAAATTTCTCCACCTCAAACTTAGAAGACGAGACTTTCGACATCTCTGATGTAGCGCGAACCTTAAGCTCTGATACCACTTGTTGGGAACCGGATGGATCGTCCGTCATGCGTTACCAACAAAGATGCACGAAAAATAGAGAAAACACCAAACGAACGGTAAAAGAAATAAATGCAGAAAGAACCCAAGATTTACGTGGTTCGGCAATTGCCTACGTCCACGGGGAGAGCGAGAGAGATGTATTCCACTATATGAAGAAAAAATATTACAAGCTTACACCTTATGTCTTCTCCGGATAAAAAACCAAGAGCCTTATGGTGAACCCCACCTTTCTCTTGTTCCAACGAAAACTCCAAGAAAATACCGAAAAAGCTTTCCGTAAAACCGAGAAGACCAAATTAGAGAAGTATAGAAACTCTAACCAAATTCCTTTAGGTCGTTGCTTCGAAGAACCCGAACCGCTCAGACAATTTGGTCGAGAACCGTCGCTCCGCCGCCGACTTCGATCCGACGTCGCATGCAAAGAACACGGCACTTCTTCTCCTCAAGCTATCGTACGGACGTACATGAAGAGAACCGGCCACCTTAATTAATTAGCTTCACTGCATGCTAATTAATTAAGCCTCATGCACCCCCAGAACCGTACGGCTCCTGAGCCGGAGTGCTAATTAATTTCGGCCGCTCCCAAGCCTCACCCTATTCCGTACATGCATATGCATGTATATATATAGAGAGGGATTTGGCTCAATCCTACTCTAATTCAATGTGATATAGAGTAAACCAATCCTAATCTACTTAGGATTCCAACTTAAATTAGGATCCATCAAATAATAAATCCTAATAAGATCCTCGCTTATTATTTCATAGACCCGGTCATTTAACCAAACCAATAAAAAGAAGCGATATCTTTAAGAAATGACCACTAAATTTCGTATTCTACTGCTTACTAAACGAAATGATCTCGAATTTTCGAGAAATTTTTCTGAGCTGGATTAGCTGCGGCACGGACTCGCGGGCCTCGCGGGTGGCCCAAAACAGAAAAAAAAATCTTTCAAAGAACCTTCGCGGTTAGCCTCGCCCCAAAAGGCCCAAAAAAAAAAAAAAAAAAGAAAAAAAAGAAAAAACCCTTTCTGAGAAGATCGCCTCTCTCCCATAGTTGGTTAATTCGCGTTTAATTCGCGAATTAATCGCGAATTTTTAGAACGCCGAATTAAACGCCTTCATCCGTATTTTTTCGAAAAATGAGTAAAAAATCGCGGTTTTTTCATCAATAATAGTTATTCGCGAATCATTCGCGATTCGCGAATCATTCGTCCAAAAAAAACGGTGGTCGCGGACTCACGGCTCACATCGTCGCCGCCATCGTCGTTCTCCTCCTCCTTTGCCGCTTCGTCACGGAAGATCACTGTAAATCTCTATGAAAAAAAAAATTGCTGAAATTTTTTTCCCCAAAAATTGATTCTCTCTTAAATTATTTTGAAAAAATTATTTTATAAATTTTGAAAAAAAAATCTAGTTTGGGACTTGGGACTTGGGAGCTCGCCATGGAAATGGTGGGTTTTGGGGAAGATGATAGGAAATCGCGGCGTTTGGGGAATGGGATGGCGCGCGGTCCACGAGGTCACTTCTGCCTCGTGGACCGCATGAGAGGGAGGTCCACGGTGGACCTCCCTCTCATTAGTCGTTACCTGAAAAATCGTGCGTTTGGGGAATAGGAATATAGGATGGAACGTGGTCCACGAGACCACTTCGGCCTCGTGGACCGCATGAGAGGGAGGTCCACCGTGGACCTCCCTCTCATTAGTCATTTAACCCATTATATATATAATTTTATTTCTAAATATATATTTATTTATTATACATAGTATTATATTTCTATATAAAAATATTATCGTATAATAATTTATTTATAAGAATAATATAGTTTGTTATTTTTTTTAATTAGTCTAATTTTATAGTTTTTTATTCTTATATTCTTAAAAAATATGAGTATTTATATTAATAGCATAAATTTTGAGAGAAAAAAATTTAATTTAATAGCCGAATTTTTGATTCCGAATTTTTAATTGGTGAACGTATAATATCCGTATAAATCACATATCCGAATAATTACCGAATCCGTTTTTTAACCGTATTTTTTAACGAATTTAAAAATTATAAGACGAATTTTATCCGAATTATACCCGTACCGAATTTTTGCCGAATCCGAATTAACTAACTATGCTCTCTCCCAGGCTCTCCCAGTCTCCCATGCACCCGCACCCCTCCCCAAAAAAGGGTTTGCCCTAACTTCTCACCCCTGCGGCGGTGCGGCCTTGCCACCGACCCCTGCGGCGGTCCTCCTCTTCCCTTCCGGCCGCTCGCCGAACGCCTTCGGAAGCCCTCCTCTTCAGAAATCGAAGATCGAAGATCGAAGATCGAAGATCGGGGGTTCTTCACTCTTCAGAAATCGAAACCCTCCTCGTCGCCTCTTCCTCTTCCGCTTCCGCTTCCACTATCCAACGATAGATCGGTAATCGGGTGGTTCTTTACAAACCAGGTACGATTTGAATTTTCATTCTTCAAAGCAAAAGTTGTTGGAAGCTTCTTTTAGTCCATCCGATGGATACTTTTTTTATACACAAATGGCTCGAGTGCTTAAATTGAATCTGTCCATTCTCTGTTGTTATGTATCTTTTGTTTGTTTACTGTTTAGACTTTAGAAATTTAGATATGCTAGTATGCAGTTATGCACTATGCAAAGTGCCAGTTTCATCTTGTATTTAGTTTCTAACTATGCTTGTATGTGAACATTTTATATTTTACATTTAAATATGGACTATCTTGATCTCTTATTTGCTTAATTATTTACTTATTTTGAGGCATAATATAGTTTACTATTTTTTTTTTACTTAATTAGTTTAATTTTGTAGCTCTTTATTCTTATATTTTATTAAAAATATGAGTATTTATGCTAGTAGCATAAATCTTGAGAGAAAAAAAACTTAATTTAATAGCCGAATTTTTAATTGGTGAACGTATAATATCCGTATAAATCACGTATCCGAATAATTGGCGAATCCGTTTTTTAGCCGTTTTTTTCAACGAATTTAAAAATTAGAAGGCGAATTTTATCCGAATTATACCCGTACCGAATTTTTGCCGAATCCGAATTAACTAACTATGGTATAGATTATGTTCAATGATGCTGTTTGTCTTCTATTTGAAATGAATAAAGTTTTTTCTTTAAAAAAAGTTTATATCAAAAAAAAGTTTATATGTTAGCTAAACCACACAGCTTCTCCTTTCATTTAGCGGCAGAAGCACAGAGGTACCACTCTCCTTCCCCTTTTATTTACTTAAAAAAAAATCGGAATGCATAGTACTTTTTAGGACATGTTTGGATGCATGAATATCTTGTTTGATAGATTTTTGTTTTTTTTTATGCCTTATTTGGATGTATCAACGTCTTATTCAGTGTATCCCTTTGTTGATCCGGAGTGTGATAATGTGATAAATTGTCTTATTTTTGGTATTATATAAATTACCTGGTTTAGATTTCAATTAATTAGATTCAAGGATAAGCACCATAATGACTGCTGTATTTATAAGAAAAATCTTGATGATTGATCCTTTTTCATCATTTGGTTTAAGAATTTAGTAGCATATAGAAATGCTGATTCTCATAAGCTGTTTGCAATTTTTTTTGTCTCTAAAACAGGCTCATCCATCTGTGTCAAAATAATGCACTTGGTGGATGTAGTTCCCGCGGCCGCCAACACTGTAAACACAAAATTCATTCTGCTCGATAAGGGCAGAATAGTCGAAGATGGTAAAGAAACCACGTGCTTGGCGCTGGTTGCCGACGAGACGGCCTCGGTTCACTTCCAGATGTGGGGGAGCGAGTGCGAGGCCTTTGAACCCGGCGACATCATCCGTCTGAGCAACGGCATTTTCTCGTACCACAAGAACAACCTTGTTTTGAGGGCTGGCAAGAGAGGGAAGGCCGAGAAGGTGGGCGAGTTCGCCATGTTGTTTGTCGAGACGCCTAACATGAGCGAGATCCGGTGGAGCCGTGATCCCAATAACCCCAAGAAGTTCGTGCAGGAGTCAGTTATCTCACCTTACTCCCAAATCTTTAAGCCTTTGCATTAGTTTCTTGAGTAAGTTGATAATTTTGAGATTAACAGGATATATATATCTTCTCTCCGTAAACAGATGAGCAACTAGTTTTCGTAATGAGTTTCGGTTCTTCACTTTTGTGATCATGTCGAGTGGAAAATGCTCATAATTCTGTGTAGTCATGTACCTGATTTTATGTCGAGAGAAAATGCTCACAATTCTTTGTAGTCATGTACCTGATGAGTCACTAGTTTTAGTTTAACAGGATATTTATCTTCTCTTTGTAAACTGATGAGTCACTAGTTTTAGTAATTGGTTTCGGTTCTTCACTTTTGTAGTTTTGTCGAGTGGAAAATGACTCTGCTCGATTTTGATTTCAGAGACTGAAAAAAAATCCTCTATTAATTTAATGAACATTTTTTGCCCCCCCTCAAAACAATTAACTTCCTTAAGTTCTATTGTGAAAAGAGTGGTCTTTGTTGGTGATGATTATATAATTATTTTGGATGATATAATTTTCATAGGAGTTTTTTTGGATTGGTGATGATTATCAAACAAATGATTCCCTTGGTTTCATTCTTAGCAATCTAATATTTTTGTCACCACCAGTAATGTATATTCTACTTCTAAGTTTGCAAAGTTACTGTATCTGATTGTCTTATTCAACTAATATTATCACTTTATACTCACAATTCTCATATTGTGTTCTTAAATTGGCCAAAAGGTTTGATTTTCAAATACCATGATAAGTATTTTTTGTGTTAATCTGTATTGGTAAAAATGTGTAGAGAGCTACTGAACTTTTATTTTCCTATTAAAATCTATTTAACTTTTTGTCTTGGCAATTTAATAAAATTATGATTCCACCGGAATATTACAAATCGTAAACCGCCCTTAATGTTTTTTTTTTGTTTCGGCAATTGAATCAAATAACGTAGACATTTTACTAAATCCTGTCGTCACTTCATCAAATTTGATCTCTCCAACTACTTACCAAATAGAATTGATATATATATATATATATATATATATATATATATATATATATATATATATATATATATATATATATATATATAAATTCTTATACTTTTATGAGTATAATTTTATACTCATACATTTTTAACCGTTGATTGATGGGATGTGTGGTTAGGATGATGATGGTCCCCACTTAGAATGGTAGTGGTCCCCTAGGGTTAAGTAGGTAGTTGGTTGAATAGTATGATCTAACTGAAAATGATCAACGGAATAAATCGAGGCTAAAAATTTATGAGTATAAGGAGGCTAATACTCATAAAAGTATAATGTGACTATATATATATATATATATATATATATATATATATATATATATATATATATATATATATATATATATATATATATATATAACTAAGTAATATTATTAATAGCACCAATGATGACTTGGTGCTAGTAAGTTTTCTACCATTGGATTAAAAGATGTGTGACTAGAATGATGTGGACCCCCTAGGGTTGAGTGGGTGGTTGGTTGAATAGTATAATCTAACGGGTAAAATTAATCAAAGGGATTAATCCAAGGGTAGAAAACTTACTAGACTAAGTTGTCGTGCTATTAATAGCATACCGGACTCTATATATATATAGAACTAGGCTACTATGCTATTAATAGCACAAAGTTGTTGGTGCTACTAAGTTTTTGACCATTGGATTGAGAGATGTGTGGTTAGGATGATGTGGGCCCGCTAGGTTAAGTAAGTGGTTGGTTGAATAGTATGATCTAATGGGTGAAAATTATCAAAGGAGTGAATCTAACGGCGAAAAACTTGATAGACTTGCTTTGTGCTATTGATAGCCCTCTAGGGTTAAGTAAGTGGTTGGTTGAATAGTATGATCTAATGGGTGAAAATAATCAAAGGGGTGGATCTAACTAAAACTTGATAGCAAGAGTGCTTTGTGCTATTGATAGTATAGGACTCTCTCTCTCTCTCTCTCTCTCTCTCTCTCTCTCTCTCTATCTATATATATATATAGAACTAGGCTACTATGCTATTAATAGCACCAAGTCATTGGTGCTACCAAGTTTTTAGCCGTTGGATTGAGAGATGTGCGGTTAAGATGATGTGGGCCCCTTAGGGTTAAGTGGGTGGTTGGTTGAATAATATGATCTAACGGGTGAAAATCATCAAAGGGGTGGATCTAACGGTGGAAAACTTGGTAGCACGGAGACTTAGTCTATTGATAACATAATATATATATATATATATATATATATATATATGATAAAAAAAAAAGATCTAACAGTGAAAAATTAACAAGCACCTTGGCTGCGTTTGGTTTTGATATAGATAAGTATTCTCGGGGCTAGGTACAAGTTAAGGTATGAATAGAAATTTGATCAATTTTGCATTTGGATGAAAGTTAGGTTATTCTGAGAATAAGGTAATAGTGTTTGTATGGTTAGATTAAAACAAGAGAAATAAAAGTTATAAATTTAAATTAAAAATAGTTTATCTAATTAATTAACATCAAAATATTAATTAAAAATAATTCAATAAATTAATTTGTTAGCAATGAATATTATAATAAATTACTGTGAAGTCAACATATTCGGCCCTGTGTGACGGGGGGACGCGGGACGGACGGATCTGGAAAATTTGGAAGCTCTGCAGACCATTAAAAGTTAAAGTGTTCTGCTGGCTCGTTCTCAAGAAAAGACCTCTTACTGAAGATAATTTATTAAAAAGAGGATGGATAGGCAACACGAATTGTGTACTGTGTGGGTCTGATGTGAAACAGTAGACCATCTTTTTTCTCAATATGTATTCTTCAAATTTCTTATGGTAATGTCATTGGAGGATGTCTAAGCAGGAGATTTGGTTGAAGATGTGCATATGGCTTGGAACAAATGGAGTAAAAAGACGGGGTCACAGTCTAAGAGCGATGGTTTACCTGGACTAATAGCTTGCTGGTGGGTGGAGATCAGGAATGGTGTGATCTTTAGGAGGATTTAGACTGATCCAATCCGTGGTTGCTATAAGGTTAATCAGTTGACGTCTCTGTGGGAGAAACTTCGTCCTGTGGAGAGACACTAACTTTTTTTTTTTTTGTCCGTCTTTTTTCATCTCCCTAGAATGTGTTAGGTAGGAAAAAAAGAAATTTATTCCACTATCCAATCTTATTCTCGTATTAATATTACTTAATTCCTTGCATGTGTCTAATAAATTAATCCTTCTGAATCTCGTGCTAATTATCAACTGTTGACTGTACATTTCTTTGTCTCTGTTCGATAAGTTTGATGACCAATCAAATCAAAGAAAAGATTTTAAAATGAACTTCTCCTTAGAATTAAATTCAAAAGAAGAAATTAAATTTTGGGGGCTGCTATGGGAAAATTATTTCATGGACCTGGTCCGCCACGGCGGTATAGACCAGCTAAGAGTTATGGGCTATAAAATAATACTAATGTAGACTCCCGCGCGATGTCGCGGATAGAAATTTTTTAAAAAAATTTAAATACAAAATACACATAAAAAAATTTATCATTAATTCATTACTAATCCAAAAACAAAAAAGAGGAGAAGATGATCATATATACTGAAAAAATTAATATTAATATGTCAACTAATAAAGAATGACAAATTTATAAATTTCAAGAGTTTGGGAAGCCAAGTAAAATAATTAAAACTTTAGTGAGACATACAAATGATTATCTCTAAATTAATTTTTTTTATAAATATTTTTAAAAGTTATGATAGTTTTCTGCTTAAATTATTCTTGCGGTCAAGTATAGAAAGTATATAATTAAAATTTTGATTATCTAAAACTTGTCCAAAATTAGTATTTTTTATCTAATAAATTTTATTTATAAAACTTAAAAATTTATATGGAAGAAAATTTACAAATAAAGACGGTTATAAAATAAAGGGGCCCTTCTCAACCTTCTTTTTTGCGGAAGTCTAATAGTTTTTGCTTCTTTAACTCTATTTTTGCAGTACATTTTGTTTGTTTTATTAGATTTTGAGATTCTCATAAGTATTTTTTTGCTTTTACTTTGTAAAATTGCATAGAAAAAATATAAGATAACATGCATTTAAAAATAGAGCATAATCTTTTTTTTTTTTTGTGGACTTACATTTGTGTTTATTCTCATGAAAGCTTCCGTAGGAATTAACCTGAAAAAAATAAAGTTAAAATAAATACTTTATAATTGAACTCATAAGATAAAATTAGTAGAGAAAAAAATCAAAAGAAAAAAATGACAATTGCCTTACTAATTAACAATAAAGACCGTTGAATTAGAAGTAGAAAATAAAATAAAAAATTAAAATGCCATTTGAGGGAGAAAGAGAAAGAGGGATCATATAAATGACAATTATAGGATTAAAAAATTTTAGAAGTTAGAAAATAAGTAGAATAATTTTAAGAAGAGGAAAGGTCTCATAAATAATAGTTATCTATTAAGATGTAGCATTAAATTAAGAATTAATTAGGATGACTTTAATGAGAAAAGATACAGTAATTTAAAAAGACATGTTAACTTTATAAGAAAAAATATAGTAATTTAGTAAGTAATTGGCCAACTCATTGAACTTCCAAAATTAATTTATAGGAGATAACTATTAACTATTTGAGAAGTCCAAAAGTCTTGTACACGATAATAAATAATACGAACCAGGCTCTACTTTATTAATACCACTATTTTGAGTTTTTGGCCATAGGATTGAGAGACGTGTGGTTAGGATGATGTGGGCTCCCTACGGTTAAGTGGGTGGTTGGTTGAATAGTATAATCTAACGGGTGAAAATTATCAAAGGGGTGGATCTAACGGCGGAAACTTGGTAGCACCAAATATAGGGTGCTATCGATAGTATCCCAGTCGGACTCTAAATAATACTATATTATTAATTAGTCATTATTTGCTGTATTTTTATTGCTGGTTTTTTTAAAAAAAAAAATCCAAAAAATTTATTTTGTGCCACATTAGTTTTACCTATTAGGGATTCATATAAGAGAGTACCTATAGGTCCTAATACCAGTTTTCAACTAATGCAATTTAATGCGTAATATAAATAAAAAATATGCTTTCTTACGAATAAAATACATACTATAAATTATTATAATATGTATTTAATGCTGTTTTTTTTTTTTTTTTTTTTTTTTTTTTGTTTTTGTTTTTGTTAAGTGATACAGATAGGGACTCGAAAAAAAAAAAAAATGCTATACATCTCAAATCGTATGTGTAATGTGCATGTAGAACTGAAAAATTTTCCATTGGCTAAGGGCCTGTTTGTTTCAACGTAAGTAGACTTGGAGTGGAAGTGGACTTTGGGTTGAAGTGAAGTTGGGGTGAAAATTAGTTCACTTCTGCTGTTTGTTTCTAATTATGGAAGTATAGTTCTGCAAGTTCTGTTGTTTGTTTGGTAGAAAATAGATGGCGTAAAAAGTGTAGCTCATCACCCCCGGTATGCTTACCTCCAAAGTGATAAAATTGTCTATTTTTTAAATTATAGTGAATAATAAATTATAATAAATAAAAATTAATATAATTATATATGTATATAATTATATACATGTATAATTATAAAATAAAATTTAAAAAAATTATATTATTTGTTTGCATATAAATTATAATAATGCAACAAATAAAATTCTAAAGTTAAAAAATTATTAACATTTAACAAATTCATTTTTCATCATTTTCTAAATATACAAATTAAACAAAAAATATATTAAAACTTAACTAACCAAATTTGATCATATTTTAGACATACAATTAAAATAAAAAATTTAATTACTTCCACAATTGAATGTATTTGGATGAAATGAAACTAGCATTACTCAAAAGGTAACCCTAACAGTCTTGTCTTTTTTTTAGTTCACCGAATTTGACTTCGCCCAATGGGAGGGTGAAGTCAAGTTCATCTGTTTAGGTGAACTGGACTTACGGGCGTAATAAAATTACGGTGAACCAAACAACGGAAGTGGTTAGTTTTCACCGAAAACTACTTCCCTCTTCCCACTTCCACCCCACTTACGTGCAAACAAACGGACCCTAAAGTGATGTGAGATTCAGCAATTCTTGAGTATTACAGCAATTTCTTAAATCACATAAGTGCGTGTAATTGTGCATCGACATTTTTTTTTTAATTTATTTTTTGAGAGATAGATAGTATGCTATCCACTTCGTTTATTTTATTTAGAAATAAGCTTTGCTCGAAATTTTTGAATCAACTTAGGATTCGAACTCGGGTCTTGAATACCAACCACCAAATCTTTTACCACTTGCGCTAGGGACGGTCGGTTGTACATCGACATGTTAGAAATATTGGGGCTGCAGGTGGTGTATGGATCATGTGGCGGCCACAGTCCAAACCAATTTTCAATCGCTGCAAGGGAAGGTTCCGTGGGCAATTCAATTTCGCCAACAAGTTCCACGCAAGTTCATTGAATAATTAATTAATTAGCTCGATGGATCCTTTTGTTACTACTATAAATTAAGACCCATGGCCTCCTCGTATATATGCTAAGTAAGTAATTAAGCAGCTTGCAAGAAATTAATTAATTAATTAAGATGGCCTCCGCCGAAGTAGAGGGTGACAAATATCGCTCCTTCATTTACGGAGAGAGCGAGAAAAACACTGTGTGGAGGGATGGCGTTCCCCCAAACTATGATGTTGTGAACAAGCTCTTCGAAGAAGGTAGAACCCAGGTACGTATACGTACGTAATTATATATATATAAGATTACTTGCATATATATATATATATATGCTTCTAAGTTTAATATTTCGATTTACTACTATATGTTCGACGTCGCGTACGATTCGTTTCGATTTAAGTTATTTGATAGATCTGATCATGATCAACGAGTTATCTTCTGTACCATGCATATATATGCATCCATTCAGTCATATTGCACTGACACTTTAATTAGTAGTTCAGTCGACATTCTCCGTCAATAAATTGATATTTTTGATGTTGGAGAAGAATATCTTGGATGGTTGATTGCAAACACAAAATTATACATCAAGAACAAATATATATATATATATATATATATAGACGGCTAAAAGAACTTCACACTAATTCAGTGCGTATATTTTTCGTTTGATTAATTTGCAATATATATTACGTAGGTGATCGACGTTATTTGTTTTTTTTCTTCGTTTTGACTATTATTATTGCGCTTTTAATTGCTAGTATATATAGATTAATTCGACTTTATATGATCTTATTTTAAATCGTTTCTTTCATAATATTAATTTGTGTGTAATTCTTAATTAGGAATGGCCAGTGGGATCTCTCGAAGAGAAAGTACAACGCCTTGTGAAGACTTGGGAGATGGAGATGGTTCACAAGATAAGGCCCCAAGACTGGAAAACTATTAACCCGGACAAATTCCGGTTCAGCGTAAATGGTATCTATATATAAAACGCAAGCCAATATAATTATAAGAAGATTTTTGAATCGATTATCTATGCAGTTACGCGTGATAAAATATTTAAATCATTACTTTTTTACTAAAAAACAACTAAAATATGGACTTGTATCTTCTTCGGTTAACAAGCAAATTAAATACAATATATTGCTCAATGAAACTCTTGATCTTACTCTAAATCTAATATTCTAGATCATATTTAGTTAGCCGTATCAATTGTCGATCCTAAGGGACTTCGTAAGCACAAAGAACTTCGTGATTGATAGTTAATGAGAGGGAGGTTCATCATGGACCGTGTGAAAACACTCCCCGCGAGGTCATGAGCGGTGATTTTGGTCGACGCCTTTTTTGTTTTCCATCGCTCTCGCTCGGAAAACGAAAGAGAATATTTTCATCTAAATATGTAAAACTATTTTTTATAAAATTCTTTTTTATGTTGAAGAAAACGCAATGCAAACTATTTTTCAGGTGAAATTTTTTTTTTCCACCATCTTTTAAATCAAACCAAACACATATAAAACTTAATTGATAGTTGAGATAGTTGGCGTAACATGTTTGCAACTGCAGGTTCAGAAGAGATAACAGCAACACAAATAGGAGAGAGGGGAGGGAGCTACAACGTGTTCCTGCAGACAACCTTGCCGCCGGAGTTGCGAGTGTTCGACCCGGCGCAGGAGTCGACGGAGACGTCGCAAGCGACCTTCACGACGGCCTTCCCGCGCGGCTTCGCCCTCGAGATACTGCAGGTCTACAGCGGCCCCCCGAAGATCGTCTACAAGTTCCGGCACTGGGGCTACTTCGAGGGTCCCTTCAAAGGCCATGCTCCCACCGGCGACCTCGCGCAGCTCAGGGGCATGTCCATTTTCACTGTAAGCCCATCTAAAACCTACATGCACTACTGTAGCTTGTGTTTCAGTTATCTTCCTACATTTAAAATTGCATCAATTTTAATCCTTCATATATTCTTATCTTTGTCTCAATTAAATACCAATCGTTCACATTGATTCAATATATCTATCAAATAGAATTGTGTAATGATTCTAAAATCAAATAGAAAAGATTTTCTAATTTACTAGAGTTTATTACTGCATGAATTTGCGATTTATTGCATAGTTTAACCAACTTTTTCTTGTGAAGTTCTGCATTTGAATTATATGGGCAGTGCAAATTTTTAGACCTATTTGAGATATAAATTTATGGTAAAAATTAATATAATTTTTTTTCACAGTAAAATAACAGAAGATTTGATAAATTGAAAAGGTGTTAAGAATATTAATCCTATAATATATGGGTTTTTGAAGGTATGTAAATGGTTATTTCATATAGTATGTGAGTTAGAGGTCCTAATTAATTACGACACGGTTAATTAGGCCTCTAAGCTTCATTTAATTAATTTTTTTTTATTTAATGTAAGTTCACATCTTGAGCCCATAAAAAATTCACTAGTCCAGTGAATACATAAAATATCACAAAAAGTTTTTTAATAGCATACTCTTTTTGATTGGTCATGATTCATTTAACAAGGGGGTTTCTTTAATTAGGCCATAAATTCAATTTTAAGTTTGCTCTTGCTTTATCAATCTCTCATCAATCGATACTCAAATAATTGATTAATGATATAGGTTGATGACGAGAATCGGGTGGAGAAAGTGGAATTCTTTTATGAGCGTGGTGACTTCCTCTCAGACTTTCTGAAAGGTGCACCGATTGATACTTCATTGGCTGCTCAGTCGACCTGCCCTTTCTTGAAGTAGGCCTCAAACGAAGAAGTTTGGAAAGCAAAAATCAAGCAAAAAATCCGCTAATGAATGATCCTCCGCAAAATTACTTGAACTAGTTTCTTTTTGAGCTTGAATAAGTAGTTCTGAATAAGTTCTCAGCAAACATATTGCATGCTGAAACTTTTGAAGATCAAAATGTTGTACTTTAGTTAGTTTATTTACCTCATGTACGGTGTTATAAAATAAAATGGACGTGTTCTCATCTATCTACTTGTTTGCTCACTTGTCCTCACTATATATACATTTAAATAGGCGCGGAGTAGAGTGCTTCTGGAAGTGCTATCACTCCCAATACTTCTTGCCTTTTGTTCCAGTAGATTTTTTTTTTTTTTTGAGAGAAAATGATGGTAAATTATTTACTTTATTTACTCGTATATATAACTTAACTAGGATAGAAATATAAAATAACTAAGCTTTATAAATGAACTTAAAATCTCTGAGACCAACCACCGCAAGTGGAGGACAAAATTGTAAGCAAATTAGTTATCCCCTCCCTTTGTTTGACCCTCTATTTACTAATTTTCTAGGGCTTTTTTATAAAGTAATCCTCCAAAATTTTAAAATTAGAGAAATAACCCTGTTAAAATTTTATTTGGAAAAATAACCATCCTTTCGTCATGTAGGCGCCACGTAGGATTTTTGCTATGAAGACGGTGAATGATTTATCGTCTTTAGATATATATAATGAAGACGGTGTATATCTAGAGACGGTAAATCATCTACCGTCTTTAGTGCAAAATATCTTAACTATATCGAAATTTATCTAAATCCTGAAGATAGATACAGATAAGACGGTGAATCATTCACCGTCTTTACATATATATTATAAAAGCGGTGAATGATTCACCGCCTTTATATAAAGGCGGTGAATCGTTCACCGCCTTTATAGTAAAAATCCAACGTGGCGAAAAGAGGGTTAGTTTTCTAAATAAAATTTTGATAGGGTTATTTTACCAATTTAAACTTTTTGGAGGATTATTTTATAAAAAAGCCTAATTTTCTACCAACTTTTTTTTCTCTTTTTCCTTCAGCTACTTTGTGCGTGTGGTCGAGGTGAGAGTTTTAGTAGGACAAAGGTGTCAAAGGGGCACATACATCCCCTGTGGACATAGATCCCATGTGAGGCTATGTAAGGAAGAGAGAACATACATCCCCTGTGGACATAGATCCCATGTGAGTCCATGTGTTGGAGACAGAAAATATGAAGGAGAGAGAGAAAACCCACATAAAAAGAAAGCCACGTGCCTTGACGAAGGACAAGGCATTTTGTTTCAACTTTAGTACAGAGTTTAATTATAATTTGAGGTTGATTAGAAGTATATAAGCAAAATAGTGAAATCCTACCACTAAGTTTCGTTTCCTCGGAATCAGTAGTATCAAATTGAAGTCTATACTTTAATTATTTTAAGATTTTTCAGATCTTATTATAGAATCTTGAAACCAAAAAGTTTTTCTTTTTTTTTTTTTTTTGTTGCTAAAAGTGTACTGAAAGTTGCTACTACCAAAAGCTGATGAAGAAGTGGGGCCAAGTAGTAACCTAAGTCATATCTACTATTGTGAAGACACATATGTCTCGAGTCCATTTTCGATAATTAACCTACAACGATATTTTTGCGTATTTCACATCACTTAGAGAGAGTAGGGGATTGGAGATGATCATAAGATACCACTATAGCTAGCCAGATGACTTTGATTTTTTTTTTTTTTTTTAATTTGAGAGATAAATAGTATCTTTACTTTGACTTATTTTACTTAAAAATAAAATAATTAAAAATATAAATCAATTAAAATTCGAATTTAGAATTTCGGATACCAACTATCAAATTTTTTATCATTTGCTCTAGTACGGTCGATTGAATATTATTTGATAGTGTAAAAATGCAACTTGCCCATACATCAAGTTTATGATGGAGACATGGCACAAGAGCGTCCACAATCAAGTGATGGTACTAGATATATATGTCAGGGAGTATTAAATCACACCTTTTGTGTGATCACGAGAAATTTGGCCTTATTCGGACCACTCCTATTTATTTACAAGAGAATAAGTGCAAAGTATTACACCATCTTATCCCAAGCATCCATAAATGTGTTTTGTTCTTTATAAAAAAATTATATTTTTTTTGGAAAAATTTCAAATACCTTCCCTGTGGTTTTATTTTCCTCATTTTAGTATCATATAGTTTAAAGTATATCAAGCTAGTACCACGTGGTTTTACATTTTTTCACTTTAGTGCCTTGTGTTTTAAAGTGTATTAAGTTAATACCTTGTGGTTTCGCACTTTCTCACTTTAGTACCTTGTGGTTTCGCACTTTCTCACTTTAGTATTCTGTGGTTTAAAAATCACATAGTACTAACTTGATACAAAAATAAAACCATAAAGTACTAATTAACTTGATAAAAAAATAAAATTATAGAGTACTATCTTGATACACTGTAAATCATAGGGTATTAAAGTGAGAAAGTGCGAAACTACAGGATACTAACTTGATACACTTTAAATCACAATGTACTAAAATGAAAAAATATGAAACCAAAGGAATTTTTTTTGAAGTTTTTCCTATTTTTTTAAATGCTAAAAATATAAAGAGTTTTTAATTAAATTCTAGGATGAAAATGTGTGAGATTTACGCCCCTTTTTTGGGTATACAGTAGCTTTAAAAAAAAAAAAAATACAGCAACCTCTCAACATCTATTTTATTTTTTTTTAAATCTGAGTGTTGTATTAATTTAGGTTGAAATTTTGTTAAATTTAAAAACGTTATTTGTTATTAGTTGTTAATTGGTCAAGCATTATTTACTGAAAAATAAATAATATTATTAAATTTGGTGAATCATTCATAAATTTTGTGAAATTCTCAAATTTTTGGATTAAAATTACTTGACTCTTCAGAAGACTAAAGTTGAGGGGCCATTTCACAAATTCTATTTAAAGTCGAGAATTTTCAAAAATAGCCAAATAGTTGAGAGGGTTTTTACACATTTTTAAAAGAAATATACACTGTTCAGCTAAGTTTATTTTTAAAAGAAATAAATAAAGCGGATAAAATGTTACGTTATCTTTCTCTCAAAAAAAAAATTAAATTAAAAAATTTATCATATTCTAGAATCAAAAAGAAAACTGCTAAGTCTACATCTAAAAAATAACTATGGAGATTACAATCCTTATCCAAAAGTTAAAATCTATTTTTTTATAAGAGCCCGTTCGGAGTGGGTACAAGATGGAGTATAAGGGCCTTATACCCCATCTTACATCCAAACACTTTTTGGGCTTGGAACAAGCTTGTTCCCACCCACGGGTAGAGAGAGAGAGAGAGAGAGTGTTTTATTTTAAAATAGAATTTAAATTTAAAAATTAAAATTTAAAATTCTAAATTTTAAATTTAATATTTTAAGTTTTTAAATTTTAAATTTTAATATTTTAAGTTTTTAAATTTTAAATTTTAATATTTTAAGTTTTTAAATTTTAAATTTGATATTTTGTATATTTCAAATTTAAATTTGGTCTTAAATTTAAAAATTTAAAATTTAAAATTTTTAAATTTGAATATTTAAAATTAAAAATTTAAAAGTTAAAAATTTAAACTTTAAATTATAAGTTTAAAATTTTAAATTTTAAATTCAAATATAATGAGAGGGATGATATTATTATTTTTTATTTATAACTATTAACTATCTTCTTATGCATTTACCTATCCAAACGCTATTTTTTTTTATTTCCGAAAACAACCAAATTTTCATCCAAACACAAAATTATTCTAATTCTCACTTATACTTAGACTTGTACCTATCCCTGGTATAAACTAGTTCTTACTTATACCCAAGCCAAACAAAGCCTTTTTAAGGCTCCGTTTAGTTCAAGGATAAAGAACATTGAGATATTTTTTTTTATTTCTAGAATAGCTCACTATTTTGTAGGGCTGGCAAACGAGCGAGCCGGCTCGTGTTCGACTCGCGTTCGGCTCGATATTTGGCTCGCTCGAGCTCGGCTCGAATTAATTCCAAGCTGAGCTTGAGCCTAAATCTCGGCTCGAAATTAATTTCAAGCCGAGCTTGAGTATTACTAGGCTCGTTCGAATTAGGCTCGAAAAGCTCGAAAGCTCGAATATATATGTATATAGTCTACAATATCATTAATAGTACCAACCACTTGCTGTTAGATTTTCAGTCATTAGATGATGAGATGTGTAGTTAGGATGATACTATGATAGTGATTCTCTAGAATTGAATGAGAGATTAATTAGTTGAATAGTATAATCTAATGGGTGAAAATGGTCAGAGGGTTAGATCTAACGGTACAAAATTCGATAACACTAAACATTTTGTACTATCGATAATATAGTAGCCAGACTCTCTCTCTCTCTATATATTCCGGCTACTATACTATCTATACTATTGATAGTACTGAGCATTTTGTGCAATCGAGTTTTCTATCGTTAGATTTACCTATATATATAGAGTTCGACTCTTGTACCAGGATAGTACCAAGCATTTGGTATTCTCGAGTTTCTTAGATTAGATCTACCCTTTGGCCAATTTCATACATTAGATCACACTATTCAACTAGCCACCTCCTACTACTATCATCTGACCGCCCATCCCTTCATACAAGAAAATCTAATAGCAAGCCATTTGCACTATTAATATAATATAGTATTTTAAATATATGTATAATATTATAATATAGTATAGGGCTACTATACTCTTATAAGTATAGATCTCTTTATACTTATAAATTTTCGATCGTTGGATGTGCGATTAGGATGATAGTGGTCCCTAGGATTGAAATAGTTAAAAGAATAAATCCAACGATCGAAAAGCGATGAGTATAAATGGATCTATACTCAAAACAATATAGCAGCCGAACTCTCTCTCTATATATAATTATATATAATATATACTTTAATTATATAAAATAATGTATATTATGTATTTTAATTATATCTATATAGAATTTAGATTATTGGGCCCACAAAATTAAATCAGTAAAATTCTACTCTAATTGCTCTCTCTCTCTCTCTTTTTCACTTGCTCGCAGAATTATTTTTTCTAATTTTTATAATATTATAATATCTTATTTTATGCAT
Organism: Aechmea fasciata; assembly: GCA_025177825.1. Lineage (NCBI taxonomy): Eukaryota > Viridiplantae > Streptophyta > Magnoliopsida > Poales > Bromeliaceae > Aechmea > Aechmea fasciata. Next base: position 4,141,455 of record CM045935.1, read on the forward strand.
TCATTTTATATGTTGAACTATTAGATATTTTTTGTATCAAATTTGAGATAATTTTTTATAACATTTAATTTATTGATTACACGATGTTAAAATTTTAAAGTGGCTCGTTTAGGGCTCGAGCTCGCTCGACTCGAAGTTAGGCTCGCTCGAGCTCGGCTCGAATTAATTTCAAGCCGAGCTTGAGCCTAAATTTAGGCTCGAAATTAATTTCAAGCCAAGCTTGAGCTGAGGTAAGCTCGCTCGAGCTCGGCTCGTTTCCACCCCTACTATTTTGCAATAGTTAGGCATAAAAAAAAAGAATCATGCCGACCGTTCATAGAGCAAGTGGCAAAGGGTTTGGTGATTGGTACCCGAGACCCATATTCGAATCTTAGTTGATTCATATTTCTAGCTAAGTTTATTTCTAAATGAAATAAACGAAGCGGGTAGCGTGCTACCTATCTCTCTCAAAATAAAAAGAAAAAAAAGAATCATGCTTATTGTATGGTGCTCCTATTTTTGAAAATAACTGAAAGTACCAACCGCCCTCAGTTCAAATGGTAAAAGATTTGGTGGTTGGTACCCGAGATCCCAAGTTCGAATCCTAGTTGATTCACATATTCAGCTAAGTTTATTTTTGAAATAAAATAAACAAAGTGAATAACGTGTTACCTATCTCTCTCTCTCTCAAAAAAAAAAAAAAAAACACCAGAGAAGAAAATAACTGAAAGTGTGGTCGGTTAATTATATAGAATAGTCGAGATTAGTGAAAAAAATAATTATTGAATTTAATATAAAATTTAAATTTAATAAAAATAATGGCTAATTCATACAAAAAAATTCACTGGTTTTGTATTTTTGCAAAAACCAGCGATCATTTAGGATTTTACATTTTTGATCCAAATTTTTAATAAAGCCATAAAATATTTTTATTCATTTTCTCCTCCTTTTGTTCTGTCCGTCATTTTTCTTCTCCTATAGTCCATGTTAGTCTCTCTTTTTTTTGCTGTTTCTTTATCTTCTTCTCCTCTCGGTTCCTCACACTTCTCCTGCTCCTTCAATGCCCCCACATTGATGTTGCGTGCTGCTCTCTCACCTTGCACGCACCTCTGCCGACATCAATTTGGATATGACGCAGACGCTACGATGGAGCTACGGTGGAGCGTATGGCCGTGGACCGCGATGGTGATGAGTGTACTGTTGGATTTAAGGAAAATTGGGAGGGAAAGCGGATCAGGGCAAGAGCGGCAGTGGCAGAGAGTGAGGGGGTGCAATAGCAAAAAATGATGTAAAATGTAAAAAAAAGAAAAAAGAAAAAATAAAAATTAATAAAAAATTAATATATATATATTTTTTCTTAGAAAGACTATCATATGTCATCAAAGTTATAAAAGAAACTAAGAAATAGAAAAGAAAGAAGAAAAAGACAAAGTTACACTATATTTGAGACAAAAATTGAACTACTTGAGAATAAAATTTTGAACTGTTTGAAATAAATATCGTACTATTTAAAACTATTTAAAATTAAGTTATATTATATATAAAATGAAAATTGTAATGTTTGATACTTAACTTACACCATTAAAAAATATTTGTGACTAAATCTCAAACAATATAAATTAGTTTTAAATAGTTTTAGATAGTACAACTTAAGTTTCAGACAATGCAACTTTTATTTTATATTATGCGTAGTCTCAAATAATTTTATATAATGTAATTTTCATCTCAAATAATATAAGTAATATTATCTTGTTTTCTTTTTCTTTTTATTTCTTTTCTACTTCTTAGTCGTTTCTGCAGCGGCAATGACACATAGGGTGCGTTTGGTTCGCGCTATCCTTTTAAGATTTCTTGTAATCTAATGGGAATAAAAAAATATGACGATGTTTGGCTAAACGTACTAAGTAATTTAGTTGGTAATATTGGATTTACTCGGGAATAAGATTCATCCCAAAGTACTAATCTCATTCCCTTGATGAAGTGTGGGTATCCTCATATTAATAGATTTGAATAATCATAATATGTCTAATTTTTTTCTTTCTCCCTATCCGCCGGTTAGTTGGTATTATTTTTCATTACACTATAACTTCGTATCTCTCTCTAAACTTTTAACTTTTTTTCTCTCTCTAAACTATTTTTCTTCCTCTTTTTCTAAAATCTCAACCTTCTCATTCTCTCTAACATTAGCTCTATTTCTCTTCCTATTTCTTTAATTATACTCTATCTTTCTAACATCTATTCTCTTTATTTTTTTTCTAAAAAAATATTGAAAATTTTTATAATATTATTTAAAATTAATTAATTGTATATTTTTCGTAATCTTAAATAATATGACCGTCTGAACCAAACACCGAAATCTTTACATTCTTAGTAATAGGATGAATAGGAATAAGATTGTCGGATATCTTTTTCTCCTTGTAATCTTTCACAGTGCGAACCAAACGCCCCCATAATGGTAATTCTAATAGATGTTTTTTTTTTGCTACCGTGCCCCCTTTTTTTTCGTCCTCTGTTGCAGTCGTCGTCCCCTCCTTGACACACTCTCTTCCCGTCGTCGTCAAATCTTGCGACAGTCTCGTCGTCGTTGACATCGCACAGTCATGCGCTCCGCCACAATATCATTTTCGCAATCTATGCCATATCCTATCCGTTAATGTGGGAACGGTGAGGGAGAAAGAGAACATAGAGAAGGCGGGAGAAGAAGTAGCGAGAGAGAGAGGTAGCAAGGATGTGGGAAATGAACTAGAAGAGAGAGGTGAAAAACGAATAGAGAGAAAAAAAAAAAAAAATAGAGAAAAAGAAATAAAAGTATTTTTATGATTTTATTATAAATTCTGATTAAATTTGTAAAATTTAAAATTATAATTTATTTCTTTGAAATCATATATAAAACCGTAAATTTTTTATGCTAAAAGGGCAAGAATAATTTATCATAAAGATAATTTATTAGAAAATTAATATATTTTAATATTTAATTAAAAATAATTTGTTATACACTATAAGTCTATAATTTAATAAAAAAATATTTATTATTATTATACATATGATTTAATAAAAATGATTTATTATATTATTTAAGTACAAATAAAATGTATTAATAAAATACAATTAATAATCTGTATAATAATAATAATAATAATAATAATAATAATAATAATAATAATAATAATAATAATATAATTATAATATTAAGCTATTATGTCTGCATAATTTATTTTAATTAATATTACAATTCGGAAAATTGTCAAAAGTAGCATAATTTTTTTTTTTAAAAAAAAAAATCACCGCGTACGAGCGTCACTTTCCTTGCGACCGCTATGTGGCCTTGGTAGCTTTGTCGAGCTTGGTGAATGCGAGCCCGGCGTCGTCGCACTGGAAGTCGTCGTAGCGCCTGAACATCTCAGCCACCAGCAGGCACGCGGTGTCCACGACGTAGTCCTTGGCCGCGCACTGCTTGTTCTCCGCGGTGGGCCGCCCGGTCTCCGGCCCGTTGGACCAATACAGATACTGCAGCAGGCCTCTCCCCCGCTCCCCCACGAACCGCTCCGGCACGAACGAGTCGGGGTCGTCGAACACCCGCGGGTCCCGCATCGCCGCCGGCTGGTACCCGCACAGCAGCTCCCCCTCGGCCACCCGGAAGGCGGCGTCGTGCGACCGCAGCACGAAGTCCGCCCGGGCCCGCCCGTACTGCAGCGGCACCGGCGGCTTCATCCGCAGCACCTCGTAGACGGCCGACCGCACCAGCTCCATCTCCCGCACCGCCTCGAACCCCAGCTCCTTCGCCTCCAGCACCCGCCGCGCCTCCTCCCTCAGCTTCGCCCGCAGGCCCGACCTGTCGCCCCCGCCCCCGATCGACCCGATCAGGAAGGGGAAGAAGACGGAGAATCCCCCGAAGGCGTTGAAGCCGAGGACGAAGAGGATGTTGTTGATGGCCTCGTCCTTGTTCAGGCCGTACTCGGTCTCGGCCCGCCGGACGACTTCTCCCCCGTGCTTCTCGACGAAGTCGTAGAGCTTGCGGTAGTCGCCGCTGACGAGGGCGAAGGGGAAGGGGAAGGAGTGGAGGAGCAGCTCCTCCAGCGGCTGGGGGATGACCCCGACCTTCTGGGTGGGGAGGAGCTGCAGGGCCAGCCACTTGTCGAGCATGGCGAAGCCGAATTCCGCGATGGTGGGGTCGGCCGACGGGTCGGCGCCGACGATGCACCTGCAGAGGAAGGAGAATATGCACTTCTGCAGGGGGAGGACGAAGTTGGCCGGCTTGCCTGCGGAGGGCATGTCGGACTCGACGGCGGACAGCATGGCGTCGAGGCTGCGGAGGAACTCCGAGGGCCAGGCGCGAGCGTTGCGGCGGAGGAGGTCGAGGCAGAAGGACTTGACGCGGGCGTGGGCGGGCTCCGAGGGGTCGAGGTAGACGACGACGCGGGTGCCGCCGGTGAAGGCGAGGCTGGGGGTGTAGGGGCCGATGAGGACGTCGCGCTTGTCGACGAGAGACGCGTCGAAGAGCGCGGCGAAGGAGGCGCAGTCGAGGAGCGCGACGACGCGGGGGTCGACGCCGACGAAGAAGGGGAAGGTCGGGGGCATGTTGGTGCGGAAGACGGTGCTGCCGTGGGCCGCCATGCGCCGGCGGAAGAACTCGTCGGGGCCTTGGAACCAGAAGTAGTCCAGACGGTCCTTCAGAGGGCCCAGCAGTGGAAGGCCGTAGCTGCCCGGGATCGGCCGCGGCGGCCCCCCGCTGGCGGCCGTGGAGGCTGCCAGTAAAGTCGGCCGCAGAGATGCCGTAGTTATCATCATCTTAATTTCTTTCTGATCGATCGCTTTTGCGCTGCTGGCTAGTAAACTCGCCAAAATACCCAATATACCGTATCCGACTTGGATACTGTCTTGACTCTATCTAGATGTGAGCTGAATTCGATAAAAAATAACTAGTATACGAATAAAAAAAAATTACCAATTAAAATTTCGAGTATGCGTCCGAATATTTTATATACATAATTAATTTGGACCCGATTCGAATCTAACTTTTAAATAGGTAGTATATAAAAAAATTTTCAAATCTGAACCCGACGAAATATCTGATAGTAAATAAAAAAAATTTAAATTTCTAAAATTAATGAATCAATTTTAATAGAACTTATAGATAATGGATCTCTAAAGAAAGAATAGTGTGAAATCCTCCGGTTGAGAGTGTAAGATTATTCTCCCCTCTTTGGGTGTATGAAAAGTATTTTTTTTTTTACAAAAAATAATACTACAAATACACTCAAAATGGGATATATATTTGGTCAATTTATATAAAAAATTCACTAATTTTACGATATATATATATATATATATATATATATATATGACGGAGCTACATCTTTATTAGGGAGCGCGAGGTCCTTGTGCTCCTAACTTTTTAACCACCCATCAAGTTTGATGGGTGGTTAAAATGAAGAAGAGAAAGAGAATTTGATGAGATATTAGAAAAGATGAGAGAATTGAGAATGCGAATTTCTCTCAAAATTCTCTCTACTCTCTCTCTCTCTCTCTCTCTCTCTCTCTCTCTCTCTCTCTATATATATATATATATATATATATATATATATATATATATATATATATATAGAGTCAGGGCTGCTTTATCTTATCGATGGCGGAAAAAAAAAATTTATTAAAGCAAGAAAAAAATAAAGATAAAATATTATAGAAAAAGAAAGATAAAGATGAAATTACACAGTTAAAATAAAATTGCACTGATTTAAAAAAAACGTTGTACTATTATGGATATAAATTGCACTACTTAAGATGTAAACTGTAATTTTAAGATGAAAATTATATTTTTAAACGAAAATTATACTTTTTAAAAGATTTTTATAATATTTTTTCTCTTATTGCATTAGTTCAGATGTAAATTGTATCTATTAAAATGAAAGTTACATTTTTTAAATGAAAGTTGTATTATTTGAGAGATATTTACACTATTTTTTTCTTATTGCACTCTTTGAATCGTAAGTTGTATCCTTTTAAGATATATTTATCTTTCTTCTCTTGTTACTATTTTTTTCTTGTTGTACTATTTATTCTCTTGTTATATTATTTTTTCTCTTAACTGCATACTTTAAGACGAGAAATAGTATAACAAGTGAAGAAATAGTATAATAAGAAAGAAAAACGATCTGAAGAGAAAACGATATAAATATATCTTAAAGAGATACAGTTTATATCCCAAAGGATGCAAGAAAAGAAAAAATAGTGTAAATATCTCTCAAATAGTACAACTTTCGTTTAAAGAATGTAATTTTCATCTTAATGGATGCAGTTTACATCTGAAATAGTGTAATAAGAGAAGAAACAGTATAAAAATCTACCAAAGAGTGTAATTTTTTTAAAAAAAAATGTGATTTTCATTTTAAAGCTGCAGTTTACATCTTAAGTAGTGCAAATTATATTCATAATAATGCAATATTCTTTTAAAACAGTGTAATTTTATTTTAACGGTGTAATTTCATCTTTATCTTTTTTTTTCTATAATATTTTTTTTATTTTATTTTTCTTGCTTTTTTTTTTATAATTTGTTTTTGTCACCCATCTCTGCCAATGGACACGGCGCCGGCGACGTGTCTGCTAAGGACTCCCACTCCGACGCTGCAACACTGAAGCGATCTTTATGGTATCAGCGTCGGCGAAGATGCGTTGTTGTCGGAGGCGGCAGAGGAGGAGGGAGTGGGAAAGGATGAGAAGGGTGGGGAAGGGCGAGAGAAGCGTCGTCGTCGGAGATGATGGAGGAGAGTCGGAGAGAAAAAAAAAAAGAAGAAAAAAGAGTTGCGGTGTGGCCTCGGTCGGGTCGGAGGCGAGAAAAGTGGGAGGTGTGCGGGGAAAGGCGAAAGCGAGGGCGAGGACGAGGGCGAGAGCATAAGGATAAGAGGCGAGGCGGGTCGTTTCCGCTTCCTTGCTACCTCTTGGCGAGAGAAAAAAATAAACGAAAAAAAAAAAGAGAGAAAAAATAATAAAAATATTTTGATTAGTTTGCTGAAAATTTTGTCCTAATTTGTAAAATCGAAAAAAATGATTCTCTTTTGCAAAAGCAAGTAAATTTTTTTATACAAATTGGCATATATATTTTACATCTATTTTTTTAATACTTTATTTATCACATTATGTTTTTTTTTATTTTTATTAAAAATTATTTGAATTTTATCTTTGCTCACTAGTGAATGGTGATTGGGATGTATCGTCCCAATTAAAACAACGACAACAATGGGACGTTGATGTCGACACTATTTGTTTGCGAGACGCGTGGCCCTCGATCGCCACGTGTTTTTTGTTTTCCGTTGTTAGCAAAGATTTTTTTTTTTGAAAAAACTTTAAAAAACTCTTCTGTGATTTTTTTTTTCTTCATTTTAGTATCTGTGGTTTAAACTTTATCAAATTAGTATCATATTGTTTCTCACTTTATCACTTTAGTATCCTATGCTTTAAAGTGTATCAAGTTAGTATCGCGTGATTTTTCTGACTTTATCACTTTGGTAGCCTGTGATTTTATTTTTGTATCAAGTTAGTACCATGTGGTTTTTAAACCACATGGTACTAAAGTAATAAAGTACGAATATTTAAAAGTATTAATAATTTAGCTAGAAGCATTTTTTTGATCTGTACCAATATTTAAAAGTATCGCTATAGAATAGTTTTTATTGTAGTATAATTTTATTTAAAAATTCAATCAAACTTTTAGTTTTGATAGTTAATTTATAAATAAATTTCTTTTACGATATATATATATATATATATATATATATATATATATATATGAGCGGGATTGTCTTTATTAGGAGCAATGATCTGCTCTAACTTTTTAACCCGTGAGTTTGATGGGTGGTTAAATGAGAGAGAGAAAGAGAATTTGATGAGATATTAGAAAAGATGAGAAATTGAGAATCTTAATTTATATCAAATTCTCTTCTCTCTCTCATCAAAATTGATGGATGGTTAAAAAAAAAAAGAGCGTTTTTAAGCGATGTCTTATTATGATGTGTATATATATTGAAGTTTCCTACTTTAAACTATATTTAATGAATTTATTTTAAAATCTCTATTAAAGAATATTTAATTAGACGCAGTCATAATTTCAATAGAGAGGAGAAATCTTTACTTACGCCTGATAAGTACTGCATACATTGCACTAGTATTAGGTTATTAATATAATATTTGATAATTAATATTTTAAAACAAAAATATAATATTTGATAATTAATATTGTGAAATAAAATATAATAATATAAAATTAATATCTCAATAATTTATTGTACTATAAAAATTTATTTTTGATACAGATTTTAGAATTTAGAATCGATTAATGGTGCAATAAGCCACTCTAAAATTTTTATTAGATATGTGGCAAACTCTCATTGGTTTATGACTAAAGTTGCAACATGCATGGTGCAATTTCTTAAGGGAAAACTTCAAAATCCCCCCTGTGGTTTCATACTTTTTCAAAACTCCCCCATGTGGTTTAAAATGTATCAACTTAGTACCCTATGGTTTCTTACTTTATCTCTTTAGTACCCTATAGTTTAAAATGTATCAACTTAGTACCCTGTGGTTTCTTACTTTATCACTTTAGTACCTTGTGGTTTCACACTTTATTACTTTAGTATCTTATAATTTAAAAAATCACAGGATACTAACTTGATACAAACTTAAAACCACATGGTACTAAAATGATAAAGTGCAAAACTACAGAGTACTAACTTGATACACTTCAAACCACAGGGTACTAAAGTGATAAAGTAAGAAACCACAGGGTACTAACTTGATACACTTTAAACCACGGGGAATTTTTGAAAAAATGTGAAACTACAGGGGGGGTTTTTGAAGTTTCCCCATTTCTTAATACGACGGAACTCACAAATAATATATTGTATACATAAGAAATAGATGAGAGAGAGAGAGAGAGAGAGAGGAAGGAGAATAGAGGATAACATAAAATATGATAGGAAAATTTAAGAGAGTTACGGGAGTAAGAATTCGGATATGCCTAAGAAAAAGAGAGAGAAGGGGGAGAGAGAGAAATCATAAAGTATGAGAGAGAGAGAGAGAGAGAGAGAGAGAGAGAGTGAGTGGAAGGGGCCGGGAGAAGCTGTCACATATTCACGTGGAGAGAACAAAATAGAGATTGCTATGTAGATTAGAGAGAACTTTTGTATTCTTATGTATTCTACCAACCACTTGTTCCACCCATAGTTAGTAAGTTCGCGTATAATTCGCGAATTATACGCGTATTTTTCAATAGCCGAATTAAACGCACGAATCAGTATTTTTTACAAAAATCTAAAAAAAAACGCGTTTTTTTTGTCAAAAATAATTATTCGCGAATTATTCGCGATTCGCGAACAATTCGCTCAAAAAAACGGCGGTGGCGGACTGGCCGGTGGCGTCGTTGCCGCTCTCGTTGCGAACTCATCCGCGTCTTCTTCGTCGTCCTCCTCCTCCGCCGCTCTCGTTGCCGAATCGCGAGTGTTTGGATCTATGTAAAACCCGTCTGAAATTTTTCCCCATATTTGGTTGTTCATAAAATTTTTTTTGGAGAAAAAATGGAGTTCTTTGTTGCAGTCCGCGGAGGAAGACGAAGAGGAAAATCGCGGCGTTTGGGAGCCTATAGTCGCGCGCGGTCCACGAGGCCACTTCGGCCTCGTGGACCGCATGCTCTCATTAGGCTGTGGACCGCATGCTCTCATGAGGCATTATATATATAATAATAATAAAATTATATATATATATATATATATATATAAATATATATATTCATTTATTATATATAGTATTTTATTTTATTATAGAAATATTATTATATAATATTTTATTTATAAGCATAATATAGTTTGTTATTTTTACATAATTAGCTTAATTTTATATCTCTTTATTCTTATATTTTTAAGAAATATGAGTATTTATACTAATAGTATAAATTTTGAGAGAAAAAATTTAATTTAATAGCGAATTTTTAATTCGAATTTTTAATTAGTGAGCGTATAATATCCATTATAAATCACGTATCCAATAATTACCGAATCCGTTTTTTAGCCGTATTTTTCAACGAATTTATAAATTAGTAAACGAATTTTAACCGAATTATATCCGTATCGAATTTTTGCCGAATCCGAATTAACTAACTATGGTTCCACCCTATATATATATATATATATATATATATAGAGAGAGAGAGAGAGAGAGTTAGGCTCATATCTTTCGAAACTATCTTATTTCTAATATATTTCTTATATGTTCCTTTCTTATTTTAAAATACCCCTATAGTTATCACCGGTTAAGTTAATTTAAACGTGACTTAAATATCTATCACAATTAAAAAAAATTAAAATGCCATTTTTGTTCTTAACTTAAGTGCAATAAGAAATATTGGTGATGATAGAATGATATATTTGAAAAGACTAAAAAGCAAAATACTTTTTGTGTCCCTAACTTAAGAGCAAATAAGAAAAATTAGTGATAATAAAAAAATATATTTGAAATGACAAAATAATAATTCCATAGAGATAACATAGTTCGTTAACAGATTTTTAACTCTAGGGGGTATATTATTTGAAATAGGTTGGAACGTCAAAATGATATTTTTAATATTAGCCTTCTAAAAATCTGTCAGAAAGTCGGAAACTTTTCAAAGACATATAAGCAATTACCCCAAATTTTAAATTGCGTGTGATGATTTATTTATTTGCGGTATTATAAAACACAATAATTGGCCTACCATGTTATCTTTACTAAATTATGATAATCTTTTTTAATTTTTTTTGCATGGCTATAAGTTAAAGAAAACAGGGTATTTAAATTACCATATTCATTTTGATATCAGAACTTGTGCACTCCATTTCAACGCATGCTTGCATGGACCGAAAAAAAAAAAAAAAATCATTCCTACAATTATTTGGTGGGGTTGTAAGAATTTTTTTCTTAGGGGACTAAATGCAAATTGTCTGTTTTTCAAGAACATTGGTTATCTCACATCCATTTAATAGATTATTAATTTTACATTTTATTATAAGATCATTATTTTTAGATTGATAATATTATTTTTTAATACTGAAAATCTCAAAATAGATTTGTGAATTCTAATATGTGTGAGGTCTAAGATTTCCACCTGTTACAATTGTTACATTAATTTTTTTTTAATTGAAAGTTTCTTTTATTTAGGTATTTTTACTTTGATTAATATGCAACTAAAAGTAATTTTAGCTTCACAACTTAATTCAGCAAAAATGTTGAATTGGTTAGTTGAATATTTCTTTTTTTTTTTATTTTATTTTATCTTTTCTTCCAATTAATCTGCAGTCATGTTGTAATTCTAGCCATATTTTTACTTTTTAAGCTAAAGTTCTTAATCACCACTATTGTTGCATCAGTGTGCCATACTTCCTCCTTTTGGTGATGATTATATGTAGGGTTGTAGGTGTGCATATATATATGGTAAGGAGACATGGATAAAAACCACTGCAACCACTTCAACGCTCCGAATAGTCGCGTGAATGAGATCGATTTGATCAATTTATATATGAGGTCTATCATAGAAATAATAATGAACAGCGTTTTGGGTGGGTGGTTGGGCAGAGTTATTATTCTTGTAAGTGTAGGTGTGGTGTTTATGTGCATACTGTGGCCGTTATGTACGCGAGCGAGCAGTTTGACCCTTTGGCTATAATTGAGTAGTAAGTTTTAATTGATCCCTATATAGTCGGAGTTGGAGCAATCAATCGTCGAGTTAGTTTTTCTTCTGTACTAGCTTGTTGCTGATCTCATTACATTCTTAGATGAAGAAAACAAAAATATTGGTATTTGGGAAGGCGTACAAGCCTTGTTTATCGGAGAGGAGGAATTCTCGTTTCACAACACGTTATTTAAGTGGCCTTGTCGAACACAGTCGTTCACTAATCACCAACTTATTGTTCACTAATCACCAACTTATTTGATTTGTTGAGTATACAATAGAGAATACTAATGCTTCAGGATGATCTATGCCATATTTATAAGGCTTTAAGATGAACTAGTTGAGAAAGGATTTACATGAAGCATTATATAACTAACTGCTGACGAGCAACTTGGTAAACTTTTTATTGGTATAGGTCATGGTATAGCCAACAAAATTTTGGCTAAAACATTTAAACACTCAAGATAAAAGATTAGTAGGTATTTTAATGATATGCTATGAGGTGTGGTGGAACTTAGATATGAGTACATCTAACCTTCGCAATCTAATGTGTGAGTGCATTCAAAAGTAAAAAATAATCCAGTCATCCATCCATTCAAGGTGAGTATAATTGTGCCTTTAGGTCCGTCGGCCCGGTACGGACCCCGTAACGAGTCTTGGCCTTGCCGGGTCGAGGGAGCGGCCCCGGACGTGGCACGGACCCTAAGGACGAAGGCAAGTTGCCTTGGGGTGTGAGCCCAATTTCTACATTAACAAACCTTGGGAGGAACCCTACCAATTCATATTTTTTAGCTATCTCTCAAAGGTTTTGGTGGCTGATAGCCGAGATCCAAGTTCGAATCCTAGTTGATTTATATTTGTAGCTAAATTTATTTCTAAATGAAATAAACGAAGCGGGTAGCGTGCTATCTATCTCTCAAAAAGAAAAATCATATTTTTTTTATTAAAAAAATATAAAAATGTTTTAAAATTTTGTTATTTTATAATTATTTTTATTATAAATTTTATATTTTAATCAAAATATTAGGTTCAATAGGAATAAATATTTTGATATTTTATAATTTAAAATTTTATATATTTTTTAATAAAATTAAAAATAAAAGAAATTAAGGAGCCGACCGAGAGGATGGCCCAGCTTGGCCTTCCAAGCCGGAGGACCGTGCTAGGCCAAAGTCTTGGAAGATTCGGCCCGGCATGGCCCGCCTTAGATTTGTAATAGGACCGGCCGTCCCTAGCCCGTTTTGGTTCGGGTAATATGAGCCGTGTTGGGCTTAGACCTTTAGTTGTACGAAAGAATAATCAACCAATATATTATTGCCAAAAAGAATTTACATCTCAAAATATGATAGCGTTATATTGAGAGGGATCTATAGCTGATATAAGGGTGGTGCAATGGTGTTGTGGGAGCGGCAATTTCGCAGCATCAGAAGGCAACTAATGCTTTTTTTACTTAACATGTAACATTGTAACTCTCATTATCGTAGAATTGTTAAAGCCTGGTATTCATGTAGAAAAATTTTGTTTAGTTGATTTAGGATATGCGACTAGCTAGTAACTGCTTCCTCACTCGCTATCAAGCAGCGTAGTATCATTTGAGCCAATTCAATGTTAACGCATTGGCCCAAAGGATGGAGGACCTCGAGATTTGTATCTACGCTCAATTGAGAAATGTAATTGAGAAAGCCTCCGGAGTTTTTAAGAAGCGATTTGAGTTGTTTTGACAAGCTAGCAACACCTCCCTACGAGGTGCAATGTTGTATTGTCCTTGCATGTTCTGTGATCGATATACAATTTATCAAAAGGCACTATATTAAAGACCAACGGGTATTTCAACATGTAAACAGGCAAAAAAATATAAGATAATTTATATTTAAAAATAAAAATTATAAATTTTTTATTCATATTTTTAATAATTCGGAAATAATTTGCGAATAATTCAGCTGGCTTAAATTTGCGAATAATTTTATTTTTTTGAAAAAAATTCCTAAACGGATCCGTTTAATTCGAATTTTTAATAATTCGTGAATAATTCGTGAATTAACTAACTAGGCCTTTTAGATTGTTATGTGTGCGGCTCAAAGTTATTTCAGCTTCACAACTTTAGTTCAATTAAATATTAAATAGAATAGTTGAAATTTTATAATAAGTATGGTTTGTGATTGAATTTAATGTAATTGCAAGTTTTTCTTCTTCTTTTTTTTTGCGTTGTTATTTTCACTTATGTGCAGCTCCAAATTATGTTTGTTTTAGAACTTTGGTTCAGGTTAAATAATGAATTGATTAGTTAAAAGTTTTTTTTAGTATAATTACAATTCTCTTCTGCTTTTTTGCCGACCTGCATCCTTGATATAATTTTCAAATAACTTTGGTTTGTGGAGTTACCGATCGTCCCTAGAGCAAGTGGCAAAAGGGTTGGTGGTTGATAGTTGGTACCCTTGATCCAAGTTCGAATCCTAGTTGATTCACATTTCCAGCTAAGTTTATTTCTAAATAAAATAAACGAAGCGGGTAGCGTGCTACCTATCTCTCTCAAAAAAAAAAATTAGGCTAGACATGCTCCTAGTTTGACCTCTCTTCTTGCTTAAATTAGTAAGTTTTGATTAAATTAAAATTTTTCGGACCTTATAATATGGTTAAATTTAAGGTTACGTAAAATTTAAACACAAATTTATTATTTTATTTCAAATATTCTTTTACATAGCATATTTTTTAGATGAAAGGTGAGTATAAAATTAGTATTTTAAAAATTCAACTTTCATCTTCTTTCACAGTTCTTTACTATTTTACAAAATTAATCAAACACAATTTAGCTATTTCTAAAAATAACAATTTTCTAACAAAAAAATTTATTTCTATTATTTCAAAATAGCAAACTATTTTAAGAATAAAAAAATTTATACCATATACAAATGAAACTTAGGCCCTGTTTTGCAAACAGAGATAAGAAATAATAGGAATTTTTTTTTATTGCTTTGATAAGTTAATATTGCGGAATAGTCTAAATAAAAGTAAAATTGTGTTTGATTTATAGTTCTTCTATTCTCAAAAATAAGTAAAATTTTATTTTTATTAATTCTATAAAATAGCAAAAGATAGTGAAAAAAATGACGGTTGAATTTGATATAAAATATAATTTGATAAAAAAATTATTATAGAAATAATTTACTACAATATTTAATAAAAATAGTTTAATATGGTATTTAAGTTTAAATAATACGCATTAATATAGCATAGTTAATAATTTTATAATAAAAATAATATATTATATAATTATAATATTGATAAAATTTAAAATTAAATCTGGGAATAACAATATTTTATCAAAGGTATGAAATTATTTATCTCCGAGATAAACGAGAATAGTAAAATTTTATCGAAAAAAAAAAATTTTTGACTAAATTTTTTTTTGAAAAAACTTCAAATATTACCCATGTGATTTCACACTTTCTCACTTTAGTATTCTGTGATTTAAAGTGTATCAATTTAGTGTCATGTGATTTTATTTTTATTTTTTATTATCGATTTCACTAATTTTTTTTCGTTAAATCAGTTGCAAAGTTAAAAAATAAAGGGTACTAAAATGAATATTTGATAAACCTAGATAGGGTATCTGAATTTTTTTTGTATATAATTTAACAAGATATTAACGAAAAAGTTAACGAAAAGATAAAAATAGAACCACAGGACATTAAGTTGATACACTTTAAATCATAAAATATTAAAGTGAGAAACTATGAAATTACAAGAATGATATTTGAAATTTACCCAAATTTTATTAGCTTTTTTTGCAATTAGCCCCCTTAAAAAATTTATAATAATGATCACGATGTGCTCTACAACTGTGTCAATAGTGGTGACATTGGCTTCACGATTGACGACGATGGCGAGATGATTGGCTACATTCATAGCGTTGCCGGCTACCTATACCAAGGGGCGAGATTGGAGGGCACGTTGTCAGAGACGAACATTTCAGCTGCAGATTTCTGTGGTCATGTCGAAAATGCTTTAGAGGTACTTCCTGTTTCTCGATGCACTTAGTAGTCCGAATTTGTCTCGATGGAAAAGAAATTTGATGAACTTTGATGCGACTCTTTATGCGATGTTAAATTAGATATCAAAATAAATGCGACATGATGCCCATTGATAAGTTATTAGTGAAGTACCAATACATTGTTATGATGATTTTTTTCTTGAAGTGCAATTATTTCCAAAAGAGAAAAGATGGACTATTCGTTTGTGACATGAAAACCAATTATAATTTACGATGCTTGATTTTGAGGATTAGCCACTTAGTCACAAGTTGTGTAATCGAAAGGTTTTCCATATTATCTCCTTTGTATCATCTTTTTATTCATCTCAGTCCTCTTCTAAAGACATTTGTTAGTGACAAAAAAAAAACAGGTCTCTCTACTGTTTGCATCTGAAGCATCAGTACCGATCACCACTTTTAGATGGTTTGTGAGGTTTTAAAATGAAAACCACTGAACCTTACAAGATCCAGAAAACAAAGGACAGTGTCCTGAGAATGGCAGACAGTGGCAATGGTTCAGGGAGCAACAATAACAATTTCTCGTGGAATCACAACCAGAGAGAGAGGGATAGAGGAAGAGAAGAAAAGGAAGAAGTAGAAGTTGGGGAATAAGGGTACGACTACACAGACTTGAAGAAGATAACATAGATCTTGACTTTTAGAATTTTTTATTCTCCTAATACAATGGTCTATTAGGGCTGATTTATTGGAAGATATATATCTTAGTCCTAATCTAAAAGTCAAAACTATTTGCTCAATTTTTAATGATTTATTCAAATGAAAATGCATATCCTAATTTTTAATGATTTTAAAATCTTCTGTCCACTATGTTCTTGTATGCTTTACTGTGGTTTTGTTTATATTTTTCCTTTACCAATATGGGAGAAAATGTAATCACACAATAATATGCAGGCATCAGTGAATTAAAAATCTAACAAAATTGCTCGGCTACTCTATTACCACCTCACAATCTTTTTCAACGTCTGGCTCTTTTGGCTTTTTTAAAAATTTATTCTTGAATCCTCTTTAGCAATTAATGATTGTGGTTAATAATGGAAGCTTTAATGACAACATTGAATAAATCTAATCGTTGAATGGACAAAAGCTACTCTCTATCTTGATTACTACAAAGATTTAATCTTCATTTTAGGTTCTTGAATTCTTCCATTCTGGCCTCTTGGATGCAGGTCCCGTTGTTCAGAACCACAACTGTTTGCCAACATATTATTTTATTGTATCATTCCTATCAGACCACTTGACTTCCTGTATGAAAGGAGTAAGCTGTAAAATATCTGATATAATACTCTTACAGTAAGCTACTAAGTTTTGGCCATCAATTTGCTACATAAAACTTTTGAAAGTATTTTTCTGTGCACATTGTTTATGTTTATTATCCTGCATTGAGCTTCAATGTAGAAAAGATAATATTTGGTATTTAATCACGTAGTTTATCCAAGCTTTTGAAATGTTGGTGTTTGAAATTTCAATATTTTGTTGCAGGTATCTTCTTTAGTCCAATATGATTGCAGGACAATTCCTTCTTCCCATATTGTTGAGCCAGCTAATGTTCTGCAGGCTTTGAGTGATTCGGATCACTTCTTATTAAGCATGAGCAGCAACAGAAACATAAACCTGAGTTTTCCTCAAGGCAACGTCTATCCGAATATCTCACTTTCACTCTCGAACCTCACTGGTGAAAGTAGCGTAGCTGACTACCAGGACTGCGAGGCATCACCTATATTCCTTGCGGGCGAGTCACTTTGCGATTCTAATATGGAAACTGGGCAACCACAGGCAAGGAATGAAGCGAAAATGAGATACAACGAGAAGAAAAAAAACCGGCTGTGGTTTGACCTGATACTAGTTGTTCGTATGATTCTGCTTATATACTTTACTATGTTAGCTATCTACAATTTTAAATATCTAAAATTTAACTATATTTGGTTTGGGTTTGGATTTAGGTTTGGATTAATCTCTAGTATCTTTCCCATTTAACGAAAAAAAAAGCAAATATAGTATTTGTGGTTTTAATTGATTGATCAAACTAATAATTTAATTACATTTATAATTAAAATTAAAAAATTTGTGATTATATTTAAATTTAAAATTAAAATTAATAATACAAATTCAAATATGTAATTTATTACAACATTCATACTCAAGTTAATATGCATTACTCAAATGTAAATTTGAGCTTTATATTTAAATTGTAAATTCCATAGTATTTTATAATTATATTTGTATATAAAATTAAAATATTAATTTTTATTGTGACATATAATAATATATGTTGGTAATTATAGCTTTTAGCAACATCTATTATATAATGTTGGTGAATTTATATATTTAGCAACACTTTTATTTGTGTGTTACTAAATAAAATAAATAATGATATATGTTTAAGTGTTGCTAGAAAAATATTGGTAAATGTCAATATTGTTGTAGTGAAGGGAAAGGCTAGTGTAAACAATATCTTAATATTTGTTTGTCTTAATGATTAGAAGTGGTTGATACGGAGGAATATATATTCTTAGTTTTGTACTTGATTTTGTTTTGAGACTTGCAACTATATACATAAAACTATGCATGGTCAAGTTTATTATAATATTTCTTTGCAAAGAGCATGCATATTACACTATCAAAAAGTTAGACTAAATGTCCGCCTCTCGCCATGGCCACCTCTCTGTCGGCTGTGGCAGTAGCACTGCCTTTCTCTTCTCCTCTCAAACCCCGCCATCCTCAAACTCCATCCTCCTTTGCCGCCTCATCCGATGTCCAATTAAACTTGAGAGTTTTAATTAGTGTGGATTTAGCATATGGGTTCAATTACTTGGAGATCTCGGGGTTCTATAACACTCTTTTGGATTTTGAACTTTGCTACTATGAGGTAGAGGTTCCTCAACAAGCACTCGAGCAGCAGTACTGATCAGCGGAGGTGACGACGACTTTGCTTCCGGTTATAAATTAAAGGATATCAAGTCTCGGTAAGATGATAGAATTAGATTTATTTAGTTATTAATCATCTTTTTGGTATGAGTCGGGGTTTAAATTAAAAATTTTATTTTATGAGTAAAACTTTGTTTGGGCAAAACTGTGGTACACTGAATTTACAGATAATATAACAAATGAGAATTTATGTTATAAAAGACACTACCTTAGATAATATAGTTCACCATTGCATCTGATACCATAGTATTTATTTGTAACTGTTGTTTTCCAAAAACTTAAGTTGTTACAAAACGGTTTTATATTTTCTATTCAACATGACCCCTTTAACGTTTAGGCTCAAGACATGGGCTTGATTAAATAAAATAAAATTAACAATACTATGAGCTCGGCAAGACTCGAGTTTATGACCTCCTGCTTTGATACCATCATAAATTATATGAATAATTATTTATATCTGATAGCTTAAGTTGTGTGTTTTTAAATTTTATATTCAACAATAGAAAACAACCGAATAATATACTTAACAAAAGATTGATATTTTGTTATTGGTCATTTCTTACGGTGGCATCAATGTTGTGAATACTGTGAAGTTGTTGAATTTGTTCTATTGCTCTTCTTTAGCTATTGCTTTTGGTAGTGATCACATTTCTTGCACTCTATGAATATTGCAGCAATTACCTCTTTAAGTTCTTCTTAAAGCCAGTTCTTCTTAAGCCGTTGGAAAAATAAGCTTTTGTTTTTGTTTACGAATATAAAGATACATCCAATAATTGGCAACCCACGTAAAATCATGAAAATTTTATGAAAATTGCTTCTAAGAAGATCATTTTGCATTTTGTTTTGTCAAGGTATTATGTTATGTTTTTTTAAAAAAAAATTTCTCTTTCTTTTGTTTACAGTTAATCGTCTAGAGGAATTGTGGAACCCTTGGCATCATGATCATAGAGCAATTGTGGAACAATAGATAGGAGGCAGCATTAGAGATGATTTAATTTTTTTTTTATTTTATTTTTTATTTTACTCTAGCATAAGCACTTATATATGCTTTATGCCTTTATCAGGCTATTGTACAATTCAGACTCATAATACATATCTTTCAACTGTTGGGTTCTTTGGTTCAGTAATGTTAACTTGATTAATTAAAATTCTTAATTATAATTTTTCCTATCTTCAGCTTTTCTTCTAGTATACAGCTATAAAATATTTTTTGCCTTGCTTTGGTGTGGGGTTGAATTGAATGTATTGTAAGTTTCTTCCACCTCTTACATTGTTATATGTGCAGCTCAAAGTTATTTCAGTTTCAGAACTTTCGTTCAATTAAATACTAAATAGATTAGTTGAAATTTTAGAATAAGTATGCATGGTTTGTGGTTGAATTGAATGTAATTGCAAGTTTTTCTTCTTCTTCTTGGTTTTTTTGCATTGTTATTTTCACTTATGTGCAGCTCGAAATTATGTTTGTTTTAGAACTTTAGTTCGGTTAAATAATGAATTGATTAGTTAAAAGTTTTTAAGTATAATTGTAATTCTCTTCTGCTTTTTCGCCAACCTGCATCCTTGATATAATTTTCAAATAACTTTAGTTTGCGGAGTTACCGACCGTCCCTAGAGCAAGCGGCAAAAGGGCTGGTGGTTGGTCCCCCAGACCCAAGTTCGAATCCTAGTTGATTCACATTTCCAACTAAGTTTATTTCTAAATAAAATAAACGAAGCGGGTAGCATTCTACCTATCTCTAAAAAAAAAAAAGTTAGGCTAGACATGCTCCTAGTTTGACCTCTCTTCTTGCTTAAATTAGTAAGTTTTGATTAAATTAAAATTTTTCGGACCTTATAATATGGTTAAATTTCAGGTTACGTAAAATTTAAACAAAAATTTATTATTTTATTTCAAATATTCTTTTACATAGCATATTTTTTAAATGAAAGGTGAGTATAAAATTAGTATTTTAAAAATTCAACTTTCATCTTCTTTCACAGCTCTTTACTATTTTACAAAATTAATCAAACACAATTTAGCTATTTCTAAAAATAACAATTTTATAACAAAAAAAATTTATTTCTATTATTTCAAAATAGCAAACTATTTTAAGAATACAAAAATTTATACCATATACAAATGAAACTTAGGCCCTGTTTTGCAAAAAGAGATAAGAGATAATAGGATTTTTTTTTTATTGCTTTGATAACTTACTATTTCGGAATAGTCTAAATAAAAGTAAAATTGTGTTTGATTTATAGTTCTTCTATTCTCAAAAATAACTAAAATTGTATTTTATTAATTCTATAAAACAACAAAAGATAGTGAAAAAAATGACGGTTGAATTTGATATAAAATATAATTTGATAAAAAAATTATTATAGAAATAATTTACTACAATAATTAATAAACATAGTTTAATATGATATTTAAGTTTAAATAATACGCATTAATATAGCATAGTTAATAATTTTATAATAAAAATAATATATTATATAATTATAATATTGATAAAATTTAATATTAAATCTGGGAATAACAATATTTTATCAAAGGTATGAAATTATTTATCTCCGAGATAAACGAGAATAGTATAATTTTATCGAAAAAAAAATATTTTGACTAAATTTTTTTTTGAAAAAACTTTAAATATCACCTATGTGGTTTCACACTTTCTCACTTTAGAGCAAATGACAAAAGGCTTGGTGATTGGTACCCGAGACCTAAGTTCGAATCCTAGTTGATTCACATTTCCAGCTAAATTTATTTCTAAATGAAATAAATGAAGCGGGTAGCGTGCTATCTATCTCTCTCTCAAAAAAAAAAGAAAGTATAATGTATTTTAAAGTGTATCCATTTAGTGTCATGTGGTTTCATTTTCATCTTTTATTATCGATTTCACTAATTTTTTTTGTTAAATCAGTGATAAAGTGTCACGCCCCGGGTTGAAGGATTCCCCGGGCACGCCGACAAATCCGCCGTGTACAAAAATTTTTTCCTGTACACGAAGCGTAGCTGTACCTGTATAAACATACACTGCTACAAACAGTAGCATAGAGCTGAATTAACTAAAAATACATACACAGGTAGGAATAACAAAAAGCAATATACACACAGCATCCACAGATACAAGAACTACTCGCTCCAGCGAGTTCACAACTGTATGTACATAACACCCACAAAAGAAAAGCATCACTACCTGCAGCCTGGGTCCTCAACTAGCACTCGAAGGGTAGGGCTCTAACTCGCGACGCTCTTGCCTCGATCCGACTCAGGAGGAGTAGCAGCCGAAGCCGAAGGCCCTGCAACAAAGGTGGAAGAAAAGGGGCGTGAGAACTACCGTAAATACAGGTAGTCCTCAGTGGGTGCCGCCCTAAACACATCGGTCTACCCACTAAGTCTACAGGGTAAGCAAGAAAAGTAAAGAAAAGCTGGAAACACTCAACAGATAGATACCACTATGCTATCCTGCTCTAGTACAACCCTTAGTAGAACAAGTAAGAACTGACCCAATCTTACGTGGGACTGTGATACACCTGTCCCGCCTGTCGAAGCTACACTAACAACTACCCCATGGGTAGCTAGTGGAGAGCAAGTCCAACACTAGGACGCAGCGACACCAACGCAAAAGCACTAAGCCAGACTCCGGAGCGGCACTCTTGGGCGCGAACCAACCGAGTATGCAAGCGTATCTCTGTCGAGCTCAATCAGGCTCTCACAGGCATAGTCAAGTAAACATGGTCTAACCACCAATATACCACGTGCCCTTGGCACAATCTGTATCCAAACAGTAATCCGGGCCCACCGTCAACCCCGGACGGTCCCCGACAACACGAACAGTCTGAACCCAACTGAGCTAAGCTCGGCATCCCCAGCACGAGCGTAAAAGCAAACTACACTATCCTGGTATCCATCGCAATCACACAGCGATGATACAGCATATATACCATGGCTCCTAGAGCTAAATCTGGTAGAGAATACATATGACGATCAAACGTGGTTTTTTCCTAAGTCAAGTCCGAGTCCAACATGTAAGAAATATTACTTGCTAAACATGCTCCAACATTCAGATTTTATCCAACTATAATCCATGAATTTGAGCTATCATATACTAGTCAAAACTGAAATGTATACATGTCGACTATCTTGTACTTAGGAGTAATCCGATGCAAACCCACCTTAAAATGCTCCTTCTCTGGTAGCGAAGAGAGTAGCCAAAACCACGATCCTCTTGCTGCAAAGAGATAAACCCAATGATACACAACTCACGAAATCTGCCCAGAAAACAGCAGCAGAGAAACCATTAATTTCACCCAAGCTAACCTTATCCAAAACCAGCAAGCAAGGGCTCTGAAGCTTCATCTTGAAGTCACGAATCCAACGGTCCAAGTTTCGCCGGAATCCGTAGCTCCTACGCTGAGAACAAGACAAAACACTGAGCGTCGACGCTGGAAACTACGGATCAGCAGCTCGAAATCTGCTCGGCAAACAGCAGCTCAGTAAAAAGGGATTTTGACAGGGCAAACCTTCTCCGATTCAGGCGATTAAGGACTCTCTGGATTCGTCTCGAAGTCCCGGATCCAACGACGCAAGTCTCGACGCGATCCGACGTCCCTACGCGGAGAACTAGTCAAAACTCTGCGGGTCGACGCTGGAATTCGCAACAGCAGCAGTGAAGTTCGAAAATCGTAGAAGTTTAAAGCCATAAAAGCGATCTCGAGGAGTCACTCACCTCGAAAACCCTCCCTGCGAGCAGCACCTCGTCGAGGATGGCAAGGATCGGCTGTCGCACGGCCTCCTCGCAGCGTCACCTCGTCGAAACTACCCTCGATCGGCTCCGCGGCGCGTCGTCGATGATGTACGGTCCGTCACTTGAGCTCCTCCACCACTTCTCTTCTCAGCCCAAGGAGGAGAAGAAGAGACACAACAGCAGCAGTGAAAGAAGAAGAAGAAGAAATAGCCCCATCTCTCTCCTCTCTGCTGCAAGGTAAGAGATAAAGGGAGGGGTGATGTGACTAGATGGCCAAAAGTCAAACAGCACCCTACTTCCACTTTGTACCGGTACAAAACCCCATTGTACCGGTACAAACAGGCAACCCGAGAGCCTCGCTGCGCGGGGCTATACCGGTATAGCCCCGGTGGTTATACCGGTATAGCAATCGATGTTGTACCGGTACAAACCCAGATTTGTACCGGTACAGCTCACTGAAAATCTGTTATTTCGCAGATCTTCAAGATACACGCTGCTCTCAAGTTCCCGCAAGGCCCGTTTGGCGTCCACTTCGCGCTAACGCGACCCGGACTTGTCCCGACAGTCACCAGAGCTGTCGACAAGCCTCAGCTAAAGTTTCAGGTCTCTACGTAAAGTTAAAAACTAAATGGTACTAAAATAAATATTTGATAAACCTAGATAGGGTATCTGAATTTTTTTTATACAATTTAACAAAATATTAACAAAAAAGTTAACGAAAAGATAAAAATAGAACCACAAGACAATAAGTTAACACTTTAAATCATAGAATACTAAAATAAGAAACTACGAAATTACAAGAATGATATTTGAAATATACCCAAATTTTTAAGGTATTTTTGCAAATAGCCTCCTAAAAAAATTTATTTTAAAAATAGCCACAACAAATTTAAGTTTGCAAAAATGACCCTAACCTTGCCACGTGGGTAGGGATGTCAATGAGTATGGATACCCGAAAAATTATCCGAATCCGAACCCGAACCCGAACCCGAATGGGGCGGGTTTATCCGAGTTAAACGGGTATGGATTCGGTTATGGGTATAGAAAATAAAAACCCGACGGATATGGATTCGGTTATGGGTATAGAAAATAAAAACCCACCCGACGGATATGAATATGGATATGGATTTTGTATTTACCCGACCCGACCCGAACCCGAACTCGACCCGAACCCAAACCCGAATAAATTATATATATACATAATTTATTTTTATTTATTTATATAATATATAAAATATTTAATAATTTTTATCCCTTTGATCTTCATCTAACGGTATGAATTTTTAAAACCCGTCGGGTTCGGGTCCGGATTCGGGTTTCGGGTTTTTGGTCGGGTATGGATATGGGTATGAATTTTTAAAACCCGTCGGGTTCGGGTTCGGGTACGGATTTTAATTTGATTTTCGGGTTCGGGTTCGGATTTTTAAAAATCCGATCCAAACCCGACCCGTTGACATCCCTACACGTCAGGGCCACGCGGGCGGGTGCTAGATAGTTAAGTTAGACACGGTGAACCATTCACCGTGAGAGAGAGGAAAAGAAAAAATATACGTACCCACGTAGCAGGATCAGTGTCATTTTTATAAATTTAAATTTACTGAAGCTATTTTTAAAATAATTTTTTTAGGGGACTAATTGCAAAAAAAAAAATCCAATTTTTTTTTGGTTTATTGAATAACGGGAGTAACTTTCGAATCAAACGAGGATCGGAAGCGTCTTTAAAGAGAAACAGGAAGTTAGGCGCTAGTAAGTTTTTAACTCTTTTTAGGAAAAGCTTCAAAAATCCCCCTGTGGTTTCGTCCATTCCCCTCTTTTTATGTGAAAATGATGTGACGGATGCAGCGTTCCGAAGCCTAACGTTCGGTGAGCTGCAGCATTCCTCACGAGAATCCTGCGAACGAAGGAATGCCCGACGCCCACTCTCTAACATTGCTTCCAAAGCAGCTACTGCGAAAGACAGCACCGACACACCTCTCTATGGACTCGGGGCGTACCTGGTCACGCGTCTACTCCCCTTTCAGCTATAGCAATTTTAAATAGTGTTAATTTTATACATATTCTCTTATTAATATATAATAAATTATAAATAAATATATTTTCACAAACTTTTAATTTTTATATATTATTTCAGCAAAAAATTTAATATTTTTAAATATGTCATTCTGATTTATTACCGTTAAATCACTATTTATTTCATAAATAAAATGACTTTTTTACCATCAAAAATATATTTTTTTATTAAAAATTCCAACAGTTAATTGAAAAGAGTTAAAAAAATCTATTCATCACATTAACTAAATAGAATTAAGTATTTTATTTATAGTTAACTAAGTTTTTTTAACGGATTAACGATATGAATATATTTGAAAATATCGAGACTTTTAACGACATAATATGAAAATTAAATTCTGTAGGGATATATTTGTAATTCATTAGGTTGGCAGACATCTGTATGAAATTAATCTTTTTTAATAAATGCTCATTAGTGTTGCAAACAGAAGTAAAATTTTGAAGATTTATTAAATAAAACTTCTAATTTAGTTGGAAAAAATATTATCTAAAACTATATTAGTGTTAAGACGGTTCATAAGTCGTTTATGTATCGTTTAGATAATCTGATATCAGTATCAGAATCTTCTTCTTGTTTAAAGAGACCTTGAATTTACGTTTTTCATATTAAATTTGCGAATCTATTTTTTCTTTCAATGCTTGTACATAATTCACCTTGAATAAATATATTAAAATTATTTCTACTGCACTGTATTTGCGCTAAATTATTATAGAAATTTTTTTTATATAAATATCTATTTTTGAAAATCTATATTTTATCACTCAACATTTCATGTTGTTGCAACAATCACGTACTATTCTTTCTATTTTGTATAATCTATATTAAAAAATTTCTTCAAAATAATATAAATATATTAAAAAATTATTTTTTTTTTTATAAAAAAAAGAAAAGGTAAATTTGTCTTTTTCTTTTTTTTTCATTAATATTGCACTTTTCTGGAAATATTTCTAAAACTTAGGGGTGCAAAAGATAAATGTTTTAAAGCGATGAAAGAAAACAAAAAAAATAGATATATATGTAAAAATATTCTTAAATTTAGCCTTGTATTTTTACATAAACTTATTTTTTGAAAAAAAAAAATACAAAGCAAAGCATGCATAACCCAAGGTGTCAAGTGCTTGGCAGTTGGTATCCGAAACCCAAGTTTGAATCCTAGTTGATTGATATTTCTTGCTAAGTTTATTTCTGAATAAAATAAACGAAGCGAGTAGACAGACAACATGCTACCTATCTCTCTCAAAAAAAAAAAAAAAAAAAAAAACCAAAAACATTAGAGCTAGCGGTGCAGAAAAAATCCTTCAACCCTTCAGTGTAGCCCATTTAGGCTTCGCTTGGCTTCAGTGTAGCCCATTTAGGCTTCGTTTCGGATTGCGGGGATATCGCGTTACGTGCGATATGAAAGGACGTTGTAAAAATATCCTGTTTGTTTTCGTATGTAATATTACGTTTCGCATGTCGCGATGAGTCGGTTACGCTATATTTTTTTGCGGTCCACCGAAAAGCGACGTATCTCATATCTTTTCCCAACTCTAATAGGGTTATATATAAACCTCAGTACCAAAGTAAACCTTAATCGCTCCCATTTGGTCCGCTGGAGCAAGAGAGAATTAGGAAAAGCCGAGATCCAGAGCCGATCCATTTGCATGCTCGATCGGCAACAACATGAGAGCTGTAGTAAAAGACCCTCTCACCCTACACCTACTACAAGAAGCCTACGGGATATTGCAGCCATCACCGCCCGCAGCATATGCAGCAGTGCTTCTCTGCCTGCTCGTCGCGGCAGCCGTCGCGGGCATGTGCGTGTCGACGACGTCCGCACTACGCAAGAAGCGGTTCAGCACCAAAAAACACGCCGCGGCGGCAGCAGACTCGAATGAGAAGGAGTCGCTGCGTAAGCCGTCGGAAGTGCAGCGGATCGCGTCGGCTGGCTGGTGCATGATCAAGAGATCAATCTTGGTCTGTTCCGCGCGTTCGACGCCGAAGCCCGCCGGCTGCGAGGCGTCGGAAGAGAGCGCGAGGTGGGAGCTGACGGTCGACGAGGGCGCGTGGGACGGATACCGAAGCCCGGCGGCGGCGGCGGCGGCTGCTCTGCCGCTGTGGCAGCGCAAGATATTGATGGGGGAGAGGTGCGAGCTGCCGCGGTTCAGCGGCCTCATACTGTACGATGAGTGCGGCCGCCCGCTTCAAACCAGCCCCCGAACAGGAACGATCATTCCACGCCAGGTACTTCACTAACGTCTTCGACCGGTTCAACCGAATCGCATGCTAACGAGCTGTACTAGAAATTCTTATTTTAATATTTTGAGGGCTTGCGGTTAGTATTCGAGACCTTGGTATCCGAGATCCGAGTTCGAATCATAAGTTGATTTACATTTCTAGCTAAATTTATTTCTAAATAAAATAAACGAAGCGGATAGCGTGCTACCTATCTCACAAAAAAAAAATATTTTGATGGCTAAATTTTTTTTATAAAGCGGTAATTGTTTATATATATTTGAAAAGTTATCGGCTTTCTGATTTATTCCTTTTAGAATGCTACGTTGCAAACTATTTCAAATATTCCTTTAGAATTAAAATTTTTATCTATATAAAATTACTATTTTGTCCTTTCAAATAACTCCATCATTACCGGCTTTTTTAATTTGTCCTTGAAGTCAGGGCAAAAAAATATTTTAAATTTTGATTTTTTTAAATATACTTCTCTACCGTTACCAATATTTCTAGAAAAGTTTTGATCTTAAAATACTAATATTACTTTTAAAGTACCAACATTTTCAGAGTAAGATTAGTACTTTAGAAACTTCTCTTCACTATTTAGAGTAAGATTAGTACTTTTGATCTTAAATTCAAATATTTTATTATTATTTTTTATTAAATTTTTATCAGCTATTTATTTTTATACTACTCGTTTGATAAATAGATGATGTTGAAAAATTATAAAATTTGATTTTCGAATACTTTTAATTAGGATTCGAACTTGGGTCTCAGGTACCAACCACCAAACCCCTTTTTTCACTTGCTATAGGGACGGTCGGTAGAAAATATTGCAACTCAATAGACGACGGATTTAAAATACCATATTTAGGACATGTTTGGCTCAAGAGTGGAATTGAAATGAATAATGGATTAATAAGAATGAATTGAAATGGTGATCGGATTGTCCCACCCCTAAGATGTTTTGTTCATTTCTGAATTGAAAATCGTAATGAATTATTCCTATTTCAATTTTTGGTTGATACAAAGTAAAAAATAATAGAATAACATAATACAAATTTTACTTTCAAATAAAATTTTATAAAACTATCTAAAGTTTATATTAAAAAAAATTAATACTACTCTCAAGTTAGAACTATGCAAAAAAAAAATTTAAAAAATTTTTATGCAAGAAATTACAAAAAAAAATGCATAATTATTTTGAATAAAATTATAATAAAAATAATATATCATGTTTTTTTTAATGCTAAGAAAAGAAGGAAGAGAAAAAAAAAGGATGGATAAGATAGAAAAATACTGGGCTGGGCCTAAGGAAGAGATAAGTGTGGGTTTGAAATTGAAGCTTTAATCCGGACTTGGAGAATCGATTTGTAAGTTAATGGACCATTTCTATTCCGATTTGGAATGAAAGTTTCAAACCGATTCCTTTGAACCAAACAAACTTAGCCAAATTTAATCAAACCGATTTTCACTCCGGATCCAAAATATACAAACCAAACGTGCCCTTGGATTAAGGATTGATAGTGAATGGCAAACGAGTATCGCCATGCACTGAATAATGTAGGTACACTTTTTCTAGTAATAAATAAGGACAGGTACTAAAGTTAAACTATTTTAAAAGTTCAAAATCTTAAATATTGAACTCAAAAATTAGAGGACAGAAATAAAACTTGACCAAAAGTTTGGGCACTAAAAATATAATCTAGCAAGAATTTAGGTGCAGGTGGGTTAGTGCCTTATTCACCTTAGTCTGTTTGTTTCGCCGGAAGTGGGGTGGAAGTGGGACGGAGGAAGTGATTTTCGGTGAAAAGCGACCTTCTGTTTGGTTCAATAACTTTATTAGAAAGTCAGGTTCACCCAAAATAATGAACTTGACTTCGCCCTTTCATGGGGCGAAGTCAATTACGGCGAAGTGCAAAAAGGGCAAGAATGAATTAATGTATTAGAGTTATCTCTTCTAAAATATTATCAAATTTGATTAGGTAAGTTTTAATATATTTTTTATTTAATTTGTATATTTAGAAAATGATGAAAAATAAATTTGTTAGATTTTAATAATTTTTTAAGTTTAGAATTTTATTTGTTACATTATTATAATTTATATGCAAACAAATAATATAATTTTTTAAAGTTTTATTTTATAATTATACATATATATAATTATATACATATATAATTATATTAATTTTTATTTATTATAATTTATTAATTACTATAAGTTACAAAATAGACAATGATATTAATTTGGAGGTGAGTATACCGGGGGTGAAAACTACACTTTTTAAATAAATCCTATTTATAGAACAAGCAATGACTATAGGCTATATTGACTTAAAGCAATGATAATTAATTTGTGACGCGAGAAGTGATAATTTATTTGGCTAAAACGACGCAAAATTAAAACCCATGCGAGTTCTTCGATTGAAACAAACATGCCAAGCCAAACTAATTAATTTACTCCTATCTATATATCTATACAAATACATATATCAACCAATCTACTCCTATCTATATATCTATCTAAATCTATATAAATACATTAAAAAGAAACCTAAAAGCGGTGCGTCTATACAAATACATTAAAGAGAAATCTAAAAAAGATAAGAGAAGTTTTACTTCATTTGGGGGAAATAGGTGGGCCCACTTTTTTCATTCCTCTCTCTCTTTTTCTAAACATCCTTTCTTTTTTTTTTTTTACCCACACTAAATCTATAAATTTATTATATGAACTAAGCCTATTTTTTAATAATTAATATAATAAAAATAAAATTTATCTGATAAGTATAATTTATAATATATAAAAAATTTAAACATAAAAATTAATAGATTTGTATCTTTATAATAAATCTTTATAAATTAATGAATTTCTATTTTTATAATAAAATTTTATAAATACAATATAAAAAAAAGTAATATATATAGTTGATTTTTTTTTTTTATATAAATAGTCAGTTATTGTGAACTTTTTATATTTTGGTTGTGCCCTATTTTGTGTTCTCTTACTATTTTAAATTGGTAGTACTTTATATAATTTTAATTTGTTTAATATTATAAATTTTATGAAATAAATATGCTTCAAATAAAATTAGTGTGAAATATTGTATCTGATTTGTAAGAGTATATTTTCTATTTCGTGTATTACTATATATGTTTATATATACATACAATAATATGTGGTTAAAAAAATAAATATTTTGAAAAATAACTGAAATATTATCACGTACGGCATCGCGCGGGTTCTTAACTAGTGTTTACATATGATGTATGTAGTATCGATCAGTCCTCATTCCTCAGAATAATGTTGTCTTTTGCTCCTGCAGGAAAAGCAAGCAGCAGCTATTACTACTCTGAAGGACCTACTTTAGTGCTCTGTGGTTAATTGTATCAAATTAGTGTCATGTGATTTTATTTTTATTTTTTCGTCAGCTTTTTCATTAATATTTCGTAAAGTTATATAACAAAAAGTACAGATAGCCCACCTAGGTTTTTGAATATTACTTTAGTATCCTTTCGATCGTTTTAACTTTGTCACTGATTTAACACAAAAAATTAGTAAAATCGATAATAAAAAATTTTTTAAAAAAATTACAGAGCAGTAAATTAATATACTTTAAAACATATGATGCTGAAGTAAGAAAGTGTGAAATTACAGGAGTGGTATTTTGAAGTTTTTTTCTTAAAATAAAATAAAGGCTAATATATAAAAAATATGTACTTAATCTGTCATAAAATATCAAAAATATTTTACCAAATAATAGTATTAAAAAAATAATGTGGTGACTAAATTTGTTTTTATTTT
Organism: Aechmea fasciata; assembly: GCA_025177825.1. Classification (NCBI taxonomy): domain Eukaryota; kingdom Viridiplantae; phylum Streptophyta; class Magnoliopsida; order Poales; family Bromeliaceae; genus Aechmea; species Aechmea fasciata. Next base: position 4,172,919 of record CM045935.1, read on the forward strand.
ATTACAGTTTTTTTCTACCCAGGAGAGTGCAGTAGTGCATATTTTTATCTTCAAAATGTTAAAAGCTAACGACGTAAATTTTAAGAAAAAATAAGTGTATTTAACATCATGATATAATGAAAACGATAAAGTATTTTTTTTTTTTTGAGAAAAAGGTAGCAAGCTACCTGCTTCATTTATAAGGTAGGATGAATTAAGCGTACAGGATGGAAGCAGCGAGGGCCTCCGAAAGCAACAAAAGAAGAAGACATAACGAAAAGAAAAGAAGAAAGAAAGAAACAAAATATGCTAGTACAGAGTTAGGTCAAGCCAGTATACTCCAGTCTCGAATCATACTGATGATGCATCCCGCCGAGTAAATCGCGTTTGGTGACCGAATTTTTAATACACCAGACGACCCACCAGGTTGCCGCCATATGAGTTATACCTTTAAGTTTCATTACGTCGTTTGGAGTTTCTAATACGTTGGACCAAAGATTGCACACCGCTCCCGTGGTATCGTGAAATGCATCATGGTCCACCGGAGAGAGTAGGAGGAAGCGAACGAAGATGCAGTTAACGATAAAGTATATTTTAGTCTAAAATAAAATTATTATGTGGCAAAAAGTTACTCCTTCGTGTAGAAAGAGCTTCTTGGAAGAGTTTAAGATCGCTGAGAGAACGAGGACTAGTTCGGGTGAGCAGATATATCAATAATTGCACGTTTATTTCATCGAAACTGAATTTTGAGTTGAATTCGAGTTCGGTAAAAATTATTTTTTTTTCCGTTGTTTGTTTTGTATTTATGGAAGTAAGGTTTTATTAATTTTGTTGTTTATTTGATAAAAAATATATAATGTAAAATTATAATTTATATATAAATAATAAATATTTTTAAAAATAAAAATAATATAATTATATTTTTATATAATTAAAATCTAATTTAAAACAACTAAATTATTTTTTTATACATGAATTATAGTAATACAGCAATAAAATTATAAAATAAAAGAAATATTAATACTTAATTAATTAATTTTTATTATATTTTAATTTTACAAACTAAATTAAAAAAATATTAAAAATTAACTAATTAATTTTTATCATATTTTAAATATGCCAACTGAATAAAAGAGTAATTAGTATTATAATTAAATATATTTAAATATAACTATTCCTACTTATTATATTATTTTATTATTTTGTCACCTCTCTTCGCTGTAAGTGACTTCGGTCCACAATGAGCCTAAGTCAATTGTGTTATTTCAGATTAATTCGAATTTCACCAGTAATTTTTGTCGAATCGTTCTCGCTAACCATTAATTCCAAAAGCTCGAGCGGTTAGAAATACGCAACCAATTCATTTAAAGCGTATAGAAACAGCACCTACGGGTCTTTATTGTGACTCGGCCCACCTGGCCTCACGCCAGTTCGAACATGACTCGGCCCAACTCAGCCTCACGCCATTACGAACATGATTCGGCCCACATGGCCTCCCGTCACAGGGCATGATGCTGGCCCATTTAAGCCAACAATCTCCCTTCCAGCACCTGCACACATTTTGCAGCATGCGGGAATCGAACCCGTGACCTCTGGCTCTGATACCACTTGTCGACCTCAGCATGCGGGAATCGAACCCTTGACCTCTGGCTCTGATACCACTTGTCGGATCATTGGCGCTAACCATTAATCCCAAAAACTCGAGCTGTAGAAATACACAACCAATTAACTTAAAGCGTATAGAAATAGCACCCACAGGTCTCGATTGTCGCTCGGCCCACCTGGCCTCACGCCACCCGAGCTGGCCCAAGCTCGGTATCACGTCATTTCAAATATTACTCACGTGATCTCATGCGAGGCGAGAATCTTTGGCCTATTTAAGCCAACAGTTTTTTTACGACGAATCAAACAACAAAAATGATCATTTGTGCCGATCGAAAATGATTTTTCTACTCTCCACTTTCACCCCACTTGTAGCCAAACATGTCGTAATTGCTTGTTTTCGTACACCCGACAATGGTCGTCTCTTTCTGTTAATTTTTCTTGGTGGGGTTTGGATGCTCAAAAAAGATGTAGTTGGGACAAAAAATTCTTTGGAAAGCACTGCTGAAAATTGATTCTCTTGTTGGTACCGGAAGAACCAAATGCATGCAGTAGACAAAGATCTCTAATTTTGGGAATGATTTTGAAGTAATACATACACACCGACTGTCTGTCGGTTGGTTGGTGATTGGTATCCGGATCTCAAGTTCACATGCTAATTGATTTATTTCTAAATGAAATAAACGAAGCGGATAGCATATTATCTATCTCTCTCTCTCTCAAAAAAAAAAAAAAAAAAAAAAAAAAAAAAATCAGCGGGGATGCTACCAACGAAACTTCACCAAGGAGCCGCCGATCGATGCACTGTCATTCTTTGTGTCAGTTTTGTCTCAATTAAAAGATTACAACTCTTTCCTTAAAAAATTTATGTTTTTTAAATTTAGTAATAAAAATATCTAATAAGTTTTTAATGAATGAAAAACTAACACGTGACAATGTATCGTAGGTTTCTCAGCTGAGCATCATTGTGGAGTTCCCGGTGAAATTTTGTTTCCTACTATTGGTATACTTAAATGGCTAGAAGAAAGTCTAATTTATAACTCTCGCACCATATTATTCTTATGTGGAACATAAATGATGAGGTGCAACTGCTACAGAAGTCTTCCTTCGTGGTTACGGTCTACCATGGTATCTAAATGCTCATACACGTATTTTTCAAAAAATAAAATAAAATAAAGACGAAACTTACTTGAAGAATAAATTATCACATGTATTATATAAATATTGTTCATATTTAACATGCGCTATGAATCAGCCAAACTGTAGAAATCACTTCACATTATGAATATGATAACATGCAGAACAGCAATAATATTATTGCAGGCCAAGAGTTAGGCAACTCTGACAGTCAAAGAATTGAAAAGAATGCAAAAGGGAGGGGAAACAAAGGGAGAAAGAATAACCTCCGCAGAGGCTCAAAATTGAGGTGTGATTATCTTCAATCACACGTTATATTTAGCTGCCGCCGAAAAAACTCATTTCGCCTTCAGAATCTCTCCAAATCAACTAACAGTAAGACCTGTCGTCAGTACCTGCTGCTTCACAAAGGCAAGAAGATCCCGAGGAATTTGCCTTTCAGTTGCTTGCATTTTTGACACGGTCGTAGTCGAAAACATCATCGGCCTTCACAAACCGACCCTTGACGCGTTTTCTTGTATCCGCTCTTGCTTTCCGTGACGCGTATCTTATCTGCTTCCCAAAGCTGCATAAGTGCATTTATTCAGAATGCCGTTTTAAAACGTACAAAATTTACTGTCATATATGCAAAATCACAATCTCAACAAACAGAGCTACCTTATAACAGAAGAGAGAGAGTGAAGCCACAAACAAACGCAAGAATTATGCGGGAACGCTAGATAAGGACCTTCTTCAAGTATTACATAGATTTTCGAAATACACGAAAATGTCCACAATAATCACCAATGTCAGAAATTTATAATGCAGTGTATCATTTCGAAGTCAAGATGCGCGTGCACTATGTTACTTTAAGGGCAGCAACTCCATACGACTAAAACAGCACCATTTCTAACACTTACTATGTCTAAGAAGCCTCGCTAGAGAAAGGGCATGCTGTACATAGACGATATTGCTCTATAAATGCATTCTCAATTTGCAACCATATATGCGAATGTCCACTAATCTATACCTAAAATGACTATTAGAATCCTCTGAGAAAAAGACATGAGTGCAAAGATATTACAGCCAGCTTGTTATTCTGCTTATTTTTTCAAAAGAATTTCATATTCCAACAAGAAAATATTGAATGCTTCTATCAGATGAGATGACCGCTCCATGGCGCAAGATATTTTTATACATACGTCCAATGCATGCTGACTCATTTATACGTATATTTGAGGAAAAATGTATATACATATGTGCAGGAACTCGAGGAATAGACTGTTAAATGAGCAAACAACATATATTAGCTCTAGAAATCGTCAGTTCGTAAACTACTTCATCCGAATTTGTCCGAACACCACGACTCTTAGTTTTCTAGAAACTTCCAACACTTTTGATTCTATCAAATGGTATGGATCATTAATATAGACGCTCTTGCATCAATGCTGGGATGGACCAAGTACGACTTAGTGCCACTGCTGCACATTACTTTTCCTCTAGTGATAAAAGTACTACTGTGTTCAAATATGAGTTTTCTACCTTAGTGGACAATTGCATGAAAGCAAGAAAACTGCAGAAAACTACCAACCCAAAGCGAATATAGTTAGATTTTAGATATTTAAAATTGTAGATAGCTAACATAGTAAAGTATATAAGCAGAATCATACGAACAACTAGTATCAGGTCAAACCACATACAGCCGGCTTTTTTTCTTCTCGTTGTATCTCATTTTCGCTTCATTCCTTGCCTGCGGTTGCCCGGTTTCCATATTAGAATCGCAAAGTGACTCGCCCGCAAGGAATATGGGTGATGCCTCGCAGTCTTGGTAGTCAGCTACGCTACTTTCACCAGAGAGGTTCGAGAGTGAAAGTGAGATATTCGGATAGACGTTGCCGTGAGGAAAACTCAGGTTTATATTTCTGTTGCTGCTCATGCTTAATAAGAAGTGGTCCGAATCACTCAAAGCCTGCAGAACATTGGCTGGCTCAACAATATGGGAAGAAGGAATTGTCCTGCAATCATATTGGACTAAAGAAGATGCCTGCAACAAAATATTGAAATTTCAAACACCAACATTTCAAAAGCTTGGATAAACTACATGATTAAATACCAAATATTATCTTTTCTACATTGAAGCTCAATGCAGGATAATAAACACAAACAATGTGCGCAGGAAAATACTTTCAAAAGTTTTATGTAGCAAATTGATGGCCAAAACTTAGTAGCTTACTGTGAGAGTATTATATCAGATATTTTATTGCTTACTCCTTACACTTCATACAGGAAGTCAAGTGGTCTGATAGGAATGATACAAAAAGTCTTAGCAGAAAATAATAAGTTGGCAAACAGTTGTGGTTCTGAACAATGGGACCTGCATCCAAGAGGCCAGAATGGAAGAGCAATTCAAGAATCTAAAATGAAGAGTAAATCTTTGTAGTAATCAAGATAGAGAGTAGCTTTTGTCCATTCAACGATTAGATTTATTCAATGTTGTCATTAAAGCTTCCATTATTAACCGCAATCATTAGTTGCTAAAGAGGATTCAAGAATGAATTCTTAAAAGAGCCAAAAGAGACAGACGTTGGAAAAGACTGTGAGGTGGTAATAGAGTAGCCGAGCAATTTTGTTAGATGTTTAATTCACTGATGCCTGCATAATATTGTGTGATTACATTTTCTCCCATATTGGTAAAGGAAAAATATAAACAAAACCACAGCAAAGCATACAAGAACATAGTGGACAGAAGATTTTAAAATCATTAAAAATTAGGATATGCATTTTCATTTGAATAAATCATTAAAAATTGAGCAAATAGTTTTGACTTTTAGATTAGGACTAAGATATATATCTTCCAATAAATCAGCCCTAATAGACCATTGTATTCGGAGAATAAAAATTTCTGAAAGTCAAGATCTATGTTATCTTCTTCAAGTCTGTGTAGTCGTACCCTTATTCCCCAACTTCTACTTCTTCCTTTTCTTCTCTTCCTCTATCCCTCTATCCCTCTCTCTCTGGTTGTGATTCCACGAGAAATTGTCATTGTTGCTCCCTGAACCATTGCCACTGTCTGCCATTCTCTGGACACTGTCCTTTGTTTTCTGGATCTTGTAAGGTTCAGTGGTTTTCATTTTAAAACCTCACAAACCATTTAAAAGTGGTGATCGGTACTGATGCTTCAGATGCAAACAGTAGGGAGACCTGTTTTTTTTTGTGTCACTAACAAATGTCTTTAGAAGAGGACTGAGATGAATAAAAAGATGATACAAAGGAGATAATATGGAAAACCTTTCAATTACACAACTTGTGACCAAGTGGCTAATCCTCATAATCAAGCATTGCAAATTATAATTGGTTTTCGTGTCGCAAACGAATAGTCCATCTTTTCGCTTTTGGAAATAATTGCACTTCAAGAAAACAATCATCATAACAATGTATTGCTACTTCACTAATAACTTATCAATGGGCATCATGTTGCCTTTATTTTGATATCTAATTTAACATCGCATAAAGAATCGCATCAAAGTTCATCAAATTTCTTTTCCATCGAGACAAATTCGGACTACTAAGTGCATCAATAAACAGGAAGTACCTCTAAAGCATTTTCGACATGACCACAGGAATCTGCAGCTGAAATGTTCTTCTCTGACAACGTGCCCTCCAATCTTGCCCCTTGGTATGGGTAGCCGGCAACGCTATGAAAGTAGCCAATCATCTCGCCATCGTCGTCAATCGTGAAGCCAATGTCACCACTGTTGACACAGTTGTAGAGCACATCGTGATCATTATTATTTATTCCCATAGAACGAGGGCAATTCACCTGTACACCCCAAGTTTATGCAACTTATAATAAATGGCAGCAATAAAACATAAAAATAATGCTTTGCCCCTTTAAGGATTAGGAGTAATACGAAGAAATTATCAAAATGATTAACAAGAAGGCATAAAACACAGCATGGCAATGCAAACTCAATCAGCACTAGTTCATAAAATGGAAGATCTATAGCAAAATCAATCAGAAATTAAAAGAACAAGAACTTCAAAAAGCTCCCTCGTGGTGGAGGGCATTCGCAGTTTAGTGTCTTGGGATTTAGCACATAGTACTCTGCTCTAAATTTTGTTACTCTGTGATTTATAGAAGAGAATTGAGTCATCGAGATAGTGCTACACTCTACGTTTTGAGTCGCGTTACAGTAATCCACAAATGCAAGAAAAAAAAAAAAAAAAAAAAAATAGTCATGTTTAGAAGTCGGAATAAGTTATTCAGAGTTTAACTTATTCGGTACGAGAATCTTCATCCATAAATAAAAATAAGGAGTTCGATTTTCGCTGCTTGAGTAGTCTTGTTATTCATAATTTAGTAGAACAGTATATTTTGCTTAGAAAGTGATTGATCGTATATTTAGAAAAGAATAACCTGATGCTCGAATATGATATTTTATTTTAGACATTAGACAGCATTGCCAGAAGAATTATTACCTTGGGCAGATCAGATCGGTTCTGTAAGAAGTCCTGCAGTTCTTCGGCATCAGGCACGAGCAAGGAGGGGGAAGCGGCGGCGATCCAGGGGTCGACAATCGTGGCAAGTCCGTCGTCGGGGAGAGGGGGGAGGTCGAAGGCGGGGACGGGGGAATTGGGATCGGGATCGGCATCGGCATCGGACCAGAGGCAGGAGAGGTCGGCGGGGGCGGCGGGGCCGGAGTAGCAGGCGAGGGGGAGGAGGCGGGCGGCGCGGTGGTGGTGGTGGTGGGAGCAGGAGTGGCAGAGGGAGAGGCGGAGGTCGGGGGAGCGGAAGGCGGCGGGGAGGGAGAGGCATCGGTCGCAGAGGAGGGCGCGGGGGTGGCGGCGGGAGAGGGCGTTGGCGGAATGGACGATGCCGTCGCACGGCAGGCAGAGCGGCGCCGCGTCGGCCTTGCAGTACACCAGCGCCCGCTGCCCGCAGCAGAACTCGCACAGCGGAGGCCCCTCCATCCCGACGAATCCCCCACTCTTAAGGCGTGCCAGAAAGAGATGAACGAAATGGAGAGGAAACCATTCATCCACGCTAGCCGATCATTCTCCTCTTCTTTCAGCGGCAGAAAGAGAAAAGAGAAAAGAGAGAAGAGAGAGAGAGAGGGGGAGGAAAAAATAGAGATCGGAGGGAGGGAAGGTTATGCGTTAGGGTTAGAGGGGTAGTGCGGGGAGCGCTGGCGAAGGAGTCGGCGGAGGAGCGCGCGAGGGCGGGCCGCGTGGACGACTGCTTCGGCTGCAGGCTGACGTGGGATGGCGTAAGCGAAAATATCTTCGGAAAACCAAAAATAACTAAATAAATAAATATCTACAACAGTAATTCTCCTGTTACCGTTGAGGATTTGTTTGGAGTCCGATATAGAAGGGCTATCCCTGCGCAGTCGCCTCTAGAACAAGTGTAGTAATATATGCACGTGCAATTTTTACGGTAATACGCACGTTCCTATTTAAGCGGCCGTTGTTCCTCAGATTCAGTAAAGATAAAAGTTGTTTAATCATATAACTGCCGTGTATATATATATATATATATATATATATATATATATATAGAGTTTTCTTTAGAATCTTATCGGTAGTAAAGCAGTAGTTTCTACCGATTGTTCGATGATAGAGCTTTCAAATTGACGATCAGTTGAATATAATCTATACTATTTGAAGTGTCTAGAAATCAAATTTCAAATCTTTTCAACATCATTTGCCTAATGATCAAAGGGTTTCAAAATTTGTAATTTTAATGGTCGATAAGAGGCGTTTTCGTTTAACGGTGTAAAGATATCCAAATCAATTGAATTTTTGTTAGAAAATTCTTTAAACTATTTAAAACAAGATCTATACTCTTGATCTTGATTACAAGACTCCTATCATCATTTTTTAAAGAGTATTCATTTTCACCATTCATTTTTCTGTTCACTTGATGGATAAAAGAACAATATCGAAAGTGCGTGAAATTTGATTTCTAGGTAGTTTAAATAGTTTAGATCATATTTAACGGAGCCGATCGTCAATTTGGAAGCTCTATCATCGAAAACAAATCGGTAGTAAACGGCTCGTTTACTACCGATAGTATTCTAGTTCAACTCTATATATATATATATATATATATGGGCCACGATTCTTATCTTATTATGAGTATTGAAGACCTACTACTCATAAGTTTTCTAGTTCGAGATGAAAAATGAGTGATTAAGATAAGAGTGGTTACGGTTAGGTTGATAGTGGGCCCCCTAGGGTTGAGTGGGTAGTTGGTTGAATAGTATAATCTAACGGGTGAAATTAATTAAAGAGTAAATCTAATGGCAAAAAACTTATGAGTACAAGAGGTTCTATACTCATAAAAGTATAGTAGTCGGTATATATATATATATATATATATATATATATATATATATATATATATATATATATATATATATATATATATATATATATATATATATATATATATATATATATATATATAGGTGCTACTATACTATTAATAAAATCGTTATTCTTTATCAAGTTTTTGACCGTTGGATTAAGAGATATGCGGTTAGGATGATGTGAGCCCCCTAGGATTAAGTGGGTGGTTGGTTGAATAGTATGATCTAACGGGTGAAAATTATTAAATGGATGAATTTAACGGTGGAAAACTTGCATGTGTTTTCTATGTATGTGTTATGAATAAAACTAGATAGAGATTTACGTCGGTATCTTTACCAACATTTCGTATAGTAATATTAATATATGTTACATTTTCATATTTTTTTAATTAATTAGTTTTTTTATTCCAAATTATTGAGAATTATCATTAATCGATTTGCACATTTTTACTAAAAATTCGATCTAAAAGGGTATGCTCTAATTTTTTTTTTTACTATATATAGATGTTTGAGTTCTAATTTTTGTTTTTTAATTACATACATATGCGGAAACTTAATACCCTAACCATAGATCATTTGGAAATAGAACCTATTGAACTTTATTTTATGGTCTTTTATTTTCTATAGACTTAGGTAATTTTTTTAAAAAAATGCTGATTTATGAGTATATAAATTATATTAAATTATCTATAATACTTATGAAAGAACTAGTTTTAAAAAATATTCTTTTCCAAAATGCCGGTCCTTATTAATGTTCACTCGGGCCCACATTTGCTCGGGCCAAACCGGACCAGGGGTCGGCCCCGGCCCTACTAGAATCCAGGCTGGCCGGGCCAAATTTTATGAATGTTCAGCCCTCGCCCTCCGGTCCGAATGTCACAGGCTGTGCTGGACCGGGCTCCACACTGGCCCTTTAATTTTATAACTTGTTTAAAAATATATAATATTTAAAAAAATAAAACAAATAAAATGGTTTTCTTTTTATAATATGTTAGCTAAAGAAATAAAATTTATTAAAATATTTATAAAGTAATAAATGTTTGAAATAATTTAAAAATTTTATAATTTTTTTAAATTTTTGAAAGAAAAAACTGTTTTCTAAACATATTTTAAAAAAAGTTTTTAGAAATCTTTTTTTTTTCCAAAACTTAGGAGGACCAGCTTGGGGAGTTGGGAATGCACAGGAGTCTCATGACCAGGCCATGTTGGCTCTGTAGGCACGGGCCATGCCGGTTATGCCGTGCAAGATCCAGGCCAGTAACGAGTCGTGCCAGACTAGACCGACGAGCTCAATTGAAGCGGCCCAGCACGATCGGTGATATCGGAGCGGGCGAGTCCAGCAAAGGTTCTATAGATCCATAGTCGCGCCGGACCAAGCAGCCCGTTTTACATTCCTAATTCTACCCATCAATATTTGCATCAATATTTGTGTATTGGGGTCAGGGATATCTTGAGTATTGGGGCGGCCATCTCCTGGTGCAGTTGTCACTACAAGGTTAGCAACAATCTGTAAAACCACACGGACCGTCCCTAAAGCAAGTGGCAAAGAGTTTGGTGGTTGGTATCCGAGATCCGAATTCGAATCCTAATTGATTCACATTTCTAGCTAAATTTATTTCTTGACGAAATAAACGAAACGGGTAGCGTCTTTACATATCTCTCAAAAAAAAAAAACAATCAGAAAACCACCTATCGTCTCTAGCGCAAGTGGGAAAAGGACTTGGTGATTGGTAGGAGATTCAAATTCCAATTCCTGGTTGATTCACATTTCCAGCTAAATTTATTTCTAAATAAAATAAACGAAGCGGATAACATAGAATGGCATGCTACCTTTTTCTCTCTTTCTCTCCAAAAAAAAAAAACTAATATGTAAAACTAATGAGTACATCCCAACTAAAGCACTAATACCTTAGTAATTTTTTTATATTAAAAATTTTAAAAAAATTATCTAAATTTTTGAATGGATGAGTGTAAAATTTATAACTCACTTTTCGATATACAAGGAGAATAAAACTTCAGTAGAATGCTCTCCAACGACATTTCATTAGTGAGCCTCTAATCTGCTATCACTTGTAGTTTTGCCTCTATCCAACACTCATTGAATGTTTAAACATAGGTGGGAGCTCCGTACTGAAGTTCTTTTCATACATATAGCATTTCACATCCAATCATATGAAATTAATGTAGAAAAATGGTAAGAATAACAAATTTGCCCTAGACTTTATATTACCAAATTTGTCCTAAATTTTATAATTTCTCATTGAGTACAAACAATTAGGATTATTTTTCCCCCAAATAGTATACAATCTTTTGGTAATTCGAACGTAGGTTCGGAAAATCAAAACAACAAGTATTCAAAGTAAAGAACTAGAAACTTAAGAATTAATCCAATAAGAATAAACAAAACAATGATCCGGTATCGTTGAGTCGAAATGTCATAACTTCGATTGCTTGATGTGCCTTAATATACAGCCATTAGACCAACGCAAAAATGTACAAACACCCCCTAAACTTTTGCATTTTTTCCCTAAACAACCTCCTGAAATTTTAATTTCTGTAATTAGCCCCCTCTAAAGTCTAGCTATCAAATAGTTTGAACGACTCTTCTCCTCAAGTAATGATTTGAAGTTACATATAATAAACAATCATTCTGGCCACAAATCTTGTACATATGTACGCCAAAAGAAAGAAAGAAGGGAGCCGTATCGTCAAGACATCATATAAACACGAGTCCCAAAGTCGGCCGTAATGATGAATAGACGGCGGTAATTAAGAGGGTGCTGTTAGGGTCGCAAGTAAGACAAAATTCATAGACGCATCAAGGCCGTAAAAAGAGAAATGAACGGCCAGGATCTAGTTGTACACAGGGTTTCCTGTTACGTCAGCTGCTGGCACAATGGATTTGAAATTGATTGGACCAAGAAACAGGCCTCGGATCGCGCCTTTTCCGAAGCTATGGCAGGGTGATGAGCCGAGCGGTTAGAATAAGACCGTGCTAAAAAGCAGAAAGCGCCTCGAGGAAAGTGCCAGCTACCGAAGCGTCGCTTCGAAAGCTGCCGAGGGGGTAATTGTTGAGCCGATTCGGTGCGAACAGCTGGCACACCGGGCCTATGCTAATTCAGCAGCCTTGCATGTGATGCACCGGGAGCATATTGGGAGCTTCAGAGGGAATACGAACCGCACTTGATCAAAGAGGTTATAGTAACTGCAGGCGGTTGCAAGTGGTTACCGATCGGCTGAAGGTGGTCCGAGATATCAGGAGACGGAGGATAGTGGCCGATCGTGCAAGGATCATAACTAACTCAGGGGCAACTCTATAAATAGGCGCATGATACCCTTAAAAAGGGTCTTTTCCCCTGCGAACAAAAGACCACCCTTATTTTTCCGCATCTACCGCTTTCCTAGGAGTAGCCTGTAACTTAGTTCTGTGGAGTCTGTCTGCCCCTTGGGCATCACTCCTGGAGTCTGTCTGCCCACAGGGCATCACTCCGTTGTAAACTACAATCCGCTCTTCTGTACTTTCCCCCAGAGATTTTAATAGAAAGTCTTCATTCGGCTGCTTTTGGCCGATCACTTTCAGTGCATTTTAGACAGTTCAGCTCATTCCTCTATCTTGTGATTCACTATCTTATGTTCATTTAGCTCATCCGGCCGAACCAAGAGTAGAATAGAATTTTGAACCCGGTTGGTTTGATCCCTCGCCGACCGAGTCGCTTGATCAGTCGAAAGGCGCAATCTTCGAGGGTCACTATCCGCAGCCGTTCCGCACCCCGACGCGCTTCCCAAGGAGGATCTTTGACCGGGTCGAGGGTCGGAAAAATCGGCACGCAACATGGATCCACTTACTTATATCAAAACAAACCACGAAACTTAAAAAACTAATTTTAGTAATACCAAGTTACATCAAAATAAACAGAAGAAGTAACTGAATTTAACTTTCAGATTGTACGAATTACGTCAAAACAAATAACAAAAAATTAATCACACTTCAAAAAAACTCAAACACTACTATATTTGACTTACGTTGGATCTACAGGTTCGTCAATCCAAACGCCCCCTAAGCACTCTTGCTTCTCCTCCATTTGACTCTTCTACTCCGTGTACTCCTAACACCGCACTCATAACCTTGGCAGATGCAACAAAAAGCTCCTAACCCGTAATACTATATGATGTGCGGCATGTGCCTACTAATTAGGAATCATTAATGATTTCATAATTTTGCTAACATTTATTACAAATTTTCAACTTATAAATTCCCCGGTGATATTTGAAACATCTAAAATTAAAAATATGAAAAAAAAATCGGAATATTACGAACCGAGAAATGATTGGCCCATTTGGTTTTTGAAAAGAGAAAGATTAATGTTCTTTGTAAAAAGGAATTCAACCCTAGCTAGCTTTGGCAATTCCAAACGTCACACCATCCCATTCACTGATTCACTGCGCATCGCATGGATGCATGGCATGAATATGAAAGCCAAGCGATTGTATGTTTGGGGATTGTCCTACTATATAATTTTGTCGGTCATGTTTAGGGGTGGCAATCTCGCTCGCTGTTCGTCAGTCAAACTCGTGTTTGGTTCGAAATGAGCTTAAGATTGAATCGTTCATTTAGAAATCAAGCTGAGCACGATTTGAATTTTTCAGCTCGTTTAATAATCGAGCCGAATACGAGCTGGGGTCGGCTCGCTCGTGTTCGACTCGATATATAACGGCTCAAATACATATATTTTATATTTATATAATTTATTTAATTTATATTTATATATATAAATAAATAATTATATATATAATATATATTTTTATTATTTTAATTTTAGTAAAATAAAAATATAAAGTTGAGCTCACCTATAATAAGAGCTCATTTATATATAAAGTTTCAACTATTTGATCAAATTTTTAATAGGTAAGATTTTATAAATTTAATTCTTATATATTCGTGAATCAGCTCGTATTTGGCTCGTTTATTAATGAGTCGAATACGAGCTGAATTTTTCGGCTCGATACTTTAACGAACTAGTTTATGTTCGGCTCGTTTATTAAACGAGTCGAACACGAGTCGCCCCAGCTTGCTCTTGTTCGGCTTGTTGACACCTCTAGTCATGCATGTTGAACAATATTTTGGTAATTAAGGTGGGTTCCCAACATAAGATTGTTCAGCTTGCAGTATCATACAGACTGTAAAATTTTTTGAAACCATATGAATACTGGATGGGATGATCTCATATTATGGACAGATCTGTCTTACTTCAAAAAACTAATAATGATACGATAGTATTTAGTAGAAATCACAAACAGTAAAAATTATTGTCTGTCTCCGATGCATGCACCAAATTATTTGTGCACCACTTGTTATATTATCAATTATAGAAATCATATGATTCAAATTAACCTTCGTATGGTTTCCATAGACCCGCGTACATGATCTGCATGCAAAATCCAAATTAGGTCATGTTGTAAAGATTACCTAGACAGCAAATATTATAGAAAGAAAAAGAAATGTAAATCTCACATTTTATATTAATTCAATCTTTCATTACAGGAAACATACATATACTTGGAAAATAAACACAACTGGAAACTAGACGTAGGCGACCGACAACTTAATTTCACCCGCTGGTCATGATCAGCTTATTCATAACATGTAGGCAATACATATATAATTAAAAACACGCACATCTCATGCTCTTGCTAATATTAATTTGATGCACAATATTTATTTGTATGCACCACATCGATGCGATCACGGAATTTATAAAGGCACGCTGTGGAGCACAACGGTCTCCATGGTGAGGCCGGGGCCGAAGCCGTAGAGGACGCCCCAGTCGAGGCCCTCGCCGGTGGTGGCGCAGTTGTTGTCGGCCGACCACTTGCGCATCTCGTCCAGGACGAAGAGCACGCAGGCGCTGGACATGTTGCCGTACTCGCTGAGCACGCGCCGCGTCGCGCGGAGCTTCTCGGGCTTGAGCTGCAGCCTGGCCTCGATCTGGTCGAGAATCGCGGGCCCGCCCGGATGCGCAATCCAGAACAGCGAGTTCCAGTCGGAGATGCCGAGCTGCTCGAACGCCTCCTCCAGGCTGCCCTCGATGTTTTTGGAGATTATGGCGGGAACCTGGTTGAGCAGGTGGAAGGTGAGCCCCACCTCCCTGAGGTGGCCCTCGATGGCGCCCTCGCTGTCCGGGAGTATGTACTGCGCCGCCGACGCCATCTCGAAGAGCGGCCTCTCGACGCCCGGCAGGGGATCGGCGCCGACGACGACTGCGGCTGCCCCGTCGGCGAAGAGGGCCTGGCCGACGAGGTTGTCCATGTGGACGTCGTCGGTGCCGCGGAAGGTGACGACGGTGATCTCCGAGCAGACGATGAGGACGCGGGCGCCGCGGTTGTTCTCGGCGAGGTCCTTGGCGACGCGGAGCACGGTGCCGCCGGCGAAGCAGCCCTGGTGGTAGAGCATGACGCGCTTGACGGTGGGGCGGAGGCCGAGGAGGCGGATGAGCTGGTAGTCGGCCCCCGGCATGTCGACGCCGCTGGTGGAGCAGAACACCAGGTGGGTGATGTCCGACTTGGGCCGCCCCCACTCCCCGATGGCCTTCACCGCCGCCTCCCGCCCCAGCTTCGGCACCTCCTCCACCAGTATGTCCTGCCGGGCGTCCAGGGAGGACGCCATGTACGCGCACATCCCCGGCTTCTCCTTCAGTATCTCCTCCGTCAGGTACATGTGCCGCTTCTTGATCATCGATTTCTCACCTTTATATTTTGTGTATACATATATTTAATTAGCTCTTATCTCTTATGAGAAATACTATATATCTGTGTTTAAATGCATATCTTATACTTCTTTACTCTAAAATATCAATTTTTTTTTTCCTTCCATACATATTGTGATGTAAATTAAATTACTTCTTCTTAGGATCGAGTACATACGTAAAGAATTCTGAGTTGTATATTCTAATTATTTTAGTTACCTAATTTTATACATGATTAATTGGTTGTTTAATTACATGTATATCATTATTAGTTAATTAATTAATCACTAATAAATTTTTATAAAGATTTTACATCTTACATATATATATATATATACCCATTTAAATTTATTAAATTAAATACTGGCCAAATAGAATTCTACAAAGACACGAAAAAAAAAAAAAAAAACTAGCTAATTCTTTATTGTTATAAAACTTTTATATATGCCTAGACCCTAGTTTTGTATGCGCGCGCGCTCTTCACTAGAATTAATTGCATAATAAGACATTCAGTGTAGAGCTTTAAAAAATAAAAAATATATTACACACTTAAAAATGCTTTAGTGTAGCAAAATTTATGCAACAATGTTTTTAAATTAAAAAACAATCATCACGTGGCCGTCAGGTATGAAGTGACAAAAGGACTTGGTAGATAGTTAGTATCCGATACCCAAATTCGAATCTTAGTTGATTCACATTTTCAGTTACATTTATTTCTTAATAAATTAAACGAAGCGGGCATACGACATGCTACCTAGCTTTCTCTCTTCCCAAAAAAAAAAAAAAAACAATCATCACAACAAGGCCATCAGTACTGTACCGTTTGTGCTGCTTTAAGTTTTACGCACCCTTATTAATGGTTCATCATTGAGATTGTCCTTAATTAATAAATTTTTGTTAGTTAATTAGGGTTTATTGAGAGTTAATGTGATAGAGCCTCCAAATCGACAGTGGTATAGATCATGTTCATCAAAGGTCGTATCGTCGATTCTATGGCTCCATCATCGAAACAAACGAGCAAGTAAAGATCATTGCTTATCGATAAGATTCTACCTCAACTCCCTTCTCTCTCTCTCTCTCTCTATATATATATATATATATATATATATATATATATATATATATATATATATATATATATATATATATATATATATATATATATATATATATATATATATATATGGAGTCCTATGGTCTTGTAAAAGCACCAAGTACTTAGTCTTGTGAATTTTTACCGTTAAATCTACACCTTTGATCATTTTCATCCGTTAGATTATACTATTCAACCAACCACCCACTTAATCTAAGGGGGTCAACATCATCCTAACCACACATCTATTAATCCAAAGGCCAAAAACTTACAAACACCAATTGTACTTTTAAAAGCATAGAAACTCAATTATATATATATATATATATATATATATATATATATATATATATATATATATATATATATATATATATATATATATATATATATATATGGTGTGAGGCTACTATGCTATCGGAAGCACGCAGCCTCCCGTGCTTCCACGTCGTTTTCGATAATGCGGATTTCGAATCGTCGATCGGCTCCGTTAAACTTGATCTAGAGTATTTGAAATATCTAGAAAATAAATTTTATAATTTTTCGATATCATTTGCCTAGTGATCGAAGGGGCACAAAATCAAATAATTTTAATGGTCATAGTGAGCCGTTTGAAAGTTTAACGGTGTAGAAATATCCAAATTACATGAAATTTTGATAGAAAATTCTTTATGCTATATAAAACAAGATCAATATCTTTGATCTAAATTTTTAATGCTATATTATCACGTTTTGTAAGATTTTTATTTTCAGCCGTTGATTTTTAGCCCCTTCGTTAGCTAGGCAAATAATATCTAAAAATCGCAAAATTTATTTTCTAGGTACTTCAAATACTCTAGATCAAGTTTAACGGAGCCGATCGACGATTCGGAAGCCACAACATCAAAAACGACGTGGAAGCACAGAACCCTCCGTGCTTCCAGAAGCATAGTAGCCTTACTCTATGTATATGTATATATATATATATATATATATAGAGTCCGGCTATGGTGCTTGTAAAAGCACCAAAAATTTGGTGCTTGTGAATTTTTTACCGTTAGATCTATGACTTTGATCATTTTCATCCGTTGGATTGTACTATTCAACCAACCACCCATTTAATCTAAGGGGCCCACATCATCCTAACCGCACATCTATCCAAAGCTTAAAACTTACAAGACCAACGATCAGATTTTTTAAAAGAATAGGAGCTACATTCTATATATATATATATATATATATATATATATGTATGGTGCATGCATGCTTACAGATGCGCTTGAACTTGTCCTTGAGCTCCGTTTTGTGCTCATTGTTGGTGATCCGGAAGTAAAAGTCGGCGTAGGTGCTCTGATCCATGATGTTGGGCGGGTTTGCCGTTCCAATGGCCATGATCACGGCGGCGCCCTCCGCCCTCTGTGCCTTGCGGATCTCTTCAACTCTCGCCATTATATATATATATATAATAACAACTCTGATATGAAAATTAAGTAGGAAATTAATTAAGAGCTGCTGCTATTTTAATAGCTTTCTGTGTCAATATTGGCTATAGCTAATTAGCTGCTGAGGAGAAGCCATGCAACAACACACATTTATATATAGCATCCGGATGCTCTCCATCGATCAGTCTATTCAATGCATAATTGTAAGAATGGAAAAAAGATCTAGTTACCATCTGAAACAAGGGAAGTGCCAATTCCTTGTTTCGTGCGTAGCCGGGTACAGCAGTTAAGTACCCGCGGGTCCTTGAAAAAAACGTTCGTATAACTCAATATAAGTTTGAAATCACCTTGTACTAAATTAGAACAATCTTATTTTAATTTCGAGCGGTAACAAAGTTAATTAAAATCTAAATTTAATTTTTATTAATCATACTAGTATTAAATCATTAATTAATCTAATTAATAAATTTAAATTATTATTTATTACTTAAATAATAAAATAATTTATTAATTAGCTAATAATTTAACTAATATTTATATTGATCAACCATTAATTAATATTTTTTATTAATCTAATTAATTTTATTTTACAAGTTATCTAACTAAAATAATTTACTAACTAATTAAAAGTTTAATTATTTTTTTTATATTTAATTATTTAATTAATGTATTTTTATTATCTTATACAATATTCATAGCTAATAAATTTATTAATTTATTAATTATAAATAATTTGTAATTAATATTTTGATGTCAATTAATTAGATAAAATAATTTTAGTTTAAAATTATAATTTTTATTCCTCTTATTCCAATTTAACTATCCAAATACTATTTATCTTGTTCCCACAAACAGTTCAATTTTTTTTTAAAATATAAAATTAGTCTAATTTCTGTTTATATCTGAATTTATACTTATCCTTGAAATAAACAGTTGTGATTTAGTTAAATCTGAACCAAACACAGTCTAAAAGATCGAACTATTCCACTACAACAAAAACGATCTATAGCGACACTTTTAAGTGTAGGTATATGTCAAAAAAAATGCTGCTAGCTAAATTACCTACACTTTTAAAAAGTGTTGCTATATGTGGGGTCGCTAGGTATATAGTGACAGTTAAAAAGTGTCGCTATAATCTAAAAGAGTGCTGCTAATTTACCAACACTTATTTAAGCATTTAATAACTACCGAAACTCTTATCTCGTTGACTGCGGTGGCGGAGGAGGACGACAGAGAAGGGCTCTTCGTCTAGAATTTCATTGGATTGAGTGAAGAGAGAAGAAAAGATGGTAATCGATTTTTTTTTTTCTTTTCTGTTTGTAATCGGGCCAAATGGGCCAGGTGTGGTGGGTTAAGCAGAGTAATCTTTTATTTTTGATTGGATTGGGCTTTATATTTAGACATTAGTAGATATTTTTTTTAAGTTTCAGTATAAATAGGATACTTACTCAAAAATATCCTAAATATGTGTCGCTATAATCTAATTTTGTTGTAGTGTTCTTCTACTGCACGTCCATTTGGTGTTAAGATTCACACTAATTGCTTTATGGACGGGGATGTAGCAAAAACGTGCATGCACCGGAATTTGAAGGAATGGGTCTCCACCAACCTCTACTTGTCCTATTCTCGCCAAACTGTACTTGTCGTGGCAAGAATTTCTATTTGTTAATTTATGAATTATTTACAAATTATTAAAAATTCGAATAAAGTAGTCGATCTGTATATGATTCCTTTCAAGAAAACAACATAAAATGTGAATTTTTTTTTGTGTTAGCCGAATTATTCGTGAATTATTAAAAATCTGAATAAATTTTTTTATATTTTATATGTTTAAGTACTATAGATTAACTTATATTTTATGTTTAACTATGAATTCTCTATTCATCTGCCCTAAAAAAAAAAACATATATATTTTATGTTTAATTGTGAACTATTTTAATCTTTTTCTTTATTCGTTTATATATCGTAGTGTATATAATATAATTTGCTATTATTTTTTTAGTTAATTTATTTTATTTGTAGCTCTTTAGTTTTATATTCTTAAGAATTATAACTATTTATGCTAGTAAAATAAATCTAGAAAAAAACTTTAATTTAATAGCTGAATTTTTTATTTTGAATTTTTAATTGAATGTATAATATCCGTATAAATCAAATATCCGAATAATTCGCGAAGTTCTTTTTTAAGCCATATTTTTTTTAATAAATTTAAAAATTAAAATACAATTTTATTTGTATTATATTTGTACCGAATTTTTACCAAATTCGAATTAACTAACTCTGAGTAAGAAGGGGGAAGGTGCATTGCATTTTTGTATCCATTTGATCAATTGTTTCCCACCATCAGATGCAAAGCAATTTGCATGCAGTATTAAACAAACAAGAGTTACCGACCGTCCCTAGCGCATATGCCAAAGGGCTTGATAGTTGGTACTCGAGGTTCCAAGTGCGAATTTTAGTTGATTCGTATTTTCAGCTAAGTTTATTTCTAAGTAAAATAAACGTACCGAATAGCGTGCTACCTATGTCTCTCTAAAAAAAAAAAAAAAGTAGGTAAAAATGCACACGGCTTATCAGAACTATGGACTATTTTCAGTGTACCATATAACCTTTTAAAATTTTAGTTTTACTATCCGATTTAAGTCGGTCAACGACACTTTAACACTTTAACTTTAAAATTTAAATGCATCATTTATATTTTATGCAATTCTCGTAATTATATTTTGGGTAAACTTTAAATACCACCCATATGGTTTCACACTTTCTCACTTTAATGCCCTGTAATTTAAAGCATATCAAGTTAGTGTCATGTGCTTTTATTTTTATTTTTTCGTCAGCTTTTTCGTTTCGTTAATATATATTTCGTTAAATTATATAAAAAAAACATCAGATACCCCACCTATGTTGTCACGCCCTGCATTACCATGTTTCCTCAGACACGCCAACAGACCCGTATACGAAGGAATGCCTCGTGTATACGAAGCGATAGATGTATTTGCAAACGAATAGAAGCTACAACTAAATTATAAAGCAGCTAAAACTAAAACAAATATAAAACTTTAAAGGGTTCACTGCACATACGAAAGTCCACCATAACACTTCACTCCAGCGATTAAACAAAACACAGAGTATGTACATGAAAAACACAGAGTACGTCAAATATATATATAGATTGTCTCTATCTCTAGTTCAGACTTTTTAGTTGTTGCAATTAATTATAGTCCAATTTAATAAACTTAATAATGATGTGTCATTGATGTGGCACTTATTATACTATAACATCAATGATAATTAAGTTATTATATATTCGGCTAACTAAATTGTATTATGAGAGTTGATTGCAATAAGAAAGAATGCTTGAATTAGAAACTGTAGCAATTAAATTAAGTTTGAGAACCAAGGGTGAATCTCATAATTTTAAGACCAAAAATGTAATTTAGGCATTTTTCTTCTTATTTGCATTTCACGACTTCAATTTTTTTAAAAAAAATTAATAAATTCTTGTAAACAAATTAAAAATTCTACGAAAATCATCGATAATTTCATCAAATTTAATTATCTTAATTATCTTTAGCAAATCAAACCAAAGTAATTATCTTACAGGGCTGATCGGTGAGATGCATGCCCGAGTGGTTAGCAGACTAGGCGGGCGAATTCTCGAAGTGTGGTGCAATATTTGGCACGAAGTGTACTCATTCTCTACTGGCACAGCCTTGCTGAGTCCTGTTAACCCGGTAGTAATTAAGTGTGCTGGCACCTGCTTCTATCAGACATCCCCTAGTATTAGTTCTAGCTACCGAAAAAGCACTACAAAAAATCTTGCATTTAAGGACACTTTAAATGATATTTAGCGACGTTTTAAAGCGTCGGCAAATATAATTCTGATGCTTGTAAAAGCGTCGTATAAAGAGTCGTTAAATAAATATGGATAAATATATCGACGTTTTAATATAGCATCGGACAATTTATATAAATATTTGATAAAAATATGTTTATTGGCGACGCTTAATCATAGTATCGGCAAATGCTAAATATTAAAGACGCTAGAAGAAAACGTCGTTTAAAAAGCGTCGTCTAAAATATATTTTATTGTAGTGTTGGCGACGCTTAATCATAGTGTCGGTAAATGCTAAATATTAAAGACGCTAGAAGAAAGCGTCGTCTAAAACATATTTTGTTATAGTGAAGGAATGAAATTTTTTTTTTTTTTTTATAATTTGTTTCCGTATTGAAACCTTTGTTAGTTAATTCGCGTATTATACGCGAATTATTCACAAAAAAATGCAAACCGTATAAAACGCTCCGTTTCCCAATTTTTTCCAAAAATTAAGAATAAAACGCGTTTTTCTCCGCTGCTCAGAGTATTCGCGATCAAAATGGCTTCTGCGAATTATATTCCGAAAAATTCGGATTAAGCAGCCCTGAAAACATAAAATTTTTCAAAAAAACAAATGAAAAGATCAAGTTGCTCCGAAAAGGTGAAATTTCTCGAACTAGCGTCGCACGATCACCGCTACGCAAGTCTGTGCACCTTTTCGTGAGCAGCCGAGCAATTTTACTTGTTCAATTTCGAAAAAAATGGAGACGAAGCAAAAACGAGAAGTGAGGAAGAAAAGAGGTGGAGCGAGGAAGAAGAAATCGCGGTGGAAGGGTTGGGAAATGGCGGGGTCCAGGAGGTGTAAGGGGTTGAAAAATGGGAGGATCCACTCAGCCTCGTGGACCATGCAGGGGTGAGAAGTCCACGGTGGACCTTTCACTCTCTGCCCCTTCGTGTGTGAGTGTGACTATATATATATATATATATATTATAATTATTTATGATAATAGTATAAATTTAAAGAAAAATTTTAATTTAATAGAAGAACTTTTATTTCAAAATTTTTAATGATAAATATAAAATTTCTGTATAAAGTTATTTGCTTAATTAATTATTTATTTTGAGGCATTATATAGTTTACTATTTTTTATACTTAATTAGCTTAATTTTATAGTTCTTTATTTTTATATTCTTAAAAAATATGAGTATTTATGTTAATAGCATAAATCTTGAGAGAGAAAAAATTAATTTAATAGCCGAATTTTTGATCCCGAATTTTTAATTGGTAGATGTATAATATCCGTATAAATTACATATCCGAATAATTAACGAATCCGTATTTTTCAACGAATTTAAAAATTAGAAGACGAATTTTATCCAAATTATATCCGTACCGAATTTTTGCCGAATCCGAATTAACTAACTATGATTTAAACACCTCTAATTTGTTTCCATATATATTTAAACACCTTTGAAAAATTATTCATTTACAATTATAACCCCTCAAAAATATGTATTTTCTAGCACACTTCTAAAAGACTTTGATAGCCTTCACAGTTTACAATACCCTTTAAAAACCTGGTTTTTTAATAAATAAAGCGGATAGTATGTTACCTTTTTCTCAAGAAAAAAAAGGCAAAAAAAAAAAAGAAACTTAGTTTTTTATATAAATGTCAATTGGTAAAAGATTTATTCTTTATTCAAAATCAACTTCAACCCTCTAATTGAATGCTTATCCTATTTAAGAAAAACTAGTGTAGGAACCGAGCGATGCGGCGGATATAATTATATTTGATTAAATTTAATAATATAAAAAATATTTAAAAAATTTTAGAATAAGATTATAATTAAATAAAAAATAACGAAAGATAAAAAAAAAATTATAGGAGAAAAAAATTTGTTATATAGAAATCGGACTCCTTTGTATTCTCATTTAGGGCATTCTCTACTAACACCGACGATTTCGTGAAGTATCACAACGCCTTTAACCCTTTTTTAGCAAGTCCATATTTTAGCCGATATTTTGCATCCTCCGAGATCATTAGAAGAGAGGGTTACACACCCTTTGTATAACTATACATTACAAATTTAAGTGGTCGAGATCGAGGGAGGAAGAGGTTCGAGGTTAGGGTTAGAGTTCGACTCACTCGACGTTGACGGCGAGAGTGAGGGCGACACGCCTATGGGGCTTGATATTGGGGCGAATATAGTAGATAAGGTCGTAGTCGAGGATGCCATACGTCATGCCCATGGGCTCTCGAGCAACGACTTTTAGAAAATGGAAACTAATGAGGGAAAAGTCGAAGTAAAGTCGAAGCTGCGACGTTACAGAGAATGAATTAATGAGATGAGAAGTCGAAAAGACATACGTTAAACGTTACAAAAAAAAAATTAATAAGACGGAAAGCTGACCAGGCACACGTTATAAGGAAGTAATTAATGAGATGGAAAGCCGATGAAGTAGACGTTACAGGAAAGCAATGATTAGAGAGTAAAAATTTTGGGGTGACAAAAAAAAGGTTAAGGAGAAATTGCCACGTGGCAAACTTCAAAAGAAATAATGTATAGGTTTAGATAGTTCTTCCTATGTGAATTGAAAGTTTGTGGGATTTAATGATAAAAAATTGGGTAATTAATATATTATTTTTTGAAGTTCAGGAAGTAAAGTTGTCATCAACAAAAACAAAAAGGAACAGGAACTAGTGGATTTCAGAAAGAACCATTTATTTGGGTATTAAAAAAACATGAGGAACAAAAAATAGATATAAGCACTACAACAAAATATATTTTAGACGATACTTTTTAGACGATGCTTTCTTCTAGCTAGCGTCTTTAATATTTAGGATTTGTCGACACTATGATTAAGCGTCGCCAATAAACATATTTTTATCAAATATTTATATACATTTTCCGACGTTATATTAAAACGTCGGTATATTTATCCCGACATGTTTATTTAACTATTCTTTACCCGACGCTTTTACAAGCGTCGGGATTATTTTTGCCGACACTTTAAAACGTCGCTAATTATGATTTAAAGTGTCTTTTAATGCAAATTTTTTTTGTAGTGAAGCAAATATTAGTAGTTTTGGCAATATTGTTGCCAGCAGGATAAGGAATAATTTTGCATCCACATTATATATATATTGATTGATTTTAATAGAATTATCTGGACGATAATTTTTCAGAGGAAAAGCAAATTAGAAAAATTTAAGAAATCATCAATAATTTTGAGTATATTGTCTATAAGGTAAGTTCTCTTCCTCTTCCATACTTAAAATTAAGTCTTGATTAGTTTTGGAATGGAGTATATTGCAAAGAATTATTTATCGAGAGAAAAATTAAAGATCAATAAAAGTTTAAGAAACTGTCAATAATAAGGAGCACTACATCAGTATTTCTTATTAATTTATAGGAATTACAAATATTACAAAAATGATTTGTTCACTAGAATTAAGTCTAACTTTAATAATTTAATCTCAAACTTACATCTGTTTGTAACATTTAATTTGTTCGTAACAAGCTTGTTGTAAATAAATTAATTAAGAAAGAGAAAACATGTGCTTGGAATTAAATGCAAAAGAAAACACGTGCATGGAATTACATGCCTTCACTAGAAATTTTTCTCACGAAAAACGTATGTGGAATTGAAAGCTTTGCTACGTGACAAAATCTCCTTCATGTATCCTTGCCGTCTTCTCCCATTCTTACTTTCTTCTTAATTTTTAATGATCAAATTTATTATGTTAAATCTCCGCGTAATGTTTCGTCCATGTATTTATTTCTTAATTAATACGTTCACATTCACTGTTATCTAAACAAATCAATTTTATAAAAAGTTACAATAAAATAAGATATGTGTTACCGTGATTAAAAAGGAACTCAACGCTGATAATGACGGTAAATGAGAAATGGTGATCAAGATTCGCCTTCCCAATATCGGCAGCACAATTAAAGTGCGTATGAAGCAGTGTTCTATTACTTTTTTTTTTATTATTATTATTACATGCATGTAATTTATTTGCTCAAATTATAAATTTTGATATATCTGTTTCATATCTTTTATTTGTATTTATTTATTTTTATGACAAGTGAAATTTTTTTAAAATATTTTATTTTCTCAATCTTCTATCTTTTATAGTATTAAACCGCCGCAATGCGCGGATAATTTCACTAGTTTGTTTCATGGAAATGCTATAGAGTTCAAGGAATTGTTGGTAGAAATGTCGATTTCCATTTGTAATTTGACCTGTAGTATGAAACTGCAGGAGTTGCCGAGATCCCTCAAATTGTTCCTTCCTTTGTGACTCATGCACCACAAATTAAATAAAGACAAATTTCTAGTCCAATTAAATTAGATCACTGTCCAAATTCAACAGAAACAATTCCTAGTCCAAATTCAATAAAAAAAATTTCCTAGTCCAAATTAGATATTCACTGTGCAAATTAATTCAATAAAAAAATCTCCTACTCCAAATTCAATAAAAAACAATTCCTAGTCCAAATAAGATCACTGTCCCATGTCATTTATAAGACTATATACACTGCACGTACAACGTATTGTTTCTAGTGTCATCAATAGTCGACGCTTCTATCATTCTCTTCTATATAGATCACTTTCAGTTGAATCATTAGAATAAATTGACTCCCAAGTTCTCAATCAGTAAAGATGAAAAGATGAAGGTGACATTTGTATATCAATTAAACCAACAAAGGCAGTTAGCTAGCTGATTGGATTCAAGTCTAATCACTACAACAAAATATATTTTAGACGACGCTTTTTAAACGACGTTTTTTTCTAGCGTCTTTAATATTTATCATTTGCCGACACTATGATTAAGCGCCGCTAATAAACATATTTTTATCAAATATTTATATAAATTTTCCGACGTTATATTAAAACGTCGGTATATTTATCCCGACATGTTTATTTAACGACTCTTTACACGACGCTTTAATTACAAGCGTCGGGATTATTTTTGCCGACGTTTTAAAGCGTCGCTAAATGTTATTTAAAGTGTCCTTTAATGCAAGATTTTTTGTAGTGAATCCAAGAAACAGCAGGATTTTAATCCAATTATCTACAACTTATATAAAAATGATGATCTTCCTTAGATCCAACCTATCAATCTGAAGTTGAATTTGATTTTAATAATCTATAGCACGAGCTTCAGGATTATTCATTCCTAAAAATCACGTTGCATTTGCACCAGTGAGTTAATTAGTAGGCGTAAGTCATATTATGACCCTTTATTAATATTTTTTTCTCTTGTCCTTATTTGGTATTGTTTAATCACATTGCATGCATGCATTGTACTATTAAGTTGACGTACGTGGTGGTCAATATTAATTGTAGGCGCGCGTTAATGTGGAAAACACTTGAACCCATTCGATCATAACGTGTTGTTTTTGTATATGTGTGTACTTATGCCCTTGTGACTGCTTAATTACGACGTCTGATCAACGACAAAACAATTAATATAAGGCATGTGACTTCTTAATTAATGGAGTAAAGCAACCAAACACCTCCCAATCCCTCACAATTAGCCAACTCCAATCACTTTCGTGAAGTTCTTAGTTGTTGAATTACAGGAGAGTTAATTGTTTGATAACTGTGAAAGAAGGACCGTAGAAACTGAAGTAATTAACTTTTGCAACGAGAGTTTGAAATACTTGTACACGAAATACTAGGTTCTGCTAAAAAATTAGCCATCAGTGGCATTTATTTATGAATGATCAACAAATGCTGCTAAAAGTTTTAACAGTATATGATACCAAATACTGCCTAGATATACCAATATGGCTAAAAGCGCGCACTAGCATCATTTATTATAAATGCGGGATTAAATGCTTATTTTAAATTGTTTATTAGTGGCACAAAAATATAATGCCGCTAATACAAATATCTAATTTTAGAAATCAAAATTTTAAAATTTTTATTTTATTTTAAATTCAATTTTAAATTTTTTTGAGATGCTATCCGTTTCAATTATTAGATTTAGATACTAAATTTAAAATTTTAATTTTCAATTATCAAATTTTAACTTTCAAAATTAATAGTTTTAAATTTTAAATTAAAAATGAATTTAAAAATTAAAAAATTAAAAATTTTAGAATTTAAAATTTAAAATATAAATTTTAAAATTTTAAAATTTAAATTATAAGTTTAGGCTTTTAAATTATATGTTTCGAATTTTAAACTTTAATTTTAAAATTTTTAATTCTAAATAAAAAGGAATATATTATTTTTTTTTTTTTGAGAGATAGGTAGCACCACTACAAGAAGATGATTCATAAGTGACAGTAAAACATTGTCACTAAAACTAAAAAATTTGTCACTAATAGTTTTAGTGACGACAAATACGGTCACTATAAGTTGTCACGGTAGGTCCCGTGGCAAATAGATTTTGTGACGAAAAAAAAAACTTTGTCACTAAAAATAGTATTTATGACAAATTAATTTTGTCACTAAATGTTACTTATTTGTCACCAATAATATTTATAAAATGGTTGAATATAAAAAATATTAATATTAGGTGACATTATATGCCGTCACTAATAATTAGTGAGTGACATCACTATCCGTCACTAAATATTACATTTATGACGATGATTATTCACTACACACTAATATTTTGTGATAATAAAGTTTGTCACAAAATATTACATTTATAACGATAATATTCATCACCGATATATTTGTCACAATTATTTGTCACTACATTATCAGTCACAAAACCAACTAGTTTCAAACAACCAAATAAAATTTATAATAAAAGCAAATCAACAAGATTTTTAAATTGTAATAACGAAAAGACATTAATATTCTCACATTCGTCATACAAAATACCTCCCAATAACTCTAATTGTTTAAATACAAGACAAATAGTTTTCAAATTCAAACTAAATGATTCAATCTAAAATAAGTACATTTGATTATATAGTCCACATCCAAAATAAAGGATTGTCGAATACTAATACTATGTAGAAATTGCATCACTCATCCTTACCTGCAATGAATTAAAAACAAATATAATTAGACAAAATTGAAATCTAAAAGAAAGATAAAATAAAAAAATATTGATGTTACGGATAAGTATGATCCAAGTGGAGCTCCATTCTTTTTCTCAACGTATGCTCTTTTCTCATCTTGTAATGATTTCTAACTTAATTTAACAAAATAAACTAGAAACTAATTGAAAAATAAAGCTAGAAACTAGCAAAAAATAAATAACATTCAACAAAATAACTAACATATGTGTTCATCAAATTCATCTAAAACTAGATGTCTAGAATGGCAAATGAAACTAGCAAGATTCATCTAAAAATCAACTTCAGTAACAAATGAATATCACCTAAGTTGTCAGTCCCCACAGTTTGAACATAATTTTCACACCAACACTATTATGAAAACCTAAGTTGTTGCAGTCTTTTCTGATGCTACAAAATAGAAATTTCTTTCTCTACATATTGACAAATTGATGTTGATTATAAGGCATTATCAATAGGAGTAAATCATATTGGAGATGTAACTTTAGCAAGTTTTTGAGCAATTTTGAAGATTCTATAATATGTATCCATATCAAATAGCTAGCCCAAAGATCATGAACTGGTTATCTTGAAGGATCATTAATTGATACAGTTTTCCTTGAAAAAGACTGCACCAAGAACATTCTATTTCAACAGAAGGGCATAAGACCACAATTGCTCACAAACTCAATATAAGACACCAATTAAAAAAATGATCCAGAGCGAAAATGATCCACACCTATTGGCTGCAGCAATGAGGATGGAAGCTTTCCGAATCCACACCCTTATTCCGTAGGCGGATTTTGTTCGCTGCAAACCAAGAAACCATGAGGGGAGGATGGTAAATTACAAGAGAAAACATATCATTTGAGTTTTCTTTTCCTGCTAACCTGCTGTTACATGGGCTGCTTGAAGATCCCGACCAATAGCAACAGAAGGCACCAGAGTGAGATCAGCAGCTCTATGTAGAAATTCTTCAAATAGCAAAAAGGGGAGTGTTAATAAAAAATAAGGAGGGCATGTGATACACAAAAGGAGAAAAGAAAGGTAAACCTACTTATAATAAGCCACATTGGCTTTACCAACCAACTGAATGTGTATCTGAAAAGCAACCACAAGAATCAGCTACCTCACCACCTGAACCCTTCAAAAAGTTCAGCTAATAACATGCTACATACATTTTTAAGAATTAATTGTTGAGATGCATCTCAAACCACTAGCTGCACTTTATAAAGCTTTTTAGGAAACACACAGCAGATACTCTTCAACATCTTATTCTTTGAGTCTAACAATTATTAGAATGTGGTAGTCAAGAGAAGCCAACTCACATTGGAACATGTGTGTGATATGACATTACTAAAGGTACACAAAGCAACTTTGCAATTATAAGAGCACCAAATACTTGAAATGTTGTATGAAAGGAGGCTATTATGCTGAAAAGCTGAATTTTCATATATTATATTTCATTTTCGGTTGGAATTACCATGATTCCAGGCGAAGAGGCATGTATTATATCTAGCCTGAATTTCGCTACCTCTGATATTATTTGAGGACTAAGTGTTAGGGAAAGTGGAACTTTCTGATACCATGGGCAGGGGAAGCTAAAAAGAGAAGGTCATTAGCACAAGCAGAATAAAGAAACAACTATAGCATAAGGTTAAATTTATTAACAGCAGAATATTTATTAACACCAATGAGTAGGTTGGAAGCACACTTATACAACCAAGAAGAGAGTAGAGTATTGAGACTCTGATTAGCCGCCGATTGATTTGAAATCGCATGGAACTTCGATTTTGTTTCACATATAAGCGTGAACATGAACAGTACAAATGGAATAAATTGGGTTAAAAAGAACCTATACCTATTCTTGAACAAGATGAAAGGGATCATAACTTGAATTACCTCCATGAACCAGTTAGTTTTGCTCCATAAAACTCTTGAGGGATGCCCTCATGGGTAGTTTCAACTATGACCTGCAACACGCGCCAATAAGACAAACGGTTAGACTTTATCTAAAATCCAACGAAGCATGGATATTCCTAGACTATCATCTAACGGTAGTTTCCGTTGCTTCCGATAAGATTGAAAAATTGCAACATATATAAATAGGTCCCTCAATGAAAGAGAACAAAACACTAATTTAGATTATCTGATTCATGAAATCGCAATGGTATATTGCATTAACAAAGAATGCAGGAAAAAGCTGTCCGCCAACAAATGAATTTGGTACATACCTCATCGCCCATCTCGCGCAAATGTTTGATGAAATTCTAAAACCAGTTCTTATACCCAGAAACATAACTGTAGATTAAAACAGGAACATAGGTAGGAATATAGATTCAATAGCTAAAAAAAAAATCATTAAGCAAAAAAGTATAGGAAATAAAAAATCAATGATCCAGAGCGAACTTGTTCATAGATTCCCAAAACAGTATGACACAATCAAACGTGTAGTTTATATTAAAAGATAAAGCTCAAAACGACAAAACAGAGGATATCAAATATGACACGAAGCCAGATGATGAAGAAAGCAAAAGGTTTCAATATTATGCTACTAACTCTCTTGTAACAAGTTTCCTTGGGAAATGGCTAATGCAGCATCAATGCTAGGGTGATGTTTAGTTCTGCACAAACCTATTGAAAATAGTTTGAAGTAAAAAAAAAGAATTTTTCATTAAAAACAAAACTTACATTAACTTTCGTTTAGTTTGACATTTAAAATGTAGAGTTTTCAGGGCATAGGCGTTTAGTTTGAAAGAAATGAAAATTAAGACAGTAAACAAAAGGGTGTTTTCAGTTTAAAGTTTCTAGTATGCATTTTCTGCTGAAAAATAAAAAAAAACAAAAATAACTGTTTTCGGTAAGATTTGCGAGGTTGTGGGTTCAAGTTCCATTTACTTATTTTTTGTGACAGTTTTTTTTTTATTTTATAACTAAAGGCTTTTTTGGTGACATAGGAAATTCAAATCCGTAGCAAATGCACTATAACAAGGACATTGTATCTCAGAAGTATAGATTGTTACATACCTGCCATACATCTTATGCTGCATTTACAAGAAAAGTTGGTGTTTGAATACTGGCCACTAAGTTCTGCGGAAAGAAACATTGCAAAGAAAACAAAAAAAGAAAGAAAGAACAAAACTAAAGAGTTAGTAATTTTTTTAATGCAATTAATTTAGCCCTTCATGGAATTAAGTGCTTACCGAAGTTGCATCCATGCGTCCAGTACAACTCCCTGGCAAGTTCTTCACTGCTCCCTTCATTTTCTCGTCAGTTTCCCAAAAGAGATCAACAAAAATAGAACAAAAAATTAATAAAAAGGAGCTCACAAAAATATTCTTTTACCCTTATAAAGCTTGTTCAGTTCTACAAAAAAAATTTAAGCAATACAGCATAAATCAACACCATACATATCTTAAAAAAATTCAAGAACATTGGATGTTAAATTATATGAAACAATTATTATTCTCTAAAAGCTTAATCTATTAGAGAATGGTATTTTTAGTATTTTGTATTCAACACTTGTCGTCACATTTGGGCTGGAAATATTTTGATACGCCCAAGATATGAGCTTAAATTAAACAAAAGAAAATCAAATAACACTAGAGGCTTGATAAAATTCGAACTCAGAACTTATGCTCTAATACCGTATTAAATAATATAAAACAGCTGTTGTTCTAAAACAATTTTAGTTACGAGAGAACGATTGTAAACTATCAACATTGGACTTTAAGGTAATTAAAGTTATATGGGCTGAGCCCTCAAGTTCAATAAATGTGAAAAATAGAAGGTACAACATATCATGAAAAATAACTTCATTAGCCTAAAAGCTATACAATAAAACAGATCATGAATTATTACAACATATTCTTTATCTGCTCATCTGTTTTCAGCGACATACACCCTACACTTAAAACTGATACCTCATTCCGATTCTATTTTACTATTCTCTGCGAAACCATCTAATGCCAGCTTTTAGAAAGAAAACAAAAAATTACATTACTTCATGAAGGATGAAGGCCCTTCTTCCAAGACGAGAGAAAAAAAAAAAAATTGTGATCGTTAGGAATCTTATTTCACTAGAATATACCCCACTAAGTTTAGAGATCTTTCACAAAATCCTATCCCAAATTCAGTTAGGATGACTCGAGAACACAAATTTTACATATATTGGTGAAAGAGAACATTTGGCCTTCCCAAGCACCAAAAGCATAGAAATTTAACTTATTCATAATCCCAATAGTATAGGATGCAAACAATTTACTCTTCAGTTCATACCTTATTCTTTCAATTTCCACCTGATATTTCCATCCCTAGATTTGCGATCCAAATTTATTTTACAATCAAGGCTTTGGCCTGCCTTTGCTTTGCCATTAGTTTCTTACCTTACTTGCTTATGTTGTTATTAGTTCTCAAATTAGCAACAATAATAACTCCATGAAGTGATAAAAACTTTCTGAAACTAGAGTAGCAAGTGATTTTAATGCTAATCATAAAAGCCCAATATAAGGTAAACTAGTGATTCACTAAGAAATCTGTGATGTCATTCTCAGAACTGCAATAGACCACTTTCTAGGCTCAAATTTGTCATCTTAGAAGAAGAAATAAGGAATACGTTGGTTCTATGCAATATATATGTACACATATAGATAAATGCAATATATAGAATCAGCATGTATTCAAAAGATAGCTACAAACTTTTCAAGGATAAACACAAAAAAATATGAGAATACGAATCAACCACTATCAATCAGGCATTATCCAATAGTATGAGCAAATTTGTCCACCATGCGAAGATACTAATTTAATCAGTCTCTCAGAATAAGTTCAAGATGCGTACCCTTCAATCCACAACCATTATTAATAATGATTCACATAATCAAACACATTGGGTCTTCATATTCTACTGCCTCTTATTACTCCAACTAAATAAACCAAAATACTTAAGATTAAAAGAGAAAACAGCAATTAATCAAAACAAAGAGAGCTCACCTCCACTACTCGGCAATCGAAACCCCAAATCCAAGCAAAACACAACCGATCTCTCTATCTCCGAGTTGTGGTCGAGACGAGTAATACCAAATCCGAGCAAATAATACCAAATCAGAGCAACTAGAAACCTAATAAACATAAAAACAAAGAAAATCAAGTAAAAATTGCATCAAAAATCAAGTAAACATCGAACTCTACAAGCCATTACTAGTGCTGTGTCGGAGAGGGAGATTGTGTTGGAGAGGGAAATAGAGTGTTGAGGGAGATCGGTATCGGGGAGAGGAGGAGGGTTTGATCGGTATCGGGGAGGGTGGGGAGCCGCGGGGTGGGGTGCGCGTGCGGGGAAAGGGGTTTTTGATCGTGAGTGAGGAGCGCGTGTGGGGAAGAGGGTTTTGATCGCACAGGGGGGTTGGGAACTTAAAATATAACGTGTACATACAAATAAATATAACAGGTATTGGTATTTTGATAAACATTAGTTGTGGTATAGCGGTTAAAAGAGTTGGATGGTTAGGTAAGGTTGCGGGTTCAAGTCTTAATCTTTAATTTTTTGTGACAATTTTTTTTTGTTTTGTAGCTAAAAGTTTTTTTGGTGACTACCGAAATTCAAATCCGTAGCAAATGCACTACTTTTTTGTAGTCACGCTATTCTTTCGTTATTTCGTTTAGAAATAAACTTAGCTAAAAATGTGAATCAACTAGGATTCAAACCAGGTCTCGCGTAACCACTGTCGCCACTTGCCATTGCTTTAAAGAGGATATATTAATAATTACATATTAATTAATAATGATATTTAGTAATAAGTGCTACTAGTTACTTATATTTAACGGCATTCACTAATTTGTGCTGTTAATTTATCCTATTTTGGTACATTAATAGTAAGTTGCTGCTAAATAACTAAATCTAGCGGCAATTATCAAGTAATACTGCTAAATATATTAATTGACATGATTTAAATAAATGTTGCGGAGCAAATATTACGGCATTTAGCAATAAGTGCTATTGCTTTATTATATTTACTGTCATTTTTTATAAAATGCTAAAAACTTCAGCGGCATTCACTAATTTATGCTGCTAATTTATTCTATTTTACAATATTAATAGTAATTTCTACTAAATTATTAAGTCTAGCGATATTTGTCAAGTAATGCTGTTAATTAATATATTAATTAGCGTTATTTAAATAAATGTTGTGGAGTAAATGTGGCTAAATCATAAATTTATTGCAGTGACGTACCAAATAGTTGGAAATTTTATATACCAACAAGTTGCTAGCTACCGACCATCCCTTGAGCAAGTGGCAAAGGGCTTGGTGGTTGGTACCCGTGACCCTAGTTCGAATCTGAGTTGATTTACATTTCTGACTAAGTTTATTTCTAAATAAAATAAACGACGCGGGTAGCGTACTACCTATCTCTCAAAAAAAAAAAAAAAAAAAAAAATTTGCTATCTAGTAATGTCAAAGCCTCAAGTCCCACCAATTAGACCCTCTTGAGTGTGTGCAATAGACCTCATGAAGCGGAAATATACACCTGTCTGTATAAAACATACATGATATAGAGGCAATAAACCGACCGTCCCTAGAGCAAGTGGCAAAGGGCTTGATGATTGATACCCGAGACCCAAATTCGAATCCTTGTTGATTCACATTTCTAGCTAAAATATATAGAGGCAATAGAATATTAAAGTAAGTAGGATTATACATTCATGAATTTCAGTAAAAACCATTTATTAGGGTATTAAAAAAAAATGAGAAATACACAAAATAGATATTAGCTAATATTAGTAGTTTTGGCAATATTGTTGCCAGTAGGATAAGTTGCATCTCTCATATTATATGTTGATTGATTTTAATAGAATTATTTGGACGATAATTTTTCAGAGGAAAAGCAAATTACAAAAATTTAAGAAATCATCAACAATTTAGAGTACATTGTCTATAAGTTAATTAAGTTCTCTACATCGATCCATGCTTAAAATCCTTGATTAGTTTTGGAGTGGACTTTTGCGAAGAATTATTCATCGAGAGAAAAAGGAAAGATTAATATATAAAAGTTTCAAAAACTGTCAATAATAAGGAGTACTTCATCGGTATTTCTTATTTATAGATATTACAAATTTTAGAAAAATGATCTGTTCACTAGAATTAAGTCCAACTTTAATAATTTAATTTTAAAATTACATCCGTTTGTTCATAACGAACTTGTTGTAAACAAATTAATTAAGAAAGAGAAAACATGAACTTTTTGGCCTTTTGTATGTTATTTTAGTGTTTTCGAAAGCCTAAGCTAGCGCTGCTTCCATCTCTGTACGCTCAGTTCATTTTACTTAATGAATGAAGCTGGTAACTTGCTACCTTATTTCTCAAAAAAACGAAAACATGTGCATGGATTAATTAATTAAATGCAAAAAAAAAAAAAACAGTTAATGGAAACAAGAGAAAACATGTGCCTGGAATTACATGCTTTCGCTACACATTTTTCTCACTCTGCGGAATTAAATGCTTTCAATAGTTTCATGAAAATGATATGATCAGCATAGAGTTCATTGAATTGGCGCCTACCAGTAGAAATATCAATACATCAACTATTTTCGCGCACTCATGTCGATTTCCATTTGTTATAATTTGACCTGCATGTAACATGAAGTAGGAGGTTGCTGAGATCCCTGCTTAAATTGTTCCTTCCTTTGTGACTCGCCATAAATTCAACAAAGAAAATTCCTAGTCCAAATTAGATCACTGCCCGTGTCATTCCGATGACTACCGCTGCACAACGTATTGTTTTTGGTGTCATCAATAGTCGCTTCTATTACTTTCAGCTGAAACATTAGAATATATATATAAATTGATTCTCAAGTTCTCAATAAGTAGAGATGAAAAGATGAACGTGGGATTCAAGTCTAATCCAATTAGAAACAGCAGGATTTTAATCCAATTATCTACAACTTAAAAATGATGATCTTCCTTAGATCCAACCTATCATTCTGAAGCTGAATTTGAGTTTAATAATCTATAGCACGAGTTTTAGGATTATTTATTCGTGAAAATCACGTTGCATTGGCACCAAGTTGATGGGTGTGTGAGTCATATTATGTCCCTTCATTAACTGTTTTTGCTCTAGTCCTTTGGTATTGTTTAAATGACATTGCATGGTACTATTAATTAAGTTGACGTGGTGGTCAATATTGTAGGCGTTAAGTTGACGTGGTGGTCAATATTGTAGGCGTTAATGTGGAAAACACTTGGGTATCCATAACGAATTAATTATTTCTGTATTGTGTACTTATGCCCTTGTGACTGCTCAAGTCTGATCTACGACAAAACAACAAAAGGCATGTGACTTTAATTTCAATGGAGTAAAACAACCAAACACGTACCTTCTGCTCCATCACACTTATTGATTAGACTACTCCAATCACTTTCGTGAACTTCTTATATGTTGAATTACAGGAGAGTACGTATATTGATTGATAACTGTGAAGAGAGGATCATAGAAACAAAAGAACTCTTGCAATTAATGAGAGTTTGAAATACTTGTATATGAAATACTAGGTTCATAAGCGTTGGGCTAGAAACCGAATGCGGGGGGTGATCGACCAAATCAGAGCGTTAACCAAGTCAGTTTCTTTGTCGGGATGCGAGTCGGTTTCTAAGATGACCCTCGAATGCGCCACTAGCAAACCAAGTGACTCGGTTGAGGAGACATCAGCTCAACCGGGTTCTTCCGCGACTGTTCACACAATTGACCCAAAAGAAAACTCAGCTAAATGAGCGGATCTATTATATTTATTGAGAAATTAAGTAGAATTACAAGTGTTTTTATAGAAATAAAATCTACTCCTACTTAACCACACTATTAACTATACTCTTAGAAAAGGAAACTAATGAACAAATTTATAGACTATACCTAGGAAAACTGTAAATGTAGTATTTTTAGTATTTTCTAATTCAGCCTAAAATAGTAATAGTAGGTTTAGTATTTTTAATGGTTTCAATAGCTTACTTCTCTAACATTTCAACCATCTGGAGATTTTGGTCGAAATCTTAGATCCTTGAAGTTTCCAATTGTAGGGAATCCGGTACTCACCCCGATACCGGATCCTATTAATCCGCAACCTGCTTCGATACCGACTGCTGAATCTGGTATCGATTGTTGGGATTCCGCAACGGAAGCGTCGAATCAGGTTTTTACCATAAACCCGTCTCTTCAGCAAAAGCTGATACAATTAAAAAAAAGAGAAAAATCAAAATATAAAATATGCGGGTAAAATAAGATTCATTAAATAAGAGAAGATTACACCTGACTCCTCTTCTGCACAGAGTAGCTACAATCCGAGCCCTCCTTCTGAATCTCTCTTACCATTCTCTCGTCTTCTATAAATCCACAAAGAAGAAAATTTTCTTCGTGCACCAATGCACTAGGTGCACTAAATCATGACTATCTCTCTCTTTTTCTCTCTCTCTGGTACGACACCCAAAAGCCTCCTGCCGTACTCCACTACAGCACCTTTTGGCTTGGCTAGGCTAATTAATTAGTCCCAATGCATTATTTATAATGCTCAACTAAGAATGTACCTATTTCTAATATATTTAGGATTCCGACTTTAATTAATATCTAAATCTATCTTATTTTATCTCTAATAAATTTAAATATTAATCCTAATCTAGTAAGATTTATTCTCTAATTAATATTTAAATCTTAATTTATCTCCAACTGATTTAAATATTAATCCTAATCCAACTATAATTAATCTACAAATCTAACCAAATCCTAACATTCTCCACCTTGGTTGGATTTGTAGTCTTCAACCGCTGCGTCGATCACCATGCAAGCTCTACCTTGAGCTTGTCTCCTCCGCTCGATGTTGCTGCATTCGTCACTTCGCCTCGAGCGACTGCACCTCTGCGAACTTTTGAAACCCAAACCGTCTTCGCTTTCGTTCTGACTGTGCTCCCGTTCAGAATGTATAAATTCCCACGTTTGTTCGCCTCACACACGACCCGATCTCGCTTTTGGACCCTCATAACTCCACCTGAAGTTGAAATATTACAACCCTTCAAGTCCAATGCGCCTAACGAGATCAAATTCCGCTTCAATCCAGGAACGTGCCGCATACTTGTCAGTGTCCTCACAACCCCATCGTGCATTCGAATTTTCACCTTGCCGACTCCCAAAACTTTGCACGCCGTCCCGTTCCCCATCAGAGCTTTTTCACCCTTAATTGCCTTATAGGTGGCAAAAGACTCTTTCTCTGGGCAGACGTGAAAAGAACACACCGAATTGAGCACCCACGCAGCATCCAAAATTTTAGCACCTCCGGTCGCCGCATATAGCACGTCAGGATCGATCATCTCTGATTCTACCGCCTGCACCGTCGCTTGTACCGTCTCATCCTCGTTCACGATAGTTTTCTCCTTCTGTTGCTTTAACTCCTTCAGATCATTCAGCAGTTTTCGATAATTGCGCTTAATATGTCATTTCCTGTGACAATAAAAGCATTCGACCTCAGATAATAGCTTATTCTATCGGTATCCGGTTGCCGATATTGTCGCATCTTTCTTCGCACTCACCACCAGGCCTACATTCCGAATTTGCATGCCGGACTCCTGAGTCATCTTCCGCATCTCGTTCGAAAGAAGCGCCGCCATGACCGTCTCCACGCTTATGGTCTCCTTACCATAAAGCAACGTAGTCACCAGATGCTCATATGACGCCGGTAACGAACATAATAAAATCAGCGTCTTATCCTCGTCATCCAGCTTGACTCCGATACTGGCCACCTGGGCTACCACCTTGTTGAACTCGTTGAAGTGCTCGTGTAGGCTAGCCGCTTCTTCCATCCGTAGCGTAAACAGTTGCTGTTTCAGATACAACCTGTTCGTCAAGAATTTGGTTATGTACAGATTTTCCAATTTCTTCCACAATTTGGCCAGTGTCATCTAGCCGGCTACATTGTAAAGAACCTTATCTACTAATGATAGATGAAGCGTACTCAGCGCCTTCCGCTCCATCTTCGTCCATGCCGCATCTGTGACCTCCACCGGCTTCGCCTCCTTCCCGTTCAACGTTTCGTCTAACTCTTGTTGTACGAGGATCGCTCATACATTAATCTGCCACAATCCGAAATTGTCCTTGCCATTAAACTTCTCGATTTCGAATTTCGTGGCCATCTTCGCCGATCTCTTCCGCAGATCGGTAACCTTCGGCTTTGAAACCAAATATTGGGAATCTAGTACTCGCTCCGGTACCGAATCTTGTGAATCCACAATCTGTACCGGATCTTCTGAATCCACAATCTGCTCTGATACTGACTGCTAAATCTGGTATCGATTGCTGTGATTCCGCAACGGAAACGTCAAATCAGATTTTTACCATAAACCCGTCATCTCAAAGTTGATACAATTACAAAATCACAAAAGAGAGAAAAACCAAAATAAAAAATATGCTGGTAAAATAAGATTCATTAAATAAGAGAAGATTATACATGACTGTTCTTCTTCTGGATCATTAAATAAGATTCATTAAAATAAGATTCATTAAAAACCAAAACAATCCGAGCCCTTCTTCTGGATCTCTCCAACCCTTCTCTCGTCTTCTATAAATTAATCCACGAAGAAGACAATTTCCCTCGTACACCTGTGCACTAGGTGCACTAAATCATGACTATCTCTCTCTTTTTCTCTCTCTCGTACGACGCACAAAAGCCTCCTGCAGTACTCCACCTACAGCACCTTTTGGCTTGACTTGGCTAATTAATTAGCCCCAATGCATATATTTATAATGCTCAACTAAGAATGTACCAAATCCTAATATATTTAGGATTCCGACTCTAATTAATATCTAAATTTATCTTATTTTATTTCTATTAGATTTAAATATTAATTCTAATTTAGTTAGATTTATTCTCTAATTAATATTTAAATTTTAATTTATCTCTAACAGATTTAAATATTAATCCTAATTCATCTATAATTAATATACAAATCTAACCAAATCCTAACTCCAATTTCTGAAACAAAACCGAGTCAAGATCATCTAAGTTTGGCTTGAACTAAGCAAGCAAATGTAGTGTGCTTTAAAGAGATCAAGTCACAGTGGAGAATCCAAGCTGAAGGCCATGGCTTGGGGCTCCTTCTAATGTAAATTTTTTTGTCTGATTAATAAAACAGTTTATGTTTTTTTTTTTTTTTTTAAGAGATAGGTAGCACCCTACCCGATTCGTTAATTTCATTTAGAAATAAACTTAGCTGAAAATGTGAATCAACTAGGATTTCAACTTGGGTCTTGAAAACCAACCACCAAGTCTTTTGTCACTTGCTCTAAGGAATTAGTTTTTTTTTTTTTTTTTTTTTTTTTTTTTTTTTTTTTCTGCAAACAGCTTCGTTACCCACATTCGAGTATATGGTAGAGGGTCGAGGGAGCATGTTATAGCTTCCGTAGCCCCTTAAATGTTTGATACTATTTAGACTTAGTTTGGTATTGAGGCCTATCTAACGTTATTAGATAAAATGGAGTTGTAGAAAAAGTATATAGGGATATGCTTCTGCGTTCTCCGGTGGGAACGCAGAAAATATATCGTAACCGACTCATCGCGATATGCCGAACGCAATATTACGTACGGAAACAAATGGGATATTTTTCCAACGTACTTTCTCACCGCACGTAACGCAGTCTCCCCGCAATACCAAACGAAGCCTTAGTCAGTTGGTGTACCTAAATTTGAGAAGAAATTGAAAATTAAATTCTCTTCTTTTGAGGGACTAGCTAGCAAAAAGTCTAATATACAGATCATTGATTTGGTTGAGAATAGTACTATCCTAAATCCAACTGCTTTAATAGGATCGTGATGAGATCTAATAGGATTTGAAAAATGATATCTATAAATGCGTACATAGCATAAAAAGTAAATACATTTTATATAGTCTCTGGTCAATGCAAGAATCACAAATGAGGAATATCGTGTAAGACATTGCCATCGCCTAAAATTGGGTCCAGAAAATTTTCATGCTTAACAAGATAATAATGAGAACACATTTTCAACGATACTAAACAACC
Organism: Aechmea fasciata; assembly: GCA_025177825.1. NCBI lineage: Eukaryota > Viridiplantae > Streptophyta > Magnoliopsida > Poales > Bromeliaceae > Aechmea > Aechmea fasciata. The sequence goes on from CM045935.1 coordinate 4,215,140, forward strand.
AATCAAATTTTAATTTATGAAGTAAATTATGTTAGAGAGAATGCTAATGAAATTATGATTAGATTATTTGATCTTATCTATTATTATATTCAGTTATGGTTAAGATATATTCGGTTATTATTTAAATTATGATTAATATAAAATAGAATGAGAGTAGGATTCTATATAATTAGTTATAAATAGATAGGTTGGGATTATTTATTTAGTTAATGAAGCCGGGAATCGCCATAATTAATTAACACTCGCCGAAGTTGCATTTGGTGATGAATTATATTCTTCAATAAAATTATTTTATTATTTTGTTTCGAATTGAGCTTCTATGTTTTTAAAAGTACCAAGTCATTGGTGCTTGTAAGTTTTTAGCCCTTGAATTTATAGATGTGAGGTTAGGATGATGTGGGCCCCCTTAGGTTAAGTGGGTGGTTGGTTGAATAGTATAATCTAACGGATGAAAATGATCAAAGGGGTGGATCTAACGGTAAAAAATTCACAAGCACCAAGTGCTTGGTGCTTTTACAAGCACCATAGCCGGACTCTTTTATTTCCATGATAAAGTACCAGATTTTTTGATTTGTTTTCTTTCTTTCTTGTCTTTTATATTTTATTTTTTTATAAAGATCTCTATATATCATAACAAGTATATAGAACGTACGTATTTGTTGGTGGCCCACCGCCGTAACAAATTACTCTAGGATTTTTGAAAATAAACAATAATTAAATTTAATATTTTATAAGTTATTATTTAGGAAAGGTTAAAAAACTGGGTTGTCTTTGAAGGCGTGCTTAACACACTTTACAAGTGGTTTCAAGCCTCTCTAATGGTGCACAGGAGTTCTATGCTCACTATTCCCCTTGATACCCTCACATTAACCTACCACCGTTGGAAGTCACATGCACTATTGAAATCCGGTAAATTTCAAACATTAGGAGCCTCTGATCATTTAAAGTCAAAAAGAGAATTGAAGGGGATAATAGAGTAAAAAAACAGAGAAGGTTAATTTTACAAGACACTAAGAAAAATTTTGATACATTTAGAACTAAGATCTCATATGTAACATTGGAAAGTGCTTAAATAAGTTATATATATATATATATATAGAGAGAGAGAGAGAGAGAGAGAGAGAGTCCTCGGATATATCGATCCAATAAACGCTTTATCAAGTTTTCCACCGTTAGATTTAATCCTTTGATTATTTTCACCCGTTAGATTATACTATTAAACCAATAACTTACGTAACCTAGGGGGCCCATATCATCCTAACCGTTCATTTTTTCATTCAAGGACCGAAAACCTAATAGCACCAAACGTTTGGTGCTATTAATAGCATACTAGGTCTATATATATATATATATATATATATATATATATATATATATATATATATATATATATATATATATATATATATATATATATATATATATATATATATATATATATATATATATATAGAGTTAAGAATACTCTTAAGAGTGAGCCCATTTTACTCTCGAGTTGTTTTCGATGATAGAGCTTTCAAATTGACGATCGGCTAAATATGATCTAAACCATTTAAACTACCTAAAAATCAAATTCCACGCACTTTCGATATTGTTCTTGTATCCATCTAGTGAAGAAAATGAATGGTTGAAAATGAATATTCTTTAAAAAATGATGATAGGAGTCTTGTAATCAAGATCAAGAGTATAGATCTTGTTTTAAATAGTTTAAAGAATTTTCTAACAAAAATTCAATTGATTTGGATATATTTACACCGTTAAACGAGAAAACGTCTTTTATTCAACATTAATATTACAAATTTTGAAACCCTTTGATCATTAGGCAAATGATGTCGAAAATATTTGAAATTTGATTTCTAAACACTTTAAGTGGTATAGATCATGTTCAACGGAGCCGATCATCAATTTGGAAGCTCTATCATCGAAAATAACTCGAGAGTAAAATAGGCTCGTACTCTTAAGAGTATTCTAGCTCAACTCTATATATATATATATATATATATATATATATATATATATATATATATATATATATATATATATATAGGGAAAGAGAGAGAGAGAGAGTCCGGCTACTATACTTTTATGAGTATAGAGGCTCTTGTACTCATAACTTTATGGCCATTTGATCCACCCTTTAATCATTTTTACCCGTTAGATTATACTATTCAACCAACCACCTACTCAACCCTAGGGCGCCCACTACCAATCTAACCGTAATCACTCTCATCCTAGCCTCACATTTTTTCATCTCAACGGCCAAAAAGTTATGAGTACTGTAACACGAGAGTTGGAAATTTTGTGTGTGTTATTCATCTAAATCCATCCTCTTATATAGAGAAGGAAAAACACTTTACATGGAAGTACAGGATTGTATCCTGTCATACAAAGAAATAATCAAAAGGAAATAATACTATCCTAATGAGAAACTATCCTAATAAGAAAACAATATATATAGTAATATATACAATATAAATGGTAGTATATATATATTATATATGGTAACATATATAATATATATATGGTATGAAATATATATGGTAACACCCCTCCGCAAACTCAAGGTGGGTTAAACACCGAGAGTTTGGATAACAAACCGATGACGTTGCGTGGTATGAGACTTTGTGAAGAAGTCAAGACGAGAAGATATATAAGGTAAGGTCAGTGTGCCTTGAAGAAAATGATGCCGAACGAAATGACAATCAATTTCAATATGTTTAGTGCGTTCATGAAAAACCGGATTGTTAGCAATCTTGATGGCACTTTGATTGTCACAATACAGAGGTGTCGGAGTAGAGCAAGTAATGCCAATATCACCAAGAAGACGACGAAGCCAAACAATCTCAGATGCTGTAGCAGACATAGCACGATACTCGAACACTTGACCGGATTTGGAGACAATATTCTCGTTTCTTAGCTCGCCAGAAATAAGCGAATCACCAAGAAAGACGCAATAACCCGTGGTAAATCGACGATCAGTTTGATCCCCAGCCCAATCAGCGTCAGAATAAGCTCGGAGTGCAAGTTCCGAGGTAGAAGAAAAGAAAAGACTCTGATTAATAGTGCCACGAAGATAGCGGAGAATGCGCAGAACAGCAGCATAGTGAACAGAAGTTGGTTCCTGAACAAATTGGCTTACTATGTGGACAGCATAAGCAATATCTGGACGAGAGATAGTGAGATAAATAAGAGCTCCAACTAACTCCCGATAGCGTGTGGGATTTGAAAGTGGCTCACCCATGGCAGGAGTTAGTTTTTGATGAAGTTGCATAGGAGTATTGACCGTGTCATTGTCAGTAAGACCAGCACGAGAGATGAGATCCGCTGTATACTTCCGTTGAGATAGTAAATAGCCTTTAGAACCGTAGGCTACTTCGATTCCTAGAAAATAACGGAGAAGTCCGAGATCCTTCATTTCAAATTGACGTTGAAAGAAGGATTTGATAAAATGTATAAAATCGGGATCATCACCAGTGATAATCATATCATCAACATAGAGAAGTAAAACAAGAATACCACGAGCGAGAAGAGTGAATGAATAATGCATGATCATTTTCACTCGACGAAAACCAACAGAGATAACGAATGAGAACTTCTCAAACCAAGCACGAGGAGCTTGTTTAAGACCATACAACGCCTTGCGAAGTAAGCGGACATGATCGGGTGGATGATTAAGACCGGAGGTGGTCGCATGTAAACTTCTTCGTGAAGATCACCGTGTAAAAAAGCATTTTTAACATCAAGTTGATATAACGGCCAACAACGAGAGGAAGCAACGGCAAGAAGAACGCGAACAGAGGTCATTTTAGCAACCGGAGCAAATGTCTCCTCGTAATCGATGCCATACTCTTGAGTAAAGCCACGAGCAACCAAGCGAGCCTTGTATCGATCAATAGACCCATCAGACTTTGTCTTAACTTTGTAGATCCATTTGCAACTGATAGGAACCTTTCCTGGAGGAAGAGGAACAAGCGTCCAGGTACCGGTGTGATGAAGAGCCTTAAGTTCGTCAGACATAGCATCTTGCCACTCAGGAATGGCCGCAGCTTGGCGGTAAGTTCGTGGTTCCTGGTGAGTATGAATGGTAGAAAGAAAAGTATAGAAATGGGGAGAAAGAGAATATGAGGAAACACAACCAAAAAACCTTTTGGGCTGGCGCTCTCGAAGGGGATAGCGACGCACGGATGTCGGAGGAACGTCGGTTGGAGCTTCGACGGAAGGGCTATCATGAGAGGCATGAACTTCACTTTCATCTGCAGGAGAGGTATTAGGAGAGAGAGAGTCCTCAGGGGAAGAGGAATGCCCTGAAAAAGAATCATGCAAAAAGGAAAGATCGATAGGGGCGGATGAAGAAGATGTATTGGCTGATCAACATCGACATTCTCCACGTGGTTATCCTGCTGCTGCTTCTACTTTGCAGATCGAGCATCCTTCTCCTAACAAAGATCAAGTTTCTACTCAACTCGGTTGGCCTCAACTAATGCAAACACGCAACGAGCAACTCGAATAACTCAACTCCAAAAGAGCCAGAATCCAGTCCTCAGGCATCATCTGTACCACCAGGTTTTGGTTCCCTTTCAACACCGAGCTTTGGAGGTAATTCTAAGAATTCGTGGATTCTTGACTCAGGTGCTTCTTTTCATATGACTCCACATGATTCATTACTTTCTTCACCTTCTCTATTGTCTTCTCCGCTCAATATTTTTACTGCTGATGGTACACCACTTCCTGTTACTCATTATGGTAACATATCACCTACCATTAGTAATTCCGCCAAATTTTGTGTGCCCTCTGTTTTACACATACCAAACCTTTCTTTAAATCTTTTGTCTGTTAGCCAAATTACTGATCATGATTGTACAGTTACATTTGACTCCTCTTCTTGTCGTGTTCAGGATCGTCGAACAGGAACTTTGATTGGACAGGGCCATAGGCGAGATGGCTTATACTACATGGATCATCTGCATCTACCATCCAACCATAACTCTGTTAACACCACCACTGCTTCAACCGTCTCTAATACTACTTTATGGCATCGTCGCTTAGGTCACCTTTCTTTTGAACATCTTAATGTTTTAGTTCGTCGTGATGTTTTAGGCAATTTTTCTGTTTCCAATAATCTTAGTTGTATGGGTTGCAAACTTGCTAAACATACTACTCGACCTTTTCCTGCTAGTAATTAAATATACTCATCGCTTTTGATTTAATTCATTACGATGTTTGGGGTCCCGCTCCTATTTCTACACGTATTGGTAATCGATACTATGTGATCTTGGTGGATGACTATTCTCGTTTTACCTGGATATATTTTATGAACAACCGGTCTGATCTGTTGCAAATATATAAAAATTTTACAATTAGGATTCAAAACCAATTTGGTACAAATATTAAAATCTTTCGTTCGGACTACGGTGGTGAATATATCTCTTCGCATTCGGACAAATTCTTGCAAGTCACGGCACCTTACCTCAGCTTTCTTGCCCATATGCTCATCAACAAAATGGGGTTGCTGAAAGAAAGCATCGTCATATCATGGATACTGCTCGATCTCTTCTTTTTGATAGCTCTGATACCATGTAACACGAGAGTTGGAAATTTTGTGTGTGTTATTCATCTAAATCTATCCTCTTATATAGAGAAGGAAAAACACTTTACATGGAAGTACAGGATTGTATCCTGTCATACAAAGAAATAATCAAAAGGAAATAATACTATCCTAATGAGAAACTATCCTAATAAGAAAATAATATATATAGTAATATATACAATATAAATGGTAGTATATATATATTATATATGGTAACATATATAATATATATATGGTATGAAATATATATGGTAACAAGTACGATGGCTCTAATACTCATAATAGTATAGTAGCTGTTGCATATATATATATATATATATATATATATATATATATATATATATATATATATATATATATATATATATATATATATATATATATATATATATATATATATATATATAGGAATGCAAAAAGTATCGTTTCATTTTTTATCGGTGTAAAATTGTTAGATAAAAACTACCAATTAGGTTATTTTTTAAAAGAGCAATGTTACCGATACAATCTATGCAAGGATCTAAACTTTAAGCTCTAGCCTTTTTATGGTGTGTATTATGCTTGTCGTATCAATTTTTTTTTAAATACTAAATTTTTTTGAAATATTATAAATTATTAGATTAAATAGGTGTAAGATGTGCATCTCCCATATTAGATGCAAAGATGGCATTTTAGATGCACAAGCAGTCTTTTCCCTTCTACAAGAAGGGTGAATTGCACGTTTGGTTCTTAAATAAATTATGAAGCGCATGACACTTTGAACATAAAATTTTAAGTTATTATAATTTCTAGCTCGAATGTTTAAAGCTATAACAATCAAATCTTACATTATAATTTAATTGATTAAATATTATTACATTGCCAGTGAGTTGTAATCCTATAGCTTTCTTATCAAAAAGCTAACTTTCTTCTGTAGTCATATTGCATTTTTGTAATTAAAAAATTAAAAGAGAGTTAAGAAATTCTAGAAATCTTCAAATCAGGAATGGTAGAGATAGCAACCACGCTTATGGCGTGTTTGGAACGGCGTAAAAGTGGGTGGAAAACAAATTTTCTGAGGAAAATTACATTGCGGCCGTTTGGACCAAAGGAAAATTAATTTTTTTCCAGGAAAACTAATTTTTCATATAAAACACTCCTTTTTGTTTTCCGCGAGAGAGCCGCGGAAAAGGAAAAGGGCGGAGGAGAAATCGCGGCGTCCCACGAGGCCATTTCGGTCTCGTGGACCGCGTACGTGCTGTAGACCTCTCTCATATATATATATATATATATATATATATATATATATATAAAATTGAGTTTATCTTTTAAAAATCTTAAAAATTGGTCTTTTATTTTGTCTCTTGGATTAATAGATGTGTGATTAGGATGATGTGAGCACTCTTGGGTTAAGTGGGTGGTTGGTTGAATAGTATATCTAATGGATGAAAATGATCAAAAAAGGCAAAGATCTAACGGTAAAAAATTCACAAGCACCAAATGCTTGTGCTTTTACAAGCACCATTGCGGACTATATATATATATATATATATGAGTCATTGCTATCTTATCGATAGATCCAAGTTCGGTGCTTACCAAGTTTTTCTTGTTAGATCCACACTTTAATGATTTTCAGTTAGATCATACTATTCAACCAACCACCCACACGAGGGCCCATATCATTTAGCACATCTCCCAATCCAATGACCAAAAACTTGGTAGCACCACTATTAATAGCATAGTAGCCTAGTTATATATATATATATATATATATATATATATATATATATATATATATATATATATATAACTAGGCTACTATATTTATTAATAATTAAGTTAATAAGTTTTTGGCCGTTGGATTGAGAGATGTGCGGTTAGGATAATGTGGGCCCCTTAGGGTTAAGTGGGTGGTTGGTTAAATAGTATGATCTAACGGGTGAAAATCATCAAAATGGTGGATCTAACGGTGGAAAACTAGATAGCACGGAGACCTCCGTGCTATTGATAGCATGTGAGGACTATATATATATATATATATATATATATATATATATATATATATATATATATATATATATATATATATATATATAGTATTTTATTTTTATATAGAAATATTATTATATAATTTTTTATTTATAAATTTGTAATTATTTATTAATATTTCTAAATAACTCTTATATATTATTAATAATATATGTTATAATTTTAAATATATTTAATCTATATATAAAAATTATTATACAAATTTATAAATATATATTTATTTTTTATATATATAATATTTTATTTATAAATTTGTAATTATTTATTAATATTTCTAAATATAGTATAAATGATGTAACATGTTTATTGTAATTTTAAATATATTTAATCTATATATACAAATTATAATAATATATAAAATATATGAATTATTATATATTTAATAATATATAATAAAAATATAATTAAATATAAAATAAAAATATTAAATAGTTTATTTATTTATTTATTTTCCTTCCAACCAAAAAAGATTCATGAAAAACTATTTTTTCTTTTCCAACAAACAAAATACTAACGAAGTAAAATCGTTTTTCCACCGAAAAAAATTTTTCACCGAAAAATTTTTTCCACGATTTTACGTGAAACCAAACACACCCTTAACATTTCTCTTTTCTTTTCTCATTATTATTTTATTTAGAATAGTTGATTGGTAATTCGTTTGGAAATGTCCAGTTCTGTCCCCACCCCAAATTAAGCACTATATATATATATATATATATATATATATATATATATAGAGTAGAGGCTACTTATCTTATTATGAGTAGTAGAGCCCTACTACTCATAAGTTGTTTCGATGATAGAGCTTAGATCGACGATCCACTCCGTTAAATATGATCTAGAGTATTTAAAACTTCTAGAAAATAAATTTCGTAATTTTTGAAATCATTTACCTTACGATCGAAAGCTCACAAAATTGACAATTTTTAATGGCCGGTATGGGGTACTTGCTAGTTTAACGGTGTAAAAGAATTGAAATAGGTTGAATTTTTGATAGAAAATTCTATTCACTACCTAGATAAAGATCAGTAACTCCGATCTTAAATTGAAAGATTCGATCATCTATTTTTAGGACATCGTTCGATTTCTTCATTTTATGCCCATTTGATGGACTTTATTATGATTTTGAAAAATTACGAAATTTATTTTTTAGAAGTTTTAAATACTCTAGATCATATTTAACGGAATGGATCGTCGATTCGGAAGCTCGATCATCGAAAACAACTTATGAGTAGTAGGGCTCTACTACTCATAATAGTATAGTAGCTACTCTATATATATATATATATATATATATATATATATATATATATATATATATATATATATAGAGTTGAGTTAGAATACTTTCAAAAGCACTATTGAGATGGTGCTTTTGAGTTTTTAACCATTGGATGGGGAGATGTAAGGTTGAGATGATGGTGGTAGGTGGTGGTTGATGGGATAGGTGGTGGTAGGTGGAATAGTGTTAGATCCAAAGGCTAGTAGTAGTCAAAAAAAGTAGATCGAAGGGCTAGAAACCTAGAAACACAAAAAGTTGGTGCTTTCAAAAGTATTCTAGCTCAATTATATATATATATATATATATATATATATATATATATATATATATATATATATATATATATATATATATATATATATATATATATATATATATATATATATATATATATATATATATATATATAGTTGGTATAATACTTTCAATAGCATTCGGGTGGTGCTATTGAGTTTTTAGCCATTGGGAGGTTGAGATGATGGTGGTAGGTGGAATAGTGTTTGAGATGATGCTGGTAGGTGGTGGTAGGTGGAATAGTGTTTGATCCAAGGGTTATTAATAATCAAGGAGTAGATCCAATGGCTAAAAATCTAATAGCACCATGGGGGAATACTTCCAAAAATATTCTAGCTCAATTATATATATATATATATATATATATATATATATATATATATATATATATATATATATATATATATATATATATATATATATATATATAGGTATATACTTATCTTATTATGAGTATTGAAGACCTACTACTCATAAGTTTTCGGTAGTTCGGATGAAAAATGAGTGATTAGGATGAGAGTGGTTACGGTTAGGTTGATAGTGGGCCCCACAGGGTTGAGTGGGTGGTTGATTGAATAGTATAATTTAACGGGTGAAATTAATTAAAGAGTAGATCTAATGGCAAAAAACTTATGAGTACAAGAGGCTCTATACTCATAAAAGTATAGTAATAGGACTCTATATATATATATATATATATATATATATATATATATATATAAAGCAGAAGGTATATACTTAATATTATAAAGTCATTGGTCTTTATGGTCTAGCCAATTGGATTGAGAGATGTGCGGTTAGGATGATGTGGGTTCCCTAGGGTTAAGTGAGTGGTTGGTTGAATAGTATGATCTAACGGATGAAATTCATCAAAGGAATGAATCTAACGGAAGAAAACTTGATAGCACTAAATTAATGGTCTTATCGATAGTATCAAGGACTCTATATATATATATATATATATATATATATATATATATATATATATATATATATATATATATATATTCACCGGCAAGCCTAAGCCTCTATCTTCCACCACTTGCAAGTGAGAATCGAAACGATCGAGTTAGACTAGAAATGGAACCTGGCAAAGGGAAGATGAGCAACACCCACGACCAGCTGCTGGTCGTCAAGTCGACAATCCAACACCGAGTGCACGGCATCGCCGGCGCTTTCGCCCTCAAGTGCGCTGTCGATCTCGGCATCCCGGACAGCATCCATGCCTATGGCGGCGAGCCCATCCCTCTCCCGGTTCTTGCGCGCTCCATTTCCGTGCCTCCCGAGAAGCAGCCCATGCTCCGCCGCCTCATGTGTCTTCTGTCTGCGCAAAATGTGTTCAGCGTGCAAACTCAAGCTGCGGGCAGCGACGCCGGCAGCATTGGCTACCTCCTCACGCCCTTCTCGGAGCTCCTCGTCACCGCCGACGACGGCAGCCCGAACATGAGCGCGTACGTGCGGGCCTTCTTGGATCCCGACCTGGTGAAGCCGTTGCACTGCATGAGCGAGTGGCTGACGCAGGAAGGAGCGAACGCGACTTCGTTCGCGACGGCGCACGGCGGGGAGTCCTTGTGGGCCGTGGCCCACGAGCGCCCCCGGATCGGCAGGCTGTTCAACGAAGCGATGGCGTGCGACAGCAGGCAAACGGCGGCGGCGGTGGCGGCGTGCTGCCCGCAGGTCTTCTGCGGAGTGAGGACGCTGGTTGACGTCGGTGGCGGGACCGGCACTGCCGCCAAGATGATCGCCGAGGCGTTTCCGGAGATGAAGTGCACCGTGTTCGACCTCCCGCACGTCGTGGCCGCCGCACCCAAAAACCACCTCTTCGACGTGGTCGCCGACGACATGTTTGAGTACATCCCACCGGCCGACGCGGTGCTCCTCAAGGTAAGATTAATTTTCGGAGCTTTCTTCTTTCAAAAAGAGAAATTAATGCTAAGTCTAATTAACACCCAAAAACAGTTAGAATCCCGTGACGCTGCGTCCTGCAGTGAGCCAATTCTTTTGGGATTCGAGAAATTAAGTCTACAACCAAAAGAAGTTAAAATTCGTACGGCCCCTCGCCGTGTTAGGATGTACTAATATTTTTTTTCTTTTTAGAAAAAAAAAATCCTCTCATCCTTGGGTTTATTAATTATTTTAATTTGAAAAACAAAATGATCAGATAAATTAAGAAAAATTGTAGTCTTATAATCTAGGCCTAGCATATTGTCTTTTGAATTTAATATTACAATATATATATATATATATATATATATATATATATATATATATATATATATATATATATATATATATATAGAGTCATTGGGATCTGTCGATAAGCGGCAAGCGTTTGGTGCTATCAAGTTTTCCGTTAGATTTAACTGACTATTTTCTGATTAGATTATACTATTAAACCAATAACTTACTCAACTCTAGGGGGCCCACATCATCCTAACTGTTTATTTTTTTATTCAAGGGCCGAAAACCTAATAGCACCAAACACTTGGTGCTATTAATAACATACCTGACCTAATATATATATATATATATATATATATATATATATATATATATATATATATATATATATATATATATATATATATATATATAGCTAAAACATTATCTTATTAATAATCTTGAAGTCATTAGTCTTCTCAATCTAACCATGAGTTAAGGAAATGTGTGGTTAGGATGATGTGGGCCCCTAGGGTTAAGTGGGTGGTTGGTTGAATAGTATGATCTAATGGTGAAAATCATCAAAAGGGTGGATCTAACGGTGGAAAATTTTGTAAGACCGAGTCTTCGTCTTTATTGATAGCATATAGGACTATATATATATATATATATATATATATATATATATATATATATATATATATATATATATATATATATATATATATATATATAGTAGGGCTACTATACTATTATGAGTAGTGGGCCCTTTGTACTCATAAGTTGTTTTCGATGATGAAACTTCCAACTCGACGATCCACTCCGTTAAACATGATCTAGGGTATTTGAAACTTCTAGAAAATAAATTTCGTAATTTTTTGAAATCATAATAAAATCCATCAAGCGAGCATAAAATGAACAGTCAAAATCGAACGATGTCTTAAAAATGGATGATCGGATCCTTCAATTTAAGATCGGAATTATTGATCTTTATCTAGGTAGTGAATAGAATTTTCTATCAAAAATTCAACCTATTTAGATTCTTTTGCACCGTTAAACTAGCAAGTATTCTATACCGTGTAGTTAAAAATTGTCAATTTTGTCAGCTTTTGATCATAAGATAAATGATGTCGAAAAATTATGAAATTTGATTTCTAGATGTTTCAAATGCTCTAGATAACGTTTAACGGTGTGGATCATCGATTCGAAGGCTCTATCATCGAAAACAACTTATGAGTAGGGCGATCGTACTCATAATAGTATAAGTAAATAACTATATATATATATATATATATATATATAGAGAGAGAGAGAGAGAGAGAGAGAGAGAGAGAGAGAGAGAGAGGATATAATATATGCTTGCTAAGCACGTGCTTATAACTTTTCCATATATATGTATATGTATAATTACTATACTATCGAAAGTACGAGAGAACTTGATACTTTCAAATTTTTGACTTTTAAATCAAGAATTTTACGGTTTAGATGATTGTTGTCCTCCCTAAAGTTGATTTGTCCCTAAGAGGTAATAGTATTAATCCAAATATTAGAAATAATTAAAGAGATTGAACTAATTAAGCACCAAAAAGTCAAAATTACCATATCTTTTATATTTTCGATAGCATAATAGGAGTAAGGCTACTGTGCTATTAATAGCACAGCAGCCCTTGTGCTCCTAAGTTTCTAACCATCCATCAATTTTGATGGATGGTTAACGTGAGAGAGAGAATAGAATATGGAGAAAAATTAAGGTCTCAATTTCTCATCTTTTTGAATATCTCATCAATTTCTCTTCTCTCTCTCACCTTAACCACCCATCAAATTTGATGGATGGTTAAAAACTTAGGAGCACAAGAATTTCTTTGTCTTATTAATATACAGTCTATATATATATATATATATATATATATATACAATTTATAGTCCATTGTTTTTTATGAATTATAAATACTATGTACGCTAAAAAAATATTGGTGTTATAATATTTGTATTTGATCATGAGAAGAAAATCTCATAAAATATGTACTACAGAATATTCTCCACGACTGGAATGACGAAGACTGCGTGAAGATTCTGAAGCAATGCAAGAAAGCAACTCGCGCAAACGGAGCTGGCGGCAAAGTCATAATTGTGGATGTAGTGATGGATATTCCCGGCGACAGTCCCCAAGAAACTGAATTCGGACTCGTGTTTGATGTTATTATGATGATGGGCGTTGGCGGAAAGGAGCGCAACGAAGACGAGTGGCAAAAAATTTTTAGTGAAGCAGGGTTTGCAAACTACAAAATTACTCCTATGAAGGGCGCATACTCCGTAATTGAGCTCTTTACCTAGTTACAGGATTAAACAATGTGAAAAATGATATGATGATCAGTTAATCATATTAAAATAAATTTCTAAGTAAAATAATCTATATATATATGTTGCAATTAATGATGAGTATTAATTAAGAGGTTTTTTATACATTTGTGAAAGTTCACTTTGCAAAAAACAAGGAAGCAATAATTCACGGATTGTAATAATAGAGTTTTTACTTATTTATTTGCTTTAATGTTATAATTTATATTTTATTTTATACATCATTATAAAATAAATAAGAAAGAATTTTCTTAGCTGGCAACTCTTTTAATTCATCAAAGGATACATAAGTTGGGCAAAGGAGGTAAAATGAGAAAGGAAAATGTAGAGAAATGGTGACGGCCGGTTAAACTTTGTCCACAAACGTCCTCAGTAACCTTCAAAATTATGTTGAAAATAAAAAGATGTAAATTATTAACATCTCACATTAAATATCTTTAAAGGATTGAAAAAAGAAAAAACCTATTTATTTTAATTGTCAAAGAAATAAATAATTTAGTAATTTATTATAAGTCTAATTAATTGGAACTGTGTCACGTGCAGTGTCATCATGTGGAGCAACATAAATTTAAGTTTTCAAAATAATATATATATATACTACTGTAGATACTCGGGCGTTGCGGCAGATCGACTCATCCATAGAAGCAAACGATCGATTTCTATAAAAACAACGAGTCGAGAAGTAGTAAACAGTAGCAGAAATGGACAAAGGAGAAAAAGTAATTAAATAGTCCGCAAGAATTGGTGACACATGCACTACAACATTTTATATTAAAGGTGGCTTTTATGGGTACCTATAGCGGCTTTTTGAAAAGCCGCAACAAAAAGTACCAGTTTTTCTGAAAAAGCCATAAAAAAAGCTGGTGAAAACTGAGTCGGTATAGCTCTATGTCATATAACGGCATCTTGTAAAAGCCGCATTTTAGTGCCTATAGCGGCTTTTTGAAAGTCACTATCAGCATTCAAATTGTGGCACTATTATAGCCGTCTTTGATTATCTATAGTAGCTTTTTACCACAATACAGCAATTTCTATCGTTTTTAAGAGTTATGACAATTAAAAAGCCACAATACATCTATTATTTAAATCATATCCCACCCAAAAAACTCTATTTTGAAACACTAGGTTTTAAAAGCTAGAAGAATCCTTCTTGAAAATTGTTTTCCATACGGAATCCTTTTATTTTTCGAAAATAAGCTACCACGAGAGTAGAAAATTGTTTATTATAAATCCACAATGCTTCCAAACCACATTATTTAAAATTTCAAATCGAATTCATAACAAAGGTCAAACCATTAATTGAACCACTAAAATGTCTAAGTACTGATAAATGTAGGAAGACAAAATGAAACCAAAAGCTGCAACACGGTTGGGACCACTAATGATCACTAGCTACAGCGCCTCGTGCACCATCCCGACTCCTACCACCTAGATCACCTAAAAAGAAGAGAAGTGAGAACCAACAAAGGGTCTCTCAGTGGATACCGCAAGACGATAAGGGTAAGAATTAATACTCACTTGTAAGCAAATATATGCTACAAGAGGATATGCAATAGCAATGTAAACTGAAAAAAAATAAAAGTACATATGCAGCTACCACTATTGTAAATGTAATGTATTAACTGGACGAACAGTCCAAAAGTACACAATCCAAGCTGTCGTATCAGTTTAGAGACCTTAGGCAAGTGCCATGCTCTACTTGACATATAACCCTAGCAGTAGGCCACTAGGCTCATGAGTCCGATGTGTGACAACTTTTTCGAAAAAAAACACCGTTGTAGTGGTCAAATCGTCGGTGTATGTGAAATGCTCACGAGATGTGGTGATTGATGCAAGTATGATCAATAGCCATCCGTCAATGAATAATCAACAATCAAACCCCTCAGAATATACCAACCAACTAGGTCATATAACAATACAATTTCACAAAAACCGACCACTCAGGTCAACAACGGATATTCAGTCATGCATAAGTATAGAAAAGCTATTACTCTACTTTTAAATCATAATCACAAGAATATAGACAAGTAGAGCAATGAAAATGAAGTCACAAGGTGTCGTGCTCAATATGGAACGAGTATATGTGACAAGTAACAAGGAGAGAGTGGAAAGGAAATCACCAAACATGCACCACTGTACTGACTTCGGATCGAAATACCCATCTATAGCTCCCGAGGTGCATAGGATCGTCGACTAGACCTACGATAGATCCACCAAGTCAGGGTCTAACCCGACTGACTCATAACATAACATTCACAATGCCAAAACCTTCCACAAAATCGGTTTCCAAAGAACTGATCTCCCTACCCGCCGAAAATCCCAAAAAACACACTGGGATGTCCCTAACTAGGACACACAAAGTGTCCCAAAACGTTCCGACTCAGTGCCATGAGTCACCTACGGACCCGAGACACACTGATTTGGGTGTCCGGGCAGCAAACCCTAACATTCAAGCCAACAAGGTTATCGTCAGATAACTGTTTTAATTGTTTCGGGTTTTCGCAAGTGGCCAAGTTAGCACCGGAACCCTCCGCCGCTCACCCGTTGCCTCCGAACACCCGAGCAACATAGATTGTTCAGCTAGCAGTATCGTACGGACTGTACAAATTTTGAAACCATGTGAATAGCGGATGGGATAATCTCATATATATTATGGATAGATCTGTCTTACTTTAAAAAACTAATAATGATACGATAGTATTTAGTAGAAGTAAATCACAAACAGTAAAAATTATTATCTATTTCCGATTCATGCACCAGATTATTTGTGCACCACTTGTTATATTATCAATTATAGATATCATATGATTCAAATTAACCTTCGTATATATGGTTTCCATGGACGCGCGTACATGATCTGCATGCAAAGTCCAAATTAAGTTATGTTGTAAAGATTACCAGACAGCAAATATCTCAAAACTAATAATATTATAGAAAGAAAAAGAAATATAATTAAATCACACATTTTATATTAATTCAATCTTTCATTACAGGAAAGATACATATTACTTGGAAAATAAACACAACTGGAAACTAGACGTAGGCGACGGACAACTTAATTTCACCCGCTCGTTATCAGCTTATTCATAACATGTAGGCAATACATATATCATAACACGCACATATATCTCATGCGCTAGCTAATATTAA
This sequence comes from Aechmea fasciata, assembly GCA_025177825.1. NCBI lineage: Eukaryota > Viridiplantae > Streptophyta > Magnoliopsida > Poales > Bromeliaceae > Aechmea > Aechmea fasciata. The sequence continues at coordinate 4,231,999 of CM045935.1, forward strand.
TTTGATGCGCACATAAATAATATCGCAGAGGTAGCGACACATCTCCGCGCGCACAATATTTATTTGTATGCACCACATCGATGCGATCACGGAATTTATAAAGGCACGCTGTGGAGCACAACGGTCTCCATGGTGAGGCCGGGGCCGAAGCCGTAGAGGACGCCCCAGTCGAGGCCCTCGCCGGTGGTGGCGCACTTGTTGTCGGCCGACCACTTGCGCATCTCGTCCAGGACGAAGAGCACGCAGGCGCTGGACATGTTGCCGTACTCGCTGAGCACGCGCCGCGTCGCGCGGAGCTTCTCGGGCTTGAGCTGCAGCCTGGCCTCGATCTGGTCGAGAATCGCGGGCCCGCCCGGATGCGCAATCCAGAACAGCGAGTTCCAGTCGGAGATGCCGAGCTGCTCGAACGCCTCCTCCAGGCTGCCCTCGATGTTTTTGGAGATTATGGCGGGAACCTGGTTGAGCAGGTGGAAGGTGAGCCCCACCTCCCTGAGGTGGCCCTCGATGGCGCCCTCGCTGTCCGGGAGTATGTACTGCGCCGCCGACGCCATCTCGAAGAGCGGCTTCTCGACGCCCGGCAGGGGATCGGCGCCGACGACGACTGCGGCTGCCCCGTCGGCGAAGAGGGCCTGGCCGACGAGGTTGTCCATGTGGACGTCGTCGGTGCCGCGGAAGGTGACGACGGTGATCTCCGAGCAGACGATGAGGACGCGGGCGCCGCGGTTGTTCTCGGCGAGGTCCTTGGCGACGCGGAGCACGGTGCCGCCGGCGAAGCAGCCCTGGTGGTAGAGCATGACGCGCTTGACGGTGGGGCGGAGGCCGAGGAGGCGGATGAGCTGGTAGTCGGCCCCCGGCATGTCGACGCCGCTGGTGGAGCAGAACACCAGGTGGGTGATGTCCGACTTGGGCCGCCCCCACTCCCCGATGGCCTTCACCGCCGCCTCCCGCCCCAGCTTCGGCACCTCCTCCACCAGTATGTCCTGCCGGGCGTCCAGAGAGGACGCCATGTACGCGCACATCCCCGGGTTCTCCTTCAGGATCTCCTCCGTCAGGTACATGTACCGCTTCTTGATCATCGATTTCTCACCTTAATTTCATATACATGTACACATGCACATTAATTCATTTTATTAATTAGCTCTTGATTTGGATCTCCATACTGTTTTAATTTGTATATCCAACTACTTATATTAATTTTGAGATGCGAATCTTATATATAATTATTCTGTCTTAAATTTATTCATATATATATATATATATATATATATATATATATATATATATATATATATATATATATATATATATATATATATATATATATATATATATATATATATATAAGCTACTCTTATCTTATTAATAGCACCAAGTCATTAGTCTTTGTCAAGTTCTGACCGTTTGATTGAAAGATGTGCGGGTAGGATGATGTGGGCCGTAGGATTAAGTGGGTGGTTGGTTGAATAGTATGATCTAACGGGTGAAAATCATCAAAGGGGTGGATATATCTAACGGTAGAAAACTTGGTAGCAGAGTCTTTGTCTATTGATAGCATAGCGTAGGACTCTATATATATATATATATATATATATATATATATATATATATATATATATATATATATATATATATATATATATAGGAGAGCTACTATGCTATTAGGAACACAGCAGTTTTTTGCTCCTAACTTTTTAACCACCCATCAAATTTAATGGATGGTTAAAAAGAAAAAGGAATGAGATATTAGGAAGAAACTGGGTGTCTCAAATTCTCTTCGATCTCCTTGAATTTCTATTCAATATCTCATTCCTCTCTTTTTTTAACCACCCATCAAACTTGATGAATGGTTAAAAAGTTAGGAGCATAAGGACTGCTATGCTCCTAATAGCACAGCAGCCTTGCTATATATATATATATAGAGAGAGAGAGAGAGAGAGAGAGAGAGAGAGAGAGAGAGAGAGAGAAAGAGAGAGAGAGGGCTAGTATGCTTTCGGAAGCACGGAGTCCTCAGTGTTTCCAAGTTGTTTTCTATGTTTGGACTTTCGAATTGACGATCGGCTCCGTTAAAGTTGATCTAGAGTATTTGAAGTACCTAGAAAATAAATTTTGCGATTTTACAATATCATTTGTTTAGTGATCGAAGGGGCTCAAAATCAATAATTTTACTAGCCGTGGTAAGCCATTTGCAAGTTTAACGGTGTAGAAATATTCAAATCATATAAAATTTTGATAGAAAATTCTTTATACCAAATAAAACAAGTTCAATAACTTTGATCTAAAATTTTAATGTCATATCATTATATTTTGTAAGATTTTTATTTTCAGCCGTTGATTTTGAGCCACTTTGATCACCGGGCAAATGATATCTAAAAATCACAAAATTTATTTTCTAGATACTTCAAATACTCTAGGTCAAGTCTGACGGAGCTGATCGTCGATTCGAAAGTCCGAACATCGAAGACAACTTGGAAGCACGGAGCGCTCCGTATTTTCAGAAGCATACCAGACGCACTATATATATAGAACTAGGCTAAATTAATACTATTAATAGCACCAAGTTATTAGTGCTATTAGATTTTCGGCCCTTAGACGAAGAAATGTACGGTTAGGATGATGTGGGCCCTCTAGGGTTGAGTAAGTTGTTGGTTGAATAGTATAATCTAACGGGTGAAGATAATCAAAGAATTAAATCTAACGATGAAAAATTCGGTAGCACCAAGTGCTTGGTACTATCGATAGTATTCCAGACGGACTCTATAGCACTCATAAGTCGTTTTCGATAATAGAACTTTCGAATCGACGATCCATACCGTCAAACGTTATCTAAATTATTTAAAATTTTTAGAAATCAAATTTTATAATTTTTTAACATCATTTAACTTAATTACGATAAAAATGTCACAAAATTGACAATCGTTATCGACCGGTATAAAATACTTGCTAGTTTAATGGTGTAAAAGAATCGAAATCGGTTGAATTTTTAATAAAAAATTATATTCACTACCTAGATAAAAATCAATAACTCCGATCTGAAATTAAGGAATCTAATCATCCATTTTTTAGTACGTCGTTAGATTTCAACTGTTCATTTTATGCTTCTTTAATGGGCTTTATTATGACATTTTAAATTATATTTAACAGAATGGATCGTCGATTCGGAAGTTCCATCATAAAAAATACCTTACGAGTACGAAGCTCTCTATACTTGTAAGAATATAGTAGCCCTATGCTTACATATGCGCTTGAACTTGTCCTTGAGCTCAGTCTTGTGCTCGTTGTCAGTGATCCGGAAGTAGAAATCGGCGTAGGTGCTCTGATCCACGACGTTGGGCGGATTCGCCGTTCCAATGGCCATGATCGTGGCGGCGCCCTCCGCCCTCTGCGCCCTGCGGATGTCTTGAACGCTCGCCATTATAATTCGATATGAGGTTGGAGATCAAAAACTGTGCTGCTACTTCTTTCTCTGTCAATGCTGGCTGTAGCTAAGCTGATGCGGAGAAGCCATGCAACCCACACATATTTATAGCCCCGACCCGGATACTGATCACAATCTCTTTCACACGGCGCTGGATCGGTTATATATTCTTTTTGTCTTGTTTGTTTAGCTTTGAGATCCACACCGATTGCTCGGATGGACGGTGGATTTAGCACGCTGGGAAGGTCCCACAGAGTTGTATGTGGGATTGAGAGCACTCACCAACATTAACATGTCGTAGTCTCACCAACCTCGCTCAAATTAAAAAATCCTGGTACAAATGCCATACAGAGTTTACCTTAATTATTTATTTATATCCATATGATCGATCCATTGTTATTTGCCACCATCGATCAGACGCAAGCCAAGGAGACCCAAAAAATAATTAAAAATTAAAAAAATGCTGGTACAAATACCGTACAGAGTTTATCTGAATTGTGGATTATGTTCCGTCGACTACATAATTTTTCAAAATTCTAATTTTACTATCCAATTAATCTTTCAATTTATTTGACTTGAGCCAGTAACGATAGTTTAACTTTAAAATTTTGAATAACTTGTTCGTATTTATATGTTTAATTAGTTATTATACTTTATGTAATTCTCACAATTACAAATTTTAAAATGAGTAATTAATTTAGATCTTTAAAGTCAAAATATGTTTGACTCATTCAAATCAAATAATTGAAAGGTTGAGTAGTTTTTGAGTTTGAGAGATATATTATTGGAAAGATTATTTAAAATAGTCTATAGTTGTAACCAAGTTCTATATATTTTTAAAATGTATGAAGACCCTACTCTCCTAGCCATTTTTGACACTTTTTACGCCTTTTTTTTCCTGATTAGGCGAACACTTTTGATTCTCAAACTATAAGATCAGTGGCATTTTCATTCTTATACTTTAATTTGATGTTATCTCTAGTTCAAATTTTTTATTGTCACAATTAAGTTTTATAGTCCAATCTATAGTAGATTGGATATAAACGATATATGTGTCATTAATGTAGAGCAGTTATTGCACTGCAACATTGGCGCCAAGTTCACTTTCTTATTGAATGAAACAGTAGCATGCTATATATCTAATTCTCAAAAAAAACATTGGCGCCAAGTCACTATTCAACCAACTAAATTATATTATGAGATTTGGAAGATCCAAAATATAACTTAGCTCTTTCTTATTATTTACATCTCCTAACTTTAATTTTTTTTTAAAATAATAATAAATTCTTGTGAACAAATTAAAGATTTTATCAACAGAATCGATAATTTCGTCAAATTTAACTACCTTAATTATCTTAATTAGCAACTCAAACCAAAATATTTATCATCTAAGAGCTATGAGATCGAGCTAGCTATTAAGTTTAATAAACTTTTTAATTAACTAAACTAAATTGAACAAAATCATGCAAAAAAAGTTGAGGCTCTCGCTTGCGAGGAGTTCCAATATTAGGAAAAAGAGTCGAGAAATTATATTTGTATACTCAAAAGTGAATGGTAAATATATCGATCTTACACACATCCATCCAATAAATAGGCCAAGTGTAAAATTTATATATATTTACTGAGTGCTCACGCAAGTAGTGTTGCTCTAAAAGAAACTAAAGATCGATTAAGGGCCTGGTGTTGGGGGACCTCTCATTGGATGAGAATGAAAGTTGATGTAAAAAAATAGAAATGAATTAATTACACTTTTTAGGCTAATTATAACAAATTAGACAAATGCTTGTTCAAAGGCATGCATGGTGTTATACAAATAGTTAACAGTAGGATTGATCGGGACGTGACTTAGGGGGTCGGTGAGGACGAATCAGGATCGTTGATTATAAATCGAAGGGTGTGTGGTAACCAACGCAGCATAAGTTCGTTGGTGCTTCTGAGTTGTTTTGTGCCTTGATGAAATTTATTATTGCAATGTGTTAATAAATTAAGAGAAAGTTTGTTACGGGTAGGTATGAGTTAATTACTTATTAATTTACTTTTAATTTCAAAAGTGTCCTTGTCGTATGATTACTATACGTAGTTTAACAATTAGCTAGAGAATTGATTTGGTCTAAGTACTTAATTATCTATAATTATCGATTAGCTAGAGAATTGATTTGGTCTAAGTACTGAATTATCTATAATTATCGAATTAATTAATATTAGGCACGCAACAGTAAGTTTATAGTAGTTTCATTTTCATGTTAGGAAGTACGTTACATCTACCACTTCACGTCATGACTACATCTCTAATGTGGATTGAACTTATAAACTATAATTTTTGCAAAAATTATCCAAAATTAGTTATTTTAATATGTAGATTTCATATCAAGTAGTCCTAATAATCATCGAAATTATGTTACTAATTAAGATATTAAAAGATCTTAATATTCAATAGTAGAAACTTAGAGAGAAATTAGCCTTTTATATTTAGGTTGTGAATGTAATAGAACACTAACTAATAAGTTAGATTTTAATTTTTATATCTGTAATGTAACTTTTTATCAAATTTAATAATTTTAATTAATTTTTAGCAAATAAAATTAAAACAAATAACAGCTAGCAACTAATAAAACTATTAAATATACTAAATTTATCTATTGAAATAATATCTAAAATAATCTAAGTAAAAAATTAAAAGTTTATGAGGTGTAAATAGAAAAATGTTGAAGTTGAAAGGTCAATTTCAGGGTCTCTGTCCATTTGTAATCTTTTTATTTTTAAAGTACAACTTGTTTGAAGTATTTTTCTATTTCAACTTGGTTGAAAGGTCAATTTCGGTTAGAATTTGGCTAGATTTGTAAATTAATTCTAATTTGATAAGTATTAATATTTAAATCTGTTGGAGATAAATTAAGATTTAAATATTAATTAGAGGACAAATTTTACTATATTAGAATTAATATTTAAATCCATTAGAGATTAATTAAGATAAATTTAATCAAATATAAAAATTGTATCATCACTTTTTGAAGAATATTTATTTTCAGCCATTCATTTTTCTGTTCACTTGATGGACAAGAGAACAATATCGAAAATGTGTGAAATTTGATTTCCAGATAGTTTAAATAGTTTAGATCATGTTTAACAGTGTCGATAATCAACTTGGAAGCTCTATAATCGAAAACAAATCGGTAGTAAACCGAACCGTTTACTACCGATAACATTCTAGCAAAACTCTATATACATATATAGGCCCGTGGCTACTATATATATATAGACCTAGACGGGTATACTATTAATAATACGAAGCATTTGGTGCTATTAGGTTTCGGCACTTGGATGAAAAAATAAACGGTTAGGATAATGTGGGCCCCCTAGGATTAAATAAGTTATTGGTTTAATAATATAATCTAACGGGTAAAAATAGTTAAAGAATTAATTCTAACGGTGGAAAACTTAATAGCACCAAACGTTTGGTGCTATCGATAATATCCCAGCTAGACTCTTTATAAATATATATATATATATATATAGAACTAGGCTACTATTCTATCAATAGCACCAAGTCATTGGTGCTACCAAGTTCTGACCGTTGAATTGAGAGATGTGTGGTTAGGATGATGTGGGCCCCCTAGGGTTAAGTGGGTGGTGGGTTGAATAGTATGATCTAACGGAAAAAAATCATCAAAGGGGTGAATCTAACGGTGGAAAACTTGGTAGAACAAAGTGGTTCGTCTTATTGATAGCGTAATAGGACTCTATATATATATATATATATATATATATATATATATATATAGGGCTAATTAAATTGGCATAGCCTTGTAAGGAGAAAAGTACGGTCAAAGGTTTGAGAGGTGTACGGCCAGACTGAAAGCTCCAAGGTGTTCGGAATTGGTGCTTAAAAGGGACAGTACTTGAGAGTCTTGGTCAAGAGTTGTTGCACCTAATGCACAGTGTACAAACGAAAAAAGAATAAAAAAAATTTAAAAAAGGACTCGGGTTGTAGCTATTCAGTTGCAGAAGAACAGAAAAGCAGAAAAGCAGTTATGCATATGTAATCTTTTCTTATTTAATAAATCTTATTTTACCAACATAATTTTTATTTTGATTTTTCTTTTTTTTATAATTGTATCAGCTTTTGCTGAGTAGACGAATTTATGATAAAAATTCGATTCGATGCTTTCGTTGCTGAATTCCAATAATTGATATCGGATCTACAATACAGAGGCGAGTACCTGATTGGCAATACTTACAATCTCACTTTTATAATATTCACTTCTTTTCTAGCTACTTTCTAGCTATTTTTTTATTTTTAGTAAAATTCGAAAAAGGATGGTGAAAATAATCTTTAGCGGAGAAGCACCAGATCCGAGTGTATATATATATATATATAGCATTACTTTTTTAATTGGAAGAATTATATTATGTAGTAATCACACCTTTTATTTATAATAAGCCAATCATGTCTTTCTATTTGAGATAAAAGTACAATAAATATGATGTAACGGATGAATTTAAAAAAAACAATAATTAGAATAATTATTTGATAACACCACGTCAGCAATATATATAGGGTTATTCTTTATATATATATATATATATATATATATATATATATATATATATGAGTCGGCTATGGTGCTTGTAAAAACAAGACTTGGTCTTGCAGAATTTTAGACTTTGATCATTTTCATCCGTTAGATTATACTATTCAACCAACCACCCACTTAACCCAAAGGGGCCCACATCATCCTAACCACACATCTATTAATCTAAGGGCTAAAAACTTACAAGCACCAAAGACTTAATACTTTTAAAAACATAGGAGCTCAATTCTATATATATATATATGCTGGTATACTATCAGTAGTACGGAGGCCTCCGTACTACCAAATTGTTTTCAATATTGCGGCTTCCAAATTGACGATCAGCTCCGTTAAACTTGATCTACACTATTAAAAATATTTGAAAATTAAATTTTATAATTTTTCGGTATTATTTATCTATCAAACGAGTAGTCTAATTTTCATAATTTTCAGAATATTTGGAGTATTTTTCACCGTTAAATTTATAAACGCATCAAATTGACCACTATATTTAGCATTTTTAAGACATTTTGATCACGAGCCAAATAATGGTGAAAAATTATGAAATATAGTTTCTAAATACTTTTAGTAGTGTAGATAAAGTCTAACGGTGATCGTCGATTTGAAATATCGTTAAAAATAACTTGGTAGCACATAGGCCTCTTGCTACCGATAGTATACCAACCTAGCTCTCTCTCTCTCTCTCATTCGATTTTGACCGTTTATTTTATGCTCGCTTGATAGACTTTATTATGATTTCGAAAACTTACAAAATTTATTGTCTAGAAGTTTCAAATACTCTAGATCATATTTAACGGAGTAAATCGTCGATTTGGAAGCTCCATCATTGAAAACAACTTATGAGTACGAAGACTTCAATACTCATAAGAGCATAGTAGTCCTACTATATATATATATATATATATATATATATATATATAGAGAGAGAGAGAGAGAGAGAGAGAGAGAGAGAGAGAGAGTAGGGCTACTATATTATTATGAGTAGTAGAGCCCTACTACTCATAAGTTGTTTTCGATGATAGAGCTTAGAATCGACGATCCACTCCGTTAAATATGATCTAGAGTATTTAAAACTTCTAGAAAATAAATTTCGTAATTTTTCGCAATCATTTACCTTACGATCAAAAGCTCACAAAATTGACAATTTTTAATGGCCGATATGGGATACTTTGTAGTTTAACGGTGTAAAAGAATTGAAATATGTTGAATTTTTGATAGAAAATTCTATTCACTATCTAGATAAAGATCAATAACTCCGATCTTAAATTGAAGGATCCGAACATCTATTTTTAGGACATCGTTCGATTTCTAGTTCATTTTATGCCCATTTGATGGACTTTATTATGATTTTGAAAAATTACGAAATTTATTTTCTAGAAGTTTTAAATACTCTAGATCATATTTAACGGAGTGGATCGTCGATTCGGAAGCTCTATCATCGAAAACAACTTATTAGTAGTAGGGCTCTACTACTCATAATATAGTAGCCTACTATATATATATGTATATATATATATATATATATATATATATATATATATATATATATATATGAATCGAGCTCCTATGCTTTTAAAAGTATCAAGTCATTGGTGCTTGTAAGTTTTTAGCCCTTGGATTTATAGATGTGAGATTAGGATGATGTGGGTCCCCTTGGGTTAAGTGGGTGGTTGGTTGAATAGTACAATCCAACAGATGAAAATGATCAAAGATGTAGATCTAACGGTAAAAAATTCACAAGCACCAAATACTTGGTACTTTTACAAGCACCATGGGACTCTATATATATATATAGAGAGAGAGAGAGAGAAAGAGAGAGAGAGAGAGAGAACTAGGTTACTATGCTATTAATAGTACCAAGCCATTGGTGTTACCAAGTTTTTGGCCGTTGGATTGAGAGATGTGCGGTTAGGAGGATGTGGACCCCCTAGGGTTAAGTGGGTGGTTGGTTGAATAGTATGATCTAACAGGTGAAAATCATCAAAGGGGTGAATCTAACGGTGGAAAACTTGGTAACACGGAGGCATCGTCTTATTGATAGTATAGCGGTAGACTCTATATATATATATATATATATATATATATATATATATATATATATATATATATATATATATATATATATATATATATATATATATATATATATATATATATATATATATATATGATTCTCTCTGCTATTATGAGCATAGCAGCATTTTTGCTCCTAAGTTTTTAATCGTCCATTAATTTTGATGGATGGTTAAAGTAAGAGAGAAGGTAAATTTGAGAAATTTAGATATCTCAATTTCTTTTATCCTTAAATTATTTTCTAATTTTTCTTCTCTCTTATTCTTATCATGCATTAAAATTGATAAATAATTAGGAATTTTTATAAAAACATAAGAGCTGTTGAAATATTAAATAAATATAATGGAGACGTTAATGGAAGAAATATTAAATAAATATAATTGAGATGTTGATGGAATATTATAAAATAGAGCCCTCTTTGGGATTCTCTGTGAAATGAGACAAAAAACAAGATGTTGATGGAAGAAATATCAAATAAATATAATTGAGATGTTGATAGGAATATTATAAAATAGAGCCCACTTTGGGATTCTCTATGAAATGAGACCAGAAACAGAGTCATTAAGAAGAAGTTCCGAAATTTCCGAAATTTCCAAGTGATGTGCGGTAGCAATACTAAACCAAATAATAATACGAGTAGTGGGATCCACCCAGAAGGTAATGAGTTGCTCCAACAGCAACAGCAAGTCCCTGTACAATGTTCACAAGGCTCTATAGAGCAACTTGTTTGCAACTTTTAATTTGACAAAGTATTCAATGATTCGTGCCAACAACCACGACGGCCACTGAATAAAAATATATCTATCTATGTCCATTAACCGAGTCCTCTGGCTGTTGACATGTCAAACTCTTTAAGTCTCGACCCCACCCCAGGAAAAAATTTTAGAATGCAACAGGTATATATATATGTAAGGTGTCGTAACAAGTCAATCAAAATATTATTTTTAATAATATATGTCACATTATTATTGTAAAAAAATATTTTTATTATACTTTTATTTGAAAAGAAAAAATATGATTGATTTATTATTGATGATGTGGTGTAAGTGTGATAGTGTAGAATGCCTCCACCCCGGGGTACTCACTACTAGCTATACATTGACAAGCCCATACACCCACTATTATAAATTTGTAAGCCTCCATCCCCCGCCAGTCCTGCAAGCTCGAGGTATCCACAAGCGTGGTACGTATAGATTGGAAATGGAGCTGGGCAACGGCGAGATGAAGAACACCACTGGCGAGCCGCTGCTGGTCGTCCAGTCGGCGATCCAACATCGGACCCTGAGCATCGCCGGCGCCTTCGCCCTCCGGTGCGCCGTCGAGCTCGGCATCCCCGACCGCATCCACGCCTACGGCTGCCAGCCCATGCCCCTCGCGGCTCTCGCGCTCTCCATTTCTGTGCCCCCCGAGAAGCACCCGATGCTCCGCCGCCTCATGCGCCTTCTCTCCGCGCAGGGCGTCTTCGCCGTCGGCGTCGACGGCTACCGCCTCACGCCCTTCTCGCGGCTCCTCGTGGACGACGGCAGCCCCAACATGAGCGCGTACGTGCGGGCGTTGCTGACGCCCGACCTGGTGAAGCCGTGGCACTGCATGAGCGAGTGGCTGACGCAGGCGGGCGGCGCGAGCAATAATAAGGCGGCGTTCCAGACGGCGCACGGCGGGAAGTCCTTCTGGGACGTGGCCCGGGAGCGCCCGGAGGTCGGCAGGCTGTTCGACGAGGCGATGGCCTGCGAGAGCCGGCGGACGGCGGCGGCGGTGGCCGCGTGCTATCCGCACGTCTTCCGCAGGATAGGGACGCTGGTCGACGTCGGCGGCGGCAACGGCACGACCGCCAGGCTCGTCGCCGAGGCGTTTCCGCAGGTCAAGTGCACCGTCCTCGACCTCCCGCACGTCGTCGCCGCCGCACCCAAATGCGAGCTCTACGATGCTGTCGGCGGCGACATGTTTCAGCACATCCCGCCGGCTGATGCTGTGCTCCTCAAGGTACGTAAACTTAATTTTCGGAGCCTCTTTCCTGGACACAAAATAATAGATCGATTCTTTTTTTGATTAGGTGTAATTTAATTCTTCTTAATAATTGCTTCCCTCTCATTGCTTTCTCAAATCAACAAATATTTATGCTACGAATTTTCCATCTCTTTTTACGAATTATTGATACTCGATCCATTCGAAAAAAAAAAATATTGGCGTTGCATTCGTATATATTTGACTAGATCAGAAAAAAAAAGAATTTCTCATTAAATAAGATCTAAAAACATGTACAGAATATTCTTCACGACTGGAGCGACGAAGAATGCGTGAAGATACTTAAACAGTGTAAGAAGGCAATCTCTGGGAGCGGAGATGGCGGCGGGAAAGTCATAATTGTGGATATAGTGATAAATGTTCTCGGCGACGATCCGAAAAAGACTGAGACAGGACTCTTTTTCGATGTTCTTATGATGATAGGCCTCGGCGGAGGAGAGCGCGACGAGAGCGAATGGCAAAATATTTTTACCCAAGCTGAGTTCGCAAACTACAAAATTACTCCTATGGAGGGTACATACTCCATAATTGAGCTCTTTCCCTAATTCCTGCAATATTACACAAAGTAAAGTAAATATTGCTATGATCATGCAATTAATCATGTTGAAAATAATTTCCATGTAAAATCTACGTGCGTTTACCATGATGTGTATTACTTTAAGAGCTTATTTAATTATGATGTTGTGGAAGTACTGTTCTATATATGTAATATTTCTTGCAAAAGTATATACGAGCACTCACTGTGTCATTTTATTCACCAACTTTCTGAGGGCAACCGACCGTCTCTGGAGCAAGTGGCAAAGGACCTAGTGATTGGTATTCGATATCAGAGTTCGAATCCTAGTTGATTCACATTTCTAACTAAGTTTATTTCTAAATGAAATAAACGAAGCGGATAACGTGCTACCTATCTCTAAAAAAAAAAAAAAAAAAAAAACTTTCTGAGGGCAAATTTCGAATAGAATAGCAAAGTGATATGTTTTCGCAAATCACTGAATTATTAAATGTTTCAAAAAATTTATCGCTTTACTTTCCTATTTAATTACAGGTGCTTATAATGAAATCAAAATAGAAAAACAGAATAGTTATATATATATATATATATATATATATATATATATATATATATATATATATATATATATATATATATATATATACGAGTATGTAGCCTCTTATACTCATAAATTAGAACTCTTCACGTTAGATCTCTTGCGAGTATGAAATTATAACTATCTTCCTTAAATTTTTTGTAGATTAGATCTACTCTTTACTCATTTTTACCCGTTAGATTATACTATTCAACCAACCACCCACTCAACCCTGGGACCCCACTATCAACCTAACCATAACCACTCTCATCCTAACCGCACATTTTTTCATCCGAAGCTAAGAACTTATGAGTACAAAGCTCTATACTCATAATAGTATAGTAGCCTCACTTTTATATATATATATATATATATATATATTGAAATTGGAAGATGATAAGAAAAAAAAAAAAAAAAACACTAACAGGGCAAATTAAAGTAATTAGTAACTTGTATATCTCATTTCCACAAATTTTATTTGGCCACCTATAGTTTAAAAAAATTTACTTGGTCTCCTGTTGTTTAGCTAATTTTTATTTTATTATCATGTGGTTTAAAAAGTTTCATTTCGTCTCCATGTGGGTATAGCGCATTTTTCACTACATGCACTATATGATTTGTTTAAAAGTTTTAATTTGACACTCTATTTTATATATAATTTTTATGTGAAACAAAAATAAATCTTAGTAAAGTAAACTTTTTAAATTACGGATTGATAAATAAAAATAAGCTAAACTATATATGGGGGCAATTTGAAGTTTACCTTAGAATGAATGCACAAGAGAAGGACAGAGAGTAGCACAAACACGGTCACAATAATAGTTTCTTTTCACCGTTTAATTAAACGGAAGATTCTCAAAAATCATTTTTGATGAAATTTTTTTTATATTTTATAATATTTATTTTGCAGAAAAAAATACTTTTTTATTAATATTTGTTTAGTTGAAATAAAAAAAGTTCACATTAATTTGTTTGGTTCGGCAAAAGAAAGTTGAATCAAAAAGGTTTTACAAAGTTTGAGTTTTTGCTTTTCGCCGAAAAACAACAGAAAATAAAAACTTCAATTGTTCTCCAAATTTATAAAAATGTTGTTAATTGTTAAAATATTTTTACGTCAACGGAAAAGTAATTTTCATACCGAAAATAATTTTTCGATTTGATTTATGCCGAACCAAATGCCCCCTCATATATAGGTCCCGTTACCTGACAAAAATGGTCTTTTGTTCATCGAAAAAGGATGGAAAAACAAATGGCTAAAAAAAAATTTAATGAAAAACCTTTATTTTAGTTTTTCCTCCGGTTAATTTTAAGAAAAACTAGTTTTTAGAAATTTACTTTTCAACTTTATGGCACATTAAATTTTTTATTTTTTAAATATTTTTAAAAAAAAATCATAAAATTTGGAAAGAATTAAAAAAAAAAAAAAAAAAAAAAAAAACGTAGTATTTCTTGAAACCAAATGTACAGAAAATTAAGAAAAAAGTTTTTCATAGAACTTATTTTCTTAAAAAAAAAAAAATTCAAGCTTTTTGAGGAACGAAACAGGCCATAAAACACTGACAACTAAATGAAATAATGAATGCAACATCTGTCTTGTGAAAGGTATATACTAATTTATATGTTCATATAGTTAATTAGTATTCTGCTTCTCAATAATCGTTTACAACGGACAAGAGAAAATATTAACTGGTAATTAATTACATTGACTCGTATTGTTAGAGACTGTTTACTCTAATTTATTATAAATGCAATTTAATTTGAAATATAAACAGTTAAAAAATATAGTGTGTGTATATAGAGTTGAGCTAGAATCTTATCGATAAGCAATGACTTTTGCCACCCATTTATTCTTTATGATGGAGCCTCAAAATTGATGATTGGCACCGTTGAATATGATCTATACTATTTGAACTATTTAGAAATCTATTAAAAATTATTGATTTTGAATCATTTTGATCACTAGATAAATGATATCGAAAAATCGCAAAAATTATTTTCTAAAAACTTCAAATACGCTAGATCAAGTCTAACGGAGCCGATCGTCGATCTAAGCTCCATCATCGAAACGACTTAGGAGCACGAAGGCCTCCGTGCTCCTAATAGCATACAAGACCTACTATATATATAGAATTGAGCTCCTATACTTTTAAAAGTACCAAGTCATTGGTGCTTGTAAGTTTTTAGCCCTTGGATTTATAGATGTGAGGTTAGGATGATGTGGGTCCCAGTGGGTTAAGTGGGTGGTTGGTTGAATAGTATAATCTAACGGATGAAAATGATCGAAGGTGTAGATCTAATGGTAAAAAAATCACAAGCACCAAAGGCTTGGTGCTTTTACATATATATATATATATATATATATATATATATATATATATATATATATATATATATATATATATATATATATATATACATATATATGTATATATATATCGAGAGAGAGAGAGAGAGAGAGAGAGAGAGAGAGAGAGAGAGCTATACTATCGATAGCACTAATCCCCGTGCATCCAAGTTGTTTTCGATGATGCGGCTTTTAAGTCGACAATCGGCTCCGTTAGACTTGATCTTCACTATTAAAAATATTTAGAAATTTATCTCTCAAAAAAAAAAAAAAAGTAATTAGAAATTAAATTTCATAATTTTTAGACATCATTAGGCTAGTGATCAAGAGATCTCATAATTGACAATTTTAATAGTAGATGTGATGCGTTTATGAATTTAAAGGTGTAAAACAATCCAAATCGGATGAAATTTTTATAAAAAATTTCTTTTACTATTTAGAGTAAGATCAGTACCTTTGATCTTAAATTTAAGTCTTTAATCATAATTTTTTATGAAAATTTTATTTTAAACCGTTCATTTTTAGACTACTCGTTTGATAAGTAAATGATGTCGAAAAATTATGAAATTTAGTTCCCAATTATTTTTAATAATGTAGATCAAGTCTAATGGAGCCGATCGTCGATTTGGAAGTCCGTATCATTGAAAACAACTTGGTAACACGGAAGGCTTCGTGCTACCAATAGTATACCAACATATATATATATATATATATATATATATAGTTGAACTAGAATATATATAGTATATATATATATATATATATATATATATATATATATATATATATATAATTGATGATGATCTAAACTATTTAAACTACATAGAAATCAAATTTCACGCACTTTCGATATTGTTCTTTTATCCATCAAGTGGACATAAAAATGAAGCAGTGAAAATGAATACTCTTTAAAAAATGATAATAGGAGTCTTGTAATCAAGATCAAGAGTATAGATCTTGTTTTAAATAGTTTAAAGAATTTTCTAACAAAAATTCAATTGATTTGGATATCTTTACGCGTTAAACGAGAAAACGTCTCTTATCGACCATTAAAATTATAAATTTTGAAACCGTTTGATCATTAGGCAAATGAAGTCGAAAAGATTTGAAATTTGATTTCTAAACACTTCAAATGATATAGATCATGTTCAACGAGTCGATCGTCAATTTGGAAGCTCTATCATCGAAAACAAATCGGTAGTAAAACGACCTTTTACTACCGATACTATTCTAGTTCAACTCTATATATATATATATATATATATATATATATATATATATATATATATATATATATATATATATATATATATAACTAGGCTACTATGCTATTAATAGCACCAAGTCATTGGTGCTACCAAGTTTATAGCCATTGGATTAAGAAATGTGTGGTTAGGATGATGTGGGCCCCCTAGGGTTAAGTGGGTGGATGGTTGAATAGTATGATCTAACGGGTGAAAATCATCAAAGGGGTGTATCTAACGGTGGAAAACTTGATAGCACGGAGACTCCGTTATTGATAATAATATAAGCGATTTATATATATATATATATATATATATATATATATATATATATATATATATATATATATATATATATATATATATATATGGTTCGGCTACTATTTTATTATGAGTACAATTGCTCTCATACTCACAAGTTGTTTTCGATGATAGAGCTTCCGAATCGACGATCCACACCGTTAAACGTTAATTTACAGCATTTAAAACTTCTAGAAAATAAATTTTATAATTTTTCGACATTATTTACCTTACGATCAAGAGGTCACAAATTTGACAATTTTTAACGGCCGGTATGAAATACTTGCTAGTTTAACGGTGTAAAAGAATCGAAATCTGTTGAATTTTTGATAGAAAATTCTAATGATTTTCTAGAGTTGAGTGGGTTGTTAGTTGAATATTATAATCTAATGGCTAGAAATGATCAACAAAAAAATCTAACGGCAGAAAACTCGATAATACCAAGATGGTACTATCGATAGTATATTAGTCGGACTCATCCTATATATTTGGATGCATGGTCAGTAGGTGCACCTTAATTAGAATAGAGGGACTAGTTTGCTAAATTTCAAGATACAGAAGAGTTGATTGGGGATTTAGAGTCGATTACAATGGATAATTTGGTCAAGAATAGTACGTAATATCTTAAACCAACATTTTTAATATGATAATGACGAGAATTAATTAGATTTGAAAACTAAGATCCATACAGATGCGACCATGGCCTGAGAAAATCCATTTCGTTTGGTAATTTGGTTGATTCTTTACCTTGAAAGTGGGCATCATATTATGATGAGAAGTGTAATTATTCTTCTCTTTAAAGAACGAATTAATTATCTGGCATATTTTTAATCACTGGACTGGTTATGGGTACCTTATATATGGTCAATATAAAGAAAATAGAAGACCACACACTTCATTAATGTCCTATTGAGAAACTTATACAACTAAAGAAGTACCTCTCACCCTTATTGTGGAGGAGGTTACTCCTACATTGTGGAGGTGGTTACAACCATACACTCTCAAGAATAGGAAACAAATTTACAAATTCTAAAACTATCAAGTTGTGTTCGGTGCGGCTGGATCATTTGGTGTGGTTGGGTTGTCCTCTTGATTCCGAATTGATTTTGATTTAGTAAGTTGGTTGAACTGGCTCAATGTGGTTTGATTTGATGCTTCAATACTCCCTCGCAAACTAGGCATTGGTGATAACCAGAGACCGAGTTTGGTTCTAAGACCAACAAAGCAGTCCCGAGTCAATGGTTTAGTAAAAATATCAGCAAGTTGTAAAGAAGATGGAACGTAACGAGTGATAATAGAACCGAGGGCAACCTTTTCCCGCACAAAGTGATAGTCGATCTCAATATGCTTGGTTCGAGCATGAAAGACTGGATTTGTTGTGAGATGCAAAGCAGATATGTTGTCGGAAAAAAGTAGGGAAGGCCGAGGTTGAGAAATGCCAATATCACGTAAAATATGCGAGATCCATGTGAGTTCAGTAGCTGCTGAGGCGAGGGCCCGGTATTCGGCCTCGGCCGTGGATCGAGACACAGTGGGTTGCTTCTTTGCGCACCAAGAAATACAATTAGAACCAAGAAAAGAACAATAACCTGTGGTAGATCGACGCGTAAGTTTGCATCCCGCCCAGTCCGCATCAGCAAAGGCGAATAAGTCTAGCGAGCTACGAGCTAGGATGCGAAGCCCTAAATGTAGACTTCCCCGTAAATATCGAAGTATCCGCTGTACCATTTGGTAATTGGCATTAGTAGGAGCATGCATATCGACAAAGCGACATTGATCATGCGAGTGAGAGATCCGGCCGATGAGTGAGATATTGAAGAGCACCGACAACGCTCCGATAGTGCGAGGGTCACCGTATAGTTGGTCACCTCCTTAAGTGGAGGCGGTTTGGAGGTCATAGGAGTGGCAATAGGCTTGCATTGCTCCATAGAAGCCCGAGTTAAGATATCAGAAGCGTATTTTCGTTGCGAGAGAAATAAACCATTTGAAGAGCGGTGTACTTCTATCCCCAAGAAGAAATGTAGAGGACCCAACTCTTTCGGAGGAAAACCCGACCAAGAGCAAAAATAAGTCGATCTAAAAGTTGGTGCGAGTCACCTGTGAGAACAATATCATCCACATAGAGAAGTAGAATAATAGTATGATTGTCATGACGATAGATAAATAATGATGGATCGAAGATACTACAAACGAACCCATAACCGATCAGGAAGTCACTGAATTTGTCGAACCATGCCCGAGGAGCTTGCTTGAGCCCATACAGTGCGCGCCGAAGTAAACAGACATGATCGGGATAAGTCGAGTCACGAAAACCAGATGGTTGCTCCATATAAACAGGTACTGCGAGGTCGCCATGTAAGAAAGCGTTTTTAACATCCAATTGACGAATCGGCCAATGTCGAACAGTAGCTATAGTGAGTACGATGCGAATAGTACCCGGCTTTACGACCGGACTAAAAGTCTCAAGAAAGTCGACCCCCTCCTCCTGATGGAAGCCCTTGGCCACAAGACGGGCTTTAAGTCGATCTAGTGACCCATCCGCATGGAGTTTTGTCTTGAAGACCCATTTACACCCGATGACATTCATCGAGGGACACCGTGGAACAAGTTGCCATGTTCTATTCGTTGCAAGAGCGTCCAATTCCTCACGCATCGCAGCTGTCCACCCAGAGTGTTTAAGAGCTGATTGGACAGTGTGCGGTTCGAGGAATTGATGAGAGGGCAAGATTGGCATACCGTGGGTTAGGTTTGAAAATTCCGATCTTGGAGCGGGTCACCATAGGATGCACGGAGGAATGGCCACTTCGCGCGGTGGCCACATGCGCATGGCCACTTCGGCGCGATTGGTGGGGCATCGCGAAGGCATAGACGAAGAGCCGGGAGGATCGAGGTTGCAAGTTTGCCGAAGAAGTAGTTGTAACCTCATCAGAGAATAATCGAGCAACTTCTCTTGAGTCGGTTGAATCAAATAGAGGAGTACGGCTAGATTGAGTAGAGTTAGCAGAGCCGAGAGTGGAGCCCCAATGCAAGAGATCCCCGATAGAAGTAGTAGCGATCTGCGAGGAAGTAGCAAATGGAAAGCAATGTTCATCAAAAATAACATGCCGAGAAATATAGATGCGACCGGTAGATCAATGAAGACAGCGATAACCCTTGTGTTTCTCACTGTAGCCTAAAAAGACACAAGGCAATGATCGTTTATCAAATTTATTCACCATATAATTGCGGAGATATGGAAAGCAACAAGATCCAAAAGTACGAAGATGTGAATAGTCGGGATCCTTTTTGAAAATAACTGAATATGGACTTTTCTTGCCCAATGCTGTAGACGGAAGCCGATTGATCAAATAATTAATAGTGGAGAAAGCTTCCACCCAAAGAGCGATAGGGCATTGAGGCCTCAAATAGTGCAGCGAGCCCAAGTTCCACAATGTGGCGATGCTTCCTTTCAGCAACACCATTCTGTTCTGGTGTGCTCGGACATGAAAATTGGTGTTGAATGCCGCAATTGCGAAGATGAGAAAGAAAGGCATTACTAATAAATTCACCCCCGCCATCTGATTGAAAAATTTTAATTTTTCTTTCAAATTGATTTTCAACCATTTTTTGAAAGGTGAGAAAGATATCCAAAAAATCTGATTTGCGCTTCAATGGATATAACCAACAGTAACGAGAAAAATCATCAATAAATACTACATAATATCGAAATCATGTAATCGAAGATACTGTCCCAAAATATCACGATGTAATTTATTCAAGGGAAAAGAACATCGAGAATTAGATATATAGAATGGTAATTTTGAACTTTTCTTCGATCGACTCGTACACAAAGTGCCGAAGACTTAGTTCGAAATTAAATTATTACTCCGCAAATCTTTGCAAGATTTGGCTATTCGGGTGGCCCAATCGACGATGCCAGTGATTTCATCGGTCGCCTTATTTATTTGAGAGAAGAAAGCGCAAGTGATCTTTATTGGTGTACAACCCTTGATGATTATTTCCCGTCATTAGTACTTGGTGTGTCCGGAATCCTTAATAGAAAAACCAGATGCATCAAATTTAAAATAGCAGGGATGATCTTTTGTCAATTTGGAAACAGAGAGAAGATTTTTCTTCATTTGCGGGACAACCAGGACATTAGAAAGTGAAAAACGATGAATATCATTACCAAAAGAGTCGGTACCCACATGAGTAATCGGTAGGGACGTCCCATCTCCTACCATCACACTATCAGATCCAGAATATGGAACCAAATTAGTAAGGTTACAGCTTATCCGTGATATGAGCATTGGCACCGGTGTCGGGATGCCATTCATCATCATGCACATCGGTGATATGGAGAGCGACTAGACCACGGGGAATGTCGTCACTTTGATCGTTATCGAATCGAAACCATCGCAGCATCATGGCCTCGCTTTTTAAAAATTTGACAAATGGGAGGATTCGCGGTAGAGGAAGTCAAGGGCGCACGATCAACCCCGGTGGCGGAGTAGATTGATAGTCCCCCGATCCGCCACCTTGGGTTGTCCGAGGAAAACCCCGCCTCGAGAGTTGAAGTTATAGCTGCGACCTCGGCCTCCGTGCCGGTTGCTTCCGCGTACACGTTGGGAGACAAAAGACATAGACACATCAGGAGCTTGGCTTGAGTGTCGCTTGATTCGTAGTTCATAGCTTTGGAGTTGGGGAACCACCTCGTATATAGCGGAATAGGAGGTCGGAACATAGTTGTCTTGAATGGCTCATAGCTTTCATCGAGCCCTTCTAGTAACCTGAAAA
Organism: Aechmea fasciata; assembly: GCA_025177825.1. Lineage (NCBI taxonomy): Eukaryota > Viridiplantae > Streptophyta > Magnoliopsida > Poales > Bromeliaceae > Aechmea > Aechmea fasciata. Next base: position 4,253,859 of record CM045935.1, read on the forward strand.
CTTTAGTAGAATCCGAAACAGGTTTGCCAATAGCATGCAGTTGATCACAAATTGACTTAAAATTACGAAGATAAGTAGGTAAAGGATTATTTCCTTTCCTGATGTGTTGCAGCTGTGCGAGTAGGTCAAATTCACGGGCGATCGAGCTCTGATTGAAGTGATTGGTTAATGCTGTCGACACTTCACCGCTTGAAGACCGACGGCATGGCCGAGAACCTCTTCGGAGAGAGTGCCCACGATCCATGATTTCACAAGGCGATCGGTCCGTACCCAAGATGTGTAATCTGGGTTGTTGACGGTGGCTCCACTTTCTGAAGTTGACATCTTAGGTGGTGCGGTAGTCTCTGCCGTGAGGAAACCAAGTAAGTCCTGACTCTCGATCAGTGACAATACTTGTGTTTCCCAGAGCAGATAGTTGTTGTCATTGAGCTTCAATGTGACGAAATTTGCCACATTAATAGTTGAGGGAAAGGGAAATTTTGGGTTAGATAAGGATGCCATTTTTTGAAGATCTTTGGTGCCTTAGCGTGGCTCTGATACCATAAAGAAAATAGAAGACCACACACTTCATTAATGTCCTATTGAGAAACTTATACAACTAAAGAAGTACCTCTCACCCTTATTGTGGAGGAGGTTACTCCTACATTGTGGAGGTGGTTACAACCATACACTCTCAAGAATAGGAAACAAATTTACAAATTCTAAAACTATCAAGTTGTGTTCGGTGCGGCTGGATCATTTGGTGTGGTTGGGTTGTCCTCTTGATTCCGAATTGATTTTGATTTAGTAAGTTGGTTGAACTGGCTCAATGTGGTTTGATTTGATGCTTCAATACAATATCATTTAATTACGACATTAATTACCATCTCTTAAAATCGGATCTACAAAAGTTTTCAGATTCTAACATCGTCATAATAAGAAGATATTTATAAGAATAGAAAAACAAGCCAAATGTTTGTGATCAAGAAACATATTTTTCGCAAAGTAGTTTCGAGACTCGATCACAATAATTTTACACTCGCTACATTCAAAGATGTAATCACAATTCACCGCCATGGAAATAGACGTGCACTATTGAAATCAGGTGTACTACAAATTAACATCACCAACCTCGCTATTGAAATTTCGGTCCAACTTCAAACATCACCAACCTCATCCTATCACTAAAATTCAAAGAGGATGGAAAAAGAGTATTCAAAAAACCAAAGAAAAGGTTAATTTCAGACGATGTTTAGAAAATTTCTGATCTAGTTAGAACTAAGATCTCGTTTGTCGTATTAGGAAATGCTTAAAAAAGTTATGAAAAGATCCAAAAAGTATTGTTTCATTTGTATTTGTCAAAAGAACAATACTTCAATACACCATAACTATTAAAATTAAACTCATAGGTATCGTTTAGTTCGGGTATAAGCAAGAACTAACTATTACAGGGATAGGTACAAGTACGGGGATAAGAAAAATAGTGTTTGGATGAAAATTGGATTGTTCCCGAGTATAAGAAAAATATTATGTAGTTTTATATAGAAAATAAATGTGTTGGTGGGAATAACCGAGAACTACTATTCTCGAATAAAAAATTAGCGTTTGGATATAAATGGGGGGATACGGGCTTATTCTTATCTCTATTTCCTAACCAAAACGGTGCCTTAATTAGTAAAAGGTATAGTTGGATTTTACATAAAGTAACCTATTAAATAGGTTACCAATTTGAATTTGTTAATATGACAATATTGAAAAAAATTAGTAGTGTATACTAAATTTGTCAGCATCTTTTATTTAGTTTTGTTACTTATCAAATTAAATAATACCCAATTTGTTAAGTATCAAACTCAAAAAAAATATTGAATTTAAATTTAAAGTTTTGAAGTTGGTATCGTAATGTAAAATTTTAATTTCAAAATTTATATTAAACTTTTAAATTTTGAATCTACATTGTACTTTAATCTAAAAACTAAATTTTAATTTTTGATTTGAATTAAAATTTTGAATTTGAAGAAAGTTTTATTTTAAATTTGTGTCTTATATTTAAAAATTGAATTTGATTTATAATTAAGTTTATTATGTTGCTTTGCATTTAAATTTATAATTTAGTTGTAATTTGAATTCCAACTATTGTTGTAGGTGTTTGAGAAGGTTATAGTATTTTTTAGTTGGATAAAATCGATTTTGTATGCCAAAATATTTTTCTATGACGAAAATACCTTTTAAATAGGTACCTGGTGAATGGTACCTATGCATAAATAGTAAGTAGCGTCTAGAATCATATTACATCTCAACCATCCATGCAAAAAAATAAATTGTCAAGATTTATATAAGATTTAGATAGTGTATTGAAGTATTTCTCTTGTCAAAATATTATTTTTTTAAAAAAATAGGTAGCAAGCTACCTGCTTCATTCATTAAGCTAAATGAACTGGACGTACATGTTGGAAGCAGCTATGGCTTCCGAAATAACAGGCAAAAGGGACAAAAAAATAGGTAAAAGAACAGGCCAGGCCGAGAAACAGAGACGAAAAGAAATGCAAAGTAAAAAAGAAGAAAGAAAGTATATTTGTCAAAATATTTTTTTAAGAGATAGGTAGCAGCACGCTACCCGCTTCGTTTATTTCGTTAAGAAATAAACTTAGTTAGAAATATGAATCAACTAGAAATTCAAACTCGTCTCTACCAACCATCAAGCTTTTTCGCCACTCAGCGGAGAGCATTAAAAGTATTATTAGCTAAACATTACATAGGATTATGTTACTGTCGCCCAAGACGAGACTTTCCAAGTCGCGTAACTCGGGCTGCCCGCACGACCCGGCACCTCACATACACCGCAGTCTATCTTTGAAAAATTTAACCATTAAATATTATATATAAAATAATTAATATTTAAAAAAATCAGGTCAAACGTACAGCAAAATGTAAAAGTCGTCGCTAAGTTAATGATTACTGATCAACTAGTGCGGACCGGTTGAAACAGTGACATCAACATTATATTATAAATATTACCGACCGTTTCTAGAGCATGTGGCAAAGAGCTTGGTGGTTGATATTCGTGACTCAAATTTGAATCCTAATTGATTCACATTTTTAGCTAAATTTATTTCTAAATGAAATAAACGAAGCGGGTAGCGTGCTATCTATCTCTCAAAAAAAAAATATATTATATTATAAATAGAGTCCGGCTGGTATGCTATTAATAAGACAATGACTTGGTCTTTAGTAAATTTTCTACCCTTAGATTAACCCCTTTGATTAATTTTACCGTTAGATCATACTATTCAACCAACCACCCACTAAACCCCAGGGGGCCCACATTATCCTAGCCGCACATCTTTTAATCCAAGGGTAGAAAACTTACTAGCACCAAGTCATTTGTGCTATTAATAGTATTCCAGCCTAGTTCTTATAAATATTTAATTATTATTTTTAATTTCATTATATAAAAAAAAATGCATGTATTATTATTCTAGTATTATACTCATTTATAAAATATTAGTTTCTATACCAAATTAAGTCATGTAATCATTCGAGTTCTATTTTTTATAAGGCTAATATGTGCTAATAAAAAAACTAAGTTAATTTTAAGCCGTTGAATTTTAGTACAACTTGGTCAAAAAATCCAACCGATCGAACCAATTTACCGGTCCGACAGTTGAACTGCATACGTGTTCAAAATTGTTCAGCAAAGTGATTTTTTTTGGAATTATTTGGTTCAAAGACTATGACCATAATTAGTTAATTCGAATTTGGAAAAAATTCAATACGAATAAAATTCATATTCTAATTTTCAAATTTGTTTAAAAATACGGCATAAAAATCGGGTTCGCCAATTATTCTGATACGCAATTTACACGAAAATTATACATTCATCAATTAAACATTCAGGATCAAAAATTTAATTATTAAAATTAAACCTTTTTTTTTTCTAGATTTATGCTACTAGTATAAATAGTTATAATTTTTAAGAATATAAAAATAAAGAGCTAAAAAATAAAATAGATTAAATAAAAAAAAAGGCAACAGCAAACTATATTATACAACATGATATATAAACAATCAAACAAAGAAAGAGATTAAGATAGTTCACAATTAAACATAAAATATATAAGTGTTTTTTTAGGGCGGGCAAATAGAAAATTCATACTTAAATATAAAATATAATATAGTTCATACTTAAACATTAAAAAAAATATAAGATTTTTTATTCAAATTTCTAATAATTTGCGAATTATTCGGCTAGTCCAAAAAATTCACATTTTATTCCATATTTTTGAAAAAAAAAAAACTATACCGACTGTTTTGTTCGGATTTTTAATAATTCATAAATAATTCACGAATTAACTAGCAGAGCCTGTCGCAACGTTTGTAGTCTCTCTTTTCCAATAAGTATAAATAGTTCGGCTCTTACAGCCGAGCGTGCTTTTTCGGTTTATCTGTGAATAGTTAATCGAAGAGCCTAATTGAGCTGATCCTTTCTCAACCGAGTCGCTTGAATTGTAGCGCATTCGAGAGTCAACTCAGGAGCCGAGTCGCTTGAATTGTAGCACATTTGAGAGTCAACTCAGGAGCCGAGTCGTTTCGTTTATTTCATTTAGAAATAAGCTTAGCTGAAATGTGAATCAACTAGGATTCGAATTCGGGTCTCGGATACCAACCACCAAGTCCTTTGCCACTTGCGCTAGGGATGGTCGGTAATTAAGGAAAAATTATTAAAAAAAAAAAAAAAGTTGGTGACAATAGGAGGATATATATATAAATTCGGAAGTAGAAATTAAGGTATATATTTGAATGAGAAAAATAGTAATTTTACAGAAATAACGATTGTTCATAACAATTCAGTAATAAAATCTAGTCAAAAAATATATTTAAAGAAATTTAAAATATTAAAATGATATTTTTAATATTAGTTTTAAAAAAATTTAAATAAAAAGGTCGAAAACCTTGCAGCCGTGTATAAGCCATTCTCCCTATTTTATTTAGAATTGTTGAATATTGGTAATTCGGTTTGAAACGTATGTCCTGTTCTGTTCCCGCCCCAAAGCATTATATATTTTCCAGCAAGCCTAAGCCTCTATATATGTATCCTCCACCACTTGCAAGTAATTAATAAGAATCCAAACAATCTTATAGTATTGATTAGAAATGGAGCCCGGCAAAGGCGAGATGAAGATGATCACCGACGACCAGCTGCTGGCCGTCCAGTCGACGATCGTACACCGAATCATCGGCGTCGTCGCCCCTTTCGCCCTCAAGTGCGCTGTCGACCTCCGCATCCCGGACCGCATCCACGCCTACGGCGGCGAGCCCATGCCTCTCCCGGCCCTCGCGCTCTCCATTCCCGTGCCCCCCGAGAAGCAGCCGATGCTCCGCCGCCTCATGCGTCTTCTCTCCGCACAGGGCGTGTTCACCGCGCAAGACGACATGAACGGCGACGGCGGCGGCAGCATCGGCTACCTCCTCACGCCCTTCTCGCGGCTCCTCGTCACCGCCGAGGACGGCAGCCCGAACATGAGCGCGTACGTGCGGGCCTGCTTGGAGCCCGACATGGTGAAGCCGATGTACCGCATGAGCGAGTGGCTGACGCAGGAAGGTGCGAACATGAATGCATTTGAGACGGCGCACGGCGGGAGGAGCTTGTGGAAGGTGGCCCAGGAGCGCCCGCAGATGGGCAGGCTGTTCAACGAGGCGATGGCGTGCAAGACAAGGCAGACGACGGCGGCGGCGGTGGCGTGCTGCCCGCAGGTCTTCCACGGGATCGGGACGCTGGTTGACGTCGGCGGCGGCACCGGCATGGCCGCCAAGATGATCGCCGAGGCGTTTCCGGGGGTGAAGTGCACCGTCCTCGAGCTCCCGCACGTCGTGGCCACCGCACCCAAAAGTGAGCTCTTCGACGCGGTCGCCGGCGACATGTTTGAGTACATTCCACCGGCCGACGCGGTGCTCCTCAAGGTAACATTAATTTTCGGAGCTTTCTTCTTTCAAAACAGTAATAGTTACCTTTTTAATCGTAACGCAATATTGAAAAATTATAAAATTTGATTTCTAAACGTTTTAAATACTCTAGATAATGTTTAACGGTGTGGATCGTTGATTCGAAAACTCTATTATCGAAAACAATTTATAAATAAGAGGACAATTGTACTCATAAGAATATAGTAGCCGGACTATATATAATGTTTAACGGTATGGATCATCCATTCGAAAGTTGTATTATCAAAAATAATTTATGAGTACGAGGACGATTGTACTTTCGTAAGAGTATAATGGAATTATATATATATATATATATATATATACATACACGCGCGAATATGAACAAAATATTTTTGGCAATTAATCGCGCGTACAATATTGTTTTTTTATGAATTACAAATACGGCGTGCGCGAACTCAAAAAAATATTGGTGTTACATTCGTATTTGATCCTGACAAAAGATCTCATGAAATGTGTAACACAGAATGTTCTTCACGACTGGAGCGACGAGGACTGCGTGAAGATTCTAAAGCAATGCAAGAAAGCAATTTCTGCCAACGGAGGAGAAGGCAGAAAAGTAATAATTGTTGACATAGTGATAAACTCGCCCGGCCACGACCCCCAGAAAAATGAAAGGGGGAGCGTGTCTGATATTATCATGATGACAGGCCTCGGCGGAAAGGAGCGCGAAGAAGACGAGTGGCGAAACATTTTCAGCAAAGCAGGGTTTGCAGACTACAAAATTACTCCTTTGAAGGGTGGTCCACACTCCATAATTGAGCTCTTTCCCTAATTACAGGATTAGACAAGGTGAATAATGGTATGATGATCAGTTGATCATGTTAAAATAAATCTATGTGTAAAATAGTCTACGCCACTGTGATGCGTACTAAAAGAGTTTTTTAATAATATTGTGGAAGTTCACTTTGTATTAATAGTTCTTTTTTATTTGTTTTAATAGTATAATTTATATTTTATTTTATACATTAATACTACAGTAATAATCTCTTTTAAGTTCTTCTTAAGTCATTACCGACCATCCCTAGAGCAAGTGACCAAAGACTTGATGGTTGATACCCGAGACTCAAATTCGAATCCTAGTTGATTCATATTAATTTCTAGTTAAGTTTATTTTTAAATGAAATAAGCGAAACGAGTAGTGCGCTACCTATCTCTCTCAACAAAAAAAAAAAGTAGAGTGCTACCTATCTCTCAAAAATCTTCTTAAGTCATTGAAAAAACAAGCTTTTATTTTTGTTTACGAATATAAAGGTACATCCAATAAATGGCAATCCATGTAAAATCATAAATTTTATGAAATTTACTTCTAAGAAAATCATTTTGCCTTTTGTTTTGTTCAAAGTATTCTTGTGAGACCTCAAATAGTCCTGTAGATGAAATATAATAGGCCTAAACTCTTAAACTAGTTTAAGCATTTTGAGTAGTGGCTAGACCCAAAAAAGTTAAGAGAGTTAAGTGTGTTAGGACGGGAGTAGTTCTAGGATATATGATTCACTGGGAAGTTGAGGTGTCATAGTTGGTATCAAAGCCAATTACCAGCTGAAAGTGTGAGATGAATCTCGGCTAAGCCAGAATTATACGGCGGAGCCAAAATTATACGGCGGAGAGAGCGAGGCTCTCATGCTATTGATTGATGTGGGTAGAGTGCGGCTCCCCTGCAAGATCGATTTAAACTAGCCAGACGAGTCTCACATCGCCTGGTACTTATGAGTCTGAGCTTGACAAGAACGTCCGGGCTTAAAGGGGAGGAGATTGACTGATATGGGTAGAGCGCAGCTCCCCTATAAGATCGATTTAAGCTAGTCAAACGAGTCTCACATCGCCTATGTCACGCCCGGGGTTTTCAAACAAAAATTTATTTGTATTTTTCACTTTATTATTAACCCGGGCGTGATTGTGAGACCCGGATAGTCCTATATATGAGATATAATAGGGCTAAACTCTTAACCCGGCTTAAGCATTTTGGGTGGTGGCAAGGCCCAAAAGGTTAAGAGAGTTAAGCGTGCTAGGACGGAAGTAGTCCTAGGATGGGTGACCCCCTGGGAAGTTGGGGTGTCACAGTCTAGTTAAAGCTGTCCAAAATATCCGATATACCATATCTGATCTGAATCCTATATATCCGGACCCAAACCGGACCCGATAAAAAATGGATAGTATATGGGTAAAAAAAATACCCATTAAAGTTTCGGGTATGGATCTGTATATTTTATGTCCATACCCGATTTGGATTTGACCCGAATTCAACTTTTAAATGAGTAGGGTTTGGAATAGTGTTCAAATCCGGACCCGGGTCCGGACCCTATAAAATATCCAATAATAAATAAAAAAAAATTAAACTTTTAAAGTTGAGGGATCAATTTTAATAGAACTTACAGATTATAGATGAGGGATCTCTAAATATTTTCATCATGGTAAAACATTAAAACCCTAGCCGCTATTTTACTCCTTTCTTTTCTTTAATTTTTCTATCTGTATTTTTTATTTTTTTATTTTTTTTGTTTCATTTATGCCTAATAATTTTTTATGAAACAATATTTCTATCATCGTTATCATCAACGATATTAATCCTTTACAGATGTGGCACGAGTGAGTATTTTTCAAATCTCTTTTTTAATCATAGTCGACAATCTAGTTTTTTTTAATGAATATTTTATTTAGTAAATTTTCTGATTCCTCTTTATTTTTTTTATTTTTTTTGGACGTACTACAACTTATATATTTTTTTATCAGGGGAGATTTATAGTTTGTACACAGACTATTTAATAAAATCTATAAAAAAAATATATGTATACGGGTATTCGTATCCTATTTAGACCCGATCTGTACCCTGTCTTAAACGGGTAGTATATGGGTAGTCACTACCCAGACCCACTCAAATAGACCCAATGAATATATTAGTAACTTAAGTATCCAGATCCGGACCCGACCCAATGTTTACCGGTACAGTATATCAACTACTCAGACCCGACCCGGTTCATGGACACCTTTACGCCTAGTACTTATGAGTCCGAGCTTGACGAGAACGTCCGGGCTTAAAGGGGGAAGATTGTGAGACCCAGATAGTCCTATAGATGAATTATAATAGAGCTAAACTCTTAACCCAACATAAATATTTTGAATAGTGGCTAGACTTAAGAGGTTAAAAAAGTTAAACATGTTAAGACGGGAGTAGTCCTAAAATGGATGATCCCTGGGAAAGTTGGGCCATCACAATTCTGATCTTCTTGTCTTTTTTAATTTCTCTCCCTTTTTTTGTTTACAGGTAATTATTGTCTAAAGGAAGTGAAAGTGAGAAGGCGTCACAATTCTGATTATTTTTTTTTTTCAATTTTTCTCTTTTTTTTGTTTACAGGTAATAATCTTAGAGGAAGTAAAAGTGAGATCAAAGTACTGTGCACAACCAGTGGCATATTACTATTAAATTATGCAGCTAATTAGAATCACATTGAATATTATAATAAGGTATTAATAATAATTTTTTATATCAAAACCAACAATCGAGGGCTTCTATTATAGGGAGTGAGGTAAATTTTATGGATTCTTTTATTATATGCTTGGTGCAATCTCACTACAATGCAGTGCACTCTCTCGATCGCTAGATACAACTTGGCTGGAAATTTTTGAAGATGATTAAACAGATATTTTGGGTTCGAAGTCACTTTAATTAGAAGATTAAATTTCTAGCGGATGACTCTTATTTATTTATTTTATTTATCGATTAAGATTTCATATTTTAACATATCTATAAATTTCAGGACCTTTACTTGTTATTTTATTTTTGGATAAAAATATTGAGATAGTTTTTGTCTTATTCCTCTTGGTTTTCTATTCTACTGCATTATTTTCGTTAATTATTATATTTTTAAAATCAATCCGCAGTAACACACGGGTATCTTCACTAGGTAGTTATGAAGTATTCTAGTTTTTAGTTGCTAACAAGTGATCAAAACTATTAACTTTAGAAAATAACTTAATAATTTGGTAAAATACTTATTGTAGTTAGTACGAGCTACTAAATAATAAAAAAAAATCAAATAGTAAATTACATCTTAATTATTAGATTATCAGACTCGAAATCAGGACATGGACTTATAAATACTACACAAAAGATGAAGGGAGATACTTTAATTATCTCCCACGAGTACTATGCCTAAGGCGATTCTTAAATTAGTAGTTTTATTCTTCATACTGAAAGTAGACTTGTTAGGTGTTTCTAATTCCAGCCGAAAATAGTAGCAGTAGTTTTAGTAGTTAATTTTAGCAGCTTACTTCCGAAGATTTAAGGGTATAAGCAAGAATTAGCTATTACAGGATAGGTACAAGTATGGAGATAAGAAAAATAGTGTTTGGATGAAAATTGAGTTGTTCTCGAGGATAAGAAAAATATTAAATAGTTTTATATAGAAAATGAAGGTGTTGGTAGGAATAACCGAAAATTACTATTCTCGGATAAAAAATTAGCGTTTGGATATAAAGGGAGGGATAAGGGCCTATTCCTATTCCTATCCCCTAACCAAATAAAATTTCCATGGTTCCTAGCTAAAACATTACCAAGTTTAATTAGTCCGAACTAATTAATAGTCGAGCGTAGCATACTTTAATAAAGAGAGAAGTCACAGCGGCGAATCCAAGCTGAAAGGCTTGGGCTTCATTCCAAAATAGCTCTCTTTTTATTAATAAAACGTTTTTTTTGGACAGACAACTTCATTAATTACCCATATTCCACAATATCCTAGAGGATGATATTAGATATGTCTCGAATTCTAAAATCTCAAGATTTTCTAACCCTTTTCTATTTTGATTATTATCCTATTAAGTTAAATATAGATTATGCCTAATATAATTAAGATATAAATTTATATTCTTAATCATATTAAAATTTAGCCATTATTATAAATATATCTTTTATTCCATTGATTTGGTGTGGCAGACGAGAAAGAGAATATGTGTGTACTTTTTTAATTACGGCTTTGCGAGAGAATCATATTTTGTACACAGTTTTGATTATAATAAAAATTTTCGTTCCGTCTTCATCCGTGGATGTAGACCGGTGACCAAACCACGTAAATATTATGTGTTTTATTTTTCTTTTCTTTTTTCGAATCTTTTTTAACATTTTCACATCCGACGAACTAAATCTTTTCGATTTTTGTCGTAACAAGGGAGAATATTAATTATAACTTCCTAAATGTTTGATATTATTTAGTCAGTAGGTGCATGTACTTAACTTTGAGAGGGGATTTAACATTAAATTCTCTTCGTTGAGGGACTAGTTTGCAAAAGGTTAATGTACGGAGAAGTTGGATTCGTTTGAGAATAGTAGCATCTTAAATCCAACCTTTTTCAATAGGATAGTGATGAGATTTAATTAGATTTGAAAAATGCTATCTATAATTATAAATGCTGTCAATTATTTCTAGTTGTGGGCAATGTAAGAACCACATGTGAGGGAAGTGCAAAACGTTGCCATCTCCTAAATTTGTGTCCAGAAAATTTCCAGGCATCGTTCTGAAAGAGATTACAACCTGAACCTGAAAGTGATTACAACCACGGTAGGCGATAGTTAATTTGTCGATTATTGAAAATTTAAATAAAACAATTCGTATGTAATTTATTTTTAAAAAATTAAAATAAAATATAAAAATATTTATCTTAGATTCATTATTTATGAATAATTCGCGTATAACGAAATATTCAGCCAAAAAAAAAAGCGCATAATTTTTTAGATAAAACCATTTTTTCATTAATTGCGAATTATTAAAGAATTATTGGCGAATTATTAAAAAACTAAATGAGCTAGTGGAGTATAGAAAATGATAATAAACTATACTATTATTTTTTTCTTACTTAAATCTATTTTATTTTGTAGCTCTATTATTATATTCTATCTATCTATAACTTTCTATTAATTAATCCGCAATAACAAAAGCTGAGGTGGCATGACCTCCTTTTTTTTTAGCATTTTTTTCTATTTTTTTTTTTATTTGACAGTTATTATAATATTTCAAATTCTATATAACAATCTACATTTAATACTAGAGGTTATAGCAATTAATTTTCTAAATTAGAAAACAGCTCCTCATAATTGTAATTAATAAATTATTATAAATTATGATAATTAATTGTCAAATTATACCAAATATGGTCGATCTCACTTTTTGCTCTATAGTTGTTGTCATTTCTTACTAAGAAAGTCTTTTCAAGTTACCATATTTTTTTCTCATTTTATTTCACAAATTAATTTATTATTTGTTACTATTTAATGACCCGTCATCTTTCTTTCCAAAACTACATCTTATTTAGTAACTGTCACAGAATATTATTTCTATTATTTATATTTTTAAAATTTTATTCATTCTTAAAATTACTTCAAGTTATATATACAGTAACTTCTAAATATTTTGATCCTATAATTTTGCTCTCGCAAGCAGCGGCGGCAGACACAGGATGGAAGGTTTGGTTAGACAGTTTTTGGGCTTTGCTTAACCATTATCACCCCAATTCTCATCTATTGGTTATTATCCACAAAATCATATTTAGATTCTCAAGATAAGTTTATTTTAAAATATAAATTATTAAGTTTTTTTTTAAAAAAAATTTTGAATTGGCTAAACTGTCTTTTTTTTTTCTCTATTTTGTTTTTTTTTTGTAATATAATAGAAGAGAAAAATACAGATACAAAATTTAGGAGAATGATGAGAAGAACAATGTTCAAGATTGCAACAATTTTAAATGTAATATTGTCAACGCGGTCGCCAGCGCCATCAACATCCCCCATTAATTAGGTGAAATGATATAATGAGATAATAGGAAACGTACAGAGGTTTTTTTTTCTCTTTTTTATTTTCTTCTTTTTTTAGAGGCAATAGAGAAATAAGTTTATAAATGAACGGAGTTATATGATTTTATGCAAACTAGGATTTATAGAATAAAAAATGTTGATTATTGCTTCTATGTACATTTGTGAGGAGCGTGCCTTTTTAGTTTTTTTTTTCCCTACTTCTCTTTGCTTTTTTTCTTTTTTAAATTTATTTTTGTTTCATTTCTGGCTAAATTCTCATAAGTTTATGAATTACTTTTTTATTTGCTTCATTGTTGGATAAAAGTTCATGAGTTTCATTAAAAGGTAGGTTTTAAACTTAGACTATCCACTTCATTTTATTTTTGAAAAAAAAAACCTCTCTATAATAGTTTTGATGTTATTTATTTTCTCTTCCTCTCAAAGTTTGTAATGGAAGGAAATAGAAAAAAAGGAATCTGATATTTTTGTATTTTTTTCCACTTGAATTGAATAATAGAGCAATCCCATTTATGAAGGAATAGACAATGTTTTTTTTTTATCTTTCTAAATGTTGGTCTTTAATACAATTATGAGATAAATATTGCAACCATAAAAATACAGTAGCAACCTCAATTCAAAAGGATAACAATCAATCTTTTTTTTTTTTTTACCGACCGTTCCTAGAGTAAGTGGCAAAGGGCTTGGTGGTTGGTACTCGAGACCCGGGTTCGAATCTTAGTTGATTCATATTTCTAGCTAAATTTATTTCTTAACGAAATAAACGAAGCGGATAGCGTGCTACCTATCTCTAAAAAAAAAAACAATCAATCTTTTTTCAACAATAAAATATATTTACTTGCTACTTTATATTTGTTTATTTCTATTATCTGCCCGCCGCATCATCTCTCAAAAAAAAAAAAAAACAATCAATCTTTTTTCACCAGTAAAATATATTTACTTGCTACTTTATTTTTATTTATTTTTATTGTCTGCCCGCCGAATCGCGCGGGTGTCTGCACTAGTAACTATTTATGATAGTATCATAAATCTAGAGAAAAACATTTAATTTACCAGCCGAATTTTTGTACCAAAGTTTTAATTCGTGAATGTATAATTATCGTATAATTGTGTATCCGAATAATTGGCGAAGTCGTTTTCTAAACCGTATTTTTCAACAAATTTAAAATTTGGAATAGGAATTTTATTTATATCATACCAGTATTGAATTTTTTGCCGAATCATAATTATAAGACTATGTTTTGAACTTAACATTTCTCTACTCTCATTGAAATTTTATTTTGAATGGTTGATAGGTAGTGCATGCATGTACGTTCTATCCCCCGAAAGCACTATATATATTTACCGGCAAGCCTAAGCCTCTATATCCTGCGCGCACCACTTCCCAAGTAATTAAGAATCCAAACAATCTAGAGATTAGAAATGGAGCCCGGCAAAGGCGAGATGAAGATCACCGACGTCGACCAGCTGCTGGTCGTCCAGTCGACGATCGAACACCGAATCCTCAGCATCGTCAGCCCTTTCGCCCTCAAGTGCGCTGTCGACCTCCGCATCCCGGACCGCATCCACGCCTACGGCGGCGAGCCCATGCCTCTCCCGGCCCTCGCGCTCTCCATTCCCGTGCCCCCCGAGAAGCAGCCGATGCTCCGCCGCCTCATGCGTCTTCTCTCCGCACAGGGCGTGTTCACCGCGCAAGACGACGCGAGCGGCGACGGCGGCAGCATCGGCTACCTCCTCACGCCCTTCTCGCGGCTCCTCGTCACCGCCGACGACGGCAGCCCGAACATGAGCGCGTACGTGCGGGCCTGCTTGGAGCCCGACATGGTGAAGCCGATGTACCGCATGAGCGAGTGGCTGACGCAGGAAGGTGCGAACATGAATGCATTTGAGACGGCGCACGGCGGGAGGAGCTTGTGGAAGGTGGCCCAGGAGCGCCCGCAGATGGGCAGGCTGTTCAACGAGGCGATGGCGTGCAAGACCAGGCAGACGACGGCGGCGGCGGTGGCGTGCTGCCCGCAGGTCTTCCGCGGGATCGGCACGCTGGTTGACGTCGGCGGCGGCACTGGCATGGCCGCCAAGATGATCGCCGAGGCGTTTCCGGGGGTGAAGTGCACCGTCCTCGAGCTCCCGCACGTCGTGGCCGCCGCACCCAAAAGTGAGCTCTTCGACGCGGTCGCCGGCGACATGTTTGAGTACATTCCACCGGCCGACGCGGTGCTCCTCAAGGTAACATTAATTTTCGGAGATTTCTTCTTTCAAAACAGAAATAGTGACCTTTTACTCGTAAGGTAAATGATATTGAAAAATTATAAAATTTAATTTCTAGACATTTTAAATGCATTAGATAATATTTAACGATGTGGATTGTCGATTCAAAAACTCTATTATCGAAAACAACTTATAAATAAAATGGTGATTGTACTCATAAGAATATAGTAGCCGGACTATATATAACGTTTAACGATGTGGATCGTCGATCCGAAAACTTTATTATCAAAAATAATTTATGAGTACGAGGACGATTGTACTCATGATATAAGTATATTACAAGACTATATATATATATATATATATATATATATATATATATATATACACACACGCGAGCGCGCGAGAACAAATATTTTTCGCAATTAATCGCGCGTACAATATTGTTTTTTTATGAATTACAATATACCGCGTGCGCGAACTCAAAAAATATAGGTGTTACGTTCGTATTTGATCCTGACAAAATTAAGATCTCATGAAATTAATGTGTAACACATGCAGAATGTTCTTCACGACTGGAGCGACGAGGATTGCGTGAAGATTCTAAAGCAATGCAAGAAAGCAATTTCTGCCAACGGAGGAGAAGGCAGAAAAGTCATAATTGTGGATATAGTGATAAATACGCCCGGCCACGACCCCCAGAAAAATGAAATGGGGCTCTTGTCTGATATTATCATGATGACAGGCCTCGGCGGAAAGGAGCGCGAAGAAGACGAGTGGCGAAACATTTTCAGCAAAGCAGGGTTTCCAGACTACAAAATTACTCCTTTGAAGGGTGGTCCACACTCCATAATTGAGCTCTTTCCCTAATTACACGATTAGACAATTAAGGTGAATATATAATGGTATGATGATCAGTTGATCATGTTAAAATAAAGCGAAAACTTCAAAAAAAAAAAAAAAACCCGTGGTTTCATGCATTCTCACTTTAGTACCCCGTGGTTTAAAATCGTATCAATTTGTCTCCTTGTGGTTTCGTTTTTATCTTTTCGAAAGCTTTTTCGTTAATATTTCGTTTAATTATATATAAAAAACTTCAAATATCCATCTATGTTTATTGAATATTTACTTTAGTACCTTTTAATTTTAATTTTGCCACTGATTTAAGAAAAAAAATTAATAAAATTGATAACAAAGGAAAAAAAACGAAACCGGAAGGAAGCAATTGAACGTTTTAATAACCAAAAAATGCATGAAATCACAGGGGGGTTTTTGAAGTTTTCCCTCAAATAAATCTGTGTGTAAAATAATATTCTATGCCACTGTGATGTGTACTAAAAGAGTTTTTTAATAGTATTGTGGAAGTTCACTTTGTATCAATAATAGTTCTTTTTTATTTGTTTTGATAGTATAATTTATATTTTATTTTATACATCATTATGATTTTCGTAAAAACCTATATATTATTTTAATTTGATTTGAAATAAACATTTGAAAACCTAAATGTAGAACATTAATTAGTACAAAACACATTCAAAGTAACTTAACGTTGAACCGTAAACAATAGGCATGATAAAAAGTAAAATAAGAAAATATATATATAAATATAGGGAACTAGGCTGGAATACTGTTAATAGCACTAATGACTCGGTGCTAGTAAGTTTTCTACCTTTGGATTAAAAAATGTGAGGTTAGGATGACGTGGGTCCCCTGGGATTGAGTGGGTGGTTGGTTGAATAGTATAATCTAACGGATAAAATTAATCAAAGGGGTTAATCCAAGGGTGGAAAACTTACTAGCACCAAGTTCGTCGCTATTAATAGATACCAAATGACTCTAAATATAGGTATTACTCTATCATTGATATTAAACCAATATATAAGAAATTATTTTCTTATCTAACGAACTCTTTTAATTCATCAAAAGATATATATATATATATGGCCACGGCTACTATACTATTATGAGTATCGGAGCCATCGTACTCATAACTTTTTAGCCGTTGAGATGAAAAAATGTGAGGCTAGGATGAGAGTGATTACGGTTAGGTTGATAGTGGGCCCCCTAAGGTTGAGTGGGTGGTTGGTTGAATAGTATAATCTAACGGATAAAAATGATTAAAGGGTGGATCAAATGGCCAAAAAGTTATGAGTACAAGAGCCTCTATACTCATAAAAGTATAGTAATAGGACTCTATATATATATATATATATATATATATATATATATATATATATATATATATATATATATATATATATATATATATATATATATACCTAGTGATCGAAAAGATATATCGGACCAACTCTTTTAAACTAATATTTGTGTGATTTTTCGATATCATTTATTTTACCTAGTGATCGAAAAGATATATCGGACCAACTCTTTTAAACTAATATTTGTGTGATTTTTCGATATCATTTATTTTGTGATCGAAAAAATTCAAAAATTTTAATACAAAATTCTTTATACTATTTACAACAAGATCAATATTTCTGATCAAAAATTTTAGTGTTATATCACCACTTTTATAGGATTTTTATTTTCAACTGTTAAAAATTATTGATTTTGAATCCTTTTGATTGCTAGGTAAATGATATCGAAAAATCGCAAAAAATTATTTTCTAGAAACTACATATACGCTAAATCAAGTCTAACGGAGCCGATCATCGATTCGAAAATTTTGTCATCGAAAATAGCTCAGGAGCACAAAGGCCTCCATGCGTCTGAGAGTACAACCGTCCTATTATATATATATATATATATATATATATATATATATATATATATATATAGAGAGAGAGAGAGAGAGAGAGAGAGGCTTGGGCTACTATCCTATTAATAGGATAGGAGCACTTGTCCTATCAAGTTTTTAACCCTTGGATGAGAAATTGTAGGGTTAGGATGATATTAGTCTGTTAGAGTTGAATGGTCCCCCTAGGTTGAGTGGTCTACCGGGTTATAGTATTTAATCCAATGGTTAGAAATGATGAAAGAGTTGATCCAAAGGCTAAAAAATTGATAGGACAAGTGCTTCTATCCTATTAAAAGGATAGTAGTCGGACTCTATATATGCTAGGGCTACTATCCTATTAATAGGATAGGAGCACTTGTCCTATCAAGTTTTTAACCCTTGGATGAGAAATTGTAGGGTTAGAATGATATTAGTCGGTTAGAGTTGAATGGTCCCCCTAGGGTTGAGTGGTCCCCACTTGGTTATAGTATTTAATCCAATGGTTAAAAATGATGATTAGAGTTGATCCAAAGGCTAAAAAACTGACAGGACAAGTGCTCATATCCTATTAAAAGGATAGTAATGACTCTATATATATATATATATATATATATATATATATATATATATATATATATATATATATATATATATATATATATATATATATATATATATATGTATCCCGCCGGGATACTACTCCATTAAAGACTCACATTCTGGCTGGCGCTGCTCTTCCGCCGTTAGATCTACTCCTTGACGATTTTCACCTATCATGGTCTAACCAACCACCCACGTTTCTAGAAAATAAATTTTGTAAATTTTCGAAATCATAATAAAGTCCATCAAGCGGGCATATATATATATATATATATATATATATATATATATATATATATATATATATATATATATATATATATATATATATATATATATATATATATATATATATATATATATATATATATATCAAATTTTTGATCATTAGATTGAGAGATGTGATGTTAGGATGATGTGGGCCCCTAGGGTTGAGTTGGTGGTTAGTTGAATAGTATGATCTAACTTGAAAATGATCAAAATGGTAGATCTAACCGCTAAACTTGGTAGCATCAAGTACTTCATGCTATTAATAGCATAAAGTGGGACTATATATATATAGTCCCATTGATATATCGATAGCACCAAGAATTTGGTGCTATCGAGTTTTCCACCGTTAGATTTAACCATTTAATTATTTTTACCCACCCGTTAGATTATACTATTCAACCAACCCCCCACTCAACCCTAAGGGACCCACATCACCCTAACCGCGCATTTCTCAATCCAAGGGCTAAAAAATTAATAGCACAAATAGTTTGGTGCTATTGATAGTATTCCACCTAGTTCTATATATATATATATATATATATATAGTAGTACATACGTTTATATTACCCTTTATTAGTTGTTTTCGATGGAGCTTCGAAGATCAGCGATCCTTCAGATTAAACGGAGCTCCGAATCGACGATCCACTCCGTTAAATATGATCTAGAGTATTTGAAACTTCTAGAAAATAAATTTTGTAAATTTTCGAAATCATAATAAAGTCCATCAAGTGGACATAAAATGAACGGTCAAAATCGAACGACGTCCTAAAAAAGGATGATCAGATCCTTCAATTCAAGATCGGAGTTATTGATCTTTATCTATATAGGTGAATAGAATTTTCTATCAAAAATTCGACAAATTTCGATTCTTTTATACCGTTAAACTAGAAAGTATTTCATACCGGCCGTTAAAAAGTGTCAAATTTATGAGCTCTCGTTTGTTTTCGATAGTAGAGCTTCCGAATCGACGATCCATACCATTAAATATTATCTAGAGTATATATTTAAAACTTGTAGAAATCAAATTTTATAATTTTCGATATTATTTACCTTACGATCAAAAACTTATAAAATTGATAATTTTTAACGGCCGGTATGAGATATTTGCTAGTTTAACAGTGAAAAAGAATCGGAATAGGTTGAACTTTTGATAGAAAATTCTATTCACTACCTAAATAAAGATCAATAACTCTGATCTTAAATTGAAGGCTTCAATTTTTAGGATGACATTCGATTTTAATTGTTCATTTTATACTCGCTTGATGGACTTTATAATAATTTTGAAAAATTACAAAATTTATTTTTTAGAAGTTTTAAATACTCTAAACCATGTTTAACGGTGTAGATCGTCAATTTGAAAAGCCCAACATCGAAAATAACTTATGAGTACGAAAGACTCTATACTCATAAAAGTACAGTAACTCAACTCTATAGAGAGAGAGAATTATAAACTTTCCATGATCGCCATAGTTCCAAATTATATTTGATAATGAGATATCCAAATCAACGTTCAACATTAATTTTGAAGTCTTTAATTACTTGATAAATAATATCAAAAAATTATAAAATTTAATTTTTAAATACTCCAAATCAAGCGGAATGGAATCTATCCACAATTGGAAAGTCTTATCATAATTAAAATTTAGAATTATGCTGGCGTCTTTCACAAGTCTTATCATAAACGAAAAAAAAATAAAATTTCTAGAGGCCTTTGTGCTTTCAAGAGTTTCCGAACTGTACTCATATAATAGATGAAGGGTCTTTTTGCATTTGGCCCCTTCAAAAAAAAAATTCACAAAGTCCTATTAAATTTATAATTATAATTTTAGTTCTATTCCTGCCACGCAGGCGTCACATCAACACCATGCAAGCGATGGACCGTGAAGTTAATATGGTGAATGAAAGTTGAAGGCGATGAATTATTCACTATGTTCAAACACCGTAAATGATTGAACGTGTTTCATACTTATATTTCTCCTATTCAATATTCATATCTTTTCACAATATATGTTATATATTTTTCCTTTCCCTACACACCGTATTCAACTTATTTCCTTACTCGTGTGGCGCTAGCGTAAAGCCTGAGTGGCAGGAATAGTATCAAAATTGTAATTATAAATTAGTGGGATTATCTTTGAAAAAAAAAAATTTAGGTGGCCAAATCCCAAAAAGAGCCCATAGATGAAGTTTCTTACACCGCATGTCAATTTCACTACGCCAAACTCCGAACATATATATATATATATAGTAAGGTGCAATAAAATAAATATAAAACTACAGAATAATTAAATATAATTTTTTGAACTATAGAATGGTAAAGTAAAAAAGCGCTAAGAACACGGAGAACATCGAATTTTTCCCAGTTCAATATTATTACTAAGATAATCATGCTTGTCATGGCTGCAGGGAAATGTTCTAGGTTTCCATATAACTTGTACAGCTAAACAAAAATGAATGCACAAAAGAATGACAAACAGAGCAGCACAAACATAAATCACAAACACAATCGCAATTTCTCGTAATATTAGTTTATATTTTTCTCAGCTTCAGCTAATAGGTACAGGTACAAGATCTGCGGCACCGACAACTAAATCAAATAACACAAAATCCCTATTGTGAAAGGTCTAAACTACTACTAAATTACATGTTCGTATAGTGGAATCGATATTCTGCTTCTTAATGATTGTTTGCTATGTACAGGAGAAAACATTAACAGGTTATTGCATCAACTCATATTAGTACAACTGATCACGGAAACATTCCCTCCAGATACTCCTCAAAGTTTTCATCCTCGTCATTGCCACCGCTTGCCGAAGCATCCTTTTTACCTGCAATATTTCGTTCATAAAAATTAGCGAGGTTTTTGTCTACTTGACGGAAGGAGAAGGTTGCAGATCTAAAAGTATGTAATTGTTGCTGTGTAAAGAGAAAGTAGTAAGATCTCCGTGACCAGCTTTCGACGAAATGAAAAGCCATCTCCTAATACCATCAAATAATATAGGAATTGGAAGTTGGAACTAGTCCTGGAAGACAATATTACAACGGTATAACCAACAATCAATGAAACCTCATACAAGTCTACTTCTAGATTGATGCCAAAAACAATAATAATTTTAACTTAGAAACTATGATTATCCGGTCACATTGTGCTAACGAGGGCGATTCGCATGCTCTTTTTTTATTTTGGAACGGTGTTAGATTTGCAACTGCAATTGCAAGCGCAACCGCAACCAGTAACAACGTTAATTGAAATGAATAACGTAGCAGTAAGTGTAGTCTAGGAGTGCGCACTAAAATATGACACAAAATGAATAAAGTAGTAGTTAGATTTGCATCCGCAAACGCCTACCCTAACTATTAATACCTTACTCATGTACAACGATTCCTAAGGAGATTTAACTAGTATTTAACAACATATGACACATAAAGGAAGCACATAGAAAACCCAACCTTTTTTCTTTTTATCGTCACTTTTGCCATAGACATCATCCTTGCTATCATGAGATCCCTCTCTTTCCCTACATTAGAACAAGAAAGATCAATTATAAAGACAAATTTGATTTCATCAATTTGGGCACAGGGGAAATAAAATAAATAAATTAGCAGCAAAAGATTCGTTGCCACCTCTTTCTCTTGTCTCCATCTTTTTCTTTACTTTTGGACTGCTCCTTCTCTTTCTGCCTTCTATAAACAAGCTTTTCCGCACATCTTTGCGCAAGGAGTCCATCAAAACCAAATAATTTGTTAGAGCATGTCGATAAAGATTGTGCTAAAAATTTACATCAGCTCTCAATTGAAGAATTAAAGAACTACTAATTTAGTCATTGCAATAGCACATACCATGCTGAAAAAGAGAAGCAACATGTTTCTAAATACAATAAAGGATGTCAATTTCATCCAATACTAGAGACTACAATAAACATACGTACACAAGTCAAGCGTCTTGATACAAGCAAGAATGTGAATCTGAGCTAATAGCACATGAAAGTAGGGATGTATAAATGTAAAGAGTTGAAGTGAAATGGTATCAAAGAACCCCTTATCAAGCCACCAAGAACTCAGATGCGAAACATATTGCCGAGACGAAGAAACTATGGTTTCACTCATTTTTTCATAGTATAGCAAGATGCACAAAACAAAAGTCTTTCGCAACTCATAAGAATAGTGCATACCACATAACTCTGAAACAAAGCAACTAAGCTGTCACTAATTTTCTTGTAGTAATGATTCATATAAAAAGGCTTATTACTGTTTTCTGATAGATAGTAACAGTCTCGTAGTTATGACATAGGTTTTAGGGCCCCTTTGATTTGGGTTCTATGTTGTATTAGCAGGTTTCATCACATGTCTAGAAATGTTTGAGTGAGGTTTAATGGAGATTAGATTGCATTTCAATTCATCAGGTTCAAAGTCTCAGTCCGGTTGGAAGCAACTAAAGAATCAAGCAATTGAGTCATATCTAATCAAGGTTAGGGGCCATCAGACCAACTCACACAGGAAAAAAGAACAAACATTGATTTTTTTCGTTTCAAAAAAGGCTATCAGTATATTCAATGCACATATATAATATTTCAGAAATAATCCTCTATGGCAATAATCTTATTTGTTCTTAGATCCAACAGTTTAGATTGTTTTTTAAAATGTTTATAAATATCAATTTCAGAGTGAAAAAATATACACCTTAAGGTGTCCGGAGAAGCATCTTTTGTGTCATATACATGTGTTTGTATATATGTATCCGTATGTGTGTGTGCCACCTTGTTAGAACACATGGTGCTAAATTTGTACCTTTTATTTGGCATAATAGTTATAAAACGGGTACCTTCTACTTGGCTGAATAGGTGTCTAGGGTAACTTATTCCATAGGTATTACAGAGATCAAATGTTGAAAGGGTTTGAGAAGTAATATTACTCGGAAAATTTTATGGGACCTTTGAAAGGTTGGCGCTTAGTTTCCAGACAATCACCCGGCAAAACTCTCAAATGTCATCTAGTTCATAAAAAACCACTGAGATAACTAGCTACGCGGGAATAATGACCAAAAAAATTGACAATAACAAGGGGAAAAGAAAAGAAATCCAACATGCTTCAACTGGTTAACTTTCTTCATAACCCACATTTGAGGAAGACATGATGGAGAGAGTATGTTATGGCTTCCTTGGCCCCTTAAATGCCTGATACTGTTTGGTCAGTCAGATGCACCTAAATTGAGGAGGGTAAATATATGGTTGCCAACCACTCAAACAGCCACAAGAACCCTCTGGGTAATGATTAACTCCAATATGATGCACAAATACTTATTAAATGTCTCATATAAGAAATCTGAAGCCATGTAGTGGTAGCATGATTAGTACCAAACTTATGATCAGTTTCACCCTACTGGAGATTTTGTATAATATAGCTGCATATTAAAGCTGTTTGAGAAGTCGTAAGAGCTTTTCAATCGAAACCCTAAAGCAGCTTCTTGCTAAACACAGAAGCAGAATACACAAATCGAATTAAGTTCGAGGTTCCAAAGACTAATACGTGGTGCTCCCGCTCAAGCAAGATGCTCTAAACTTTTTGGTCACCATACATCGGGTGTTGTCTGCTTCTTAAGTGGGAAAGTTACTACAGAAAAACTGCCAAACAGACAAGTAACACGCCAACAAGAAAGCAAACACTAGCAAAGAAGTAATGAACCAACCTCTTGCACGCAACCAATTTAACAAGAGCCTGTTTTTGTTCTCCTGCTTCGACATAAGAAAAATTTACCTGAAACAGACCAACAGACACAAAAATTCAAAAAGGAAAGAAATCAATCACTACTTACATGCTCCTAGAATGAGAATAAAAGGCATATCTGCAGCATGTTGAACCTTCATAAACATTCAACATAATAAAAAACAAAGTTAATAATAAATTACTGAATCAATCTCTTCATTCAATCTCTTATTTGTTGTTCTTTATATGTGTATTGCATATAAATTGGTGAATATCAAAATTCCAAATTAATGAGTTAGAGAACATACGCACAGGAAACATCTAGTCACATGCATTAAATTTGAGCTTCACAGTCTAACAACATTTTACCAAAACGACGATGGATATGGTGATTACACTGAGACTTGCCCATTTCTCACAATACAGTGAATATGGTACAATCAGACTTACAGGTAGGTAAGGCTTCTTAAATCATCAATACTCGACCATTATCAATTACTCGAGCATCTCAGCAAAAAAGAATTAACATGGCATTTCATTAATAGATAAAAGTATTAAGCAAATTATGATAACTAAGGCAATAAATAACATCCAAAAAATTAAACTAGTTCTGCAAGAATACAGTAATGCTCATACAGGTAGATGGCATACTGCAAATACAAGATTTAAGTCAAGTAAAGGAAGGGCATGCCTCATAGCTTCCTAAGCCTTCTTTCTCATCGCACTTCTTGTTGCCACAGATAAATTGCCCTGTTATTTAACACGTCCGATCTATCAAAGTCAATATTACTATAACACTAATGCAGTATAGATGGTATTAAGAAAAATATTGAGTGGCAAAAGCTCAATGCACCTTCATGTTAGGCGACTAACACTATGAAATTTCAAGCGATGCAAAAAACATGAATGAAAAAAATAAAATAAAATAAAAATAAAAAGAACATACACGATATGGGAAACATAATCTGCAAGTATAGTACTACAATCAACTTTTTGATGATACAAATAATATTAAAAATTTTATTTATATTTATATATACTATTTTTTTTGTATCTCTTATATCAACTATATAGTGCATACTACCCTCTTCTTCTAGGAAGTATCAATATCCTACCTTTTCCATGCAACCAAAGAAAAGAAGACGAAAAATGAAACAGTTTCCCTTTTCCTTTTCCTTTTCCTTTTCCTTTTCCTTTTCCTTTTCCTTCAAACAAAACAAGTATGTTGTGAAAACTATTTCATATTACACTCGACCAGATGTCGGACATCTTAAATTTTTAATTCCAAAGAAAACTCTTTTTATGGGAAACAAATTGCCCTAAGGAAAAAAAAACAGAAGTGAACAACTGAATTTGCTTCAATGACAAATTGTTCCAAGCAACAGATTTCAACTGCATAATTTAGTTCACTTATATTAGTTAGCGAACCAATTCAATCACATCTTGATTAGAAACAAGACAAAGTGTAAGAAGGAAGACTATGGTATATGGGCCGATGGACTACCTTTCCCTAATATAACTTCCTTTTCGGTTCTCCATCTCAGACCAATCTGTGTAGAAGAGATCCACTCAGAAGCAACTACTGAAACAGTAAACAAGATATATATAACAGAGAAAAAGGCAGCTACAAAGAAATATAATACAAAACAGAGTATACAGCAAATGTTCAATAATAAAAATGTGTTGAAGCAAACCTAAATATCAATACACAACTAATAAAGTAATAAACGATTGATATATAAAACATGCACAACTTTTGACAAAATAAGATTTTTTCACCTAACAATGCAACCAAAGCTATATGATCAAGATTAAACTTATTCATGGATTTCAGAAAATGGTGAACAGGCCTTCCAAACCCCACTTGCTATGCATCATGCATGTCACCTAAAGCACATAAATAATACAGCTCAGACAGACAACATAAGAACATGAACATGAGATGTACTACTTCCTCTTTTAACTACAAAAATACAGAAGCACTACTTCTTTTAACTACAAAAATATAGAAGCAAACTACCCCTTCTACAACCAAAATAACAACTACCAGCATCTCCACCATTGCACTTGCCAGCACCACCGATTCTTGTCCTTCAATTGTTCCATTCTACCTCAATTCCCCCCCCCCAAAATACAAACCACAGCACCAATCCCCCTCGCCACCCTCCCCTCCAAAACTTCCTCCCTCGAACCAACCAAGAACCATGTAAACAACTGAGAAATAGCACAACCAGATGGAAAAAGCACAAGAAAACAAGTGTACAAGCTTCAGCAAAGAAAACCAAAAGAAGAAACAACAATGTTAAAATTCTAAAGTATGTAAAGTATTACAGACATTTAACTGTATTAAAAATTCAGAATTACTGCAGAGTAGGTAAGAGCTAAAGAAACTTATTGGACTTCATGCCTAGCTAGATATAACATACCTTGCCTTTTTTGTACTGTGACATGTCAGCAATGCAATATCTTTCACAAGTTAGGGTTTCCAAAGAGTAAAGAAACATCACTTCTTGATTTCTAAGAACCCTTGGGACAATATAATTTACAATATATCAGCTGTAAAGTACACGACATAAAAAATTTTGTTGTTAATAGAATAAGTACTATGAAAGAACTATTATAAAACAAAATTCTAAGGTGTTGTGTGACTTGTGTCTACTCATCCTGGCACATTTCACCCTCCATAGAAGATACCAACATATGTAACCACACGCAGCAAAAAAAACGTTTAGAGAAGAACAAAATAGCCAGCATTTTTTATCCTACAACGCGCTAACTGGCATATGCCACGACAATTCAAGATTACATGTAGCTATGATGATCCTATATGCATTAAGAATGTATCCTACACTTGGTGACCTTGTGAAGCAAGGATTTAAGTGTCCATCGGCACGAGCCATATCTATTGAGCCGTATCTTGCCAACAAGATATTAGCACAATACAGTTCCCATGCCGATGGCACAGTTCAAAACTCTATTCTTTAAATTAATAAGTAATTTTATCAATAAAGTTCAAAAGATTTGATAAAGATACATAATAAATAATTAGAATATTCTGTCACTAAAGAAAATAAATATTTCATATTATTATGTGTCGGTACAAGTTTTTTTTTTGTGACCGGCACGCATCGACACCGTACCATGCCGGCAAGTTTTCAGCACGATCCCGTACCACGGTAGTTAAATCCTTGTTGTGAAATGCATCTCTTGATTTCATTATCACACTATTATCAGCTTTTTGTCAGTAACAGAATTTTTCCATGCAAAGAATTGCAGAGTTAAAAAGAATTGCTATATTAAATGTCAACTACTATAAACATGGACCACAGGACCAAAATCATCAGAACAAATAGCATCAACAATTAAACAACTCAGGATAGCAGTTCAGATTACAAAATCTGTACAAAGGATACTCTTTGAAAAGCTTGTCATAGTAACGTTTGACCAGCTTTTTCTCCCAGGTAGAATCCATCTCATCTTCTTCCGATAGAATGAACCTTTTCTCACAACGAGAATTAACCATGTTAGGAAATTCCAAATAAAACCAGAAAAATTTTTTGTTTAAGAACTGAAGAAAATTGTGATATTCAAAAGCAACCAGAAAAGAGGAGGGGAGAAAAACAGAAAAATGGCATTAATGCAAAGTGTAACTATGTAGGAGACATGGACACTTCAAAAATGCTGGTATGTGTCATGTTCAAAACGGATATGTTTCTGAGTGGGCACTCCACGGGGGCACGTGCCCATCGTGTGTCAACTATCTCCTTACTCCCTGGTCACATGACCGTCATGTGTTCACCATCTATCCATCATGAACTAAAACATTATGGCATACCCATAGTTTGTTGAATGTGTTCAATATAACAAATCGTAAAAGAATGTAAGAAGTTATTTTTCTATTCTGTTTAAAAGGTCTAGATAGCCATATACTCATATATGCATCTGCATGTGCGTATGTGGTCGATTGACTGCACAAGCGGCAAGCAAGTATAGCTCAATTCTTAAATGTTGAGCACATTTAAGCAATCTACTATCGTAAACTTCATGAAGATAAGCATAAACAAGCATGTATCCACAATTCAACAACCCTTGAGTCTCACAACTCAAAATATCAGAAATAATATATACTTCAGTTAGCTTTTCCATCTCTACCAGAAAACCACATCACATGACAAGCCCTACATCATGTATGATCGAGCAACATTCAACCTATTCTGTGTTTCTACATCTTGTATAATTATCCTATAGGGTGTTTCTACATGCTATCCATATGCAACTTGAAGGATCCTACAGAAATAATCTGAGAAATTACTAATTGCATAGACAGCAAATTTAAATGATAAAGAATATTCAAATGTATCAACCAGGAGAGCTTTCAACTTATCTAATGGACATTAGCAAATAGTACAGCACTATTATTCACTTAAAAGCCATGAAAAAAGAAAAAGTGGCAGTTAATACAACATACCGATAGCCTTCTCTAAGAGTGTCTTGATCAGTTTTGACTGGCAAATCACCATAAGTTTTCTTGGCTCTTCCATAATATTGAACTGTAAGATATGTATCACATATAAATATAATATAGCACTAATATATACAGGCTGTATAACAATAATAAAGTTAACTAATTTGCACTAGTAATCCCAGTATTTTTCGTTAAGTTTCATTTTGATCCTTGAACTTTAAGTTTGACATTCAAGATTCCAAACTATCAGATTTTTTTTTTTTTCACTTCAGCTCTTAACATGAAAAAAAAAAACAAAATAGCGAATGCATCCAACTCATCCGTACCTCTATGCACACCACTAATTCATCAGCCCTTCATCCATCTCATACTTTTAATCCAACAGTCCAACTTCTAAACACTAGAAAGACGACGACAAAATGGGCGGTAGGATCGAAATACGATATGAAAGATCTAGGGTCGATAGGTTCGAGTTGCATGAATGTAAAGATGCACTGGGTGCAGTCGAGCATTTTCCCTCTAGTAGAAAAAATGGCAAAGGCCTAAGATGAAACACTTCCAAGAGTTGCGAGTATCAAATATCGGACTTAAAAGCTTAAGGACAAAAGTGAAACTTGGCCAAAGTTTGTGGACTAGCAGTGCAATTTACCCTAACAATATCTAACAAATAGATCTTCTCAATGAAGATGCAAAAATAAAAAGTTCCTCTCACATCCATAGTTGGTTGTACAAAAACAAGGAAAATCCTATTAGTAAATTTGTATCAAGAATGATACTTTCAATCAGAATATTGATGGCAAATATGGTCAGATAACATTGTCCTAAAATTTACAAAAAGAACCAAGATTTTCTTTCACATGAACTGCTACCCGAGTGCAAATTTCGATTTGTACCCTCAAAAGAATAGTCCAATTTCACAATGATCGGCCAAGAAACATGGGAAAACAGCAAAGACGGGATACAAACACCATGGAATAGATATTAAAAATTTAAAACAAATATTTATTAATCAGTAACCCCCGTCGTTTAATCAAATACATAACAAATGATGCATGAAGTTAAATACACAGTTTAGTGCTTGTTTGTATAACAAATAAGAATGCATGTACCCGTATATTGAATTTGTGAGTATATAAGAGTCGCATATATAGGTAGCAGACCTCACAGCAAGAACATTCTTGCATAAATAAACAAACAGGCATATGTGAACAAACAGGGGTATTTCGCAAAATAACACAATTGTCCCTAGAACGTTCAGATGTCTAGATTGCCTTCAACGGTGCCAGCCATCAATTCGGATATTCTATCATCAAAAAGGATTTGACAGCAGCGGAGTATAGATACTTTTAGGTGTATTATGGCGCAATCCTTGTACAATCCCAATATTGCAATTTTATCCTAATACATTTCACTTGAAAACTTGTCCCTGAAAAACTCACATCTTTTGACTTTTTGCTGTCAAAGGCTTTTTAAACCCCGCCTGAATTAGTAAAAAAAAGTGAGTCATTTTATAGAAGAAGGGATAAAAGATCATTTTGTAAGATAACTTAGATCTTTTTGACAGTCGGGGGTAAAGTGCAACGTAAATGAATGTTCAATGCATGAAATTTAAATATTTAACTGAAAAGTGCACCAATGAGATTTGCAGTATTGGTATAAGATAGGGACTATCCATACATTTGCCCAGTAAATAAAGATCAAGTGTAGAGATGATTGTAGCCCCCGATCTATTTCTATAGCAAAGGCGACTGTTCATCATCTACTTCCTTTACGACACCAGGATACAGCAGATAAATTACTAATTATATGCAAGGTTCCTGAGCATCCATTTTTTCACCTCTCTCTCCAAATATTACCCCAAGTTTTCCAAATATATGACACATAACATGGCCATATAGCATGTAAAAATAGAATGAAACAAACATCAGATAGTCGAGCTAATGAAATATCCATGAAGTGGACTCCCTTGAGTTACAATCTAAAGGTAGCTATTGTGCAAAACAACTAGAGTGGAGGTTGTGAGTATAAATGTGCATAAGAAAAACTAGTCTTACGTAGGCAATTATGAAGATTATACCATAAAGTTGGGAAAATTGATGTGTAAGTCAAACATGCTGATTGGAGAAGTACAAGTTCAATTCATAATTGCTATTAAATTGATTTTTAACAAACCAGTTACCGAGATGCTGAATAAAAATTACAAAAAGTTGTATATAACTAATATTATCCATGAGAGTGATAATTCTGCTGTATATGAGAAACATTATACTCAAATAAGCAAATGCATTTAAAACCTGGTACCAAGTACTTTAGTATTCATTGCGACTCCGGTTTTCTATGAGTTCATGTATTTATGTGGATTCTAAACTGTTGTCTCACTTCTCTAACCAATAACCCCGTTGTTTATAACGCAAAAAACCGAAAGACATCTCAGCTTGCACTACCATATAGCAGCTAGTCAGCACTCATCCTAGTTTTCATTTCCAAATAACATGCAGCTCTTACTACTTCTGAATCTTCATATTGGCTTTTAAATCTTCACCTTGGCCCATTTCTACGACACCAATACCAAGTTGGAAGCCAATCTTGTTAATTGAACCCAAGTTTGAGTGCTATTTAATTTTATGCGTTAAAGGTTTAAGTGGAGTTAAACAATTTCTGGTTCAAGACCAGAAAAAAAAAAAAAAGTAGCTGCATGGGGACTGGGGAGCTCGATCTTCTGTTATTTGATTTCCTAAACTATCTTTATTCGAATATTAATTCCCAAAATATCTGTATATAGCCTTGTTGGACATAAATAATGTACCCAAAATTACCACTGAACCTGAAAGCATCTTCTAAGAAAACAAACTCTAAGACTCTCATCCCGAATGGCGGTTCTATATCTGCAAGAACACTTAAAGGCAACACTCAAACCAATGCCTAAAATAGCTTCTTCGCAAAAACGTCATTCAGGAAAGCAAGCCTAGAGAAATGCATCCGCAAACATCATTATCAAGGCAAGCGACCACTAGCATCCCACATAAGAATATTATGAAAAATGGATTTAGAAGGAAAGAACTTGAAAGTATAAGCTTATTGAATCCTTACTCTTCGTAACAAACTTAACAGCTATCATCTTCAGAGATTAGAAGCTGAACTTATCTGTCGCCTCATCTTCTACTAAACACCAACCAACCTTTCATGGCAACTCTAATCTTCTAATAGATTTCATTCTGTTCAAACTTGTAATCAAGTCGTCCGTTGTGAAACATCCATCCTTCTTTCTCTGACTAAACACAGCATCTTCTTTTTTCTGCTTTTTTCTGTAATCACATCTATGCAACCGAAACTGCATAGAAATTTCCCTTCTTTTACTCACCAATCACGCACGCCACGATTGTGACTTCAACATCGAAATCACCACTCTCATCCCATTCGAACCTATTCATATGAAACAAACATCACTTTCAAGTATCCAATCTAAAATCCTTCCATTCATCATTCCGTCCTATGCGGCAAAGTTCCAACGTCAAGTGTGTAGTAAATTAAAGGATATAGACCAACTTTCCCCGTTGTTTAGCGCATTTTTGCCACCCTACGATTCAAAGAGTCGTTCTTAACTACTCTATGGTTTTATTCTTGTTTCACTATAAAGATCTATCGTTAAACAAGGTACAGTCATCTCACTGTGTTACCCTATTTGAGGGCAGATTTTTTTTGTTCAATGAAACACAAATAAAACCACACCGTAGTTCGGTGCGATTTTTTGAACCACAGGGTCGCAAAGTGAAAACGTGCTTAACCACAAGATAGTTAAGTATAATTATAATTCAACATCTAAGATTGTATGATAGATACACAAAAGCAAGGGGACAATATGCTTATAAATAAGTAGAGTAAACAAAGCAAAAGAAGAGGAGGAGAGAGAACCGTAATCCTTCATGAATTTCTTGTGGCGGTCGTAAGCATTGAGCCCTCTGATGTGCGATTGGTATTGCCTGCGTCGTCCATGACCACGCGAACAAATTATGCACGATTGCGGGGGGGGGGAGGAAAAGCAAAAAAAAAAAAAAAGAAGGAATCGAAGGAATGGAGGCTTACTGCTTTTTCTCCTCTTTGTCGAAGATGGAGGATTTCAGCGACCCCAGAGACGCCATCATCGATTGCTTTCTTTCTTGTCTGCCGTCTGAGGAATTGATTAGGGCAGCAAGCTGTAACACCCCCCCCTACCTATGACGAAGTTGCCCTGCCCTGAGATTGGAAGAGAAGACTTGAAGAGAGTTTGGGGAAGAAGCTAGCTGAGGAACAGACGATCTATTTTATTTTCTCAAATGAGTAGACCTAATAAACGAGCGGTGGATCAAAATTTTTTTTTTTTTTCTTTTATTAGAGAAGGCAAAGTACTTGGTGGTTGGTACCCGAGAGTCAAGTTCGAATCCTAGGTGATTCACATTTTTCAGCTAAGTTTATTTCTAAATGAAATAAAGCAACGTCTTCTTATCTCAAAAAAAAAAAAAAAAAACAAAAAAAAAAAAAAAAAAAAAAAAACTTAGCATCTACTAAAACTTTTAATTATTTTATTTAAATAAATTTAAATTTAAATATAAATCAACTAATTTAAACTTGCCTCGAATACTAACCACCAACTCTTTGCCATCACAAGCAGTGACAATAACGCAACGTAAAATTCTATTCGTCAATTTTTTAAATAGTCAACATTTTACTCATATCCGTCTGCGGACGGATAGACAAGTGAATATGCATGCAATCTGCAATTTTTTTTTTTTTACTTCTATACTTTTTAAATACAAAATACTTATATAATTTTTAAAAGCATAACATATCTTATTTGAAATATCATAACATATAATAAATAATGTAAAATCTTAAAATATATAAATTACATAGTATAAAAGAATTTTATCACCCCAAATTTAAATAACACAAAATTAATAAAATTTTAATAATTATAGAGTCAATATGATGAAATTTATATATTTTTTAATTCAAAAAAATATTATGGCCTAAAATATCTATAACTTAATGGATACCCATCCGTTTTACTCATATTTTTTGGACAAGAAAAATTAGTATTCATATATGTAACTTTATGGGCAATCCAAAAATGCGAATAAAGATTGTCAGATCTAACCTTATATATATACTCATTTATATTATAATACTATACTATGTTGTAAATTGAATTATGTATAGGATTAAACTGTGAAAAATATTAATATGGTAAATGGGCCTATGGACTGGAGTGTGGGCTTCTCGGGCTACTATATTATTATGAGTATTTGAGCCCTCGTACTCATAAATTGTTTTTGATGATGGAGCTTCAGAATCAACGATCCATTCCGTTAAATATGATCTAAAGTATTTAAAACTGCTAGAAAATAAATTTTGTGAATTTTCGAAATCATAATAAAGTCCATCAAGCGGGTATAAAATGAACAGTCAAAATCGAACGACGTCCTAAAAAAGAATGATCAGATCCTTCAATTCAAGATCGGAGTTATTGATCTTTATCTAGATAGCGAATAGAATTTTCTATCAAAAATTTAACAAATTTTGATTCATTTACATCTTTAAACTAGCAAGTATCCTATACCGGTCGTTAAAATTTGTCAAATTTGTGACATCTTGATCGTAAGGTAAATGATGTCGAAAAATTATAAAATTTGATTTGTAGAAGTTTTAAATGCTGTAAATAACGTTTAACCGTTTAGATCGTCGATTCGAAAGCTCTATCATCGAAAACGATTTATGAGTACGAGGGCGATCGTACTTATAACAGTATAGTAACCGGACCCTATAAAAAAGATAATTTAGATAGTTTCATAAAATTAAAGGGCCTTCTTTTATTTTGGAATCTTTTGAGGGTTATCTATGAAATTAGGGGTAGATGGAAGAGTATAAGAAAATTAACCTTATTAATTGATCCCATTTCCATGGAGCATGTTAGGCGCGTGATATTTGGTTCCAAACTTTGATTTTTTACTTAAATTTATAGATTGATGCAATTAAGTTCCACCGTATTATAATTTATTCGATTAGATGGTAATATTTTATTCATACAACAGTGGTTGTACCAATATTATGGTTGAAGATAAAAAATGACTAATTAAGATGTTAAAATTCAGCGAACTAATTAAATTGTATTATAAAATTTGATTGTAATAGTTTAAAAAATTCAAGCAAAATTTTATAACAGAGCAATACTATTAATACACCCCAAGATAGAATGTATATCTAATTACATCTACTTCATCAAAAAAAATTATTAATTTTTGTTAATTTTAGTAAAAATTATTTAAGTATTTTTAAATCATGAAATGGAGTGTAACATCTATACTCTTCTTTTGAGGGCGGACAAGTAAAATTTCTTAATTTATTTATTATTATCAAAGATCCCAAATGGAGATGGGCAGCAAGCTGAGCTCCTCATGCATGTCATCAACCTGCAGCATGTGATCATGGGCGCCGCTCTCCTCACGCATGAGAAGGGCCGGGTGATCATGATACAAATCCTCCAAAGCTCGCATCTCCTCCAGAGCGTCCCAATTAAACCCCCCGCTCTCTTCATCAGCAGTAACATCCCCGCCCAACGCCATCTCCGAATCCATGCCGCCACA
The DNA here is from genome assembly GCA_025177825.1 of Aechmea fasciata. Taxonomy (NCBI): domain Eukaryota; kingdom Viridiplantae; phylum Streptophyta; class Magnoliopsida; order Poales; family Bromeliaceae; genus Aechmea; species Aechmea fasciata. The sequence goes on from CM045935.1 coordinate 4,289,243, forward strand.
GCCGCCGCCGCCGCCGCCGCCGCTCTCTTCTGCCGTCCCCGACGGCTGCCCCGTGCTGCTGCTCAGTCCAGCTCTCTCCTCGCCCTCCGCCCCGATCACGCCCAGCTGCTGCAGAAACTCCCGGAGATCGATCTGCGGCCTCTCTCCCCCGCCGCTGCTCGCAATTTGCGTGCCGTCGTCGTTGCTGTTCAACGGCGGCGCGAAGTTAGAAGAAGCAGAGAGGCTCGTAGTAGCAGCAGCAGCAGCGATGGCGGCGGTAATAGGAGGAGGAGGAAGAGGAGGAGGGGGGTGGATAGGAGAGTTGTTGGGGTTGTTCTTGAGCTCCTGGAGCTTCTGGTAGATGGTGTTGACGTTGTGCTGAGCGTTGAGGTTGAGGAGGCCGCAGGGCGGGACGATGGCGGCGCAGCTCCGGGAGTTGGGGAAGAAGCGGAAGCGCTGGGCGGGGCGGGGGGCGAAGTCGGCGGAGGGGTGGGCGGCGCGGAGGTGGGGGAGGTTGAGGAAGGCGTCGGGGCCGTAGAGGCGGCGCGCGGCCTCGTCGTAGGCGAGCGCGGCCTCCTCGGCGGTGGCGAAGGACCCGAGCCAGATGCGCGTGCGCTTGCGCGGCTCCCGGATCTCCGCCACCCACTTCCCCCACGTCCGCTGCCGCACCCCGCGGTACTCGCACGCCGCGTTCTGCGGCCCGCCCTTCCCCCGCGCCGGCCCCTTCTTCCACGGCCGGTGCAGCGCCCCGACCGCACCCGTCGACAGCTTCCGCAACATCGAATTGCTGCTGCTGCTACTATTGCTACTATTGTTGGTGTTGCTGTTGCCATTATCCATTGCTGATTAAATATTGGTGATTATATATTATCGAATTTTGGAGGAGGAAGAAGAGGAAAGCGTAAGTAGTAGGGGAGGGGAATGTGTGTGCATGGGAGCTTTTAAGTGAGTGAGAGTGTGTGCATGTGTGTTGTGTTGTGTGTTGTGTTTGAGGGGGGGGGGAGAGGGCGCGGGATATGAAGTGTGAGAGGGGGAGTGGTGTCGAGTGTGGCTTAAATGTGATCACGGTTGGGGTTTTGCTCTTTTGCTCTTTGAACGCATGTGACCGTTAGGCATCCCGAGGTGGGAAAATTCTCAATTCTTTAATTTGATTGGAGGATCTGTACATGCAAAGAGTCTCTGAATACTATCAAATACTATCAATAGCACGAAACTATTTGATCTATTAAATTTTCCGCACTTCAATAAAAAAATATACTGGTAGAATAATATGAATTCTTTAGGGTTGAATGAGTTATTGGTTTAATAATATAATTTAACGGATAAAAAAAAAATCAAAGAGTTAAATTTAACGGTGAAAAATTTGATAACACTAAAAGCTTGGTGCTATCGATAGTATCCCAGTCAGGCTCTATATATACTTAGATGATTTGCGCTTCAAATGTGTGCATTTTTTATGTATGAAGGGAGTTTTGTGATTATATTGTCAATGATTTAAAAATTGCAACGAACCTGCAGATTCGTTGAGTCCAATCGTAATCCAGTCTATAAAACGATTTGATTCGATCCTTTAAAATCGAATAAGTCAGAAAATTGTTTCGAACTGCTAGAACCGACAATTCGACTATATATCGATCCGGTGAACCGGTCCTGATTTAAATCGATCGGCTGGATTTTCTTGATCTAGTCATATTAAAACCCGACGACTGGGAGTTTAAACTGAGAGTTTTAACCCAATCCAAAACATGGAGTCACTTTCCGACTCTTCTCCGCAAATCCGTTGTATTCACAAAATTTATTTACGAAAGACCAAACAAATAAGACATACATAAATAGTGACACTTAGGAATGTTTGTTTCGTTGAAAGTGGGGTGAAAGTGGATAGAAAGGAAGTCATTTTCGTCATAAACGATTATTTTCGTTGTTTTATTCGTCGTAAAAAAGTTACAGTCAAAACTCGAGTTAACCGTGTAATTGACTTCGGTCTATCGTAGGCCGAAGTCAATTACGATGAAGAGAGATAAATAAAAAATAATAAAATATTATATTAAGTAAATATAATTATATTTAAATATATTTAATTATGGTACTGATTACTTTTTTATTCACTTGGCATATTCAAAATATAATAAAAATTAATTAGTTAAGTTTTAATTTTTTTATTTAGTTTGTATAATTAAAATACGATAAAAATTGATTAATTAAGTATTAATATTTTTTTTTTACTTTATAAATTTATTGTTGTATTGCTATGATTTATTTATATAAAAATAATATAGTTGTTTTAAATTAAATTTTAATTATATAAAAATATAATTATATTTTTTTTATTTATTAATTTATTTATTATTTATATATAAATTATAGTTTTACATCATATATTCCGGTATTCCCTACCAAATAAATAGTAAAACTAATGAAACTTTACTTTTATAACTACGAAACAAACAGAGAGAAAGAAATAATTTTCACCGAACTCGAATTCAACCGAAAGTTCAGTTTCGATGAAACAAATATGCTTTTACCCAAGATAAAAGGTTAATGTACACATAGGTTCTTTAATTAATTGGGTTATAATATATGAAACTTACTCAATTTATATCCCAATTTGATGAATGTCTAATTTTAAAAGTTTAACTTTGCTATCTAATCTTTTGCTACGTAAACATTTAGGGCCTATTAATTTGAATGCACAGTAAAAAAAATCTTTTTGAAAAATTTAAATTATGGTTTTCGTCTAAATAAAATAGAAAATTCTGTAACTCTAAAAAATTCTACGGATTCAATTTTTGGATGCACATAATGCAATTCCATGAAATTTCTCTAGGTACCGTTTGGTTCGGGTATAAGCAAGAACTAGCTATAACAGAAATAGGTACAAGTATGAGGATAAGAAAAATAACGTTTGGATGAAAATTAAATTATTCCCGGGGATAAGAAAAATATTAGGTAGTTTTATATAGAAAATAAATGTGTTGATGGGGATAACCGAGAACTACTATTTTCGGGTAAAAAATTAGCGTTTGGGTATAAAGGGGGGATAAGGGCCTATTCCTATCCCTATTCCCTAACCAAACAAAGCTCTAAAGTTTAAAATTTAAATTTAAAATTTAAAATTTAAAATTTAAACTTCAATTAAAATTTATAATTTGAAATTAAAAATTTAAATATAAATTCAAACTATAAATTTAGATTTTAAAATTGAAATTAAAATTTAGTATTAAAATTTTAAAATTTAAAATTTAAATTTAGTTTGAAATTTAAAATTTTATGTTGGAATTTATAATTTAGAGCTTACTAATCTTTGGGATAAGGGAGCCTAAAAATGATAGAATTCTTTTCCTTTGGTTAGAGTGAATTATAATTTTACTTTATTTTTTAGAGTATAGTTTAACTATACTCTAAAAGTTACGCAATTTTTTTTTCTTTCAAACGCTTCACATGATAATTTTTTTTAAACTATGCCAGTAGTCTAAAGAAAAACTTCAAATACCGTCCATGTGGTTTTTTTTATTTTTTTATTTTAGTACTCTATGATTTAAATTGTATCAATTTAGTACCCAGTGGTTTTATTTTTTTTTTTTATTTATTTTCTCTATTAATTTTTTTCGTTAAATCAGTAACAAAGTTAAAACTAAAAGATGCTAAAGTGAATACTTGATAAACCTAGGTGGAGTATCTGAAGTTTTTTAATATGATTTAACGAAATGTTAACGGATGAGCTCATAAAAAGAGAAAAATAAGACCACAGGATACTAAGTTGATATACTATAAAATACATGATATTAAAGTGAGAAAGTGCGAAACCACATATGTGATATTTGAAGTTTACCCTTTGTTTTAATTGATACCTCTTTAGCCTTCAATTTTTTTTAATTTGGTTTTATGACTTGTTAATTAACTTTTTTTTTTTAAATGTTATACTTAATTAGTCATTAGCAGTTAATTAATTTAGTTTTATTTGCTACAAGTTAATTTAAATTATAACTTTGATAAATTATCAATCAATTTGGTAAAATTTCTAATTTATTTGGCTGAATTAACTCAACTCCAAAAAAAATTAATCTCAATAAAAAAAAAATTATAAATCAGGAGGCTATTTCAAACTGGCTATAGTTGAGAGGGTCTCCATACATTTCTAATATTTTACTACATATATAACTTTTTGTTAATTTAATAAAAAATTAAAATTAGTCCACCTAAAATAAAATTCTACATATTTGAAAGTTTTAGTGGAAAATTAATTTTCTCAGTGATTTAGTTGTTGGTTAAATTGCAGTGTATCTTGATCTAACGCGAAACATCAATTAAAAAAAAAAATAAAGATGCAAACATAAAGTTTCTACAGAGATTTTATTTTTATCGTCGAACAAAAAATTTAGTTACATAAATTGCAGAAATAATTGTCAACTACAAAACCATTCAAGGATTTGAGTTTGACTTTGTTTCTTTTTTTAAAAAAAATTTGATATTAGATGCGACGTAATTTTTTTACTATATATTTTTGGCCCTTCTTAATAAAAAATTTTGTGTTAGTCCCAAATTGTCACATCAATAACACATTATTATTATTAGCCAATAAAATTGCATTGTAGGACCTAATTATAATTACGTAAAAAGTTTGGACCCAAAATTATAATATATTAAAATTTGAATGCCAAAATATCACGCACCTTATGATTTGAGTTAAGGATTTAAGTCTCCATTAGCACGAGTCGTATCCATCGTAACGTGCCAACAAGATATCAGCACGATATAGTCTTCGTATCAATGGCACAGTTTAAAACCACCTATATATTTTTTAAATTAGTAAGTAATTTTCTCAATAAAGTTAAAAAAAATTTGATAAAAATATATAACAAATCGTTAGAATATTTTATTGTTAAAGAAAATAAATATTTCATGCCATTGTGATCGGCACGTATCAGTATGGTCCGGCATGCACTGTGCCGTACGTGCTAGCAAGTTTTCGACACGACCTCCTACCACGACACTTGAATTCTTGGTTTCAGTCACCAGGCTGCAATTTAGCTTTTCTTTTATTTTTACTTGTGTTTTCCACCAAACTAATTCCCTTCACATGTGTTTTTTTTTTTCTTTTTTTCTTTTTGTGTGTGTGTGTGTGTGGAGAGAGAGAGAGAGAGAGAGAGAGAGAGAGAGAATTCCATTCACATGCATGTGATTCCCGTACGTTACGGGTGCACGGGCACGGATCAAGAACTCAACGGCTGTGTGCAGTTGCAGGAGCACAAGCACTCCTCTCCTTCTTTTTAAGACCCACCTCTCAGCATTTTTCACTCTCACGTGCCTCCAAAGTTCACATGCTTCCACCATAAACGAACGTAGTAGAACAACACCACATTTATTAAGGATCCAACAAATTGTTAGGCTTTGCGCTTAGCAAAATTCTCTCACACTTTCATGGATAACACACATCTTAATTACTTTGGACATTAAAACAAAAAAAAACAAAACAAAACAAAATAGCTTAGTTGTAAGTTTTTTACTTTATTAACGTAGCAAAAGATTCACCTCACTGAGTTAGCTTTATTTGCCGACTCTTGAGTCTTGACTCTGATCGACATGATTGAAACTAATGAAATTAATATAAGTTTTCGAGAAATTTGACTGCAGGCGAACAAACAGATGATAGGAATTGAAGTATGAGATGAGAATCGAGGGCGAATGATGTGTGCTGCATGGATTTACAGATCCACTAAGTGAGAGCCGGCAAAATTTGATCAAAATTTGGGTTAAACAAAGACAACTAAAAAATGACTAAGTAGCACAGTACCAGTGGTTCACTGAAACAGCACTCTGCACAGTTAATACACTTCAAGTTCCAGTAGTATTTGCTATATTTACCTATCAATACAACCCTCAGGCTTTCCAACTCAATCAGGGAAGAGATGGTTGCTTAGCTGACAATGAAAATGCACCCACAGAGCACGGACAAACCTCGAACAACTTATTTTTCTCTTTTTCCAGAGCGAATAACACAGGAATCAGAGTGTTTATAATCAATCAAACATGCTTAGTGTGTATGCTAAAAACGGCGGACTATCACAACTAGCCATAAGCTCTTGAGTGGGATTCTCTGCACTAAAAGCACTCCTAAAAGGTTAAAAGCCAGTTACTCAAGCTGATTGCGACAATGAAGAGGTCTTCAACCATAAGGGCCTCCCTAACATCGTATTTCCATGAACAGCAAGATACGCACTATTTAACCTAGAAAAGTTTTGGGGGAAAAGAAAATATGTCAGGCACGGTAGAGACATAGGTGATTAGCAAGAGGAGGCAAATATTCGTGAGGAGTACATACTTGTCCACATCGGGTATCGCCAATGGATCGTATGTTTCTTCCTTCTGCTCCACGCTCGGAAAAGAACCAACTATAGATGTCATTTCCGGTGCTCCTTCGACCTAACAAGGAGTATAACATGAAGAGAAAAAGTAGTTTATTCGTTACACAACCATCGAGAGAAAAACATTCAGCATATTTACAAAGGTTTTCTTTCTACAATAGGAAAAGGAAGTACTTCATTAAACAATGCAGACAAGACACTTATAGCCTGCTCATCCGGTTCCTGAAGTACGTAATTTGCTTGACCGGAATTGCATCTGACACTCGCAACAGGTAATATGTGAACCCCATGATGCGTTTTTATTTCGCATAGTTAACTTAGTTATGAGGAGCACAGATTTGACGTAAGCTATGTCAAGCATTTCAAAGTTAATTTCTGCTGAGATTCTCCTATCTGTTTTAATCCCATTCTGATGAAATTGGATCAATATGACGTTTCAAAGGATTGAGGTGAACTGGATTTTAATCCCATTGTGGTGATTCACCGACACTGATGGTGCTTGCAGTGACGACGCTAGTGATGGTGACTCAAACGGTGAGGGTGGCTCGCCGATGGCACAAAAGTGATGGCTCATCAGTAGTAGTGGTGTTGTTCAGATTGTGCATGAGGGTTCTTAGTCAGATTGTGGATCCACTTATTGTAGCTCAATTTGATGTTTTTGATAATTAGTACGGATCAAGTGAGTGCCGAAATAGCATTCACGGTAAAGTTGACTCTGAATAAAAATCCTCAAGTAGAGAGTAATGATAAAAATAAAATGTTATATGTTGGATGTAAAAAATGTCCTAGAAAGAAGATGCGCATCTAAATTATAGCATTTTATCCTTGCCTGCTGAGGATATTGCCCATATCCAGCATAAGCACCATAAGCATATGATGGATCTTGCGCTACCCCGTATGCATATGCATCATACCCATAGCCGTAGTAAGCAGCCCATTGGCTAGGATCAGCTTGCTGACCCCATGCTGCAGATGCATCCTGCAATACAGTTAATAACAGAATGAGACAGACAAACATAAAATTTCAATGAAGTTTCAGAATTTATCTAAATATCTCTACAAGTTTTCTGTACCATGTGTAACACCCCCAGCAACCCCCGCTGCAAACCCCATAATAAAAAAAAAAAGAAGAGAAAAAACAGGATTTGAGATATATCATAACAAGAGAACTTTACATACATAAACCCAGCTTAGATCGCAAGAAATTTAAATTTTCATATAAATATGCAACCCCTGAAAAACTTAATTCTTGCATATACCCTTGTAGTACTTGTAAGAATGCCATTCCTTGAAAGGCAAGATTTCATATTGAATTTGAAAACTCCCCAAATTAAAATAAGGGTATTCACACAAGAAAAAACTGACTTTCCAAGTGGTATGCAACAAAATACAGCTATCACAAGGGTACATGTCAAAACAGATGATTTCCTGGATATGTATTTATAGAGTAACTCTATAAGAAAGGTGAAGGCTTGATGGATGGTATTTGGGGAATAGCTCTATTGAGTGAAAAATAAACGGTAGGGCATCATCTATATTGATGGTCTATACGGTCGACAACGCTGTTCAGCATTATGTTCAACACTTGAAGATGGAAACAGAAAATTTTGCAGGTATGTAGTTATGTATAACATATCTTCCCTGATAAAAGGAAGATACCAACATATCTCACCTGCATGTGACCTAATGGAATTTCTCTCTACCTGCGTCCCACAATAACTCTTGTTCGCAAAATCACAACCCTAATGACTTTATTACTCAAGCTCTGAAACTTCCCCATAATGAACCTTTTCCAGACAACAGTCCTCCTATCAACTAATGCAACCATGGGAACCCACACCTCCTAGGCAACACACTGGTGCTCAAAACAAACCACTACACACCCTTTCCTTTTTTCTCAATTCATATATTTACAAAACCCATAAGGCCACAACTGACACCTTAAATCCAGAACTTCCACCAACAAACCTTAACCTTTCAAACTCTCTTAATCCAACCTAATCCATCTCAGCATACAAACCCAACCTGTTTGCAACTGACATTGCTTTCACCCCATCAATACTTCATCATGCCTCTGAGTTAATATTCCGCCTTTTCCTTTTTACATTACAATGTCCTTATCTCATTAGTACCACTAATAGTCCATTGTGCATCCCTATTTCCATATTTTCAACATTTTTCTAGTCATTACGTTAAGTTTAGACCCTATATTTCCTTCAAGACCCCAAATAAAGATCCATCCAACCGATCAAAACATAAGACCCCCACCTTATCATATATCGCGTTGCGTTGCCTTGAGCAGATTTCAATACCATTTCTCAAACGTTACTGATTAAGACATAAAACTTTTGTGATTCAGTCAAATGCAATATTGCACTTGGTTGACCCCATGGCAAATTAGGTTAAAGTTCTACCATAATGGTAGTCAAACACAGAGAACAGGCTGAAATGCTGAGGTAGTAAAATGCTTTCCTAGCGGATGGAGTTTCACAAACTTGCAGCCAAACATGAAATTAAGCACCGAAAATGATGACACCGGCCCTAAGCTGCAAATCTAGAAAAAGATGCTAAGAAAAACAGCAATATGTTAATTTTTCATGTGTGAAAAAGGTTGACGAAATAGAATGGAGCACAATAATAGGAATATCAAAGAAATCTATTTAATAACAACAATACATGAACAAAATAATCTATGAGTGAATTTTGAAGATTCCTAAAGTAGGAGAGTCCTACAAAGTTTAGAGAACTGGAAGGGCATACATTAAATATTAGTGAAACTACAAAATAAAAGATGAAGTTAACAACGGGTAGAATAGCATCAATGCAATTTGTACCACCATATATTGGTAACAAGAAAAGTGGACAGTGAAATTGCAAATGTAATTGCAAGAAGTCCTTTTGATCTATTAGAATTGCAGTAGTTTATTCTAAGCCCAAAGCAATTACCTGCTTATTTGCTGGGCTTCGACCCCATGAAAGCCTCACAATTTGTTGACCAATCATCGTGCCATGAAGCCTTTGTACAGCTTCCTCAGCAGATGCCCTGTTAAGGTAACACACATGAAGTTCACAAAACATAAAGCATGCACCTTCTCAAAATTGAAACAGACTATCTAGCAACCATTAGTTGCCTAATCTTGGGAGACACTCACAGAATAAAAAAGAGTAAGCATTTTGCTAGATACAATCCATGGCCCTCAAGCCATAAACAAGAACAGGAAGTCCAATGTTTTCTAAAATGGTTAAAACAATATATTTTTTGAGGTTGGATAGCAATCACAGGAAAGCCTCGTGCCCCACCAAATGAGCTTAGAAAGTTATTGGGTTTATAAATAAAAGGCAGGTACAAGAATGCTATGATGTATGAATGAAGAATAAAAGAATGGAGTTTTACATAAATACCCCTGCAAAATCATTCACTTACATATACCACTGTATAATCTAAATTTGCATATCTATACCCCTTACAACACAGATTCTTACAAGAATCTATTATCTTAAGTTGCACTCGTGAGGATTGAGGAATGATTCAATTCATGGGACGAGGATGGTTTTGCATTAGAAAAGATTTTCCAAAAGAAGCATGAGAGAGTATAATTATATGTAAGAAAACATTTTGAAGAGCTTATAAGGACATTCAGATTTCATAGAGCTGTATTAGATAATTTTGCACAATTACATATGTCTAGTCCCTGAAGGACATTACAAGTCCCATAAAGCTTGTTTCATATATACATGCTCAGTCTTCAGAGAAACTACCCACAGGCAGCAGCAAAAGCATATTATTATGCTCTTTTATAAGTGTTAAATGCAAAAATATAAAAAATACCGTTCTCTACTAGCTTAAGATTTTGGAGAATAACGGTTATTTCGTATAATTTAACATGGTATCAAAGCAAAAGATCCTGAGTTGAAGTCACGGCAAAAGATCCTGAGTTGAAGTCACGCCAGGATCCTAGGATAATTTTTTTTCCTCTATTTAATTTAAGTCCACGTCATAAACTTCTCAAAAAGTCTCAAGCCCAAACATGAGGGGAGTTTTGAATGTTAAAATATAAAAATATTGTTTTCTATTAGCTTAAGCTTTTGCGTATAGTGTAAAATAAGTTAAACCCAAGCAAAAAGAAAAGGTCTCTCACTTTGAATTCCAACTAACCTTGAGACAAACTGCACGAAACCACATCCTTTTCCAGCTGGGATCTTAGCATAGACAAGCTCCCCAAACTGCGCACAAATCTGCTTCAGCTCTTCCTCCGTGATATTAGGGTCCAAATTGCCAATGAATATCTGCAATGAAATACAAAATAGACAGATCAATAATAAAGAAAAAACATGCATGACAAACAAGATATGTATGAACATACAGTTGTATTCGTTACGTCAGGGTCTGGCAGAACTGGGGCAAGCTGAGGCGTTGTATAAGCTGGCGTAGGATAAATTGCTGCTCATTGAATTAGAAAACATCAGCTTGTAAATTCTTCTAGACAGAGGCAATAAGGTGTAAAATTATGTACTCATGCTTAGAAAACTAACTAAAGGCTATAAGCATGAAAATGATCAAAATATAAGCTTCAAGAAACATGGAAATGTAAATCCATTCACAGATGAACCTACCCTTGCTTCTTAAGGCCATATTCTATAGCAACTTTGCTGCTTCAGAAAGAAGATACTTTCTGAAACCAGTGTTTAGGAAATGAAAATTCAAGACCTTTTACTATGATGGAAAGCTAAAATGAGCATTTGGGTCCTAAATAAGATGTTCAAGTTTGAGGCTTTTGCTTTTGCTGCAGGGTGAAACTACTTTGTAGGTATTTTGAGGAAGTAGTTAGTGTTCTTTTTTAATAGTTTCAGCCAAAGAGCACTTCTACAGAAACTCCAGCATAGCTGACAGAATTTTTAGTATGTGCAAGACTAGTTGTGTGACTGATATAAGAGAAACAAAAAACTGAAATATCTAATGTGAAGTCATTTTTTCATGACTCAACTCTTATAGACCATGCTGTTTGGGAGATCACTTTGACTCGTGCATTCAGCTTTTTTCTACATGTGGCATTGTGGACATTGTCCACATTGCTTTAACCCTTCACCACACCTAACAAATCTAGGCAGTCCAAAGAATTCTTTTTGGCAGACAAAACTATTTCTTTCAATCAATATTTAGTAGCATAGTTAGATTCTAGAGTGTTACCAACCAAGGATGGTCGGTGCCAGCTGTTTCGGTCGTGCGACTCGTGCCAATAACTGATCACCACTAGCACGACTCCTGAGTCCTGGCATGCTTGTAGAGGGCCTCAAGATATTGGCCTAACAGAGCTAATGGCTTCACAAAGAACAGTATCCTATTGAGATCTGATAGTGGCACAAGCCAAAAACGGTCTATGTTAACATGGCTTCACAAGGAACAGTATTCTATTGAGATCCGATGGTGGCAAAAGCCAAAAACGGTCTACGTTAACATGGCTTCACAAGGAACAGTATTCTATTGAGATCCGATGGTGGCAAAAGCCAGAAACAGTCTATGTTAGCATGGCTTCACAAGGAATCCTATTGAGATCTGATGGTGGCAAAAGCCAAAACAGTCTATGTTAACTCCATGGTAGTTGGACAGGACGGATGGAGGTCATCGGATCTGTCAAAAAGAAGAAGAAAAGGGAGTAATCCTAATTACATAGGGCCTAAAATTGGGTTATTGATGAGTAGGAATTTGATCAGAAACCGAAAACCATTGAGAAGCTTACTTTTAGGGCTTCCCTTTTCTTTTCATCTCTTCAACGAATCTGAAACTATCATTACCTCCATCCTTCGCAAAAAAAAAAATGGAAGGACTAATCTAGCAAGACTAACAATTTTATGAAGCTCAACTATATTTTGAGAGAGGATATCAAAATTAGTACAATTGCCTCCAACAACCTGCCTAAGAGCACTTGGCAAAAATTATCAAGAGCAAAATGGGTACTTAAAAGGAACTCGGACATATTGTTATCACACAGGATAATTATGAATTTATGACTGTTTAAAAGGGTAACTTTTGCATTCTCACATTTTGGAATTCATCTGCAGACGAAAAAATTATAGGTCGCGGGAGGGGTAAGTATGTAATTTTGCCTAAATCTTTTATTAAAAATTTAGCTTAAAATATCAAGATTCTTATGCTATTATATAGTTACATGGAACAGAACCATTTCAGGTTCTTTTATCATTTCTTCAACCTTCTTTGCTTCCACGATGCCTCTTCCTTTCTTCATAAAAATCCACTGCCTTATAGTGTAACTAATTGCAAACAAGTGATATGTTGCAAATTGCAAAGAAATGTAGTATTAATACAATTCCGTGTCACTATATAAACATTACCTCTAGCAGCTGGATACTGTATCTGAACCCCAGTTGTTTTCTTCGGTGTGGCCGCACTAATCCGCATAGGCCTAGTTGAGCAATAAACCCCATTCATCTCAGTCATTGCACGATTCTTCTCTGCCTCATCAGCAAATTTAACAAAACCATATCCCTTTGAACGTCCTGTACTTGGATCGGTCACAACCTTCGCCCCTCTGACTGAAGAATAATGGGTCCGAAAGGTTTCTTGTAACATGTAATCTGTCACATCAGGTGCTAAATCCCCTACAAAAATAGAATGATCAGCCGCAGGATCACCACGTCTTTCACCCATACCAAAAGAGGCCCAATTCAGCCTAAAAGTCTGCTCCGTTCCAGGCATCTGTAGCCCATTATATGTCTGCAAAATTCTTTCTGCAGCTTCATGAGAGACGAATTCTATAAAGCCATAGCCTTCTGGAAGCCCGGTTAACTTGTTACGAATGATCTTTACTGACACTACCTGTGTTTGAAAGAAACTTACAAGGTTAATCTCTATGGTTGCACTTGCATATAAAGGTGCAGCCAAGGTATGCATTGTAAAAGAAGTTCTACAAGCATGGCATGCAAAAGGAAGACGTGAAAATTTTTACTTCCGAGGTCAGACGTAGTGTCACAAAACTCTTCAAAAGGATAAGGTTTGAAACTACAAACAAAAAAAGCATAATAAACAGTGGGAAGGTATCAATGTAAATTCTCTTTTTTCCTTACAAAACAACAAACAGACAACCACACAATCATTTTAAAACCCCAGTTTGTCTTTAGCAATTAAGCAACAGTAAAGGATTAGAAGGTCCCACTTCGAGTGCATCAACACTTTTGTAGTAAGGCTTGCCAATGTGGGTCTTGGTGGTAAGGTTTAGAGAAACAATAGCATCCGTTATAATTACAGTAATAAGGCTGCACACACATTCCGCTCCCAAAACCGTTCATTAGTAGGAGACTCTTCTTGCATTAGAATGTACTTTTTTTTTTTTACTTTAAAGGCACATTTACACAGGTTTATGCGAGTTAAATATTTGCCGGGTAATATTTCGCAGTAAAAATGTTAGACTAATAGTTGTTACTTTTCAAAGGTTCTTGGTTACAGATAACGGAAAATCGTCAAAATATTAAGATAAACTTTGTTTGGGACATATCGTATGATCAAACTCTGGTATCGGCTAGTAGCAGTGGCGATGGGCTCTATACATCAAATGCAGTCAAAGCAGAGGTGAATTTCGTCTGTCAAAAGGGATGCAGGTGACAACGATGATATTAATGATGACAGTGTTCAAGGATTTAAGTGCCCATTGGCACGGACCGTGCCCACCATGCCCACCATTCCAACAAAATATCAAATTCAATTCACTTGAATTCGCAAAATTGCAAAGACAACTCAACTTGATCGCGATTTTGCACCGAACAGAGCGGAGGAATCTGTCCAGCGACAACTTCGCTCTACGCTCTACAGCAAAAGCAAAAGCACCAAACTGGAGCCTCTGCTTTTGAGGATCTATTTACTGCAATAGCAGATTCAGAGTAGTCAGTTTTTTTGAAACCTCCTTAGTCCAATGCTGTAAAATTACAGCAGCAACCGCCGCCGCAGAAGCATGTGTTACAAGCCAGTTCGTTCTCCTCTCTTCGCTTCCGCTTCTGCTACTGCAATCACAGAATCCTAAAACCCTAGAACCGTAGCTAAAATTTTTCGTTGGTAGAAACCCTAGGTACCTCTCCGGTGTGGGCGAAGCAGCCGTGGAGGTAGCTCTCGTCGACCCAGTACTGGAGGTCGCCGATCCAGAGGGTTCGGACCTCTTCCAGGGTGGTCGGCTGGTGGTAGCTGGAAGTCCCCGGCGTGCCGCCGGGGCCGGAGACGGCGACGGCGCCGCCCGCAGGGGCGGCCCAGGCATGCGGGTGGGCTTGCATCGACGCGCCTGGTTGGGACTTGGGAATCCTTCGATTTTTTGATTTTTTGATTTCTTTTTCAACCGGGGGTTGGGTTGGGGATTTGGGGGGTATTTTTGTAGTGATGCTAGGTGTACACACCCAAATGTACAGAGCATCTTAATACCCAATATTAACGGCTGCAAAAGGTAATTCAATCTGCTGCTGATCACGAGCAAATCTCATCAAGGTGACGTGTGGTCAGAAGTACGTACACCCTTGGTGTACATCACTCCTCAAAAAGCAGACATTCCAAGATTTTTTTTTTTTTTTGTTTTACTACGAGACGCTAGCGTGAGTTCTAAAGCCTTTTTTTTTTTTTTTTTTTTTTTTGGAGAAAACTTCAAATACCATGTTTCACATTTTCTCAATTTAGTATCATATACTTTAATATATATTAATTTAGTGTCCCGTGGTTTTATTTTTATCTTTTTATTATCGATTTCACTTTCACTATTTTTTTTTTCGCTAGATCAAATGATAATGCTAAAATTAAAAGATATTAAAATAAATATTTGATAAATCTTAACTGCACCCTTTAAGAGGAGAAATAGTATAATAATGAAAGAAATAGTGTAATAAAAAGAAAAAATAGTACAACAAAAGGAGAAATAATATAAATATTATTTAAATGTATACGCTTTATATCTCAAAGGGTGGAAGAAGAAAAAAACACTATAAATATCTCTCAAATAGTGCAAATTTCGTTTAAAAAATATAACTTTCATCTTAATTGATACAGTTTATATATGAAATAGTGCAATAAGAAAAGAAACAGTATAAAATACTTCCAAAAAGTATAATTTTAGTTTAAAAAGTATAATTTTTAACTTAAAGCTACAGTTTACATTTTAAGTGGTACAACTTATATTCATAATAGTGCAACGTTCTTTTAAATCAGTGCAATTTTATTTTAATTTTTTAATTTTATATTCATATTTTTTTTCTATAATATTTTATCTTTATTTTTTTTTCTTACTTTTTTTATAATTTTTTTTTTGTCACCCTTCTCTGCC
This sequence comes from Aechmea fasciata, assembly GCA_025177825.1. Lineage (NCBI taxonomy): Eukaryota > Viridiplantae > Streptophyta > Magnoliopsida > Poales > Bromeliaceae > Aechmea > Aechmea fasciata. The sequence goes on from CM045935.1 coordinate 4,304,898, forward strand.
AACTGATACGGTGCCGGCAATGATAACAATAATGACAACGCCGCCGCTAAGGACCCCTCTTTCGAGGCTGCAACGCTGCAGCGACCTTTACGGTATCGGTGTCGACGAAGATACGTTGTTGTCGGAGGCGGCAGAGGAGGAGGGAGAGGGAGAGGACGAGAAGAACAGGAAAGAACGAAAGAGGCGTCGTCGTCAGAGACGATGAAGAAGAATCGGAGAGGGAAAGAAAAAAAAAAGAGTCGCGACACGACCTCGGTGGGGGTGCGTGGGCGAGGGCCAGGGCGAGGCGAGAGCATGAGAATAAAAGATGAGGCGGGCCGTTTCCACCTCTGCCTCCACTGCTTTCTTCGGCGAGAAAAAAAAAGAACCTGAGAAAAAAAGATGAGAGAGAAAAAATAATAAGGGTATTTTAATTAGTTACTGAAAATTCGAATCGAATTTGCAAAATCAAAAAAAAGTGGCCAACTTTTGCAAAGCCTAAAATTAGTATTTTTTTTTTATACAAATTAGCCATATATTTAAAACTTGGGCATTAAGATAGTAGATATGAGATGGATACAAAATCAATGAATTCATACTATAGAAATATTAAATCAAAAATTTCTCGTAATAAGTACTGTGAAACAATTTGAAAAGTTTTAGAATGAAATGTTGAACTTCGTGAATATGAACTCATTAGATAAATGCTTTAGAGGCATTTTATTTTCATGAAGTTGTATGAAAATATTGGATGAGAAATTTTGAGAGAAAGGTAGTATCCAATCCGCTTCGTTTATTTTATTTTTTTAAAATAAACTTAGCCGGAAATGTGAATCAATTAGGCTTCAAACTTGGAATCTCATATACCAATCACTAAACTCTTTGCTACTTGCACTAGAAACGGTCAATTAATCGGATGAGAAATTACGTAGAAAAATACAAAAGAAATCTCATTTTACAAATAATTTTATGAGAAAAAATATCTCGTAATATAATCTGTCTAATAAAATCATTACAAATTACGCGGGAGAATTTTTTATTTTTTTTTACTATGCTTTCTCATTGCACGTAGCATATTATTCCTGTAATCCCAAAAACAGAATTACAAAATACTTTTTTTTTTTTTTTTCTCAATGAGGAAACTATTTCGTGTGGTTTTAACAAAAGTTTAACAAAACGTAAGTTTAACAACACTAAAAGCCGAGGGACTAGAAATGCAAATTTACCCAAATCTGAGTACTTTTGTTAGGGTTTAAGAAAGAAAACGCTGGTGAAGTCCTTGCTCTCTTTTGGACGACGACCTCAGCCGCACTCTCCATTTCTACGCGAGAGCGCTCGAGAGAGAGGGAGAGAGATGGGGGACTCCGCGGCGGCGACGTCGACGGCGACGCCGCCGATTCTCCCCGTGGCGGGGCGCCGCAACGTCCTCATCACGAGCGCCCTCCCCTACGTCAACAACGTCCCCCACCTCGGCAACATCATCGGATGTAATCAATCCCCCATTTTCCTCTCATTTTTTTTTTCCGATTATGTTTATATATTTTGGGCGGAGATTTAGGGTAGCGGGACTTATCCAAATTATGGTCAATTTTGATCCGACTGTTTAATCTGTGAAAATTTTGATTTTACATGAAAATGTTATCATCTAAGATACTCTTATTAAGTTTGTTGAAGTAAATGATGCATCAATTGTAATATCTCGGAAATCCTACGTATTTTGATTCGAGATGAAGTTGAAAAATTGAAAGAGGTGTTGGTGAACTAGCCGAATTATCAGAGATTACCAACTAGTAGGCATATTACCATACAATGGGTTAGAATCATGAGCAGTGGCATGGTTAGTTGATGAAAGCTCGCTGTTTCAAATATAAAATATACAATAAATTATTGAAATGATGTTAGCTCGTCGAATCAAGAATGGTCATAGTTTAGATAAGTTCCATACATTTATTTTATTTTATTTTATTTTTTTGTGTGTATTAGACTTAGTTTGGTATTGAGACCCATCTGACACTATTAGATAAAATGGAGTTGGGGTAAAAGTATATAGAGATATGCTTTTGCGTTCTTCGGTGGGACCGCAGAAAATATATCATAACCAATTCATCGCGATATGCGGAATGCAATATTATATACGGAAACAAATAGAGTATTTCCCATCGTACTTTCTCACCATACGTAATGTAATCTCTCCGCAATTCCAAACGAAACCTTATTTGATTTGAATAAGAGTGGTTTGTTTTGGTGCAGGTGTTCTCAGTGCAGATGTGTTTGCGCGGTACTGCCGGCTTCGAGGGTATAATGCAATATATATGTGCGGAACGGACGAGTATGGGACGGCCACCGAGACAAAGGCGATGGAGGAGAATTGCTCTCCCAAGGAGATATGCGATAAGTTAGTATCTTGATTCCTCTGTTATAATTCTCTTCCACTTTTCAATTTTTTTAATAATATGTCTGTTTGTTTGTATAAATATAAATTCTATCGATTGCAATGCGCTGGTGGATGTCAGATAACTTGTTATCTATGCATCTATAGAGTTTGTTGGTAACGAGAAACAAAAATCTAGAACCAACATCTTTTTCATCTTGTTTTTGTGAAGATGACGCTGTTCTGCATCTGGTGGGGTGCTTCACAAGTATACCAGTAGTAAGAATGGAGAAAGTCATATTCTGTTGGATCCAATCATGTTGAGTTTGCATTTAACGAGGAAAAATGACCAGAAACAATGCCAAAAGAGGCCGAAATTGATGTTTTTCACTTGCTTTTACCAATCTTTACGGTGTTGGATGGCAACCATGCTAGATATTTTGATCAGCGTATGCTTGCCGTGGCATTAAATTAAGCATTAAAACTGAAATTTGCAGATAAGAAAGTGTCATTTTATTGGGATTCATACTCAATAGTATCTATGCCAAGTTTCATACTTTGGTCTTCCCTCTGTACTTTTTCTTTTGCCTCAATAACAGTGTGTTTGGTTGAAATCTGGCACTTGTAAGATCTGACTTGTAAGATCTGGGGTGTACTTGAATTTATGTTTAAAAGATTAGAGTAGGGAAGTTGGTAAAGCATTAATGTAGGTTTTTAGAGTGGACTGGCTAAAGTTTTAAGAGAAAGTTCCATTCTACTGTTTTAAAAGTAAATGAAAATTGTCTGCGTCTCCCTGCAAAGAGTAGTGAAATTGCGCATTTTCCTTTCAACCATTTTAGTTCTCAATTCTATCCCTCTAAACTTCAATCTACGTGTATGCCATTTGTGTTTACTTTAGTTTATCTAGGAGAAAATGCTAACAATTACTAGGTTGTGAATGACGCAATTATCCTTGTCCTTCCAAAACACTGTAACGGCTACTGCACTTTCAAATATTTAGTTATTTTTAAACTTTTAAGGCCTTTAAATCCAATCACCATGTCTGGGAAGTGTCCAGCTTGTCTGAGATCCTTTTTTGCAATTTTCATCTCCACCATCCATTTCTTGCTTGTCTTCTCAACTTCTTAATCCTCTTCTCTGCCCCTTCTCAACCGTCCTGTCCTCAACTTCTCTGCTGCTAATCATGGTAAGAATATATGATAGTACTACCGACCGTCCCTAGAGCAAGTGGCAAAGGGCTTAGTGGTTGATACCCGATGTCCCAAGTTCGAATCCTATTTGATTCACATTTCCAGCTAAGTTTATTTTTAAATGAAATAAACGAAGCGGGTAGTGTGCTACCTGTCTCTCAAAAAAAATATATGATTGTACTATAATTCAATAGAACTTTGTGTCTTGTATAGTAAAATGATTTTTTGTTACTTTCATGATTGAATATGATAGAAAAAATTATTGAAGGTCCAATGATAAATCAAATTTGACTGATAAGTTAGTTTCAGTCAATTTGGGTTAAGCCTTATTTAAACCCTTTTTAATTGAACCCAAATTTTTTCAGTTTTTCTTGGCATAAAAACCTAGTTTGGATAGATCTAACCAAAAGGCAATATATTATAATTTTTGTTCTGGAGTTACAACTAAATGTTGGAGTATGGCAAGCGCAAGTGGGCAACCTAGAAGTGGAAGCAAAGAAATAGATGAACGAAGAAGGGAGGCAAATGATACTTGCGTTTTGTTTCTCCAGCGAACTCAGTTGCCTCAGAAACTTCAAAATAGCTATTCCTTAGGTTTATGTCCAACTCTCTCTCTCTCTCTCTCTCTCTCTCTCTCTCTCTCTCTCTCTCTCTCTCTCAAGCACACATGCACACATTGTTATCAAAAAATTATCTCCTTATCATCTCCTTCCCATCGGGAGCAATGTCCTCTCTCTGCTCTCTACCTACGACCAAACCCCGCTCCCTCTCTTCTCTTATTTATTCTCCCTCTTGTTTTACATTATATAGAAAGTTGTGAAAATGAGGTGAATTTTGCAGTTTTTGCAGAATGCTAGCTTAACAGATATTATGTTGGATATCTTTGTAAAGATCCCCTAATATCATTATTAGGATAGTGTTCTATATAAAAATTATTTTGCATTTTGCAACATTACAACCTGTCCATTTTGTCCAGTATGCTGCTTGAAACTCGTGTTATTACTAGGTTGATTAAAATTTTCATTCCCATACGTTAAGCTTATGTAGTTGAAGAGAACAATTAGAAGTTATTCAAAAGAAAGTTATAAATGAGAAGAGTTCTCTTTAGGGCTTTCTAGTTGAACTTGTAATCTGCTGCTTGACAAGTATATTTTTTCCCCCTGTAGATACCATGCCATTCACAAGGAGGTATACAAGTGGTTTGACATAAGCTTTGATGAGTTTGGACGAACATCTTCTCCGGCGCAGACTGAAGTTTGCCAAGCTATTTTCCACAAACTGATGGAGAATAATTGGCTTTCTGAGAACACCATGCAGCAGGTTGGTTGGTAGACAATTCATTGAGGACCCTACAAATTCGTTCTCAATGAATGCTATTTTTTTTTATTCTGTTTAATCTGTGTTCTCATTTCTTGCAGCTTTACTGTGACACATGCCAACGCTTCTTAGCTGACAGGCTTGTGGAGGGAACTTGTCCTACCCCTGGTTGTAATTACGAGTCTGCAAGAGGTGATCAGTGTGAAAAATGTGGGAAATTATTGAATCCTACTGAACTCGTTGATCCCAAATGCAAAGTAAGTTTTCGGTTCCTGTACATACCTAGTATGTTTAAATGATTAATGTGCTGGTTGTTCTCTCTGGAGCTTTTTCGGAGGTGCTGTTCAGAAAAGCTGTTAGAGAAGCACTAATGGCTTTTTTGTTGGTATCCTTTCGAACTTCCCTTTCAATGAAAGCAGAAGCTTCAAATTGGACCTGCTTTGAGTTCCAAAAGCTTGAACTAGTTTTGTCCACAACAAAAGTTCCAAACTTTTTTTTTTTTTTTTTGTGTGTGAGACGCTTAACCTTAGCTACTTTCAGTAGAGAAGTGGTTATGGAAGTCTGGCCAATTGAGTGCTTGGTGTGAAATTGCTTCCATCTATATTTCTACCACTTTTCTTTGCAACTCTGTGTGTGTGTGTAGGTTTGTCGAAACACTCCACGCATTCGCGACACCGACCACTTATTTCTGGAGCTTCCTTTACTGAGGGAAAAATTAGAGAAGTATATCAATGAAATGTCTGTGGCTGGGGGTTGGAGCCAAAACGCTATCCAAGCAACGAATGCTTGGTTGAAGGAAGGATTGAAACCCCGCTGTATTACAAGGGATCTTAAATGGGGTGTCTCTGTTCCACATGAGAAATATAAAGATAAGGTTTGGTAGTTTGACAAGAGTTAATTTATAGATAGAAATGTGATTTGCTGCCTTATATTTTGTCCACGTGATAATTATTTCCTTTTTGTTTGTTGTACGAATTGTCAGGTGTTTTATGTGTGGTTTGATGCCCCAATTGGGTATATCTCAATAACAGCGTGCTACACTCCTGATTGGGAGAAGTGGTGGAAGAATCCTGATATGGTAGAATTGTATCAGTTCATGGGCAAAGATAATGTGCCATTTCACACTGTAAGAATAGCGTTCTCACATTTTGGTTAATGGTGTATGTTTCTTGCATTGCCTTTTAAGCACTGTAAGAATACTATTCTCACGTCAGGAATAAACTAAAATTGTTCTTTACTGATACTTGACTACAGCATGATTGACCAGACAACCTGCACCTTGACTCTTTAGTATAATTTTAAAGTCACCCAATTTGAATATTTTTTCTTTTTCTGCCCTTTAACATAATCAGTCTGTTCCTATATGTAATGGGACCCTTTATTTTGGGTTTTTTGTTTTTGTTATGAAATCATGGAAGCCCCAAACTAATTTTTTCTTGTTGAAAAGTACGATATTGTTTTACTTATCACTGTTTTTGCTGTTTGTGTATTCATGAGTCATAACTAGGGATGAGTAATTATTTTTTCTCATTTTCCTTCTAATGATCACAACATCTATCTCAGGTTATGTTTCCTTCCACACTCCTTGGAACTGGTGAAAAGTGGACAATGATGAAGACAATAAGTGTTACAGAATATTTAAATTATGAAGCAGGTACTATTACCTGCCAATTACATTCTTTGATCAGTTTAGTTGTCTTGAGAATGGTGGATTTAGTGCAATCGGGTTTACAAATAGGGGGAGCCATTAATTTGAGCAAATTCAATCATTCAAATGTACAAATTTTAGAAGCAAAGAGCTTTAAGAGGATGTACAAATGTTAGAACCAAAGAGCTTTAAAAGGAACTCTGAACTTCTTTTGCTGAAATATATTTAAAAGAAAAAAAGAGAATTTTGGCCCTTGCCTAGTTGGATATGTTCACTTGTCAACATTCATTATCTGCTTTTCTATTTTCTATGATATACAGGAAAGTTCTCCAAGAGTAAGGGTATTGGAGTTTTTGGTAATGATGCAAAGGATACAAAGATTCCTACAGAAGTATGGCGTTACTACTTGCTCACTAATAGGCCGGAGGTTAGTTTGATCTTTTTCTTCTATTTTGAATTTCAAGTATGCACAAGTATTGCAGCTCTTTGTGGTTTATAAGCTCTATTTTTTACTGCTTTTTGTGAATTAGGTGTCAGATACACTGTTTACATGGGCGGACCTGCAAGCAAAACTCAATAGTGAATTGCTTAGTAACTTGGGAAATTTTATCAATCGTGTATTGAGTTTCATTGCCAAACCCGCAGGTTAGTGTATGGTGTATACAATGGTATATAACTATTGGATTTGACTATTAGCTCATGAAATGAGATCTTTTTTGTATTGTTATTACGAAATTATGCATTAAGACATGCTAATCCCATTGCTTATTCTGCAAGCCTGTATTGATTTAGTTTAGTGCTCTAATCTGCAGTTTTCTACACTATTTTCTATTAGAGTTAGTTCTTTGGGCATGGAAATCATATGTCTATAATGTCAAGCTGTTTTAGAATTATAGATATTTTACCTTTTTTTCTGCAGGAGCTGGGTATGATTCAACTATTCCTGATGCTCCTAATGCGGAGTCTCATCAATTAACTAAGACTCTTGCAGAAAATGTTGGCAAATTGGTCGATCAGTATCTTGATGCCATGGAGAAGGTAGTCTGAGTTAATTTCTCTTCTATTTTTGTCTACATTCTAGCATGGAAATCTTTCAATGCATTGGTGGTAGAGATATGGAAGAAGTGTATTGTCAACCAATTTATAAATATACTGTTCCTATTGTATAACAGGTCAAACTAAAACAAGGCCTGAAAACTGCTATGAGCATTTCTAGCGAGGGTAATGGATATTTGCAAGTAAGTTTTTTTAGAATCTTTTATCTTTTATTTTTGGTGATTAGCAGTTTTTTTGGCATATTCTATTTATCTCATTCCTTTTCTGACTATTACGTATAGGAGAGCCAATTTTGGAAGCTTTACAAAGAAGATCCCTCTTCATGTGCCATTGTGATGAAGACTTCATTAGGACTTGTTTACCTTCTCGCCTGTTTATTAGAGCCTTTCATGCCTTCCTTCTCTAACGAAGTAAGTTATTTGTACAATTTTATTTTCCTCCCTCCCTCTAGTCCTTAAAGATTATGAAACTAGAGTATTCATTTTTTTGAAAATTTTCCCCTCTCGTTTGTCTTCTGATCTTTATTTTTTTTCTTTTATTGCCATACAAGGCAATGAGGCAGCTTAATTTGTCTCCAGAAGAGCATCTCTCATTTTCTAATGAGAAAGGAGATATCGATAAAGCAAAAAGACCTTGGGATTTTCTACCTTCCGGCCACAGAATAGGGAAACCTGAGCCACTTTTTAAGGAACTGGTAGACATAACTAATTGTTCAGTGTTTCTCCACTCCGTACTCTTTTGTATCGTATTATATAGCTCTTTAAATGATCGATGCAGAAAGACGAAGAAGTAGAATTTTTCAGACAGAAATTTGCAGGCAGTCAAGCTGAGAGGGTATTGAAAGCAGAAGCAGATGCAAAAAAGGTTGCTGAGCAACTCAAGACAACAAAAATATCAGGTTTAGATATTTTCCTTTCTTGTTAAGTATTGTCTCTTTTTGTTCTTTTATGCTTCCACCCTGCAAATAACTAGTTGAGTGGTGGAGCTTGGTTAAGTTGATGGTCAATATTTTACATTTTTGTGATACTTTTGTAGAATAGTTAGTCTTCGTGGTCCTTTTCTAAATGGATGGTTTCGATGGTAGCAGAGAATGATACATTTAACAAAATTGTACTCTTGGGACTCTCGGTATTTACTGATCAGACATGGTGAGAAATGTTGTGTATAGTTGGTTGCCCAGACTGCTGTGCAAAAACGAGGTTTTCTTAACTCTCAAGGTGGATTACTCTGTGGTTGTTAATAAGATTGTCTAGGTATTGTAGAAACAGATCCAGGATGAGTTTGGTTGGTTCCATGTAAATCAAAAGGAAAACTCTATTATTTCGACGAAGCACTTGCCGTTCAGTGAATCAGACCAAAATTCTGTTAGTTGGCAATTTCTTGGTGTATTATAATTGTCTTCTTGCTTCGGAGGTTTATTTGAGCAGAATATGCACTTATTGTTAAGCTGAAGCTAAACTTGCATATGTTGCTACCGACAAAACAATTTCCTTAGTCAATACATTAAGTTCTTGGTAGAAAATCAGCTGTAAGAGTTACTACATTCAGATGAATAGTGTTCTCAATGTCCTCCTTTTGCTATTGTTCGTATTTTATTTATTTTTTAATTTTTTTAAGAGAAAACAAAATAGCACTGGACCTTTATTTTGTACAGAAGGTAATTCGAAGAAAGAAAAGACAAAGCCAGCTGGTAGTACAAAAACAAAGGCAGCTGAAGCAGAAGTTACGGTCTCCAGGCTTGATATCCGTGTGGGTCTCATCAAGAAAGCTCAGAAGCATCCAGACGCTGATTCCCTTTATGTCGAAGAAATTGATGTTGGAGAAGAGTCAACTAGAACGGTGGTCAGTGGCCTTGTCAAATACATTCCCCTTGAAGAGATGCAGGTTTGTACTTTGCTCCTGTTTCTCTTTTATTTCACCTATTTACAAAAACAGTCCACTTTTGCTCATTTTCACAAAAAGCGTCACTTTTCCATTTTTGAAAATACCCCTAGTTTTCTACATTTAGGACCGAACTACACTCAACTGTAGGACAACGATTCACGGTTCCAAAGTTATGCAATAATATTATTGTAGTTTAAAACTGTGCATCAATGATTCAGAATTATCATTGAAGAGGCAGTTTGGTCCAAGTTGAGAAGTGGTCTGAAGTTGTAAAAAGCTAAAAAAAGGGTCCTCCTTTTGCAAATAATACAGAGGCAGATTTTTTTTTTTTTTTCTCTTGTTAAAATGTTTTTAGATGGAGATATTATTTCTCCATTTTTAGTTTTTTTTTTCCCTTCATCTTGTATAATTATTGCCATTTCTCAATTTGCAGAATCGGAAAGTTTGTGTTCTCTGTAATCTGAAGCCAGTGGCTATGCGTGGTATTAAATCACATGCAATGGTTTTAGCTGCATCAAATGATGACCATACCAAAGTAAGCTTTTATGCTTTTTTGTCTTTTTCTGACATATGAACCTTTTTTCCGTTTTAACTTACACTAGAGCTTTGCTGTGATATGACTACCTCGTATTTTTGGTATTCTGTAGTTTTGAAATTTGTCACTACAAGACATCATCTAGATTTTGTGAGACCCCAGATAGTCCTAGATAAAAGATATAATAGGGTTAGAACTCTTAATCCGACTTAAGCAATTTATGTGGTGGCTAGGCCCAAGAGATTAAAAGAGTTAAGCGTGCTAGCACGAGAGTAATCCTAGGATGGATGACCCTCCGGGAAGTTGGAGCGTCATAGTTGGTATCAGAGCCAATTACCAGGCAGAAGTGTGAGATGAGTTTCGGCTGATCTAGGGTCGGAATGACAAGGCTAGCGAAACGAGTCTCACATCGTCTGATACTTGTGAGTCTGAGCTTGACGAGAACGTCAGGACTTAAAGAGGGGAAGATTGTGAGATCGTAGATAATCCTATATAAAAGATTTAATTGGGCTAGAACTCTTAACTCGGCTTAAGTATTTTGGATGGTGGTTAGGCCTAAAAGGTTAAGAGAGTTAAGCGTGTTAGGACGAGAGTAGTCCTTGGATGGGTGACCTCCTAGGAAGTTAGGGCGTCACAGTATATTGATCCCTCGATTAGTTTTGAATCTTTTGATAACACACGTCGTGTTATTGGACTCCATACGGGGTTCTTACTGCTGTAGGATGTAAGAAGGGAGAATATGCCGGACTGTCTGAACAATAGCTCAGTTGCAGATCATCGTCTGAACTTTAAGAAGTTAAAATAAATTACTTGAACTTTGTAATTGTCTCAATCAACCAACTGTCCTAAAATTCTATTAATTTTGTTTAGCAATCTTTAATCGCATCAAATCCCACTGACTTATGCTGAATGCCTATAAAATGTTACGAGTATTTGAGTGATTTGGCCTTCATATTATTTAAGATTGTTTGGTAAAATTAACTGGGGGGCTAGGAAGTATGATTGAAACGATTATAAAGTTTATGCAGTTCGTTTTAAACTTTTGACATGATGATCTACAATTGATTACAATTTCAGGATGTCTGGCACATCATTATTTTTCCCTTTTTTGGTATCAATTTTCAGTTTTCCTGCCGTCTGAAATGGAAATTCGCTTAGACTTGATGGCTCTACCATTCCCAACTTGGTCCGCTAGAAAGGGTGTGGAGCCATTAACTTCAATAGAATTCACAATTTGGTTACACGTAAATTAAAGTGTCCAAAGTTAAGCATTTGTTGGTCAAAAGGAGACACTGAAAAAAGGCATTGGCGGGGGCGTTTTCAAAATAATCCATACATCTTTACCGCTGTATAATAGTGCAGAATGACTAAAAAATCTTAAACTCAGGTGGAGTTGGTCGAACCGCCGGCATCGGCTGTAGTAGGGGAGCGCGTAACCTTTCCTGGACATTCGGGCGAACCAGATAGTGTGTTAAATGCGAAGAGCAAAGTATGGGAGAAGGTTCAAGCTGATCTCCGTACAAACGCTGACTTGGTTGCCTCTTACAAGGATGTGCCCTTCACCACCTCGGCCGGAGTCTGCAAGGTCTCATCCATAGCAGATGGGGAAGTGAGGTAGTGAGATTTGTTGATAGTAATTCTCTCAAATAATTTTACACAGGAAGTCCTCTCATTTTGAATAGTATTTGAGATTTATCAAATTGCTAATTGTAACCTTTTGAGTGAATATAATATATAATTTGGCAAGTTGGATATTTAAGATGGTTTTTTCATTGTGTTTGTGATATATTTGTTTTGCTAGTTGTGACTACTGAGATTGGATGTATTTGCAATTTTAAAGCTGTTTCATATAGAGGTCCAAATATTTGGGATGGTATGTGAATTTGGATGCAAAATTTTCATTTGAGTTATTGGGTGATGTTAGATTTATTTAGTGTAACAGAATCATGTAAATTAAGGTCTTGTTTGATATCATGTTTGTTTTTTATTTTTATTTTTAATAGAATTTTGTATATCAAAAGATGTAGCAGTGAACAATAAATTACTTGTAATTCTTTCATAAAGTATTTACTTTGGTAACAGAAAATGAAAATTAGAAATTGAAACTTTTGTACTTCTAAATTTGTGTTAGATTTTAGATAATTTGTCATCTACTATTTTGCTTGATGCATTGTAAGCTAATCAATTATGATAGTGAAAAAAAAAAATCATCTTTAACACAAAATTATATAGATATAGTGTTAAAAAATAATCACAATGACAACAATATCAAATGGGGTCTAAGTAAGTTGTTTAGGAAAGTGTCTATTTTGGATACCATTAGCAAAGGACATCTCTTATATCTTGGTTTGGATATATTTTTGCAGTGGCAATATTAGTAAGGTATCTAGAACTAAAATCTATGTGATATGCCAATTTATTTTAGTGAAAGTTATGTACTGAATTAATTATTCATCTATTAGGTTAGAACTAAAATCTCTTATATCTTGGTTTTGGATATATTTTTGCAGTGGCAATATTAGTAAGGTAGTTAGAACTAAAATCTATGTGATATGCCAAATTATTTTAGTGAAGTTATGTACTGAATTAATTAATTATTCATCTATTGGGGTAGTTTAAACTGCAGATTAAAGCTGTTGCAAGCTTTTTGTGTAACCGAGATTTAAATCATAGTAAGAGCCCGTTTTGTGTAAGGTGAATAATTATTTCAAATGTTAATTCTTTCATATAAAAATTATTTAAATTGTTACATGATTCAATTTAAAATTAGGTGGTTATAGAATGTGTTAATGAAGTGGCTGAATCATTGTAGGATTTTAAGCAGTGGGAATCTCGGGCCCAAATTAATCGTACTTTGTATTAAAAATATTTAAAACTAGCAACTAACCCGTGCAATGCACGGATTTTAATTTTATCTTTTAATTACATCATATATATATATATATATATATATATATATATATATATATATATATATATATATATATATATATATATATATATATATATATATATATATATATATATATATATATATATATATATATATATAACTATTACTATGCTATTAATAGAGTCATTGGTCTACCAAGTTTTTGGCCGTTGGGTTGAGAGATGTGCGGTTAGAATGATGTGGGCCCGCGGTGGTTGGTTGAATAGTATGATCTAACGGGTGAAAATCATCAAAGGGGTGGATCTAACGGTGGAAAACTTGGTAGCACGGACACCTCCGTGCTATTGATAAGCATAGCTAGGACTCTCTCTCTCTCTCTCTCTCTCTCTCTCTCTCTCTCTCTCTATATATATATATATATATAGGCTAGGGCTACTATCCTATTAATAGGATAGGAGCACTTGTCTTATCAAGTTTTTAACCCTTGGATAAGAAATTGTAGGGTTAGGATGATATTAGTCGGTTAGAGTTGAATGGTCCCCCTAGGGTTGAGTGGTCCTCACTGCGTTATAGTATTTAATCCAATGGTTAGAAATGATGATAAGAGTTGATCCAAAGGCTAAAAAACTGATAGGACAAGTGCTCATAACCTATTAAAAGGATAGTAGCGGGACTATATATATATATATATATATATATATAGAGTCCTGCTATGCTATCAATAGCACGGAGCACTTGGTGCTACCAAGTTTTCCAGATTAGATCCACCCCTTTGATGATTTTCACCGTTAGATCATACTATTCAACCAACCACCCACTTAACCCTAGGGGGCCCACATCATCCTAACCACACATCTCTCAATCCAACGGTCAAAAATTTGGTAACACCAATGACTTGGTGCTATTAATAGCATAGTAGCCTAGTTCTATAGAGTAGGGCTACTATACTATTATGAGTAGTAGAGCCCTACTACTCATAATTGTTTTCGATGATAGAGCTTCCGACTCGACGATCCACTCAGATTAAATATGATCTAGAGTATTTAAAACTTCTAGAAAATAAATTTCGTAATTTTTCAAAATCATAATAAAGTCCATCAAATGGGCATAAAATGAGCGAAATTGAACGACGTCCTAAAAATAGATGATCGGATCCTTCAATTTAAGATCGGAGTTATTGATCTTTATCTAGGTAGTGAATAGAATTTTCTATCAAAAATTCAACCTATTTCAATTCTTTTACACCGTTAAACTAGCAAGTATCCCATATCGGCGTTAAAAATTGTCAATTTTGTGAGCTTTTGATCGTAAGGTAAATGATTTCAAAAAATTACGAAATTTATTTTCTAGAAGTTTTAAATACTCTAGATCATATTTAATGGAGTGGATTGTCGATTCGGAAGCTCTATCATCGAAAACAACTTATGAGTAGTAGGGCTCTACTACTCATAATTGTATAGTAGCCCTACTATATATATATATATATATAGGCTGGGGCTACTATACTTTTATTATACTCCCTCTTGTACTCATAAATTTTTAACCGTTGATTGATGGGATGTGTGGTTAGGATGATGGTGGTCCTCACTTAGAATGATAGTGGTCACAGGGTTGAGTGGGTTGTTGGTTGAATAGTATGATCTAACGAGTGAAAATTATTAATGGAATAAATCAAGGGCTAAAAACTTATCGGTAGTAGGGCTCCAATACTCGTAAAGTATAATAGCGACTATATATATATATATATATATATATATATATATATATATATATATATATATATATATATATATATATATATATATATATATATATATAGAACTAGGCTGCTATGCTATTAATAGCACCAACTCATTGGTGCTATCAAACTTTTGGCCGTTGGATTGAAAGATGTGCGGCTAGAATGATGTGGGCCCCTAGAGTTAAGTAGGTGGTTGGTTGAATAGTATGATCTAACAGGTGAAAATCATCAAAGGGGTGGATCTAACGGTGGAAAACTTGGTAGCACCGAGTCTTCGTCTTATTGATAGCATACCAGTAGGACTCTATATATATATATATATATATATATATATATATATATATATATATAGAGTAGAACTATACTATTATGAGTAGTAGAGCCTTACTACTCATAAGTTGTTTTCATGATAGAGCTTCCGAATCGACGATCCACTCGTTAAATATGATCTAGAGTATTTAAAACTTCTAGAAAATAAATTTCGTAATTTTTCAAAATCATAATAAAGTCCATCAAATGGGCATAAAATGAAGCAATAGAAATCGAATGATGTCCTAAAAATAGATGATCGGATCCTTCAATTTAAGATCGGAGTTATTGATCTTTATCTAGGTAGTGAATAGAATTTTCTATCAAAAATTCAACCTATTTCAATTCTTTTACACCGTTAAACTACCAAGTATCCCATATCGGCCGTTAAAAATTGTCAATTTTGTGAGCTTTTGATCGTAAGGTAAATGATTTCGAAAAATTACGAAATTTATTTTCTAGAAGTTTTAAATACTCTAGATCATATTTAACGGAGTGGATCGTCGATTAAGCTCTATCATTGAAAACAACTTATGAGTAGTAGGGCTCTCTTACTATAATAGTATAGTAGCCCTACTCTATATATATATATATATATGGGTGGGGCTACTATACTTATATGAGTATAGAGTCCTTTGTACTCATAAGTTTTTAGCCGTTCGGATGAAAAATGAGCGGTTGGGATGAAATTGGTTACGGTTAGATTGATAGTGGGCCCCCTAGGATTGAGTGGATGGTTGGTTGAATAGTATAATCAAACGGGTGAAATTAATTAAATGGAAGATCTAATGGCCAAAAACTTATGAGTACAAGAGGTTCTATACTCATAAGAGTATAGTAGACGGACTCTATATATATGAACTAAAAAATATATTACGATAAGTTAAAAAATATATATATTATTATAATATATGTACGCCACGTGGCACATTGGAACTTTTCATGCAAGTGCGCCACGTGGCATCTTATGGTTCAATTGGAACCATGCTTCCAAAATTATATATATATATATATATATATATATATATATATATATATATATATATATATATATATATATATATATATATATATATATATATATATATATATATATATATATATATATATATCACATTGCCTATCTATCAATAGCACGGAGGTCTCGTGCTACCAAGTTTTTCACCGTTAGATCCACCCATTTGATGATTTTCACCCCTTAGATCATACTATTCAACCAACCACCCACTTAACCCTGTGGGCCCACATCATCCTAACCGCACATCTCTCAATCCAATCTAAAAACTTGGTAGCAGAAGACCTAATGACTATCAATAGATAGTAGCCTAGTTCTATATATATATATATATATATATGATTATTACTATTCAATCCAAATTGGATAGCTATAAAAGGTGTTAATGAAGTAGTGAAATTTTATTATAAATTCTTAACTCAAATATATATATTTTTGGAAAAACTTCAAATACCATCCTTGTGGTTTTATACGTTTTCACTTTACTACCATGTGGTTTAAAGTATATCAATTTAGTGCCTATAATTTCATTTTTATCTTTTTATTAGTAATTTCACTAATTTTTTTCGTTAAATCGGTGACAAAGTTAAAACTAAAGGGTACTAAAGTGAATATTTGATAAACTTAGACGGGGTAACGTAAGTTTTTTTTGTATATATAATTTAACGAAATATTAACAAAAAAAACTGACGAAAAGATAAAAATAAAACCACATGACACTAATTTGATACACTTTAAACCACAGAGTGCTGAAGTGAGAAAGTGTGAAACTACAGAGATGGTATTTGAAGTTTATCCTATATATATATATGTATAGAATAGAAGAATCTTTGTGCTATTAATAATGCAATTGTGTGGCGACCCATGCTCTGGTTTTTACCGACCAGCCAGTTTTGATGGATGGTTAAAATGAGAGAGAGAAGAGAAATTGATGAAATATTAAAAAAGATGAAAAATTGAGAACCTTAATTTCTCTCCAAATTCTCTTCTCTCTCTCACTTAACCATCCATCAAAATTGATGGATGGTAAAAACTTAGAGCACAGTCGTGCTATTAATAACCTTTCTCTCTCTCTCTCTCTCTCTCTCTCTATATATATATATATATATATATATATATATATATATATATATATATATATATATATATATATAGTTGGACTTTAGTAGCAAAATCCCATTATTGCTACCACTTTTTAACCTTTGAATGAACTCTTATCATTATTTCTAACCATTGGATTAAATACTATAACCCATTGGGGACAACTCAACCCTAGGGGACCACTTAACGCTAACTATCTAATATCATCCCGACCATACAAATTTTCATCCAAGGGTTAAAAACTTGATAGTAAAAAGGACGTTTACTATCAATAGTATTCAAATAATTATATATATATATATATATATATATATATATATATATATATATATATATATATATATATATATATATATATATATATATATATATATATATAGTGGTCACACAAGCTCAGAACACAAAGACTACGCTTCCTGTTCGTCATTTGGGACTTTCGAATCGACGATCGACTCCGTTAGACTTGATCTAGCGTATTTGAAATTTCTAGAAATAATTTTTGCGATTTTTCGATATCATTTACCTAGCAATCGAAAGGATTCAAAATCGATAATTTTTAATGGTGAAAATAAAAATTCTATAAAAAACGGTGATAAAGCACTAAAATTTTCGATCAAAAATATTGATCTTGTTGTAGATAGTATAAAGAATTTTCTATCAAAATTTCATCTAATTTGAATGCTTCTACACCTTTAAACTTGAAAACTAGACATCAACCATTAAAAATTATTGATTTTGAATTCTTTTGATCACTAGGTAATGATATCAACAAATCGCAAAAATTATTTTTTAGAAACTTCAAATACGCTAGATCAAGTTTAACGGTGCCGATTCTTTGATCGGAAGCTCCATCATCGAACGCTCAGAGCACGGAGGCCTCCGTGCTCCTGAGAGCACACAAGACTTACTCATATATATATATATATATATATAGGCTAGGGCTACTATCCTATTAATAGGATAGGAGCACTTGTCCTATCAAGTTTTTAACCCTTGGATGAAAAATTGTAGGGTTATGATGATATTAGTCGGTTAGAGGTAAATGGTCCCCCTAGGGTTGAGTGGTCCCATTTGGGTTATAATATTTAATCCAATGGTTAAAAATAATGAAAAGAGTTGATCCAAAGGCTAAAAAGCGATAGACAAGTGCTCCTATCCTATTAATAGGATAGTAGACGGACTATATATATATATATATATATATATATATATATATATATATATATATATATATATATATATATATATATATCTATAAAAAACTATGAATTCACAATATTTTTTGCCACGTGGCAAGAAATCCTTCATTCACCAATTTAATAGATAGATCGCCAATTTATTCATTCATTCCTTCACCCTCAGTAACCTTTTTTTTTAATTGATCTTTACTCATGACTTTTCTCATCCCCTCTTTATTCAATGACATGTAACTCCTCTTTATTTAATGACATGTAATCAATATGCTTTTAATTTGTACGTTTTTGAATTTTTTCTCTTCAATATTAATTCTTTCTTCTCCCTCAAACAATTTCTAACATGCAAATTTAAAAGATGAGAAGATAAACCAATTTAATAGATAGATCACCAATTTATTCATTCATTCCTTCACCCTCACTAACCTTTTTTTTGAATTGATCTTTACTCATGACTTTTCTCATCCCCTCCTCTTTATTCAATGATATGTAACTCCTCTTTATTCAATGACGTGTAATCAATATGCTTTTAATTTGAACGTTTTTGAATTTTTCCTCTTCAATACTAATCCTTTCTTCTCCCTCAAACAGTTCCTAACATGCAAATTTAAAAGATGAGAAGATAAATAATTACTATTTCAAATCTAGAGATTGGGAAAGAGCAAGGGAGTCCTCCAAGCTCTAATTCGTGCCAATCCGACTCGACCCGACCCCCCCGTATCAAGAAAATGCTTCTACGGTTTTTATCTATGTCGATCTCTTTGGATTTATGCGAAAAAAAGGTAATCGAGTGATTTTTTTAATAGAGGAAGCTAATTGGATAATGATAATAGACGGATTGAGAGGTTGGTTTGAGAAACGAAAATTCTAAACATAATTTTTTTTTCAATCTCGAATTCTTACTGCGTATCGATTTAAAATTAATTTATTTGTATTATTTTTTATATGGTGGTTGTATCAATGAAGTATTTGATTTTTGTGCATTATTTTGATTAATTTAGAGGTTAGTTTTAATTTCATAATTAATGTGGCAATTCTAACTTGCAACTTCTGACCATCCCATACCCAAAATGGTACAAAATTCTGCAAACTTCTATGAGATTTTTATCGCCATTGTCGTCATTATCGCAACATTATCATCTCCATCTTACGACTTTTGTAAGTTGTTTCTTTAAATGGTGATTCTGGACAGTTATCAATTTTCAATGGTCATATTAGTTAGTTCAATTTATACATTTTTCTACCCAAAAAATAAAACACAGTTGAATTTTTATTTTCCAAACTCCTTTCTTCTTCCTCTTCAATATTTTTTATTTTTTCTTCTATTATTTATCCGCCGCATCGCGCGGGTTACTACACTAGTATATATATATATATATATATATATATATATATATATATAGAGAGAGAGAGAGAGAGAGAGAGAGAGAGAGAGAGAGAGAGAGAGAGAGAGAGAGAGAGAGAGAGAGAGAGAGAATTTGGTATCTATTAATAATCGACGAACTTGATTCTAGTAAATTTTCTACCTTGGATTAACCCCTTTGATTAATTTTATCAGTTAGATTATACTATTCAACCAACCACCTACTAAACCTAGGGGGCCACATCATCCTAACGACACATCTTTTAATCCAAGGGTAGAAAACTTACTAGCGCTGATCATTAGTCTTATTAATAGTATTCCGACATAGTTCTATATATATATATATATATATATATATATATATATATATATATATATATATATATATATATATATATATATATATATATATATGTAAGTGACTACTTATCTTTTATAAGTATAGATCCTCTTGTACTCATAAATTTTTAGTTGATTGATGGAATGTGTGGTTAGGATGATGGTGGTCCCCACTTAGAGTGATAGTGGTCTCCTAGGGTTGAGTGGGTTGTTGGTTGAATAGTATGATCTAACAAGTGAAAATGATTAATGGAATAAATCAAGGGCTAAAAACTTATGAGTAGTAGGGCTCCAATACTCATAAAAGTATAGTAGCCGGACTATATATATATATTGGGGTAGTTGCTTATATATTCCTGAAAAGTTTCCGACTTTCCGATTTACCCGTTTTAGAAGACTAATATTGAAAATACCCTCTCTACGTTCCAACTTATTTTAGTAAACCCCTAGATTTAAAATTTGTTAATTAACTCTGTTATCTCTGTTTCAAATATATCCATCCAGAGTAGCTGTCTTTCTTATTTGTCCCTAAACTTAGGGCAAAAAAAATATTTTGATATTTTCCCATATACCTCTCTACCGTCACCGATATTTCTTATTTGCCCTTAAGTTTAGGACAAAATTAGCAGTTTATTTTTTTTTAACTGTGGTAGATATTCAACTCACGTTTAATCCGAGTTAACTTAACAGAAGATAACTATGGGATATTTTGCAATAACAGTAAAATATATGAGGAGTATTTTAGAAAGAAAAAAAATAAATAGGATATTTTCAAAGGAAAAGTATTTAGATTTTTTTTTTTTCAATAAGAACCGATTTTTAAAATTATTATATTTTTATCCAAAAATAAATTAAAGAAATAAAATCCCTTCATCTCTTTTTAACTGCTGTTGCCTGACTATCAAGTAACAACGCACACGTCTTCCTGAAATAGGGGCTATAATCCGTATCATTGCTCAAGAAATTTTACCTCGCTGTTTCCGGCTAACGAATGAGACTACTTTCATTGATTAATAAACGGTACCTAACACGAATTAATTTTTTAACTCGTTAACAAACGAACAACACGAATGCAAGCACACATGTTTCGTGGCCGATCCCGTACCGCTTCGTCAATTCGTTTACACCCCTATTCGGAGCAGTCTGACTGAAAAGACTATCTCGTCAACAGCGCGCAGAAATCTGCTTCTCGAATATTCCGCGTCCACTGCATGTCACGCCTCTCGCGCGCGCGCGCTCTCTCTCTCTCTCTCATTTTCTCTCTCTACACGTGTCATTGTTTTCGTTCCCACGGCGCCCCAAAAACCGCAACAAAACCCACGCGCAAAGTTATTGCCAACACCCGGTGTTTACATACCCATCATACACCAGATCTAATAGTTGGTAGTTAACATTTTAAAAGTTAAACTATATTTTTATATATTCCTTCTATTACCAGACCAGTGATAATTTGATTCACAATTTTTAAAATATTATAATTCGACTTCAACTTTTCGCATTAATAAAACTCAAATCTCATAATACAAATAAATTAGTCGAATGATAAATCATCAATCTTAATATTGTCGTATCAAACTTTACATAATCGACGCGTCATTATTTTATTAGCTAAATCATGTTATAAAATTTGCTGACTTAGAAAGGATTCTAAATTTATTTGTGTTTCGCTCTCCAATTCTTTTAGTTATTACAAAACAAACCTAATTTATTTGTTAGAGTCTAAATTTAAGATCTCTGGAATTCGTCGTTTTAATCTAATCGAAATGATTCATTACTTAATTTTATTTGGTCCATCACCTGAATCAGAATCGGAATAAATTATTTTCTATTGTTGGTGTTTGGTTCAGATAGATATAAACAAAATAGTCAAATTAATATATTAAATTTATCTTTATAATTAATATATTAATTTAAATGCAAACTAAAAATTAAATATTAAAAATTTACATCAAAATTTTAAATCTTATTTTTTTTAAAAAAAATTAAACTTTGAAGTTGAGTGGATAATTCAAAATATAAAACAAAATTTTAATTTATTCAAATTCAAACTTAAAATTACAATTTAAATTTTAATTTGAATCCCAAAATTTAATTTAAGTTTTAAATAAAACTTGATAAAAACTTTATTAAATTAAAATTTAATTTAAATTCAAATTCATAAGTTAGATTCGAAATATTTGATTAAATTTAAATTTTTAATTAAAGTTAAAATTAAAATTTAAAATTATATATTAAATTTTTAAATTTAAACTAAAATTTTAATTAAAAAAAGTTAAAAAATATCCATTCCAATTCAACTTCTAATCCGACCTACAAGGCCGGATTGAAAAAAGAGCGATTGAGGGATTTCCATTCCACTCGGGAATTGGAATTAGAATGGGACTTCCGTATACCAAACACTCACGAACAGATTCACCCACTCACATTCTGATTATAGGCCCGATGTCATTTCTATGAGTTTACACATTTTTACTTTAGTACCCTATAGTTTAAAGCGTATTAATTTAATATCATGTGGTTTTATTTTTCTCCTTTTATTAGCTTCTCCGTTAACATTTCGTTAAATTATATACAAAAAAATTTCAGATACCCCACGTAGGTTTATCGAATATTCACTTTAAGACGTTTAGCTTTAATTTTGTCACCGATTTAATAAAAAAAATAGAGAGAATAATAAAAAGAGAAAAATAAAATCACGTGATACTAAATTGATATAATTTATAATTCAAATGATAAGACCAAAAAAAAAAAAAAGAAAAAGAAAAAAGTATGAAACCATAGAAGCGTATTTAAAGTTTTTCCTAACTAAAGATTATCTTGTACACCAGGTGCACGCACTAACTCACTCCGCACTCGCCCGTCCCAATCCTCCCTAATTCCTACCATCTATTTAAAGGTGATCAGGACCCCCCAAATTGAAGCCACCCTAAATTAAAAAACTCTCTCCTCTCCTCTCTTCTCTTCTCCCAAAAAAAACAACTAAGGAAGGAAAAAGATAAAAAAAAAAGAAAAAGAAAGAGCGATGATGAGATCTCTTCGTCTCCTACCTCTGGTGGTGGTGGTGGTGGTGGTGGTGGTGGTGGGGGAAGTGCGTGGGGAGGTGGCGGTGGGAGGGTGGGAGCGCATGGGGGACGGGGGGGAGGCGCACGTGCGGGAGATGGGGGAGTACGCGGTGGGGGAGCACGCCCGGCAGACGGGGGCGGGGCTGGCCTTCGTCAGGGTGCTGCGGGGCGAGACGCAGGTCGTCTCCGGCCTCAACTACCGCCTCGTCCTCCAGACCAAGAACAACGCCGCCGCCCGCACCGAAGCCCATCCGGATGCGGATGCGGATGCGGATGCGGATGCCGGCAGCGGGTGCTATGAGGCGGTGGTGTGGGAGCAGGTCTGGGTGGGGTTACGCAACCTCACCTCCTTCAGGCCCGTCTAGTACTGAAAAGATCAAAGGCAATCAATTAGCTGGGTTGGTGTCGATCGATGCGTTTTCTTTTCATATATAAACAGAGCGATCAGAGAAACAGAGGTAGTTATTACATACCATGCATGTGTTATTTCTCGTCTTCCCGTGTTCTTGTCTTCCCGTGTTCTTGTGAATGTTGAGTAAATAACCTGATTTATCGTACCTTTTTTTTTTTTTTAATTATTATGTCCTTTAAAATATTACGTTTAGGGCACGTATGGTTTGACGTAAAAAGTTGAAAAAAAAAAAAATTATTATAAAAAGCTTTGGTTATTTTTTTTTTAATGTTTTTGTAATATTTGGTTTATAGAAAAAAAATATTTTCGTTGAAAAAAAAGATTTGAAATTTGATTTATAAATACTTCAAATGGTATAGATCATGATCAATGGAGCCGATCGTCAATTTGGAAGCTCTATTATCGAAAACAAATCGGTAGTAAAGCGAACATTTCTTACTACCGATAGTATTCTAGTAAAACTCTCTCTCTCTCTCTCTATATATATATATAGTCCGGCTACTATCCTTTTAATAGGATAGGAAAGACTGTCCTATTAATTTTTTACTTTGGATCAATTCCTTTCATCATTTCTAACAATTGGATTAAATACTATACTATAACCCAGTGGGGACCACTCAACCCTAGGGAGACCATTCAACTCTAAGCGACTAATATAATTCTAACCCTATAATTTTCATCCAAGGGTTAAAAACTTGATAGGACAAGTGCTCCTATCCTATTAATATGATAGTAGCCCTAGCCTATATATATATATATATATATATATATATATATATATATATATATATATATATATATATATATATATATTATATAGGTCAAATGCATACAGTCCCCGCAAACATAGTCAATTGCGGAAATATCCTCGCAAAAGCAAAACTAGGTGAGATGTCCCTACAAAAGTCCAAAAGTATGCGGATATGTCCCCCGAGTGCCTTTTGCGGGGACATATCTCAGAATTATTTTGCAGATATGTCCCCCGCAAAAGGCACGGGAGGACATATCCGCATACTTTTGGACTTTTGCGGGGACATCTCACCTAGTTTCGCTTTTGCAGAATATTTCCGCAATTGACTATGTTTGCGGGACTGTATGTAAATAACTCTATATATATATATATATATATATAGAACTAGGCTACTATGCTATTAATAGCACAAAGTCATTGGTGCTATCAGGTTTTAGCCATTGGATTGAGAGATGTACGGTTAGGAAGATGTGGGCCCCTAGGGTTAAGTGGGTGGTTGGTTGAATAGTATAATCTAACGGGTTAAAATTATCAAAAGAGTGAATCTAACGGTAAAAAACTCGATAAGATCGAATGTTTCGTGCTATTCATAGCATAGCAAATTTCTCTCTCTCTCTCTCTCTCTCTTTATATATATATATATAGAGTAGTGCTATTAATAGACAAGCCTCTTGCTTCTAAGTTTTTAACCATCCATCAATTTTGATGGGTGGTTAAGGTGAGAGAGAGAAGAGAAATTGATGAGATATTGAAAAAGATGAGAAATTGAAAACCTTAATTTCTCTTCAAATTCTCTTTTCACTTAACCATCCATCAAAGTTGATGGATGGTTAAAAACTTAGAAACATTGTATATTAATAGCACAAAGAGGCCCTACTCTCTCTCTCTCTCTCTCTCTCTCTCTCTCTCTATATATATATATATATATATTAACTTTAACTATTATTAATCCCGGTGGGATTCAAGCCCTTTCCTTAATTTAAGGGAAAAAAGGGCCCACATCTACTCTAAAATTTACAGTAATTTTATTAATGATTTTTTTTCTCTATTTTAATTAAAAAATAGTCTCGCTTTCTTATAAAACTGTCTTTCTCTCTCCTGTCCATCAAATACGTCTCTTCATCTTTCCTTTTCTTTTCTTCGTACGTAGTTTGCCTCGCGTCCGCCCGTCCACATTGCTGCGGTCCTCCCCATCCTCTCGCTTGCTCGCACGCCCGGACCTTCCTCCGGCACCACCCCCTTCGCCTCTCCGTCTCTCGCGCTCCCTCCTCTCCTTCCTCCGCTACTACTCCCTTCGCATTGCTGTGGATCACGGTCACGGTCACGATCTCTAGGAAGAGCCTGGACCCCACGGAGGTCCTAGATCTGAGATGCAAGAAGCGCTTACCCCATGGAGATCAAAGCAGACACCAAGGCTGGGATGGAGATCGAGAGCTTCAAGTCAAAGCGGAATGGGATTAAGGTTTCATGTAGTAGATTCGACGCCGCAATCACGAATGCCAAGGCAACACCTTCAACCTCAATTGCCAAGTGTGTATGTAAGCCCCTGATCAAGATCTGTATTTAGACATTTTAACAACAATGGCGGCGGCGTTGAGCACTATCCCGCCACGATCTTCGTCTCCAACCTCCCTTACTCATTTAAGTCGTCGCAGGTTCTTTCTTTGCCTAATTCGTCTTCTTCTTTGACGATGTTCGCAAATTAGGGTTTTACTTTGATGGTGTAACGAGGGGGATTTGATTCCTTTTGATTGCTTTTGTTTTTGTTGGTGTGTTTAGTTGGAGGAGGTTTGTCACGCCCCGGGTCATTTTAGTATAAAAACAGCGGGATTTTTTTTTTTTTAACTCTGACCCCCAAAGACATGTCAGACCTGCCACAAATACAGAGAGACCACTGTTCACACGGACAGTCTTCCCTGTATTTGCACGGCATCGCACAAGTACAGAGAGTGTTCTTACAAACATACAACCACAACAAAGTATAAATGTAAAGAAATTAACTTACATCCATACACAAATTACACAATTCTCACAGATTTCATTCACGAGTATAAATCCACAATTCACATCTATCAATTGAAATGTTCCCTACCCGGGAACTGGTTTTGAAACTCTAAGTTATAAAATCCTCGAGAAAATCTTTTAAAAACTGTTTTCCACACGGAAATCTTTTTCTTTTTAAAACGCTACCACGAGGGGTAGAAAACCTTTTTGCATCATAAAACCAAAACTATATTAAATCCAATTCAAACCATATGATAATTTTAACAACCAAAATATAAGTAGAGAACATGAACCACATAAACAAGTCTAAGCCGTAAATATAGTAAATGAACTGTAAGTGCTAAGTAAAAGCAAACTGCGGGACGGGTACTAGAACGAGAGCTACGTGCGTCCCTTTCCAGCTGTCCCACTCGGACCAGCTATCTCACCTGAAAAAGAAGGCGGGGGGTGAGAACATGTAAACATGTCTCCCCTCCCAGTGGGTACCCCAACTGACGTGGGTGAGGGGTACTCACTAGTCACGGAGCTAAGCAAGTAAAGTAAAGCTGGTAGTAATACAGTAGCGACTAAAGCAGAGTAAGAGATATGTACGGGAATAAACCAAATGCTACTATAAGTATGCGTCAACAGGACTAGAAACTCAAGAGTACCCAATCTGAACACGACCCTCGCATATAGCACCCGGGTTTGTAAAGCCACCTGTAACCCTTGGATAAAGCACCCGGGTCTGAAAGCATATAACCCTCGCATATAGCACCTGGGCTCACGGGTTGGCAGTCCAACCATTTTTCCGGAAAAGAACACCCTCTTGCGGTGGATCAGACCGTTGGTGTTCGTGAAATGCACAACTGTAGTGGCGATCAATGTAATATACTCAGCGATCATCCATCGGCAACCAGCCGACAATCCTGCCCCTCCAGGGCCCATCGACCACGTGGGTCATCAAGTAACCAGAAGAACCAAGGTACCATGTACAGACTGTGACTGACCAAAAATGTCCAAAGTACAGAAAGTGACTGACCAACCAGGTCTCAAGTATGTGAAGTATCTGACCAACCAGGTTCCCAAGTATGCAAAGTATCTGACCAACCAGGTCCCCAAGTAAGAATGTAACTGGTGGAAGCTACTCTACTCCTACATGTAGTGCAAAACCAGGAACTACTGAGCAGAGTAAGAATAAAAGTAATACGATGCACGAGTATGTAATAAGCAAAGTAAAGGCAAGGGTGAAGGAATCGTCACCAAGCTTGCACCACTGAACCGACGGCAACCTGTGATACCCACCTGTATACGTGTGCGGAAGTCGATCTGCTGACTGCTGAGCACCCGAACCTATAAAAGGTCCCTCGGGTTAGAATCCAAACCCTCGTCTTAAGTTCTACTAACTACATGGTCCCATTCATAAACCCACGGGACTCGGTTTCTCAAAATCGATCGCCGAAACGTCTGGAAGTTTCGAAAACTGTGTCGGAGCTCCGCCGGAAGCCACAAGTTATCCCGAAACTTTCCGAATATAATATAAGTCATCCGCTGTCACTAGATACCCAATTTAGTGTAACCAAAACAGCGGTGATGCCCTCGCAACTAGAAACGATGATTGTTGCACAATCGTTCCGATCCAGGTTCCCGTAAGCGTCGGATTTGACACCGGAACCCCAAGTCGCTCACCCTATGTTTCTGAACTCTCGAAACCACGTGGGTGACCAGCCAACAAGGCTTAGCGACGTCGCAAATACCCTACAACAATTGCCGGAAGAATTCCGAGCCGAAATAACGTTCCGTCGGCGAATTTCGCCGCAAAACGCTCCGAAAATCACTTTTGATTTTCTGTAATTATTTGGGACCTTGGACGATCAGTCCAGAGGTTACCCACAGTATCCCTACGCTGTCTACAGCGACCACAAATTTTAAAATTGCATAAAAGCCCCTGTAGTTAAAATCGCATTATTTCATGCGATTTAGGGCTTTTATGGACCGTGCACGCAAACCAGTGCTCTATAAATCCCATAATCGCTCTCGCTGTAAGTTTTCGACATGCCGAAAACCGTGCTCACCTTTCGGAGCACTGTCGGACTTCGTAGCACGCGCAACGACGTCTTTTGCATATTAGACGGGGGTTTTTAGAAAACCCTAGCCGTTATCTTTCCTCTCCTCTCTCTTCCATATTCTAGCGAGAACGACGTCTTTTGCAAGGGAGCTTGCACCCCGGTGAGGACATCGATCAAATCTAAAACCTCGTGTGGATACCTATAGAGGCCGGACGCGTGTGCGACTTCAAGAGAACCGGATTCCACGATCATCAAATTGAGGTGAAGATTTATCCGCGAAAAAAGTAAAGATTCGATCTTACTTTTCTCCTTTAATCTTAAATAACATGAGGGATCCTAATTGCGTGGTTTTGAGATTGGATCTCGAGAGTTTTCAAAATCAAATTTATTTGATTTCTTTCTGCTGCGTTTTTACCATACGTAATTTTCTTACACTTTACATATCCCGGAACTAAGATTATGGCCAATAAAACTATTTTTTCAAACTAAAAAATAAACAAGGACTGCTGCTTATAAAACGAATCTTCAAAGTAGGATCAAAGCTTAAAAACTATTCTTTAAATAAGTCTGATAATGAAACAAAAATATTTTGATCTTGCATGCAATAAAATCAATAAAAAATATAGTTGTTTCAAGCTCCGTATAAAACTTAAAAATAGTTTGTTTTAGCGACATCAGCTTTCGACCAGACGTGGAAGTACCTAATTTGTAGCCTGCTTTAACATAATGCTTTCAATTTTTGGGATTCTAATGCTTTTCAGTGATGTTGTTTTGTTAAGTCGCCGTGCTTTCATTTGGGATAGCAGAATACTGTTTGTTAAGCTGCTAAAATTTTATTTGGAATTCCGGAGATCTGCTAAAATTTTATTTGGAATTCCGGAGATATGCGTCGAATACAATAAGAATGTGTAAAAAAAAAGTATTCAAATGCAGAAAAGATATCATACAAATATTGTATAGATCGTGACGATCGGAAAAATGAAAAACATATCCTTATGCATGTTTTCCCGACAGTTTTTTGACCATTAGAATTAAGTAATCATCCGTACAAAATTAAACCCAGCAAATTTTCAACATATATAAAACTTTTACTTTTAGAACTAAGAACTAATTAAAGTTTCCATCAAAGTTTCCTAACACAACTAAAGATCAAAAAACTGTTTTATTTGCTATAAGGCTACGTTTGGTACTGTTGTCATTTTTCTCCTTTTTATATATAGAAAAAAAAAATACTCACAATCAGATGTGAATGAGCTTTTCTACTCTTGTTAGAGGGTGTTTGATTTGAACAGACAATTCACAACATTAATATAACAGACAATTCACAACATTAAAAACTCGTCAAAAAGAGTAACTACTCATAAATCTTAAGGGTTACCACTCTCTCTCTCTCTCTCTCACACACACACACATTCTCCGAATTTTTCTATTTTAGTGCCAAAATCTTTGGAATTCAAAGGCCAAAGAAACCAAGCTCACTGGCTCTCTCCTTCTCGAAGGTCTCGAAATACTGATAGATAATCGTCACCGCAAGAAGAATACCGGTCCCGGAACCGATCGCCCCCATGAAATCAGCTAAGACAGTCAATGCGCCAATGCACATTCCGCCAAAGGCTGCAGCAGTAGGGATGTATCGGTTCAGTTCCTTCTGCAAGTTCGACTCGCGGTGTCCAGGCATCACCATTTGTTGTTCCTGTTAAAGGGGCAGGGGTGAGGGATATACAAGGGAGCGTCAATGCGAAGTTAATGGTATGTAAGGGATAACTAAAAATTTAAACATTGAACTCGCCCTTGGGGAGCTTCTACTATAGAAATCTATCCATAAGCTTGACTTAATTTCACTTTCATCCTCAATGTTGCAGTGTGAACAAATCACAAAATAGTCTCATCCATATTTCGATTTTGTGTGCAGTTTTCCAAATTTAACAAAGGTGGTGCTGTCGTTTTGCCTTTTCTTTTGATGATAGAGTGACATAAAGTCAAGGCTGTTCGATAGGACAAACTTCAGGGAATTAAATCTTACAAATGAAGAGGAAACTTTGATAACTAGTTATTCTGGGATAAGCGAGAATAAGTGTAAAATTGTGTTTAGTCTAAGATTCTCTTATTCCTTGGAATAGTTTAAGTAATAAACAATTAAAGATTATTTTTAGTACATTATATATTTAACATATTTATTACCTTATAAAATATTTAATATTATATTATGGTGTTTTATAGATTAATATATAATATAAAATTAACAATATAATATAATAATCATAATAATAGTAGCAGCAGCTAGTTGTAGTAGCAGTAGTAATAATAATAATGTCTTTAACATGGTAAGTTAGGCTCCATCTAGTTAGTCTGATTCTGGAAACAGATCAAAATGGGTTGCCTCCGATTTCTAACGAAGCAAATACACCCTAGGGCACAAAATAATGAATGGGATTGTGGCACAAACACTCTGATGTTTGCCAATTCTTGGTAGATCGGAATGGAATTGGATACTGCAGATAAAGTAGAGATCACCACTCCGCAAAACTGAAATGCTTTTTTCCCACTGGTTTCTTTCTAGGGACAAGATATTTTAATATATCTAAATATTATATTATATATAATATAATGATACATTTATATTACTTTAATTATCTTTAATAAGCTAAGTTTAGACGTTGAGAATAGTCCTATTCCTCTAAAAAGGGAATAGTTATTTCTGGG
This sequence comes from Aechmea fasciata, assembly GCA_025177825.1. Lineage (NCBI taxonomy): Eukaryota > Viridiplantae > Streptophyta > Magnoliopsida > Poales > Bromeliaceae > Aechmea > Aechmea fasciata. The sequence continues at coordinate 4,335,812 of CM045935.1, forward strand.
TGTTCTGGGATTTCCTAGAATAACCTGGTTTGCCAGAATAGTAAGGGTAACTTTTGTTGTCCCTGATTTATTCCGAAACCAAACATAGCCTTAATGCAGGGTTATACAAAAAGTTCAGAACCTAATATCAGGAAAAGAACACAATTCATAATTGCCACGCATTACATTTCCCAAATTTACAAAATAGAGTTGTTTCTTTCCTAGAAGAAAAGGCCTTAAAGCTACCAGACACTACTAAACCAGCCAAGTTCTAAAACTGCAACTTTCTCCTTTTAAAGCATATATATATATAAAGTGTTTATTCAGCCAGGTTTCTACGATAGCCCCCTCACTCGAGAAGCAAAAATCAGGCATATGGCCAACTAAAGTTTTGCAACTCCTTTCATAAGAAGTCGAGAGGAGCTTTTCGCTTCGAAAGCAGGGGGCCAAATATAAAGCTTCTGTTTCTAGATGAAGCAGAAGGCAATGGAAGGGGCTTTAATGAAAAAGCTGTTCGAGCTCGTCAATCAATTTAATCAAACTGTTGTTTCTAAGATCTGGAGATGATCCAAAAGTATGTTGCTCAAAACACAGCTAAAATATGCTGCTTAAAATCAAAACAAAAAATGCAATTTATATTATAAAGTTTCCAAAAGATATGAACATAACCTCATATGCTCACCAATGGCCTTGAAAACTTAAAGCTGTAATGTAACCAAGTATAATGAAGAGATATGGAATTATGTATGCGTGTGTACCTTAAGCTGCTTGGCCACATCTCTTGCTGATGATCCAGAAACTTCTATCCAAGTCTTTGAAAAAGCGCACATGCTGAGAGCATAAAAACTATGTAGAAAAGTGCGTGAAATGGATCTGCAGCCATATCTGCCAAGCTACATGACACAATACCCAACAGTACTAGGTTAAGTAACAGCACTAAAACTGTATAAATATATATAATACAGCACAGTAAGAACATAAAAGAAATTATAGAGCACAAAAACCAACAATACTATATTAAACAACAAGTGAAAGAATTTATGAGAGAGAAAATGCATGAAAAGACTTAATAACCTTGACGGTGCTGTAATATAGTAAGCGATGCCACCAACAGGAACAGACTGACCAGAGTACTCGGATTCCTTCCACTTGCCCAGTAGATTTACAAGGAAATTTCCACTATATTTCCTGTATAATAACTGCATCAAACATAAAAAGTTAATAATTTTTCCCAGTAAAATAACGATAGAAACCACACATAGTTCACCTGAAGTATGGTGTTAACTCCTAATTATTTTCTATTTTAGTATCTAATATTACCTCACTGCAAGAAGTCAACAACTGTTTTAACTTTTTTTTAAAACAGAATATTCTCTAATATAAACAGAATATTCTGTAACTTTTTGATGGAAATCATTAAGTTCTAACAGAACTTACTGAGTTTTATGAATTCAAAACTAATGAAAGGTTGGTAATAAAATCAAAACTTAAAAAGTTCAGGGACCTATTTCAAAATGAACTATAAGACAGATAAGTTCTGTTATGTCTTTTACCAAATATAAAGGTCAGAATAAATTTCACTGAAGGACGAAGTAAATTTAAATTCAACACAATTTGACATTGGGAAAAAAAAATACCTGGGAGATGAAGTAGAGGTTTGAAACCAAGGCAGACTGTAGAATGATGGGCATATTGGAAGTATAAAACAGCTTAATGGGGTAAGAGCCTTGTTGCCCTCGAGCATTTTTGGATCTAACAGGAAGTACTACACGGAACCCTTGGAAATAGATAACAATAAGGAAAACTAAGACAGTTGCAAGCAAGTTGGTCACATTGGGGAGATTTTGGCGGTAAAACGCTTCACGAAGGGCTCGAACTTTGTCTGTGCGAGTGATCAAAAGATGGAATAGGGCGATAACTGCACCCTCAAATTCAGCGCCACGACCGCTATTTATGGTTGTTGGGCTAAATGCCTTCCAAATAATATTCTCACTGCATAATATGGTAAAATTAGGAATTCAGGATAATATGTTATATTCCAAATGAAGATGAATATAAGAAATACTTTTTAGACACTTACACATATATCCCATGCAAAATTTCTATTTACAAATATATCCCTACAAAATATTAATCCAAACTACCAAACCCCCCTTCAAACAAAAAAACATTCAAAAAAAAGATGGAAAAATACTTTTGAGATGTTTCATACATATATCCTCCGCTGCAAGTACGAAAATGAGATGTATCGCTGAGATATTTCTACATGCATCCCCTGCCAATTGTTATATACATATATATCCTGCAAAATATAAATCACCCCCAAACACCCGAAAAGGCGGGGGGGGTTTGTGGGGGGGTGGAGTTGGATAAAAAGAAGGAAAGGATATTCAACTTGAGAAAAGTCAATTTTCTAGGAAACCACACTTTCACTACGCAGATATCAAATTAATGTATATAGATGATTCTGCAGGGATATACAGGCAAAAGCCCCTTATTATTTCAAAACTTACCAGATATTGGTAGCAATGAATAGAGAGATGCCAGACCCAAGACCATATCCTTTCTGGAGGAGTTCATCCAAGCAAATGACAATAATGCCAGCAAAGAAAAGTTGCAGTATTATGAGAATAGCATTGCCAGTTCCCAGTTGGCTGACACTACCATACATCCCAGATAAAACATAGGCAACTGCTTCCCCAATAGCAATCAGAATTCCAAGCAATTTCTGTGCACCATTTCTGAAAATGTACATAAAATTAGCATCAGGAAACTTGATTAGCTCAACTTGTTACCACAAGCACACTTTCAAAATAATAAAGGACATAGCTATTCCAACCAAGAAAAAGTACAACCCAACTCAAAAGGAAAACAAGCTAAAGTTCACATGCATTCAACACTTCTTATTGATTAAGAAAATACACAATATAGAATTCATGATTCGCCTTTCTACCGAGCTAAATAGACAGAAGAAATAACCTTTACATAGAAGCATTCATAACATACGCACCTAAACGATGAAGTCAATTATCAGTATAATACCACAAGAGGGAGGTAATAACATTGAGAAATTTATGAGATCATTTTCATGTTATAATGACTGCTCTGAATGCTCAAATGACATCAGAAAACTTTGTGTCAATCCTTATCATAAATTGGACCTTCCCATAGAAGTTGATTATTTCAATATCCCCAACTATGACAGAAAAAGAAGAATCACATAACTAAACTAGCCAATATAACTCCTCTAGTTGTTAAGGTCGTATATTATATTATAATAATAGTATAAACAAAATTTCCAAATGTTGAAATATTTGATATTTAAATTGTGTTTGATAAACAATGAGATAATGGACACATGCTCCAGCAAAGTAACTATTTCCTTTTTTTATTTTCTCACTAAGAAAAAATAATGCCTCCAGCTCCAGAAGAACAAGCTGTTACAATAACAGACCAGACAAAAAAGATTAAAATACTAGAGACAATTCACTATGAACATCAAAGCACTATATTAAGACAAAGAAGTGATGCTGATTCATATATCACAATATACTACATTCTTGAGAAAGGAATATATGTACTAATTGACAAAAGAATGTTCAGAAAAAAAAACAAAAGAGCATATAATTACGAGAATTACTATTGTTCCTTCTGTTGACCATATTAGTTATCAATAATAGCATAATTCAAATGGATAATTACCACATGTAATTTGCTAACTGGCTTGTGCCTTTTTCAAGATCTCTACCAAAGAACAAACATTTAACCAGCATTCCACTTATTAAAACCTTCCATATCTAAGCAAGAAATACTCACAACAGTGCACGATCCTCTCTCACACTGTTATCAACTTCAATGATCTTCGACCCTACTAACAATTGCATCACCATACCAGATGTCACGATTGGAGTGATCCCTAGCTCCATCACAGTTCCACGGTTTGAAGCAAGAATAACACGCATCCAGTAAAAAGGGTCAGCCCCAGTAGTGGAGTGGATGCCATACAGGGGAAGTTGACTGCAAACAAGGAAGATGAAAAGCGAGATCACTGTGTAGATCACTTTTTCCCTGAATGGAATTTTCCGGTCAGCACTCTGAACTTCAGGCAAGAATGCCAAAAAAGGCCTAACAAGATGAAGTACTCTGAAGCCTCCAGCCATTTTCCTGCACCGAGGATGAAATAATCACAATAAACAAATAACTAATATGCAGGCTGTCAAGCCCTTGAGAAAAACAAACCAGAAAAAGACAAAAAAGAAGAAACCATGAAGCATAAAACTAAAAGTAAAAGAAACCATATTAAGGAAATTTTAGCTATTTCAGTGTTCTAAAAAGTGGCCACTATGACTGCTATAGAACTTTTAATGGGTAAACACTATGCTATGCTATTAAAAAAGGAATATAGCGGACTAGAATCATAGGGGCCGCTATAGCATCCGCTGTAGCGTGACCAAAAAGGGTCCATTTTACACCTCAATTTTTTAAAGATTCTACGGATTGATCAAGTCCTAAAATCACTAAAATATTAAAAAATTATCCTATTAGAAGAAATATAGTAGAGTACGAGGGGAACTATTCAACCATTTTTTAACAAGAAACAATATGAAAACTACGATTTTATTCATGTGGGGAGAAAAGCAACATGGCAACAACACATGTTTACAGGTGGCCATTAAGGATCACCGTGACAAAGGTTCACTATGCTAAGTAGAAATACTGTTTGGAGTATAAATGTACAGAAACTAAGAGTGTTATACTTCTATATTTGGAACTAATATATTATTGCTATCATTTTAAAAAGAATTGCAGTTAGCAATACAAGCATTTAAATAATTTACTATAAATCCCGGTATGAGTTCATGCGGCTGCTATGGCGCCCGCTATCCACTTTAATAACCCCCAAATGCTATGTACCCGCTATCCGCTATTTACAACCTTGAGCTCTTTGATTAAGGACAGTTTGCAAAAGAAGAGTAAAAACTAATACACTTATCTTCCAATTTGGAATGAAGAAAAATAAGCTTAGCGGAAACATCGAATATATGTATATCAAGTATATCATGTAGTGAATGCCACAGCAATATAGTTTCAAATAGGTATAGAAGGAGCAAAGGATAATCCTTCTGATTAGATCATCTTTAAGGAATATACCCATCTGATGGCTTGAAGGCCTAAACAAAGTTTGCCAGGTCATGCAAAAGTATTCAACAAGAACAGTTTTTGACAGTTAATACCAAATTTTCATATGCCCACAGGGAGATACAGTTAGCCCCATTTTCTTCTTTCAAATAGATTGTTATCAACTAAAAAAAAAAAAAAGGCAACTATCAACGTGAACAAGTAAAAAATGCTAACAGTTGATGAACATCCTTCAAGTCATGAAAGGAACTGGAGAGTATTGCATGTGTCAAATATTAGTTAATGACATTCAGAATTCGCAGATGAACATGCTTTTGAGCATGAAACAAACTGCATATATATATATATATATATATATATATATATATATATATATATATATATATATATATATATATATATATATATATATATATATATATATATACACAAATGAACTTAGCAGTTATCAAATGAATTACAAAAAAAATTCTAGATATTAAGAATATTAGAATGAGGAGAAAAACAAGGAAAGCCAGAAATAAGCACAAAAAGTCATAACACACATGACTACCAAATTTTGACAGGACCTCATTCTTGAAAGTGAGAGAAGAAAAATCAAATCAGACAAGCCAATCTAGCAAAACTTTCATCAATGTAATCAATAACAAAGAGAGAAACTCAGAATAACGCCTAAACACTACATGTTCAAATCAGTTCTTCTCCAGTATCAACAAAAACAATCCAACATAACTATAGAGGAAAAAAATTAGCTAAATATGCACGGAGACCTTTTCAATTACAGGGTCAATTTGATGTAGGCCCTCCAACGTTATTTTACTCAATTGACACACCCTTCAGTTTTTCATTTGAATTATTTTCTGCGGATTCATTAAAATTAACGGCTACATTAGCTATCAGTTATTAACAATTAACAAAATCCATAGCTCCATTAGCCATTAAAGCCATGAGAATAATTAAATTCAATTAATCACCATTAGATTTAACAAATTAACAATTTAATCAATGAACTAAACTCAAAAAATCGAAAGTTGAGCTAGTATCAACCAGAAGAAAAATGGCCGACGGGTCTTCAAAATAACCTGTAGTTGATGGGGCCTCCGTGAACATTAACCGAAAAAACAATATAAAAGCCCAATAAAACAAAAGGAACAAAAACAGAAACACGGAGAGGGTTCAAAGATATGCACAAAAAAATCGTGCTTCCCTGCTCAATAAGAAACAGCCATTATTGGAATTGATCAATTATCTTTTCTTTTCAAGTAGCAGTGAAATCGCATGGACAAATATGGAAAAATCCAAATAAATCACCCAACAAACAAGAGACAATAACTGCAGGATGAACAATATACTACACACTTCATCTAATCTTCTAAGAAGCTCACCGGATTTACATTTGCCAAGCCAATAAATCAGAACTAAGCAAATATTTTCACTACTTGAACTACGCAAATAAGATCATCAAAAGAAAAAATAAAAAACAAAAAAAATTCGAAACATATCAAAATTGGTGAAACATTAATCTATATAAACAGAGAAGATTGATCATGATGTGGGCAAAAAGATGCAAAAGCATTTGCTGTCACAAGTTAACATCCATCAGTGCCTCACAACACGTTATCATAAGAACTACAAATCCGAAACATACCTTCCCTCCGAAACCGCCCTCCCGAATCCTACGAAGGGAGCGCCTCTCAAAGAGCTCTTCAAACCCTAACCCTAACCCTAGACCATCGCGCTCGTCATCCCGGTCTAAGAATTAGGCCCTGTAGAAGATGGAGACGACGATGAAACTGTTGGCTAGGGCGTGGCGGAGCTTCTGCGCGTCGATGGGCTCGACGTGGCCGCAGGAGAGGAGGAGGGGATCGAGATGGAATGGGTTCGTGGAGATGGTGATCGGAGAGGGGTTTCGTCTAGGTAGGGTTACGGGGGTTTCTTGAGGGGCGAAATGGGAGATGAACTCGTGATTTCTCTTTTTTTTTTTTTTTTTTTTTTTTTTTTTTTTTTCTTTTATGTAATTGGGCTGAGTAGTGTACGTTGGACTTTTAATTGGGTGTTTTTGTAATGGGATGGATGGGCGGGTTGAGTAGGAATAAGAATGGGCTTTATATTTGGGCCGGGCCTTGGTGGATTTTGTTAGAAGGTTTTGGACTTAAATGGAACAATTGCATAAAAGTGTCCTAAAAATGTGTCCCTATAACCTAGTTTTGTTAGAGTGAGTGTTTACTATGTCTTGAAGTCGAGTGTAATGCTCGGTAAAGTTTTCATTCTTTTTCATATGAATAGAATAAAAACGACTAGTCAACATTTGTAACTTTTGAACTTTTACTAAACTTGTTCCCTTGTGGGTGATTTGTAAAGTGTCCCAAATTTTCTTAACGGTTTCACACGCCGACACCCGAGAAAATTCGGATAACCATCTTTGGGAGTTGTTATACTTGCTCTTTGAAAGTATCACTGTCCTGACTTGCTAAAGATTTCCTTCGTGATAATGATCAATAATGTACACATTAACGTTAGGTACCTTTTGCCACGACAGCATCAAACAATCATACTTTTCAAATAGTTCCAGCTAGAATAGCAATTGATAGTGAAATTGCAGTTACCATTGAACATACTTGAAAAACTTGTCTAACGTTCATTAAATGTACCAATTCACAACCTTATATTTATAGCAGAACCCTGCGATTCCATAAAGGATCAGTAATTACTTTCGTAGTTAGTGGGTTGCATGTGAAATGCGGATGGAATGCAAACACGATCCTGTGCTGATTGTGTCCTTCACCATCTGACTAATGTAAAAAGTATGATAGAAACACCGGCATCTAAAAGAGAAAATTCTATGAAGAAAATGATGATAAGGATTTTGATACTTTTTACATTCCACCACTGGTACCCAACCAACAAGTTTAAAGCAGTAGGATGAGAAAAATAGTACAGTAAAAGAGAATGATACATGAGTCGTTCTGCATTGAAACAACCATTGCAAAAGAAAATATACATGAGTCGTTATGCATTCTAGCTCAATTTTATATATATATATATATATATATATATATATATATATATATATATATATATATATATATATATATATATAGAACTAGAATACTATCGGTAGTAAAACGACCGTTTTACTACCGATTTGTTTTCGATGATAGAGCTTCCAAATCGACGATCGACTCCGTTGAACATGATCTATATCATTTGAAGTGTTTAGAAATCAAATTTCAAATCTTTTCGACTTCATTTGCCTAATGATCAAATGGTTTCAAAATTTATAATTTTAATGGTCGATAAGAGGCGTTTTCTCGTTTAACGGCGTAAAGATATCCAAATCAATTGAATTTTTGTTAGAAAATTCTTTAAACTATTTAAAACAAGATCTATACTCTTGATCTTGATTACAAGACTCCTATTATCATTTTTTAAAGAGTATTCATTTTCACTGCTCATTTTTATGTCCACTTGATGGATAAAAGAACAATATCGAAAGTGCGTGAAATTTGATTTCTAAGTAGTTTAAATAGTTTAGATCATATTTAACTGAGCCGATCATCAATTTGGAAGCTCTATCATCGAAAGCAAATCGGTAGTAAAACGACCGTTTTACTACCGATAGTATTCTAGTTCAACTCTATATATATATATATATATATATATATATATATATATATGGGTCAAATGCATACGTGTCCCTCGCAAACATAGTCAATTGCGGAAATATCCCCGCAAAAGCGAAACTAGGTGAGATGTCCCCGCAAAAGTCCAAAAGTATGCATATATGTCCCCGCCGTGCCTTTTGCAGGGACATATCTCGCAAAAATATTCCCGCAGATATGTCCCCGCAAAAGGCACGCAGGGATATATCTCGCATACTTTTAGAATTTTGGACATCTCACCTAGTTTCGCTTTGCAGAATATTTTCGTAATTGACTATGTTTGAGGACTCGTATGTAAATAACCCTATATATATATATAGTAGGTCTTGTGTGCTATTAGAGCACGGAGGCCTCCGTGCTCCTAAGCCGTTTTCGATGATGGAGCTTCCGAATCGACGATCGGCTCCGTTAGATTTGATCTAGCGTATTTGAAGTTTCTAGAAAATAATTTTTGCGATTTTTCGATATCATTTACCTAGCAATCGAAAGGATTCAAAATCAATAATTTTTAACGGCTGAAAATAAAAATTTTATAAAAAGTGGTGATATAGCACTAAAATTTTCGATCGTAAATATTGATCTTGTGGTAGATAATATAAAAAAGTTTCTATCAAAATTTCATCCGATTTGAATGCTTCTACACCGTTAAACTTGAAAACGGTAGATATCAACAATTAAAAATTATTGATTTTGAATCCTTTTGATCACAAGGTAAATGATATAAAAAAATCGTCAATTTTTTTTTCTAGAAACGTCAAATACGCTAGATCAAGTCTAGAGCCGATCTTCGATTCGAAAGCTCCATCATCGAAAATGGCTTAGAGCACGGAGGCCTCCGTGCTCCTAATAAAGACACAAGACCTACTATATATATATATATATATATATATATATATATATATATATATATATATATATATATATATATAGATATATAGAGAGAGAGAGAGAGAGAGAGAGAGAGAGTTGAGCTAGAATACTATCGATAGCAAATGGGCTCCGTTGTTACCCATTTATTTTCGATGATACAACCTCCAAATTGACGATCGGCATCGTTGAACATGATCTATACCACTTGAAGTGTTTAGAAATCAAATTTCATATCTTTTCGGCATCATTTGTTTAATGATTAAAAGGTTTCAAATTTTGTAGTTTTAATGGTCGATATGAGGCGTTTTCTCGTTTTACGGCGTAAAGATATACAAATCAATTGAATTTTTGTTAGAAAATTCTTTAAACTATTCAAAACAAGATCTATACTCTTGATCTTGATTACAAGACTTCTATCATTATTTTTTAAAAAATATTCATTTTCAGCCGTTTATTTTTGTGTCAACTCGATAGATAAGAGAACAATATCGAAAATGTATGAAATTTGATGTCTAAACACTTCGAGTGGTATAGATCATGTTCAACGGTGCTGATCGTCGATTTAGAGGCTCCATCATCGAAAACAAATATAGGCTCCATCACCGAAAACAAATAAATTTCATAATTTTTCGAAATCATAATAAAACTCATCAAGTTGGCCTAAAATGAATGGTCAAAATCGAACGACGTCCTAAAAATAGATGATCGGGTGCTTCAATTTAAGTTCGGGGTTATTAATCTTTATCAAGATGGTGAACAGAATTTCCTATTAAAAATTCAACCTAATCCAATTTATTTATACTATTAAACTAGCAAGTATTCCATATCGGCCGTTAAAAATTATCAATTTGTGATCTTTTGATCGTAAGGTAAATGATGTCGAAAAATTATGATATTTGATTTTATATATATATATATATATATATATATATATATATATGTAGAGAGAGAGAGAGAGAGAGAGAGAGAGAGAGAGTCCAGTTGAGATATTATCAATAGCACCAAATATTTTGTACTATCGAGTTTTCCGCCGTTAGATTTAACCTTTTGACTGTTTTCACCCGTAAGATTATATTATTTAACCAATAACTCACTCAACTCTATGGGGCCCATCATTATAACCGTACATTTTTTTTATCCAATGACCGACAATCTAATAGCACCAATAGCTTGGTACTATTGATAGTATTCCAGCCTATTTCTATATATATATATATATATATATATATATATATATATAGAGAGAGAGAGAGAATATATAGAGAGAGAGAGTTGAGTCGGAATACTATCGAAAGCAAACGGCTCCGTTGCCACCCATTTGTTTTCGATAATGGAACCTCCAAATCGACGATCGCATCGTTGAATATGATCTATACCACTTGAAGTGTTTAGAAATCAAATTTCAAATATTTTCGACATCATTTGCCTAATTATTAAAGAGTTTCAAAATTTATAATTTTAATAGTCGATATTAGGTGTTTTTTCGTTTAACAATGTAAAAATATCCAAATCAATTGAATTTTTGTTAGAAAATTCTTTAAACTATTTAAAACAAGATCTATATTCTTGATCATGATTACAAGACTCCTATTATTATTTTTTGAAGAATATTTATTATCAGTCGTTCATTTCTGTGTCCACTCGATGAATAAGAGAACAATATTAAAAAATGTATAAAATTTGATTTCTAAAAGCGTGTGTGTATGTGTGTGTGAGTGTGTAACTACATACATACATATATATATATATATATATATATATATATATATATATATATATATATATATATATAAAGAGAGACCGTTTGCCTTCAAGCATGAAATAGAATTTTATTCCAAGCCAAAATAGCAATAATTCATTTTATTTGTTGATGATGAAAGACAAAACAAACAAAGGAGATGATTATTTCCATTACTATTCCAATCCATTCCAACTGTTACCTATTTTGACTCCGATCATGAACTTTATGTTAGATATATGCCCTAGAAGCCAATATGGTCGACACATGTATTTTTTCTAGGACATAATTTTGTATTTGATTTTAAAATATTATGAATTAATTAGGGTTCTTATTTTCATTCATGTTGTGTATGTGTCCATGAATCGCCCAAGGAATTAATAAGATAATGACATATATTCTCAAGAGTTGAGAATTTGAGACATATGTCATTGGTGGTTAATTCCTAAATGCTCCCGATCAATGGATCATCACGGGGACAGTGATTGATCTGGTGAGATTGGTGCATAGGTCGCTTCCCTTTTGGGTAGACGGGTCTCGAGTCGACAGTGTGGAGACACTGAAGCGAATATGCAGGTGGTTGTTAGAGAACAAGGGTACCGAGCGTGACCAACACGAGAAGTCATTTGGATGTCTACTCACTCGTCAGTGACTTACTCAATGTTGCAGTAGTGTGACTGATCCTCTGACCTGCGGTGCCTCGGCTATTCACAATGAGGTTACTGTAGTTTGACTATACATACACTTGGTCCCTAGCCATTCGGGTCCATGCGGTGCATGTTGGCTGCAGTAGGTTCATTGTAGGAATAGGGTGCGCACTTAGATGGAATCTATCTCCCTTGGTAGATAGGGGCGTTAGTGTGATGCCCCAACTTCCCAGGGGGTCACCCATCCTAGAACTACTCCCGTCCTAGCACGCTTAACTCTCTTAACCTCTTGGGCCTTGCCACCACCCAAAATGCTTAAGCCGGGTTAAGAGTTTAGCCCTATTATATCTCATATATAGGACAATCTGGGGTCTCACAGTCTCCCCTCCTTTAAGCCCTGACGTCCTCGTCAAGCTCAGACTCACAAGTACCAGGCGATGTGAGACTCGTCTCGCTAGCCCGTCATCCAGACCCTGGCTCAGCCGAGACTCATCTCACACTTCCGGCTGTTAATTGGCTCTGATACCATCCGTGACGATCCAGCCCACTAGCAACAATAACTCATTAGGCCCAACCACCGGCAAAAAATGCTTAAGTCCAGTTATTATTACTAATGTCTAAGTCTCTTATAAACCCAATGACAACCCCATTCCCATCCGATGTGGGATTATTCGGGTGTCACAAACTCCCCCCGTTAAGGGGCTGACATCCTCGTCAGTCCAATCACACACAACCCAAGATCACCAGGCGATGTGAGACTCATCTCGCTAGCCCGTCATCCAGACCCTGGCTCAGCCGAGACTCGCCACACATGTCCAGCTGGTGAACCGGCTTTGATACCAAATGTAACGACCCAGCCCACTAGCAACAATAACTCGTTGGGCCAACCACCGGCCCAAAATGCTTAAGTCCAGTTATTATTACTAGTGTCTAAGTCTATTATAAACCCAATGACAACCCCTTTCCCATCCGATGTGGGACTATTGGGGTGTCGCGTACTCCTCGTTAAGGCAATCGACGTCCTCGTCGATCCAATCACACACATCCAAGATCACTGTGCTATGTGAGACTCGTCTCACTAGCCCGTCATCCAGACCCTGGCTCAGCCGATACTCGCCACACATGTCCAGCTGGTGAACCGGCTCTGATACTAAATGTAACGACCCAGCCCACTAGCAACAATAACTCGTTGGACCCAACCACCGACCAAAGATGCTTAAGCCCAGTTATTATTACTAGTGTCTAAGTCTCATATAAATCCAATGACAAACCCATTCCCATCCGATGTGGGACCGTTAAGGCCCTGACGTCCTCGTCAGTCCAATCACACACACAGCCCAAGATCACCAGGCTATGTGAGACTCGTCTCGCTAGCCCGTCATCCAGACCCTGGCTCAGCCAAGACTCGCCACACATGTCCAGCTGGTGAACCGGCTCTGATACCAAATGTAACGACCCAGCCCACAAGCAATAATAACTCGTTGGGCCCAACTACCGGCCCAAAATGCTTAAGCCCAGTTATTATTACTAGTGTCTAAGTCTCCGTTAAGGCCCCGACGTCCTCGTCAGTCCAATCACACACACAGCCCAAGATCACCAGGCTATGTGAGACTCGTCTCGCTAGCTCGTCATCCAGACCCTGGCTCAGCCGAGACTCGTCACACATGTCTAGCTGGTGAACCGGCTCTGATACCAAATGTAACGACCCAGCCCACTAGCAACAATAACTCGTTGGGCCCAACCACCGGCCCAAAATGCTTAAGCCTAGTTATTATTCAGCCCACTAGCAACAATAACTCGTTGGGCCCAACCACCGGCCCAAAATGCTTTAACGGGGGGAGTTTATGACATCTGTGATGCCCCAACTTCCCAGGAGGTCACCCATTCTAGGACTACTCCCGTCCTAGCACGCTTAACTCTCTTAACCTCTTGGGCCTTGCCACCACCCAAAATGCTTAAGCCGGGTTAAGAGTTTAGCCCTATTATATCTCATATATAGGACTATCTGGGGTCTCACAATCTCCCCATCTTTAAGGCCTGACGTCCTCGTCAGGCTCAGATTCACAAGTACCAGGCGATGTGAGATTCGTCTCGCTAGCCCGTCATCCAGACCCTGGCTCAGCCGAGACTCATCTCACACTTCCGGCTGGTAATTGGCTCTGATACCATCTGTGATGCCCCAACTTCCCAGGGGTTCACCCATCCTAGGACTACTCCCGTCCTAGCACGCTTAACTCTCTTAACCTCTTGGGCCTTGCCACCACCCAAAATGCTTAAACCGGGTTAAGAGTTTAGCCCTATTATATCTCATATATAGGACTATCTAGGGTCTCACAGTTAGTCCTATGTGATTTATGAGACCGAGTTTAGAAGACCTTGGCCATGGCAGAGTTGATAGCGGAAAAGGGTTTCCGATATTAGAAACTCGAGTCGAATAAATTTAACTTATGACAGGCGATGGGGTTTGACGAGTTATTCCATAACCTCCTTCTAGTCGGGACTCATGATAGAAGAATTGTATCACACGGTAACTGTACCAAGAGATTCAGTATTCTATTCTACTGGAATGCCACTACATGCTGCTAGGCGTCATTGGTGGATTGTGAGACTCATGAGGATTGTCTAGATGATCGATAATTCTCATTGGGATGAGTTGGAATTGTTCCGATCCACTGAAAGGGGTTTCAGTGATATTGTTGATAGTGATCAAAATATATCTCACTACCAGATAGAATAGAACCTATGGGGTCACACACATAAGAGGTTGTGATTGATCGGATAGCTAGATCGCGATTATTTAATTGCCGGAGGACCTAATTGTCAATATGTTGATAATTGGACTAATTTGTAATTGTTATAAATTAGTGGTATTAAAGTGTAAATGTTACAAGAGAGGACTTACTAATAGTTAGTAAATTATAAGAGGACTTATGTGCAAATATTGTATTATTAATTTAATAAGATCAAATTAATATAAAGTCGAATCAAATTAGGATTTGATCGATCTAACCAATTAAGGAAAGGATAAATTTAAATATAGATTTGTACTTATTCTTAATTGTCATTATATTATTAGAAGTAGGATTATATTCCTCTATATAATAGACGGGGGTTTTTAGAAAACCCTAGCCGTTATCTTTTCTCTCCTCTCTCTTCCATATTCTAGCAAGAACGACGTCTTTTGCAAGGGAGCTAACACCCCGGTGAGGACATCGATCAAATCTAAAACCTCGTGTGGATACCTATAGAGGCCGGACGCGTGTGCGACTTCAAGAGAACCGGATTCCACGATCATCAAATTGAGGTGAAGATTTATCCGCGAAAAAAGTAAAGATTCGATCTTGCTTTTCTCCTTTAATCTTAAATAACATGAGTGATCCTAATTGCGTGGTTTTGAGATTGGATCTCGAGAGTTTTTAAAATCAAATTTATTTGATTTCTTTCCGCTGCGTTTTTACCATACGCAATTTTCTTACACTTTACATATCCCAGAACTAAGATTATAGCCAATAAAACTATTTTTTCAAACTAAAAAATAAACTAGGACTGCTGCTTATAAAACGAATCTTCAAAGTAGGATCAAAGCTTAAAAACTATTCTTTAAATAAGTCTGATAATGAAACAAAAATATTTTGATCTTGCATGCAATAAAATCATTAAAAATATAGTTGTTTCAAGCTCCGTATAAAACTTAAACATAGTTTGTTTTAGCGACATCAGCTTTAGACCAGACGTGGAAGTACCTAATTTGTAGCCTGCTTTAACAGAATGCTTTCGATTTTTGGGATTCTAGTGCTTTTCAGTGATGTTGTTTTGTTAAGTCGCCCTGCTTTCATTCGGGATAGCAGAATACTGTTTGTTAAACCGCTAAAATTTTATTTGGAATTCCGGAGATATGCGTCGTATACAATAAGAATGTGTATTCAAATGCAGAAAAGATATCATACAAATATTGTATAGATCGTGACGATCGGAAAAATGAAAAACATATCCTTATGTATGTTTTCCCGACAGTTTTTTGACCATTAGAATTAAGTAATCATCTGTACAAAATTAAACCCACATATATAAAACTTTTACTTTTAGAACTCAGAACTAATTAAAGTTTCCATCAAAGTTTCCTAACACAACTAAAGATCAAAAAACTGTTTTATTTGCTATAAGGTTACGTTTAGTACTGTTGTCATTTTTCTTCTTTTTATATATAAAAAAAAAAAAAAACCTCACAATCAGATGTGAATGAGCTTTTCTACTCTTGTTAGAGAGTGTTTGATTTGATTTCTTAAAACGTGTGAAAAATAATTTTTTCGAAAACAAAAAAAGATATAACAACCCCTTCTTTATTCCCTATCCGTTTGGTTTAAAAAAAAAACTAGTATTTTTCAAATAAAAAAAAATACAAATAGTATTTCACTTTTCCGAATAAAAAAGTTTGAAAAGCAAAACCCTAATTTTCCAATAAAATCTGAAAAAAAAACTTCAAAATAATTTTGAAAATCTTTTAAGGCGAAATAATAGAAAGGAACCTTTTCCACACTTTTATGAAGAACCAAACACCCCTTAACTATCTATTATTTGTATTTGTCTTGAGAACCAACCCAGCCAGATGCTTGCCGAACAAACCCATTACATTTATATGGACTACAACCACTACTACCACTCACATAATCTATTTACTTGTAATCAGAAAATAAGAAATAATAACAAATACCAAAGGAGACCTAACAACCACACTTCAAATAGAGAAGTATGCCTTCACAGAGAACCATACAGAACTTGAAAGGAAAGCAAAACCAACCAAAGAAAGCAATTCATAAAACCATCATAGAAATAAAATATACGCTACATACTGATACATAGATCCACCATTTATATGCACCAAACAATTCCTACGTAGCTCATTAAAAGGCCCAGAATGTGGAGCAAAAGAAAATTATAAAGTGAGTACACAATACTGAATCAAAAAGGGCTGCTTGTCGGTTCCAAGTATCAAGAGAAATGAAATCGCAAAACATCAGTCTTAAGGTAAACAATAATGCGGTCAAACTAGCGGGGGTTAGTCCACCTAGCATGTTACTAGGGGCTACACTATAATCCGACTACATTAAAATCCAACTGTAATATAACAGACAATTCACAACATTAAAAACTCGTCAAAAAGAGTAACTAATCATAAATCTTAAGGGTTACCACTCTCTCTCTCTCTCTCTCTCTCTCTCTCTCTCTCTCTCTCACACACACACACACACACACATTCTCCGAATTTTTCTTTTTTAGTGCCAAAATCTTTGGAATTCAAAGGCCAAAGAAACCAAGCTCACTGGCTCTCTCCTTCTCGAAGGTCTCGAAATACTGATAGATAATCGTCACCGCAAGAAGAATACCGGTCCCGGAACCGATCGCCCCCATGAAATCAGCTAAGACAGTCAATGCGCCAATGCACATTCCGCCAAAGGCTGCAGCAGTAGGGATGTATCGGTTC
The DNA here is from genome assembly GCA_025177825.1 of Aechmea fasciata. Lineage (NCBI taxonomy): Eukaryota > Viridiplantae > Streptophyta > Magnoliopsida > Poales > Bromeliaceae > Aechmea > Aechmea fasciata. Next base: position 4,353,329 of record CM045935.1, read on the forward strand.
AGTTCCTTCTGCAAGTTCGACTCGCGGTGTCCAGGCATCACCATTTGTTGTTCCTGTTAAAGGGGCAGGGGTGAGGGATATACAAGGGAGCGCCAATGCGAAGTTAATGGTATGTAAGGGATAACTAAAAATTTAAACATTGAACTCGCCCTTGGGGAGCTTCTACTGTAGAAATCTATCCATAAGCTTGACTTAATTCCACTTTCATCCTCAATGTTGCAGTGTGAACAAATCACAAAATAGTCTCATCCATATTTCGATTTTGTGTGCAGTTTTCCAAATTTAACAAAGGTGGTGCTGTCGTTTTGCCCTTTCTTTTGATGATAGAGTGACATAAAGTCAAGGCTGTTCGATAGGACAAACTTCAGGGAATTAAATCATACAAATGAAGAGGAAACTTTGATAACTAGTTATTCTGGGATAAGCGGGAATAAGTGTAAAATTGTGTTTAGTCTAAGATTCTCTTATTCCTTGGAATAGTTTAAGTAATAAACAATTAAAGATTATTTTTAGTACATTATATATTTAACATATTTATTACCTTATAAAATATTTCATATTATATTATGGTGTTTTATAGAATAATATATAATATAAAATTAACAATATAATATAATAATCATAATAATAGTAGCAGCAGCTAGTTGTAGTAGCAGTAGTAATAATAATAATGTCTTTAACATGGTAAGTTAGGCTCCATCTAGTTAGTCTGATTCTGGAAACAGATCAAAATGGGTTGCCTCCGATTTCTAACGAAGCAAATACACCCTAGGGCACAAAAATAATGAATGGGATTGTGGCACAAACACTCTGATGTTTGCCAATTCTTGGTAGATCGGAATGGAATTGGATACTGCAGATAAAGTAGAGATCACCACTCCGCAAAACTGAAATGCTTTTTTCCCACTGGTTTCTTTCTAGGGACAAGATATTTTAATATATCTAAATATTATATTATATATAATATAATGATACATTTATATTACTTTAATTATCTTTAATAAGCTAAGTTTAGACATTGAGAATAGTCCTATTCCTCTAAAAAGGGAATAGTTATTTCTGGGTGTTCTGGGATTTCCTAGAATAACCTGGTTTGCCAGAATAGTAAGGGTAACTTTTGTTGTCCCTGATTTATTCCGAAACCAAACATAGCCTTAATGCAGGGTTATACAAAAAGTTCAGAACCTAATATCAGGAAAAGAACACAATTCATAATTGCCACACATTACATTTCCCAAATTTACAAAATAGAGTTGTTTCTTTCCTAGAAGAAAAGGCCTTAAAGCTACTAGACACTACTAAACCAGCCAAGTTCTAAAACTGCAACTTTCTCCTTTTAAAGCATATATATATATATATAAAGTGTTTATTCAGCCAGGTTTCTACGATAGCCCCCTCACTCGAGAAGCAAAAATCAGGCATATGGCCAACTAAAGTTTTGCAACTCCTTTCATAAGAAGTTGAGAGGAGCTTTTCGCTTAGAAAGCAGGGGGCCAAATATAAAGCTTCTGTTTCTAGATGTAGCAGAAGGCAATGGAAGGGGCTTTAATGAAAAAGCTGTTCAAGCTCGTCAATCAATTTAATCAAACTGTTGTTTCTAAGATCTGGAGATGATCCAAAAGTATGTTGCTCAAAACACAGCTAAAATATGCTGCTTAAAATCAAAACAAAAAATGCAATTTATATTATAAAGTTTCCAAAAGATATGAACATAACCTCATATGTTCACCAATGGCCTTGAAAACTTAAAGCTGTAATGTAACCAAGTATAATGAAGAGATATGGAATTATGTATGCGTGTGTACCTTAAGCTGCTTGGCCACATCTCTTGCTGATGATCCAGAAACTTCTATCCAAGTCTTTGAAAAAAGCGCACATGCTGAGAGCATAAAAACTATGTAGAAAAGTGCGTGAAATGGATCTGCAGCCATATCTGCCAAGCTACATGACACAATACCCAACAGTACTAGGTTAAGTAACAGCACTAAAACTGTATAAATATATATAATACAGCACAGTAAGAACATAAAAGAAATTATAGAGCACAACAACCAACAATACTATGTTAAACAACAAGTGAAAGAATTTATGAGAGAGAAAATGCATGAAAAGACTTAATAACCTTGACGGTGCTGTAATATAGTAAGCGATGCCACCAACAGGAACAGACTGACCAGAGTACTCGGATTCCTTCCACTTGCCCAGTAGATTTACAAGGAAATTTCCACTATATTTCCTGTATAATAACTGCATCAAACATAAAAAGTTAATAATTTTTCCCAGTAAAATAACGATAGAAACCACACATAGTTCACCTGAAGTATGGTGTTAACTCCTAATTATTTTCTATTTTAGTATCTAATATTACCTCACTGCAAGAAGTCAACAACTGTTTTAACTTTTTTTTAAAACAGAATATTCTCTAATATAAACAGAATATTCTGTAACTTTTTGATGGAAATCATTAAGTTCTAACAGAACTTACTGAGTTTTATGAATTCAAAACTAATGAAAGGTTGGTAATAAAATCAAAACTTAAAAAGTTCAGGGACCTATTTCAAAATGAACTATAAGACAGATAAGTTATGTTATGTCTTTTACCAAATATAAAGGTCAGAATAAATTTCACTGAAGGACGAAGTAAATTTAAATGCAACACAATTTGACATCGGGAAAAAAAAATACCTGGGAGATGAAGTAGAGGTTTGAAACCAAGGCAGACTGTAGAATGATGGGCATATTGGAAGTATAAAACAGCTTAATGGGGTAAGAGCCTTGTTGCCCTCGAGCATTTTTGGATCTAACAGGAAGTACTACACGGAACCCTTGGAAATAGATAACAATAAGGAAAACTAAGACAGTTGCAAGCAAGTTGGTCACATTGGGGAGATTTTGGCGGTAAAACGCTTCACGAAGGGCTCGAACTTTGTCTGTGCGAGTGATCAAAAGATGGAATAGGGCGATAACTGCACCCTCAAATTCAGCGCCACGACCGCTATTTATGGTTGTTGGGCTAAATGCCTTCCAAATAATATTCTCACTGCATAATATGGTAAAATTAGGAATTCAGGATAATATGTTATATTCCAAATGAAGATGAATATAAGAAATACTTTTTAGACACTCACACATATATCCCATGCAAAATTTCTATTTACAAATATATCCCTACAAAATATTAATCCAAACTACCAAACCCCCCTTCAAACAAAAAAACATTCAAAAAAAAGATGGAAAAATACTTTTGAGATGTTTCATACATATATCCTCCGCTGCAAGTACGAAAATGAGATGTATCGCTGAGATATTTCTACATGCATCCCCTGCCAATTGTTATATACATATATATCCTGCAAAATATAAATCACCCCCAAACACCCGAAAAGGCGGGGGGGGTTTGTGGGGGGGTGGAGTTGGATAAAAAGAAGGAAAGGATATTCAACTTGAGAAAAGTCAATTTTCTAGGAAACCACACTTTCACTACGCAGATATCAAATTAATGTATATAGATGATTCTGCAGGGATATACAGGCAAAAGCCCCTTATTATTTCAAAACTTACCAGATATTGGTAGCAATGAATAGAGAGATGCCAGACCCAAGACCATATCCTTTCTGGAGGAGTTCATCCAAGCAAATGACAATAATGCCAGCAAAGAAAAGTTGCAGTATTATGAGAATAGCATTGCCAGTTCCCAGTTGGCTGACACTACCATACATCCCAGATAAAACATAGGCAACTGCTTCCCCAATAGCAATCAGAATTCCAAGCAATTTCTGTGCACCATTTCTGAAAATGTACATAAAATTAGCATCAGGAAACTTGATTAGCTCAACTTGTTACCACAAGCACACTTTCAAAATAATAAAGGACATAGCTATTCCAACCAAGAAAAAGTACAACCCAACTCAAAAGGAAAACAATCTAAAGTTCACATGCATTCAACACTTCTTATTGATTAAGAAAATACACAATATAGAATTCATGATTCGCCTTTCTACCGAGCTAAATAGACAGAAGAAATAACCTTTACATAGAAGCATTCATAACATACGCACCTAAACGATGAAGTCAATTATCAGTATAATACCACAAGAGGGAGGTAATAACATCGAGAAATTTATGAGATCATTTTCATGTTATAATGACTGCTCTGAATGCTCAAATGACATCAGAAAACTTTGTGTCAATCCTTATCATAAATTGGACCTTCCCATAGAAGTTGATTATTTCAATATCCCCAACTATGACAGAAGAAGAAGAATCACATAACTAAACTAGCCAATATAACTCCTCTAGTTGTTAAGGTCGTATATTATATTATAATAATAGTATAAACAAAATTTCCAAATGTTGAAATATTTGATATTTAAATTGTGTTTGATAAACAATGAGATAATGGACACATGCTCCAGCAAAGTAACTATTTCCTTTTTTTATTTTCTCACTAAGAAAAAATAATGCCTCCAGCTCCAGAAGAACAAGCTGTTACAATAACAGACCAGACAAAAAAGATTAAAATACTAGAGACAATTCACTATGAACATCAAAGCACTATATTAAGACAAAGAAGTGATGCTGATTCATATATCACAATATACTACATTCTTGAGAAAGGAATATATGTACTAATTGACAAAAGAATGTTCAGAAAAAAAAAACAAAAGAGCATATAATTACGAGAATTACTATTGTTCCTTCTGTTGACCATATTAGTTATCAATAATAGCATAATTCAAATGGATAATTACCACATGTAATTTGCTAACTGGCTTGTGCCTTTTTCAAGATCTCTACCAAAGAACAAACATTTAACCAACATTCCACTTATTAAAACCTTTCATATCTAAGCAAGAAATACTCACAACAGCGCACGATCCTCTCTCACACTGTTATCAACTTCAATGATCTTCGACCCTACTAACAATTGCATCACCATACCAGATGTCACGATTGGAGTGATCCCTAGCTCCATCACAGTTCCACGGTTTGAAGCAAGAATAACACGCATCCAGTAAAAAGGGTCAGCCCCAGTAGTGGAGTGGATGCCATACAGGGGAAGTTGACTGCAAACAAGGAAGATGAAAAGCGAGATCACTGTGTAGATCACTTTTTCCCTGAATGGAATTTTCCGGTCAGCACTCTGAACTTCAGGCAAGAATGCCAAAAAAGGCCTAACAAGATGAAGTACTCTGAAGCCTCCAGCCATTTTCCTGCACCGAGGATGAAATAATCACAATAAACAAATAACTAATATGCAGGCTGTCAAGCCCTTGAGAAAAACAAACCAGAAAAAGACAAAAAGAAGAAACCATGAAGCATAAAACTAAAAGTAAAAGAAACCATATTAAGGAAATTTTAGCTATTTCAGTGTTCTAAAAAGTGGCCACTATGACTGCTATAGAACTTTTAATGGGTAAACACTATGCTATGCTATTAAAAAAGGAATATAGCGGACTAGAATCATAGGGGCCGCTATAGCATCCGCTGTAGCGTGACCAAAAAGGGTCCATTTTACACCTCAATTTTTTAAAGATTCTACGGATTGATCAAGTCCTAAAATCACTAAAATATTAAAAAATTATCCTATTAGAAGAAATATAGTAGAGTACGAGGGGAACTATTCAACCATTTTTTAACAAGAAACAATGAGAAAACTACGATTTTATTCATGTGGGGAGAAAAGCAACATGGCAACAACACATGTTTACAGGTGGCCATTAAGGATCACCGTGGATACAAAGGTTCACTATGCTAAGTAGAAATACTGTTTGGAATATAAATGTACAGAAACTAAGAGTGTTATACTTCTATATTTGGAACTAATATATTATTGCTATCATTTTAAAAAGAATTGCAGTTAGCAATACAAGCATTTAAATAATTTACTATAAATCCCGGTATGAGTTCATGCGGCTGCTATGGCGCCCGCTATCCACTTTAATAACCCCCAAATGCTATGTACCCGCTATCCGCTATTTACAACCTTGAGCTCTTTGATGAAGGACAGTTTGCAAAAGAAGAGTAAAAACTAATACACTTATCTTCCAATTTGGAATGAAGAAAAATAAGCTTAGCGGAAACATCGAATATATGTATATCAAGTATATCATGTAGTGAATGCCACAGCAATATAGTTTCAAATAGGTATAGAAGGCGCAAAGGATAATCCTTCTGATTAGATCATCTTTAAGGAATATACCCATCTGATGGCTTGAAGGCCTAAACAAAGTTTGCCAGGTCATGCAAAAGTATTCAACAAGAACAGTTTTTGACAGTTAATACCAAATTTTCATATGCCCACAGGGAGATACAGTTAGCCCCATTTTCTTCTTTCAAATAGATTGTTATCAACTAAAAACAAAAAAAAATGTTAACTATCAACGTGAACAAGTAAAAAATGCTAACAGTTGATGAACATCCTTCAAGTCATGAAAGGAACTGGTGAGTATTGCATGTGTCAAACACTAGTTAATGACATTCAGAATTCGCAGATGAACATGCTTTTGAGCATGAAACAAACTGCATATATATATATATATATATATATATATATATATATATATATATATACAAATGAACTTAGCAGTTATCAAATGAATTACAAAAAAAATTCTAGATATTAAGAATATTAGAATGAGGAGAAAAACAAGGAAAGCCAGAAATAAGCACAAAAAGTCATAACACACATGACTACCAAATTTTGACAGGACCTCATTCTTGAAAGTGAGAGAAGAAAAATCAAATCAGACAAGCCAATCTAGCAAAACTTTCATCAATGTAATCAATAACAAAGAGAGAAACTCAGAATAACGCCTAAACACTACATGTTCAAATCAGTTCTTCTCCAGTATCAACAAAAACAATCCAACATAACTATAGAGGAAAAAAATTAGCTAAATATGCACGGAGACCTTTTCAATTACAGGGTCAATTTGATGTAGGCCCTCCAACGTTATTTTACTCAATTGACACACCCTTCAGTTTTTCATTTGAATTATTTTCTGCGGATTCATTAAAATTAACGGCTACATTAGCTATCAGTTATTAACAATTAACAAAATCTATAGATCCATTAGCCATTAAAGCCATGAGAATAATTAAATTCAATTAATCACCATTAGATTTAACAAATTAACAATTTAATCAATGAACTAAACTCAAAAAATCGAAAGTTGAGCTAGTATCAACCAGAAGAAAAATGGCTGACGGGTCTTCAAAATAACCTGTAGCTGATGGGGCCTCCGTGAACATTAACCGAAAAAACAATATAAAAGCCCAATAAAACAAAAGGAACAAAAACAGAAACACAGGAGAGGGTTCAAAGATATGCACAAAAAAATCGTGCTTCCCTGCTCAATAAGAAACAGCCATTATTGGAATTGGTCAATTATCTTTTCAAGTAGCAGTGAAATCGCATGGACAAATATGGAAAAATTCAAATAAATCACCCAACAAACAAGAGACAATAACTGCAGGATGAACAATATACTACACACTTCATCTAATCTTCTAAGAAGCTCACCGGATTTACATTTGCCAAGTCAATAAATCAGAACTAAGCAAATATTTCCAATACTTGAACTAAGCAAATAAGATCATCAAAAGAAAAAACAAAAAACAAAAAAAACTCGAAACATATCAAAATTGGTGAAACATTAATCTATATAAACAGTATAAACAGAAAAGATTGATCATGATGTGGGTAAAAAGATGCAAAAGCATTTGCTGTCACAAGTTAACATCCATCAGTGCCTCACAACACGTTATCATAAGAACTACAAATCCGAAACATACCTTCCCTCCGAAACCGCCCTCCCGAATCCTATGAGGGGAGCGCCTCTCAAAGAGCTCTTCAAACCCTAACCCTAACCCTAACCCTAGACCATCGCGCTCGTCATCCCGGTCTAAGAATTAGGCCCTGTAGAAGATGGAGACGACGATGAAGCTGTTGGCAAGGCCGTGGCGGAGCTTCTGCGCGTCGATGGGCTCGACGTGGCCGCAGGAGAGGAGGAGGGGATCGAGATGGAATGGGTTCGTGGAGATGGTGATCGGAGAGGGGTTTCGTCGAGGTAGGATTACGGGGGTTTCTTGAGGGGCGAAATGGGAGATGAACTCGTGACTTGTTTCTCTTTTTTTCTTTCTTTTTGTTTTATGTAATTGGGCTGAGTAGTGTACGTTGGACTTTTAATTAGGTGTTTTTGTAATGGGATGGATGGGTGGGTTGAGTAGGAATAAGAATGGGCTTTATATTTGGGCCGGGCCTTAGGTGGATTCTTGTTAGAAGGTTTTGGACTTAAATGGGACACTTGCATAAAAGTGTCCTAAAAATGTGTCCCTATAACCTAGTTTTGTTGTAGTGGGCGTTGACTATGTTTTGAAGTCGAGTGTAATACTCGATAAAGTTTCCATTCTCTTCCATATGAATAGAATAAAAACGACTAGTCAATATTTGTAGCTTTTGAACTTTTACTAAACTTGTTCCCTTGTCGGTGATTTGTAAAGTGTCCCAAATTTTCTTGATGGTTTCACACGCCGACACCCGAGAAAATTCGGGTAACCATCTTTGGGAGTTGTTATACTTGCACTTTGAAAGTATCACTGTCGACTTGCTAAAGATTTCCTTCGTGATAATTATCAATAAAGTACACATCAACGTTAGGTACCTTTTGCCACAACAGACCAAACAATCATACCTTTCTGAAATAGTTCCAGCTAGAATAGCAATTGATAGTGAAATTGCAGTTACCATTGAACATACTTGAAAAACTTGTCTAACGTTCATTAAATGTACCAATTCACAACCTTATATTTATAGCAGAACCTTGCGATTCCATAAAGGATCAGTACTTATTTCCGTAGTTAGTGGGTTGCATTTGAAAGGCGGATGGAATGCACAGACGATCCTGTGCTGATTGTGTCCTTCACCATCTGACTAATGTAAAAAGTATGATAGAAACACCGGCATCTAAAAGAGAAAATTCTATGAAGAAAATGATGATAAGGATTTTGATACTTTTTACATTCCACCACTGGTACCCAACCAACAACTTTAAAGCAGTAGGATGAGAAAAATAGTACAGTAAAAGAGAATGATACATGAGTCGTTCTGCATTGAAACAACCAATGCAAAAGAAAATATACATGAGTCGTTATGCATTCTAGCTCAATTATATATATATATATATATATATATATATATATATATATATATATATATATATATATATATATATATATATATATATATATATATATAGAGAGAGAGAGAGAGAGAGAGAGAGAGAGAGAGAGTTGGTAGAATACTATCGATAGAAATGGGCTCCGTTGCTATCCATTTATTTTCGATGATCTGACCTCCAAATTGACGATCGGCATCGTTGAACATGATCTATACCACTTGAAGTGTTTAGAAATCAAATTTCATATCTTTTCGACATCATTTGTTTAATGATTAAAAAGTTTCAAATTTTGTAGTTTTAATGGTCGATATGAGGCGTTTTCTCGTTTTACGGCGTAAAGATATCCAAATCAATTGAATTTTTGTTAGAAAATTCTTTAAACTATTCAAAACAAGATCTATACTCTTGATCTTGATTACAAGACTTCTATCATCATTTTTTAAAAAATATTCATTTTCACTAGTTTATTTTTGTGTCAACTCGATATATAAGAGAACAATATCGAAAATGTATGAAATTTGATGTCTAAACACTTCGAGTGGTATAGATCATGTTCAACAGTACCGATCGTCGATTTAGAGGCTCCATCATCGAAAACAAATAGAGGCTTCATCATCGAAAACAAATAAATTTCATAATTTTTCGAAATCATAATAAAACTCATCAAGTTGGCCTAAAATGAATGGTCAAAATCGAACGACGTCCTAAAAATAGATGATCGGGTGCTTCAATTTAAGTTCGGGGTTATTAATCTTTATCAAGACGGTGAACAGAATTTCCTATTAAAAATTCAACCTAATCCAATTTATTTATACTATAAAACTAGCAAGTATTCCATATCGGCCGTTAAAAATTATCAATTTGTGATCTTTTGATCGTAAGGTAAATGATGTCGAAAAATTATGATATTTGATTTTTAAAAATTTTAAATATTCTAAAATTTAAAAGCCTTATCATCGTCGATTTAAAAGCTCTATCATCAAAAACGACTTTTGAGTATAAGGATGATCGCACTCATAAAAGTATAGTAGATATAGAACTAGGGTGGAATACTATTAATAGCACCGATGACTTTGGTGCTAGTAAGTTTTCTACCATTGGATTAAAAGATGTGCGGCTAGGATGATGTGGGCGCCCTAGAGTGGAGTGGGTGGTTGGTTGAATAGTATAATCTAACGGATAAAATTAATCAAAGGGGTTAATCCGAGGGTAGAAAACTTACTAGCACCAAGTTCGTCGTGCTATTAATAGCATACCAGCCGGACTCTATATATATATATAAAGAGAGAGAGAGAGAGAGAGAGAGAGAGAGAGAGAGAGAGACCAGTTGAGATACTATCAATAGCACAAAGTATTTTGTACTATCGAGCTTTCCAGTTAGATTTAACCTTTTGACCGTTTTCACCCGTAAGATTATATTATTTAACCAATAACTCACTCAACTCTATGGGCCCATCATTATAACCGTACATTTTTTTTATCCAATGGCCGACAACCTAATAGCACCAATAGCTTGGTACTATTGATAGTATTCCACTTATTTCTATATATATATATATATATATATATATATAGAGAGAGAGAGAGAGAGAGAGAGAGAGAGAGAGAGAGAGAGAGAGAGAGAGAGTTGGTGGAATACTATTGAAAACAAACGGGCTCAGTTGCCCGTTTTCGATAATGGAACCTCCTAATCGACGATCGCATCGTTAAATATGATCTATACCACTTGAAGTGTTTAGAAATCAAATTTCAAATATTTTCGACATCATTTGCCTAATGATTAAAGAGTTTGAAAATTTATAATTTTAATAGTCGATATGAGGTATTTTTTTGTTTAACAGTGTAAAAATATCCAAATCAATTGAATTTTTGTTAGAAAATTCTTTAAACTATTTAAAACAAGATCTATATTCTTGATCATGATTACAAGACTCCTATCATCATTTTTTAAAGAATATTTATTTTCAGTCGTTCATTTTTGTGTCCACTCGATGAATAAGAGAACAATATTAAAAAATGTATGAAATTTGATTTCTAAACACACGTGTGTGTATGTGTGTGTGTGTAACTACATATATATATATATATATATATATATATATATATATATATATATATATATATATATATATATATATATATATATATATATATATATATATATATATATAGAGTTGAGCTAGAATACTTTTAGAAGCACCAACTTTTGGTGCTTCCAAGTTTCTAGCCATTGGATCTACTTTTTAATTACTAATAGCCTTTAGATCTAACACTATTCCACCTACCACCACCTATCCCATCAACCACCACCTACCACCATCATCTCAACCCTACATCTCTCCATCCAATGGCTAAAAGTCAAAAGCACCACCCTATTGGTGCTTTTGAGAGTATTCTAGCTCAACTCTATATATATATATATATATATATATATATATATATATATATATATAGAGTAGGGCTACTATTATGAGTAGTAGAGCCCTACTACTCATAAGTTGTTTTCGATGATAGAGCTTCCGAATCGACGATCCACTCCGTTAAATATGATCTAGAGTATTTAAAACTTCTAGAAAATAAATTTCGTAATTTTTCAAAATTATAGTAAAGTCCATCAAATGGGTATAAAATGAGCAGAAATCGAACGATGTCCTAAAAATAGATGATCGGATCCTTCAATTTAAGATCGGAGTTATTGATCTTTATCTAGGTAGTGAATATAATTTTCTATCAAAAATTCAACCTATTTCAATTCTTTTACACCGTTAAACTACCAAGTATCTCATATCGTAGTTAAAAATTGTCAATTTTGTGAGCTTTTGATCGTAAGGTAAATGATTTGAAAAATTACGAAATTTATTTTCTAGAAGTTTTAAATACTCTAGATCATATTTAACGAGTGGATCGTCGATTCTAAGCTCTATCATCGAAAATAACTTATGAGTAGTAGAGCTCTACTACTCATAATAGTATAGTAGCCTCTACTCTATATATATATATATATATATACATATATATATATATATATATATATATATATATATATATATATATATATATATATAGAGTCCTACTTTATGCTATCAATAAGACGAAGCACTTGCTACCAAGTTTTCCGCCGTTAGATCCATCCCTTTGATTATTTTCACCCGTTAGATCATACTATTTAACCAACCACCCACTTAACCCTAGGGGGCCCACATCATCCTAACCGCACATCTCTCAATCCAACGGTCAAAAACTTGGTAGCACCAATGACTTCTATTAATAGCATAGTAGCCTAATTCTATATATATATATATATATATATATATATATATATATATATATATATATATATATATATATATATATATATATATATATATATATATATATATATATATATATTATCTTTATCTATCAATAACGGAGGTCTCCGTTAGATCCACGTTTGATGATTGTCCGTTAGATCATACTATTCAACCATCCACCAACTTAACTCTGTGGGCCCACATCATTCTAACCACACATCTCTTAATCCAATGGCTATAAACTTAGTAGCACCAATGACTTTGTGCTATTAATAGCATAAGTAGCCTAGTTATATATATATATATATATATATATATATATATATATATATATATATATATATATATATATATATATATATATATATATATATATATATATATATATACTTATACTATTAGTAGTAAAACGCCTTTTTTACTACCAAATTTTTAACTCGGATGAAAATTTATAGGATCAGGATGATATTAGGTAGTTAGCGTTGAGTGTTCCCCCTATGGTTGAGTGGTTCCCAATGGATTATAGTATTTAATCAAATGGTTAGAAATAATGATAAGAGTTGATCCAAAGGTTAAAAAACTGATAGCAACAATAAGATTTTGCTACTAATAGTAGCCCAGTTCGACTATATATATATTTATATACACTACTTATAAAAGCGTGCGTTTTAAATTTTTCTTTTTCCAAAAATAGCTCTATCCTTTTTATTAATATTTTCATATCCAGTAATTTTCAACCAATCATTTCAAATAAATTTTATCATAATAATATATTCTCAAATATAGATTTTAAGTTTTCGCCGTTAAATCTTATCAAACGAATAAAAATAAAAGCATCTGTCATTTTTCCTGACAAAAATAACCTCCATATCCGTTATTTTTTATCTACGTCGCGTTTCTCAAATATTTTTTTTTTACCCACCAATCATATAATACGTAAAATTAAATTTATCTCATATCTAACGTAATACCCGCCAATCACGTAATACCTCCACTAATCACGTAATACGTAAAATTAAATTTATTTTCTAATCACATTTTTTTAAAAATATTTTTTCTTGTCAAACATAATATCAACATATAGTATTCAAAATTAAATTTTAAATTTGTAATGCCCGCCAAAATTTAATACCCAAATTTGATAATTTGAATTTTAATACCTCCGTTAATCATATAATACGTAAAATTAAATTTACTTACTATCCAAGCTTTTTCTCAAATATTTTTTTCTCAAACGTAATACCTACCCAATCAAGTAGTATTCAAAATTAAATTTTAAATTTATAAGAATGTCCGTCAAAATTTAATACATGCGAATTTGATAATTTAAATTTTAATCTATGGTAGTATATTTTTTCTTACATAAAATAATAAATTTAAATTTAACGAGTATTAAAATTTGGCGCGCCATAGAAGCGTTAAATATTGTTAAAAAAATATAATACGCTAAATCATAACTAAATCGTGAATTAAATATAATTTTAAATATTTTTAGCAAAATATTCAATATTTAAATAATGCCTCATAAAAACTTATTCCTAAAAAAAATAATACATGTCCAATCAAAAATAAATCGTTAATTAAATATAATATTAATTTTTTTAGTAAAATATTCAATATTTAAATAATACCCACCAAAATATTCTCCGCATTCTCAAATATAGAATATATCTTAATACCTCTTATATATTATCTACACTACTTAATCTTATCTCATCATATATAGAATATATCTTAATACCTACTCATACAATATCTACACTATCCAATCTTATCTTATCATAATATTTATGACACAATAGATACATTATATTTTTTTTCGTTAGTATATATTTTTTGGTATTTTCTCATTTTTACCATACGGTATTTACATACAAAGCATATATTCTTTTAGTAGTATCCTTTCTTATTTTTATCTATATTTTTCTTAAATATTTTTTTAGTTATATCTTTATCTATATTTTTCTCAAATATTTTTTTAGTTATATTTTTTCTCATTTGTCACGGTGGTATATCGTCTTCGTTCTATTCATCATCATTGCCTATGCCGGTATATTGTCGCGTTCGCTATCTGCTAACACACATTGGCATGAAAAAATTATTAATAACTAAGTATTTGGATGGATTGAAGCATGAATCGAATTAGATTGTTCTATATCCCTCTAGGACAAGAAAGTGCTAACACACATTGGCATATACAGAGACGCTATTGGAAACAATTTAGTTGTTGTATTAAAGCAGTGAATGTTAATATCGATAATTAGAATAAATATATTTTTTAATATTTTATTTTTTCTTATTATTTTAAATTTATTTATCAGATCAATTTATTTAGCAAAATTTTGCAAGTAAAATTGTGCTTAATTCACCTATTCAAAAACTTAAGAAATAAAATTAAGCTAAAAAGTTTTACTTATATGAATTTTTATTAAATTTACACTTTTTATTAATTTTATCTGATAATTTACTAATATTTATTTTATTATTTTTCTTACTTTCGGTGCAATTTGTACGGAAGAGAGTCGGACAGTGACATTTTAAGTTAGTTAGTGATAAATTTTTGTGTTTTTTTAATAATATCATGATGGATTTTGAGTCCTTTATTTGATGATATTGTAATTCTATTTTTTATTTCTGTTATTTTATTTTGGTAATGATTAAATACTATATATCGAATCTATAATATTTATTTATAAAAAATTTAAATAAATTGCAGAAACCCCTCCCGTAATAATCCGCTTTTTCACTTCCCCCTGACATTTAAAAACCTACACTTTGCCCTCCTGTAAAATGAAAAATGTTCACAGGGGGTTACGGTATGTAAAATGACTATTTTGCCCCTCGCCATTTTCGTCTTCTTTCTCATCTTCTTGAGCGCCTTCGATCGGCCGCAATTCCGACCTCAATCGGCCACGATTTCTCTCCAATTCCTTCTCCACCGCTCCCTTCTCCTCCCGCACCCTCGCTCCAATTCCTTCTCCACCTGCTCCCCTTCTCCTCCTGCACCCTCGCCGCCCCACGATTTCGTCGACAATAGGAAGGAAATCAAGGTGGATGTTGATGGAGATGTAGGCAAGACAACGAGGGCGAAGGCGAGGCGACGGAGGAGGACGAAGGGATATGGGTAAGGGCGAGGCGATGGAGGACGACGGCGCGCGACGGCAGACGGCGGCGAGCACGAGGAGGCGAAGCAAACAAGGAAGAGGATGGAGGGATATTTTCGGCATAAAATAATATTTTATAATGAAACCCTAACGGTAGGGGGTGATGTGCATATTTTTTATTTTACAGGGGAGCAAAGTGTAGGTTTTTAAATGTCGAGAGGGAAAGTAAAAAAACGGATTATTACGGAGAATTTTCGTAATTTAACCAAAAATTTATTTTTTAGTATTTGTGCGACGTGCATTGCACGTGCACTTAACTAGTATATATATAAAGAGACCGTTTGCCTTCAAGAATGAAATAGAATTTTATTCCAAGCCAAAATAGCAATAATTCATTTTATTTGTTGATGATGAAAGACAAAACAAACAAAGGAGATAATTATTTCCATTACTATTCCAATCCATTCCAACGGTTACCTATTTTGACTAGGGATGCAAACGGGGCGGATCTGGGGGCGGGAGCCCCGCCCCGCCTCCCGCCCCGATTAGCAAAAACCCGCCCCGCCTCCCGCCCCGAATCCGTGACGGGTTAAAAAATACATCCCATAACCCGCCCCGCGTCGTAACCCGCCTCCCGCCGGCGCCCCGAATCCGCCCCGCCAACTAATATTTTTTATAAAATTATAATATTATTAATTATTAATATTTTGTAAAATATAAAATAATAATTTTTAATAATATTATATATATATTTTAACAATATTAATTATAAAAATAAAAAATATCAATCACAATCCAAAATAAAATTAAAAAATTTCAAATATATTAGAAATGAGAATACTAACTTACTTGTATTTTAAACTTTTTTGTAAACATATTATTTTTTAAAAATATATATTTAAAATAAAAATAATTTCGGGGCGGATTCGGGGCGGTGTGGATCAAAAATTTCCCCGTTTCTTGCCCCGAATCCGCCTCGGATCATAAAAACTGCCCCATTTTCTGCCCCGAATCCGTTTATTTCCTCCCGTTTACTGCCCCATTCGGGGCGGGTCGGGGCGGGGCTCCACCAACCCGGATCCGTTTGCATCCCTAATTCTGACTCCGATCATGAACTTTATGTTAGATGTATGCCCTTGAAGCCAATATGGCCGACACATGTCTTCTTTCTAGGACATAATTTTGTATTTGATTTTAAAATATTATGAATTAATTAGGGTTCTTATTTCCATTCATGTTGTGTATATGTCCATGAATCGTCCAAGAAATTAATAAGATAATGACATATATTCTCAAGAGTTGAGAATTTGAGACATGTGTCATTGGTGGTTAATTCCTAAATGCTTCCGATCAATGGATCATCACGGGAACGGTGATTGATCCGGTAAGATTGGTGCATAGGTCGCTTCCCTTTTGGATAGACGGGTCTCGAGTCGACAGTGTGGAGACACTAAAGCGAATATGCAGGTGGTTGTTAGAGAACAAGGATACCGAGCGTGACCAACACGAGAAGTCATTTGGATGTCTACTAACTCGTCAATGACTTACTCAATGTTGTAGTAGTGTCACTGATCCTCTGACCTGCGGTGCCTCGGCTATTCACAAGACGGGTGGAAAGTAATTAAAGCTATGAAATTTGACAGAGCCACAAATTGATTCTGCAAAATTCCTGATTCAGTCGACCAAAATAACTTAAAATCTAACAAATGAAATTGGAGGGGGCGGTCAATTGGAAGAAAAGAAAAAAAAAAGTTCCAGTTTAGCGGCTTATTTCAATTATAGCTTATAGTTGAGGATCTCCATACACTTTAATGCTTGAAGTGCCTGACACTGGTGAAGAGAAGAGACACCCCATACTTGTTGCAACATTCCACAGCATCATTATCCCTTTTACTCCCGCCCGGTTCAGCGATCACGGCTACGCCATTCTGGCACGCTTCTTCAACCGCGTCGTTCCACGCTGTCAATTGAACAGGGATGAATATTTTTAGAACAAACACGGTAATAATCAGGAGAAAGCAAAGCGCTTTCAAAACAAACCGACCGAAAGCAGCCGCTCTTTTCAAAGTACCTAGCCATGTGCGTAAAAGCCGTAGGACCAAAAGAACCTATGCTGAATCAACACTCTTACTCACACTAGTTCAATTTTCAGTTCCCTAATAAGGAAAACCATTTCATTTTATCATACATATAAGCTGCTCGCGGTATAGCTAGCAAATATATAAACCACTGAATCAAAATCAAACCAACTATTTCAGTTCGGCTTTGGCTCTAGTTATGGCTCCTTATATTATTCCTCTTTGTCCAGTTTTCAGTTCAATTTTTTCCTGACAATCGCTACTTCTGGTTCAGTCCATTTCTATTCAGAAACCGAGCCAAACCGAACAGTGCACGCCACCAGAAATACCTAAAAGTAGGATGCTGTTTATACTACCATTGGCCATCATAAAAATTTCAAGCTGTTTATGCAACCTTTGAAAAGAAACCTTCCGATTGTTTATTATGTCACGGTTCAAAGCATAAAGAGCAGGTTTGCGAGAAATAAAATTCTTTATTTAAAGGCAATCCAAAAGATTAATACCACAATTGGATCTACGAATTTTCAGTCAATGACATCACCACTGAACCTTTGGCAGACCTAAAAAATGCCGGGACATCCGAAAAATTTTCCAAACAAGCAAGCATTACTATCGACGTCAACAATAATTGCATCTATTAATTAACAATAAACTGTCTATAAACAATTCCCTTACCAAATGGGAAAAAGGCATCGCTGGCCAGAGCTCCCTTAGCTTCTTCGCCAGCTTTCCGAAAAGCAATTCTTAAGCTCTCCAATCTATTTGGTTGCCCACTTCCCATTCCCAACATACAGTTGTTCTGCAGTGATTCCATTATTCAAGGACCATTATAGTTAAAACGGATCAAAATGAAATCCAAAAAGAACTGATTGGGAAAATAATTGTATAACAGTGACAAACTAAAACAACTTTTCATCTCATACTTTAGGAAACTAAGTTGTAATACACTAATTATGTTTTATTATTTATCAGGCAATATCTTCTATCACAAATAGCACGTAATGATGAAGTAAAAAACAAACCAACCTTGGCTATTACGATGGCATTACTCTTAACATGCTTGACACAAAGCCATGCAAACTCTGCATCAGAAAGCTCACTTTCTTGTGGAACTCTTTGAGACATTACATTGAATTTAATATCTTCAGGGGTTAAATCATCAGACTCTTGAGCCAACCAGCCGCCACCAACTTGCCGGAGAGAGAGCATCCCACTTCCACTCTTTTTTGCTTCAAGGATTCTCAAAGTCTTCGACTTACCTCGTAAGACTTCAAGACCCTTTTCTGTGTACTTAGGTGCTACCACTATCTCGTAAAACATTCGAGTTTCGCCATCTGTTGGGCTCCTAAATTCTCGGATTTCCTCGCAAGATCCTAGACATCAAATATCAGTATACGAAGAGAACCTGGTGAGATTTGAATAAGTAAACAAAGAGTAAATTGCAGATTCACAAAATTTCACTTCAATGCCACATTCTTTCAATTGTCACAATAGGGTCCCCACTCTTTTTACAAGGTCTCAATCTGATGACCACAACTTTCAGTTGTTACAATTAGGTAGGTAACGTCGATTATTTCGTGCAACCAAGTTGTCCACTTAAAATTGTAACAAAATAATAGAGATAACAATTGACAGGTCAGGGACAACTGATTAGATTTTACCCTAAAACAAACATATTCTCAATTGCGCACCTCGTCAATTGTTGTGTTAAAGGCAACTATTCCACCAAACGCGCTAACAGGATCTGCCTTCACAGCTAGCCTGTAAGCCTCGAGAATATCTTGGTGAGATGCTACTCCGCATGGATTTGTATGCTTCACGATGACACAGGTGGGGTTTTTGAACTCCGATACACAATTCCAAGCAGCATCCGCATCTAAATAGTTATTGTAAGACATTTCCTGTAGAATGAAGAGGAGGATAGTGCCAGAAACCCAAAAAGTTGGTTTTATAGATATGCTTCTATGAGATGCTAACATTTTAATTGGACAGAATCGAAAGATCTCTGATTAACCCAACACTCAAATGCCTTACCTATAAGGAACCCAACTATATTTTCTAATAATATGCATTTATTATAACAATAACTAGACGCAAAGAGCGCTGATAATTTCAATTCGTGAGAAGATAAAGGGAACAAATCAAAGTGAACCAAAATGCTCAGAAATTTTAACCATTCACTAATGTACTCTGATAAATAAACTTTCACATTTCACAGCTTACTACAATGGTAAGATAAATATTGACATCCTAATACAATATGAACAATTGATACTTAAGCAGCGTAGATATGTTACATAAAATGAATTTCATAGCAAGTAAATATTCCAAGCACCATGATCCCTATTACTAAATAGGTAAAACATAATCAGACAGAAAGATGTGTAAGCTCAGTTGATATAGGCAAGATAAGCCCATGTGAATCAAATTCTCTTGCAAAACTAACAACCAAGTGACAAAAAAAAAAAAGCAAGCAGTCAGCGGAAAAATTCTCAAGATAGTTAGAAGGAAAGTTCTTGTATTAAATCCCTAGCACTATGTCATGGTAGTCTCTTAGCAGAATAGCAGGGCAAAAAGGGAATCGAAACTCCTGAGACAACAATGATGGAAGCCACATATTTGTTGAATTTCTGTTTCAAGCAGTACTAGAACTGCATTAGGCTGTCAAATACTTTCAGAGACAAATAATTGATTCTAAAGACACTAGACATGACATTTCTGCAACTGAATTTAACGTAGAAGGAACTACAAAGAGATAGCCCCTAGATCAATGTTTTCTCTACATGCTTAAGTTCTTAAAATTTTCTCAAATATTTGATGATACTGCTTAGCCTGTCATATTCCAGCCATTAAGCTGAAAATCACATACAGGGTCCCCCTGTAAATGAATCCTTATGTATATATCTACTTTTACACGATAAGTGATACAACTTGACCTAATATGATCCAAGTATTATCCTATAGTACTTTCAAAATAGATAGTTTCATAGAAAATTCAATTAATACATAGAACTACATTATATAAGCATGTTCGTTTCTTTCTTGAGCTTATAATAGGTTGCACATTTGTGTTAATAGATCTCCTTCTTGCAAGTTTCACAATACACAACCAAATTTTCAACTAAGAATCAACAACAGCAAATCAAATATAGATCATCATAATAATTCAGGCTACATCTAGTATACGGCGGGCATTTTTCTCACCTTCCCATGATGTTGTATAGCAGTAGCAATACCTCCAGAATTCACCACGGAAAGACTCTTATCCTCATAAAATGCAGCCTTTTGATGAGGATTTTCTCCATATCGAAGTGGAGACCTCAGTGATAAAGGCACTGTAAGGTTGGGGGCAAATTTATCTCCTACAAATAAAATTAATTGCGTTACCAGATGATACTGTGCTAATTATATGCATATAAAGTGCAAGCTATATATGGACAATAATAACTCTTACCTCCTGCCGACTGCCTCCACAGCCACTCTGAAACTGCCGAATCATACGAAGCAACATGCTGGAAAGCCTTCCACGCCAACCTCTTGCGAAAACCCTGATCATCTTGCTGCCCTTGTAGAAATTCTAAGACTGCAGGATAGTCTTTATGATCAACCACAACCAAAACATCTGCATGATTCTGTTTAGAAATACCTGTTAACATATTTAAGCTAGAAAATGAAAAGGCGTGGAGATACTACTAAGCTTAAAAGTTCAAACAGTAACCTTAGCAGCAGCTCTGATCAACGTAGGACCACCAATATCAATATTCTCAATCCCGTCCTCAAATGTAACTCCGCCAATAGAAGTAACTTTCTCATAGAATGGGTACAAATTCACAACCACTATATCGAATAAACCTAAAATAATTTATTTCATTCATACCAAGAAGAAAACAAAAAAATTAGGTCATGACAAAAAAAAACGAACAAAGATTAAATGCATAGAAAAGCCATAGAAAACTCACCAATGTTATGCTTATCCAAGGCTTCCATATGATGCTTTTGATCTCTTCGAGCAAGGATACCAGCATGTATGCCAGGATGCAAAGTTTTCACTCTACCATCTAACTGCAGGAGAAAATCAATTATAAACACATAAGTTCCAAATGAGTAGTATATTATACATTTATCAAAAGAAATCAGTTGCTAGTTCTATATACAGACAGTTATAGTACAAACACAATCACTTCTAATTCACAGACAAATCACTTTTGTATATGCTATTGGCAACCAACCACGCTACATGTACAATCCAAGAGATCTAGAACTACCAAACTTCAAGATCATAAACAATGAAATTTGCATTAGATTCTAACTTTTCAGGGTAAAAGGACTTCCCAATCTCATAGGCACCTTAGTAGATCTCATACAGTAGCAAAAGAACAGCAGCATGCCAGCAGTAAATAATCAGCAATGATAAATAGAACATATTAGAAATGACAGTTATCGATTTTGAAAGCTAATCATCATAAGATCAAAAAACCAGAAAGCAAGAATAATCAACCAGCCAAGCATCGCTAGTGCAGTAGCTCTCCTGACTAGACACAACAAGTTCTAAACTGCTCCTAAACGATAAGCAAAATTTCTAACACACGGAAACTCCATATTAGCAGCCAAATAAAGAAAACCATAGCTAAACACAGCATAGGACAACATGGCCAAGAAAAAGCTATTAGAAAATGAGGCCTCTAAATATTCATTTATCAGAAAATAGATGAACATAAAGCCAGTCATCTATATAACCGAACACTCATAGTCATCACAAATATACAAGTAGTCGAAAGATCCAACAGAGCCCATATGCAAGAGAAATATACAATAATACATCAACATTCATCATAGTTGTAAGTAACAAATAAAAAACAAAAAAACAGAACTCAAATAACGTAGAAGTCAAAAAACATAGGATTAAAAATTCACCATTTCTGGAAAATTGGTTATATTTTCAACTTTCATGACAGTAACTCCAGCTTTTTCTAAAGCAGATGCTGTCCCACCAGTTGAGACAATATGATAACTGCAGAGAATGCTCTTCATAAGAAACTTATCATAACATATGCATGCAAAGTTGCAAACTACAAGTTTGTTGCTAACAAGGATTTAAGTGCCGTGGCACGGGGTCGTGCCGGAAACTTGCCGGCACGGTACGGCACGGTGCGTGCCGAGCCGTGCCGATGCGTGCCGGTCAAAAAAATTCTTGTGTGCCGACACATAATAGCATGAAATATTTATTTTTTTTAGCAACAAAATATTCTAACTATTTATTATGTCTTTTTATTACACCTTTTGAACTTTATTGAGGAAATTACTTACTAATTTAAAGAATAGAGGGTTTTAAACTGTGCCATCGGCACGGGCTCTGTATCGTGCCGGTATCTTGTTGGCACGGTACGGCCCGGTAGCTACGGCCGGTGACGGGCACTTAAAACCTTGGTTGCTAATAATTCACCTTTATTATAACTAGAGTGATGACAACAAACATCCAAATAATGAACCTTGAAGAAACAAGAAATATAGCAGAATTAAAATAAAGAACCGATTCATCAGAACATCAACATTATTGCATTGAAAGACATTATCAAGTTAGTCTTCTAAAATATGAGTCAACAAACTTAAGCATATGCTTTAAACAAACTAACTGATAAATTGTTCACCACAACAAATAGACCGGTTTAATCCTTTCCCAACAGTAGGAAAATTTTGCAAGACTCTAATTCAAAGATTTATCTTGTGTTGCAAAGTATAAAACAAATTAAATGGTAAGTGCACTCACCCTAAGTTTTGGAGACCATTTCCAAGGAAAGCAAGATCTGTCTTATCTGACAATGATATCAATGCTTGCTTCGGACCTATAAAATATACAATAATACAATCATTGCATAGTCACAGAAATATAGAAATTTAAAGGGGTCAAAAAGTAGATGCACTAGTTTTTAGGACTATGACATAGTATTTTAGTTGAAAATAGAATGAAAAACTAAGTGCTAGCAAAGAGAAAATTCAACGAGAATTGCATAATCTAATAGTTCAACAAGTAATGATGGAATTCACCGAAACTTACTTTGGAAACATTTATTTCCATCTATACCCGTTACAAAGAAATTCCAGATGAATTAGGTTTTTACTGGTCAATTTTAAAAGGAATCACCTAGCTGCAAAAATGGAGATCTTATTAATTGACATAAGAATTACTAAATATTTTGAAAGAAGGCAAAAAACTTGGCTTCTTAATTAATAGTAAACAACTCCATCATTCCCTCTTATAAATGAAAACGCTGCTCGATACGTGGGATTGGTTTCTAGTAAGATGGATTGCCGAGCTTACTCTAGGAATTGTTTGGCATATGAAGCAATATACTTTCTGCACTCACCATCTAATATTGCTTTAAGCCAATATAATTATAATAAGTTAAACAATCGGAACTCAAAATATCTAAGAAAGTACTATTTAGCTTTAACATCTTGATATGACAATAAAATTAAAAAAAAAAAACTTACGAGGAGAAATATGGAGAGCCTCCATAGTAGTACTAGTCATAGGCTGGGTGTTGCTACCACTGGGTATTCTACAAAAAAGCAAAAGAAAAGACACACAAGAAAGATTGTTTAGGAACATAATTTCTGTAGTAAAATCTATCCAGTGGAAATAGAAAGTAAAATTGCATGAACAACCCCTCAACCATAGGCCATTTCGAAAGGCCTTCAAACTTTCTTCTCTTTTTACTTTTTATTTGACAACCCCAACTTTGATTTGTTTTAATCTGAATGATTTTAATTGCGGATTTTGAGAAATTAACGAGTAATTCCATCAAATTTTATAGCTCTGAACTAATTTTCGGCCTAAGAAAGCATGGTTTTAGTTATTAATTAACAACTATAATAGCTAATGGGGCTGCTAATTTTAACAAAATCTCCAATTCGAACGACCCAAATGACTCAAAATAAATATAAGTTGAAGGGGCGTCAGTCAGAGAGAAAATATAGCTACATACATTTTTACCAAAAGAAAATAATAGTAAAATGGGCACGACTGGAAATAACAGGACTAGACAAGCGCACTTAACCGTGACGAGGATGCTTCCATCGAAGAGATGCTGGAAACAAACACTCTTGAACGAATTCGAGCCGAGCTCAAGCTTTCAATGCAAGACACCTTGCAAATATAAAAGAAGACAAATGAATTACAATTTTCGAGAAAAAGAACAAACTTTTAGAACAGCAATCAAACAGTTTAAAAGAGAAGTTATCAACACCGATCTATGCATGAACAAATTGAATTACAATTATCGAGAAAAAGGAACAAACTTTTAGAACAGCAACCAAATATTTCAAAAGAGAAGCTACCAACATCGAACAACAACGCATAAACGCACGGTTTTTCTAACCAGAATGATCATATCAAGAACAGAAAAAATATAGAAACATGAATGATAAATCATCCCCGAAGATTTCGAATCAAAAGTTCCTATTAGCATGGCTAGACCTAGTTTGGGATTGCGTAATCACCAAAATCACCAGATTTCGTGCTTTAAGAAGCTAGAAAAATCCGAAAGCGCTTAGGAGCGATGCTTCTTGCAAGAAGCATGATAATAATAGAAATAACTTGCGCAAATTCGGCAGAAGCAGAAACACCAGGCTCAAGAAGACGACTGCCGCTGCGGCAGCAGCAAAAGCATCAGACTTTCGTGACGCGTTTGCTTTTCCGAAAAGGACTGTCGTTGAAAGCAGAAGCAGAAGCAGGGGACCAAATAAGAGGAGGGCGAGAATCTGTAAGAGGAGGAGGAGGAGGGGACCTTGACGGGCGCTGAAGAGATTCGAGCAGCGCCGCCGTCGCCGGAGGCGGAGCAGCAGCAGCCGCGACAGCCGTTGAAGAGCGGAGTGCCGGAGCGGAGAATTGCAGCCATTAGAGAGAGAGAGAGAGAGAGAGAGAGAGAGAGACGAGATGTACCCTCGAAAACCCTAGATAGAGGGAGAAGGGGTTTGGTTTTAGAGGAGGAGATCGAGAGAGGGGGAGGGGGTTGGTTTTTGTTTTTACCCTAAGAAGGAGAAGGAGAAGGAGAAGAGGCGGCTGTAGGCGGTGTAGAGACGCGGCGTCGGAAGCGTTGGCGGCGGCGGCGGCGGCGGCGAGGGTTGGAGCGGCGATGGATCGAGGAGTAGGGAGGACGTATAATAGGGAAATCTAGCGGGCAAAAAAGGAAGGGTTTAAAGCCCTCACTCACCTCAAAGGGTTTTTTTTCTTTCTCGAAATAACTTTATAAAAATTTGGAAAACCTTCGAATGCCACCCACGTGTGGTTTCGCACTTTTTCACTTTCGTACCGTGTATATATATACTTTAAGGTGGAGTAGGGCTACTATACTATTATGAGTAGTAGAGCCCTACTACTTATAAGTTGTTTTCGATGAGATGATAGAGCTTTCGAATCGACGATCCACTCCGTTAAATATGATCTAGAGTATTTAAAATTTCTAGAAAATAAATTTCGTAATTTTTCAAAATCATAATAAAATCCATCAAATGGGCATAAAATGAACCGCCGAAATCGAACGATGTCCTAAAAATAGATGACCGGATCCTTCAATTTAAGATCGGAGTTATTGATCTTTATCTAGGTAGTGAATAGAATTTTCTATCAAAAATTCAACCTATTTCAATTCTTTTACACCGTTAAACTACCAAGTATCTCATATCGGCCGTTAAAAATTGTCAATTTTGTGAGCTTTTGATCGTAAGGTAAATGATTTCGAAAAATTACGAAATTTATTTTCTAGAAGTTTTAAATACTCTAGATCATATTTAACGGAGTGGATCGTCGATTCGGAAGCTCTATCATCGAAAACAACTTATGAGTAGTAGGGCTCTACTACTCATAATAGTATAGTAGCCCTACTCCTTTAAGGTGTATCAATTTACTATCACGTGGTTTTACACTTTCTCACTTTAGTACTTTATGATTTAAAGTGCATCAATTTAGGTTTTAGTATCCTGTGGTTTTATTTTTCTCTTTTCGTCGACTCCTTCGTTAATATTTCGTTAAATTACATACAAAAAAAAAACTCTAGATATCCTATCTAGGTTTATCAAATATTTACTTTAGTATTCTTTAGTTTTAACATTGTCACTGATTTTTTTTTCTTTATTAATATTTTATTAATTATATACAAAAAAATTTCGATATCATACCTAGGTTTATCGAATATCCACTCTAACACCCTTTAATTTTAACTTTGTCGTTGATTTAACGAAAAAAATTAGTGAAATGAGTAATAAAAAGGAGAAAAAAGAAATCACATGGTACTAACTTGATACACTTTAAACCACAAGTACGAAGGTGTGAAACCATAGGGACTTACTTGATATACTTTAAACCACATAATACTAAATTGAGAAAATATGAAACCACATGGGGTATTTGAAGTTTACCCTAAAAATTTATATTTGAGTAAATAATTATATTATGAAAACAAACGAGCAACTGCCTATATATCCGAGTTTCTAATTTATCACTCTTAGAAAACTAATATTGAAAATATTTTTTTTACGTTTTAACATATTTCAAATATACATGCGGTTAAATTCGGTTAGCAATAGCCGTTCTCTGTTAAAATTACTATTTTACCCTTTCAAATATATTCTTCCACCATTACCGACTTTTCTTATTTACTAAGAAGCAAAAACAATATTTTAATTTTTGGTTTTTAAATATATCTTTATATATCATTATTAACATTTTTTATTTACCTTAAGAACAAAAAAAGTATTTTGATTTTTTTTATTCCAAAATAAAAATTGCACACTAACTCTTTTTGCCTGGCGTTAGTGTGGAATTTGATCTTATCGTTGTTACGAAGACACTGAATGATTCACTGTCTTTTATTTTTTTATAAAGCAGTGAATTATTTATCGTTTTTATCTCTCTTTTTTCTATTTTTTATATATACCATAACAATCATATGAATATTTCAACAAACTACTATAATTTTAACAAAAAAAAATCTTAATAATCTATTCATATAATTTAACAATTAAACAAAAATTCTAATAATTTAATTCTAACAAAGTCATCATATATAATACTAACTTCTTCTTCTTTTCGAGAGAGAGAGAGAGATAGGTGGCACGCGTTAAAACGACCGTTTATTTATTTTAAGAAATAAACATTATTAAAAATATTGAATCAACTAGGATTCGACTCGGAGTCTCAGTCTGAACCAGTACTAGCTTCTACAGGGACAATCGGTATCGTATCATTAATAATAATACTAACAATCATATAAAAACTATATCTATTCACTTGTGCTTGACAGGAATTTGTGGAAGCAAAAAATGCTGCCACGTATACCTTACAAAACTGTCAATTAATGCCTTTTATTTTTTTATAAAGCGGTGAATTATTTATCGTATTTTTCTCTGTTTCTTTCTATTTTTCATATATACCCTAACAACCATATAAATATTTCACCAAACTAATATAATTTTAACAAATTAAAATTTTTTAATAATCTATTCATATAATTTAATAATTAAATAAAATTTCTAATAATTCAGGTACAATTCTAACAAAGTCATCATATATAATACTAACAATCATATAAAAACTATATCTATTCACTTGTGCTTGACAGAATTTGTGGAAGCAGAAAATGCCGCCACGTATACCTTTCAAAACTATCAATTAATAATCTATTCATATAATTTAATAATTAAACAAAAATTCTAATAATTTACGTACAATTCTAACGTCATCATATATAATACTAACAATCATATAAAAACTATATCTATTTACTTGTGCTTGACAGGAATTTGTGAAAGCAGAAAATGCTGCCACGTTTGCCTTATAAAACTGTCGATTATTATATTCGTATGGATTGTATGGATTATTTATCGTCTTTTTCTCTCTTTCTTTCTATTTTTCATATATACCCTAACAACCAAATAAATATTTCAACAAACCAATATAATTTTAACAAATTAAAAAATCTTAATAATCTATTCATATAATTTAATAATTAAACAAAAAATCTAATAATCCATGTACAATTCTAACAAAATTATCATATATAATACTAACAATCAAACTTATCATGTAAAAATAAAAACTATATCTATTCACTTGTGTTTGACACGACTTTGTGGAAGCAAGAAATACGCCACGTATATTTTACAAAACTTAACAATCATATAAAAACTATATCTATTCACTTGTGCTTGACAGGACTTTATGGGGAAGCAGGAAATGCCGCCATGTATACCTTACAAAACTTAACAATCATATAATTAAAAACTATATCTATTCACTTCTCGCTTGACAGAATTTGTAGAAGCAGTAAAATGCTATCACTTATACTTTATAAACGTCAATTAATGTATTTGTATGGATTTCAATAAATTATATTTTTGATGTCTTCTTAAAAACGTTTAGTTAAAGGAAGATTATTTAACCAAATATTTTTTTTTATAGTGTTATTAAGCCAATTATAATTTTTTTGTAGGTTATTTAGAAAAAAAAAAAGTGTGCTTCAAAGGAGAAAAAAAAAACGTACCGGACTAATAAAATGATGCCGCTAGAGTTAATCCTAGGGATGCAAACGGGGCGGATGTGTGGGCGGGAGCCCCGCCTCGCCTCCCGTCCCGACTAGCAAAATTCCGCCCCG
The DNA here is from genome assembly GCA_025177825.1 of Aechmea fasciata. Lineage (NCBI taxonomy): Eukaryota > Viridiplantae > Streptophyta > Magnoliopsida > Poales > Bromeliaceae > Aechmea > Aechmea fasciata. The sequence goes on from CM045935.1 coordinate 4,382,637, forward strand.
CCTCTCCGAATCCGTGACGGATTAAAAAATACATTTTATAATCCGTCCCGCCTTATAACCCGATTCCCGCCGCACTTTGAAACCGCCCAACTAATATTTTTTTATAAAATTAAAATATTATTAATATTTTATAAAATATAAATGAATAATTTGTAATAATATATATATATATATATATATATATATATATATATATATATATATATATATATATATATATATATATATATATATATATATATATATATATATATATATATATATATATATATATATATATATATATAATTTAACAATATAAATTGTAAAAATAAAAAAATATCAATTATAATTCAAAACAAAATTCAAAAGTTTCAAATACATTAGAAATAAGAGTACTAATTTATTTGTAATTTGAATTTTTTTATAAATACATTATTTTTTAGGAATATTTTTTAAAAATATAAATAATTTTCGGAGCGGATTCGGGATGGATTATGACGGGGCGTATTCAGGATGGGTCAAAATTTCTCTCGTTTTATGTCCCAAATTCGTCTCGGATTGTAAATTTTACACTCGTCAGCCTTCGAATTCATTTATTTTCTCTCATTTACCGCTCATCGGGACGGATCGGGGTGGGAACTCCATCAACCCGGATCTGTTTGCATCCCTAGTTAATCCATAACTCCATTTTGGGATGATTCAAATTTTGTATGCCGCTAACGGGCTCTTAAGTTCTTGAAAAAGTATCGAGAGCGTAAAAAAATAAAATTTTATTTTTTTAGTTTTCCGTTGGTTTGATTTGGAAGGAGATAAATTTTTATGAAAGAAAATTTTCATATTTTATGAAAAATTAGTGTTCTTATTTTTCTAAAAAAATTCAAAAATAAAAATACTAATCTTTTATGAAATATAAAAAATTTTCAAAATTGTTTATTTTTGTCACGCCTCGTGACCTATCAATTGAATTCGTCCGAACACGTGCACTAGACGAATAGATAAGATTTTCCCTACCCGCTCGAAATGAAACATAACCATCTATTAAACTATATGAATCCTCAATATTTGTTGGCAAGTGGCAAATTTTTTTTCACCCTCATTAGTATGTAACTCTTTTTCTTCCCATCACTAAATTTTTAATATGTATTTTAAGTCTTTAACGGTTTCATTAACCAAACATTTAATTATTTAATTAGTGCATTTAAATGGTCTCACTACCTTCTCTCCACTATACTTTCAATTAATGTAAACGGTTCCACTACCAAACTATCAATTAGTATATTTAAATGGTCCACTAATATCTACGATTCTAACTTCTTTATCTCCAATTATTCATCATGATCCTTTTTCCTCCATCCACCGAACTTTTAATTATTTATTTTCGATTTGTTCATCAATTCTCTATCTCTCTATCTCTCATCTTTCGCTCCTCTCTCTCTCTCACTAATGCGCACTCAATTCCTTCTTCCGCTCGCTTGTCGGAGAGATCGTCGTCATTGCCACTATCACCATCGCCGTAGAAGGTATCATCGGGTTTATATTTGCCGCCTACAAAGAGATACTTTCGTAGATGTATCAAGTGAAATAAACAAAAAAAATATTTAATATTTTTATTATTAATTATTATTACAGTTTCTATCCGCTGCAAAGCGCGGACCTCTTCATTAATTGAGTATAAAAGGATCAAGATAATTAAAGCTTTTAAAATTAAAAGTCAAAAAATTTAACTTCTAAGTTGAAACTATTACAAGCTAACATTTAAGATTTAAATCACTTCAACCCAACCTTCATGCTTCCATAAGCATCCTAGCCGCACTATATATATATATATATATATATATATATATACAACCTAATCTATTTAATTTATTATTCATTGGCCAACTCTTAAATAAGGTTTTATTCAGTTAGTTTATTAAAGAGCACCGAACACGAGCTAAATTTTTCAACTCGATACTTTAACGAGGTAGCTCGTGCTCGGCTAGTTTATTAAACGAGCCAAACACGAGCCCAAGCTCGCTCATGTTCGGCTTGTTGATATCCGTAATTGTGGGTGAACAAAGTAGCCGTTTGGCCGTGCGGTTGCGCACGGCATTTGCGGTGCTCAACCGCGTGGCCTATTTGGATGGTGCAGTTGCACGTGCAGTGCCATGCTCAACAAAGCACATCAGTGTGCTTCTGGAAAAGCTCCAAATTAAAACTTCTACTACATGAGCGCCGCAGTGTTGGGCCAAAATAATGAAAAAGAAGAGGCCCTTAGAGATGTCATGAGGCTTCGACTGACGGCAACAAGGCCGGGAACAAAAATAATTGCCCAACATCTTGTCTTAGTTAAAACTTGGGTAAACTTCAATTTGCATGCTCGTAGTTTATTTTATTTTCATTTTGCTATAATGTAGTTTAAAAAATTATACTTAAACATATTTTTACTTTATTATCTTGTTGTTCAAAAAATTACACTTATGGGCTGTTTGATTTGACGTAAAACTGGGAAAAAAAGTTTTCCGTGGAAAAAAATTTTCGGTGGAAAATTTTTTTTACGTAGTTAGTGTTTGGTTGGTAGGAAAAGAAAATTAGTTTTTTATAATAGTTGTTTGGTTGAAAGGGAAATTTTTTTTTTGATGAAAAGTTGTTTAATATATTTTTTATTATATATATTATTATTATATAATAATTAATATATTATATATATTATTATTATAATATATATATATATATATATATATAAATTAAATATATTTAAAATTATAATAAATATATTACATAATATATAAGAGTTATATATTTAAAAATATTAATAAATAATTACAAATTTATAAATAAAATATTATATAATAATATTTATATATAAAAATAAATGAATATATATATATATATATATATATATATATATATATATATATATATATATATATATATATATATATATATATATATATATATATATATATATATATATATATATATATATATACTAGTTGAGTGTACGTGCTTTAAATTTATTTTAAATCAATAAACATGTGTAAATCACATTTAATCAAAAATTTAAAATAAAATATTTTCTAAATTTATATGTTACATTTTATTAAAAAATATCTACAATACCAAATTTAAATTTTAATATAAAATAGATGGATAAATTTGATATCAAAAATAAAAAATTTAATTTAATTCACAATTTAAACTCAGATTTAAATTGTAATTTAAAATAAATGGATAGAAATGCAACTTTTTATGATTGAACATAATAGTTCATTTTTAGTTTCAATATTTTTAACTAATTGGTCATAACGTAGAATTGAAGTTATAGATAAGTATAAATATTTTTTTAATAATGTAAAAAAGAAAAAAATTTCAAAAATTAAATAGAAAAATGAAAATTCGTTATCTTAAAAAGAAAAGATATTTTGAAATTTGAAAATATATATAGAAAAGAAAAAATATTTTGGAATTATAGAAAAATAAAAAAAAAAATATTTTGAAAAAATATTTTGAAATTAAATAGAAAAATAAAAGTTATCTTAAAAGAAAAGATATTTTGAAATTCGAAATATATATAGAAAAAGAATCTTATATATAATTTTTCAAAATATCTAAAAAATATATTTTAAAACTAAATAGAAAAATATATCTTTTATAGAATTTTTACACTCGTAATCTGTTATAGAAAACTTACTATTGAAATTTCAAATAGATAGAAAAATAAAATTCGTTATCTTAAAAAGAAAAGATATTTTGAAATTTGAAAATATATATAGAAAAGAATCTTTTATAGGATAAAATATATTTGATTTAAATATTCGAATGATATAGATCATGTTCAACGAGTCGATCGTCAATTTGGAAGCTCTATCATCGAAAACAAATCGGTAGTAAAGCAATGGTTTACTAGATAGTATTCTAGTTCAACTATATATATATATATATATATATATATATATATATATATATATATATATATATATATATATATATATATATATATATATATATATATAGTTGAACTAGAATACTATCGTAGTAAAACGCGTTTACTACCGATTTGTTTTCGATGATAGAGCTTCCAAATTGATGATCGCTCGTTAAATATGATCTAAACTATTTAAACTACCTAGAAATCAAATTTCACACACTTTCGATATTCTTTGGGTTATTTACATACGTGTCCCCGCAAACATAGTCAATTGCGAAATATCCGCAAAAGCGAAACTAGGTGAGATGTCCCCGCAAAAGTCAAAGTATGAGATATGTCCTCGCTCGTGCCTTTTGCGGACATATCAGAATATATTCATCAAGTGGACCCGTATGCATTTGACCCTTCTTCTTTTATCCATCAAGTGGACATAAAAATGAACTGAAAATGAATACTCTTTAAAAATGATAATAGGAGTCTTGTAATCAAGATCAAGAGTATAGATCTTGTTTTAAATAGTTTAAAGAATTTCTAACAAAAATTCAATTGATTTGGATATCTTTACGCGTTAAACGAAAAACGCTTCTTATCGACCATTAAAATTATAAATTTTGAAACCGTTTGATCATTAGGCAAATGAAGTCGAAAAGATTTGAAATTTGATTTCTAAACACTTCAAATGATATAGATCATGTTCAACGAGTCGATCGTCAATTTGGAAGCTCTATCATCGAAAAACAAATCGGTAGTAAAAGCAACGTTTTACTACCGATAGATTCTAGTTCAACTCTATATATATATATATATATATATATATATATATATATATATATATATATATATATATATATATATATATATATATATATATATGAGTCATACTTATCGATAGCAAAGGATTTGGTGCTATCAGTTTTCTATCGTTAGATTTAACACTTTGATTATTTTTATCCGTTATATTATACTATTCAACCAACCACTCACTTAACCCTATGAGGCCCACATCGTAACCAGTTCATTTCTCAATCCAGGGTTAAAATTAATAAAGACCAATCGTTTGGTGATATTGATAATAAAACTTTTATATATATATATATATATATATATATATATATATATATATATATATATATATAATGGAGGGAGGTCCCGTGGACCTCCTCTCTCACGCGGTCCACGAGGCCACCGCGCCATCCCGCTGCTCCCCTTCGCACCAAAAACCGCGCTGCTTTACTGTAGCTTTTCGTTTTCCGCGGATGGGAAGCGGAAAACGAACAGCCCATATTTTCTCAAAAATCTGTAAAAGTACTTTTCCAAAAAAAATTTACATGCAACCAAACAAAGGAACCGAAATTTTTTTTTCAGAGGAGTTTTCCGGGGATCCAAAGTCCAAACACACCCTTAGCTATTTTATGGTTATCAAAAAAATTTACTTTCCTCTCCGGATTTTTTTGGATAAAAATAAAGATAAAATTACAGAATAGCTAAGTACAATTTTTTAAACTATAGAGTGACAAAGTAAAAATGAGTTAAAGAGCAACGCTTCTAACATACTCAAAAGTTGGTGTATATTTTACACCTGCTTATAGTATATTAGCTAAATAATATTGATTACTATATATTTTTTATAATTTGATATGTCATACTTAATAATTTGACAGTGAATAAAAAATAAACTTAATAATTAAATAAAAATTAAAGTTATTTAAATTAAAATTAAATTAAATATAATAAAACTTTTAAATAAAATATTAATTTAATATATTTTATAAAAATCTGCGGAGTTTCCGCAGGGATGGGAACACCTGCGGGACGGGAACGAGGACAGAAAATTTTTTTCGAATTGACGAAGATTAGGCGGGACCGGAGATTAGGAATATATTTAAAGATATTTTTACAAATAAACAAGAGCATTTCGATCGTTTAAACTATTTTAATTTAAAAACTTTGAAAAATAATCTGGCATTAAATTCAAAAACTAAAAGATTATCAAATAAATTATTTTAATTTTTTTTCTCATAATTTTTCTAAGAAGTATTATATATATCCACTTAGTGCTGAAGAGAACTCGGCATAAATGCTCATTCTATTTAAGTAGCGCGTCTCGAAATGTGAGATCCGACGCTTACGTGACACCTGCGTGACAACAGATCCTATGATTTTCTATAATCTCAAACGACAGTTTGAAGTTTCATTCCCAAGCAATTTTTGTCCTCCTGTACTACTCTAGGGCATACCTAATTTTGTCCTCCTTGGAAAAAGATTCATCAAAACATTTAATATGCCAAAGTTACTGGGACATACCTAATTTTGTAACTAGCAAGCTTCACCTGAATCCTGCAGTTTTCATGTCTTAGCTCATTAAAAGGGTACTTTACCAGGTTGTCCCCAACCTTTTCAACATTGTTGCAAATTTTGGTCCACAATCTTTCTTTCTTTTTTTTTTCTTTTTTTTTTTGAGAGAGATAGATAGCACCCTATACCTTTCGTTTATTTCATTTAGAAATAAACTAAGCTAGAAATACGAATCAACTAGGATTCGAACTCGGGTCTCGGGTAACAACCACCAAGCCCTTTGCCACTGGCGAGCAAAGTCCCAGTGCAAACTAAAACTCAAGTGAAAATCCTCCGTAAAATTGGATAAAAATACTCTTGTAGTCGCCGTCTAACTACAGCATGCCTTTTTGACTTCAAAGTTCGCATAGAGCAATGCTATCAGTACATCTTTAGAATATCATTTTCTCTTTTATACGCCGTTTGTGTGGACATTTCTTTCCCACTAAACTGAGGAAATAATGCATAACCAAAAATTGCAAAGGAAATGTAGAGGACATCAACCCAATTATAGCACCTGGGACCTACTTAGATAAGCTATTTTGAGAGACTAGTCAATTTAGACATGTCTTCACCTTATCATTAGGTTTTACTCTGCGGTACTTTAAAATCTAACGAGACTGTTTCTCGTAGTAAGATGGAATTTTTGAGCTTCTAAGCCTACAAAAATTTTTAAATATAAAAATAAACATTCAAAATTTTTATTTATACAAATAAATCAATAAAAACAGTAAATCATTCGCCGGTTTTATTCTAATTTATATATTTCTAACATCCAAACTTCAAAAGATGTATAATATAAAACACTTGAAATAGTTTTAATTCTTTGAAGAAAATGGTGAATGATTTACCGTATTTAAAAAATAGTAATTTATTTACTGTATAGACCTAGCTTTTTGGAGGAATATTTTTATAATTAGAGTATTTTTTTAAGGCTATTAAAAAAAAAAAAATCTAATAAGACCTTCAATCTACACTCTAGAGCCATACTGGATCATACCATCATCCTACATGGAATGTATTTCAGTGACCTGATCAAGGAAGCAAAAAAAGAAAAAGAAAAAAAAAAAAACTAGAAAAGGGAAGGGATGCTCCCCAGTTCAGGAGAATAATAAAACCAACTCATCTTTCGACAACATAGGAAGGGAACATGAACTCCTATGCTATTATGCATCATACAGCTAAGAAGCCTTAATTAAACCACACAGAACAAAATGTACAGTTGTTAGATAAACTACACAAAGATTCCCAAAAAAGCACAAAAATCAAATAGAAAGTTAGTTTAGAATATAGTGCGGCAAAGCCTTATTCATAGGGGGTAAAAATATCCCCCAAAAGGTTTTTACTAGAAACTCAACCAGATCTCCAATGATAAACAACACATTACAGTTCTTCCCCCCCCCTCTTTTTTCGTATAAAAAAAAGTTCATAGGGCACACCCACAACATACATAAACACTTTCCTGAATACATCCCGTAATCCCACTTCACAACCTCAATCAAAAGCCAAAAGTGACAAAAAAAAGCCTAAACTCGCTGTAGGAAAATGGAACTTCAAAAAAAAAAAAAAAAAATCTCAAGCCTTATGCGCAAGCGAAAAGACCCAATTGTTTGAATTGTCCGAGATTTCGAGTTTCATAAACCAACTCTGTGGTTAGAATCAAATGGCTAACGAACCGATATTTATGTTGGTATTTCTGAAATTCACAACCATGCACCTGAGATTCGATGAGATTCTTCACCTATAACAAGCTCAGTAGTGAAAGAATGATCCTCCTACGTAGCGATTCCTGAAAGACAGAAAAAAAAAAACTTGAAATTAATCAACCAGGGACAGGAAACATTAAATTTCTACAAGAAGCCAAATTTATTGTAACAAAGAACTAGCTTGAACTAACCAATCAAAAAGATTGAACTGAAATTATATTCTACACATGATTATCACAAGTTTCCTAAGTAACATAGAAAGACAAGGGGGATAATAGTTCTTCAAGTGTAACCAAACTGCTCATTCAAAGTGTTTGCACTCATCAGTTGCACTCCTTGCAACCTCATATTGTCGAGAAGTTTCTCGGATTTTACTATTGGTGATCCCGTAATGTTCCAGTCATCGCAGCCATAAGAACGAAATATATCAGAAAACAACAAATGGTGACTGGAAATTCAAGTTTACAGTATCACATTAATAACAAATTTAGTAATGAAATTCAACCCCACATTTCAATTGCACACTAAGAGTTTTAACTGTAACAACTTTGTGCCTGAAGTATGAGCCATTCACATTCCCGAGACTTCTAAGTTTAACCCCAATGTTTGACCTTGATTTCAACTTCTTACCTAGAGTTTAACCTTAATCAGCCATTTTCCCAGTATTGCTTTTAACAAAGTCTTATAATGGGGCGGAAATGGTGATATTTTTGATAGTAGACTAAAGGACTACATTATTATGCGAATCAAACTTAGGGAGTAGAGTACTAGACACTTTCGGTTGACACAATGACGGCAGTAGTGGAATGCGGATCAAACTACAGAACAAAATTAGTATCATGAATTCAATAAATGGACTTAATGCTTGAGAAAGGACTGTTATTTCTAATGAGCGAACTAGCAAAACAAAAAGATTCCGATCTTAAAAAACTTTCCTATACAATGAGCCATAGAAAGTATCAAAGGACATACAACTTAGAAAAAGATAAGAATAATGAACATAGAAATTAAGAAAGCATACATATACATTATCTCAGGAAAGAATCAAGAAAATAAATGGTAGCTTCAGAAAGAACAAAGTAAAAAAGCATCACTCTAATATCATTCCAAGTATTAGTAAATAAGATAAAAATTAGCAAGACAGAAAGATTACAACATAAGAAAAGGATGAAAGGGGGAATAGATATTTTAACATAATGAAAAGTGTTCATCGATACAGCATATAAATTTAATACAAACAAAATAAAATCCCAACAAGTTATGAAGAGAGAAGAACGCTATGAAGAGCATCCAGCTCAAAACTTCTGAATCTTGCCACTTAGCAACCAAAAACCCACATCGATTCAACAAAACTGCTTACAACTTCCCATTTGGAAAACTTTCAAAACAGAAATTGGAGTGCTGTCTGCTATTCTACTCGTCTGGTCAGTTGGAATCTAATTCCGTCTTCCATGCAAATCGCCTAAGTTTTAATCCAGCCTAAAAGATAATAGCAACATCACATTCCAAGATGGAAAACGATCATCCATTCCAATTCTTACTTTGGTTGCAAACCAAAAGAAATAACAAAATGAGTCAATCTCATAGACATCCATTTGTGGTTCTGATTTCTATTGTGAATCGAACTTGCCCTTTGTATAATTCTATAATCTACACAAGGAAAAGACTAATAATACGACTTTGATACAGAATGAGTACACCATATTGTCTTAAATCTGTTTCGACAAATGAACAATATCAATCCTGAGTGACCCAATTAAACCACAGACAACCTGATCTAAACCATATTCAATGCAATTAGCCCGACTTCAGTCCAACTAGGAGGGTTCAGTTGGTTTATGGTTGAAAAAAAGAAAAGAAAAGAAAATCCAAACATGAGGCAATCTTAATTACAGTTGGCTAAAGGAAGTTTCAATTGATGATTACGACACCAGAGCTACATTGATGATACCACATTTTGTATATGCATCGGGCAAGTGCATATGAGGTAGGCATGATTGAATTGGTCTTACTGTAATAGTAGTATATTAGAGGACTGTATCGTTAGGTCATGGGAGTGGCAAACCTCCATAAAAAACACGGGTTTCCAACATCAGAGCATCTCAAATATGATGAAAGGCCCTATTGTTAGGAACTACTTCGATCTGCAGGATAGACAAAAGGAGCCTAAAATGAAGAGTGGCCCCAATTATCCAGGATTAGAATATAAGTAACAGCCAATCTATTTGGATTAAACAAGTTGGAAGAATTTAAGGAATGCAGATATCTCGAGGAAAATAAAAGGCTTTAAATATGTAAGGAGCAGCTTTTGTCCCAGTTGTATCCTATCCACTAGCGTAAATTTAAATTTAGTAAACATGTCAGTAGCAAGGATCAGGAGAAGTTTATTACCTGCATAGTGTCTACTTCAAATGAAAAAACCACCAAGAAGGTTCTACCTATCCAAAATACTTATCATAGCAAAATAAACAATATTTTTCACATGTTTAATTCAAGATGAAGAGCTTACCTCTATTTGTTTGACTAGTAACATTATAGCGGCCCATATAACCAGCTGAAGGGTCTGTGCCAGCTGAAGGTGCATCGCCAAGCCCATAACCAAATGAGCCCGGCCCATCAAGCTCAGAAGATGCAGTCCGCCACGTTGTGTCCCCATATATCGAGCTACTACTACCGTATTGATCCCCATAATTACTTTCATACCCATTGCTAGATACATTAAAAGAATTGTCGGCGATACCACCCCCACTGTTCCTTTCAAACCTATTGGCACCCATACCTGCACTAGTATTCTCCCCAATTCCAAAACTCAGATTTGCATTTGCATATTCTGAACTACTCCCCATTCCCTGAGCAGAAATAGGAGACGAACTTCCCCAATTCACTCCATCATTATTGCCAAATCCACCTAAACCTCCACTTGCAGATGACATGAAGCCATTAGAACTTGCAGAACTTGTATTATAGTTAAGACTGCCATTACCCCATATACGAGACAATGAATTAAACATTGAACTAGAATTTTCATTAGCCCCTCCATAACCGCTACTACTATTATATCTACTTAAGCTCCCGCTGTGATAAAGCCTTGGTTGCCGTCCATACTGAAGGCCATTATTACTAAAATTCGAGCTACTACCAAAATTTAGGCTCATGCCTGGATTGAAATTCAAGCCAATACCATAACCAGCACCGGTGGGAGGGTACCCATTACGCCCACCACCACCACCAAGAAGCCCATATCTGCCATCCATTCTCATCGCATAGCCACCAATAGAGCTCGGACTATACCCAGGGTTGTACCCACTGAGAAAGCTATTGGCCCTACTCACTGCTGAGTTGTAGCCCCCAATCAGTGGGTTCCGCATGGTGGGCCCAGGGGACAGTTCTTTCGGAACCGCTCTTTTGACCTCAACCAACTTACCATTCAATTCATGGAAGGTATTGACTAATGCCTTGTCGACGGCATCCTCAGAGTCGTACGTGATAAAACCGAACCCCCTAGGCCTCTGCGTGTTGTGGTCGTACATCACGACAACATCGGTGATCGTGCCGAACTGATCGAAGTAGTTCTTGAAGTCGGCTTCCTTCACGGTGGAGGCCAGTCCTCCAACAAATATCTTCTTGGTACGTCCCGGGCCAGGTGAGCCATGCGCGCTGCTGTTGCTCTTGCTGAGGCCACTCTGGTCGTCCCGAGGAACGGCTTTTTTTGCCTCGACCTGACACAATGTTTATCAACCAATCACTTGAATTGTGCAAATTAATCGTTCAATATTCACACTTCTTTGATTGCAATTCATAGATGAATAATATGTTCATAGAATTTCGAGGGAAATTATATAAAGATATGTCCTAAGGCCCCCTTTATTCCAAGGACAGAAGATGAATAACTCCAGTTACTCCTCTTGTTTTGCCAAAAGCCACAAGTTTTGCGAGGGGACAGTAGTTCTGGCCAAACAGAACAAGAAGTCCAGACTTCCCTCAAAATAGTGTCAACCTTAATTTATCCCCAGTCATCCCCAAAATCATTACAGTGATCCCAACACTCATCATCCCTGAGATGTTAGTAGCAAGATAGTTTCCACAAGGATTAAAAATGATCAAACTGGCACAACAGAGAAAGAAAATAGATCGGAAACGACAACGCTGAGGAGATTACCATGCGCCCATCGATCATGTGCTTCTCCGCGACGACCCGCTCCGCGACGGCAGGCTCTGCAAACACAATGAAACCGAATCCACGGGCCCGGCCGGTGGTCCGATCCCTCATGATCACAGCTTCCACCACCTCCCCAAAGCTTCCGAAGTACTCGCGGAGCCGGTCCTCATTGGTGTCCCACGAAATCCCCCCGATAAATAGCTTTCCGACGTCCGACTCCATTCCCTTCTCTGCAAATTCAACACCATCATCATCCCCCACAATGATCCAACAGCATAAACAACAAAATTACACCAAATCACCACAGAATCAGCAAAATTATCAATCAGATCCAATCTCAGAGATCGAAACCAGCATAAATAACAACGACCCAGGTGACAAAATCGGATTTTTTTTTTTTTTTAAAAAAAGCATCCAGCTCAAAACCAACATCAGATCTACTGAGACAAACAAAAACCAAATCACTACACAACCAATCGGCTCCGTCCCAAATCGATCTCAGAAGCTCAGATCCTACTCAGATCGAATCGGAACAGAACCCAGCAATCAAAATCGGAATTGGCATTTGATGACGACGACGACGATGAACACAAGTAAGCTCGTTGGATTGGATTAAAAAACGCACCGATCGAAGAAGGATTGGGGACGGCGCCTCCTCCTCTCTAAGATCTTGGAATCGGCATCGGAAGAACAGAGGTGCTCCACAAATTCCCACCTCCTCCCCCCCTCTCTCTCTCTCTCTCTCTCTCTCTCTCTCCTTTTATAACGCTGGGGATTACCTTTTTCCTTTTCCCTCCCCCAAGTGCGCTCGTCTCGATCGACAAAGCAAGGAAAGAGGGCAAAAATATATATATATACACACAAATGAGGAGAGAGAGAGAGAGAGAGAGAGAGAGAGAGGAGAGGTTGTAATGTTGTATTGTGTACATGAGGAGTTAAAAAGGTGATGATGATGGATTGGTTGATGAACCACAATGGTGATAATTTTTCAACTTTTAAAAAAAAAAAAAGGTAAACTTCAAATACCACCCCTATAGTTTTACATTTTTTCATTTTAGTACTTTGTAATTTAAAGTACAATGTGGTTTTATTTTTTTTCTTTTCGTCATCTCGATCTATTAACATTTCGTTAAATTATATATAAAAAACATCAGATATCCTGCTTATGTTTATCAAATATTTATTTTAGTATCTTTTAGTTTTAACATTGTCGCTGATTTAATAAAAAAAATTAGTGAAAAGAATAATAAAAAGAGAAAAATAAAATCACAAAACACTAAATTTATACACTTTAAACTATAAAGGTACTAAATAAAACAGTGCGAAACCACATGGATAGTATTTGAAATTTTTCTATTTTTTTTTTTTTTGAAATAAATGGTGTAGATGGCCTTCTAAACTTTTTAATTTTGATAGTTAGACATTCTAAAATTTGCATATAATTATATAAGGCTTCCATATATGAAAAAGTTTATGTTTCTCTTCCAATTTTGACAATTAAGTATGAGAATTGAAGAATATCTTAAATTGAACTTTAATTTTTATTAATTTTTAATATATTAAAATAAGATTTTTTTTTTTCTTTTGATATTTTGAAGTTTTATAAGATTATATATATAAGATATACATTTAGGATATGTCTGGTTCATAATTGAAATAGGGATAAAAAATAAATTGGATTGGTTTGACGAATTGTCCAGAAATATTTGGTTGATTATTGAAATAGAAATTGAAATGAAAATCGAAATATAGAATTTTGAGAGAGAGTTTTGAATAAAGATAGAGAAGAGTTATGGAAGAATAGAAAATTTTGAACGGTCTAATTCGGAATTGAATGTTGAATTGGATCATAAATAAATTAAGTTATTTTTATTTCATAGTAGAATGAGAAGCAAATTTGGTTTTTAATTATAAAACAAACAATAACTATCGATATCAATAAATTTTATTTTAATTTTGTAGTTAAAATAGGTGAACCAAAACATGCCATTATTGTAATTCAAGAGAAATATCAATTGATCTATTTTATAACATTTTGAACTAAAAAGTTCATGTGGTTTTTTGCAAATGCGGTAAAGTTCAAGGGTCTCTCTCTCTCTCTCTCTATATATTTTTTAATTCATTTTAGCTCATGAGTGTTAGGATTACAACCCATTTGAGCTGTAATCCTACCTTTCTAATCCAACTTTTTTTCTTTTTTTCTTTTTTTTTTTTTTTTTTTTTGTTTTTTTTTTTTTTTTTTTTTTTTCAGGTTCCTTGTCAAAAAATAAAAAATTAACTAAAAACTTCAAAAAGGTATTGGGATTGTAATTACAGCTCTTTTTGGTTGTAAACTTAGCATTTCTTATTTAAGCAAGGGCTATACTACTAGTACAACCCACATCTGGTTGTACATTCTACAACAGGCCGAAAAAATTTTACTTTTGAAAAAAAAAAAATTTGCGTTAACCTCACTCTCCTTTTTTGATCTCTTATCCTTTTTCTCTTTTTTACTTCTGTGACCTGTGAGCTAGAGAGAGAGAGAGAGGCGAGCAAGAGAGAGAGAGCTCGAGCGAGAGAGGAGCGAGGGTTTAGGGTCGAGCGAGATCGGATCTCGTCCGCAAGAAGAAGAGAGAGCGAGAGGCAGAGAAAGAGAGTGCAAAATTTTTTTTTTGGCAAAAGTGTATGAAGACCTCCTCAACTATAGTTAATCCTAAAATACACCCCTCAACTTTTATTTTATTTTTTTGATGGAAACTCTCTCAACTTCTAATCTTTGCTATTTGAGTTTTTATAATTAAGTTCAAAATTTTATCAAATTTAATAACTCTAATAGTTTTTGACTATTCACACAATTTTATTTTATTAAAAAGTGATTAGATTATTAAATTTAAGTAAAACTATCAATGAATTTGGATAAACTTCTAAATTTGTTTAACTAGAATATTGAATTCTAAGAATGATAGTCTCAATAATCCAAAAATAAACAGTTTTATAGTTTTATAGTTTTGACCAATCTTTTTTGTTTTTAGAGTGTTAATTTTTTTTTATTATTATTTTCAAGAATAAGAATAAAATTATGCACGTTTATTAGAGTTCACATATGAATAGTCCAGGGTGATGATTAATAAAAAAAGCAAAGGATTGATATATGCAAGCGGATCCAGGTTTACGATTCGTAAATTTTTAGAATGAATAAATTTCATTATATATATCACATTTTTCTGAATTGAATTCAAAGTACTTTATAAAGCTGCATTTGGAATTGCGAGAAAATTACATACATGATATTTTTTTGATTATCTTAGCAAAAAATAACGAAACATAAAGTTCAGAAACATATGAAATATGCTTCCGCACGAATTCTATTTTATGTAATAGCATTTTTTTTTTTTTTGATTCGCAATTTAAATAGGTCCCAGAAGTAGAGGTTGGAAATTTCTCAACTTTGAGTTCAGCAGTGCCAAACATAACCTGGATTTATTTTTTTAAACAAAAAGACCTTTTTTTTATTGAAAATTCTATCAATCGGCTTTTTGTAATTAAATTTCTAAAAAAAAAAAAAAAAATAAAAATAAAAATAACGCAACAAATATAAATTTACAAAAATGACCCTATTCTGCAGCGTGGGTGCCACGTCAGCGCTATGTCATTTACCGTGTCTAAACACGGTGAATAGTTTACCGTATCTGGGTAAAGATGAGGAAAAAAAATATATACATATTATGAAAAAGATAAGTATATATATGAAACAAATAGGGTGAATAGTTCACAGCGTTCAACCTAACACCGCAACCCATCCACATGGCGCTGACGTGACGCCCACATGGCAACTCGAAATCAAGATATTGGGATTGGACTTGTCAATCGATTCATAACCTTTCGAGCACAACCAATATATATTCGAACCCCCTTTTCTTGCAGGAGTACATCTTGGATCTGTCAATTATGTACCCCCTTTACTTGCAGGAGTACATCTTGGATCTGTCAATTATGTTATGGTCGGAGTCCCACTCATGGCGATCTGGTCGAATTGGGAGAAGCCGTAGGTATTATTGTGGGTCAATCAATTGGGGAACCGGGGACTCAACTAACATTAAGAACTTTTCATACCGGCGGAGTATTCACAGGACCAGGGCCATTTTACAAATTTAAATTTGTTGGGGCTATTTTTAAAATAATTTTTTTCGGAGGGCTAATTGTAAAAAAAGTCCTTGTTTAACATGAAGGAATTTCTTACGATGGTAATTAAAAATTATTGATAATTAGGCCTTTTGATCACCATATGAATGATATAATTAAAAATCACGAATTTCAATTTCTAATCTTTCATGCATTTTAAATGGGTTTTTTTTCTCATTTTACCAATTTAAAAAAAAAAAAAAAAAATTTATTTTAAAAATAATTCCAGCAAATTTATATTTGCAAAAGTGATCCTAATCCTGCCACGCAGGCGCCACGTCAGCACCACATGAGCGGGGAGTTTGTTAAGTTGAACATGGTGAATCATTTACCGTGTTTGAACATGGTGAATGGTTCACCGTGTTTAAAAAAAATATAATATATATGTATTGCATTGCGAAAATATATAAGTATTAAAAAAGAAAATGAGGGAATATAGGTATGGAACAAGGTGGAACCATTACACGGTGAAAGATTCACCGTGTTCAACTTAAAATCATGGCGATATGGCGTACTACGTATGAAAATAAGGTTAAATTTATCATTATAAATTTAATAAGACTATTTATAAAAAAAATATTTGGAGGGACCAAATGCAAAAAAAATTCCCTTTTAAATATTCATGGCCCCAAAGGGCAATATGCCAATACACTGGTAAGTGTTCCAAATGGACCCCTTTCTTCATCTCTAATTAGCTGAGTGATGGTAAAACGGACGAGGCAACTGTGCCAGCATGAACTGAGCGACAAAGAAAATAACAAAATTGACACAGCAAGGGGCCCGCTAGGCTTAGATTCTGAAAAAATAATTTCTACAAATTAATTTTAAGTTGGAGAATTGATTTTAGTTAGGATCTGTTGAGTGTTTGGCTGATGTTAGAAGCCCAATTACGTCCTCTTTGATCGGGTCGAAGATCTTCCTCAGAAAGTCCGTCGGGATGCGGAATCTGCCACGATTAGTAACCCTCGAAATTTGCATTCTTCGACTGGATCAAGCGATTGAGCTGATGAGGGATCGAATCAGCGGGGTCCAAAAATCTTCACTATAAAACTGGTTCGGCTGGAAGAGCCGAATGTACGAACTGTGCAGGGATCAATGTCAGCGGAAGAGCCGAATGGAAGAAGTACACAGTAACTGGTCGGCTGAAAAAGCCGAATGGAAGAAGTACACAATGACTAGTCGGTTGAAAGAGCCGAATGCCTTTATATAATAATAAAACAGAGTGTGCCCGAAGGGGCATACGTACTCGCAAATATAGTTTACAATGCAGTAATGTCCGTGGAGCATGCACTCGCAAATATAGTCTATAACGAGCCCGTGCGTGCATGCAGACTCCAGGGTTCTACTGAGCGAACTACTCCTAGAAAAACAGTAAAGGCAGAAAAGAAAAAGATTACATTTATACTACTCCTAGAAAAGCGAAAAAATACAGAGAAAATAAGGGTGGTCTTCTCGTTCAGGGTGAAGAAAGACCCCTATTACAGACTTCGAAATTACTATTTATAGTAATATCAACCCACATTATTGGTTGGTTGGGGGGAGTGGTTGTAACCATGATTGTGAAAGTTACGCCTCACTTCTCAACCGTTCTCGCCTAAAACCTTCAGGCGCCTTATTGCCGACTCCTGGTGTATCACGTGTCCTTATGGCTCATATGTGGGTTAGGTCGGCATGTTAAATTTAATTTTGGCATCAACAGCTGAGTTTAGATAGAATGCGATTTTTCTTAATTTATTTTGTAAAACAGTTTTAGCAAATTTTTTTCATATTTACATATAATAATTTTTTTTTACTAAATTTTTTAGTAGTTTCTGAAAAAATAATTTCTACAAATTAATTTTAATTTGGAGAATTGATTTTAGTTAAGGTCTGTAGAGCGTTTAATTAAGTTTAGATAAAATGCGATTTTTCTGAAGTTATTTTGTAAAACAGTTTTAGCAAATTTTTTTGATATTTACATATAATAAATTTGTTTACTAAATTTTATTTAACAATTAAAATTTGAATTCGAATTTAAATTTTAAATTTTAACTTTGTACAAAAATTTAAAATTTGATATTTTAATTTAATATATAAAATTGAAAATTGAAAATTTTAAATTTAAATTTTAAAATCTAAATTTATGTTTTCAATTTCAAATACAAAATCTAAATTCGAAATTTAACATTTGAGAATTTGAAATTTAAAATTTGAATATTAAAAATTTAAAACTAACAATTTATTTTTAAAATTTGAAACTTGAAAAATCAAAACTTATAATTTTACATTTTATCTTAAATTTTAAAATTGAAATGTAAATTTTAAGTTTTGAAATATAATATCAAAAATTAAAATTTCAAAATCTTTAATTAAAAATTCAAAAATTAAAAATTATAAATTCAAATATAAATATAAATTTAAAATTAAAATAAAAAATTAAAGTTTGAGTTCAAAATAAAAATTATATTTCAAGAAGTAGATTTTAACTGCTTCTGATTTTGGATATCGAATATTAAAAAATTGATTGCAAAAATTAGAATCAGATTTTGAAAATAGTATTGTCCAATTCTCTATTAAACCCAAAATCACTTTTAAACCCAAAATCACTTTTAAAAACCTAAGCAAAATAGAGTCCCATGGCTAGAAAGTACAAGACTTTGTGAATTTTTTACCGTTAGATCTACGCTTTGATCATTTTCATCCGTTAAATTATACTATTCAACCAACCACCCACTTAACCCAAGGGGGGCCACATCATCCTAACCACATATCTATTAATCCAAGGGCCAAAAACTTACGAGCACCAATGACTTCGTACTTTTAAAAGCATAGGAGCTCAATTCAGCAAAATATCCCTACCAAGGACATATTTGGTCGGCCGAAAATAAAGCTTAAAAAATGATATTTTTAAAAAGTGACGCCGTGTCGGTTGTTTGGTTTAGGAATTTCAAACATCCACCGCCGTCCACATCCGTGGACAAACCCAGAAGGCCGGAACTTTTTAATGAACGTTTCAATACATGCTTTTCTTTATATCTTATTAGGGTTAATAATGGCAAAATGATTGGCGACTATTATGTCGGCTTAAACTGAAAATGACAAAGTGGACTTAGCAACCACATAAACAATTTTTTTTTTTTTTTTTTTTGAAAAAGAGATAACATATTATCCCGCTTCGTTTATTTCATTTAGAAATAAACTTAGTTGGAAATGTGAATTAATTATAATTCAGCCTTGGATCTCAGGCATCAATTATTAAGCCTTTTACCACTTGCGCTAGGGACGATCAGTTACCACATAAACAATTTCTATCCCTTGTTATTATCCCCGTGCAACACTTGTTTTGACACCAAAGACAAAGTTTTTACCTATTTGTTATTCTGAAAATATATGGATGCATTTATCTGTACACTACCAAAATCCACACAAATAGGGACCAATGAACTAAAATTTACAGGAGAAATCGCGTATCATTAACTATGTTCACTTGAAAGACGAAAATCGAGAGACAAAAGTAACAGTAATAACAACTCCTTTTCTATAGTAATAGCTAAGAAGAATCTGAAAATTTGAAACAAACAGGAAAAATATTCGGAAGCAAGTTTCATTGGAATTACTATTAATATCCACCTACATTCACTTGAAAGGCAAAAATCGAGACTTGAAAGCAATAATATAGTAGTAGATAAACAAACTATAAAAGGTTCTCATCATGCGAAGATTACTAAGAATTGTTAATATTCCCATAATCTGGATTACTTCATCCAGATTTCTAGGAATTTATTATTCCTGCGTTTGGTTGAGGCAGTAATATTATCTCAAATTACTAGATATATGACAATATCATTACCATATTTGATTTCACAATAAAATTTATCATGTAATCCTCTCATTATAATACATACATATCTCTAAAATTACATCTACATTGGAATGGCATAAATTGTCATAATCGAAACATTGTTTATGCTTAGACTACAAATTTCAAACATTACAAAACAAAACTGGAACAAAATATACAGAAGCAGAACAATGTCTCCATCGTAATGCTAACATATCCCGAAAAACGCTAATAATAGTTAGAAAGAAAAGCAAATCCAAACTAACTGAAACTCCCCGAAAAAAAAAACGTAAAAGAAAAGAAAGCACATTTAAACAAAATTTACAATCTGCTTCAGAAGGAAAAGCTACAAGTGAAAATAAAATCAAGCTAGAAAATTGCAATTTAATCCTCAATTATAGTTATTTGATCTTCTTTTTTAATTGTGAATTTAGATAACTGATCATTAGTTATGGTTTGTAGGCGCTTCTTAACTCTAGAAGCTTTCTTAAATGGCAAAATCTTAAGGCAGCTTGTTTTGACAGTACTTTCCGCAGACCATTCCATCCGAAACATGGTGACCAAATCTCACACACATGAAAAGATTCAATCCCAAAGTCACATTCTTTCGGCTTGTTTGGCCCCAACTTTTAGAACAGCTTCCTCCAAGAAAAGAGATCAGATTCTCAACAAATAAAAAGTAAAAAGTTTCTGGTTGGAGCAAGCAAACAAAGTTAGCTCATCGCTATAAGCCTCTGCTTAAGCTAAAACCAAAAGCTATTTGAGGGTTTTAGACAACAAAAGCTGTTAGAGCTTGTTTTGAGCAACAGTTCAAGTCAAAGAGAACTTCTTCTTTAGGACATTGAATTAGGTGTCCATATCAAGCATCAGGGTTTGGCTCCAATACTAACTAATTCGCTACCAAATGCAGTAGCACATCAAGCCAAGACAACCTTCAGTTCAGTTTCTCCTCCCGTTTTAGCCAAGCAACAATCTGAACTCTGAACCTTAGTCCAAGTCAACAAAAACTATGAAAAATCATGTGTGCTCACAAGTTCATGTCGGCAATTGCCAATTCTCTACCACAACGCCGACACATAGACTTTGAGCTTCGTCTCTAGTACCGCCTATATGCATTACCAGCCGTGTTTTACTACTCTACTCAACTCCAAAACATACTTCCCTTCCTTGAATTTTTGGACTTCACTGAACGCACGGACCTGTAGAGTAGCGTGGGGCTCAATAAATGGCTAAATACGTGCCAAAAATGATTAGAGTACAGAAAAATGTCAGATAGAAAGAAGAAAAAAGCTACAATATGGTAGATAATATACGCATGAAAGAAAAAGGAATCTCCAACAAGTTAAGAATGAAATGATCTGCAAAAGAGTACATGCTCTCAAGATGGTTTCTGTTTCGCATTTACAAAATAGGCTAAGCTTGTATTTAGATGCTTTCATTCGATGCTCAAAACTTTGGCTTCTAAGCTTTCATGATTGTTCCAGATTTGCACTTTCAAGATGTTTCAAGGCGAAGACCATCAAAATTGAAAAACTTTTCTGTTACAAGAACCTAATAAAAAGGATGTGTTCTTAACAAGCATGCTTTTCATATATAGATTTGAAAGGCATCCACATGAAAAGAGCACATCTCAACAGCTCAAGCTAAGGAACAAATTCACACTAACCAGTTAAACCTGGAAAGAGATAAAAGTATGGCCTCTATGGTGCATAGAGATGCAGAGAGACAGAAAATTGAAATGATATCATCTCACAAACTTCTAAGGGTGTGTTTGGTTCCACTTAAAACTGTGGAAAAAAAATTTCGGTGTAAAAAAATTTTGGGGGGAAAAAATATTTTACGTCGTTTATGTTTTGTTTGTAGAAAAAAAAAAAAAGTTTTCCACAATGGTTGTTTGGTTAAAAGAAAAAAAAAAAGTTATAAATAAAAATTATTATATATATTTTTTCATTTTACATTTTTTATATTATTAATATATAATTAGAACTAGGCTACTATGCTATTAATAGTACCAACTTATTGTTGCTACCAAGTTTTTGGCCGTTGGATTGAAAGATGTGCGGTTAGAATAATATGGGCCCCCTAGGGTTAAGTGGGTGGTTGGTTGAATGGTATGATCTAACGGGTGAAAATTATCAAAGGGGTGGATCTAACGGTGAAAAACTTAATAGCACGGAGACCTCCGTGCTATTAGTAGCATAGCGGACTCTATATAATTATTACCATATTATTTATATTAGTATTATAGTTTATATTTATAAATAAAATATATTTAAAATATATTATGCAATAATTAAATATATAATATAATATATAACAGTATATATTTAATTCTATAAAATAAATTACTGGATATAAAATATTATATATATATATATATATATATATAAAAGAAGATGGGGGAGAGAGTTCCACCGCGCACCCTAGTGGACCTCTCTCTCGCGCCGCGCGCCTGTGAACCCCGCCCCTTCCAAACACCTCGAAAAATGGTTTTTGTTTTCCGTTCGTTTCAAGCGGAAAACGAAAAGCTCTGTTTTCCTCCGATTCGTAAAAAGAATTTTCCGAGAAAATTTTTTTACGGACAAACAAACGCTCGGAATCATACTTTTCCACTGAAAATTTTTTTTCCAGGCGATTTTATAGGAAACCAAACAGCCCCTAAGGCTGTTTAGATGTATGATATCTGCTATATTGTCAATGATGCTAAATCCGGTTGCACAAACGTGCACATTAACTACATTCCTAACAAGAAACAACAAAATTCCAACCAAGGCTCACATTTGTGGTCCGCGCAGTACACTCTTCAAGACAGGCTACCCTAACATTTGGCATGCAGATTACCCCCACTACACGGTTTGAAACCCTTTTGGCACAAGGGTTTTGATACCCTTTTGGATGGATGTAAGTTCCCAATGGCTTCTAATTACTATAAAAATTTAGCTGGAGCTCAAATTTGATTGAAGCGCTATACTTTTCTAGCTGTATATAGAACTAATAATGTATTATCATGTTTCCTAATATTTACTCGTGAAAAAATGCTATATGATGAAAGAGACTATGATATCTAGATATTTGATCTTTACAATGAATGAATGCTTTAACTCAATGAAACTTACATGGCAATTCTTTTTGAATTTTTCTTCTCAACATCATTATTTTACGCAAAATTTTTTGAATTTCACTCAACAAACTTTTACATTTCACACATTCTGCAATTAAAAAGATAATATAAGAATTAATTTTCATTGCAAAATCATAGTATTACATGATAGTTGAAGGGAAAAGCATACAAGGCCTCTTTTAATAAGCCAACATGCTTTACTCCAATTTTACCAAATTTTTAACTATATTTCCCAGTATTGACCAAAAGATGGAAAAAAATTGCATAAAATGATACAAAAGCAATTTTTTTGCTTAAAAAAGGTGTATTGCTAATTGAAATTCATGACTGGACCTCAACAAGTTTTAGTTCCTCTAGAAGATCTACTAACGTCCAATGCCAAACCAATTTTTTTTTCCAACTTAAATATTCAAATTTGTTCAGATACAAAAAAAAAAAAGAAGAAGAAAATGCAACAAATGAAAATTCCTCCCAATAATGAGGTAGATCCTACCTACTCAGCAACCGTAACAAACCCTAGATAAAGGGTTTCTATGCATGAAAATGGTCATACTTTCTTACACATATATAGCGAAATAAACAACCCACAAGAAATATCTACAAATCTTCAAAGTTTACCATGATCTATCTTGGTGAAGGCTTGACCTTCCTTTCAATTGCTTTAAGAGTAGGAGAATTAAGGAAGGAGGAGAGAATTGAAAGAGAGTCCAAGTGATTTCTTTTGTCAAAGAACTTCCAAAACCAAACTAAATTGACAACGATCCATCCTGATATTGTGCCAACACCAATATGCCAACAATGCAGCCAAATAGGCTGGGCCACACAACCTTTGATTCCAACAAATTCAAAGCAACAATGGTGAAATATTATCCTATATCAATTCCAACTTCAACACATAAAGGGCCTCTAACTTTTTTTGACATTGTACAATAGAATAAATATTGACACGATTAGAGAGAGCTTCCATGTCTTTCATCAATGATTAGGCATCAAAAGCATGAAAATGGGTTCTCAAAAGAGTACGTATAAAAAAGAAAGGATTGCCAACATGTTACCTTGTAAAATACACAAAACTATACAAATACTCCGTAAGTTTAGAATTTGTACAGCTGACCCTAAAGAGTATTTATTTGCATTCATCCGTCTGTCAGGGTACATGCAAAAAATATTTTTGCATAGAGCCCCAGCAGGTGACACATGCAAACAAGGGAAATTCTGCATATCTAGAGGGGGTATATATGCGAAAAATTCATAAAAGAGTAATCGGACTCTTGACTTACGTATCTCCAGCCAATCAATTGTTGGCAAGAGCTGCAATGGATGTCGCTCACGTCAAAAGTGCCAGTCAACATTTGCTTAGTCTCAGTTTGGCTCGAGGTTGTTGTATTCACTCTGAAATTACACCACAAATACTCAAACTGAAAACCTACAGAAAACTAACAAACTTCTGATTAATGATATGTTACATAAAGTGCATCAGCGTATAATGACCTAATGATGGACATAAGAAATCAACACACTCATTAATCCATTCCCTTAATTGAAAATGAGATTTCGTTCCTCGTGATATAAGATTTAAAAAAAGCATGCCGTAATGCTGCAGCAAACTTATAAGATTAACAAAAGTATAATGTTCTTTCACACTTCAATATAATAATAAAAGTACATCAAAGCTTCACGCTGCCCAAGAAGATAGAACAAATTGAAAGAGTTTAACAACTAAAAACAAAATGTAAATCAAGTAAAAGATGGCATCCAAATAAATTTTTATCCTCGTTTCACGCTATAGCAAACATTATCATCTTGCTGTGCTGCTGACTGAAAATGATGAAGCCTAAATCCTGAGAATAGAAAGACACAAGGAAGCCAAAATTCAAGATGTCGAAGAAAGATAAAGGTCCTCCTGTGCACTACGAAAGATTATCTCACATCATGATCCAACTTGGCTTTTTTGTGTTTGAGTGTCATATTTTAAATTCAAAATTTGGGCATTTTGAGAAAATTTTGAAGTTAAAATATATAGCAATTGAGGTTCAATAAAATGAGCTTCTTATATGCACTTGGTTGAAATATACATTTATGGAAATAATTTAACTGACATATGAGAAGTAATAATAGATAATCCTTAGCATAAAATTCATATATTGGTATAACAAAAGACAAAATATGAAGAAAGGGAAAAATGGAATTCAATAAATTGATTGTAGTTCACAGATTGAGGGATCATCGGGCGCTCCAATGTTTGTCAAGAGGTTAATGACTTCCATCACTGTGTGAAAGCGACAGATTATACTATACCTGCAAATTTAACATCTCAAACCACCAAAGGAACTAAAAAATAGACATCTCAAAGCATCAAACAAAGTGAAAATTGGACTTCCTTTGTGGATATCAAATAAGTAATGAAGATAGCGCCTCCTCATTAATTGTTTTCGAGGTATGAATCATTGCGACTCCATGGCCTACACCCCTTAGTCATGAGCTATACTAAAGTGACAGCCCAGTGAAAATATATAGTTTACGGATAATATCCGTCATTAGAATTCCATATTGCTGCTACTTAGTCTACACTAGGCAATGATAGGTTACCTGTATGTTGCACATAAAATGTTCTTTGTTCTAATTTCTATGGCTTCAATAAATATAGGATTATGGCTCTCTATGTATAAAAGAGCAAATCAGAATGATACAGAAAATGATAGGTTACCCGTCTATTGCACATAAAAGTTCTTTGTTCTAACTTCTATGGCTTCAATAAATATAGGATTATGGCTCTCTATGTATAACAGAGCGAATCAGAATAATAAATGGCTTAGTCGATCGGAGGTGGACGCTATAAATAGCTTAGTCGATCGGAGGTAGACGCTCTCTCTCTCTTAATTCCAACATTGCCATACTTAAATCATTATGGAGAGCATTTTCTACAGTATATTTTACACCATTGTATCAGTGAAAAAATTTTCGCTAAACCACACATAATTGAATAGTAACAATCAGACCTAAAGATCAAAGAGTTCTGAAATAAAACATTAAGTGGGTGTTTGGCCTAACTTTTGAAAAGTGATTTTTGGCCTAAAAATGATTTTTGGCTCAATAGAGCGTGTGGCAATCTCGTTTTCAAAATCTTATTCTAATTTTTAGGATCATTTTTCTTGAAATCTAACTCTGATTTTGGACTCAAATTTTAATTTTTTATCTTTATTTTGAATTCAAATTTTAAATTTAAATTCAAATTTTTATTTTTATTTTTATTTTAAATCTTATATTTGAATTTTTAATTTTCAAATTGTAACTTTTAAATTTCAAATTTTAACATTTTAAATTTGATATTAAATTTCAAATATAAATTTCAAAATTCAAAATTTTGAATTTTAAATTTAAGATTTAAGATAAAATTTAAATTTTAAAATTTTAGAATTTAAGATTTAAATTTTAAATTTTAAAAATTCTAAAAGTAAAATAATAAATATTAATTTTTAAATTTCAAATTTCAAATTTAAAATTTCAAATTTTTAAAATTCAAAATTTTAATTTTTAATTTTGAAATTTTAATTTCAAATTTTAAATTTATATTTTAAATTTTAAATTTTAAATTTATATTTCAAATATCAAATTTAGATTTTAAATTTCTAATTGAAATTTTAAATTTAGATTTAAAAATTCAAATTTTAAATTTTAATTTTTAAGTTCCAAATTTATATTTTAAATTAAAATATCAAATTTTAAATTATCGTGCAAATTTAAATTCAAATCAAATTCAAATATTAATTTAAATTCAAATATTCAATTAGTTTATAATAAAATTCAGTAAAAAGTTTATTGTTCTCCAAACATCAAATTTTTTTGTCAAATAACTTTACAAAATTTCTTTTCATCTAAACTAAACTAAATGCTCTACAGCTATTAACCAAAATCAATTCTCCAAACTAAAATCAATTGTGCAGAAATTGTTTTTTCCGAATCTAGGCCAAGCGGGCCCTAACATAGATACAATCACATAAGCATCCCAAAAGATATTGCAGAGTTCAGTATGTAATTATTAACTTCAAGATTAGTGAATGTTTCGTATTTCATAGATGCCATATCCAATCAAGATTCAAGAACCTTACAAATTCTCCATTATGTCTATTAATGAAATAAACAATGCTGTAGGTACCTTAGAATGTATCTTCAAATGCAGTTGATGAGCCAACGTTTACAAAATTGCAGTTAGCTAGTGGTTCAACTTTTCAAACATAATGCCCTCTTAAGATTCCATTTTGGAAATCCGACTCATCAACGAACTTGATTGAATTTCTAGGGAAGAGGTAGCATTACTCGAAAGAAAATCAAGAGAATAGATCACCATGATCCCAAGCATCACCTCCAATGCGACAACAATCAACCAGTAGCATGGATAACCCTAAAGAACACATAAATACCACACGAAGGCGTTTAAAATTCAGTAAAATTCACAATCCTCAAGATTTTGAGGAAAATCATACCAAATCAAATCAAGATTCAACAATATCACATCATCCATTACATGCGAGCTTCCGAAGATTATACCACCACGATCCGAAACACCATTGTAGCTGGTAGAAGAGAGAGAGCACTTACACTCTGTTCATGAGGCAAGCGGCGCCGAAGCGGCCGGTGAAGTCCGCGGACATGATCGCGTCGGCGGAAGCGATATCGACCTTGCACAATCCGCACCTGAACAGTTTCTCGTCGGGGAGCGACTCCACGAAGAGCAAACCCATTATGCAGCTTTCGAAACCCTAATCGGCGCCGAATCCAGCAACTCCTCCACCGATCGGAGGAGGACGACGGGGGTGTGGCAGGGACTGGGATCGGAATGGTGGGGGAGATGCGATTTCGAGGGAGATTTGGGGAAGTAGGGTTGGGGATTCTCCGGGGTTCGACCTCTCACGGTCTCTCTCTCTCTCTCTCTCTTTCTTTCTCTCTCTCTCTAGAGTTTGAGGAGTGAGGAGAAACTGGATTGATTGCATAAGAATCGAATGAGAGGGATGGTATTTATAGTTGGAAAGTTAGCAGAAGCACAGTTAGGTAAATATGTATCGAGACCCCTGAACTATAGAATATTTTGAAATCACTCCTCAAACTTAATTGAGTGAAATATAGAAAATATTTTCAAATTACTCCTGAACTATTGACTGTTTTGAAATTACCCCTCAACTTAATTGAGTGATTTGGCTTTATCCAACTTACGAGTGAATTCAATTCATAAAACCACCCCACCCCTATCAAACCTGGAAATGCATTTTCAAAAACCCCTACAGTTAGGGTTGATTCCGCTGTTAATTAACAACAGAACGAATGCGCACCCTGAAAAAAAATCAAAAAATTTGTATTGATCTGCAACCTAAATTTGAAATACGATTGAAAAAATTAAACGCATAATCAGAGATGAAGAGAAGCGAATACTCAGGCCAATCAAACTCGAGGCTTCTTAGATGGCCACGAAAAAAAACACAAATAAAGAAAAAAAAAGTTCCTTTAGAAAAAATCGATTACCTTATTAATTATCTTCTAGTTTATGTTTCCGCCCATTATTAATTTTTTTCACTATGTTTTGGTTATAGAATATTTTGTTAACTCTAATAAAAACATTCCAAACAATTTTCTCCATGCTATCGCCTGATCTTGTTAGGTAGCAATTTTGAAACTTAAAGAAAACAAAGACTTAATTGCAAGAAAATTAGAAGTTAAAGAGTGAGACAAAAAAAAAAAAAAAAAAAGTATAAAGAGTAGGGACCGATCAACTCTATTATCTTTTTTGGTCTTAGGTATGGAAAAAATCCCAGGTTATGTCCAATTATTTATTTGATTGACCTAATTTTTAAGTAGAGAATCTATTAATTGGTCAACCTTTTTCTGCTTTAAAAAATAGGGATAATTGCCTATATACCCCTCATGCGTCTGAAAATATCCGATCTACCCCTAATTTTTTTTTCTTTCTAAAATGCCCCTCATACGTTCCACCGTTATTGCAAAATACCCCATGATTATCTTCATTAAGTTAATGCGGGTTAAACGTGAGTTAAGTATCTACCACAGTTAAAAAAAATTAAAATATCAATTTTGCCCTTAACTTAAGGGCAAATAAGAAAGATTGGTGACGGTAGAGGGGTATATTGAAAAAGATCAAAAGTCGAAATACTTTTTGTACCCCTAATTTTAAGGGCAAATAAAAAATACAGTAATAGTAGAAGGATATATTTGAAAAGGGCAAAATAGTAATTTTACAGAGATAACAGAGTTACTTAACAGATTTTAACTACAGGGTATATTAGAAATATGTTGGACGCATTATGAGGGGTATTTTCAATATTAGTCTTCTAAAAGTGATAAATCGAAAAATCGAAAACTTTTAGGTATATAAACAATTGCCCCTTAAAAATATGTATGCATTAGGATATACAGGTAAAATTAATTAGACGTGAAATTAGATTTATACAAATTCAATTTTGCACAAGTTTGTTTATTACAGAAAACTAGTGGTTTCTTTCATAATAACTTTTTCAGCAAATTTATTAGGGCTCTACTAGAATCTGCCCCGAATAGGAATGTCGATGGAGACAGATACCCAATATTTTATAATGAAGAATCGAATAAATACACTTTGTATATTGCACTTCAAAATTTTATGCTCCACTCCTAAAACTAAATGTCAATTTCCTTGAATATAATTTTATAATATTTAAAAAATTTAGTTACAATCTCTCTCGAAAAGAAAAAAAAATTTACAAAATTATTAAATTTTAGATACTATTTTTATGGATCGTACATTCATTTTTTTCCGGGACCGATATTGAATTACTTAATACCCAATAATATATATATATATATATATATATATATATATATATATATATATATAGAGAGAGAGAGAGAGAGAGAGAGAGAGAGAGGGCTGGTATGCTTATGGAAGTACGGAGGTTTCCGTCTTCCACTTTGTTTTCGATGTTGGACTTTCGAATCGACGATCGGCTCCGTTAGAGTTGATCTAGAGTATTTGAAGTACCTAGAAAATAAATTTTGTGATTTTTCGATATCATTTGCCTAGTGATTGAAGGGGCTCAAAATCAATAATTTTAACGGTCGTGGTGAGCCAGTTGCAAGTTTAACGGTGTAGAAATATTCAAATTACGTGAAATTTTGATAGAAAATTCTTTATACACTATAAAACAAGATCAATAACTTTGATCTAAAATTTTAATGTCATACCATCATATTTTGTAAGATTTTTGTTTTCGTAGTTGATTTTGAGCCACTTCGATCATTAGGTAGATGATATTAAAAAATCGCAAAATTTATTTTCTAGAAACTTCATATACACTAGATCAAGTCTAACTGAGCCGATCGTCGATTCGAAAGTTCGAACATCGAAAAAAAGGTGGAAGCACGGAGGCCTCCGTGCTTATGAAAGCATCCTAGCGCACTCGAGAGAGAGTGGGCTGGTATGCTTATGGAAGCATCCTAGCCGCACTCTATATATATATATATATATATATAGAGAGAGAGAGAGAGAGAGAGAGAGAGAGAGAGAGTATAGCTCTTGTCTTTATTAGAAGCACAATAGACGATGAGTGATTATAATGAAAGAGGACGCGATATTGGAGAGAAATTTGGCGTCTCAATTTTTCTTCTCCTTGAATTTCTCGCCAATATCTCTTTTCCCTTTAATTCTAACCCCCCATCAAACTGAATGGATGGTGAAAAAGTTAGGAGCACAAAGTTTGTTGTACTTCTAATACCACATTAGTCTTACTATATATATATATATATATATATATATATATATATATATATATATATATATATATATATATATATATATATATATATATATATATATATATATATATATGCCTTTGATCATTTTCATTCGTTAGATTATACTTTTCAACCAAACACCCACTTAATCCAAGGGGGCCCACATTATCCTAACTTCACATCTATAAATCCAAGAAATTAAAAACTTACAAGTACCTTTGGTACTTTTAAAAGTATAGGAGCTTAATTTTATATATATATATATATATATATATATATATATATATATATATATATATATATATATATATATATATATATATATATATATATATATATATATATATATATATATATATATATATATATATATATATATATATATATATATATATATATATATATATATATATATACTATTCAACCAACCACCCACTTAACCCTACGGGCCCACATCATCCTAACCACACATCTCTCAATCCAATGGCGAAAAAGTTGGTAGCACTGATGATTTGGTGCTATTAATAAGATAAGTAGCCTAATTCTATATATATATATATATATATATATGAGTAGTGCTAGAATACTTCTAAAAGTACCAAGTGGATGGTGCTTAAGTGTTTTTAGCCCTTGGATGGAGAGATGTGAGGTTAAGATGATGGTGGTAGGTGGTGATAGATGGAATAGTATTTGATCCAATAGGTATTAGTAATTGGGATGCGATTCAAGAAATTTAGAAACTTAGAAGCATCAAGTTAATGGTGCTTAAAGTATTCTAGCTAAACTCATATATATATATATATAGAGTAGAGCTAGAATACTTTTACAAGTATCACCTAAGTGGTGCTTGTGTGTTTTAACTTGGACGGAGAGATGTGAGGTTGAGATGATGGTGGTAGGTGGTGGGAGGTGGAATAGTGTTTGATCCAAGGACAGTTAGTAGTCAAAAAGTAGATCCAAGGGCTAAAAACCTAATAGTACCATGGAGGTGATACGCGTAAAAGTATCATAGCTCAACTCTATATATATATATATATATATATATATATATATATATATATATAGTTGTCTTTGGTATGCTTTTATAAGCACGGAGGCTTCGTCTTCCACTTTGTTTCGATGTTCGGACTTTCGAATCGACGATCGCTCGTTAGACTTGATCTAGAGTATTTGAAGTACCTAGAAAATAAATTTTGTGATTTTTCGATATTATTTGCCTAGTGATCGAAGGGGCTCAAAATCAATAATTTTAATGGTCGTGGTGAGCTGTTTGCAAATTTAACGGTGTAGAAATATCCAAATCATATGAAATTTTGATAGAAAATTCTTTATACCATATAAAACAAGATCAATAATTTTGATCTAAAATTTTAATGTCATATCATCATATTTTGTAAGATTTTTATTTTCGTAGTTGATTTTGAGCCACTTCGATCACTAGGCAAATGATATCGAAAAATCGCGAAATTTATTTTCTAGATACTTCAAATACTCTAGATCAACTCTAGCGAGCCGATCGTCGATTCGAAAGTCGAACATCAGCACGGAGGCCTCCGTGCTTCCATACCCATATATATATATATATATATATATATATATATATATATAGAACTAAGCTACTTATCTTTATTAATACAGCAGTCATTATGCTACCAAGGAGAGATGTGCGGTTAGAATGATGTGGGCCCCCTAGGGTTAAGTGGTTGGGTGGTTGAATAGTATAATCTAACGGATGAAAATCATCAAAGGGGTGGATCTAACGGTAGAAAACTTGGTAGCACCGAATGTTTCGTGCTATTGATAGCATGACTATATATATATATATATATATATATATATATATATATATATATATATATATATATATATATATATATATATATATATATTATATAATTTTGTATATAAGCACTTTAATTTCTTTTGCCTCGAAATTCTACAAATTAAACAACACAGTAATATGGAAAAGCTATTCTTTAATAAGAAGCCAAGCATGATGGTTTTTTTTTTTTTAACGGGACTTTAGGTTGAAGTAAACTTTGGCAGAAACTTTTTTTTTTTTTTTTGCTATTTGTTTTGTAATTATGAAAGTGAAGTTTCATTAGTTTTGCTATTTATTTAGTAGGAAGTGCACGTATGGTGTAAAACTATAATTTATGTATAAATAATAAATAATTTAATAAATAAAAATAATATAATTATATTTTTATATAATTAAAAGTTAATTTAAAATAATTATATTATTTTATATATATAAATTATAGTAATACAACAATACAATTATAAAGTAAAAAATATATTAGTACTTGATTAATTTTTATTACATTTTAATTATACAAATTAAAAAAAATTAAAACTTAACTAATTAATTTTTATTATATTTTAAATATGTAAAGTGAATAAAAGAGTAATTAGTATCATAATTAAATATATTTTAATATAATTTTTTTTACCTAATGTATTATTTTATTATTATTTTTTTACCACTATTCATCGTAATTGACTTCGCTCGGGTGGGGTGAAGTCAATTACGCTATTTCAATCAACTCGAGTTTCCATGTAACTTATTTATTGCGAGCCAAACAATAGAAGTAATTATTTATGAAAAGAGCTTCTCTTCTCTCCACTTCCTCCCCACTTCCACCCAAATAAACATGTTTTTGCCAAACAGCTTACAATGTTGTTTATGATGAGTTGCAGCAGAATTAAATTTTTGACATATTCAAAAAAAAAAAAAAAAAACTTTTCGTCTTTTATTTTTGATTTCTTGAAAAAGATAAAAATAAATCTTTCGAGAAATTTTTTTCCAGGCAATATTTTTTTTTTCCATTTTTTGTCTTTTCAAATTTTTTAAAAAACTTATTTCCAAACTTTACGAAAGACTAGTATTTTTATTTTTCTAAAAAATTTTAATATTAATTTCTCATAAATTTAAAAAATAATTAAAAAAAAACTACACAGACGAAAAATTGAAATTTTTTTCCATGTTTTTCCAACAAATCGTACACTCATCAGTTAATAGATGAACACTTTTTTTTTTTCTTTTTGTTTTTTTTGGGCTTTAGTTCTCAACTCCTCCGGTCCATGAATTGCGTGTTTCTGAGTTCTGACGCGCCCATTGGTTACAGCCCTATCGG
This sequence comes from Aechmea fasciata, assembly GCA_025177825.1. Lineage (NCBI taxonomy): Eukaryota > Viridiplantae > Streptophyta > Magnoliopsida > Poales > Bromeliaceae > Aechmea > Aechmea fasciata. Next base: position 4,416,746 of record CM045935.1, read on the forward strand.
AGCGGGACGAGTAGGGGCATTATCGTCATTTCACAAATCCCACCGGTTTCGTGCTCGCTTCGACTTGGAGGGAGCTCGCATTAATTTCGTACCACTCGTAGGGGTATTATCGTCATTTAACAACCGTCTCCATAATGAAAAAAATTATAAAATACAACAGATATATTAGCGACGTGGCGTCACAAACTAATCAAATAATAATTTCTTCTAAAAATTATATATATATATAATATATATATATATCCCAACATAATTATAAAAAAATATTTTTATAATACACCAAATATATTAGCGACGTGGCGTGACAAACTAATCAAATAATAATTCTTTCTAAAAATTATATATATAATATATATATATGTCCCAATATAATTATAAAAAAATATTTTTATTATATTTTTATTTTTAAAAAATAATATAATTAATTTATTATTGATAACGTGGTGTAAACGTTAAATTATCCTCTGTCGCAGAGCTATCCCGGGTCAACTGTGTGTCACAGAGGTCGATTCCGGTGTAACGGCGACAATGCAGTGTGACGTGTCATCGTGGGTCCCACATGTCATAATAAACAAAGAAGGAAAATAAGGTAATAAAATGCAACGAGACCCCTCAACTATTTTTGTATAAGATTCTTTCAGATTCTAAATTTCTGTAATATTAAGTGATTTTAGCCAAAATTATTAGGTACCGTTTGGTTCGGATATAAGCAAGAACTAGCTATTACAAGGATAGGTACAAGTATGGAAATAAGAAAAATAGCGTTTGGATGAAAATTGGGTTGTTCCCGGAGATAAGAAAAATATTAAATAGTTTTATATAAAAATGGAGGTGTTGGTGGGGATAACCGAAAACTACTATTTTCGAGTAAAAAATTAGCATTTGGGTATAAAGGGGGGATAAGGGCCTATTTCTATTCCTATTCCCTAACCAAACAAAGCCTAAGCTTTTTTCAGAAATGTATTAATTAATAATAATTTTATTAAACTCAATAAAGTTGGCAAAAAAAATTAGAAGTTGCCAAAAAAAAGTTGAGGGATCGATTTCAAAGAGATTGGTAGTTAGAGGGTCTCCGTACATTTTTATGAGAAGGGATCTCCGTACATTTGTTAATAAAAAATTAAAAGGTTGCACTAAAGAATTTTGAGCGGCCAGATTTTATTAGGAATATTGGGAGAACATGGTTCACCAGGTCATTTGTGAACCAGTATTTAAAAGTTCGTCCTCCACTAATGAAGGACGATATGATTGGGAACTGGAACGGTCTACAGATGATGACGTGGTGAACTCGGTTCATCGTTAAATTTCGAGATGTGGTTACTGACCAAAGAAACCAAAACACACTACCTAAATAGTGAAATTCCCAAAATACCCCCATCTTACAATCTCCCAAAACCGAAACCCACACCTCCCCTCTTCTTCTTCTTCTTCCTCCTCCTATAACATCTCTCTTCGCCGCCTCTGCTCCACTCTCTACACACACACACACACTCTCTCTCTCGATCTCGAGATCCAGCAATGGAGGAATCTCCGGCGAACGCCGGCGATCTCGCTTGCGGGGGGCGGGAGGGAGCTACGCCGGCGCCGGAGCTCCGATCGGAGGGTCTCGCCGCTGGAGGAGGCGGCGGCGGCGGATCGGTGGGGGAGGGGGCGGCGGTGCACCCTAGGGTTTCATCGCTTGCCGCAGCGAGCGCGGCGAGGTACAAGGCGATGTCCCCGGGCCGCCTCCCCATCGCCACGCGGGCGCCGTGCCTCACCATCCCCCAAGGGTTCAGCCCCTCCGCCCTCCTCGAATCCCCCGTCTTCCTAACCAACATCAAGGCACGAGATCTGATCCCGTTCTCTCGTTCTCGATCTCTCTTTCTCCCTTTTTTCCCCCTTAATTTTGATGCTAAATTTGATCTGTTTACAGTGTGGTTTGCCTTAAATCATGCTATTTAAGGGTAATTTTTACCAGTATAATCATACTGAGGATCTGCGTCCCCTAAAATGTCACTTCAAGTGTACAACTTCGCGATGCCATAATTAAATTAGTGAGATGCTTCATTAACTTTACGTTGCCTAATAATTCCTGTTGCAATATGTGAATTTGTTTTGTACGTGTAAGATTATGTAAGATTGTTGAGCTGTTCTCAAAATTTCCTGTGAGGGGACGAAGTGGAGGAGAGCAATAAAAGACAAAAAAAGTTGTTGGAAGTGCATTAAGATGTGGCATGGACTCTGATGCTCGCTTTATTCTCTTCCGTTCCTACCTTTATGCGGGTGTATGTCATGCAAAATTCTAAACAAAACATCTTCTTTGTTTATTGATTTGGGTTGGGAATCTTTCTCCTAGACACACTCCGCCTTTTTTGTCCCCCCTCTTATGATAGAGATGTCCCTCCATAACCTACCTTTTTGTTAGTGATCTGCTTATTTTATATGTTTGATCTCATTTTGCTTGGGAATCTGTTTTGATTGTGATTGTAAACTCACCAAGTTATATAATTATTCTCTATTGTTTGCGTTTTTGAGATTGTATGCTGAAATAAGACATGTAGCTTTGGTGTGGTAGTGAGCACTTGTTATGAGAAAGTTTGGTATATGAAAAAGGAAGATGGCGAAGAGGAAAATGGTGCTTAAGAGGAGAGACTTGGTAATATTATCAAGGAAATTGATTTAGGGGCTTTACTCTAAGGGTTATTTTGCTGATTGATTTACCAATTTACCAAGTGTCAGTATGGTTTTGAAGGCCTCTAAAGAGAATGATTTTTGTTGTTTCTGCTGCATTACCCTGATGGCTATTTTGTTAATTGATCCTCCTATTCAGTGAATTTCAGTATGTTGTCAAGGGCTTTAAAAGAATGACTTTTCTTGCTTTGGTTAGCCAAAAGGCAGTCTACAATACATTTGTGTGGTATTTTTGCTTTGTGCCAAGCCGGTCCCATCTAAGGTTTTGCTCACATGCGATATATTATCGTTCTTCAATCATTTAGATATATGGTAACGGCAGCAGGCATGGGTCATAGAAAGTTCCAAAATTTTTCTTACTTTTTCTAGAGTACATTACAGATTTTGCAATTTACCTGCTTGTTGTGTTCTTTTGACAGGCCGAACCTTCCCCAACTACTGGAACCTTGAACATATCTTATATGATGAATAGATCTGTTCATTCGAGCAAACTATCTTCTCCAAGGGAAACTTCTAATAGTGTATACAGTGATAAGAGTTCAGGAGATTTTGAATTTAAGCTCCATGCCGGATCCTCTTTGCACTCAGCAGTGCCTTCATTTCTACCTCAAGTAATTTTCTTTCTCTATAGTTTCTAAAGTTGTTGATATATTTTGGTAAATTTTCTAGTTAGAACTTCTTTGATGTCATTATGTAGTTGTTCATTTGGAATCTATGGATATTATTATTCAGGCTAAAGCAAATGGTGGTTACTGGACTAAGCATGTATTCTCAGAATCCATTCAATAATTTGTGTTTGCCTTGTTTCTAAGCCCTTGAATAGCTGGAGTACGTTTATCTAGCCCACTAGTACGAAGTCAGTCTCTGTGTTAGCATATCTTAGCTAGAAGAAATCTTTGCCTACCAAATGCGTTGCTGCTCACTGCTTTAGTCAAGTATAACCTGAGGCACCAAATTATCTGAAGGGTAAAACTTGCATACTTGCAGTGGTAACAACAAGTAGGTATGTCTCATTGTCTTGTTAGTAATTTGTAAACCGTGGCCAACATCTTTTATACTTTTAAAATCATACTCCACTTTTAATGGGATTTATTCAAGAAGCTTAACCTTTCAGCCTTTGTCAACTGTAGTTCTTTCTTCTCTTTTTTACTATTGTTGTCACTACATATTCTACAAAAGCTATTCTTTCTTCTCTTTTGACTATTGTTTCTGCTACATACTCTAAAAACCTATTTTTGTCATTTGCACCACATGCCTCTCAATTGTTACCTCCACAGCTGCCATTGCCATGCCACAATATAGGTGCTTTATAGGACTCCGCCAAGCTGTTGGTGTGCTTGGATACATTTCTGCAATGTTTGGATAATCTGCTATGGTATCACATTTGGTATCTATTTGGTTTGCTTTGCCTTCTTGGCGGTTTATTCACGATGCGTATTTCTGTTTCATGGACCTAGCTTTTCTGTATGCACAGCTACAATTGAGGAGTTGAACTATCTGAACTATCTATTACTCTTCTATAAATGGACCTCTTTCATAAATGGACTTCTAATTCTATGCCCTGTTTGTAAAGGAAGGAATAAGTAGTTTGATTACTTTATTGTGAGTAACATTTTCCATCTTATTAATCTTCAAAAGAAACAGTTGTTTTTTAATTTCATGTTTTCCTTTCATTGTTTACACTCCAAGGTCTTCTTTTAGAGTAAGACAGATCTATCATCCGCCTTCTCTCATTCCTTTCTTGCTTCCTTTCCATAACTGTTCTTGAACTTTGCAACTTAACTAACAGAAACATTTTGACACTGTTGGGATCTCTAACCTAAACTTGGCTGTTTCTGATTGGTGATCTTCCTGAAATCAAGAACTCGAGAAAATGAGAAATCAAATTATATTTTGGAATTAGTTGAGAATATGTTGTTATTGAATGAAAGATGCTAGTTACTTACTTGTATTTCATTCCCCCCCCCCCCCCCTAAAATATAAGGAAGGAAATTTTGATAAATTAATCATAAAATTCATACTACAATGGAAATTAATGCATTGACAAGTTAACAAAATATTACGAGAGTAACGTAGCTATCCAATGATATATTGTCTTACATGTAGAATTTAGATTAGTCTATGATTGTTTCAAATATAATTGAACTAGTATCATTGAAGACAAATTTAAAATAAGCAGATTTTGACGGAAAAAAATTGTGTCAAGTAATTATTAGGTGTAGTAAATCTTTGCTTCTTTTGCATGGTTAGATCCAGACAAGTTCAAGAATAAGGTTGCATGGACATTTACCTTTGGGATTTGAAATTTGGGTGTGAAAATCTTCATCAATAACAAAAAGTTGAGTTGGACGAATAAATATATTCAAATTTGAAGCTATATTCTGGATTTGATCTAGATTTTGCAGTGAGATTTACTATGACATGAAGAATTCTCCTATATGGTTCTGTCCCTTCAAAATAATTTAAACAACCTACTTATCCCCTTTTTTCCATAATAGGAAAGAGTTGTCAAAGAAGACACCTCATTAATTTCCATGTGTGCGCACAGTAGACAGCCAATTAAAAAGATAAAGAATAGCTTTTGCCAAAAGAAACTAGACAAAATCTATTATCTTTCTTCTAAACTAACCAAAGCTGGTTGGCAAGTTTGTTGTGGACCTGCGTTCTAGTTGGTACAAGAACTGATGTGAAAAAGATTGGCTTTTGCGGAAACTACCATGAGTAGTTGAGTACGGTATTATTGGTGTCTTTGTCTTATGTTTTTGTTCCTTCATTGCAGGATTCTGCTGATGGTAAGTTAGAAGAGCGCGAGGCTTCTGTACAGATTCAAAGTCAAGTCCAGAATCATAAATCTGCCCCAGTGATTCCTCAAACTGCATCAATCCAACCTATTGAAAATATCACTTTAAAGGCTGGGGTGCACTCCGAAATAGCTTGTGATGAGCTGCAGCAAATAGACAGTTCAGATAAGACCATGCAGGAACTACAGTCCAATCTGAGCGGATATGCTCCATTGCCTGTACTTGAGAAGTCTGCAGAGGATGGCTATAACTGGCGCAAATACGGGCAGAAACATGTTAAAGGAAGCGAAAACCCTAGGAGTTATTACAAATGCACACATCCTAATTGCAATGTAAGAAAGCAGTTGGAACGATCCCATGATGGGCAGATCACTGAAATCATCTATAAAGGCAAACATGATCATCCTAAACCCCAGCCTAACCGCCGGTCGGCAGTGGGTGTTCTCTCTAGCCAAGGAGAAGAAAAAGCTGATGGTCTCGTGAATGCTGAAGGTCAGAGATTATCATAGGCTTTTTCTATGACAGATTAATCATTTCCTTTTGACGTATTATGTTTTGTTTATGGGAATATTTGTTCCTGCAAAATTTTCTATTTGCACATGTATCTCTGCAAATCCGAGTTTTCATATATACCTTTCAAAAGTTGATATTTAAAAATATAAATAAATATATATATATATGTGTGTATGAATATATGTATGTATGTATATATATATGTATGTATATATGTATGTATGTACAAATGTATGTATGGAGGTATACGTACATTTGCTAATGTAAATTCTCTTTTAAAAACTCATTTCCTAATAAGAAACTAACTTACCCTAAGAATTTGATGATTGAACCCTAATTCACAAAAAGGTTTTTTGGTAATACATTTAAGATTTTATTGGGGTATATATATGTCAAATTCTGTAATGTTTTTGGGGCTTGTATGTTAATATCTATGCGGCACTGACGGAGTCTAGTCTGAGACCCATTTAAGAAATGGAAAAAAAACTTTTGTGAAATTTTTAAAAAATCACCTACCCTCTCTTCTTAGTTCTTTCAAAAGTACTCTCTCTCTCTCTCTCTCTCTCTCTCTCTTCTTAGGCTTATAATTCTTTTTTTGAATGAGGGTTATTTTTCTTTTTTTACATTATGATTTGGTGTTTTGAATTAGGTTTTTTTAATTAGGTTTATATATATATATATATATATATATATATATATATATATATATATATATATATATATATATATATATATATATCTTAATCTAATATGAAACCTTAATTTTTTTTAATTGCTTTCTTTGAAATTAATTTTATCTAATACTATATTTTATTAAAAATACTATGTTTTATTAGTCGTATACTTGCCGTGACCGTTTTGCTCATTTTTTTGGTGCTATCAAGTCGCTTTGTTCGAGTCGTGTCATGTCCCTTGTCCATATACATGGTGCATAGGTTAATATACCCCTTCAACATCTAAATTTTCATATACATCCCTTGAAAATGTGATTCTTACAAAAATACTGTTTTTGGTTTTATATTAATTGAAATTTTTTTGAAAGGGAACATTGTTGTAGGTACGATGGTAGCATGTAAATCAAGTATTTGAAAGCGTATACGAAATTATGAGTTTACAAGGGTAAATAGATGATTTTACAGGGCCACGTGGGTATGTAAATCTTTTCTCATTTTTCATAACAAGTGCTATCTGCAGATAAGTCATCGAATGCTGTCGACCACCTTTGTAATCATGTCAACCCTATTGTTACTCCTGAGCTATCTCCTGCCTCAGCCAGTGAGGACGAAGTCGATGTTGGTGGTGGACAGTCCAACACCATTGATGAAGTTGCCGATGATGATGATCCAGAGTCAAAACGCAGGTGTCTTGATTTTCAGTCCAAGAATTCTTTTCCTAACAAAATTAAGATCAGGTGCTAATTCATAATGTATCTTTAAATAGGAAAATGGATATTACAACTATCGATGCTGCCACAATTGGTAAACCTAACCGTGAACCACGTGTGGTTGTGCAAACTGTGAGTGAAGTCGATATCTTGGATGATGGGTACCGATGGCGCAAATATGGGCAGAAAGTTGTGAAAGGAAATCCTAATCCAAGGTGCGTGTCCTTTTCGCCAATATCTTCTTGCTGTCCAATATTTGTTTCTTTTATTTAGCAAAACAATAATTGGCCTTTTGCTTTTTATTTTTAATTTTAATTATGAAGTTTTAAACATGATTCCCTTGCTGGAAATAGAAAACCACTATAGTAATATACTAATATGATGTGCCGTTCGCATTTATTCAAAATTTGCCCGACTAGCTTTTATCGTAAACCAGGCTTGTAAAGTGGGTAGATGATTATTACTCTCTAGATGAAAGAACAAAGTTCAGATATCTTGTTGGGAACTTGAATGTTGGAACTAGATAATTACTATTATCTTGCTATGCCAAATTGTTTATGAAGCCAAAACCCTAACCCAACCAAATTGGAGCTTTTGCTTTTGGGGTCCAGAAGTTCATTTTAGATTCCCGTCACACCCATGTTTTTCGGAAGTTTCTACTTTTGGTGTGGAGAAGCTGTTAAAAAATTAAGCCAAAAAGCATGAAAATGTGCTGATATTCAACAGCTATTTCTTCATGGAGGGGATTTAACCACTGAAATTTGTATATCTTTTGTTCCTCAAGTCTGTATATCACGCCTCCTGGTGAATGCCTTCCTGATTGTTCTGCTTAGTATGTTGGAACCCGGATATTCACTTTCAAAATTCTACAAATTTGTTTGGTCGACCTATAAAATCGACTATTTCAGTTCGGTTATTTGGACTCAAGCCTTTGGACCTGAAAAATTGCTAGAAATGTTAACCTCAAAGCAATCCTCACACTCAGCAACACTAGATGATTTATACATGTGATGGATATACTGTTTATTTCTTCGAATCTTTGACATCTCTGATGAAATCATTGGTAGAATCTAGAGATCTAACTGTATAGCTGGTAGTCTGAATCTCTCATTTGTTGCTCGCTTGCTTTTCTTGTATAGCACTATATTCCTACATCATTGAATAAGACAGTAGTACCAAATCACAAATAATAGAAACTCAAATGAGTTATCGATGGATTGGCAAATAGATCAACTCAAGATCCACAGTATAGATTACGGACTTTGGGATAACATGCCAGACTCACTGCTGGAGCATTGGCTGCTATTTATATAACTTATTTCCGAAGTTATCTATGTTGAGAGTTGATTGAAAAAAGATAACCTAGTTCATATTTTTCTGGCATTTCCTCCAATTTTACAACCGAAGACTTTGAACTTGTTCTCTGTATTCATAGTAGAATTCATGGTTTTTGTCCTATATATCTCTTATTTGAGCAAAAGTGAAAAGACACTGCCTTAATTCCACTTGATTCGTATAATCTGTTAGTGATTCAAAATTTGTAGTTTTAATTACCTTTTTTCCTATAATTTTCTGGATTGCAGGAGTTATTACAAATGTACGAATATAGGATGCCCTGTCAGGAAACATGTTGAGAGGGCGTCGCACGATCCGAAGGCAGTAATCACCACATACGAGGGCAAGCACAACCACGACGTACCCGCCGCAAGGAATGCCAACCATGAGATCTCCGCCCCGATTCCGATGGTCACAAACAGTTCAAACCTTATCAACAACCGTATGCCCGCTGCTCTTTCTTCTATATTAAGCATAGGAAACCCTAGGGTTACCTCCCATCAGTACACCCAACTAGCGGGGGGTGACACAGTCAGCCTCGACCTCGGTGTTGGTATAAACCCTAACCATGGGAACGCAGGAAACGAGATACAATCCTTAGGATCAAACCAAATACAACATCATCAATCGACACTATATGGGTCTAGAGAAGGCGAGGGTGAGGGTTTCACCTTTAAAGCAACACCGATGAATCATTCCGCTAACATGTATTATACTAGCGCGGGGAATTTAGTGTTGGGTCCTTGAGTGAGATTATCCGAGGGTAATCTCTATCATCTCTCTCTCTCTCTCTCTCTCTCTCTCTCTCTCTCTCTGTATAACTGCTTGCAGCTTAAATATATCTTCTGATTGTTTTAGTTACAATAAAAACATGGGAAGTGATCTGGGCAACTTGTATAGTCTTGTACTATATAATTATTGCAGTGCTTTATAGAGAGGCTGAGCTACACTATCCTGGAAATGTTCAATTTGGATCTTTTGCGTACTATAGGAAGCTTTTTCTTGGTTCTCACTTTTTTTTTTTTTTTAAGCTGTCATTGAAGTTGCATTTACCTTGTAATCTTATGATCAATGTGTAATACTATATGGCTATGATCAATATAATTATATCTAGCATAGACTATCTAGCATAGACTGATATGGCTATATTCTTATGTGAGTTTCTTTTTAATAAAAGTAAGGTAAAAATTTTACCCGGACCATTCAAATATAGGTGTTTTGCATTAAGGCCCTCTGCTATCTTCTTTTTTTTTTTTTTTGGTTTTTTGTTTAATTGAAGTACATCTATCAATATTTTTTTTAGAAAAAAAGGTGTTTTTGCATGAAAATATTCATTGGTTTTGCATTATGCAAAATAAGGATTTGTCTTTTTAATTGTGCAGTTTTAGCCTAGATTTTTTAAAAATCTGATCAAAGTGTTCTTCTTCGTCTCTCATCTCCTTTGCTATGGTGCTATTGTGATCCTCATCCTATCTTTCCTCTATCGCTTTCCTCCTCTTTCCTCTCCCTTCTTCTCCGTCGTCGTCGTCGTCGTCGTCGTCGTAGTGGCCGCAGATTCGAGATGCGAATGTGATAGCGATGATCTCTTCTCCTCCACTGTCATCGTTGCGGTTGCAGATTCGAGCTGCGAATGCGATAGTCATAGCGATGATCTCTTCTTAATCTTATTTCGTCTTCTTTATTCTTTCTCCGTAAAAGAAATAAAAATATTTCAGTATTTAACTATATATTATATTACTTAATAAGCACAATAAATTATAAAACAACGTAACATACAGTCAACAGTACAATACTAGTACAGAACCCACACTTTACTGTATTTAACGATTAATTTTATATTTAAATAAATTATAATAAAATAGTTAAGTAGAAAAATAAAATAAAAAAAATTATAGTTAAAAAAAAAAATAAACAAAAAGAGGTTTACCTAAATATTATGTTTTTCTTCTTCTACTAAGATAAGAAAAAGAATACATGCCAGGTTGTGGAGCATGTGAACATTTCTATTTAGCAAAAAGAGATTTACATAAATATTGTATTTTGCGGTTAATTTTACACTATGGTTAAGAAAAATTAAGATTAAAATGGATCATATGCTCTAGAAAAGTTGCCAAAAAAAGGAACAAAAATTAAAGTAGAAAAAAATAATCGGAGATTCACCTAGATAATAATACTTTTTATTATTAAAAAAGGTATTTTGAACTTTTCTGCTGAGAAAAAACATAATAGAAAAAAAAAATATATTAGAAATAAAAAAAAAAAGGTAAGAAGTTGTGAAGTTATATGTTTTTTTGAAGGTATATGAGATCTTTAGAATGTTTCAACCGTTACATTGGCATTCTCTCCTTCACCCCGTTGGCACGTCTTCACAGTGGTGCAACACGAACCGTATGAGCTGGCAGAGATCCAGCAAAAATGAGAATATAAAATTCAATGTGAAAGACGGAAGATGAGATTATTAAGGTGCAAGCTCTTCTCGTATGTATCTATGAGCACCTTCACCTTTTCCTCTATATATAGGAAAAGTTTTGAATGGTCCAACGAAATATTTTGATCAAGATATTGACCCTTTCCGAGGTTGGACCAAATCTAGGTAAGGGAATATCTTGGTCAAGATATTAACCCTTCCCGAGGTTAGACCAAATCTGGATAAATCCAGGCCTAGAGAGAGAAGAAGGGATACAGAAAAACAGAAGAAAAAAGGTGCAAGACGAGAAAGCATGAAAAATTACCACGTATGTCTATAGAAATTGTCAAATTATGTATTTGTAAGGATTCCCGAGGTTGGACCAAATCTGGATAAGAGAATATCTTGGTCAAGATATTAATCCTTCCCGAGATTAGACCAAATTTGGATAAATTCAAACCTAGAGAGAGATGAAGGGATATAGGAAAATAGAGAAAAAAAAGGTGCAAGATGTGGAAGTACGAAAAATTGCTAACTATGTCTTTAGAAACTGTCAAATTATATATTTATAAGAATATTTTGGAATGTTACACTATTTGATCTTAACAGTATATTAGATTATTTTACGATCGATTATATTTATCAAATAGTGCAACAAATACTCAATAGTATAATATATTTATGTTCATTAATGAAAATAGAATTAAAAAAAAAGAAAAAAAAAAGAGGAAGGAGCGTGGAGGACGCGTGGGCCAGGACAAGATCATCGCCCTTCGCTTCCACGTCGTGGATTTGCAACGTCCAAAGATTTAATTACTTAATTTTTATTTTTTTAAATAATTCACGTCAAATTAGCGATAAGTTTTAAGTACACACACAAAAAAAAAAAAAAAAAAAAAAACAGAGCCATGTACATGTTCAGAGACTAAACCTTTTCTTCATTTCTTTCCATTTCAAATACCCTCGCCGACATTATTGTTGTTGTTTTTTTTTTAATCTTTTTTTTAATCCATTGACATCAGATGAAATTAAACTATCTATACTGAAAAAATAATATCACCTTTTGCTACAATAATATTATATAATTTTAAACTTTTAAAGGTCTCTTTTTCTTTAGGTACTTGTGACTATGCATGAAAATTTCGTAAAATAAACTAGTTAATTTGTCTCACGGCAGAATATAAATTATTAGGCTTTTTTTTCACTTAGCCCCCTAAAAAAAATTATTTTAAAAATAATCCAAATAAATTTATATTTGTAAAAATGGTCCTAATCTGCCATAAGCGCGTCGCAACGTGAGCGGGACTGGAATCGATTTGTTAAATTGAAACGTGGTGAATCATTTGTGTTTAGACATGAATCGGTATTGCGAAAGAAAATATATAGAAAATATAGATATGGAACACGGTGAACTATTCACCGTGTTTGAACACGGTGAATGATTCACCGTGTTCAACTTAAAACCTTAGCGTTGATGTGACGCCTACGTGGCGGAGATAGAGCTAAATTTGCAATTATAAATTTGATAGGACCATTTATAAAAAATATTTTGAAGGGCCAAATGCAAAAAAAGCCCTAAATTATTCTAAGCATCTTATCTCAGAATCAAGTATGAGTTTGTAAATAGCCCCTTCAACTATCTTTTATTGAGATCCCCCAATTTCTAATTTTCTATATTTGAGTTTTTATATTTAACTATAGAAGTCTTAAAAAAAAATACTAAATTATAAAAGATCCCTGAACTTCAGCGTTTGTCTTAGTTTTGAGTTTCTATATTTGAGTTTTTATATTAAGTTTTTGTCTCAATTATTTTTTTGACTAAAATTTACGTCAATGACCTCCGTATATTTTGTCACCATCTTAAATAGATCCAAAAATTTTAAAATATTAGCAAATTAGATTGTAAATTATTACTAAAATAAGTTGGCATATTACATTATTTCACATTTCAACATTTATTTAATTTGTAACTCAATAAATAGATAAACAATTATTAGATAAAGGAGATCTTCCATTTTATTAATATTATCAAATTAATAGTATATTGGCCAATTCTATTCAACTTATACAATTCTATTGCACTACTTATAATTAACTTACATCTCCAAATTTGTTTTTATAAAACTTTATAATTGAATTCAACCGTCGTCTCAACTAACTAGGCCTATCCTTACAAATACATAATTTAACAGTTTCTTAAGACATACGTGATAACTTTTCATACTTCCACGTCTTGCACTTTTTTTTCTTTATTTTTCTCTACGTCCTTGTGCCCCTTTAATCAAGAAGCTCCTTGGCTCCTTCCCAAGGTTGGACTAGCTTGGACCAAAATATTTTCAAGATATTCTCAAGATTTTTCAAGACAGCTCCTTGGCTCCTTCCTAAGATAATCCTCTCTTTTTTCCCTCATCTAACTGGCTCTATCTTTCTCTCTCTCTCTCTCTCTCTCATCCTCTCCCTTACTCTCTCTTACTCTTCCCTTCTCCTCTCTATCTTAGCCCCCCTCTCTCTCTCTCCCTATCATTCATTCTCTCTCTCTTTTCACAGGGCGGTGGCCTGGGCAGCAATAGCAGTAGCAATGGCGTGGGCAGCGTCAGCGGCAGCAATGGCTTGCGCTGGCGCCGCCTCCCGGGGTCGGAAAGGGAGAGCACAACTGCGACAGCAGCAGCGGCCACGGAGGCCGCGGCGAGGGCCGCGGAGGGCGTCGAGGGCGGAGATGTTCTCCGTCGAGGGCCCGTGCGTGGGTGGAGAGCGAGCGGCGGCAGGCGGAGATGTCCGCCGTTGAGGGGTCATCCACATCTTCTGTTGCAAAACAAAATAAAAACAAAAAAAAAAGAGAGGAAAAAGATTAAGAGAAGGTAGAAGAAAGAGAGTTAAAAATAAATAGGAAGGATCGTACAGAGAATCGGCGAACAATACTGCAGGAGAGGTCATCCATATTGCACACAATCCACAGTTTGCTTTCTTAAAAAAAAAAAAAAGATAGAAAATAAAGAGAAGATAGAAGAAAGGCAAAGTGTACCAGAGAAACAAAATAGATAAGAATTAAAAAAAAGAATATATATATAAAAATAAAATAAAAAAAAGAGAGAAGAAGAACTGTGCTCCTTCTCCTCCCTTCCCTGTCCGTTGACGTACTCGCTGCATCCACCGTGTCCGCCGCCACGGCTACCAAACCCACCGCCTATCGCCGTCGCTGCCTGAGGCCGCGTCCACCACATCTGCTGCTGCCGCTGCCCTGTCCACCGTCGACGACGCCCAACGCTGCCCGGAGTCACCCCAACCCGGTGCTGTCCGCTGCCGTACTTGCCAACGTTGCCCAATGCTGCTGAAGCCGTCGTTGCCATAGCGTCCCCCGCCCAAGTTGCCCGACGCCGCCCGAGCCGCATCCGCTGCCATCGCCGCTCGAGCTGCTAAGCCCAAGCCCAACGCTAATCGAACCGCCGCCGCGTGCACCATCAACACCATCTTGCCTGTTGCCATTGCCCCTGAAGCTGAGGTCGCAACCTCTCAATTGATTTGGTTGCTTCGGGATCAAGAAAAAAGCATTAAAGGAAAAGAGGTGGAGTGTTGTTTTCTTTGCTTACTCTAAAGTGCATGTATCCCATAAATTTTTTCATGACATTTTGAGTTAGATTAAAAAAATGATGAAACTTACCTATTGTTAAAAGAGGAAAAAAGAGAGGTCATCCACATCTTTTATTACAAAACAAAACAAAAACAAAAAAAAGAAAAAGAGCAAAGAGAATGTAGAAGAAAGAGAGTTAAAAATAAATAAATAAATAAATAAATAGTGTATATATAATATATATATAGAAATAAACTTTCCTTTTATGTCCGCCGCCTTTTCAGCTTACCAAAAAATAATTTATTAAAAAAATAAAATTTTTCATCTTTTCAAGAGTAAATTTGTCTCTTTGCATCTTTTTCTTTCTTCCATCTAAAAATTTCTTTGCTTTTTTATCTTCCCAATAAATAATATATTTTAAAAAAATTTACGTTTTCAAGAGATAATCAAAACTTCAAAAGCTCAGCTTCTATCTCCGTTCCTTGGTTTGGATCTAATATAACTTTGAAATTGGTTTTCATGAACAAAAGAGTAATGTTTTGAGTGTTGGATTTTAAGTTAGCAACTATTTTAATATTGAGAAGTTAATAATTTTTTAAAATGTATTATATTTTTAATGCTCTATTGTTAAGAGGATGTCTTTATATTTTTATTTTTTATATTTATTTGTCTAAAATACAGAAAATTTTTATGTTAATATCTATTATTTTACTTTCTCCATGATCTTTAAAAATCAATATTTTATCTTCTCAAATTTTTAAGTTGTTGTATTTAGTCGTCCTTGAAGGGTTGCATTATTATTCTCATTTCTTTTTATAAATTATAGAAAAAAATTCTTAAAAATAACAAAAATATATTAAAAATTTTTTCTTTATAGAATAAGTAAGAATAATTTGATCAATTTACACTCCATTATGGCCATAATTTTCTAAAATATTTCTAAAATTATAAAAAGTTAAAATGTAAATTTTTAAAAGTCAAAAGAGAAATAAAAAAAAAAAAAAAAAAAAAAAAAAAAAAAAAAAAAAACGTAATGCTACTTGTACACCCAGAATATACACCTCGCTGATCAAAGGGTGGACGCTTCACTACTAGTCACATAAGTATACCCAACGGTGTACATCCTAAACCCCTTTAGGGTGTAAAATTATTATTATTTTTAAAATAATTAATTTTATATAGATTTTTGTAAAGATATTAAATAGCAATAGCAAGTATATCTATATAAAACTTATGTTATCAAATTTATCTCTTTAAAAGTCTTTTGATTTGAAAATATATTTCTTCAAAAGTTTTGGCTCAATAATATATATCCCTACTATTTGATTCACTATTAATTCTTTAACAATAGATGCGTAAATTAACTATTTTGCCTTTACCAATTTGTTTTTGCAAAAAAAACTATCTTTTTCTCCTTTCTTTCCTCGCCTTCGCCGTGGTACGTGCGATGTACCTTATTTTTGTTGCGATCAAGGGTCTCGACTTCGACGTCGCACCCATAATAGATCTTGTTGTTGCCATGCATATATAAAGAAACAAATTGAGAAAGATAACGAGACTCAACATTAATTAGAATATATATATAGAAAATAAATTTTGTAAATTTTCGAAATCATAATAAAGTCCATCAAGCGGGCATAAAATGAACGGTCAAAATCGACCGACATTCTAAAAAACAATGATCGGATCCTTCAATTCAAGATCAGAGTTATTGATCTTTATCTGTGTAGTGTATAGAATTTTCTATCAAAAATTCAACAAATTTTGATTCTTTTACACCGTTAAACTAGCAAGTATCCTATACCTACTGTTAAAAATTGTCAAATTTGTGACCTCTTGATCGTAAGATAAATTATGTCGAAAAATTATAAAATTTAATTTCTAGAAGTTTTAAATGTTGTAAATAACGTTTAACGGTGTGGATCGCCGATTCGGAAGCTCTATCCGAAAACAACTTATGAGTACGAGGGCGATCATACTCATAATAGTATAGTAGCCGGACTTATGAGTAGTAAGGGCCTACTACTCATAAGAGTATAGTAGACCTACTCTATATGATTAGGGCTACTATACTATATATAAAGTAAAAAACTAAAAATGTTATTTTTACACCGATCGCCTGAAGCAGTGGCAAAGGGTTTGGTGGTTGGTACCGTGACCCAGGTTGAATTTTAGTCGATTCACATTTTCTAGCTAATTTTATTTCTAAATGAAATAATCGAAGCGTGTAGCGTGCTACCTATCTCTCTCATAAATGTTATTTTTACTCATTAGTTAATTATGTTTAGTTTTTTTTCCTCATAATTATTTAAATTTTATTAACAGAAGAATATTTTTTCGAAATAAATTTGATAATTTAAAAATTTTATTAAATTTTTTTTACTATTTGATGTTTTTGCGGGAAGCGAAATACAATTATTTTAAAGAAAAAAAAAGAAGAGAATTTACAGCAAAACTTTTGTGTATTTTAGCTTTTAATCATTCTTAATATTTATTTATTTATTTATTTTTTATCTTAAGCTTTTCCATTTCGGCACGGCTGCTCGGGAAGTCGCCGCTCGTCCCGTCCTCCCGGTTGGACTGCGCCGTCTAATTCCCGTCTATTTTCGCGAAGGGACGGAGAAAGAGAGGGAGAAAGCATTCCCGTCTATTTTCGCGAAGGGACGGAGAAAGAGAGGGAGAAAGCAAAAGGGAAAGAGGAAAGCTAAAGTAAAAAAACCCTAACTCTAATCCTAACACTAATCCTTCTCTCCTCTCTCTCGATTTCTAGGGTTTTGGATTCTACGATTTCTCCCCGTTTTACCTCTCGATGTGTTGATTCTTCTAAGTGTTATGATTGCTGTCCCTTGAATTAGGGTTTTAAAATCTAAAATTTTGAGAAATTTGTGATCCGTTTAGGTGTTTTCTTTGGTTGCTACGTGATTTGATGTTATCTTTGTCGATGTTACTAATTCTCTGTAGTTTCAAAGTATATGAGTTGAACCTGTAGACATTACCTTCCTTGTACAGGTCAGGTTTAGGTATTGAAATCTCTGGATGGGCACTTCGTCCGGTGCGAATTTCCACCAGCAACAACCACCTCAATCTATGCTACCTCCTCTGCAGCATCCTACGAGGCCTTCGGGGATCCAAACCTCCTTGTCCTTGGCTTCTTCCGATGCCGGCGGGTCCCCGGACATCCAAGAACGCATGTCGAACTCCGACCCGGGCCACGATTCCGCCACCGAGAGCGCGAGCTCCCGCGAGACCTGGCCGATCGAAACGAGCAACCGCGCGGACCCTATTTTGAAGAATGCCGACAAGGACAAGGAAGTCGAGAACGGCGGCCCCGACCCGCAGGTGGTCCGCCGGGTTTCCGCCGCTGAGAAGCTGTCCCTCCGAGAAGTCGTCAGGGAAAGGGTCGAGGTGATCGCCGACCGTGTAAAGGTTATGCCCGACGAGCTTCTTGAAGAGCTGAAGGCCGAGCTCAGGCTGATCCTCGAGGGCACGGGCGGGTCCCACAACATTGAGGAGTACTTGTGCCTCCAGAAGCTTGTGCAGGGGAGGGGCGATTTGACCGCCAATACCCTCGTGATGGCTCACAGAGTTCAGCTGGAGATTCTTGTTGCTATTAAAACGGGAATTCAAGCTTTCTTGCATCCCAGCGTTAGCATTCCTCAGAGCCGCCTTATCGAGGTCTTCTTGTATAAGCGGTGTCGGAACATTGCTTGTCAAAGTGGTCTACCGGCGGATGAGTGTAGGTGCGATATATGCTCTAGTAGAAGCGGGTTCTGCAACCTCTGCATGTGTGTTATTTGCAGCAAATTCGATTTCGAGGTGAACACATGCCGTTGGATTGGGTGCGACCAGTGCTCCCATTGGACCCACACCGACTGCGCGATCCGCGTGGGCCAGATCAGGACTGGGCTGCCGGTCAAGAACGGCGTGAGCCATCCGGAGATGTTGTTCAGGTGCCAGGCGTGCCAGAGGACGTCGGAGCTGCTGGGTTGGGTTAAGGATGTGTTCCAGCAATGCGCTCCTAGTTGGGATAGGGAGGCTCTGGTGCGAGAGCTCGACTTTGTTAGTAAGATCTTCTGCCTGAGTGACGATCCTAAAGGAAGGAAATTATATTTGAAATGCGGCGATCTGGTTGAGAAGATGAAGAGTGGTATTGCCGAGTCCACGGCCTGCAGAATGCTCCTGCTGTTTCTGCAAGGTATGGCTGCTGGATGCACTAGCTATTTACTCCATTCATGCCTGAATGCTGTTAAGCGATTTAGAAAAACTTGATTATCAAAGCTGATTTTGATTGAATTTCACGCATCTATAGTTGGCTATTTTGTTTTTTCACCTTTCTTGTTTTTTAACTATGATGTGGTACATTGTTTATAGCTTTTGTACGTGCTTTTAATACACTTTTTTAAAGCAGAAAGCATAAATTTCTCTGTCCTGCTGAAATGTGAGATTTAAAAGCAAATAGTATGGCTAATCTCATAAAAGGTGAATATGACGATTGCACAATACACTAGATTTTATGCTTTCCCATTGTGTTCTAGATCGATGCACAGTATGTTCGTTTTCTTAATCTTCTTGTTGAACTACAGATAAAAATAGTGAGAATGCTGCTTCTTAGGTACTTGCATAAAATGTAACATTTCCTTCATATTTAGGGCTTGATATCAAAAAACATGTAATCCATAAATGCACTTTTGGACCCAGGTATTTCAATAAAATTATAATCTAATTTCTCCTTCATAAGTTTATCATAGTATTCAATGCTGTCTTAAAATAATCGATAAAATTAGTCTGATCTGAAAACAATTTGCAACAAGAGGTCTCATCTTGGATGCTTTTAAGTGCAAATAATGGCATTATGTTTAAACGTTGATGCAACACCTAATTTGGTAGAAGATGTGTTCCACCTTTTGCCACTCATCCTTATACTAGTCTGTACTTCCATTAGGCATATCCTACATCACAGCTATATGTTAAGTAGATATCCTTTCAACTGTAAAAACCCATTTTGATAACTTAATAGTGACCCTACTATAACCTTGTTTCAAATTGACAAATTTCATGTAGTAGAATTCCATTCCCTATGTTTCTTCGTCAATCTCCTTAATAAGCAAAATTTTCCCATAGTTGATCTACCATGCAAGAAATTAAATTGATTTAAAGGTTTAATCTCTGTTTAGTTTCTTTTAATGATTTTTCATGGTTTGACTGATAAGTTTGATTTGACGGTAAGTTGTACAACACTACATATCAGACTTTGTTTTGTATATTGGTCTCAAATGCTCTTTTTCCACTTCTCCTATATCCTTTTATGTGTTTGTTATGTTGTTCGATAGATTAGTAAATTCAATAAAATCTCAAATGTTGTGAGGACATCTGATCCTCAGTTTGACTACCATCAGTTCCAGAGTTTCCAAGTTTGTCTTCTCTAAAATTGCCTCAATAATTAGACTAAATTTAATTTGTTGATGTTTCTACTATTTCTTTCTATATTTTGCTTTTTTAGCAATACGTAGCACTATCTTGATTACTTAAGAGAGTATTCTGTGAGAATAAACTTTTCACCCTTCTGTCATACTTACTCCTTTTGTTAAATCATTTTGTCATTATTTATTACTTAAGTTTGTATTCTTCTTTTGTCTAGCTTTACTAAGTTTGCGAAGGTCATTTATCCATTTGCAATAGACAGTTTAGATGAGATTAACATGCCTTATCTTTATCTTCACCTTTCTCAGCTTCTTTTAGCTATCTCATATCACGTAGCTTCGCCTTTTCCACATATTTATACTTAAGTATCAGTCCTCTGTCATATTTGAGATTCCAAGTATTATGGGAGTATGGGGTATTGACTATTGACATTTGGTCTAACTTTGTGTAGGTCTTTTTCTCTAGTCCAGATTGTGTGTCTATTTTCAAGTATTTGAGGTGCCAAACTATTTGTTGTGTTACTGTCTCAAGAGCTCGTTGGCTCAAAAAACATGTGTTATAACCATTTTCACTGCTGTAGATCTGTGATATTGATGAGAGTTATATAAACTTGATCACTCTTATAAATATACTTGGTAGAAATTGTACAACATGCTTGTGTCTACCAGTAACACTGAATCAATTATAACCTGAAAGGTGTTACTGGATGCTTCTTTTCAATGGTGAAGGCTATATCTGCATGCCAGTGGTGACGATTCAAATTGATTAAACTACTACATACTAGAATAAGGCTGTGTGCATCTTGCCTTTCTCAATCTCAGCTCAGATCTTTTAGTATTCATCTTAAACAAGTTAAAGGAGAGGGTCACCACTCAGAGTTTCATCCAAGGTCAAACCAAGGGTCAAATTATGCCACACTACCTATAATTTTGTGTATATGTTAGCTTTGTTTGGTTGTCAATCTGTCGGTCATTACTCGTACTAGAAGTCTAGAATAGGTATGTATCATAATTAGAACAAATGTAAAGATTCTTGGATGCTAAGCAAGGAAGAGTATGTGGTATGTACAGTCGTACACTATAATTAGTAGAGAGTTATCGAACTTTTACACATGAAAGATTACAGAAAATGTTACAATCATCTTTTCCCTTAAAAAAGAGTTCATACCAGAAAATTCACTAAACCCCTTATAGCATAGCTCAATTACTTTAAAATCTTGTATCATGCAGTTCAAAGTGTAGCACTCTGTTGTGTGGTTGTTTTTTCTGTAAAGAACTGCTGTTAGTAATGGTGTCGTAGTGCTAAACTTTCGAACTACAAGTTTGTAAAGTGAAATCAGGTTATGAATTGACCATTGTATTCTTTCCATTTTAGGAAATTCCGAGGTATCAAGAGATATGTGTAGATAATGGAGTTCCCACAAAATGTTGTTGTCTAAAGATCAATCCTTTCAGATTTATTACATTTTTTGGTTCTTAGCATTCTCATTTTGTTTTATCATTCTAGGCATCATTATGTAGCTTTCTTACCTCATTGAGGCGTAATACAGCAATTGATTCTTTTGGTGATCAGTTTAACCATCAATTGAAAACCAATTTACTATATATTTAAGTACCTGGTTTATTTTTATTTATTGGATGCGAAGGTTGGGTTTTTGGTGAAAGAACATGTATCAAATTTGAACCTGACTATCAGATAGATGACCATCAAAATAATGGAAATCGTCATATTCAGCACTAGGTAGTCGAGAATAATGAACTTTCCAAAAAGTGTTTTACATATAACTGGAAAAGCTTACTAGTTTCAGAGGTGCTAGTAAGTTCTGATGTCAATCTAGCTCAAATAAGAATTTTGTGCTTTTCTCCTCAATGTACAATAGAAACTAGAAAGTGGCCTCAGTATTTAAATCTAAAACCATATTGGAGTCTATGAATAAAAAATAAAATAAAACATTTTTGTTAACTCATTTAATTTCTTATTTTAGGAAATTGTAAATCCCATATTTAGTGGGATTATTATTTTTTTTGAATTTCAAATAATGGTTGGATAGAATATTTTCATTTGAGGTCGTTAGATTAAAATTTTAAAAAGGTTGTTTAGGGGTAAAATAATATTCCTTATATTAAGGAATTTTTTTAGTTTTAGATTTTTTTTAGATAAGCCCATCGGAATTAATGTTGTTAAGGTTTTGAATGAATGAATTTTTGGAATCAGGTTTGACCTGATTATCTTCTCCTCTCTTTGCCCTGGATTGGCTGTTATCCTCTCCTTTTCTCTCTTTAGGCCTGGATTGGCCAAACTTCCTTATCTCTCTAGTCATTTATTATTTATTTTATGATTTAAGCAATTTAAACATTCTTTTTAAACTCTGGACATCACATATCCTGGGAATAGTATTCAGTAATATTCTTCCTTTTAGATGACCATAGGCCTATAGTCTACAGTCACTGAATGCATTCTCACATTTGTATTGTAATGAATTAAGCCTAGTCCTCGCATGATTTTGCTTCCTTTTTTAAAAAATATAATTTCAAATTATATACAATTGAATGGGCCCTATACGCTTATGGATTTTGTTTGGCGACAAAAAACAAAAAATTAATTTTTCTTTACTGCCTTCTTTTTTTTCCTAGCCTAAAGAAAGCGCTGTTCACCATTCGGTCAGGGGGCATCACGGGGTACCGATGGTAACAGTAATATAGAAGCCTATCTGCTGGTATATTCAAATTTCAGTCACATAGAATTTTTCTCGAAACAAAAGGAAAATCGGGCCTTAACATTCTTATTAGATTAATGAGAAATTTCATGCTTTGCTAATGCCGAACAAGAAATCATTTGTTTGGAAGCTCAATGCATTTTGGATGTAATTTTGTGAACTGACTACCAAACCCTTAACACAAAGTATACAGTATTTTAAGGTTTATTCTCTCTACAGAGCTGGAAATAGATTCGCCAAAAAACACTGAAACGGAAGATTCTGGTCGTCTAATTGCTCCTCAAGAAGCCTGCAACCGGATAGCTGAGGTGGTACAGGAAGCTGTCCGGAAAATGGAGATGGTAGCTGAGGAAAAAATGCGAATGCTAAAACGTGCCCGCCTTGCTTACGAGGCCTGTGAACGCGAGCTTGATGAAAAGGCCCGGGAAGTAGCAGAACTCAAGGTGGAGAGACAAAGAAAGAAGCAGCAGGTGGCATATTAACCATATTATCTGACTTTTCCTTTTGAAAAAATTCTTCACGAATGATAGTTATATGAACTTCCGATTGGTTGAATAGTTTTCTAAATTGTTCTGTAATACATGACTATGAGTTAGCTCTCAGTTATATTCTAATATTTTAATAATTTGTTTACTTATATTCTTTTTTAACCTTTTTAACTCTAAAATGAAAGGAAATGAGAAAAATTACATAAGAAGTTTCTATTTTAAAATAATATGTTCTTATCTTATACTTTCTTCCTTTTTTTTTTGAGTTTTTGTCGATTGAGCTAATCCCGATTGTTTCTCGAAATTACTTGTTTTATGCCAAATACCCAGTGCCCTACAGTATATATCCTGAATAATGAACTTGTGGCTATGGCAGGTGGAAGAGCTTGAGAGCATCGTACGGCTTAAACAAGCAGAGGCCGAAATGTTCCAGCTGAAAGCCAACGAGGCTCGTCAAGAAGCCGAGAGGCTTCAGAGTATAGCGCTTGCCAAGTCTGAGAAGGCGGAGCAGGATTATGCAAGCATGTATCTCAAGCGGCGGTTGGAGGAAGCAGAAGCAGAGAAGCAGGTGCTGTTTGAGAAAATCAAGCTTCAGGAGAGCCACAGGGCTTCTGCGGGAAGCAGCAGTGGAGGAGGAAGTGACCCTTCGCAGATCCTGATGCTGTCTAAGATCCAGGACTTGCTGAAGAATGTTCGTGCGGGGTCTGAGAAGTCCGATGGGCAGCGATCCAAGTAAATATATCATGTTAGTTATTAAGCTATAAATCATTAGTAGAGCTATTCCGAGACCGCTCGATGTTGCATGTATCTTCCTTAGAATGATTGTTGTGCTGACCATAATAACTTTGCACGTAGTATCGTTTGTCTTTTATGTGAGATATATATGGTATGTGATACTAGTTCTGTCGTGAACTTGTGATTGATATTTGATGTTATTTTCATATTCATTTTTCCCCCCGTCGTGTGTGGCCGAAGTTTCCATTTATTTATGTAGTTTGCTATAAATGGTGTAGTGTGGGGAAGCTTGGATTTTTTTATAATTTCTCTTGGTTCTGTTGCTGCTGATCTGAACTGTGGTATTGTAATTTGTGCTGTTGAGAATGTTACATAACTCGCATTCTTCTCTCTGATGAGACTCCAATTTTTGGTTTCTTTGGGACCAAAATTTGTTAGATCTGATTCATGGATTAATGAACTTGTGCAAATGCATTTTGGGCTTAAGCATTTTGAGCTACACTGAGCTTTAGAGGTGATCTGCTGCTTACATGCTTGAAGAAAGGGCACATTTTTGGCTTGGAGAAGTATTTTTCGTCTGGTTGATTTGCATGAAGTGTAATTTTTTTTTATTTTTTTATTTTTTTATTTATTTTTTTTTTTTTGTTTCAGATCTTACAGAAAACTTGTATTATCATTTTTCAGATATTTTATCTTGAAAAAAAAAAATTCAATGTAAAACTATAAAAAATAATTCTCGATGGAAAAGAGTTTTTGTGGAAAAATAATATTACACTCTTTAATGTTTGGTTTGTAGGAAAAAAAAAAAAAGCTTTCTAGTTGTCCTTGTTTGGTTGTAAGGAAAACTTTGAATGAAAATAACTTTATATAATTTTTTTTTATTATTTATAATGTATTATTATATAAATAACTGCCATATTATATATATATTCTAATTGAATTTTTTTTTACATATATATAATATTATTATCATCATCATCTTTGTCTATATTTATAATTTAAATATATTCAAACTATACTATATATTCAAAATTATGTTATATAATATATATATAATAATATAATATACAATAATTTT
Source organism: Aechmea fasciata (assembly GCA_025177825.1). NCBI lineage: Eukaryota > Viridiplantae > Streptophyta > Magnoliopsida > Poales > Bromeliaceae > Aechmea > Aechmea fasciata. The sequence goes on from CM045935.1 coordinate 4,441,862, forward strand.
TATATATAACATATTATATTATATACAACACATATATAATATATAAATATATATTTATAAATAAAATATTATATAATATAATATATTAATATAAAGAGAAAAGAGGGTAGTAAGTGAGAGAGTTTGCCTTTTCCGCCGAAAAACAACAAAAAGTGAAAACTTCAATTTTTTCTCAAATTCGTAAAAAAAACTTTTATGATAAAATATTTTTATATCGATCTAAACAGATGAAAAAATATTTTTCATACCGAAAATATTTTTTTTTTGGTTATTTTTATGCCGAACCAAATCCCTCCTTATCTATTTATACAATGGGGTCCCAGTTTCTTAGATTACAGTCGGCTCGAAATTTATTGAAGCTACTGAAATGAGTTTGATTGAAATCTGCTCAACCCTTCTGTCGGCAATTTTTTTTTCAAACATTACTCGCATAAGTCATTTATTGGTTAATTTGATTCCCCTCAAAACACAAAGCACTAATTGCATAAACTTGTTTTATGTTTTTCTCAAGTCAATTTGCCTAACTTCATTTAAACTCTCCAAGGTAAAAATAATCTGACAATTTAATTTAACCGCCACATATTTGATATAGCAACGTGCGATGATGATACTAATTTATGACAGAAGAATATTAACATCGTTCAGAAAAAGACCCCATTACTGACTTGAGTTACTATTTATAGCGCATTATTAATTTGTTGAAAGTAGTTGGGGAGAGTGGTTTTAATCATGATCATAGAAGTTACACTAACTTCTCATGGAAATTACGCTAACTCCTCGCTAACTCCTCATGGAAGTTACGCTAACCTCAATCTTCAACCATTCCCGTATTCTTGTCCTTCAGGCGCCTTATTGCCGACTCCTGGTGTACCACGTGTTCTTATTTTTTTGGCTCATACGTGGTTCAAATCGGCATGCCTCAATTTTGGCCTCAACAGATACACACTCCATTTATATGTCAACACATACGGCATTGCCAGATAGTGCAAACTAACTGGCATGACAATTCTTTAAATAATCATCACTAAGGCATCCTTTGAACAATAATAGCAGTTGAATCAACTATATATTAGCATCTGACTCCAAATTAGAAAAATATGATGGGCCTAAACTTTCAATGTATTTGCAATCAAACCCTTGACTTCTTTTTCTTAGTAGTTAGCAATTAAGCGAAGATGAAATAACCGCTCCATAAAAGAGAATGTTTCTTTCCATTAGTTAGAAAAAAAATACAACTTAACATGATTATCATCAAAATTATTATTTAGAACTTTAAATAAAGTTAAAAATATCTTAAAGTTATAATTTTAGGGAATTGATATTTTTCGAGCAAATTTAATTGTTGCCGGAGTAAAATAAAATAAAATAAAATTAAGTCATGACTACATACATACAATATATATACCTACTCTAATACAGTATCAAATTTAGCTATGAAAATATCAATTCCCATACTTTTAACTAAATTCTATTAATTTGATTATCAACCAAAAACAAAATTCCACCAATTCAAATTGCCACTAGTTTATTCACTGTTGGGAATTGAGATAGGGATGAGAGAAAAAGTTTCTCTTTTTTTTTCTTTTTTCTTTTTTTTTTTGAGAGATAGGTACATTATCTTCGTTTATTTCGTTTAGAAATAAACTTAAATTTAAATGTGAATCAACTAAGATTTGAGCACTGATCTTGAATCTCAACCACCAAATCTTTTTCGCACTTCAGGAACGGTCGGTAGGAAGTTTCGTTATCTTCCTACATAAAGAGAAAGAGGAACACACTTCCCAAAAGCCTCACAACCTTCTAGCAGGATACCCCATTTGCAGGAGTTCAACAAACAAAGCTTTTTCTGTTTCTCAAACAAACAAACAAATAAACAAACAAACAAACAAACAAGATTTTTGAGCCACGTCGAGAAGAACAAAAAGAGGGTACAATTTAAGTAGTCATTACACTTCCCAAAAACCAAAAAAAAAAAAAAAAAGGGTGGAGAGAGTTCTAACTTGAGATTATTTTATCTTAAATAAAACTTTATCTCAGTTATTATCAATTTTGATCTCGCTATCTAATCTTTAAATGTTTTGATTTTACTATCTAATACTTTAATTTATTTGATTTCGGCTATTATACTATTTAACTTTAAAAGGGTTGAAAAGGGTTGAAAAGTTTGGTACATCTATAAATTCGCAAAAAAAAAAAAAAAACTTTAAAAAAGAGGGTTTGCAACTTTTCATATAGTGTGACTTATATATATAACACATATATAATATATAAATATATATATTTATAAATAAAATATTATATATAATATAATATATTAATATAAAGAAAAGAGGGTAGTAAGTGAGAGAGTTTGCCTTTTCCGCCGAAAAACAACAAAAAGTGAAAACTTCAATTTTCCTTTCAAATTCGTAAAAAAAAACTTTTATGATAAAATATTTTTATATTTAAACAGATAAAATATTTTTCATACCGAAAATATTTTTTTTTTGGTTATTTTTCATACCGAAAATATTTTTATTTTACAATTGTTTTGCCGTAAGAAATCGGCTCTCCTTATCTATTGAAGCTACTGAAATGAGTTTGGATTGAAATCTCGGTCACTCCTTCTGTCGGCAATTTTCAAACATTACATTATCTGCTCAAGTCATCGTTAATTTAATTTATCTCAAAAAACACAAAGCTAAGTCATTTATTGGTTGTTTTAATTTTTTTTCCCCTCAAAAGCACTAACTTAATAAACTCTCTCCATGTTTAAAATTTCTCAATTTTATAAACTTCATCTAAACTCTCCAAGGTAAAAATAATCGACAATTTATTTTACTTTGTTTTATTTAAATCAGTCAACGAAATTTTAACTTCAAAACATAAATGTGTCTTTATCTTTATAGATATATAGGACTAACTGGGGTCTCACACTTTTACTTTGTTTTATTTAAATCAGTCAACGAAATTTTAACTTCAAAACATAAATGTGTCTTTATCTTTATAGATTTAGCTAGTACACTTTATGTAATTCTCGATATTATAAATTCGTAAAAGTAAAAAATTAGTTTAAATTTTAAAGTCAAAGTGTCATATACTATTCAAATCAAAATAAATTGAAATGTTAGATAATAAAATTAAATTTTTGAAGGATCAGGCATTAAATTCAAAATAATCCATATTAGAAAATCTAATCAACACCATATCCCAGCTCACTGTACTATAAAGTTTGGTGCAAGAAATAATTATTTTAAAATTTCGGACTTATGTAAGATAAGAATAAAATACAAAATAAAAATTTGAGTCAATAAAAATGTAACTATCGGCTCCAAATATTTAAGTCAAATTATTATTATTAAGATGCCGTTCTCTTATATTCTCAATTAAAATCCCCTATTCCATCCGACTATTAGGTATTACATACTCTTCTTGTTTAAACTGTATAAACCGAAATTATCATGTGAAAGTATTTGACTCTTATACCAAATATAACGACTCACTTCGATTCAAACCAATAACCAAAAATATTTAAATCCAGTTATTATTATTATTAAGATATAAAGTCTCTTATATTCCGAATAACTAATTTGGTAAAAGTGCAAAAACAATTTTTATAATCTTTAGGTAACTTCATGAATCTTTTGTCAACATTTCCACTTTGCTTTTCTAGTTTGAAGTTTGAACACAAAAACCTGCTTTAATGCTTAAGAAAAGGAAAAAAAAAAATCAAAGAAACTCTTATCCCAACATTACATAATGGTGGAGCTACATCTACACTCCACCACCCATATGCTCTCTCTCTCATTACTCTTTTTGACCACCACTGCACTAATAAAACTTTTGCTTCAGAGGCTCCTCCATCATCACCTCCTCCAATGCCCACATGTCTATTAATTTGATTATCAACCAAAAACAAAATTCCACCAATTCAAATTGCCACTAGTTTATTCACTGTTGGGAATTGAGTATGTCCATGGAATTTAATTCACACCACCACATGCAGTACATATGGGAACCCCCAGAAGCACCCAACTTCTATGTGTTAATTGCACCACACTTTGCATCTATTTATTATAATTATTAGGTTTCTTAACAATTATATTTCGTTATGGTTAAATCCCGACCATCTAAATTTTGGTTACCTTGAATAGAATTAAGTCATACGAGGCACGCTCAGCTCGACGCCAAGACGTTATTAGATGTCTCAAAAAAAATGATCAGTATCATGTGGGAGATCGAGGCATTCAGAGATGTGGAGGATAATAATGAGGGTAGGGGTGTCAACGAGCTGCACACGAGTGAGCTGGGGTCGGCTCGTATTCGGCTCGTTTCAAGCCGAACACGAGTTGACTCGTTAAAATATCGAGCCGAAAAGTTCGGTTAATCATATGATTAGAAAGAATGTATATAGAAAATAAGTTTATAATATTTTATTCATTATACACTGAAATTTTACATATAAATGAATTATTTTATAATTGAATTTGGCTTTATATTTAGGTTGAACTAAAAATCAAATAATAAAAATTTATATTATATATATATATATATATATATATATATATATATATATATATATATATATATATATATATATATATATATATATATATATTCGAGCGGTTATCGGGTCGAACATGAGCGACCTGTTTATTAAACGAGCTAAAAATTTAATTAAGTGTTCGGTTCGTTTTACAAACGAGCGATTCGATCTCGAGCTCGTTAATTTGAACGCCGCGAGAGCGCGAACGCGAGCAGTAATTTGATTCACCTGTTGAGGTAGCTGAGGTGGTAAGATTGGAGTTGACGCGACGAACAGGCAGATGGAAGAGAGATTAGAGATTAAAGTGAAAAAATACATAAAGGTTAGAGACCAATATACAGTGCAACTAATCTAAAAAGATAAAGATCTAATTACCAAAAAAAAAAAAGGACCAAAATAAAAAATCAGATAAAGGTTGGGATCAATGGTGCAATTAAACCCTTCCTAATTGGAATCAATGCCCCCTGTTCCTTGGTTCTAGCAAGAGCCCATTAATGGCTCAGAGAGAAGCTGTTCTTCAGACACAAATTATTAAATGCTCAGCCTGATATTGAGAGAGAGTCCCCCCCCCCCCTCTTAAAGGAGAATTTATTGTTTAGACTTGGTCCACCATGGTCCACCTATAGGTCCCCCTAGAACTCAGTCTTTAATATCTTAATCATATTTTTTTATAATTGTGATATAACCTATAGTATCTAAAAGATCTTCAAATAAAAAGAAAATAAAATTTCCAATCACATACTTTATACAAAGAACAATGCAGTTTTAACATTGTTTCACCCTGAGCATCACTAGATGCACCACTAAAATGCTCAGGTAATAGTTTATTTTTGGAGTCACATGATAGTATCCACAAATCATGATTTATAGTATGTTAAACTTTTAAATAGTCATTATATATAGATCACATCTTCAATTACAATTTCACTATTTCAATTTTGAGGGTCAATTTTACTCTCCTGTGTGATTAGGTACAATCTTTCATTTCATAAAACATTGCCTGAAAAGTTTCTCCAACAACTTTTTCCTGTAGCAAAAGCACAAAACAACAAATTAAGGGCTCCTTTGGCCCTTGGTAGCATATTTATTTCTTTTTTTTTTTTTGTTAAATAAAATTTATATATCAAAATGTGTATGAGTGGATACTCAATTGCAAACAAACTTGAAAAAACTTTTACTTGTTTCCAATTTTTTTTAAAAAATAAATAGTCATTTATTATTTAACTGAGTGTATTGTAAGTTAACCAACTACAGCAACAAAATAAACAAAAAACAAAAAAATTTCAAGGCATCAAGTTACAAGAAATAGTGTTTAAAAAATTTTAAAAGGGCAGCAATATTGAATGAAGTTAAAACTTCTGCTTTCAAGACTCTGAATCACATTTAGCTTTTTATTATAGTCCTAGCTTCCGTTTGGTTTGGGGTTAAGGGGTGGAATAACCCCAACACATATTATCAAAACTTGTCTTTAAAAATAGGTGGGATTAGTAACTCGCCGAATAGGTTATCAGAACATTAGCATCTAAAAATAAACGTTATTTTTATTCATAAATACAAAAATACTCTAACCCCATCTTAACTCCAAACTTAATCCTATTACTGGAATAACCACTTTTTTCTTAATCCCGAACCAAACGGGGCCTAAAGTTTTTAACTTTTTAATTTACAAAATATTATTGAAAACTGCTGCGTTATAAAGCAAAATCAGAAGCCACACCAAACGGGCACCAAGAGTTCTCAGTTAAATTTTACAGATCAGTGTCTTGGGTGACTTGGTGGACAAAGTCCAGTCAGTCAGTAATTTCTGCCTTTAAAGGCCTCACAATTTTTGGGCAGAGGAGACCATTAAAAAGGCCAGACAGGGCTGACAGAAACCCTTGCTGTCACCCTGCATATATATGAGAGGAGTGGGATGATGATGATGATGATGGATCTTGGACTCTTGATGGTGGCTTCATCTTAGGGTTATAAATAGTGGAGTGAGCTCTTTTTCTTCTGGGAGGTGGGGAGTGGGGGGGGGGGGTTTCAATTTGGGGCAAGTTCATCCTCTTTCTTCTTCCAATCTTAATAAGAAGAAAAAGTATGAGGGGAGGGGTTGGGGTGAGCCCTGGGAATGTGCCAGTGTACTTCTATGGTGGAGGGAAGGTGAAGTTGGTGGAGAGGAGGGTGAAGGTAGCTGAGGTGGTGCTGAGATGCCTGATTTGTGGGTTGGGAGTGATTGCTGCTGCACTTGTGGGAACTGATTCCCAGGTCAGGAGGATCTTCTCCTTGGAGAAGAGGGCCAGGTTCACTGACATGAAGGCCTTGGTGTAAGACCAATCTCTCTCCCCCTCTCTCTCTCTCACATTAGTTAAATTAATTTGATTAACTTGTTTTGTTTTTGGTAGAGCTTTTGGTGCTTAATTAGAGAGGTTCTTGAGGGATCATCTATCTCTCTCTCTCTCTACCACATTAATTAAGTTTAATTTGTTGTTAGTGGAGCTATAGTGCTCTTATATGCTTTTTTTCTATTTCATAATTTAATATGCAGGATAGTGGTTATATGTTGTGTTCACAAACAATATTGGGTTGGTTTGGGTGTCCAGGTTTCTGGTGATAGCAAATGGGGTTGCTGCAGGTTACAGTCTGTTCCAGGGGGTGAGGTGTGTGATCAGCATGATGAGAGGGAGTGTGCTCCTCAATAAGCCCTTGGCATGGGCAATCTTCTCTTGTGATCAGGTAATTAGTAATATGATCATCATGCACACATAACAACAATTACATGCATTTCATGCATATTGGATCATGAAACAAACAATTCTAGGAGTTTGATAGAATTGAAACTCTCGGAACCTTGTGTTCTGATACCATGTTACACAATATATAACAACAATGTTTTTATAATATTTTACATTTGTTATTCTCCACTTGGGGGTCATTTTTGGTCACATGCATGTGCTGTATCATTTGTGTTACTAGTGTACAAATGTGGTCACAACTGAATAAGATGGTGGGTACCTATGGAAGGTGGTTGAATAGGCCCACCAAATAATCAGTAGGTGTTATGAGAACTTTCTAGGTGCAATTGTTCCATTAGCTTTAAATTGTGCATAATAATAGGCCCTACTCTATAGCAAAGAATTTGTGTTGTTTGGTACTTAATAGTTAGTACAGATAAAAACTGCTGATGTGCACCTCAAAACCACCAAAGGGAATGCCCTCAATCCTATGGCATCACAATTAGTTCCCTACAGGGGCTAGACATAGACAGATGGGGACACCTAATTGGCTGTGGGTTGCTTCTAGTTTTGTAGCTATGCCCTAAATTTTGAAATAGCTTTTTGTTTTCAAAATCAGAGATCAGATCTCTCTTTGACTGGACTCTGAAAGAAAAGGTGAGTTTGTGTGTCTCAGAAGTAGAAAAATTGCAATTTAAAGCTCTTACTCCTAGTTATGACTCTTGTGGACAGCTTTAATCAAAAGCACTATTGCTAAAGTTCCACCCAAAGCTTGCAAGTGAATTAAATTGGCTTGAAAACCAAGCAACATGCTTTAATACAGAAGATATAGCTCATTCAAGTTGATTTGCTTTTTTGAAATACATAATTTGGAGGGGGCCAAAGCAACAAATTTACATAGAATGTATTGGCCAAAGTACTCTATGGTGGTTAATTGTTGTGCAGTTTAATAAATATAAATTCTTGTGGGAAACCCAGCATTTATTGTATCATTAAAAGACTCCTAATAACTACACTGTCATGAGCTCATTTCCCAATTCTCTCAGTATAACTAATAGAATATTTTCTTTTTCTTTTTATAGACTTGATGAAGTTTGAACCTTGATGAACTATTTAGGTGATTAATTTATTAACTGTGATAATAGTGTCGAATATAAATGTTAAGCATCTCTCTTTGGTAGTTTAAGATTTTAGAGTAATAGTTTGTTTGTTTACAACATTATAATATATGAGGTCTCACAAGCCTCACCAACCTTTTAGGCTTGGAGTCTCATTCAATTTCCTCCTATTCAATTTATGTCCCTATTTTGTGCCCTTCTAATAAATCTCCAGCTAATATGCAAGGAAAAGTATTGAATGTAAAAATATTAAAATATTATTTCTTGTTCAAATGCATGAATATCTTATCCAGTATATCTTCATAATTTATTTGCGAAGCTTGTACATTTGGTGGATGGCAATATGATCAAATATCTAGAATTGAATAATATATTCAACTTTCAAGTCATTTTTTTAATTAAGATAAATCGCCTCATAAGTAAAATATACTATTCTATTAAATCATGAATATCAAAACTTTTCAAGGAGTAGAAAATCAAACTCACTTTTTTACACCTACACTAGAAAATCTTAATACTAAATCAATTTTCCTTGAATAACTTATTTCGACTTCCAAATAAGGCTGTAGGATTTGATAGAAGAGTGTGACTTCGAATGGATACCATATTCAGCCTTCACACCATTCTTTAGAATAAGATAAATCAGTTTATAGGTAAAATATGCTATTCTATCAAATCATAGATATCAAGATTTTTCAACGAGCAAAGAATAAACTTCATGCTTCCAATTACTCTGAGAAAGTTCGTATACCGAATAAGTTATCCTTGAATAACCTATTTCGGCATAGAACCGAGATCTTAAAACTCATCGATTGCTTAATAAATATGTATGTGCAGATTTTTTTAATATTGTTACTAATAATGTGGGCGATTCATTTTAGATGATGGCTTACGTGACGGTGGCGGCGGTGGCGGCAGCGGAGTCGGCGGTGCTGGGGCAGTTCGGGCAGACGGAGCTGCAGTGGATGAAGGTATGCAACCTCTACAGCAAGTTCTGCACCCGGGCCGGGGAAGGGATTGTGAGCGCAGTCCTGGTGAGCATAAGCATGGTCACAATCTCCTGCATCTCTGCTTTCAATCTCTTCCGCTTGTACGGACCCAACAAAGGCAAAAACAGCAGCAGCTGGTGATTTTAGTTAATAATAATGCGCGAGCAGTGTTTTGTCGAGCGAAACGAGTGAATGTTGGACTGATCTTGCCATGGCAATATCTATTATTGTCGGAATAAGAAAGCTTCAAAAGATGCAATGTTTGTGCTCTGACAATAGTAAATATTGTTTTGGCAATATCAATTCCCACAGTAAATTGTTGGACTTGTGTAATAAATGTGTGAGGTAAATTTTGCCTAGTGTGCATCACAATGCACTTACACATTGTATGATCTAAAATTCAATCAGTGAGACACACAATGCTGTAGACACTTCTTTATATATCTTTTTCAGTTATAATAATATAAGTAAACCAAAGTTATGCAAAATCATGAAGCATTGTAGTTTTCTATTTGAGCAATCCATCAATTGCATGATTCATTAAACACACACTATAGTACTCCCTCTTCTCAACCTATAAGTAGTACCTGAATTACCCCAATATAATGTTCTGGTTCCCATACTTTTCATACGAAAACACACAGGGGTCCCCAATTATACTGAAAAGTAGTAATTTTTTTTTATATGAAATGATCATTTTACACACTTATTTTAATGATTCACTTATTTTAGTTACTTTTTACAAGTATTTAAATGTCACTTCTACTTTTTGTTATATGATCAAGGATTAAAAGTTCAATATGTGTAAAAGTTCAGGAACAAAGTGTTTAAATTGAAAATACAAGGACCAAATTGCCGCATGCGATACGAGTGACCATCCAATATCCACATATTTTACCAAGATAAAATTGTATATGAAATAAGCCTCATCCTCAAGTGACTATTCTACTATACCCTCCACCATTTTTCGACTTCCATTTTACCTCTCAAAAATTGCTGAGCTCAAAATATACCCTTCTAAATTCCAAATTCTCTCAAATAAACCCTTGCAATATTGGTATATAAGAAATACAGAGAAACTGTCGTAGATATAAAACGATGGGTAAATATGAAAAACAAAAACTTTTGAAGGATACAAAGGCAATTATCTCATTCTATTATGTTGTAACAATCACGTGTATTGTGTCAGCTAAATTTTAAGCGTCAATGAAAAAGTCACTCTAACAATTGATACTACTGGAATAAGAATATATATAATGACAACATTGAAGGATCTTTTGAATATTGAAGAGAGAAGTGTGAGAGCCATTTACAAGGGGCAAAATATTTAGTTAAATGTCCACATCTGGTCCACAGAGCTATAAACATGCAGAAAGGTACCACCAAAATATTAGGGGTAAAATGTATGGTTAATGCCTGTTCTACTATATCACAGAGGGTTTTTTTTTTTTTTTTTCTAATGACAATACTAAGTAGATCCCATACCCTGGAATCCCTCCCTAAGGCCTATATATATTAAACCTGAAATTCAAGGCTCAAGCCCCGAAATTTAAGCCCACAAGAAGGTTCAAACCTTCGACCTCAAAATAGACTACCAGACAAGTTATCATCAGACTACTAGTGGTTTGATCTCACTATTGCAGTTGAATTAAAGCAACCTTACGTCCTGAACCAGTAAAAATGTAGCTTAAAACCATAGCCTGATGAAAAATAAAACTTTCGTACGAGTTTATCCCAAAAAGAACTTACAAGACTCGATTGATTTAATCCTGCATTAAAAAGATCAAAGGCTTCAAAATGCTAATACATACTTTTAGCTGTTTAATTAGAATATAAGATCTCTGGGCAAATTCCATATAAGACGAAACAGATGAAACACCAAAATGAGAAAAGCACACATCTACATCTTAAACACAGAAGAGTTATAATTCTGAAGCTGATAAGAACAAGTTACAGAAACAAAAAAAAAAAAAAGAAGATAAATTTTCACGCAAATGAAAAGAACCCATGTTGGTATACTAAATCTAGATATATGAATAAGTAAAAAGACTTACCTTTTTAAACCCGAGGATTCTTGTACCTCGAGTTCATTGTTCTACAATTGGAAGGGCTCACTCAATCCCCAGTAAAGCCTACACAAGAGAATCATTTCTTTAAGCAAACTGTTGCTCCGTTGAACTTTTACGCTCTTAACAGATGGTTTCAACTTACCAGAACATACAGTAATAAACATATCAAAGCTTGTCTATTAAAGATCAAACATGCAAAGCCATTACTCAGAATAGAGGCATCCCTACTTAATTAGATCTAATAAATTTCAGCACAGTTTCAGCTAACTCCTGTTGGTGTGATACGTAATTATGATTTGCCCCTTGTATGATATGCAACTTGTGGTTCTTTATATACTTGGCAAACTCAAGGGCATCTTCAGCTGGTACAATATCATCCTCTGAACCATGTATAGTGAAAACCTGACAGTTTTTGTCAACCGAAGAACATGCAGAACCCATATCAGTTTTGAGACGATCCATCAAACTTTCTTTAGTCACACGATAAGCATATCTACCCATCTTGTCTCTCACATCAATGAATCCATCTTCTTCGATCCTTTCCATATAATCCTTCCCTAATCGTTCTTCAATGCCTCTTTTCATATGAAATCGGCCAGATATATTAATAACAATAGAGATATCATTATAGATAGAAGCATATAGGATAACGACATTGCCGCCTTTACTATGGCCCATAATAGCACGTGGTTGCCGATTCTGATCAGAAAAGAATGATACTATAGCACGTAAATCCTCGACCTCTTTCCAGTAGTTTCCATACTGAAATGTGCCCTCACTCTCCCCATTTCCAGAGAAGTCAAAACGAAAAGTGCTTACATTTTCAGATGTTAGGGAATCAGAAAGGCTTGAAATGGTTTTACTCTCCTTTGACGAGCGAAATCCATGGCACAAGATTACGAGCTCCTTCGAACCAGCTTCGTGCAGAAGCCCAACAAGGTTTTCTCCATGTTTGTTTTTAATTACTATCTTCTGTTGGGACATATTGGAGAGTCCATTACGAGGACCAATAGGTAACTGCATTAGAACATGTGGAAGAATTAAATAACAAGTATCAGAAAGGAGGTGCCATTGCAAATACAAGGAAATCCTAATGGTGATCACTACTGCACCATTGGAGCTATAGGTAATACTGGGTCAGTAATTGCTATCACGTAGAGAATAGAGATGACAAACAAAGCAAAATGGATGACTCAGAAATAAACATTGATATCTTAATAGCTAAAGCATGACCAACACAGCATTTTCAAGTTTCAGTACATTAGGAACACCAAAGCAACTGGCTCTTAAGATATACAAACATAAACATATAACTAAGAAACATAAAAGTAAATATTATAAAAGGCAAGCCTGGTTGATATCTACCACTTCTTCTAGGGGAGGAAAAATAGAGGAAAAGGAAGTTACAAAGAAAGAAATCGAAAAGAGACGAGATGTCTCAGATTTTGAAGAAGATTACCAAAATCCTTAAAGATAAATTAAGTAGTTTAAACTATAAAAATAGTACCACATATTTCTTTTTTTTGACGTAAATATAAGATGCGCTAGCAAAAGAATATACAACATCTTGCAAATGCTAAATTCTTGAGTTAACCATACATATTTTCACCAGAAGCAAAATAGGTCGATCAAGTTAACCTAGGAAGGCTAGACTGCACAATGTAAAAAATACATCTAATAAATAACTCCAGAAATCAAATTACAGGATTTTTGCCCCTAAAGAAGTCTAACCAATTTTTCTTTAAAGAACATCAGAAGCAGGTTTTTGACTCTCTTTCTCTTCTTTAAAGAACATCAGAAGAAGGTTTCCGACTCTCATTCTCTTCTTTATAGAACACCAAAATCTGGTTCCTTCATGATATTTGAAGTATTCGTTCGGTTATTTCGACAATTAAAATATATCAGTAATTCAGTTCAGATTTATCTTTCTCCATGATCATTATTGTACTCTAATCTACTGCGCTTATATTTGATACATCTTATAGGTCTGAATAATTTGGTATCAAAATAACCTCTTATGCCCCCATGCATCTCTATCTCTCCTAACAAAAGACTACCAAAAGACAATTTCACTCCCCCCTTGCACCTTTCTCTTTTCTAGCTAATAAATTTTCTCTCTTTGCCTTTTCACCTTCCTAAGAGACAAGAATTCTTCTCTTCTTATAATCCTCTCTTAGGCAATAATGACCCTCATACGCAATAATGACTCTAGACAATAAGGTAATCTATATCTTTATCTATATCTATATCTATACTTCTATACTTCTATACTTATACATGAATTCTCATGCCTAAATCCTATGTGGATGTACCTCTTTAATTTGAGGAAGGTGGGGCCCTAAGTTATTTTTTCTCTTTTCTAAAAAATTATATTTATTTTATTTTTTCAAATGACTCTTCATTTTTTGTTTTATTTACTCACATTTACTTTCTTTTTTTTAGTGACTCTTGGTTTACCATTTATGAGAAAATATGTAATGTTTTCAATCAAATATACTTATATTCTTCTTTTTCTTTTTTATGCTCCATTTTTGTTTATTTATTCTAAAAAAATTTATCCGCCGCGCATCGCACGAGTTCCTACACTAGTATATATATCCTATATTCTCTCATAGGAAGCATTCTAAACCCTCTCATAGGCAATAATGACCCTTATAGGCAATGATGACTCTAGGCAATAAGATAATAATATTCTATACCCTCTCTTAGCCAATAATACCAAACTACCCAAAATATATATATCAAAAAATTGAATGAAAAAAAAGAGAGACAATTGGAGAGAGCCAATATGCTTATCTTTTTCTATCTCTTTTCTCTCTACAAGATCCATGCATCACTACCCAACAAGATCCCGAAAAATCCCGATCACGAATCTCATGCCATCCTCACAGATTGTAACACCCTCAATAGTCTCACATCCGGTGGGATACTGATTTCGTTCAGTTTATATGAGACCCGCACACTAGTAATAATAACTGGGCTCAAGCACTTTGGGCCGGTGGTTGGGCCCAACGAGTTATTATTGCTAGTGGGCCGATTTCGATTACTTTATATGAGGCCTACGCACTAGTAATAATAACTCGGCTTAAGCATTTTGGGCAGGTGGTTTGGGCCCAACGAGTTATTGTTGCTAGCGGGTTGGGTCGTTGCAATTGGTATCAGAGCCGAATACCATCCGAAAGTGTGAGAGCTAAGTGCTATGCAGGGCAAAGTGCTATACCAACGGGTTTGGTGGGAGCCACCTCTAGAATCTCACATCGCCTGGTAATTCTGATCCTGGTTTGTTTGTCTGTGATCTGGTTTGGACCTACCGAGGACGTCAGGGTCTAAAAAAGGGGAGTTTGTAACACCCCTAGTAGTCCCTCATCGGATGGGATACTGATTTCGTTTAGTTTATATGAGGCTTACGCGCTAGTAATAATAACCGGGCTTAAGCATTTTGGACCGGTGGTTTGGCCCAACGAGTTATTGTTGCTAGCGGGTCGGGTCATTACAATTGGTATCAGAGCCGAATACCAGCCGGAAGTGTGAGAGCTAAGTGCTATGTGGGACAAAGTGCAACACCAACGGGTTTGGTGGGAGCCATCTCTTGAACCCGTAGGAGCCACCTCTAGAATCTCACATCGCCTAGTAATTATGGTCCTGGTTTGTCTGTCTGTGATTTGGTTTGGACCCGACGAAGACGTCGGGGGCTAAACAGGGGAGTTTATAACCCCCAATAGTCCCACATCGGGTGGGATATTGATTTCGTTCGGTTTATATGAGACCTGCACGCTAGTAATAATAAGCATTTTGGGCCGGTGGTTTGGGCCCAACGAGTTATTGTTGCTAGCGGGTTGGGTCATTGCAATTGGTATCAGAGCTGAATACCAGCCGAAAGTGTGAGAGCTAAGTGCTATGCGGGACAAAGTGCTACACCAACGAATTTGGTGGGAGCCACCTCTTGAACCCGTAGGAGCCACCTCTAGAATCTCACATCGCCTGGTGTGTGGTCCTGATTTGTCTGTCTGTGATTTGGTTTAGACCCAACGAGGACGTCAGGGTCTAAACAAGAGGAGTTTGTAACGCCCCCAATAGTCCCACATCGGATGGAATACTGATTTAGATCAGTTTATATAAGGCCTACGCGCTAGTAATAATAACTAGGCTTAAGCATTTTGGGCCGGTGATTTGGGCCCAACAAGTTATTATTGCTGGCGGGTTGGGTCGTTCCACAGATTTTTCAAGATCTCTCTAAATCTCTTTTTCTCTATCCTTCTCTCTCACTCTCTTTTTCTCTCTCTTTCTACAAGATCCATGCATCCCCACCCAACAAAATCCTGAAAAATTCGAGATCACGAATCTCATGCCATTCTCACAGATTTTTCAAGATCTCTCTAGATTTGAAGAAATCTAATGCAATCATCAAGATTTGAGGTTTGGAGCTCTATAAATTCATGATGAGAGAGGAGCTGAGATGGGATGGGGCGGACGGCCAACAGGGGATTCGCCAGGGTGTTAGGATTTGGTTAGATTTGTAGATTAATTATAGTTGGATTAGGATTAATATTTAAATCTATTGGAGATAAATTAAGATTTAAATATTAATTAGAGGATAAATCTAACTAGATTAGAATTAACATTTAAATCTATTAGAGATTAATTAAGATAGATTTAGATATTAATTAAAGTAAGAATCTTAATAGAATCCTAATTATATTAGGATGGGATACGGTTGAGCATTATAAATATATATGCATTAGGGCTAATTAATTAGTTGAAGCCAAGAAGCAAAAAGTGCTCTTGAGAAGTACGGCTGGAGCTTTGGGTGTGCCGTACCAGAGAGAGAAATAAAGAGAGATTATGAGTTGGATGCACCGCGTCCATGAGTGAGTAATTTTTTAGATTAAAAAAAAGACGAGAAAAGAGTAAAAAAGATTCAAGAAAGAGGGCTCGGGTTGTAACTACTTTATGCAGAAGAAAAGTTAGGTGTAACATTCTCTTATTTAATGAATCTTATTTTACCGCATATTTTATTTAATGAATCTTATTTTACCGCATATTTTTTTCTTTTATGATTGTATCAACTTCTACCGAGAGAGACGATTTATGGTAAAAACCCGGATTCGATACTTCGCGGAATCCCAACAATCGATCTTTGGATTCACAAGTGATCAGTCGGATTCACAATGATCAGTCGGATTCACAAGATGCCGTGATTCACAAGATCCGCAATGTAGGGGCATTTATGATAATATTGAACTTTTCAGGCGTACCAATGAAATTGCCCCTTTAAAATAAATACCAACACTTTTCATGCTTAACTCAATAAAGAGTTTTACATCAGTTACAGATTGGTAAGCGGTGGAAACACAGGAATGGGAGAATGGGATAATTCATGCGATTGAGAATAGGAACATTAATGATTATGATGATTCAAGAGGTGATCATCGGCTTGCAGATAAAGGAATATTATGTTCCTAAGATTAAACAACAAAACAAATTGATAAAAAGAAGAAGAAAAAAATCTACTAGTAGAGGCATTTCTCATAGCTAACCCTGCTTTCGAAAGAGCGTGGGCACCATTAAATGGAGAATGGCGATTGTTTTATCAACACAATACGCAAATCGTTAAAGACAATACAATAACATTTTTTTTTTCTGTATGGTTCTTAATTTGTAGATTTGAAGCATTGTTTCCCGAGAGTACATGATTCAGAGAGGAAACACACAACGCAATTCATCAAAGAAAAAACAAAAAAAAAAAAAAAGAGAGAAAACAAAATTGAACAATTACTTCAAATTAACACTACCTCGATCTAACTAACAGAATCAAATCGAAGAAGATTCAAATACCTTATCGGCTTCATCGCCGGGCAACGCCATAAGAGCTCCGAATTCCTCCTCGACCTCAATAGTAGAATCCACACGACACCGATCAATCAAGTCGAAGTTTCCGCGATCTCCATTAAATCAAAAGAAAAAAGAAGAAGAAGAAGAAGAAGAAGAAAAACGCAGTTAAGAAATCTTACTACCGTGGGATCTACAACTTGATCTAGGGTTTCCCGAGCGCGCAATGCGTTGAGGTTGAGAACGGAGATGGAGGGTTTGGAGGAGGTAGACGAGGGGGGGAGGAGGAGGTAGGGTTTGGGAATGGTGGAGGTGGAGGTGGAGGCGATGATGCGGAGAGGGGAGGAGATGGGGAGCGCCGAGGAGAGCGGGGAGGAGGACGTGGCCATGGCGTGGAGATCGAGGGCACAAATTGTGACCGTTGGTTTTCCTTATCGGGTCGGATTCTGATCGGGTTTGAATAAATTTCAAAGATTTTTCCAACGGTAGAATATCTTCTATCTATTCATCCCAAATGTGTAAGATGTCGGGGCGCATCCTCTTTAGTTTAGGATTTTTTTTTTTTTTTTCTGTTCTTTCAATTATATTCTTTTTTGAATTGAACCAACAAATTTTTTATATATATATATTTTGTTTTCTAAAAAAAATATTGAACCCAACTAGTCTATTTTGTTATGATTTGTTTGAATCCGATTTTATTTTTTTTCTCTTCTTTCGATTATTTTTTTTTTAACCTCTTCTTCTTTCTATTTATTATTTTGAACTGAATCGACATATTTTGTTATAAATTTTGTTAATCCTCAATGTGTAAGATGACAAGATGACGTAGTACTTTCTCTTTAGTTTAGAATATTTCTATTTTTCTTTTCTATTCTTTCAATTATATTCTTTTTTTGAACTGAACCAACAAGTTTTTCTTTATATATTTTGTTTTTTAAAAATTTGTTTGAATCGAACTGGTCTATTTTATTATGATTTGTTTCAATCCGATTTTTTTTCTCTTCTTCCAATTATTCTTTTTTAAACTCTTCTTCTTTCTATTTATTTTTTTGAATTGAAACGGTATATTTTGTTATATATTTTGTGTCGAAACCAATTTTTTATTAAACCGGCTCATCTCTACTTTTTATTTTTTTTTCGAATTGATCTACTTCATTATATTATATATGTTTGAATCCGGTTTTTCACTTCTTACTTGAACCAAACCAAATCGAAACCGATTTTTTATTGAACCAGCTCATCTCTACTTTTTATTTTTTTTGAATGGAATTGGATTTTTATTTGTAGGTTGTACTCTTTTTCTTTTTTAAAATATGACATACTAACTTTAAAATAATAAAAATCATCCCAAAATTCTAATATTTATGAAATGACATATATATAGAGTCCGGCTGGGATACTATCGATAGCACCATGCATTTGGTGCTACTAAGTTTTCTAGTTAGATCCACCCCTTTGATAATTTTCACCAATTAGATCATACTATTCAACCAACCACTCATTTAACCCTAGAGGTCCACATCATCCTAACCACACATCTCTCAATCCAATGGCTAAAACTTGGTAAGATCAACGACTTGTCATATTAATAAAGATAAGCCTAGTTATATATATATATATATATATATATATATATATATATATATATATATATATATATATATATATATATATATATATATATATATATTTTATAGTTAATACTCTTGAAATTTTAGGCGTTGACGATCAAAGGCCCATTTTACTGATATGATGATCAAATGAGTTTAAATATGATCTAAACCATCTAAACCATTTAAACCATTTATTATATATATATATATATATATATATATATATATATATATATATATATATATATATATATATATATATATATATATATATATATATATATATATATATATATAGAGTTGAGCTAGAATACTCTTAAAAATCTGAGCTCATTTTACTCTCGAGTTGTTTTCGATGATAGAGCTTTCAAATTGACGATCGATTCATCATAAATATGATCTAAACCATTTAAACTATCTAGAAATCAAATTTCACGCACGTTCGATATTGTTCGTGTATCCATCTAGTGAGAATGAATGGTTGAAAATGAATATTCTTTAAAAAATGATGATAGAGTCTTGTAATCAAGATCAAGAGTATAGATCTTGTTTTAAATAGTTTAAAGAATTTTCTAACAAAAATTCAATTAATTTGGATATCTTTACACCGTTAAACAACGTCTATCCACCATTAAAATTACAAATTTTGAAACCCTTTGATCATTAGGCAAATGATGTCGAAAATATTTGAAATTTGATTTCTAAACACTTTAAGTGGTATAGATCATGTTCAACGAGCGATCATCAATTTGGAAGCTCTATCATCGAAAACAACTCGAGAGTAAAATGGGCTCGGTCTTTCTTAAGAGTATTCTAGCTCAACTCTATATATATATATATGTGCTAGGGCTACTATCCTATTAATAGGATATGAGCACTTGTCTATCAAGTTTTTAACCCTTGGATGAGAAATTGTAGGGTTATAATGATATTAGTCGGTTAGAGTTGAATGGTCCCCCTAGGGTTGAGTGGTCCCATTGGGTTATAATATTTAATCCAATGGTTAGAAATGATGAAAGAGTTGATCCAAAGGCTAAAAAATTGATAGAACAAGTGCTCTATCCTATTAATAGGATAGTAGACTATATATATATATATATATATATATATATATATATATATATATATATATATATATATATATATATATATATATATATATATATATAGTCCGACTACTATACTATTATGAGTATCGATCGCTACTCATAAGTTGTTATTTTCGATAATAGAGCTTCCGAATCGACGATCCACACCGTTAAACGTTATCTAGAGCATTTAAAACTTCTAGAAATAAAATTTTATAATTTTTCGATATCATTTACCTTACGATCAAGAGATCACAAATTTGACAATTTTTAACGGCCGGTATGAGATTATTACTAGTTTAACGGTATAAAAGAATCAAAATTTGTTGAATTTTTGATAGAAAATTCTATTCACTACATAGATAAAGATCAATAACTCCGATCTTGAATTGAAGTATCCATCATCCTTTTTTAGGACGTCGCCGATTTTGACCGTTCATTTTATGCCCGCTTGATGGACTTTATAATGATTTCGAAAAATTACGAAATTTATTTTCTAGAAATGTCAAATACTCTAGATCATGTTTAACGGTGTGGATCGTCGATTAAAAACCCCAACATCGAAAACAACTTATGAGTAGTATGCTCATAATAGTATAGTAGCCCTATACTCTATATATATATAAGTAGGGCTACTATACTATTATGAGCATAGAGCCCTTACTACTCATAAGTTGTTTTCGATGTTGGTTTTGAATCGACGATCCACACTGATTAAACATGATCTAGAGTATTTGAAACTTCTAGAAAATAATATATAAATCTATACTATTATGAGCATAGAGCCCTTACTACTCATAAGTTGTTTTCGATGTTGGGGTTTTGTCTAGAGTATTTGACATTTCTAGAAAATAAATTTCGTAATTTTTCGAAATCATTATAAAGTCCATCAAGCGGGTATAAAATGAACGGTCATTAAAATCGATCGACATCCTAAAAATGGATGATCGGATCTTTTAATTTAAGATCGGTGTTATTGATCTTTATTTAGGTAGTGAATAGAATTTTCTATCAAAAATTCAACCTATTAGATTCTTTTACACCGTTAAACTAGTAAGCATCTCATACCTAGTTAAAAATTGTCAATTTTGTGATCTCTTGATCGTAAGGTAAATGATGTCGAAAAATTATAAAATTTAATTTCTAGAAGTTTTAAATGCTCTAGATAACGTTTAACGGTGTGGATCGTTGATTCGAAGCTCTATCATCGAAAACAACTTATGAGTACGAGGCGATCGTATATAATAGTATAATAATAGGACTCTATATATATATATATATATATAGAGTAGGGTACTATACTATTATGAGTAGTAGAGCCCTACTACTCATAAGTTGTTTTCGATGATAAAGCTTAAGATCGACGATCCAATTAAATATGATATAGAGTATTTAAAACTTCTAGAAAATAAATTTCGTAATTTTTGAAATCATTTACCTTACGATCAAAAGCTCACAAAATTGACAATTTTTAACTAGATATGAGATACTTGGTAGTTTAACGGTGTAAAAGAATTGAAATAGGTTGAATTTTTGATAGAAAATTCTATTCATAGATAAAGATCAATAACTCCGATCTTAAATTGAAGGATCCGATCATCTATTTTGAGGACATCGTTCGATTTCGGTAGTTCATTTTATGCTCATTTGATGAACTTTATTATGCTTTTGAAAAATTACGAAATTTATTTTCTAGAAGTTTTAAATACTCTAGATCATATTTAACGGCGTGGTTCTTCTATTCGGAAGCTCTATCATCGAAAGAAACTTATAAGTAGTAGGGCCTACTACTCATAATAATATAGTAGCTCTACTCTATATATATATATATATATATATATATATATATATATATATATATATATATATATATATATATATATAAAATTGAGTTTCTATGCTTTTAAAAGTGCAAGTCATTTGATCTTTGTAAGTTTTTAGCCCTTGGATTTATAGATGTGAGGTTAGGATGATGTGGGCCCCCTTGGGTTAAGTGGGTGGTTGGTTGAATAGTATAATCTAACGGATGAAAATGATCAAAGTTGTAGATCTAACGGTAAAAAATTCACACCAAGTGATTGGTGCTTTTACAAGCACCATAATATATATATATATATATATATATATATATATATATATATATATATATATATATATATATATATATATATATAGAACTAATTTCTATTATATTAATAGCAAGTCATTGGTACTACCAAGTTTTTGGCGTTGGATTGAGAGATGTGTGGTTAGGATGATGTGGGCCCCCTAGGATTAAGTGGGTGGTTGGTTGAATAGTATGATCTAACGGATGAAAATCATCAAAGGGTGGATCTAACGGTAGAAAACTTGGTAGCACCGAGTCTTCGCTATTGATAAGCATGTCTATATATATATATATATATATATAGAGAGAGACTATACTATTATGAGTATTAGAGACCTACTACTCATAAGTTGTTTCGATGATAGAGCCTTGAATCAACGATCCAATTCGTTAAATATGATTTAGAGTATTTGAAACTTCTAGAAAATAAATTTCGTAAATTTTCGAAATCATAATAAAGTCCATCAAGCGGGCATAAAATGAACGGTCAAAATCGAACGACGTCCTAAAAAAGATGATCGGATCCTTCAATTTAAGATCGGAGTTATTGATCTTTATCTATGTAGTGAATAGAATTTTCTATCAAAAATTCAATAAATTTCGATTCTTTTACACCGTTAAACTAGCAAGTATCCCATACCGGCCGTTAAAAATTGTCAAATTTGTGACATCTTGATCGTAAGGTAAATGATGTCGAAAAATTTTAAAATTTTATTTCTAGAAGTTTTAAATGATGTAAATAACATTTAACGGTGTGGATCGTCGATTCGGAAGCTCCATCATCGAAAACAACTTATGAGTACGAGGCGATCGTACTCATAGTATAGATAATGACCCTATATATGGTGGAATACTATTGATAGCAAAACGCTCTTTTTGCTATCAAGTTTTTAACCATTCGATGAGAAATTGTAGGATTAGGATGATATTAGTCAGTTAGAGTTGAGTGGTCTCCCTAGGATTGAGTGGTCCCCACTGGTTTATAGTATTTAATCCAATGATTAGAAATGATGAAAAAAGTTGATCCAATGGCTAAAAATTTGATAGCAAAAATGACGTTTTGCTATCAATAGTATTCTCGCCCAACTCATATATATATATATATATATTTTCGACCTGTTATTGAGCTGAACAAAAGCGAGCTAACAACGGCTTGTGTTCAGCTCGTTTATTAAACGAGCTGAAAATTTCAACTTGTGTTCAGCTTATTTACTAAACGAGTGATTCGATCTCGAGCTCATTTCGAACCAAATACGAGCCGACTGACGAACAGCGAGCTGGATTGCCACCCCTAGCTGTACACGCCAACTTAATTTCCCAAATATGAGTGAGAACGACTACACTTTGCTGAAGTTCAGACAAGAGGGTGGTAATTTATACCTACTAACAGTTTTCTTTTTTAATATTTTCACATTCGCACGAATCTTTCTAAGTGAGCAAATTTTTGGCTTTTTGGTTTTTTTTCTTCCCTTTTCGGTCTCTCTTTGTATTTGTTTTTGTTTTTTATCCTTACTTTCTTCTTTTCCTTTTTAAGGCCCGGCAGCCTCAACTTTGTAGCTTAATTCATTTTTTAAAATAAGATAACTTGCTATTCTTTTGAAAAAAAAAAATTAATATTTTGAAGTAATTTCGTAGTTCATATGTAAAGATTTTTTTTATTAATTAAAGTTCTTGCTTTAGCTTCTTGCTGTTTTGAAATTGAAAGTGAAATTTTGGAAGTTGGATTTAATAAGGAAATGGAGCATGGAGCATCACCGCTGAGATGCATGCCAGATTTTAAAGCCAATCTCAATCGGAAACGCTAATTCTAACCATTGGATACTTACGACCGTTGGATATATCACAGACGATTAATCACCACAATCAAATAAATTCATAAAAATCCTAATCCGACTCTGCAAAGAAAATCTACACGGACCGTTGGATGCACCACAATCAAATAATTCCGTAAATCCTAATCCGACTCTACTTAGAAGTTCACCACCAATTCCTAATCCTGCTCCGGTTAAATTTAAATATTCTCCATTCATTCCGCATAAACGGTCACAATTAAGAAACCTATATATATATATAGAACGCTTTGTTGAAGTTCCTAGCTTAGTTACTCTCGTTCGGTTCTCCTCCTTCTCAGCCTCCCCACAAGCCCCTCTTTCTCCTTCGCCTCACCTGCTGCTTCTCTTCTTGATTGATTGATCGCCGCTCCGTGCATCTTCTTCAATGGCCGTTGAGGTCTACAGCTGTTTACTCGGCGGGCTGTTGGAGCCACGAAGGGCGGTGCTGCGAGTGATGATCTCAAGAATCCGACCACCTTGGTTGGACCCGCAGTCCATGCACGGCGACGTCGTCTACAGCGGCCGATTCCATTTCCCGTCTCGCAAGCTGCGTCAGCCTAACGAAGCGAGGGTCGCCGTCTCCGCGATGCTCGCGGCTGTCGGCATTCCGGTCCCCGAAGCGGACTTGCAGCGCATCCGGCATGAGATCGCCTTCAAAGCCGCGATGATCGCCGACGAGGCACGTCTTCTGGGAAGAGGCCCCTCCATCGTCGCCCACATAAGGATCTACCTCCCGGAGCCATTGTGGGTCTTCGAACCGGAGGAGGATGATTCCGATACCCCCGCCTCGACTTCGATGCCCTGGCAACAGTTTCAAGAAGCGGCGGCGGCGATCGACGACGTCCTGGTGCTCGACGAGGGCGATCTTGGCGGCAGAAGAAGAAGAAGAAGTTCTGTTGGGATCCCGGCATTGAGCTCGGCCATTAAGAACCTCGATAGAATGAGCTACGACGGGGAAGTGCGTAACCGGTGCCGCGAGCAAGCTTGTGTCATCTGCACCGAGGACTTTGAGCAGGGGGCACGTCTCTGCCGGATGCCGTGTCGCCACGTATTTCACGAAGACTGCCTCGTCCGGTGGCTCAAGCAGAGTCGGGTCTGTCCTCTTTGCCGTTTCAGTCTGCAGTAGGTGATACGAGAAGAAGATCAGGATTATGCGTTTCTCTATATATTCTTATGCGGCCTTTATTCCATCTATATATACTCTTTGGTTTTTCCTGTTTATTTCTTCAAATTAATAAGTGGTGTACTACTTTTGGAGCGAATTTAGTTTTGTCTCTTCACTTCTTGAAACTGTAAATTCAGATTCTTTCATCAAAATTTGGAATTTGGTGTCGGTCGATCCATGCCTCGTCATGATGTGCATGGTAATCTTGAATCTTTGGCGTATTTCTAATTACAAAAACAAAAATGCATTTGCTAGTGTTCTAGCTGTCGAAAAGATGTTACAGATTTGGAAAAATTCAGCGTTGGAACATATATGGATCATAAGCTACAGAGATCTAAAAATTAACTATCGCCAAAATATTGATCGGCTTCTAATTAATCATAAGAGTTGATTGGACTTGTATTTTTTGCAATTATGTATTCCGAGGGTGGGGATGGATATGTGTTGTTGAACTCTCTGGGGCACATTTTAGTTCATTTAATCTACATTATTATTGAGAGTTCCTAGAGAAAGCAATGTTTTATAAACAGCAGCCAAAACTCTATATAACTATTCTTTTAAGCTTATCAACTTAATAACTAGTAGTACATGCATGAAGCTCTGCGGCCTACTCGCTTTGGAAACGTGAATCAATTAAGATTCGAACTTAAGACTCGGATATCAACTACGAAGCCTTTATCACTTACATTTGGTACAATCGGTCTTGCTCTAAGAAGAGCAGCTACACAAATTATGAGCAGCACCGATCGAGTCAAATATAGTTCTCAAATTTTACGCGGGCGAAATGGAATTATGAGGTTGGAGCTCGATCTATGCAAAAAACTGAATATGTGCTGCTGTATGTGAAATTAAGAAAAAGGGAATTGGATTTTAGTTCTCATCTGTAATAGGTCTTATAAGCCAAATTGATAATCCATATCATTTTCTCCAATGTCCAAACATATGAGGAAACTAGACTCTCTGTTTTCCACAGTACGAAGATGGATCCATTATCAAAACATAACTTAGTGTTGCAAATTTCAATTAATTAATTCAAAAATTTTCATTACGAATGGAATGAAAAATCCTTTCATATTAAAGGTGGTTAGTTAAATTTGAATGCAAAGATGCCTCTCTTCAAATAACTTTTTTCCCACTCTCCATATGTAGCCCTTTCACCTCAAATCCTTTGAAATCACGAGAATTAATTAATCGAAAATACAACATTTAATTATACGGACCATATTCCACCAATGAGTGGGTTTTGTAACTTCAATTCACTCTCCACCTCTATTAATCCCTCCACCGCCCTCTCTTTTTCATGACCTATTATTTTTTATGCAAAAAAGAACATCATCATCTAATCTCCCAACCTACCCTCATCTAGCTCTCTCTCTCTATCTCATTGTGTTAATGAAGATGACGAGGACGACGAAGAAGAAAAAGAAGAGCATGCGAAGATCGTTGTCTCCTTCGAAAAATATCGTCCCGCAAAGCCGAGCCGCAGCGCATATATGTGCCATCGGTTGATTCAATCACTGGAGATAGCACTTTTTATGTTTCACAAAGCATATAATACGATAAAATGGACTTTTTTATGAAATAATCATATAATTTTATAATTTGCGAAATAACCCTATCAAATTTGTATTTGGTAAATTAACTTTCAAAATACGATGAATCATTCATTTCGAATTTTTGTTTGATTGTTAGAATTGTATGAGTAGATTATTAAAATTTTTTTATTGTTAGTATTATATGGATGTATTATTAGGATTTTTAATTTGTTAAGATTATATGTGATGTTTGATTATTACGATTGTATGAATAGATTATTAAGGTCTTTTTGATTGTTAGGATTGTATGCATAAATTATTAGAATTTTTAGGTTATTACGATTATATGTGATTTGTTGAAACATTTATGTGGTTGTTAGAATTATATAAAGAAACAATAAACAAGTGAAAGATGATGAATGATTCACCGCTTTTTACGAGAAATTAAGCTATTTACGAAAGCGGTGAATCATTCGTCTTTAAAAGATTAGTTTTTTAAATATAATTTTGAAAAAGTTATTTTGCAAATAATAAAAATTTAAAACATTATTTTATAAAAAAGCCCGATAAAATTGTATATCTCTTATTGTATTTCAATAATTTTAAAAAAATTATATAATCTTCTAACTATAATTTTATTTTTTTAGCAATTGAATTTAGTAATACAAATTGACTGTGCTTAATATGGTATAGCTTCATGTACATAAATAAGCTGTAAATATAAATTTTACTAAAATTTTAAAATTTTGTTTCTATTATCTACCCGGTGTATCACGCCGATCTCTACACTAGTAATCTTGATTGCTAGTGGATTCTGAGTACAATCTTTTGGAGATCCAACACCCCAATATTACAATCTCGATTCGTGCTGGGTGAAAGTTTGACTTGATTTAATCACCAATGGCTTGGTGCATTTAAGCTAGATTATAATTAGGATAAGAATAAAAAAGAACTCAAAAAAATTAGAATTAAAAAAATTAAGTAAATCTTTTAAACTATATGATAAAGATAAAATTAGCAAAAACAAGAACAAAAAAAAAAAAAGATAAAAGAAAGAAAAGAAGAATGAGAAAAATAAAATGTAAACTTCAATTTAACTTCGTATGATTTAGCATATATTTACTTTACCACTATATGATTCAAAATATTATACATTAACTACTCTATTATGATAATTGCACAACGCTACACTA
This sequence comes from Aechmea fasciata, assembly GCA_025177825.1. NCBI lineage: Eukaryota > Viridiplantae > Streptophyta > Magnoliopsida > Poales > Bromeliaceae > Aechmea > Aechmea fasciata. The sequence continues at coordinate 4,469,642 of CM045935.1, forward strand.
TATGATTTAAAACACTACACTATATGAAATTAGGGGTGTAAACGACTCGAGCTGGAGCTCAAGTGTTAAATGCGTCACTAATCTCGTTAGAAGTATCGGCCGAACTGAATTAATTGCTAAGTTTAATAAAGCAGTAGAGCAACAGTTAATGTGGCCGATATGGTATTCACGACAATAATAATAATAAATAAAAAAATATATTAAATATATTAAAAAAATAAATTTATAAAATTTTATCCATCAGATTTGATATAATATTTAAAACTTTATATACAAATAAATTTTTTTATAATTAAGCTCGCATTTATATTTTTATTTTACTAAAAATTAAATAATAAAAATATATATTATATATAATTATTTATTTATATATAAAAATATAAATTAAATAAATTATATAAATATAATATATATATATGTATTAAGTTTATCGAGCCGACAAACGAGGCAGGCCTGGCTCGTGTTCATTCGTTTATTAAGCAAACTAAAAAATTGATTCGTGTTCGCTCGTTTACTAAGCGAGCGGTCGATCTCGAAACTCGTTTCAGCGAACACGAGGTGACTCGCAGCAGTGGTGATTACCACCTATATGAAATAGATAAAAGTTAGCCAAACCAAACCATGATATCATGTTCAGGCGCTCAAATCAATCTAAAAACTAGATAAGCGACGTAGAAAAAAATAAAAAATCAACATTCCATTAAATACAATGGAAGAGTTACAGTTTCGATCCAAAATAAAGCTAAAGTTCTCATCATTGGCCACAAATTGCTGCAGGTAGAGAACGCAACAAGAAAGAGGTCCAAAACACACTAAAATTAACATACAAAGTGATTTAACAGTACACATGAGCCGAAACATGTATCTACGACGTTCAGAATGAATACACATCTACATGGAAACAAACCTTAAATTTAATGTTTCAGATAAGCCAACTACAACACAAATACAAGCAGCTTGAATCCGTTCAAGCCGCAAGTTCAACATCATCTCCACACGCGCAGTAAGTCGAAGTTCAAAATCGTACGAGAAGTTGCAGAACATTACTAAGCCCAAATACAGCAACAAATAGGCAGCTTCGACGTTCAACTTATAGCTAAATACAAGCGCAGGCACAAACATAGCTATCGCAGAATCCGAGTGAACACACACTGGTTATTAGACTTAAACATGCGAGTAAACAAAAAACTAAGATAAGAGGTTATAGTAACAGAGCAAAAGGTGCAAAATAATGCGCAAAAGAGAACATAATTACACTCAATAACTTATTTAAAACTTATCAAAGGGCATCAGATAATAAGCGGAGTTGTAGTCTACACAGATTATTCAGTGTGTAGGATAAGATTAAACTCTGCATCACTTGCCACTTCAACACCGACTTTATTTGTAGCAGAACATTACTGAGCCCAAAAACAGCAACAAATTGGCAGATTCGACGTCAATTTATTTATAGTTAAATACAAAGGCAGATAGAAACTGAGCTACCACAGAATCCGAGTGAACACACACTGGTTAGACTTCAAACATGTGAGTAAACGAAAAACTAAGATTACAAGTAATCAAATATTAAAGTGCTCATTGGCACTGGCCTTATCCACTGTGTTGTATCGTGCCAGCAAAATATCGATACGATACAATTTCTATGCCAATGGCAAAACTTAAAACCCTTTATTCTTAAAATTAATAGATAATTTTTCCAACAAAATTTAAAAAATTTGATAAAAATACATAATAAATAATTAGCATATTTTGTTGTTAAAGAAAATAAATAGTTTCATTATGTGTCGACACACATATTTTTTTGACTGGCACGCATCGATATGGCCCGACACCCGTGCCGGCAAATTTCTGGCATAATACCGTGCCACGACACTTTAATCCTTGTATAATAGTAACAAAGCAAAAGGCGCAAAGTAATCGCGCAAAAGGGAACAAAATTACACTCAATAACTTATTTAAGACCGATCAAAGGGCATCAGATAATAAGCGGAGTTGTAGTCTACACAGATTATTCAGTGTGTAGGATAAGATTAAACTCTGCATCACTTGCCACTACAACGCCGACTTTGTTTGTCGGAAACACAACTTATTTCAGATTCTCACAACTACTAGGAAAGAAAAATTTTATTCTTCGTTCAAATGGAGATAATAGAAGAGAAAATTAAAAAAAAAGATTAAAAACAATGAGAGGAAAAAGAAACGAAAAAACAAATATGAGGGAAAAAATAAGAACACAGGAGAGAAAATTATAATTTCCTTGGAGCAAAATATATTTTTCCTTGATAAATTATGAAACATCAATTAGAAAGAGTGAATTTTGATCGGACCATTTGACACCAAAGCAATTACAATATGTGAAACGATGAGTTGGTAAGCCGAAAATTTTAAATATCCGCACCAGTTTTATCTCCTCACATACAAATTAATTATTATTAACCATCCGAGAAGAGGGTAACTGGAGCAACACCAGATCTATAATTTTACTATAAAATCATCAAAGTATTGCAATGAAAATTTTGATTTATCATCAAATTTTTAATTTATTATAATTTTAGACTCGATTTTTCTATATTATTATTGCAATGAAATTTCATGATACAATTCGTGGATCAAAGTTTCTAATATTTGAGGACCAAAAGTGCAAATTAAACTAAAAAATGCACATGAAAAGATGTTCTCTTCAATGCAAGAAAAAAGTACTCATTTTCATATTGGTGTTAATTCTGTTGCCAAAACCAGTTAAATTTTCAGATTAAATTCCGATTTTGGGCCTGATTTGAATACAAACACAATCCAAGCATGGTTAAAATCAGATTCAACTCCAAATCTAATCACACCGACAAAAAAACCAAAAAATTTGAAAAAAAAAAAACCCCACAAAACAACAATTATTAAGTTTACGAAGAAAAATATATCCCGAATTTCAGTCCCTAAAATTTTAAAAAAAAAAAAAGCTCAGAAGATGCAAAAAATAATCATAGAGAAAGATCTCAGATGTCCAGACATAGTTTTTTCGAGCATCCTCATCACAGCACAAAATTATTTCTATTTCAGTTAGATTTAAAATTAAAAAAAAACGAACGAAAAAAGTGAAAAATCCAATAAAAAAAATATGAAAAAAGGAAATTAAAATACCGGAATGATCTCTTTCTCTCGGATATAAATTTTTTTTTTTTTTTCAGACGAATCAACACGGCATCAGATTCAGACCGCCCGTCTGCTTCGATTCTCGTCATCGAGAGAACGATTAACGAAAAAAAAAAAAAAAAAAGGAATTTCAAAAGAAAACAAATCTTCTTTTTTTTTTCGATTTTGAGACGAAATACGTGAATAATGATGGAGATTGTGGTGTGGAATGAGAAGAGGAATATGAGAAAGGGGAGAAGAGAGAGAGGAGGGGAGGGGAATTTGGGGGCTGTGTAAGGATTTGGGCGAACTTAAATAGGGTAGGGTTTCCGTTTGAAAACCCTAGCCTTTGTTTGGTTCGGGGTTAAGGGGCTCCCGTATTATTTTCAAACATACTTAAAAAAGGGCTGGGTTAGCTAATTTCACCTTAAATCTGCTACCCGAATTAACTAATTCCATTTAACCCCATCAAATTCCAACCAAATACTATTTTTTATTCATAATGACCCACTATCCTTCTTATCCACCTACTCCAACCAAATACTATTAACGCTATTAGATAAAATAATAGAGTTGTAGAAAAAGTATATAGGAATATGCTTCTACGTCCTCTGGTGGAAACGCAGAAAATATATTATAACCGACTCATCGCGATATGCGGAACGCAGTACGAAAACAAACCGAATATTTTCCCAACGTGCTTTCTCACCGCACGTAACACAATCTCCCGGCAATACCAAAGCCTAAATGGTTCTGGGCAGTCATGGACTGAAACTACCCATGAAGAGATGCACTCTCCTCGCTTCATCTACGCTTCAGCCCAACCCTTCAGATCTTAGCAAGTTGGGCCTGACACCAATAAAGCCCATAGGCTCAACATGTGGTACAAGTTCGGATGTGAATACTGGAGAGCACTAAATGTTAAAAAAAGGGTTGACACTAATGTGTGACACATTTTTATAGTTCCCTTTCTGGGCCCCCAAATATTGGACAATTTGTTTGATAGATAAGTTTTGAGATATTTTTTTCCTTTAAAGTTGGAATTTTACTTTGTTTTTGAGGTCCCAAAATTGGGATTGTAGAATTTAAAATAATAAAAATATCATTTTGTTTAGTATCTTAATCTTTTAGAGATTTTTTGTTTCTGAAATGTATTTAAATTTGGAATCTCATACAGAAAAAAAAAAAAACAGGTCAATTGCATAAGAAATTGATCCCTACCTATACTCACGACCTTTATTCGAGTGGCAATTGAGCCCCTAACCATCCAATTGCCGTCATTAAGCTTTTAATTTTCTATAACCCAAATTTTAATTAATTTCTTTATCTTTCAATTACTGCAATTAAATCTCTAACTTTTTACTCGAGTATCAAACTATTTTTTTTTATTTTTGAGAAATAGATAGCGCTATAACCGTTTATTTCATTTATAAAATAAATTTAGCTGTAAATAAGGTAATCAACCATATTCAATCTTCAGGCCTCATGATCAACGACGTGTTCTTCGTTTATCACATGCAGGCATACAATGAGTATCAAACTTTTAATTGAGTTATTTTCTTACTTAGGTCAATTGGATCTTTTTATCAAAATATCTCATACGATCAAACTATTTGCAACACCACCCTAATTTTCAAAGCCCTAATTCACTTGGTGGACATCATATGTAGCGCATTAATTTATATATGTTTTTTCCGTTCACCATGTATAGCACTACACAATAAATTTCATGATCTCACCGTGAATTAATGGAGGATGAGGTTTCTCTCTTTCGTTTTTTTTATTCTTTTTCGTTTTTCGTTCAATACCTCATTTTATGTTGGATCGTCATATTTATAAGGGATTCCAAAATCTCCATTAACCTTAACCTATTGACTTGAACTTGAGCGGTAGATTTGCGATCGTGCTCGTTTGTAGTTCCATCGATCCATCGCTGAGTACGGAGTGTAAGATGACTTTAAAGGAAGATCAAAGGACAGGTGAATCAATCTCTACGATCTAAGCGTTGTAGCACGAATTGCTTCCGCAAAAAATTATGAACGAATACTTTCACTGCGTTCTACACTAAAAAAATCCATATCAAATACAAGCTGAGTTTATATATCCTAACCACTTTTACCCATAATAAAAGCATCACACACCACAAATTACTAACAATATACCAAATTTTCTTCTTTAACACCTGTTCTCTTGGCTTTCACCCTCAGCATCTCCCTTGTTGATCTCCACCACACCCTCCTCTCCTCCCTTGATCTTCTCCTTCTCCTTCTCCTTCTCCTTCTCCTCCTCCACTCTCTCCTTCCCAAACAGCACCTCCATGTCCTCCAAGCTCCTCCCCCGCGTCTCAGGCAAGAATACGTAAAAGAACACCCACCCCACCGCCGCGATCCCCGCGTAGAGGAAGAAGCTCCCGGAGATGGTGATGGCGTTGTAGAGCGAGATGAAGGTCATGGTTATCACCCCGCTCACGACCCGGTTCACGGCCGCCCCCATGCTGCCCCCCTGCGCCCGCAGCTGCAGCGGGAATATCTCCGAGCTGTACACCCACGCGATCGGCCCCAGCCCGATCGAGAACGACCCCACGAGGCTGAGCACCGCAGCGATCGCCGCCGCCGCAGCAGCACCGCCGTGACCGTTGCTGTGGTCGTGGGTGCGATCGTCAATAATGCGAAGGGCAGAGGCGAGGGCGAGGAAGGAGGCGACCATGCCGCCGGCGCTGGCGAGGAGGAGCGGGCGGCGGCCGACGCGATCGAGGAAGAAGGTGGCGACGAGGATGAAGGCGGTCTTGGTGAAGCCGACGGCGACGGTGGCGCCGAGGGAGTTGGAGTTGGAACGGATGCCGGCCTTCTCGAACACGCGCGGGCTGTACAGCACCACCGAGTCGATGCCCGACGCCTGCTGGAAGAACTGCAGCCCGAGGGCCGCCAGCAGGATCCGCCGCACGGACGGCGTCGGCCGCACCAGCAGCTCCCGCCACACTCCCTCCCCGTGCCTACGCTTCGCGTGCTCGCCCAGGCTCTCTTTTATCTCCTGTCGGTGTAGCTCAATATTATATAAAGTTAGCTGGTTTATTTTTTTTCTTTTCTTTTACTTCAGAGAATATTTAGAAAAAAATATCGAAAAATAAATTTTTTACCCTTCTTTTAAGAAAACATACACTGTCTGATTTAAAAAAATAAAAAATAAAAAGATTTATTAAAGATGAATGGTTGTTTGACATGGATGGACGCACCTGTAAGCGGAGCTCGGCCTCATCCGGGCCGCCGGTGGTCCTGGTTAGCACGCGGCGCGCTTCATCGAGGCGGCCCTGCATGACGAGCCAGCGGGGGGACTCCGGCATGGCGAGCACCGCGGCGGCGAGGAAGAAGGGCGGGATGGCGCCGGCGAGGAACATGGCGCGCCAGCCGAGGCGGAGGGGCAGCTTCGCGAAGGCGAAGTTGGCCACGTACCCGAGGAGGATGCCGAAGTTGGCGGACACTTCCGGGAAGGACGTGAGCCTGCCGCGGGACGCCGCGGGTGAGAGCTCGGCCGTGTACACAGGCGCGATCACGGCCCCGTAGCCGACCCCGAGCCCCGCCACGAAGCGGCCGGCCATCAGCACGACGTAGTCCGGGGCGAGGCCCATCGTCAGCGCCCCCGCGAAGAAGATGGCGGCCGCCAGCACGATGGTGTAGCGTCGGCCGATCCAGTCCGAGGTGCGGCCCGCCGCCAGCGACCCCAGCAGCGAGTAGATGTTGATGACCCCCGCCAGGATCTCGATCTGCGTGTCCGTCACCTTCAGGTCCTCCTTGATGAAGAGCTGCGCCCCGCTCATCACCGCGATGTCTATAAACCAACGCAAACAATCGCATCATGCATGCATATATTTCTTTAGAAAAAAAGAAGCAATAAAGGAGGGTGGTAGTTAATAATGGTGTACTAGAATTAGTTACCGTAGCCGCCGACGATGGCGGTCATGGAGGCGAGCATGGCGCAGGCGAGGGCGTAGTTGTTTCGCCGGGGCTTAATATCCAAGCTGGCCATGGATGGGGCAGTACTTTGCGGAGGAGTGGCGGCGGTGAGTTGTATTTTTGGGTTCTGCTCCTCCATTGTTTTTGAGATGAGAGGAGAGGAGAGAGAGAGAGAGAGAGTAGTGTGAGGAGAGGGAGTGAATGGAGATGGCTATACGTAACTAGTCAAATTTGATGGTGTATAAATATTAAATGGAACAGAGTCCATGCGATCGAGTAGGAAGTGGCAGTATGGATCTACTAGACCAAGATCACCACGTGCTATCCATCTTATTTTTATCTTTCTAGTCTTGCGCACAATAATAATGCCTAGTAAAAATCTAAAATACATCTCCTCAGCAAGCTGTAAAAAGCTTTAACTTTAAAATTAAGATGGATCTTGTCTTGCGAAAAAGACAAATCTCCTAATTAAAAAGTTATTTTTCTGATATTTATTTTTATTGTTATTTTTAACTAAAAATAAGAAAAAGAAAATTAAAGTAAAAATAGACTTGTAATAATAACTTAGTAGATGAATTGGATAAAAGATAAACATGCAGGCGACCTACGGAACCTTTGGACCAGGTCCATGGAGTTCTAGCGTAGTTGGCTAATAAGTCTCTCTAGTCCCCACTAAATGTGTGGAAACTAAAGGGAGACTTTTCAAAGTGGGCAAATCCTGTGAATAATTGTCCGGATCACAAAAAAAGAAAACATAAACATAAACAAAAACAAAAACAAAAAGAACGAAAAAATGTTCCGTTTGTTCGGGTATAACCAAGAATTAATTATTACAGGAATATGTATAAGTATGGGGATAAGAAAAATAGCGTTTGAATGAAAATTGGATTGTTCCCGGGGATAAGAAAAATATTAGATAGTTTTATATAAAAAATAAAGGTGTTGGTGGATAACTTAACTACTATTCTCGAGTAAAAAAATAGCGTTTGGATGTAAAAGGGGGGATAAGAACCTATTTCCATCCCTATTCCCCAACCAAACAAAGCTTAAACTTGGAGAGTTGGTCCAGTACGAAACCTATTTCCATCTATATTATTTTTTAAAATTTATAGGGACAAATAAAATTTAAAATAAATAATTTTTACAATTATTTTTTACTTTTTCTTTCAGTTAAAAAAACTAATTATTTTGAAGAACAATTTTTTAAATTTTATGAAAAACTAGCATTTGCATTTTTAAAGAAAGTTAAAAAATTAAAAAAAAAAACTAGTTTTTCATAAAATTTGAAAACTAATTTTTTAAAAAAATATTTTTTTGAACCAAACGGATGAATAACTAACAAAGAAGTTTTACATTTTTCTTTTTGAATTTTTTTTTTTTCTCTCCTTTTGAAGGAACTAATTAAACAGCCTCGCATACTGAATATAAATAAAATTTAAGTATAATCAAATAAAAAGGAATTTTGTTCAATTTATTTATAAATAAATTTTTTATTGAAAATAAACCATAGTTCAATTGAATTTTATTCTATTTTGAAGTTCGGTAGTTTTATGGTAAAAACAAAAAAAAAATATAACTAACTGAGGAAAGAAAAAATTATGATTTTTAATAAAACACTATTAATAATAAAAGAATTGTCACAAAATTTCACTCTCAGATTATGAGAATTGAATGATAATCATTTCTAAAACAAGAAATCCTTAAATCTTTTTGAATCAATCTAAATTTCTTTATACCAAATAGAATTTTAATTCTTTAAACACTCTAGAAATTAAGATAGCCTAAGAGAGTGTAAACACCTGTTTAGTTTGTTGTATTTTTAAAACTTTCAAAAAATGAGTGCTAGGAATTTAAAATTTTCATATTTGGTTCACCATAGGATCTGATCTGGCAAAAATTTATGATTTTTGCGGCATCTTCTAATCGCACAAAATGTGAGAATTTTAAACCAACCCCTCTATATTTTCCATGAAAATTTAATTTTAATGGACTAAAATAGCCCATTTAAATTAGATATTTATATCTCTTTGGTATAAAATAGTATATATATATAATAATATTAATCTCTATTAATAGGTGTATTATTGTATTCTTAATGATTAACCCAATTATTTTCTATGCTGACCAAACGAGAAAATGACATAAGATGTAGAATTCGATTAAATCAACTCTGAAAAGTATAATTCTAAAAAATTAGTCCTTTGTAGAAAATTTAAATTTTTGTGATTTAAATAAGAGTAGTGCATGCAATGTCCACGTGAGACAATAAATAAAAAAAATAAAATATTGATAGGGAAAACTACATAATGGTTATTATTATATGATTAATGTTGTGTTATTCAAAACAAAATTAATTATTCAAACTTAGTGACATGAAAATCCTTGTATGATAAAGACAAATTAAAGAGATAACCCAAGGATCTACTAAAAAGGATATTTCCTTCCATTTTCCACTCTTGTTATTGCTTTTTATTTCTGATAAAGAAAAAAAAAAAAGAACAATTTCTCTTTCAACCATCTCTCTCTGTTTTAGCTTTTCAATCAATTATTGCTCCTTCTCCTTGGGAATCATATCTCTAAATTTTTTTTGAATCACATAGTAAATTTTTTGCTTTGATGATTGTTTTTTTTTTTTTTTTTTCAATATTGACTTCATTCTCTATTAATTTAATTTTCTGAAGTAGAATATGAGTATATGAGTTTTATTAATATTTTTCTTTCTATTTAAGAAAAACTAAGAAAACATAAAAATGATCATAAAAATCATTCGAAACTACTATTTTACATACTACTAGGTCAAATTAATATATAGGTGCAATATCTATATCTATATTTCTATGTATAATTATAATATATGTCATATATATACGTCATGTTCACAACAAATCTTATACTTATGGATGTTTTAAATAATAATTAGCGACACTTTAAAGCGTTGGCAAAAATAACGTCGATGCTTTTAAAAAAATCGGATAAAAAGTTGTTAAATAAATATGTCGGGATAAATATACCGACACTTAACATAGCATGCATTGGGAAACATTTTTCCGACTCTTTTTAGAGTCGTAATGTATTAGATACCGACTCAATAAAAAATCGTTAATTTTAATAATTGCCGACACTCCAAAATATAGGTAAATTATAAAATACCAACATAATACCGACTCTAAGAAGAGTCTTTAATTTAAACAATTGCCGACACTCCAAAACATCGATAATTATGAAATACCAAACAAACACGCCAATACAAAAGAATTGCAGTAATGAACAAAAAATTTTAAATGTTTCAACATCAATAAACTTCAATCAACAATATTAATCTCAATCAAGAAATAAAAAATCTTCTACTATTGCGTAAGCACTAGGAATAATAGGAAGAAAAAGTGTCATCACTTTTTCTTTTTCTTTTTTTAGAGAGAAAAGGTAGAGCACGCTACCTGCTTCTTTAATTGAAGGTATAAATTAGACTACATGAGTGAGACAACCAGGGTCTCAAGAAAAAAATCTACAACAGAAGAAACTAGGTTTAAAAAAAATAAAAAATCATCACTTTTTTATTCACAACGAATTACTAAGATCCTTAAATGCATCAATCTTGTAGCGCATATATTGCTTTCAGTTTAAACGTATGCTCTTCTAATGTATGTGTAGCAGCAAGCAAAATATGATGAAAAGAGTTATATAAGCAGAACTCAACTGCATTAGGATTTCCACCTAAATATATAGTATCAGATAATATTCATTCTACAATTCTACAATATCAAACAAAAATTAAAGTTAGTATAAATATTCAATTCACCAATCTTATATTATTATAGGAAGAATGTGAGGAAAAAAATTTATGTAAGCAGAACTCAACTGCATCAGAATTTTACAAATTTTTTGACACACTGTATTTAAATCAAAAGCCATCAATTTTTCTAAATAGAAGAAGAAAACAAAAGTTAATTCAAATGTTTAAAACAGTTCTAGTAAAAACAATGTCCACAAATATTTTGCTTGAGAATCCTTTTGTTCAATTCAATTTAATGTCCATATTTTTTTGCCTACAAACAAGTTTTGGAGTTCGAACAAGATGAGTACTAAATATAAGGACATGGTAAAACTAAAGTAGTTCTCAAGTCAATGCAGAGGAATAACTACGTATTGTGTTAACATTAGATATCCCAATAAGTCTTAGGTTTGTTTTTTTTTTTTTTTTTTTTTTTAGAGAAAAAAAATAGCGGCGCTACTCGTTTCGTTAAATTTGAAAATATAGGCCAGGCTACGGGGAGTGAAGCAACTAGGCCTCACAAGAGATAAAAATTAAAAAAATAAAAAAAATAATAATTAAGATGATCGTCTTATTGGGACCAAAAGGTCTCATTCCTTCAATAGCTGCTTAACATTATGATGAGATATATGCATAGAGTTCGGATGAACACTTTTAAAAATCGAGATCGTTTTTGCCATCCACATGGACCACCTACCTCCAACTAAATCAGAAAGACTGCTTCTCGTCTTGAGTCCATCTTTTCTTAATCTCCACGCTGTCCAGATCCGAATTACGTCGTTTTCCAAGTCTAAAAACATGCACACTAAACAGTAAGAAGCAAGATCATTTCAAAATATTTAGTAGAAACTAGAAAACAGAAACAAATATTTCGTACTAAAAGCAGTAAATAGAAGAACTTACCTCAAAAAATTCATATAACTCGAATTTATTTCCTGCCTCTTTACAAGCCACAACATCATAATCGATCCTTTCATTTTATTTCCAGTTAAGCATGTCTAATAAGAGCCATAAAACCTCCACCTCCAACTATACAGCATTGCAAAAATTAATCTCGATTCTATGTAGTAGCAATCATCAGGCAACTGCTAGTAGTCACATATAAAACACATAACAACAAAAGTTTATTAGTAAACTCCTTTTTGCGGAGGGTTACAATTTAAGATCCCAAAATAATCGGCAAATATTGCAACTAGATATTTAGTGACCAATACTTCAAGCCAATCTGAAAATAGAAAGAAAATTTTGTATTAGTAAGCATTTAAAATTGCCTTGAAAAACAAACATACATATTATCTGAATATTAAAGGTTTGCCCTTACTGTTCAAGCTAGGGCCAAGAACGTCCTACAGTCTATAGTAATTAAGTCGTAACCCTGAAATAGTTCGGCTACATAATAGATAGAAAGCCACACAAGATTCATCCTTTTCTAGGGATGCAAACGGGGCGGATACGGAGGCGGAAGCCCCCTCGCTCCCGCCTCGAATTCGTAACGGTTAAAAAATACATCTCATAATTTGCCTGTCTCATAACCCGATTCCCGCTGCCCCCGAATCCGCCGTACCAACTAATATTTTTTTATAAAATTAAAATATTATTAATATTTTGTAAAATATAAAATAATATTTTTTTATAATATTATATATATAATTTAACAATATTAATTATAAAAATAAAAAATATCAATCACAATTCAAAAATAAAATTCAAAAATTTTAAATACATTATAAATTAAAGTACTAACTTATTTGTATTTTAAATTTTTTTATAAATATACTTTTTTTAGGAATATTTTTAAAAATATAAATAATTTTTCGGAAAAGATTCGGGACGGATCATGGCGGGACGGATTCGGGCGAGTCAAAATCTCTCTCGTTTCCTTGCCCCGAATCCGTTTCGGATTGTAATTTTATTTCGTTTATGTCCCGAATAAGTTTATTTTCTCCCATTTACCGCCCCCGTCAGGGAGGATCGGGGCGGGAGCTCCACCAGCCCGGATCCGTTTGCATCCCTATACTTTTCTGATAGAAACATTGAATCCCAAAGTAAAATGCCACGACCAAGACTAATATCTGAATTTGATCGAGAATCACATAGATGTACGTTTCCCAAGCGTACCCCACTAGGTTAATGAACAAATATAGAATAAAATATAGAATAAAATATAAGGCATAAAAATTGTGCAGTTTGCATACCCCACTAGGTTAATTCATAAAAAGATATTTATTAAAGGGAAAGTAGATTAGAACGGCAAGCAACAATTAAAACATTTCCGACATGGACAATAAATTTCTCTATCAAAAGATTCTTTCGCTAAAGCAAATTTAATAAAATTAGTTACTTTATCTATATAAATTTTATTTTTTATTTTTTTAGAAAAGGTAGCATGCTACCGTTTTATTCATAGAGAAAGTGAATTTAGCAATGGTGGGAAGCAACTAGGCTTCCAGGGCGGAATGATCGAGAAAAAAAAAAAAAAACTAAATGCAGAAGGCCTCCCACGAGTTGTAATGAGTTCGTATTTCCGCTAGCACATGTCTCATCGGTAATTTTCTTCTCTCAAAGATTCGCCTATTCCGTTCTAGCCAAATCGCCCACTAAGTAGCGAGAAGAATTGCTGACTCCTTTCTCCCTATGACTCCCCGTTTGCAACTGCACCCTTTCCAGAGATCGTCCACCGACTGACAGGCCCTCAGGCCCCGTTTGTCTGGAAGTAGGCAGCTCAGTAACGTCTGTGAAACGTTACAATTCAAGAAATAAAACATAAAATCCAATTGTAAATTTTATTGCTGGTTAGCTTGTCAATCCAATTGTTATAGATAGTCTTGAATTAAAACCGCAAACTAAAATCCTACAAATAATTAGAAATAAAACATAAAATGTTCAGAGTACATGAACTAATAGATACCCGTTCATGTGAGCAATTTGCAAACTAAAATGGTCGGAACACATGAACTAAATACTAGCTAGTACATATTTACATTAGGAGTAGATCTCGTTAGCGCTAACCCTCCGACACTATTATTTAAGGACCATAAATTTTACACTAGTAAATTCAAAAAGAACTTACTGAACCCTAATTATCTTAGAAATAAAAAGGATTGGCTCAACGTGAGGGGCCATTACAACTTCTTTCTTTCTTTTAATAATGCTACCTGTCATATTCCAATTCAAAAACTTTTTGAATGACTTCATATTTCTCTTGCTGTGTTAATCATTGGATGCCTTTTCCTTTCTTTTTTTTGCGGCCAAAAGATTTAAAAGAACGAAATACAAAGGTTTCTAATTTCTTGTTACAAGCCATTGCATATGTCTTTTTCATTTTTTCAGAAAATGCAAAAGATAAAATAAACATAGAATACGATAGAAAGCTTAGGAAAATAATAAAATACGATCGAATTTTTCTAAAATTTTAATTCACATCCATATTTAATTCTTATTTTTTTCAAATACGTATTGGAATATAAATATTAATGCTAAATTTTGGCATCCATAATGGCTTCCTATCAAATTCTGTATCAAATACAAGCTGAATTAATTGATCCTAACCATTTTTACCCATAATCAAAGCATCACACACCACAAATTTCTAGCTATATCCCAAATTTCCTTCTTAATTTAACACTTGTTCACTTGGCTCTCACTCTCATAAGCATCTCCCTTGTTCTGCACCACACCCTCCTCTCCTCCCTTCTTCTCCTTCTCCTTCTCCTCCTCCACTCCCTTCTTCCCAAACAGCACCTCCATGTCCTCCAAGCTCCTCCCCCGCGTCTCCGGCAAGAATACGTAAAAGAACACCCACCCCACCGCCGCGACCCCCGCGTAGAGGAAGAAGCTACCGGAGATGGTGATGGCGTTGTAGAGCGAGATGAAGGTCATGGTTATCACCCCACTCATGACCCTGTTCACGGCCGCCCCCATGCTGGCCCCCTGCGCTCGCAGCCGCAGCGGGAATATCTCCGAGCTGTACACCCACGCGATCGGCCCCAGCCCGATCGAGAACGACCCCACGAAGCTGAGCACCGCCGCGATCGCCACCGCCGCTGAAGCTCCCCGGTGACTGTCGCTGTGGTCGTGGGCGCGATCGCCGATAATGTGTAGGGCGGAGGCGAGGGCGAGGAGGAAGCGACCATGCCGCCGGCGCTGGCGAGGAGGAGCGGGCGGCGGCCGACGCGGTCGAGGTAGAAGGTGGCGACGAGGATGAAGGCGGTCTTGGTGAAGCCGACGGCGACGGTGGCGCCGAGGGAGTTGGAGTCGGAGCCGATGCCGGCCTTCTGGAACACGCGGGGGCTGTACAGCACCACCGAGTCGATGCCCGAAGCCTGCTGGAAGAACTGCAGCCCGAGGGCCGCCAGCAGGATCCGCCGCACCGCCGGCGTCGGCCGCACCAGCAGCTCCCGCCACACTCCCTCCCCGCGCATGCGCTTCGCGTGCTCGCCCAGGCTCTCTTTTATCTCCTGGCAGTGTAGCTCGATATTATATAAAGTTAGCTGGTTTATTTTTTTTCTTTTCTTTTTTTTTTTTCTTTTACTTCAGAGAATATTTAGAAAAAAATGTCGAAAAATAAATTTTTTACCCTTCTTTTAGAAAACAAACACTGCCTGATTAAAAATAATAAAAATAAAAAAATTATTAAAGATGAACTGTTGTTCGACATGGATGGACGCACCTGTAAGCGGAGCTCGGCCTCGTCCGGGCAGCCGGTGGTCCTGGTTAGCACGCGGCGCGCGTCGTCGAGGCGGCCCTGCATGATGAGCCAGCGGGGGACTCCGGCATGGCGAGCACCGCGGCGGCGAGGAAGAAGGGCGGGATGGCGCCGGCGAGGAACATGGCGCGCCAGCCGAGGCGGAGGGGCAGCTTGGCGAAGGCGAAGTTGGCCACGTACCCGAGGAGGATGCCGAAGTTGGCGGACACTTCCGGGAAGGACGCGAGCGTGCCGCGGGACGCCGCGGGGGAGAGCTCGGCCGTGTACACGGGCGCGATCACGGCAGCGTAGCCGACGCCGACCCCCGCCACGAAGCGGCCGGCCATCAGCACGGCGTAACCCGAGGCGAAGCCCATCGTCAGCGCCCCCGCGAAGAAGATGCCGGCAGCCAGCACGATGGTGTAGCGCCGCCCGATCCAGTCCGAGGTGCGGCCCGCCGCCAGCGACCCCAGCAGCGAGTAGATGTTGATGACCCCCGCCAGGATCTCGATCTGTGTGTCCGTCACCTTCAGGTCCTTCTTGATGAAGAGCTGCGCCCCGCTCATCACCGCGACGTCTATAAACCAGAGCAAACAATCGCATCATGCGTTCAAATTTCTGTCTTACTCCTTGTTTTTTTTCTTTTCTTTATAAAAAAAAAAAAAGAGGGGGGGGGGGGGCGGGGGTAATTAATAATGGTGTTAGAATTAGTTACCGTAGCCGCAGACGATCCAGGTTGTGGAAGCGAGCATGGCGCAGGCGACTGCGTAGTTGTTTCGCCGGGGCTTAATATCCAAGCTGGCCATTGATGGAGCAGTACTTTTTGGATGGGTGCAGGTGGTGTTGGTGGTGGTGGTGAGTTGCGTTTTTGCGCTCTGCTCCTCCATTGTTTTTGGGAGAGAGAGAGAGAGAGAGAGAGAGAGAGTGTGTGTGTGTGTGTAGTGTGAGGAGAGGGAGTGAATGGAGATGCCTTTATGTCACTAGTAAAATTTGATTGTGTGTACGTAATATTAGTGGAAAAGAGTCCATGTGATTAGGAAGGTGGAGTATAGTTCTACTGGACCAAGACCACGAGTGATCTGCTGTATTTTTCTTCCTAATTTTTCGAGCACATATCCTCGCGGATTTCAAAAGCTTCAGCTCCGGTGTTATATATAATATGGATCGCGCCACACCAAATGAATGAGTCTCTTAACAAGTTATTTTTATAATATCTATTATTACTATTATTATTCTTCATTAAACAAAAGCAAATATTTTAGATAATAGCATATTTGTAAATAACCGAGGAGGATAAATTGGGTAAAAGATGAAGCAAACCATAGAACAGTGAAATTCTGCCATCACTAGCTATTTAAGCCAACTGGTCCATTTTAAGATTGAACTCCGACCTCAAAAGGAAAAGGATTTGTGCATGTATATGACCTACAAAAGGAAAAATTTGGACCAAGTCCATGGAGTTCTTGGGTGGTTGGCTAGTCTCTCATCTCCAAATGTGTGGAGACAATTAATAGGGAGACTTTTCAAGTGTTTATAGTACGGATCCAAAAATAATAAATAACAAAATAACAAAAAAGACTCTAAACTTGGCGCCTTTGTCCCGTACGAAACCGATTTTGTCTGTTTGAAACAAAGCTATCCATACACCCCACGTGTCGGAGTATATGATTCACGTACGAAACCTAATTCGATGTATATTCTGTATGAAACAAAGCTATTCATACATTCCACGTGTCAAGAGTATTTATAAACTTATGAACTGGAACTTGAGGTACCTGGAAAAATGATTGACTTATTATTAATAAAGTGATATAAATATAATAGTATAAAATTTTTCTGTTGGCAGAGGGATTTTTTTCCTTCCCGCTCTTCTAACGTATAGAAAAGAAAATTTTAGAGATTTTTTAAAATTTAATTTATTTTTTATTATAAATAAGAATTTAAAATGTAACTATTGTATTAAATATAAATTTTAATTTTATTATCACTTAGATATAAATAGTATAATAAAAAAATAGAGTTTAAATTAATTTTTTATTTTTATAAATTTAATTATGAAAATTGTATAAAATATACTAACTAAATCTGTAAAGATAAGAGACACATTCTATTTTTAAATTAAAATACCATCAATTGTGTAGTGACTTTGGTGCTTGCAGTTGAGGCTTGTCGACAGCTCTGGTAAGTGTCGGAACAAGTCCGAATCGCGTTGGCGCGAAATAGACACCAAACGGACTCAATAGGAATGCGAGAGCAGCTGGAACCTTGAAAATCCGCGAAATAGTAGGTTTTCTGTCAAGGTGTACCGGTACAAATTTTGGAGTGTATCGGTACAAGCACGATGACTACACCGGTACAACCATCAACCATTAGGGATATACCGGTATAAGCTGTGCAAAATTGCTCTCGAGTTGACCTTTTGTATCGGTACACTTGCCCGCGTGTACCGGTGCACTTTGGTAGGTGAAGGGTCAATTGGTCTTTTGGTCAACTCGTTTGTGTCACCCACTTTTTGCCCCTCCTGATACGTGTAGTGAGGCAGTGAGAGAACATTCTTTCCCGCTGAGCTCTCTCTCTAGCTAATTTCGATCCAAGCAAGGAGGAAAGCTCGGGTGGAGTTGGTCCGACGTCGACATCGCGCCGCGGAGCCGATTGAGCGTACGCCCGTCGTTGTGGTGCTGCGAGGAGGTCGGGCGAGTGTGGTATTTCGCCGTCTTCGACATTACGCCGATGCTAGAGTGATTTTCGAGGTGTGTGATCGATCAGAATTCCTTCAATTGCTTCAAGCTACACAGATTTCGAACTAGATGTTGTTCCTGCAGTTTTTCAGCATCGACTGTCGGTATTTCTGCTTATTCACAGTGTGGGAGCGTCGGATTACTGCGAGATTTAGTTCGTTGGATTCGGGACTTCGAGAGGAATCCACGAAGTCCAAGATTACTGGATTTGGAGAAGGTTAGCTTGGTCAAACTGATGTTTTACTCTGCTGTTATTGTACTGAGCAGAATTTCGAGATTATGAGTTTCTTTTGGTGTTATTCCTTGAATGAGCTAGATTTTGGACCTGAGCTTGATACTCCAGCGTGGTGCACTCTTATCGGATCTGTAACGCAACTAAATTGGAGTTTAGAAGGTAGTGTTAACATTCCAATTTGGTTAATTTAAGCTTAAGTGCTGAAATTGTTGCTAATTGATGGATCCTGACATATAGAGCTTGGAGATAGCACGATTACTGGACTTGGAGAGTTTCGGTTGGTCCAGCAGGGATTAGTGTCGGTTCGAGACCCCTCCTGCTGCCAGAAGTTAGCTCTCGATGTGGGTTAATCATCGGCTTTTCATCCTATGTGCATAATGATCGACATGTATGAATTTCAGTATTTGCAAAGTATATGGTAACTCGAATTCGTGGATTGTCCCGTTATTGAAATCTGAATTTGGAGCATGTTTAGTAAGTAAATAAATTATACATGTTGGATTTGGATTTGACTTAGAAAGAAACTGCGATTTTAACCGTCATATGCATTACTATCGGATTTAGCTCTAGGAACCGTGAATTGCTTGTATCATCGCAGTATTAGTGAGATAGATACTTGGGGTAGTTTAGAATGTATTTACGCTTGTGCTGGGATACCGAGCCTATTTTTACAGTAGTGTTCAGACTGTTTCGGACTGTTGGGGGCCGTCGGGGTTGACGGTGGACCCGGAATTCAGTTTTGGTCTCAGATTGTACCGAGGGCACGTAGATTGGGTTGTAGACCGATTAGACCTTAGCTATTTGCATTTGGCGTGTTAGAGCCTTATTGAGCTCAGCAGAGACACTGTGAGACCCCAGATAGTCCTATATATGAGATATAATAGGGCTAAACTCTTAACTCGGTTTAAGCATTTTGGGCGGTGGCAAGACCCAAGAGGTTAAGAGAGTTAAGCGTGCTAGGACGGGAGTAGTCCTAGGATGGGTGACCCCCTGGAAAGTTGGGGCGTCACAGTTGGTATCAGAGACAATTACCAAACGGAAGTGTAAGATGAGTCTCGGCTGAGCCAGGGTCTGGATGACGGGCTAGTGAGACGAGTCTCACATCGCCTGATACTTGTGAGTCTGAACCTGACGAGAAAGTCAGGGCTTAAAGGAGGGGAGATTGTGAGACCCCGGATAGTCCTATATATGAGATATAATACGGCTAAACTCTTAATCTGGCTTAAACATTTTGGGTGGGGCAAGACCCAAGAGGTTAAAAGAGTTAAGCGTGATAGGACGGGAGTAGTCCTAGGATGGGTGACCCCTTGGAAAGTTGGGGCGTCACAGACACGCTGCATACTCGGTTGGGTAGCGCCCACGAGTGCCACTCCGGAGTCGGGCGCTATGCTTTCGCGTTGGTGTCGTGCGTGCAGGTTGGATTTTCTCTCCACTGATGGCTAGTGTGGAGGTAGCTGTACAGTGGCAACCGGGCACGGGACGGGTGTGTTTACAGAGTATGATAGTATAGTGACCTATAGCTGTAGATTATTTTCAGCTTTCCTAACTATTCCTGCTTACCCTGTTGATTTGGTGGGTGGACCGATGATGTTGAGGGCGGCAGCCACTGAGGACTACTTATTTTTACAGTAGTTCTCACGCCCTTTTGTTCCACTGTTGTTGCAGGGCCTTCCGTTTTGGCTGCTGCTCCTTCTGAGGCTGATCGAGGCAAGGGCGTCGCAAGCTAGAGCCCTACCTGGCGAGTGCTGAGTTAGAGGATCCCTTACTGCAGGTAATAGTACTTTTGTGTTGGAGCTTTATACATACTGATGTTATAACTCGCTGGTGCGAGTACTTTTGTATCCGGATATTTAGTATATATATGGAATTTGTTTCGGTTCTACCTATGCAGTTTTATTATGACTCTATACAGAAAAAATTTTCTTTGTATACGGCGGATTTGTCGGCGTGTCCGGAAAATGTGAAATCCGGGGCGGGACAAATTAGCTCAAATCTAACATATAGAAAAATAAAATAATAAATACAAAAATTTGAAAAGTTGGATAGCTCATTCAAAATAGTTAATTTATAATTCAACAAAATTTTATATACTTTTAGGCTATGTTTGGTTGGGGGATAAACATGGAATAAAGAAGTTTATCCCCCTTATTCTACCAAACACTATAAGGAGGTGTGAGTTTATTTAATCCTCCTCTTAACGGATTATTCTAGAATAACCCGTTAAGAGTGAGGATTTGTTGTTCCACCTTTTTGATGGAATAACAAATTTTTCTCTTTATACCTCTACTAGTTTAATAATAAATATTATTAATTAATATATTATCTATATTATTTTATTAACTAATTAGCTAAATTAAAAATTAACTAATTTAATAATAAAATATTAGCTAAATTAATAATTATTTATTAATGTGTTTATGCAATAACTAATATCTTTATTGATTAATAAATTAATATTTTTACCGACATAACTAATTAATTAATTAATTAATTAATTAATTAATTTAATAATATATTAATATATTTACTTAATTTGTTAACTTATTAAATTATTTATAGTTAGATAATTTATTAATTAAAGCACTCATGGTTAATTGATTAATGATTAATTAATCTGGTAATTAATTATTAATTAATATTTATGATTATCTAATAATATTCATGATAAATTAATTTTTTAAAATTATAAATTTGAGATTTTAAAATTTATAAGAGTTTATATTTTAAATTTTAAAATATAAAAATTCTAATTCTAATATAAAGAAAAGAATAATATTATAATTTTTTTATTTATAACTACCTATTTTAATTCTTATTCCATCTTACCTAACCAAACGCTATTTTTCTTATTTTAGGAATAACTCAATTTTCATCCAAACGTAAAATTGATCTAATCCCCACTTATACCTCAATTTATTCCTATCCTAATATCCACTTTTTGCTTATTCCTAACCAAACGATACTTTAATGTCAAACTTCAATGCAATATTTATAATCTCACGAGTGATTAATCTTACATGTAAAATCTTTTGGAGTATCTATAAAATATGATTAATTGGTTGAGTTTTAATTTTAGCAAGTAAGGTTTCTAAGATTCATGTAATTTTCTTATATAAAATTACTAATTAAAAAAAATGATCAACGTTCAACTCTAACTTTGTTTGAAGTAAAAATAAAACATGAAAAAGGGATGAATTGTGCTTTTAGTCTTCAAACAATATGATCTATGAAATTTGACTCAAACTTTTTTGCGTTACAATTTTTTATTCAAGCTATAAAATATATAACATTTTCTCGTTCAATTTAATTGTTACTGTAAATATAATTTGTTATTCTTATAATTTTTTTTATTCTTTTTATCTTTCTTATACTTTTATTCTTATATGTTTAATGCAACATCAACTGCTTTTTTTTTAAATTCTTCTATTTTTGTTCTTTTTATAGGGGCAAAAAAAAATAAAATAAATAATTTTTATAAATTTTTTAGTATTTCATTCAGTTAAAAAAATAATTATTTTGAAAGAACAATTTTTTTAACTTTATGAAAAACTAGCATTTGCATTTCGAGAAAAGTTAAAAAATAAAAAATAAAAACTAGTTTTTCATAAAATTTTAAAAATAGTTTTTATATTTATTATTTTTTTTGAACTAAACGGGCGAATAACTAACAAAGAAGTTTTACATTTTTCTTTTTGAAAAATTTTTTCTCGCCCTTTGAGGGACCAACCAGCCTATCATACTGAATATAAATAAATTTTAATTATAATCAAATAAAAAGGAATTTTGTTCAATTTATTTATAAATAAAATTTTTATTGAAAATGAACAATAATTTAATTGAATTTTAGTCTATTTTGAAGTTCGGTAGTTTTTTATGGTAAAATCCACAAGATACTAACTTGATACACATTAAACCACATGGTACTAAAGTGATAAAGTGAGAAATCACGGGATACTTAACTGATCTTTAAACCACAGAGACAAAAATGATAAAGCATTTAAATCACCTGGGTTTTTTTTTTTTAAGTTTTTCCTTTAAAATTTTCATATTTGGTTCACCATAGAATCTGATGTGGTAGAAATTTATGATTCTTGTCCTATCTTCTAATCGCTCAAAGTGTGAGAATTTTAATGGACTAAATAGCCTATTTAAATTTGATATTTATCATCTCTTTGGTATAAAATAGTATATATAATAATATTAATCTCTATTAATAGGTGTATTATTGTATTCTTAATGATGTAACCCAATTATTTTCTATACCGACCAAACGAGAAAATGACATAAGATGTAGAATTCGATTAGCTCAACTCTGAAAAGTATAATTCTAAAAAAATTAATTCTTTGTAGAAAATTTAAATTTTGTGATTTAAATAAGAGTAGTGCATGCAATGTCCACGAGAGACAATAAATAAAAATAATAAAATATTGATAGGGAAAACTACATCATGGTTATTATATGATTAATGTTGTGTTATTCAAAACAATATTAATTTTTTATAGTTAGTGATATGAACATCCTTGTATTATAAAGACAAAAGAGATAACCCAAGGATCTACTAAAAAGGAGTAATGAAAAGGATATGTCCTTCCATTTTCCACTCCCGTTATTATTTTTTTATAAAGAAAAAAAAAATCATTTCTCTTTCAACCATCTCTCTCTTTTTTAGCTTTTCAATCAATTATTGTTCTTTCTCCTACGAATCATATCTCTAAATTTGTTTTGGATCCCATAGTTATTTTTTTGCTTTGATGATTGTTTTGTTTTACATACTACGTACGGGGTCAATCACTAAAACAGAATTAAATTATAAGAATACATATTTGGGACACTTTTGAGTAAGTGTTATATTTATGTTAAAATTTTTAAAAATATATACTAATGCTTAAATATAAAGCTCAATCCAATTAAAAATAAAAAAATAACTCTACTCAATCCACCACACCCAGTCCATTTGACCCGATTACAAACAGAAAAGAAAAAAAAAAATTGATTATCATCTTTCCTTCTCTCTTTACTCAATCAACTGAAATTCTAGACGAATAGTCCTTTCCTCTTGTCCTCCTCCGCCACCGCAACCAACGAGATAGAGTTTCGACGATCACTAAATGCTTAAATAAGTGCTGGTAAGTTAACAACACTTTTTTAGGCTATAACGACGCTTTTTAACTGTCGTTATATACCCAGCGATCCCACATATAGCAATACATTTTAAAAATATCGGTAATTTAATTAGCGATTTTATTAATATATATCTATATTTAAAAATATCGCTATATACCGTTTTTGTTGTAGTGAATTAATAGATGCAATCTATATATCTATGTATAATTAATTAATATATATATATATATATATATATATAGTAGGGCTACTATACTATTATGAGTAGTAGAGCCTACTACTCATAAGTTGTTTTCGATGATAGAGCTTCCGAATCGACGATCTACTCCGTTAGATATGATCTAGAGTATTTAAAACTTCTAGAAAATAAATTTCGTAATTTTTCAAAATCATAATAAAGTCCATCAAATGGGCATAAAATGAACGGCCGAAATCGAACGATGTCCTAAAAATAGATGATCGGATCCTTCAATTTAAGATCGGAGTTATTGATCTTTATCTAGGTAGTGAATAGAATTTTCTATCAAAAATTCAACCTATTTCAATTCTTTTACACCGTTAAACTACCAAGTATTCCATATCTAGTTAAAAATTGTCAATTTTGTGAGCTTTTGATCGTAAGGTAAATGATTTCGAAAAATTACGAAATTTATTTTCTAGAAGTTTTAAATACTCTAGATCATATTTAACGGAGTGGAACGTCGATTCGGAAGCTCTATCATCGAAAAACAACTTATGAGTAGTAGAGGCTCTACTACTCATAATAAGATAGTAGCCTCTACTCTATATATCTATTTTATTCTTATAAGCAAATATATTTGGTGGTTTCGTCTCACCCCACCCCTTTGTCGGTAAGCATGTATAATTACAATTTTACCCCTTTTTTATTTATTATACAAGTTATTGAATTTGAGATTAAATTCTGAAAATACAATTAGTTATTTAATTTCTAATTTGATTTGAATTTGGATTTAAAACTTAATTTCTAATTTGATTTGAATTTGGATTTAAAACTTCAATTTGAATACTGATTATAGAATCTTCTAATTAATTTAACTTCTAAAATTCTACCCTCAATTATAAATAATTAATTTAACTTCTAGATATCTATTCTTATTATTATAAGCAAATAGTCTTATAAATAAAATCTTTTTGTTAACAACATATCTCATAAATTAATATTGAATGATCAAAATATATTTTTAAATCTTTAATTTTAATATTCTAATTTCACATATTATACCAAATTATAAATTTAAATGTGAGTTTAAATTTTGAATTCGATAAAATCGGATGGTTCAATTCACTACAAATAAAGTTTGAATTAAAAATTATACTTAAATTTAGATTTACAATTTTGATGTACATTAAAATTTAGAATAGAAATTCAAATTTTAATTCAAGATTAAATTTGTATTTTAAATTTAAAACTATTATAGTTAATTACTATTAATAATTTTTCCTCACCTTTTTGTATGAAGGGTACTTTAGTAAGTTAAGTTTATCCATTAATAAATATCTCTAAAACATTTCACATATCCTCTTTATAAATACAAGTTTTAATATTAAATTAAATACACATAAAAATTAAATTTATGACCTTTCGCATACTATCTTAATAAATGTATTTATTCTTATTAATTACATAAACATAATAAAACTTAAATTTAAAAATAAAACTTAAATTTAGATTAATAATTTTGATGTACAAATAAAATTTAGAATAGAAATTTAAATTTTAATTCAAGATTAAAATTATAGTTGAAATTTAAAATTATTATACTTAATCAGTTTTAATAAATTATTCTCACCATTTTGCGAGAAGGGTATTTTAGTAAATACATATCTATTAATAAATGTTTCTAAAACTTAAATATAGCTTTTAATATTAAATTAAATGCGCATTAAAAATTAAATTTTTTATGACCTTTCGCATGCCCTCTTAATAAATATATTTATTTTTATTAATTATATAAGTTAATATTTTTAATTGGTTTTGAATTTGTATTTTAATTCAAATTCAAAGTTGAGTTTAAGTTTGAAACTATAATTTTAAAATTTTTAACTACTTATAAATATGCTTTGTTATAAAAATTAAAAAAATAATCTACTATTAGTTCATTAAATAGGTAATGATCTCAAATTTTTAATTAAAATTTTTATTTTTATTTTATTTCATTAAATATGAGTTTATTCAAATATATAATTCAACGTTGACTTTGAGCTTAAATTTGGAATTCAAAGTCTAAATTACTTTATTAGTTATAAATTTATTTAGGAGTATAAAACTATTTTGACAAGACGAAATTTTTTTTGTGAATTCTAAAGATTCTTAACCTGAAGAATTTAAAAAGTAGGCGGTTTAAGAATTTTTGCAAAAAATTAAAAGCCCATGTATATTTATAAAAGTAGTTGAAAGGTCATTTGAGTATCTATAAATAGTTAGATTTAGATTTTTAGTAAAGCCAAGTTACCAAGCAAGAAAATTATCTTATACCAAGTTCTCTTGGCACCAAACAAAAATCAAGTAAGTTTTTTTTTTTTGAGAAATAGGTAGCACGCTATTACTTCGTTTATTTCATTTAAAATAAACTTATTAAAATGTGAATCAACTAGGATTCGAACATGGCCACGGTACCAACCATGCCCTTCGCCACTTGCTCTAGGGACAGTCAGTAAAATCAAGTAAGTTTTAGTATGTGTGAAATTATAATGTATACCGATTAATATTGTTCCAATCTTATCTTTGTTGCTAAGAGTACTCTTCATTCAAATTTTATTCTATACTCTTTATTAATTGCTAAAAAAAATTATCAATTAGATATAAAATAAAAATATTCAATTTGTTAGATATATTGCAACTTTAAATTTCTATTTGAATTAAAAATTAAGTTTAGATATTGAACTCATATTTCAAATTATTTAATTAATTATGAATTTATCTTTGTATAACAAATAATAAAAAGTTAGTTTAATATAAATTCATTAAATAGGTTGCAATTTCACATTTTTATATCAACTTAGAATGTGTACTTTATTTACTGAGATGTGTCGCTATATTTACTTTTTTTTTAATTTGAATTCAAGGTTGAACTTATTAAAAAATAAATTTCTTAAATTGGTTGTGAGTCTTGTGACATGTAAGTTTAAGTTCAAATTTGTGTTTTATTTTGATGAAAATAGTACTACTTCAAATATTTAATATGAAGTTAAATTTGTGCTTAATTTTTTTAATTTTAATTTTAATTTATTTAGTCAATTATGAATCTTTAGTTTGAATTTCGTCTAGTATAATTTAAAAAATATTTAAAATATCATCCAGTATAATTTATGCAATTTATTGAGATTTCAAATCTTTAGTTTGAATTCAAGTTTCTATTTTATACAAAATTATTCAAAATTTTATTTTATAAAAAAAATATAATAAAAACTTTGTTGATGTAAGATATATTAAAAGGATAATCTAATATAAAAGTTTTAATTAGGTTGTGACCAAACATTAATAAAAATATAAGTTCAAGTATTGACTAAATTATTACTAAATTTAAAATTTTAATACTCTAATTAAAATTTTATATTCAAATTCTAAATCTAAATTATATTGTTCAAATAATTTGATTTATAAAAATAAATATATTTTATAAATTGTTCAAGTTTCTTACACGTGCATCGCACGTGTGTTGACTAGTATATATATATATATATATATATATATATATATATGTCATATATCCGTCATGTGTGCACGCGAATTACCAACAAAGAATTGCATATTGGCATATGGACATTATGGAATTTTATTTTATTTTTTATTTTAAATCCACCAATTATATCCTAATCATAATTATAGTTTATTAATCTAATTTTTTTTCAAAAGACCCCGTGGTTTCGTACTTTTTAATTTTAATATCCTATTATTTAAAATGTATCGTTAGTAATATGTGGTTTCGCACTTTCTCACTTTATTACCCTATGTTTTAAAGTGTATCAAGTTAGTACTTTATGATTTTATTTTTGTATTAAGTTAGTACTCTGTGGTTTTTAAACCACATAGTACTGAAGTGAGAAAGTGCAAAACCACATGGTACTAGCTTGTAACACTTTAAACCACAAAATACTAAAGTAAAAAAGTGCAAAACCATAGGGTACTAACTTGGTACACTTTAAATCATAGAATCTAAAGTGAGAAAAAGTGAGACCACAGGTGCTGGTATTTGAAGTTTTTCCTAAAATAAATTCAAATGGAATTCCAAACCGAATTTCATTAATATGCAAAAACAAATATCAAAATTATGCATATAATTAAATTTTAATTTAGGTGTTATATTTATAACACTTTTAAATTTGAATTTAGATACGAGTACATTAAAAATAATTTGATTTCGAACTTAGTTATTCAAAAGTTAATGTATATTATTAATTATTAATTGTCATATTTTAGATGTGACAGGTGTAGAATTCAATTTAATAATAGTTATTAAATTTAAAATAATAATTATCTAAATTTAGATATATATTAAATTATAATTATAAATTTAGATTTGATTGTTTTTTGCCGGAAGATGAATTGTCGTCCAATTTATATTTATATATGCATATTAGTATATATTATTATTTTAATAATATTCAAATAGAAATTCGATTTATATCCTAATTCATTCGAAGAAATATCCGATCACATTCGAATTTACAACGGATGTTGCAACAAAAATTCTACATCCGATGCACGTCGTGTTAAATATAAAATTATATAAACACTGTTTTCTAACCGTTTAAGTTTTTAGAGTACAACAGTTGTTTCACATACTAGGAGCCTGGCATGACTACTAGCATGTGAAATTACTGTTGTACTCTAAAAACTTAAGCTGTTAGAGAATAATAATTTAAATATTTTTATATTTAACACTCCGTATCTGAATTCGCATATAAAAGAAACACAGATGCGGATATGGTTCCGTCAAATTTCTGGATGTATTCGACTATTTTCATCCCTATGGAATGATCATGAGAAAAAAAATAGAAGAGAGCACCAAGGAATTTATGGTTGCTAATGGATTCGGGTCGGTGGAGCTCCTGTTCTAATTTGTTTCGAATCGAACAGTAACTAAGAATCATAATATTATTTTTTTAAAAAAAATTATTTCAAATCCATTCCTATTTGCTAAAAAAAACTAAAGCAAAGGATGTTGGAAGAACAATTAAAAAATTACTTTCTTTCATAATGAAACATAAACAAAAACAAAAAAAAGAATAAAAGTTAATTGTCCATTTTGTATTCAACGCGTAGTATTCGTGTAAATAACTCTCTCTGAGGCCGTAGGCCGAGTAGCAAAGCCAGCGTAGTGGTTGATCTCGAGGCAGAGTTCGAATCTAGTTGATTAATATTTTTAGCTAAATTTATTTTTTAACAAAATAAATGAAGCAGATAGCGTGCTATCTATTTCTCAAGAAAAAAAAAAAAAAACTCACTCCGACGAACTAACTAGTCGATGATTGGAGCGCATTTTTCTACTTCGAAAGCGATTCTCTGCTTCGTGGCCCAGCACGTGCTTTGACGAAAGAGGAAATGATCATACGATGACACCGACTAAGCAAAGAGTGTTAATTAACGGATCCTAGGTAACAACCCGCTTACCGAATCCAAAATCCTACCCCAGATGTCAGGTTCAGATCTCTGAGTCTCAAAAAGTGTCTGTTTAGTTCCGCTAATTAAGGTGTCAACGAGCTGAACACGAACTGACTTGTTAAAGTATCGAGCTGAATTGACTAAAGAGGAAATGATCATACGATGACACCGACTAAGCAAAGAGTGTTAATTAACGGATCCTATGTAACAACTCGATTACCGAATCCAAAATCCTACCCCAGATGTCAGGTTCAGATCTCTGAGTCTCAAAAAGTGTCTGTTTAGTTTCGCTAATTAAGGTGTTAACAAGCCGAACACGAACTGACTTCTTAAAGTACCGAGCTGAAGAGTTCAGCTCGTATTCGGCTCGCTTATTAACGAGCCGAACATGAGCTGGCTCACAAACAACAGGTTAAAAGAATTAAAAAGGATGCATATAAGAAATTGTATTTTTATATTTTATCTATTAAATTTTGATGTAATTATTGAAACTTCACATATAATTAAGTAATTTTATAATTGAGTTGAGTTTATATTTAGATTGGGTTAAAAATCAAATAATAAAAAATTTTATTATATATATAATTATTTTACTTATATAAATTATTATGGGGCAATTTCATCCATACCCCTCTAAAATTTATAAATTTCTTAGATACCCCTACAAAAGTTAAAATATCATGCATACCCCTTGAAATATAAAAAATTATCATAAATATCCCTACTGTTAAAATACCGTCCGTTCATCCTGATCAATAAGGTGTTAAATAATGAAATGATGATTTTATCCCTAATTGCTTAATACTGCTAGAGAAATGTACTGGGGATCCCTCAACTATATGCTATTTTAAAATAATTTCTTTAAGTATGCAGTTTTTCAACATTCTTCAGCTTATATATATTTTTCAACATCTGTATTTAGTACTTACGGTTAACCATACTGTATTGAAAATTCTCTACCCAGGCAAATTTGTTGCACCATCTTTATTTCTCAACTAAAAAATATACAGCATTACATATTTGAAATTTAATTAATAATTATATGCACACTAAAGTATCACATTAACTTACCATCCAATTTGGGTATCGATAGAATCATCGATATTTACTATGTAGTTGTTTAACATCTAAATTCGGCACGGTATACCACAATCGCAATTAGGAATTAGGTTATGAGGTGTTGTAAAATATCGACTACTTAGTGGGCTTATTGTTATGCAGAGCGAATAAGAGGGCATTTATGAATAGTGTTAATATACCTATTACGGCTTCCTACACTTATTAAATGAACTGTACAGAGATAAAAATGGTATTTAAAATTTATTCAGTTAGATTTTGACGGTTTGTTAACAGTAGGGACATTTATGAATATTTTTTGAATTTAGAAGGGCATTCATGATATTTTCAACTTTAGAAAGTTATTGATGAAATTTCAATCTCTCGTAGGGATACCTATGAAATTTTCCCAATTATATAAATATAAGTTATATGCGCGCGTTCAAGCTGTTATCAAGCTGACTCTGGTTCGTATTCAGCTCGTTTATTAAATGAGTTGAAAAATTCAGCTCGTTTACTAGACGAATGATTCGATCTCGAGCTCATTTCGAGCCAAACACGACCTGACATGCGCACAACGAGCTAGATTGCCATCGCTATGTTCCGCTTAATTATGTTTCTCTTTTCAACTGTACATTCCAATCGATTTGTAGCATAGTGTTTACGAATTCAACATGCATCTTCTACACATAGAACACGAAAAAAAAAACTTAAGTGGGAAGCTCCCCAACGATTTATCATCATGTGTAACTTTTATCTTTTTTCAAAGATTAAAATTTATCCTTCTAGGATTTATAAATATATTTGAATTTTAATATTAAAAAATACTCCAGTAATCAACGTATGGATCTAGATAAAATAAATACATAACAATGATCGTGGGATGAGGCGTCATTGCAGAGCTCCCCACTAAATTTTTAACCAATATGTTACCTTTAGTAAATGAACTTGAAAAAAAAAAAAAACTCATTGTGACAATTTTATTCAATTACATTAATTTAATTGCATTAAAAATTAAACTATTGCAAATATATTTTCTTATAACAATTTGTGCGGTTGTAATAATGCAAATTACATTATTTACTAATTTATTACCACATGATTAATAGCAACGATTTGCAATAGTTTTTGTTTGTTATATTTTTTGAGGTTGGGACCACGTTAGAACTCCATGGACCTGGTCCAAAGTTTCCCCTTTGTAGGTCGCATGCCTGCGCAAATCCTTTTTTTTTTTATTTTTGAAGTCGGAGTCCAATCTCAAAACTGACGAACCGGTTAAGTAGTGATGACATAACTTCGTACTTCTATGATTTATGTTAAAATATAAAATATAAGTACAATGATTATTTCATATATAATTAAACTATTAAAGCAGGAGCCTCTCTCAGTGATTTACAAGTCTAGTTTTATTTTAATTATTTTTTACTTATTTTCGGTTAAAAATAACAATAAAGATAAATATCGTAGAAATAATTAACTTGTGAGGTGACTTGTTCTTTCCTCACGACGTGATCCATATTAATTTTGGAGCTAAAGTTTCTGTAGTTTGCGAGAAAATGTACTCTAAATTTATTATGCATTATTATTGTGCGGCAAAACTCTAAAAATGAAGATGAGATAGATAGCAGATTACTGATGATCTTGGTCTAGTAGATCCATACTACTACTTGCTAATCATGTGGACTGTGTTCCACTAATATTATACACCATCAAATTTGACTAGCGTGACATATAGGCATCTCCATTCACTCCCTCTCCTCACACTACTCTTTCTCTCTCTCTCTCTCTCTCTCTCTCTCTCCTCCCAAAAACAATGGAGGAGCAGAACCCAAAAACACAACTCACCACATCCACTCCTCCGAAAAGTACTGCTCCATCCATGGCCAGCTTGGATATTAAGCCCAGGCGAAACAAGTACGCCCTCGCCTGCGCCATGCTCGCCTCCATGACCACCATCCTCATCGGCTACGGTAACTAATTCTAGTACACCATTATTAATTTGCCCTCCTTCCTTTTTTTTTTGTTAAGAAATATATGCATGCATGATGCGATTGTTTGTTTTGGTTTATAGACGTCTCGGTGATGAGCGGGGCGCAGCTCTTCATCAAGGAGGACCTGAAGGTGACGGACACGCAGATCGAGATCCTGGCGGGGGTCATCAACCTCTACTCGCTGTTGGGGTCGCTGGCGGCGGGCCGCACCTCGGACTGGATCGGGCGGCGCTACACCATCGTGCTGGCTGCCGCCATCTTCTTCGCTGGGGCGCTGACGATGGGCCTCGCCCCGGACTACGCCGTGCTGATGGCCGGCCGCTTCGTGGCGGGGGTCGGGGTCGGGTACGCGCTGATGATCGCCCCCGTGTACACTGCCGAGCTCTCCCCCGCGGCGTCGCGCGGCGCGCTCACGTCCTTCCCGGAGGTGTTCATCAACTCCGGCGTCCTCCTCGGGTACGTGGCCAACTTCGCCTTCGCGAAGCTGCCGCTTCGCCTCGGCTGGCGGGCCATGTTCCTCGCCGGCGCCGTCCCGCCCGTCTTCCTCGGCGCCGGGGTGCTCGCCATGCCGGAGTCCCCCCGCTGGCTCGTCATGCAGGGCCGCCTCGACGATGCGCGCCGCGTGCTCGCCAAGACAGCCGGCGGCCCCGACGAGGCCGAGCTCCGTTTACAGGTGCGTCCATCCATATGAAACAAACTTTTTTGTCTGGAGGAGTTTGATTTCTATAAAAGGGGTAAAAAAAAAAAAATTTGAAAGAAAAACATTATTTTCTAAATTTTCTTCTGAAGTATAAAAAAAAAAAAAAAAACAAAAACAAAAAAACCAGCTAACTTTATATAATATTTGAGCTACACCGACAGGAGATAAAAGAGAGCCTGGGCGAGGACGCGAAGCGCAGGCGCGGGGAGGGAGTGTGGCGGGAGCTGCTGGTGCGGCCGACCCCGTCCGTGCGGCGGATCCTGCTGGCGGCCCTCGGGCTGCAGTTCTTCCAGCAGGCATCGGGCATCGACTCGGTAGTGCTGTACAGCCCGCGCGTGTTCCAGAAGGCCGGCATCCGTTCCAACTCCAACTCCCTTGGCGCCACCGTCGCCGTCGGCTTCACCAAGACCGCCTTCATCCTCGTCGCCACCTTCTTCCTCGACCGCGTCGGCCGACGCCCGCTCCTCCTCGCCAGCGCCGGCGGCATGGTCGCCTCCCTCCTCGCCCTCGCCTCCGCCCTCCGCATTATCGACGATCGCGCCCACGACCACAGCGACGGTCACGGGGGTGCTGCTGCGGCGGTGGCGATCGCGGCGGTGCTCAGCTTCGTGGGGTCGTTCTCGATCGGGCTGGGGCCGATCGCGTGGGTGTACAGCTCGGAGATATTCCCGCTGCGGCTGCGGGCGCAGGGGGCCAGCATGGGGACGGCCATGAACCGGGTCATGAGCGGGGTGATAACCATGACCTTCATCTCGCTCTACAACGCCATCACCATCTCCGGTAGCTTCTTCCTCTATGCAGGGGTCGCGGCTGTGGGGTGGGTGTTCTTTTATGTCTTCTTGCCGGAGACGCGGGGAGGAGCTTGGAGGACAGGGAGGTGCTGGTTGGGAAGAAGGGAGGGGAGGAGGAGAAGGAGAAGGAGAAGAAGGGAGGAGAGGAGGGTGTGGTGGAGATCAACAAGGGAGATGCTGAAGGTGAAAGCCAAGAGAACAACTGTTATTAAAGAAAAAAATTTGGGATATAGCTAGTAATTTGTGCTGTGTGATGTCACTGTAATCTTTTGCTTTTTTTTTGTTTTTTTTGTGTTTTTTTTAATCGGGCTATTGATTATATATACCTCTGAAAATTGGTAATATACCTCTCAAAATATCTCAAACTTTATTATTTCTTTCATTTAGAAGGTTAATATAAAAAATATTTTTTTATATATAATATTCTTTCAAATATATTTATATAGAGTAAAATTCTGTAATAATATTCATAATTAATTAATTAATTAAATTATTATTTAATTAATAGTTTGACGTTAATGAATTGTATAACATATTATTATATCAAAATTATAATTACTTTTCCCTATTATTTTTGTCTAATTTATTCAAACATTATTTTTCCTATTTTCAAAAATAGAGCTGAGCTACTGTGCTGTTAGTAGCACAGTTTTTCTTGTATTTCTATGTTCGTAACTATTCATCAATTTTGATAGGGGATTACAATGAATATCCTTATTTTTTTTTACTTTCTAAAATGCCCTTCATATGTTCTACCGTTATTCTAAAATACCCCTGCAGCTATCCTCTGTTAGCTTTACTCGGGTTAAACATGGGTTAAATGTATACTAGAGTTAAAATATAAAAAAATACCTATTTTGCCCCTACTTTATTATAATAATCCCTAAGGTTATTCCCTCTTTCTCTCCCAACTTGGTCGCCACCACCGGCCGGCTCCTCCGCCTCCACCTCATCTCATCTCCTCCCAGACCACCACCACCTCCCACACCTCTACCTCCAACACCACCCATCACGTCGCTCTTGTCGTCTTCCTCCGTCGCTGCTCTCGTCGTCGCCGTCATCCTCCTCCGCCGCCGCCTTGGCTGGCGCCGAGTGCAAGAGGGCCGCAGCGACGATCCCATCTCTCGCCGCTCTTGTCGTCGTCCTCCTCCTCCGCCGCCTTGGCCAACACCGGGAGCAAGAGGGCCGCAGCGCCATCGGACCCCCGCACGCCCTCCGCTCGGGATCCGGCTGAAGGGTAAATAAAAAAAGTATTTACTATATGAATGGTATATAAGAAAATTTTGTTACGGTATAAGGGTATATTGGAATGGACAAAATAGTAATTTTTCAGAGATAACGGTAGCTCACTAACGGAACTTAACTCCAGAAATATTTTAGAAAAACTTGGAACATAAGAAGGATATTTTCAATATTAGCCTTCTAAGAAGGGTAAATAAGAAAATCAGAAACTTTTCAAGGTTATATAAGCAATCGCCCTTTATTTGAATGTTATTAAAACTCTGTAAAGGGCCCACATCGACAAAAACTTTTTATTTAAGTGGCATTCGATACAAAATTTGTATCGCGCCAAGCCTATTTACCCATGTGAAATTTAGTGTTGTAATCGTTAGCAAACAAAGACTTATGGGATATTTACACTAAAGAAATGGTCTATATCGACATTTTTAAATATAGATACATGTCAAAAAAAATATTGCTAGCTAAATTACCGATACTTTTAAAAAGTGTTGCTATATGTGGGGTTGCTAGGTATATAGTGACAATTAAAGAGTGTCGCTATAACCTAAAAGAGTGCTGCTAATTTTTCAACACTTATTTAAGCATTTAGCAACTGTCGAAACTCTATCTCGTTTGCTGTGCTAGCGGAGGAGGACGGCAGGGAAGGACTCTTTGTCTAGAATTTTAGTGTATTGAGTGAAAGGAGATGAGGAGATGGTAATCGATTTTTTCTTTTTTTTTTTTTTTTTTGTTTGTAATCGGATCAAATGGGCTAGATGCGGTGGATTGAGTAGAGTAAAGTACCTTTTATTTTTGATTGGATTGGGTTTTAAATTTAGGCATTAGTAAATATTTTTTTAAGTTTTAATATAAATGTGACATTTATACAAAAGTGTCCCAAACATGTGTCCCTATAATCTAATTTTGTTGTAGTATTGATTGCATGTACTTGCAACTGCACTACAGTTGTAATTACATTCAAATTTTATTCGGTGTTTGACTTGATATGTTTGAATTCGTTTGTTGTAGCTAGAACTGTTTGAGGAGGTAGGTACTATAACAATTAAAGCTACATTCAAATTGACTATAGCCTCAATTGCATCAGTTGAATAAAGTAATTTAAGACAAAATATAATCTTACCCCCCTAACCACTTTTTAAATAAAAATTATTTTATTTTCTTTATTAAAGGTAATCTCATCACCGAATATATAAAATGATAAAACTTTACAAATACTCTTCTTATGTATATGCAACTAAACAAATTATTTATAGCATCAAATCCAACAACTAAACTCTAAACCCATATATATATATATATAGCTATGGTCTTGTAAAAGCACCAAGTCCTTTGTGCTTGTCATTTTTTTACCATTAGATCTACAACGATCATTTTCACCGTTAGATTATACTATTTAACTAACCACCCACTCAACCCAAAAGGGCCACATCATGCTAACCGCACATCTATTAATCCAATGGCTAAAAACTTACAAGCACCAATGATTTGGTACTTTTAAAAACATAGGAGCTCAATTATATATATATATATATATAGAGAGAGAGAGAGAGAGAGAGAGAGAGAGAGAGAGAGAGAGAGAGAGTCCGTTGGGATACTATCGATACCACGAAGTATTTGATGCTATCAAGTTTTCTCGCCATTAGATTCACCACTTTGATCATTTTCACCCGTTAGATTATACTATTCAACCAACCGCCAACTCAACCATAGAGGGCCCACATCATCCTAACCACACATCTTTTAATCCAAGAATAGAAAATTTAATAGCACCAAGTCATTGGTGATATTAATAGTATTCCAGCCTAGTTCTATATATATATACATATATATATATATATAGAATTGAGCTCTATGCTTTTAAAAGCAAAGTCATTGGTGCTTTGTAAGTTTTTAACACTTGGATTGATAGATGTGCGGTTAGGATGATGTGGACCCCTTGAGTTAAGTGGGTGGTTGGTTGAATAGTACAATCCAACGGTGAAAATGATCAAAGTCATAGATCTAAAAAAAACTCACAAGAAAAATTCTTAGTATATAACCATAGACTCTATATATATATATATATATATATATATATATATATATATATATAGGTACAATTACTACATCTTCAACGTGCATGTACTGCATTTTTAGTTATTGTAATTAAGGAACTCCTCATGGATGCTTGGAACTCTGGTGTGGAACTGTCTTAAATCTTAATTTTGTTTGCTTGAAAGAAACTGTGATCAGCAGAGGTCGAGAAATCTGGAATGAGACGCAACCATGACTTGGACGTACGCGAAGATTGAAATCAAGACGATGTGGCATCCGACATCCGCACACTAATGAAGAAGCACACATTTAGATAGGCAGGCTCTCAGCCAGACAATTAAAAGGTCTTGCAGTCGATCCGAGTCAACAAGTGGTTGAAGGACTAGATTAGTCGAATCTTAATTGATTCATATTTATAGCTAAATTTATTTCTTAATGAAATAAACGAAGTGGGTAGCGTGCTACCTATCTCTCAAAAAAAAAGATGGTTTGGTTGGTAGCAATTGCATGAACAAAAGAAACAGACGGAAACCACAAAAATACTCAAAGCCTTTAAACGATTCTATTTACTGTCGATTTATTTTCGAATGACAGATTTTGTAAACCGACGATCGGTATCGTTGAATGTGACCTAGGTCATCTAAGCTGTGTAAAAACTAAATTTCATAGCCTTTCAATGTCTTTATTTTTTGTGGATCAAATAAACACAACATTAAACGCCTGCAAATAAATATATCTTAAAAAGTGACGATATAATTTTTGTATTCAATATCTATATAAATGCTGTTGTTTTAATAATTCCTAATATTTTGAAAAATTCTTCATATTTCTAGTTTAAGATATTCAAATTTGTAAGAGAGGTTGTTGAAGTGGGCGAATTATCCTAAACTCCCAACTAGTAGGGCGTGTTACGGACCACGGTACCATGAGTTTTGTCATATTTGTATTTTATAGGTTGGGATATAAGCATTAGTTATTACGAGGATTTAGTACGGATAAGAAAAATAGCGTTTGGATGAAAATTGAATTGTTCCCGAGGATAAAAAAAATATTAAATAGTTTTATATAGAAAATGAATGTGTTGGTGGGGATAATCGAGAACTATTATTCTCGGACAAAAAATTAGCGTTTGAATATAAAAAGGGGATAAGGGACTATTCCTATTTCTATCCTTTAACCAAACGGTTATGAGAATAATAAATAGTCCATTAACAAAATTGTATGTATATAAATTTTTTTTAGCACGCTCCCATTTGAAGTGGGTAGATAAGTTTGTATTAAATTTATACCAAATTTATACTACAAGAGTATAAAACATACAATCTAAATTGCGCTAAATCAGTGAAAATAAACAATCTCGTATGACCCGTTTGATTCGCTATGCTGTGGAGAGAAGATGTGTGTGTGATTTATATAGATCCAACCTCACATGGATTAAATTAAAGTGTGCTATAAAAGGACTCTTTTAAGTTGAATGAAAATAAAGTAACTAACATTTTTAGCCTAGTTGGCTGGTACTTGGTATTGCCTATTCCCGATCCCTCACATGCGCGTTTAAAATTATGGAAACTAAGAAAGAAGAGAGGCTCGCGGGTATAATAAGTGTATGACTACTAAAGAAAAGAGAAA
Source organism: Aechmea fasciata (assembly GCA_025177825.1). Lineage (NCBI taxonomy): Eukaryota > Viridiplantae > Streptophyta > Magnoliopsida > Poales > Bromeliaceae > Aechmea > Aechmea fasciata. Next base: position 4,508,341 of record CM045935.1, read on the forward strand.
ACATTTAAAATTGCTACTGCATAACTTATTCAGACATTCAATTATGATCTCAGAACAAATATAGTACTTCAAATGTAGTAATCTGATCCTTGGGACCTCATAAACAATGAGAATGAAACTGGAAGGAAAAATTGCCTATCAAATGGTCAATTGCTGGGGCCAAAGAGCTAGGGAAACAACAAAGTCCTCTATGTTATTGTCATCCTTTTTGTTTGCATCATCCCTTTTGTTCTGTTCTTTAATAGTGGTGGGTTCACATCCAATTTTACACCAAACTTTAGGTTTATGGGCCAGCTTGGTGTCAGCCTGTCAGGTCCAATTTGCTTTAACCTAACACCCCTTTTGGATAGGGTATAAAGGGGGAATAAGGGACCCTTATCCCCCCTTTATACCAAACAAAAGTTTGCCTTTACCGGTTGTCGAATCTGTGAAAACAATCTCTATCGGTGAATCGGTAGTCAGTCTTTTTTTTTTTTTAGGCCCGGTTGCTTCACTTATGTGGCCTAATTCATCTTTTTAATGAATGAAGCGGGTAGCACGCTATCTTATTCTAAAAAAAAAACAAAAAAAATTTGCCTTTACCAGGTTATACCTGGTATAACCAGGTAAGGGGTGGGAACAAGCTTATTCCCACCCAATAGGCTACACAAAGAGAGAGAAGAGAGAGTGTGTTTAGTTTTAAAATTTAGAATTTAAAATTTGTAATTTTAAAATTATAAATTTAAAATTTAAAATTTTAAAGTTTAAAATTTAAATTTATTATTATAATTTTTTAAATTTACAATTTGATATTTTATATATTTCAAATTTAAATTTCGTTTTAAATGGTTATTATTTTCTATTTATAACCATCAATTATTTCTCTTATTTTCGATAATCATCCAAACACAATTTTTCTAGTTTTTTATACTCACAATTTTATTCAAATAAAAAAATATCTTTGTTCAAAAAAAAAAATATTCTTGTTCTTACAAAAAGACTTGGGCTGAAGTGTAAAACAGTGGATCTCTCTGTATTGGTATCGTGGACGCCTTAGAGTTGGTTTGGCATTGAGGCGTGATTAATATTTAGGAATACACTAACGGTAAAAAATTCACAAGCACTTCGTGCTTGGTGCTTTTACAAGCATAACCATATAGGACTTATATATATATATATATATATATATATATATATATATATAGAGTGGAGCTAGAATACTTTTGGAAGAGGGGTTGGTCTTCCAAGTTTTTAACCCTTGGATCTACTCCTTGATTATTAAGAGCCCTTGGATCAAACACTATTCCACCTACCACTACCTACCACCACCTACCACAATCATCTCAACCTCACATCTCAACATTTAATGGCTAAAAACTCAAAAGTACCACCTTGATGGTCTTTTGAAAGTATTCTACCAACTATATATATATATATATATATATATATATATATATATATATATATATATATATATATATATAGAGTCATTATGGTTATGGTGCTTGTAAAGCACCAAGCCTCTTGTGAATTTTTTACCGTTAGATCTAGGACTTTGATCATTTTCCTCCGTTAGATTATAGTATTCAACCAACCACTCACTTAACCCATGAGTCCACATCATCCTAACCACACATCTATTAATCCAAGGGCTTAAAACTTACAAGACCAATGACTTTGTACTTTTAAAAGCATAGGAGCTCAATTATATATATATATATATATATATATATATATATATATATATATATATATATATATATATATATATATATATATATATATATATATATATATATATATATATATATATAGTAGGACTACTATCTATTATGAGTATAGAGCCCTACTACTCATAAGTTGTTTTCGATGTTGGGATTTTCGAATCGGCGATCCACACCGATTAAACATGATCTAGAGTATTTGAAACTTCTAGAAAATTTCGTAATTTTTCAAATCATTATAAGGTCCATCAAGCATGTATAAAATGAACGGTCAAAATCGAACGACATCCTAAAAAGGATGATCGGATCCTTCAATTCAAGATCGGAGTTATTGATCTTTATCTATGTAGTGAATAGAATTTTCTATCAAAAATTCAACAAATTCCGATTCTTTTACACCGTTGAACTAGGAAGTATCCCATACCGCCATTAAAAATTGTCAATTTTGTGAGCTTTTGATCGTAGGGTAAATGATATCGAAAAATTATAAAATTTTATTTCTAGAAGTTTTAAATGCTATAGAATTACATATATATATATATATATATATATATATATATATATATATATATATATATATATATATATATATATATATATATATATATATATATATATATATAGTACATTATGTATCAATAGCAGGATCTCCGTGCTACCAAGTTTTCCACCATTAGATCCACCCTTTGATAATTTTCACGTTAGATCATACTATTCAACCAACCACCCACTTAACCCTAAGGGGCCCACATCATCCTAACCGCATATCTCTCAATCCAACGGCCAAAAACTTGGTAGCACCAATGACTTGGTGCTATTAATAGCATAGTAGCCTAGTTCTCTCTCTCTCTATATATATATACTGGCTAGGGCTACTATACTTTTATGAGTATAGATCTTATTGTACTTATAAATTTTTAGTCATTAGATGAAATAATGTGCTGTTAAGATGATAGTGGTCCATTGTTAGAATGATAATGGTCATTTAGGGTTAAGTAAGTGATTGGTCAAATAGTATGATCAAATTGATGGAAATAATCAATAGGGTGGATTTAACGACCAAAAAACATGAGTATAAAAAGACTTATACTCATAAAAGTATCGTAGTCAAACTTTATATATACCCTTCAACACTTCTGAAATATTTTATATATATTTATTTTTTTGTTGCAAATATCGCCCTCATATATTTCTCAATTATTCAAAAATTACTTCGTTGTTAGTATGCGTTAAGTTATCTCGGATTAAATTTCTACCAGAGTTAAAAATAAGTCAAAATATTTCACTTGCCCCTAACTTAAGGGTAAATAAAAAAAGTTCATAACAGTAGAAGGGTATATCTGAAAGTGCAAAAAGTAAAAATACTTCTTTTGTCCCTAACTTAAGGATAAATACGAAAAATTGGTGTTAATAGAAAGGTATATTTGAAAGTGCAAAACAATTCACCAACAGGATTTAACTCTATTTTTATGGTGAAACTTTCACTTTTAGAAAAAAAAAATTATTGCCTGTAGTATACACAGACATTCTATGCACCACATCTCAATTTCATAATATTAAAACTGTTTTGATATGTATGATTTACAATAGCCAAATGGTCTATCTATAAAAAAATTATAAATTTAAAGGAAAAAGTTCAAATACCACCTCTGCGATTTTATATTTTCTTATTTTAGTATCTTATAATTTAAAGATATCACTTTCGTACATGTGATTTTATTTTATTCTTTTTGTAATATGTTCTATTAATTTTTTTTGTTAAATTAGTGATAACGTTAAAACCAAAAGATACTAAAGTGAATATTCGATAAACTATAGATGGTATCAGATTAATTTCCTCAAATCTATAATGCAAGTTTCGATCAATTGAAAATAAGCCCCAAATTAAGTTCTTAATTCTCTGGTCAAAAGAATTATTTTCAACTGGAACTTTCAATTATCTCGGTAGGAATCTGATACTTTGATTTGACTATAATAAAAATTTTTGTTAAATTCAAGAAAATTAGCTATCAATTATCTTAGCTTTTGTTCTTAAAAAATAAATAAGATTGTTATTAAATCTAGTATATTTTTGTATTATAATTTTAATTTATTACATGAAAATTATTTTTTTAAAGAAGTCTAAAACCAAAAGGTTAGAATTGAAGAGGCAGTTCAAAACGGCAAATCGTTGAGGGGATCATCCTACAATACTAAAAAAATTTTAAAAAAAATTTCTAACAACACTAGCCCTACAATCCAAATGAGATGATATATATATATATATATATATATATAGAGAGAGAGAGAGAGAGAGAGAGAGAGAGAGAGAGATAGGTAGTACCCTACCCGCTTCGTTTATTTTGTTAAAAAATAAACTTAGCTCGAAATGTGAATCAACTAGGATTCGAACTCAGGTCTCGGATACCAACCATGCGCCGAGCCCTTTGCCACTTGCTTTAGGGACGGTCCGTAATAAGATGATAATTTTACAATCTCATCATCCAATCACCAACTTCACTACTCTTCTCAATTTTTACTTTTTTAATACTATTCTTTTAAAAGAATTTAAATTTTAAAGGGAGGAATTACAATCCTCATTAGGATGTTGTAATTCCTACAATCCTTTTTGAGTTGCACGAGTTACAATCCAAAGGCCAAAAAGTTGAAAGTACTAACTTTCTTATACTTTTGATAGCGAGAATATCTCTACACTAATATATATATATATATATATATATATATATATATATATATATATATATATATATAAAGAGTTTCTATTATACTTTTATGAGTATTGACTCATTTATATTCATAAGTTTTCGGCCCATAAATTTATTCCATTAATCATTTTCACCCGTTAGATCATACTATTCAGCCAACTACCCACTCAACCCTAAAAAACCGCTATCATTCTAAGTGGGAACCACCATCATCCTAATCACACATCCCATCGATCAACAGTTAAAAATTTATGAGTATAAGAAGTTCTATACTCATAAGAGTATAGTAGTCCTAGCCATAATTCAAGCTCAGCTCTTTTAATTTCGAGTCGAGCTCGAGCGAGCTAAATACCGAGCCAAACATGAGCCGACTTGCTAATTTTCCAGCCCTAAATACGCATGCTATCCATTTTATTCATATATTTTTTAAAAATAAATTTAACTGAAAATATAAAATAATTAGATTTCCATCTTAAGGTGTCGAGTTTCATCCATAAATTTTTTTTTGTCACTTACTTTAACAATCATCATTCATATAAAAAAAGCACAATATTAAATTCCAAATGCACTCTCTACTCCTCTCATAGAGCTTAAAGAACGTTTTTCCTCTTAACAACGTATAAAAACGTGGAGCGATTCACTCCACCACTCCCGGTTCGGTTCGATTCAATTTATGGATCGTCTCGGTTCGTTACCGGTTCATATTTTTCCCAAAAAACCGCCCCTCCCGGTTCGGTTCAGGTGTTTGTACCCCAAAAACCTCCTTTAACCGAACCGTGCCCCGACTATTCGCGGCCACGATATAAAAGCTCGTTCGATGCCCTAGAATCGAAAATCATCGATCCAATCAAGAGGGAAAGGGGGTGAGAGCGTTAGGGAGAGGGAGAAAGAGAGAGTGAAGATGACGGAGTACGGGGAGAGGTACGAGGGCAACGGCGACGGCTACACCGAGTACGGCGGCGGCGGGGCTTCCCCGCCGGCGAAGGCGAGCGGATTCGATGATTTCGGCTACTCCCGATCTCAGGTCGAATTTGAATCCCTAGTTCTCTTGATCTCTTGCGATCTCATCTTGTTTCCTGTTTTCTTTGTCTTGATCCCTCTGGATTTGGAGGAGAAATGTTGAATATGGTGGAAATTAGGGTTTTGGGGTAGTACTAGGTTCCCGTTTTTAGGGTTACGTAGGAGAAGTGGCTATGATGATTTCGGCTATTCCAGATCACAGGTCGTCTTTGAATCCCCGTTCCTTTTGATCTTTTATCATCTGATCTTTTTTCCTGTGATCTCATCTTGTTTCCTGTTTTTTTTTTTTTCTGATCCCTCGGGATTTGAAGGAGAAATGTTGAATATGGTGAAAATTGGGGTTTTGGGGTAGTACTAGGTTCCCGTTTTTAGGGTTACGTAGGAGAAGGGGCTATGATGATTTTGGCTATTCCAGATCACGGGTCGTATTTGAATCCCCGTTACTTTTGATCTTTTATCATCTGATATTTTTTCCTGATTTCTTTGTTTAACACTGTCCGCTTCGAAGGACAACTGTTAAATTTGGTGCAAATTTTAGGGTTTTGGGCTACTCTCAGGTTGCTGAATTGTTAGGGTAGGTAGAAAAAGCGGTTTTAGATCCCACAGCGTAAGTCAATCCACTCTCTTGATAGTTGATATCTTATGATCTTTTCTTACTTCGTGTTTCCTTTGTTGTGTCCTTTTGATTTGGATAAGTGCTAAATCTGGTAGAACATTAGATTTTTGGGCTATTATTATGCTTCTGCCTTGTTTAGGTTAGTTAGAACAAGCTGCTTTGATGACCTTTGCTATTCCAGATCCCGATTCTTATTTGAATCCCTGCTCCTCTTTGTATCTTTTGATCCTATATTGTTTCCTGTTTTTCGTTATTTGATTCCTTTGGATTTAGAGAAGTGCTAAATCTAGTCGGAATGTTAGGTTGTTCGGCTAGAAAGTTTACGGTTATGAAACTGGACCAATTTTGTTTAACTTGAAGAGTTGTCATTTGATTATTGGATATCTGGTTTTACAGTACATTAGCATAGTACAATCTAAGTATTTGGTAATTTTAGTTCTTTGATTTATGCTTTATCTGTGTTTAAAGCAGAAAGGTGATCAATATAAACTGTTATTTGGTGTGTTTTATTTGCATGGCAGTAATTTATGGTTATGAGGCCGGATCTACTTCTTTTAACTGGAAGAAACATTGATTGGATGTTGAGATTGTTTTCATTTCTCTGTCTTGTGCAGGGAAAATCTATATTTTTCAATCTATCGTGTAACGACCCTACTCGCCAGCAATACTAAGTTACTAACTCGTTGGGCCCAAATCACCGGCCCAAAATGTTTAAGTCCAGTTATTATTATTACCGTATTCGTCGCTTATAAACCCATCAGTCTCTCCAAGTGTTTGAAAAGGCGCGCCTGAGGCGCGCGCCTCAGCGCCTAGGCGCGAGGCGCGGGCCTCAGCGCCTCAGCAATAGCGAGGCGAGGCGCTATTGCTGAGGCGCGCGCCTCAGGCGAGGCGCGAGGCGCACATAAGGCGCGCGCCTCGCAATATTTAATGTTATTGGGTTTTGGATTAAATGTTATTGGGTTGTTGGGTTTCGGATATAAATGTTATGTTTTAACCCGATAAGATTAGTAAAAGATTCTAAAAGAAATCTAAAAAAACCCTAATGAAATCTATCTACTGCCCTCTTTCCTTTTACCGCCTTCTTCTCTCCCTCTTGTGTTCTCCTATCTTTCTATGTCTGTGGGCTTCCAGTAAGCATCCTCAGCCATCTTGGCAGCAGGAACAAGCAAGGAGGAACAGCACGAAGAGGATGAGGTTGAGGACGAGGATGATACTTGAAAAATGACCAAATGAAAACATTAGCATCACTTGATCACAATTACTTCTAAGTTTTAAGTTGAAAGTTGAAATATATTTCTTTTAACTTGAGAATCTATATGCATGTGTAGTTATTTTATTTTTGTATGGTTATTTTAGAGTTTTTTTAATGTAGAACATCAAACTAAATTAGTCTTAGTATTTGCGCCTCGCCTTCTTGAGGCGCGCGCCTCGCAGTGCGCCTCGCGCCTAGGCTCCAAGAGAGTCTTGCGCCTTTTTGCGCCTCGCGCCTTTTCAAACACTGGTCTCTCCCAAATTATCCGAAGTGTGAGATATCGGGATATGATATCTCACACTTCCGGTTGGTTAATCTGGGACTATGTATATGATTGGGCGACGAGGACGTCGGGGCCTAAATGAGAGGAGTGTATGATATCCCAATAGTCCCACATTAGATAATGTAGGAGAGTTTGATGGGTTTATATGTGACGGATACACTAGTAATAATAACTGGTTTAAACATTTTCGGCCGGTGGTTTGGACCCAACGAGTTATTATTGTCGTGGTCGGGTCGTTACACGATGCGTAATGAAACTGGAACTATGTTTTTATTTATGCTTTAGCTAATTTTTGATGCAAAAGCTAATTATTAAAATTGAGATTTTGTACATCATGTTTTGTGTATATTTATCTACAGCTATTGCTACATAGTTGAAGGTCATGTTGTTTAATATTGAAAAGCTTGTTGTGTTCGTTTAGATTGTTTTTTTTTCCTTCACACTGATTTGGTGAAATTTCGCTAACTTGACCTGTTTTTACAGTCTGATTCGCATGTCCACGAAAGAGGTTCATCGAAAAGCAGAGAGAAAGATAGGGAAAGGGAAAAGGAGAAGGATAGGGACAGGGACAGGGACAGGGACAGGGACAGGGATAGAGAAAAGGCTAAAGAACGTGACAGGGTCAGGGATCGTGATCGGGATAGAGACAAGGATACAGATCGGGAACGGGATCGCAATCGTGATCGCGATCGAGATCGCCATCACAGAGATGACAGGGAAAGAAGTGAAAGACGCCGTGAGAGATCAGACGATCATGATAGTCACCGAAGCCGTGATCGTGATAGGTATTAAAAGTGTATTTTGCTTTTAGCTTTATGTAATTGACCTTGTTAGTACAAATTCGATTTCGTATTGTAATCGCTATATTACCATAGAAAGTTAAGTGTGATTTTGGTCGGTTCCTTTCAGTATTATCATTGTTTTTGATATATTTAACATGAATTATGACCTGTTAGTGACTTGTGTTCCATTTCAGTGTTAAAATCTATCTTGCATGATCTTAGGGTGTTTTTATGAATGAATTCATGAACAATACATGAAGTCAAACAACAGGCTTTACTATCATGTTACTGATGCCATTCATGCGACTATGATGTGTGTATCGACACTCACATGCTCCTCTACGTATGTATATGTGTATTGTTGTTTTGATTTTGTGTGTTTTTTGCTTTGGGTTTGTATATGTACTGTATTGTTATGTTTTACCATGTCCGGTCTGCATAATCCGTCAAATTAAATTTTGTTTTGTAGATATATAGGCTTGTACGTTCTTGTTTGGTGCTTGTATATAAGTTTACTGATGCTGTTGGACTTTTCTGTCGATGGATGTGCTAACCAATTAATACTTAGTTCCTGAATATTACTAAAATCCCCTCATATGGCTTAATGACATAATATGGATTTTTTGTGCACCTATAATTTGGAAAAGGATACTAAATTTCCTTTACAAGCAGAGTGTCTTATTATACAGAATGCAAAATTATATTTCATAGTGAGAAAATATCTTAGAAATTATTGTGTATGATGTGCAAACTGTTGGTTTATACTCCTATTGAGGATTAAGATCATGAGAGCGCAGTCTTCAATTGAAACTTTTTTCTATTTAATAACACCCCCGGGCTGTGTGATTCTGATGTCTGTTGGCTTAGCAGAAGTGAGAGCTCAATTTGAGGTTTGGAATGAATTTCAATTTTCAAGATGGACATGACTCTTAACAAAACTTACAGTAATCTGGAACTGTTGCAATGACCATTTGGGGCATTTTTTTTTCCAACAAAAATTTTACGGGGACCAACCCTACGTTTAGGTCATTAAATCTGCATTTCCTCTTGAGATTCAAGCGCCACATGGATGGCTGATGATTTCACAATCTCACTGTTGGGATGATTCTTATATAATTTTTGTTTCATCTTGTCACTAGTCACATATGTTGGGGTGAATTGCTTGAATGGAACTTAACAATCAATAACAATGTTATTCTTACAGAATTTAAATAGTTCAGTAGTTTGTGTTAGGCACATACTTTTTAGTTGACCGATTTCAATTCGTGTTAGCTGTGATCATTTGTGAGTGCTGTTAGTGCTGTTAGTCATCATCAACAAGAACAGAAAGAAATATTAAGCGAGTTTATTTATTGTTTGTATTCAATCCTCTATAATCAAGTTACAATTTTTTAGTTTGTTTTGAAGTATATGAGAATACACTTCTACCCCTATTTTCTGATTTATATGTTTCTGTACGATTCAGGCACAGAGACTATGATAGAGACAGAGAAGGGCGTCACAGACATCGATCTAGTTCTCAGTCTCAGTTGAAGGGTCAATCTGAACGCAGATCAAGATCCCGATCTCGTTCGCGCTCTCATTCAAAGAGGTTAAAACTATGAAACATTCTACTTAATTTTTTAAACTTGATATGCTTGTACATGTATGTGACTTTGAATGATTTTGTGTAATTCACACATAGAAGAATTATGCTTACATTAGGGTGGTTTGGACTCGGACAATTATTGCAGATGCAACATGAGACACTAAAATTGTTGTTGTGAATCTGTGCTACTGTGGATACTAGTTAGATCATTCTAATTCTAATATTATGGTGTTTGAGTTTTTTCATTCTTTTAATGGTTTTGCATGATCTACCTTCCTATACTTTGGTTATTCCAGTTTGTTAGTCTGTAAATCAATTAGAGGTTTACTTGAATTAGAGTGGAGATTTTCAACTACTGTATTAAGTATTATGTGGAGCCATACTAGAGGCTCGGGAAACGGAGAGTAGATTCATACAAACGAGATATCTAGCAACGAGAAGAAGGAAAAGGATTGAGTAGAGGAACCCCCGAGCATTTGTTGATCTCATATGTGTCCATATCAATGAAAGGGGTGATTCATTATTTCGATGAAACATTTCTTCAGATTGAAGAAGATTCTGTAAACACTTAGTGCATGTTTGTTTCACCGAAACTGGACTTTAGATTTAAGTGGACTTTGGGTTGAAGTGGAGTTCGGTGAAAACTATTTCTTCCCACTGTTTGTTTTGTAGTTATGGAAGTGAGGTTTCATTTATTCGTTTGTTTGGTAGGAAATATATAATATAAAACTAAAATTTATGTATAAATAATAAATATTTTAATAAATAAAAATAATATAATTAAAATTTAATTTAAAATAACTAAATTATTTTTTTATACATAAAGTATAGTAATACAACAATAAAATTATAAAATAAAAAATATTAATACTTAATTAATCAATTTTTATCATATTTTAATTGTACAAAAATAAAAAAATATTAAAACTTAATCAATTTTTATCATATTTTAAATATGTCAACTGAATAAAGGAATAATTAGTAATATAATTAAATATAACTATCTTTACCTAGTATATTATTTTATTATTTTTTTCTTCACCTCTCTTCACCGTTATTGACTTCGGCCCACGATAGGCCTAAGTCAATTATGCTGTTTGAGGTTAACTCGAGTTTTGACCGTAACTTTTTTATGGTGAACCAAACAACGGAAGTGATCGCTTTAGGCAAAAACGACTTCCTTCCTCTCCACTTCCACCCCATTTCCACCAAAACAAACATGCCCTTACTCGAACTACTACCGTATTAAGTAATAGTGGAGCCATTCTTATACTCAAAAAGGAAAAAAAATCTATTAGCTTGTTAACCATTGGTATGATTAGGTGGTTTTGGTTGGCATTACAGTTGTTTTGTCTTTCTTGTTTTGTTTATTCTTATATGTGACTGTTCAGATACTTGAAATGAGGGGTTATTAAATAAGCGGCATTGTGGATTGCTCTGTAAATGAATGAGGTTACTTAGTAGCAAATACTCACTGATTGGTATTGTTTACGAAAAAGTTTGAGGCTTTGTAAGTTTCTGGAAATCAAAGCCTCGCTTCCCTAAGTATAATTATTTTCACACAATTTTTTTGTTCCTTTGTTAAAATAATTGGTAATCGACTTCATATACTCTTTGTTACTAAACTTGTTATGCTACACTTGAATGTTTGTGGAAGTGATTAAGTTGGCAGAGAACTTGCTGTATTGATGGCAATGCTGATGGCGCTTTTGTATATGAGTGGTTTCTTAGAAGTTAGTACAGTGATCAATGTGAATCAACAAGCATTCTATTGTCTCTGGCAAACAAATTTTCTCTACCCTAAAAGACTTGGACTAACCACAAATAGGAAAAGAATAGAAGTGATCTCACAATGTTTTATTAATATGCTTGCTCTTTGCTTATCAATTCCATCCTGAAGTTCTCTATCATTTCGTTGAATATCAGTTTGTATTGTGGACTGATTCTAATCATCTATTCTAAATCAGCAAGCGAATCAGTGGATTTGACTTGGCACCTCCTGTGACTGCTCTCATGCCTGCTGTGACGGCCACAGGTATTATTACTTTTGCATTCTAAGTTTCTACTTTTCTGTTTTGCAGTATTTTCGTTATCCATCTAAACTGATGGAATTATGTCAAAATGCTCGATGTGGCTTGGGTAAGCTTTTTTTTTTTTTTTCTAGCTTAACCTAAATTAGAATTAAATCTGCCCTATTTGGACGATTTGTATTTTTATTTTTTCTATAACTGATGTAATTCCGAAACTGAGCAAACTTTTGGTTGTTTTCTTGTCTTTGGTGGTTGTTTGTTTGTTTTGTATATATGTTGTTGTAAGAAGGCAATGTCGGGCCACTTGTCCCACTATGCTGCCAATGGGCGTGAGCCGACTACTGTAGCTTTTATGTACAAGGAGGAATCAATGCATCGGTTTGATATCTTGTTCGTCTTCAACCAATAATTATTTCCTTTTTGGTAGTCATACAGTTATCACAATTACTCTGTACTTGAAATTGATTTTCTTCCTAAATTTTTGATCACTTCTAATCCAGATGCCCCCTCCGTCCATATATTACATATATAAGATAATAACATTTAGAGGTTCGAAAATTGTGTTGGTTATAAAATATTGTTGGTCCTTAACTTTTAGATTATGTAAGACGTCTTGCTTTGACTGTTTCTATTTAATTTTGTCTGCTTATGCAGCTCATCTAACTGGAGGCACTGCTGCACTTCCTGGAGTGTTTCCAAACATTTTCCCGTTGGCAGCCGGGCAGGTACATGTTTGTTCAAACTTTTAAGTTATGTGATATTATCTTGAACTTCTGTGCTGGTCATTACGATTCTCTGATCTTTTTATAATCTCTACAATTGTTATGACAGCTTCCTACTCTACCTGTCATGCCGGTGCAAGCTATGACTCAACAGGTATAATCGCCTGCTCAAAAAGTTAGAAAGTTTTGCATGTATGCCATGCAAAATTATTTATTTGCATAATTTTTCTGGCAGTATGTGAAATATTCACATATTGCTGTTAATAAACTTAATTTCTTATATATATATATATCTCCTTGCACTTACAAAATTGACTCTCTCCAAATCTTTTTTTGTAGTCGAAAACATGCTTCCACATTGAATTTCGTGCTGACACAATAAATTAAGATTATTTTTGTTGGAAACTGCACTTTTGAGAGGTCAATAAGAAGGTTCAGATTTTTTGGGGAATATATATGTAAATATGTGATCTTGTTGGAATGTAATATATGTATGAGCTACTTCATATTATCACTATTGATGGCACATGTGACCAAAATCCAGGCAACTAGACATGCTCGACGTGTATATGTTGGTGGCCTACCTCCTACTGCTAATGAACAGGTTTGTACTGCATATTTCATTTATTATTTTAATTGCTATTCACATGTCTTTTGTAATTATTTACTTCTTTAATTCTTGATATTAGTTTTCCCAGATAGATGCCTTTTTAATTGTGTAATTGTGTAATTGATGGTATGTGGAAAGATCTTCTTAGTTCATGTTTGCTGCTCAATGATGCTGATCATCTTGAAGCAAACTGTTTTCAGTTTGTAGTTTTTTATTTTTTGGGCTGCATAATGTTGTTGGCCTGTTGGAAGTTTGTCTGGCATAACGACTATGTATATATGAATACTCATATTCAATTTAGAGGTCATAAGTTGTTGAGTTAAATACATATATCAGGAAAGCATTTTACTTGAATTTAGGTCAAGGCCTTTACATCTTCTCTATTCTATGTTTTAAGGCGCAATAACTTCAATAGGATATCTGTCACACAAATTATTCGTAGTCCCTCTCTGCCTATCCATGACCTTTTCCATATATCTGTAAGCTTATTTCCAATGTTATTCTTTGGCTGGTACCGTCACACATTTTTCATAGTAGCCCCTATCCATCTATCTATGACCTTTTCCGTTTATCTGCAAACTTATTTCCAATGTTGTTCTTTGGTTGGTACCGAACATTTCTCCTTTTCTTCACTATCATTTTACATTCTTTTCTAAAGCTGGCAGCTTTGATAATGTTCTAAACTTTTAATTTGGAACACGTCAATATGATCTGATCCAGAATTTATTGTTTCTTTTTTTTTTTTGTCAAAATTCATAACTATTAACTTTTGAATCATGATTGAAATTAGATTAGCTTTTCTTGCTTTCTTTTGCTTTTCTCATCGTAATTTTTTATTTTATTTTCCTTTTCTTTTCCATCTGTCCTTTGATGAATATTATGTTAACTTGTTTGTTTGAGCTGATGTATTTGTCAAACTTGTCTGCAGTCGGTTGCAACATTTTTTAGCCAAGTGATGTCTGCTATTGGAGGAAACACTGCTGGTCCAGGTTAGTGTTTGATTAACTGCTTCCACACTTGGCACATTCTCTGCGTAAAAAAATTCTTTTTTGAAAATGACTAATCTTTTTCTAATCTTTATATTTTTTAGGTGATGCTGTCGTTAATGTCTACATAAATCATGAAAAGAAGTTTGCTTTTGTGGAGATGAGATCTGTCGAGGAAGCAAGCAACGCAATGGCCTTGGATGGCATCATTTTTGAGGTCTGTGAGCTTTAAAATTCTCTTATTGAAGTGCATTTAGATTGTCTTTAAGAGTAGAAATAATTCCATATGTATCCTTGTAAAATCCTGTATATACATAGTAGCCATTTAAAATCTGAATTATTTTCATGCCCTTCAAAAAACCTTTCATGTACGAGAATACTCTCTTTAAAAAATTTGTTCTATTAAGGACCTACTTCTCCAATGAATTGGTTTACTTCCCAACAAGGATCGCCGTGCCATTGGCATGGCACCTGCTGTTGTCCCAGCGGCACACCAGTGTTGGCACGTCCTCCGTGCCAATGGCATCCATCAGCAGGCTTTGGCATGGATTTTTTAAATTAGATTTTCATGAATAATTAGTTTTTTAGAGTGTTTTCATATATCTAAAGGCTATAAAAATGGTTTATATATCTCACACAATTAAGTAAAAGGGATAAAAATATAGTCATAATCGCCTTAATTACTAAAGGAAAAGAATTTTGTATATATTATGAAAGTATATGTATGCTACCAAAACCAAAGTCATAATTGGATAAAAATTTATTGGGAAACACTACCATGAATAAAACCACTAGATCTAAAATGATAAAGAAATTGGAGAGAATCTTTTTATTTGCATTTTCCCTCTAAAAGTTGGTCTTATAATGCAATGGAACTTACTAATTGCTCCAAATGATAGTAGATCTACAAGATCTACATATTTTCGAGTATGAAAAAACTTTTGTAAAAGTTTTACCTCAAAAAAAACTCAAAAAGATTCCAAAAATGAAAAAAAAATCCATTTTGTCGATAGTGCCGTCACTACCTCATGCCGTGAGCTGGCATGACCCCGTGCCATAGGCTGGCATTGCACGGCCTCGGCATAGTATGGCACAGGTGACATTGGGCGGCACGGGCAATCCGCAATCCTTGCTTTCCAATTTGAGGGTATTTTTATGTGAAGCTACACTTTCGTGTGGTAAATATTCAGATTTTAAGGGTTGTGGGTTCATATGTATAGTCCCCTAATTGTAAAGGGCTTGCAAGATTATGCTTCTGCTAATCCCTAAAAACTCATTAATTTATTTTCTTAGGGGACGCAAGTGAAGGTACGAAGGCCCAGTGACTATAATCCTTCTCTCGCTGCTGCACTGGGCCCAAGCCAGCCTAATCCAAACCTCAATCTTGGTGCAGTTGGGCTCACGCCGGGCTCTGCCGGTGGTTTAGAAGGCCCAGACCGAATCTTTGTTGGTGGGCTTCCTTATTACTTTACGGAGGCCCAAGTGAGGGAGTTGCTTGAGTCTTTCGGGCCTCTCCGTGGATTTGATCTTGTCAAAGATAGGGAGACCGGGAACTCAAAAGGCTATGCCTTTTGCGTGTACCAGGACCTTTCTGTCACAGATATCGCATGTGCTGCTCTTAATGGCATAAAAATGGGAGATAAAACCCTAACGGTTAGGCGAGCTAACCAAGGAGCGGCACAGCCTAGGCCGGAGCATGAGAGTGTACTATTGCAGGCACAGCAGCAAGTAGCATTGCAGGTAAAGTTTTAAAGTGATTATAGTCAACATGAAAGTTCAGAATGAATTTCAGTCTATTAAGTTCTGCAAGATAATAGAAATTATGTTATTTTGTGGAGCTTTCTGTTATTGATTTGATGACATATTCGATTTTTGGTTACTATTTGGGTTAACTTTAAAGCATGAATTGATTTGTAAGCTTATTGTTATTCAAAAAGCAGTGCTTTGCTTTTAGTCATGCTTAACGCTGAGAAAGTTTGAGGGTAAAAGGAACTAAAGACTGGTTTTGACGGCCATGTTTTAATTGATGGAAAATGTATCAGCCCTTCCTTTTGTTCCAGTGGGATAATAGTGAGTAGAGCATCACACTGTTTGAGCTTTTAGGAATGAGCGACTTTGATGTTGCCGTGGTATATTTTTTGTCAAATGTCTACTTGATTCATAATTTCCTTATTAGAAGCCTTCTCATTTGTATATCTGCCTTTTTAAAAGGAAGGGTATAATTCTTAATTCGTGCAGGGTTATGTCATATTAGGACACTATTATAATTGTCTTCTCATATGCCACTATTTTTCGTGAAGGAGTTCAGGGACTAAATTTTGGGGCATTGTCCTTACCAAGTTGTTAATTATTGCAATTACTGGGTCTTGCAGATGACAATTTTCAAGCTATGATAAATTTTCTGTTTGGGTATGAGAATCAATTTCATTCCAATCATCCTGTTATACAGCTTATTTTAGATGGTTACTTAGAAATGTTTTTTATGCCTAATATGGAATTTGGTTGCATAACTCCGACTGTCATTTTACCTGATTAAGTCCTACAACCTTTTTTTTTTTTGCTTTTACTTTTTGCTCTGATAACTATTATATTGCTTATTTGTTATAGGGGACATCTAGAACTAAGAGAGTAATCATTTGGGAATTTTGTTTCTTTTTTCTATGTATACTTTTTTCTTACATATTTATTGCATATTTACCATATACATATATAAAATTGAGCTAGAATACTATCGATAGCAAACCGGCACTTTTGCCACCCATTTGTTTTCGATGATGCAGCCTCCAAATTGATGATCGGCACCGTTGAACATGATCTATAACATTTGAAGTATTTAGAAATCAAATTTCATACATTTTCGATATTGTTCGCTTATCTATCGAGTGGACACAAAAATGAACGGTTGAAAATGAATATTCTTAAAAAATGATGATAGGAGTCTTGTAATCAAGATCAAGAGTATAGATCTTGTTTTAAATAGTTTAAAGAATTTTCTAACAAAAATTCAATTGATTTGGATATCTTTACGCCGTTAAACGAGAAAACGCATCATATCGACCATTAAAATCACAAATTTTGAAACCCTTTGATCATTAGGCAAATGATATCGAAAAGATTTGAAATTTAATTTCTAAATACTTCAAGTGGTATAGATCATGTTCAACGGTGCTGATCGTCGATTTGGAGGCTCCATTATCGAAAACAAATGGGTGGCAAAAGTGCCGGTTTGCTATCGATAGCATTCTAGCTCAACTCTACATATATATATTTTTTATCACTCGTCTTTTGCAAAATATTGGATTTCCCATCTTTTTGAGATGACTTTCTCTTGCAATCTAAAGTGATGAGTCTATTTTTGTACAGAGGCTTGTGTACCAGGCAGGGGCTCTTCCTACAAAAATAGTATGCTTAACCCAAGTAGTTAGTGCTGATGAATTGCTGGATGATGAGGAATATGAGGACATAGTGGAAGACATGAGAGGAGAAGGGGGAAAATATGGTAAGAATTTGACTTCCATTTTTTCCGTTTTTAATGAGGGTTGCCGTGCCAGTTCACAGCTGTCACGTGCTGCTTGTGCTGATAAGCTTGCTAACATGGCGACACGCTCCATGCCGTCAAGGCGGCATGCCTCGTGCTGTTATATTAGCACTCCCTGTGCCAACGTGCGTGCTAATGGAACGGCAATCCTTGCATTTTAAGTATTTCCTTAAAGTCTATTGCATTGCCGTCGTACAGTTTGAGATCTAAAAGTTCTATCATCTTCTTTTTGTTTGTTTTGCTTGTTTTACAGCCTTTTGTATTCCGACAAAATACCATAACCAAATCAGGCCTAACCCACTGAAGATGATGCGATCTCTTTCACTCTTGTAATCTCATGTAATCATTTCTTTCCATTTCTTTTCTAACGGCCAAAGCTTGTTTAAATTTGCAGGTAACTTGGTGAATGTCGTGATACCTCGCCCCAGTCCAAATGGTGAGCCAGTTCCGGGAGTTGGAAAGGTCAGTATATGATTATTAGGAGAATTGCCTCTATATCCTTGCAAGTTAGCGAGCTTGCGGATTTGTGACTCAAAAATTTCGGTTATCAAATATTTTCCTCTAATGTTTAAAAATTAAAAATTTATCCCTCTCCATTATTTGACTTGTTGAACTTGACCCTTTCCTGTTAAATGTAATATTTATTTTTTTAAGTACTTCCGCGATTTTCCTTTTCTAATATCTCTATTTTATCTTTCATGACATTCAACATGAATCCTAATAGTGACCTTAACGAAATTCTAGGAAAGCAAATTTTTTTGAGAGCGTAACGTCATAATGATCCTAATGGTGAAAATTTAAGCAGTGAACTGATGGCAGTCAATTGGAAGGGACAAACCTGCAACACTTTGGAACTTAGAGGGATTTAGTCGAGATTAGAATTTCCCTGGGTCCAGTTTGCAATTCCCAAAATTTGCAGGGGTTTGTATGCATTTGGTATTCTTCTCTGTGAATGTCATATTACCTTGGCAACCGTCACAAGTAGTTCTATCTTTTGATCCTATCTATGCGCATGCCTATGTCCCCATGTAGACGTGCGCTTTGCGTTCTTTCTTGCAGGGAGTACCTTTCATTTAACTCTGATATAGTAATCATAGGAAGCATTTGGTATCAAACTGGAAAAACAAAGAGGATCCTGTGAGAAGCCTAGTTGATAACGAAATACTATTTCTTTTCCCTTCTTTTTTTTTTTTTTTTTTCCTGGGATATATACACTAGGAAGTGAAATTTTGGTAGGGTATATACTAAAATTTTCTATTTTTATTTATGTTGGGAATTAAGTATTCCTAGGGAGTCTTATTAGTATATATATGAAAATGCGGAGAATTCCTACTTTGAATAGCTAGTTTTTTAGTATATAATGCATGTGTAACTATTTCCTTCTCATTAAAATCCATGAGACTTGGAGGCAATCCCGACAATTTCCTCCATTTCTTGATTTTTAAACCCCCTCAATTTTGGATACCCTTTTCCTGTCAGGTAATTTTGGAGTATGCAGATACTGAAGGATCGACCAAAGCTAGGCAAGGGCTGCACGGGCGGAAATTCGGTGGGAATACAGTCAGCGCCGTCTTTTATCCGGAGAGCAAGTTTGCGCAGGGCGATTATGACGGCTGAAAGCCGAAGTGTTTTACCGTGCTTTCGTGTCGGATATGTCTGCTATGTGTTCTGACCAGTACCGAACATTGTTAGACATCACTTATATAAATGTGGTGAGTAGCTGTCCTGGAATGTGAAAGAATGCCTCTTAAGATTAGTATTTTGGGATGCGTCTTATTCCCAAGTAAATCTAATATTACCAACTGTATTACGTAGTGCGTTTAGCCAAACACCGTCATATTTTTTTATTCCTATTGGATTACTAGGAATCTTGAAAGGATAGCTCGAACCAAACTTATCCTTAAGGATTTTTAATGGTGAATGCTCAGTTAGGGACGAATGGGAGGGGCATCATCTTGCTATGTTTTTCAGTTGCAGCGAGGATATAAACTATGGTGCTTATTCGGGTATGAGTTTTCTAGATTTTGGTGATGTTGATCGAGTTTGGTCTTGTTGATAATAGGTTTGTTTTTTTACAAGTATATCGTATACTCGCAGTCATTTGCGGGGTTAACTTGATTAGGGAGTGAATGGTTTCCTATCTACGCCCAGTACCGGGGTTTGGCGTTTGGTACTAGAATGGGCTAATTGTTTAGGTGCTGTTGTTTAGCTGCGTTTTAACATGGTTGGTGTCGCAACTGTTTACTAAAAGTAAATCCTATAGTTTTTCTTTGGTTTACCGGCTATGATTCGACCTGCCTATAGGTTTAAAATATAGTTGAAATTGCGGCAGCTCAAGAGTGCAGTTCTGCATTACGGTAAAATCTTATCTATACAAGGGAAGAAAAACAAAGAGAAGAAGAAAATGCAGCAGGCAGAAAGTGTAATTTGTTAAAGGGGTTAATAATCGGGGTTAATCTTCTTTCCTATCAATTCATATGTGAACTTCTATCTTTGGAGTTAAAAAGGAGTCTTTATTTCAGGTGCAACTTTTTAACATATTCAAAATGATGATATTTAAATTGCTGCAGTCATATCTAGTTGCATTGCATTTATCACTATTGTAAAGTCTTGATAGTGATTATATTTTGGGATAAATAAATAAATTTCATTTACGAATCAATTTATTATGAAAATGTCGATTGAAACACTATATATATATGAGCTTTTTTTGCATTTAACCGGCCCTTAAAATATTTTTTGCGAATAATTTTTGCAAATTTACATTTTCAAGAACGGCACTTTTCTTGCCACATCGGCGTCATCCTGGAAAGACAAATTGAGCACAGTAATTTTATTTTTCGTGCTTTATTCTTTTTTTTAACTTAGTCAGCTTGTTGTTAAGGCAAAACGAATATGATAATTTATGGGCGGCGGTTAAGGCTAATAGAACATGATAATCCGATAAATAAATAAATTATCATGCTCAATTTGAAATTCTTAACATATCACCTGGCAAGAAATAAGATATTCATACGAATAATATAAAATAGAAAAAGTGATTGGAGAAAAAAAAAGAGAAGCTAAATGCTAAAAGCCCCTAAATATACTATGCCATTGTAGATATGCAAACGATGCATCAGACAAAAAAAAAAAAGAAAATGTTTAGTAGTTCAAAAAATGCTAATTTTGATGAGACAGAGTGTGCTGCATATTAAAAACTGACCTTTTGTCTTCTTGTTTTCGGAGTTTGCCTGCATAAACTTCTACCCCAACCAAGGGGTTGTTTTGTAAATAAAACAAAACAAGAAACTCTCACTTTCTTAACATAATTAGAATTCACCTCAGAATTTTCAATAAAATAAACAGATTCTAAATCTCTTTCTTTTCTTCTAACTACTTTTACCGCCCAATAATCGCGACCAAGTAAACTTAATAGTTGGCATGCAAAATTTCAAAATTTAAAAACTGGCTGCTTTATATATTTTTTTGCCAAATTTCTTTATTTATTTATTTTTTAAAAAATAGCACATACTTTTCGCCAAATTAAAAAAAAAAATCAAGAATAAAAGAATCAAAATGCATTATTAGTCGTTTTCTGATCAGGTACCGTTTGGTTCGGATATAAGCAAGAACTATTACGAGAATATGCTAAGTATGGATAAGAAAAATAGCATTTGGATGAAAATTGGATTATGCCCGGAGATAAGAAAAATATTAGATAGTTTTATATAAAAAATGAAGGTGTTGGTGGGAATAACCGAGAACTACTATTCTTGAGTAAAAAATTAACGTTTAGGTATAAAAAGAGGGATAAGGGCCTATTCCTATCCCTATCCTAGAGTACAGGCGTACATCAAATTCCGAATCCGGGGGATTAATTGCAACCCGAACAAGCTGGGCCAGTTCATAGCTGACGTGGCGCATCGGTCCACGGAAAATTTATGATTCCGCGCTAGCTGACGTGGCGTATCTCGCCCTCCTCCTCCTCCGCCCCGTCGCTTTCAAACACAGTACATCAAGATTCAAGGGGAGGCATCCCCGCCATAAGAACACACTTGTGGTCGACAACAACAATGGCTGTCACTTCTCTCTCTTCGCTCCATCCACAACCCTACTCTCCCCCGGTCCCGCCCCCCAAACTCCCCCGTCCTCTTCCCCTTCCCCCATCATCCCCCTCCCATTTCCACGAATTCGGCCTCCGATCCCGCCATGGCGAAGCTCTCGGGGTACGGCCACCGCGACTCCTACGGGGCCCCCCCGGAGGCGCCGGGCCGGGGCCCCGACGTCGACTTCGGCGACGTCTTCGGCGGGCCCCGCGGCGGCGCTCCTCGGCGGTGTACGACAGGGCGCTCCGGAGCCGCGCGGACTCGCTGGATTCGTGGGCGAGGGTTAGGGTTCGGGGGGTCGTGGCGGAGGGGGAGGAGGATCAGGAGGAGGAGCGGCTAGGGTTAGGGTTAGGGTTAGGGTTAGGGTTTCGGGGATCGGAGGGTGCGGGGGAGAAGCCCGTGTTCGGGGATGTGAGCAGCCTCGCGAGGAGGCGGCATCTGGGGAGGATTTCTTCAGCGACATATTCCCCGGGAGCGAGTCGTCGGGTTGCTCCACGCCGAAGAGGTTCGATCGGGACGTGTTCTCGTCGTCGCCCGGTTCCCGGGTCCTCAGCCCTAACCGGCCCATGCTTAACCGGTATGAGCCGCCGCCTGTGGGCGGCTCATCTCTTCCCGCGCAGATCAGGTCTTCTTTTCTCTCTTATTCCTTACCTGCTCTGATGTCTTTTGATTTTAGGGCCTATTTGGTCCCTTACTTGATTTGCTAAGCTATCTGCTTCTGCTTACAGCGACAGTCATTCGTGATAAATTGCCTGCAGCAACCTACGGAACTTACTTAAACTATGGACAATTCTGAATCGACTATCCAACCTTTTAAAATTTCGGTTTTACTACTCAACCTTTCAATTTTTCTGATTTGTATTTTGACTTCGAAATTTAAGTTAATTGTTTACTTTAATGAATTTATAGTTGCGAGAGTTGTACGAAATATATACTAATTAAACCTGTAAATATGAACGATGCATTCAAAATTTGAAGTCAAAGTGCCGTTGACCGACTCAAATCCAACAAATTGAAAGATTGAATAGTACGATCAATATTTCGAAGGATTGAGTAGCTGGTTCAAAATGATCTATAATTCAAGTAACTTCTCTACATTTTTACCTCAATTTTTTAACAAGTAGAAAAATCTGATGCTTTTGCTATGTAGAGAAGGAGAATGAGATTTTTAAGATCCATTATTAAAAGGTCCAATTTGGTTTTGCTGAAGGTGTTTATCCTAATAGCATCACTCAACAACACTTTCCACTATGGCAAAGCTAAACAGGCCTTGGATGCGCTTATGTGGGAGTACTTTTTGATTGAGTTATGAGATAGAGTTGCTCATAACAGCTCTCTAAATAAAATGCTACCATAACTTTCCACCTGTAGCTAGGAGTAGAAACTTGCGGATGGAGCTAAGTTTGCTTTTGGCGGTGGAAGCTTATTTCTGCTTCCTGACACAACAGGAGTGCTATATTTTTGTTGTTTGCCGAATACCTCACTTCTTCTCCAAAGAAGAAAAGCTTCTTGTAAAACCAGGCTAAACATGCATTAAATCATACTGTGGGAAATTTGAGTGTGCTAGACATGATGTGTGCATTCTGCACTTAGCACTTGCAAGTTATAACTAGTGGGTCAAACTAGATTCAAGATGTTCAACATGTCTGATCTTGTGTTCGGTCCTTATAGTAAGACCTCTTGCCAACAATAAATTAGTCCTGGTATAATAGAGTGGGCAAATTAAATTGCAACACATATGGGTTTGGATGGTGAGCAATAGCTTTATGGGTACCATCTCCTAACTTGAGATCGTCAAATCCACCATCCATTACCGCTTTGAGCTTTGGGTGCTAGGCGGTGAATTTGACAATCGCACATTGGGTGTGGTCCCAATAAGATCTAAGTAAAAGAGCACCTTATTTAAAGGTACGTGGTGCATTTTGGCTGGCATTTATCACAGAAGATGCTGTATAATGGCTCTAGCTGATAGGTCCCATTTGCCTTGCCGCCATCTGTTAGCCGGGAACTAGTAAAAGCTTACTTACCTGTATTCAGACCCAAAGTTGTCCACTACACGAACTTAAAAACTTATTTAAATAGGTTACTTGCTATCATTGTTTCTAGATTGCCAGGATTAGGGATATCAATGGTTACAGATATCTGAACTCGAATCCGAATGGAGCAGGTTTACCCGATGCTAAACAGATACGAGTTTTGGATATGGATATTACAAACGAAAATTTGACGGATACGGGTATGGATTTTCCTTTACCCAACTAGACCCAAATCCGAATCTGACTCGAACCCAAATAGATTTTACATTATTATGTAATATATATGAATGTTTGCTATTATATTTGGAATTTGTATTTTGAAAATTTATATTTTAATATAATATGTTTTGAAACATGGTAAAGATGAATGATTGTTTCGGATTCGGCTTTCGGATTTTTGGTTGGGTTCAATTTTGGATATGGAGTTTCAAAATCCATCGGGTTCGGGTGCGAATTCGGGTTTTGTGTTTGATTCTCAGGTTCGTGTTCAGGTTTTTGAAAATCTGCCCCAACTCCGACCCTTTGACATCCCTAGCCAGGATGTATTTTAGTAAATATTCATGCTACTTTCAGGTACATTTGTTACTTGAACATCTACATGTCATCATGTGTTACCATCATACCGTGTCACTTGGTTCAAGAGAGCATATATATTGAATCTATAAAGTAGTCAGAATTCAGAAGTATAATGAAGATAGAATCACTTAATAGGTTAATATAGGGGGTGTTTGGCCTAGCTTTTAAAAAGCGCTTTTGGGCTGAAAAGTGATTTTCAGTCCAATAGAACGTTTGGCAACCTCTTTTTTAAAATCGATTCTCGAGAATCGGAAAAGCGATTTTGAAGGAAGGAAAAAAACTTCTTGAAATACGATTACGATTTTGGATTTAAACTTCATAATTTTATTTTAATTTTTATTTTAATATTTAAATTTAAATTTAATTTTAAATTTTAATTTTTAGTTTAATTTTTTAAATTTTAAATATTAAATTTTGGAAAATAGATTTCAAACTTTAAATTTCAAATTTTAATTTTAAAATTTAAAATTTAAAATTTTAGATTTTAAATTTCAAATTTCAAATTTTAGATTTCAAATTTCAAATTTCAAATTTCAAATTTCAAATTTTAGATTTCAAATTTTATATTTCAAATTTCAAATTTTAGATTTCAAGTTTCAAAATTCAAATTTTAAATTTCAAAATTCAAAATTCAAAATAAAAATTCCAAATTTTCAATTTTCAATTTTCAATTTTCAAAATTCAATTTCAAAATTCAAATTTCAAATTTCAAATTTCAAATTTTCAAAATTCAAAATTCAAATTTCAAATTTCAAATTTCAAAAATCAAAATTTAAATTTAAATTTTCACTTTCAATTTCAAATTTGACATTTTAGATTTTAAAATTTAAATGCAAAAATATAAAATTTAAATTTGTTACAATTTGAATTTTAAAAATTTTAATTTTAATTCAAATTTAAATTTGGATTTTAAATTATTTTAAAATAAAATTTAATAAAAATATTAATTTATACTAATTTAAAAAAAAATTTGACAAACAGCTTTTCAAAATCACTTTTATCTAAATTCTGCCAAACGCTCTACAGCTTTTAACCAAAATCACTTTTCCAAACCAAAATCACTTTTTCAGAAAGCACTTCTTCAGAAGCTAGGCCAAACAGGCCCATAATCCCAAAGGCCCCACCTTAGCATTCGTCTCGATCTCTAATTATTTGACAAGCAAGAGGCTTAACTGCCTCTATATATGACAGTGGCCAAGGATTTGTTGTTGCCTAAGCCTCTCATTACTTCTATGTTTTTTGTGTGTGTCTGTGTGTGTAAATTTCAGATTGTGATTAACCTCAAGAAGAACGAAGAATACCAGGGCATCTAAGCGTGCCCTTAGTGAAGTTGTATCTATTTGAAGTCATATATAGATAGGATTTTGTACATGTTTTTATTCGCTTTATTGGAAGTACAATGATAATTATTATAAGTACATTAAGCTGCCCAGCCTTATTTTTAACCATCTCTCATACCTTCCATTATTGCAACACATAATCTGGTGTTCTATATTGAAATAACCACAGACCGGTGAGATGTCAATTACATATCAAAAAGAACTGGACTTATCTTGCAATTGTATATTTGTATCTAGGTTTTTTTTTTTCTTTTTTCGTCCCTTCTGCCATGTAGCTTGTTTCTTTCCTACTACAAACTTTAACGAGTATATATTTCCCAGCCTTTCTATGAAGTTGGCGAAGGGCATAGACAACCCAACATTCGGTTCTCCTGCTCCACGCTTTCCATATAAAAATGAGGATGCTGCCTCTGATACATATAGTTTTCCATCCTCACCGAATCCTTCGATATCAAGTTTTCAAGCCCGAGCAATTCCCTTATCACGGCTCTGTTCTCATAGCGGAGATACATCCGACCCTATTAATGCCACTAGTCTCCTGGAAAGCCGATCTCAATGGAACTCTAGTAGTTTAGAGAGTTATGTGACGAATGGTCAGTTCCATTTCTCTATATACAAATGGGCTGGCAAAGGAGTCTCACTAACGTTGCCTTGTGCTCCAAAAGAAAGAAGTGGGAACGTAAGTGGACTACGGGGATTCCCTGAAGTTGTCATACAAGGTATTGACCTACTTGCTAATGATGAAATTTCGATTGTCACGGGAGCATCAAAAAGCCAAATGGAGGCTGCAGATTACAAGCTGGGAAATGATCACTCCATGGAGAGAGAAGATGTAGATCCTAAAATTTTTAAAGATGTTCTACCTGCTGAGTCTAGGAGGAAGAGCCTGCAAAGTTATATAAATGAAGAATCAGGTATTTGGGCTTAGTCATTTTTGTGGTTAAATAGCACCACTGGTCCCCAACATTTTTTGGAGATATTAATCCGATCCCCGACTTTTCAATTGTTAAGAGTTGGATACCTAAACTTCTGTATTCTGTTGCAAATTTACCATTTTCATAAAATTCCTTGGTTAAATTCACCAGAAATGTCTACGTAATTGTCATACGAGAATTCTGAAAGTCACACTTCTGGCTGTTAGATTTTGGTTGCCAATTAAAAGGTGTGGGATCAAACTGAAACCAAGCTAAAAGGTTGAGGAAACCTTGTGCAGTTTAACATTTTACCTCCTGCTTTCTTTAAAAAACATACTATATTTGATAATAAAAACAAACATCTCTTCCAATGCCCAACAAAACAAAGACCAAATTAAAATATTTTCATGGCCTTTTCAAGGATTGTGTCGACAAACTAAGTAAAACATCAACTGGTTCCAAAAATTGTACTGCAAATGCCTTTCTAACTTCTCAGCTCTTACATCTTTATACATCCTTTTGACAATAGGAAGTGAATCCACGAGCAGCCAAGTTTTAGATCCAGAAGGCTTCTCTGCAGGAGGAACCATTAAAGATGATTCTAAAACATCGCAAGAAGCTTCCAAACAAGATGCTAGTGTTGAAGGACCTAACCTTGGCACACAAGATGCTAGTGTTGAAGTTACTAAGCCTGGTACACAAGATTCTGAAGCTTTTTTAGATGATAAGATGGTTAGTGACAAGGTGAAGGGAAAAGTCAAAGAGTTCATTAAAATTTTCAACTACGAAGGTTCACCAAAGCGCAAGGGTTCATTTGAAACTCAAGATCACAGGTCAAGAGGAAACGCTAAAAGCAAAAGCAGAGCAAAAGCCAAAGTTAGCTCTTCTGTTAATGAGCCAAATGAAGCGAAAGTGACCCAGATAAACAATGAAGATGCATTCCGGGCTACCATTTCTTTGGTACATTAACTATAGCCTGCAAAGTTTACTAGAAGTACTATTATATTTCTACTTTATGATGTTACTGTGGTAGTTCTAATACTTTCTTGATTATTTCAGATGGAGGAAGTACTGGAGAAGATGGAGGAGCAGGTCTCTAATTTCAATTCTGATATTCACATGATCAATGACTCCTCTTCGGAAAGGAATGAAACATTTAAGGCTTGTGCTGGTTAGTTATTCCAATTTTCTACATAGTGTAATATTTACTATATTTTCAGCTTGCTAATATATTGTTAAGTTTTGACTTCTTTAAGTTGCCTAGAAATTGAATAGATAAATATGGGACATCCTACTTATGTTTATCTTTGAGAAATGCTTGTTTTGTGAAACCTAATAAGATCAAATTCTGCTGATCATTTATTTATTTATTTATTTTTTATAAGAAAATTAGCAAATAATATATGTATATGTATGAAGAATAGTAGTGGCCAAAACTATTTACCTAAGACAGATTAATTTTGTTAGAATGAGTCTGAAATCTTATCGGTTGTGTGGTTTTTCTTCAGCTTCCACTGATGCTTATCAGTTTCATTTGATTTCTATAGAGAGCTAAGATGGATGCTTGTAGTTAAAATATCTTTCAATGTTATTTTTCATGTCATTTCAAATGCTCTGTCGGTTCCAAGCTTGGTTTCAACTTACAAATTTTTATTTGATTCGAATGAATCCGATTCAAGTGTAAAAGAATCCATGTCTTTGGTCAGGTCCTTTTGAGATCAGTGTTTTTTTTTTTATGTTTCCAAGAATAAAGATGTATGGGGTGTGGGGTGCCTTGATATTTATGCAATTAGACATATCTGTGAAAGAAAATAGAGGTACATTAAAATGCACAATAAGGCATTTTTAGCACAATAAAGCATCTTTATGAAACTATAGGAATAGGTTTGGGCATTTTTTGCGTCCGTCACATTCCTCTTTTTCCAGCAATATGTGGTCCATGACAGTTTTGATTCGTCTCCAAGAGAACAAAGACGTATGTATGCCATCTATTAAAAATTAGGTGCAGATACTGCTGCAACTTACAAACCTGTAAGGATTTTTGGACTTGTAATTACTGGGTATAAATTATTGTCAATGACTTACTAGTGTAACAGCGGACACAAAGGCAAAGATGAAATTGGTAGTGGCCTGTGCTTAATTCCATGGCTTTACACATTACCAAATTCCCATTTGATTGACCTTATTGTTGTGGTAAAATTGACCTCCTGGAGCTCCCGGTAATACGTTCTATCTCTTCTCAACTCCCATCTCTCAAGCAACTAAGCTTTGGCTTTGAAAGTAATTGAAAAAATAGATGGAAATTTATAGGAAGAAAGTAATTAACCAGCCTTCCATTAATTTCTCAAGAGCACTGTTACTGAGGAAACATTTTCTTTGTAATAAATTTTCAATGTTTTTATTCTTTCTGAACCATCATACTGGAAACGCTATTATATTCTTTATCTGTAAGAACATATTAGTTCTTGGATTAATTATTGCCTTAGTAAGAGGAACTCCTCTTACTATATTAGATGTGCTTGTGAAATTTCCATAAATAAAATTGTTGTTATTTTCTGACAGAGTCAACGTATGAAACCTTAGATTCTTCAGTAGGCTATACAGAGGAAACACAGTTTGAGGATATTGAAGGATGCCTGGTATGTCTATGTTTTGTAATTTGTGGTATTATGCATGATTTGAAATTGCTACTAGGAGTCGAGCATCAAAAGTTGTAGTTAAACTAAAGATAATGGACAGCTGAGTTACTAAGTGTAATCTTCTTTTTTCTACCCATATGCAAGTTTGTTGGCAAGCTAGTCTCATGGATCCCTCTCTACTCTTGCATGTGCTGTTACTTTGTTTCTATTTAGTTAGAACATAATAAGCAAATACATTAAGACCACAAGATGGGTGTTTCTGCATGCCAGTCATACTTTTACTTGACCAAGATACAAAGAAGGAAGTTTGCATATATAGTTCTATAGAGTCCGGCTGCTATGCTATCAATAGCACGAAGCACTCGGTGCTACCAAGTTTTCCACCGTTAGATCTACCCCTTTGATGATTTTCACCCGTTAGATCATACTATTCAACCAACCACCCACTTAACCCTAGGGGCCCCACATCATCCTAACCGCACATCTCTCAATCCAACGGTCAAAAACTTGGTAGCACCAATGACTTGGTGCTATTAATAGCATAGTAGCCTAGTTCTATATATATATATATATATATAGAATCCGGCTATAATGCTATCGATAGCACCAAGTACTTGGTGCTACCAAGTTTTTCACTGTTAGATCTATCCCTTTAACTATTTTTACCCGTTAGATCATACTATTCAACCAACCACCCACTCAACCGTAGGGGATCACTATCATTCTAACCGCACTTCTCTTCATTCAAGGGCCGAAACTTAGTAGCACTATTATCTTGGTGCTATTAATAGTATTCTAGCCTAGTTCCCTCTCTCTCTCTCTCTCTCTCTCTCTCTCTCTCTCTCTCTCTCTCTCTCTCTATATATATATATATATATATATATATATTAAAATGACATCCTTTATTTTATATGGGTAAACAGGTTGAACAATTATCTGAAGATCACAATGAACCTCAGCTTAAAGATGCATATCAAGATCAAATTAAAGTAAGAAGTGGCGCAATCCGTTTCAATATGCTATAGATAGCTCTAATTCTCACAATAGCTTATCTACTTATACTGCAGATCTCAGATGCTAAAATACGAGAATGGTCAAAAGGAAAAGAAGGGAATATCAGGTCCCTGCTATCAACTCTCCAATATGTAAGTATAGATTTCATAATTTGAACAGTACATGTGTGTCTGGGTTAAAGTTATTTTACTAATCCTCCTATTAACTTATTTCTTTTAGTGAGTTCTCTAAACTGAGTGAAGAGAAAAACAAATTCCCACAAACTGCTTGAGCAAAGCATTGCTTTTATTTTATTATTATTATTACTTTTATCCAAATTAACTTCTGTTGATAACTTATCTTACATGTTGGTCCTTTCTAGGTTCTTTGGCCCGAGAGTGGGTGGAAGCCTGTTCCACTTGTCAATATAATCGAAGGGCCATCAGTGAAAAGATCCTACCAGAAAGCACTTTTGTGTCTGCACCCGGATAAACTACAGCAAAGGGGTGTTGCTGCACATGAAAAATATATGGCAGAAAAAGTTTTCGATATTTTGCAGGTACTTTGGCTTCTCGAATCACATGTTTGAGATATGTTGATACTGGCATTTTTGGACATTTTTAAGTTCGGTTTTGGGAAGACAAGCTAATCCACTCGGTTTCAAGATGATAGTTAACATATAGTGGTACTTCCACAGCAGTAGAATTTGTCTCACAAAAAGAATGTGTTTATGACTTTGTTACTATTGAAGTTTGACCTTAATTTCAATTGCTCCCTTGGAGTCCCAGTTTTAACAATTTAGTCCTAAAGTTTTTCTGCATAACAATTAGGTCTTTCCTTTAGTCGCCAATCTGAGAAAGGACACCATCTCAGCACCATGGTTAAGAGTTTGTTGATATGGCAGTTCCTTTTTTTTTTTTTAATTAATCTTTAAGGTTGTCCATGCTTACCAAAAATTGCTATCATGGCAGTTTTTTAGATAGTTGACTAAAGGAATGATTTATATGTGGAGCAAACTTTAGAGACTAAATTGTTGATATAGAAGCTGTGCGGACGTAATTGAAAATCAGTGTAAAACTTCAAGGACTAAATTTGTAGTTTGCCCTAAAAATATCTTACATATCTAGGGATGAGACTTTAGAGGTATACTGTTGCGGATCATGAAATTCAGGTAGCATGCATATCAGAAATGTTTCAATGACCACACAATTGAACCAATGACTTAGGCTTTAACTTGGCTTAATAGTTGGCTCAATCAAAGTGTGTTGGCTATATTCGAAAATCAAAAAAATCAAAGCAACCTAATATTCAGTATAAAATGAAACCCATCTGATGTTTAATCTTTTTGCAACTATCCGATGCAATTTGATTGAGCGAAATATCTAGCCAAGTCAGAGCCGAACCAATTGTTAAATCGTCTCTTCGTTGAAGTACTCCCAATTAGCATGCTGTTTGGATGTTTGTGATTACCGTCATTTCTTCTGGGCTCCGTCAAGGTAAGATCTTCTGCTGAAGTGAATTATAACTCTGTCGTACCCAAACTGTCACCTGGTGGTGCTTGCCGAGCATATCTGCAGCAAAGCTTTTATATTCTGATTATACACAATCTGCATGGTAATCATCAACTCGAAAGCATTAACTCTTCTTTGCAGGAGGCCTGGGACCAATTTAATGCAATCGGCAGCTTTTGATGAGAGAACCGGTATTCCTTTTCCTCTGCTGATACCTGGTAATACATATATATAACCTACTTCGTATTCATTTCAATATTTATACATGTTTTATTTCACATTCTATTTAGAGTCGGAAAGATTCTTGTTCTTACTTAGAGTCTGAGGAAGGAATACAATAATTCCATTTAAATGCATTACCTGTTGATTGTACAAAAATGATGAATTGGTGGAGAAAAGAATAATTGGCTATTATCTTTCATTAAAAATTGGCCTATGCATATTGATATTGTAATGTACATGTCAGCACTTGCATGAAGTTTAAAATGACATATATGCCCTTAAGAATTTTGATATTTGTATATAAATGTCCTAATCTATAATTGGGAAGTAATCTATGCACATGTATATTATATATATGTGCCTCTTTGAAACTTGATTAATAAGAGCATATATATATAAACACTAAACCCTAAACTCTAAACCCCATAAAATACTAGTTATAATAATAATAACAACAAAAAGGAGATTGCTCCAATGAGATCCACCACTGTTTTGTCTTATGCAATAACTTGGAATGGATGAGAAGGTGGTTAATTTCTTAGGCAACAATTAATCAACCAAAGGGGGAGAGTGAAAACAAAGAGCTAAAAAGCTTTATTAGTGACTTAACCATCTCAACCTACATCTAGATGTAAAATCATGCACGGTCTAATCCATGTGGATCCACCAATTGGGGTTGCTATAAAGCTGCATTTAGTGATTCTTAATTATGTAACGAACAATGCTTTTGCATGGGGAAAAGCTATTTGCTAACCACCCATTCAAACTTAGAAAATGGTAGATCACTACAATACAATAGCCTCTGTTTTTTTTTTCTTTTTTTTTCCTTCACTATCTGCTTAGCTTGCTTTCTATTGTGGGACTCATGATGTTTTCCATTTTTAGTTTTTAGTTTTTCGCCTCATTGGAGATGCCTTTAGGTCGTAATATATATGTATAATACTTTTTGCTCTAAGTGGGATTTGAATTTTGAGTCTCATAGTTTGGTTTGGATGATGTATACTAACCATTTTCTCTATGCAGTGGTGAGCCTGGTGCAAGAAATATGTAAATTATGAGCTTATTAGGCCATTCCTTTGGTATTGCTCTCATTTTTTTAGTTCCCTGGAAACGCCGCTTCTGTATAGTTGGATATGTCGGTGGTCGGATTTTTCCATTCTTGTCGTGGTTGGTTAGCTTGCAATCTACGAGGGATCGATATCTTCTTAAAAATGTTTTCTGAAGAAAAAAAAAAGAGAAGAAGTTACTTTTGATATTTTCTATTGACAAACAAATATTTTAAATGCAAAGATTGAGACGCAAATCCACTTTTCAACTTTTATACTCTTTTCAATAAAATCTCTACTTAAGAAAATTAAGAAAACAACAGCACATGTGAGATTTTTTTTTTTTTTTTTGAGAGAGAGAGAGAGGTTGCATGCTATTTGTTTTGTTTATTATTTTAGAAACAAATTTATACGAAAATGTTAATCAATTAGAATTTAAATTTGAAATTTTTAATATCAATCATTAAATTTTTTATTACTTGCGTTAAGAAATAATTGGTTATGTACGAAAAACTTTAGTAATGAGATGTGTCTAGTGTCGAAAAAGTTGTGCCACAGACCAGTAAGGGCACATGTGCGAAAAGCTATTTTCTTATTAAAAAAAAATGCTATTCCTCGAGAAGCCTTTTTTTTTTTTTTTTTTTTTTTTGAGAGAGAGAGAGAGAGAGGTGATACGCTAGTTTCGTTTATTCGTTTTAGAAATAAACTTAGATAGAAATGTGAATCGGGATTCGAACTAGGATCATGGTCAACCACAAAATTTTTTGCCACTTGCTCAGGAACTTGTGAAGCATATGTATATGTTTATTAGAGATGTTAACTAGTTGGATTTGGGGTGAATTTTTAAAAATCCGAATCCGAATCGACTTAAAACCCGAGACCCGAACTCGAACCCAAAACCAAATCCGGCGGATTTTAAAAATCTATATTCAAATCTGAATCCGAAAATTTGAATCCAAAATAATAATTTTTTTTTCAATATTTCAATATATATTATATTAAATTTAAAATTTTAAAATACAAATTTAAATATAATAATATCAAATTTATATATATATATATATATATATATATATATATATATATATATATATATATATATATATATATATATATATATATATATTATATATAATGCAAAATAAATTAAGATTCCGGTTGGGTTTGGGTCGGATTCGGGTTCGGATCGGGAACAATCAAAATTTATATCCGAATTCATATCCGTCGGGTTTTTATTTTTGATATTCATATCCGAATTCATATACGTATCCATCGGCTATTTTTGAAATTTTTTATTGGCTAAAATAATACAGGACGCACACCATTCATTTTTCCCCCTCAATGTGAATCCCACTACAATTTCTAAATTACACGGATGGTGTAATTTTATATGCACGTAATTGTACGTGATATGACTCAAGCCCCATGTAACAATAGCAAATGAGCAAACTGCCTAGAGAGGTCCTCATCTCATGGACATTAAGAACAGTGTTAATGTCACAGACATTAAGATTTCTTAGCTACCGTTTGGTTCGAGGTTAAGAAAAAATTAGTTATCCCAGAGATAGTGTTAAGTTCAGGATTAAGATGTGGTTGGAATATTTTTGTATTTTGTTGGGGTTGAAGTTAGTCAAGAATAGTGAAAAATAGTGTTTGGTTGGAGTAGCTGGGATCATAAGGATAGTGGATTATTATGAATAGAAAATAATGTTTGGTTAGAATTTGGTGGGGTTACATGGAATTAGCTAAACCGGATAACCTATTTGAGGTGGGGTTAAATTAATAACCCCATCTATTTTTAGGATGTTTGGGTATAAAATAGGAGTTAAGAGGTTATTCCATCCCTTAACTCCCAACCAAAAAGGGCTTATAATTTAGCACGCACATTTGCAACGCGCATCTAATAATTGCACAAGACCGTATAGCAGAGTGAAACAGACATGGCCATTGTTGGTATCAAGTTGATTCAATCGAATTTTCATTCACATTAAGTTTATTTAAATGAAATAAACGAAGTGCGCTACCTATCTCTCAAAAAAAAAAAAAAAAATGCACAAAAATGAAAAAATAAAAATAAAAATAATGCTTCAAACTTCTATTTATCGGGCCTGGATATGAATCACGATGCGCATTTTACGCATAAAAAAAAATGGTACCACCCAGTAAAATCCAAAAGAAATGATATATAAAATACCCTCCCCCACAAAAAAGAGAATCCACAGTATAATCCATATTATATTATATATATATATATATATATATACATCGTTACTTTGAAACCACTTATTTTGTCACACAAAATACCAACGAATTAATGTTTGAGCCAATTCATTATTGTATGTTTCTGCATAATGACAAACAAAATGCGTTTCCATTAGAACGCTTGTGAGCTCAATTAATTTCTTCAACAAGGAATCGCTACGTGGACAAAAATCCATGCAAAATTAAATCAAACATCGACATCGACATCGCTATACATATACATCCCTTAAATTAATATATGTGATGGATTAGGACGTGTGCGTTGTGATAGCAAGTTTCTACTTAACTCCATCGTAGAGGCTAAATCACACATCTGATCCTCAAACTATATATATAAAGTGCGCGACACTAATTAGGTTCTCAAATTTTAATTTACTATACTTTTCAGTTCGAACCTTTTGAATCATTGTAATAATTAATCAAGGGGAAAACTTCATGTGACGCCCCAACTTTCCAGAGGGTCACCCATCCTAGGACTACTCCCGTCCTAGCACGCTTAACTCTCTTAACCTCTCGCCTCGCACCATCCAAAATCTTGTTCTTAATAGTTTAAATTTCTATTATATCTTATATATAGGACTATCTGGGGTCTCACAATCTCCCCCCCTTTAAGCCCTGACGTCCTCGTCAGGCTCAGACTACCAGGCGATGTGAGACTCGTCTCGCTAGCCCGTCATCCAGACCCTGGCTCAGCCGAGACTCATCTCACACTTCCGGCTGATAATTGGCTCTGATACCATCTGTAACACCCCAACTTCCCAGAGGGTCACCCATCCTAGGACTACTCCCGTCCTAGCACGCTTAACTCTCTTAACCTCTTGGGCCTTGCCACCACCCAAAATGCTTAAGCCGAGTTAAGAGTTTAGCCCTATTATATCTTATATATAGGACTATCTGGGGTCTCACATTTCAAAAAACTCTCTTATGGTTTTAATTTTTTTCACTTTAGTATTCTGTGGTTTAAAATGTATCAAGTTAGTATCTTGTGATTTCTCACTTTATCACTTTAGTATCCTGTGGTTTGAAGTATATCAAATTAGTACTCTGTGGTTTTGCACTTTATCACTTTAGTATTCTGTGGTTTTAATTTTGTATCAAGTTAGTATCCTGTGGTTTTTTAAACTACAGAGTACTAAAGTGATAAACTTCAAAACCACAGGGTACTAAAGTGATAAACTTCAAAACCACAGGGTACTAACTTG
Organism: Aechmea fasciata; assembly: GCA_025177825.1. Taxonomy (NCBI): domain Eukaryota; kingdom Viridiplantae; phylum Streptophyta; class Magnoliopsida; order Poales; family Bromeliaceae; genus Aechmea; species Aechmea fasciata. Next base: position 4,545,005 of record CM045935.1, read on the forward strand.
ATACACTTTAAACCACAGGGTACTAAAGTGATAAAGTGAAAAACTACAGGGTACTAACTTGATACACTTTAAATCACAGGGTACTAAAATGAAAAAGTATGAAACTACAGAGAGGGTTTTTGAAGTTCTCCCTTAATCAAGCCCCACAAAATAGTTTAGTTGACTAAACTAGATTGTAAAACTTGATTACAATAATTTAGAAAGTTCAAGCTAGAAATTATAATAAAATAAGTTTGAGGAGCAAAGTGTAACTTAGCCTCCATGATGGATAAAGATTAGGATGTGTCATGTGTGCATATATATAGTGATAGCAACTTTCCAGTTAACTCCTTTGGCAGTTTTATAATTAATATTCCATTCGGTTAAAAAGTCAATTATCCTTTGCCCCCCACTAAATTAACAAACTAATTAAGGGAAAGGAATGAGAGTGAATGAGAAAGGTCCCCTAACTCTCTAGGACTAGCAATAGTTTCATTTCATTAATTTACTTTGGATTTTTTACTTCGAAGAGCTACTACTCTTTTGAGTAGTTAGTTAACACATCTCCTCAAACATTTTTTTTTTTTTGTAAACTAAATTTCGCCCAATAATGTTTAGATACATGAGAGCTTTATTAATGTCCCTACAGTGCTTATTTTCCCATACTGTGTATATATATATAGCAATAATAGTTTTGGTACGTAGAGTGTTTGACAACCAAGAAACTGTGACTGATCCGACCTGTTAGTAATAATAACTCGATTTAATTCGTTGGCATAAATCGCCGACTCAAAATACTTTAACTTTGATTATTATTATTTGGGTGCACAATCTCTTGTATTCCTATGCTTTGTTCCATATCCAAATCCGTGATGCAGAATAGCTCTAACACTTCTGATTGGTATTCATCTCTAATACCAATTGTAAATATTTTACTCTAATATATATATATATATTTGTAGAGTACAAGTGGATCACAAAACCCCACATCAAACTATTTTACTCTAATAGCATGTTTGGTTTGCTCATTTTTTACCCTAGGATCCGTAGAAATTGACGAATCGCTTTGTCAGTATTTAATATACAGGATTCTCATTTCGATTTAGATTTTCGGATGAATAGGATTACCTCCAATTACCATTTTTTTTTTTTTTCAATTTGGCTTAGAAGGCTGGATTCAAAATTGAATTCGGACATAATAAATTTATTCGGATTAAATTTATTTTTTTTTTAAATTTATTTTTTAATTAAAACATAAGTTTAAGCTTAAAAATTATATTTATAAATTTTAATTTTAATTTGAACTTAAATTAAAAATTAAATTTCAATCAAGCATTTCGAATCTAATTTATAAATTTGAATTTAAATTTAATTCAAAATCTAAAGTTTTATTCAAATTTTATTTAAAATTTATATTAAATTTATGGATTCAAATTGAAATTAAAATTATAATTTTAAGTTTGAATTTGAATAAATTAAAATTTAGTTTTACATTTTGAATTATCTGTTCAAATTTTAAATTTATTTTTTAAAAAAATATATTTAAAAGTTTGACATTATTTTAAAATTTGGGCTTAAATTTTTAATATTTAATTTTTAATTTGAATTTAAAATAATATATTATAAATATAAAATTGACATATTAATTTGATTACATTTAGATATCAGAATCAAACATCGACAATGGTAATGGTTTATTCTGATTCCGATTTCGGTGGCGAACCGAACAAAATGCAATAATGAATCATTTAGATTTTGTTTCTAACTTATTCTTATTCCGATTTTGATATTGGTTCCGACTCCGAGCTAAACACACCCTATATCTCCTTTACCAACTTTTTATACACATATTCCTACATAAACACACTATTAATTCCTACATATTCCTACATAAGCACACATATTCCCCCCCCACATCCCTGTTCCTTATATACCAAAATCCTTGCATAACCTGGAAGAACAATGGGGAATTGCCAGGCGGCGGAGGCGGCGACGGTGGTGATCCAACACCCGGGAGGCAAGACGGAGAGGGTGTACTGGTCGGTCGCCGCGAGCCAAGTAATGGCCGCGAACCCGGGCCACTATGTGGCCCTTATCATCACCACCCTCCCCTCCTCCTCCTCCTCCGCCTCGTCTTCGAGTATTCGCAGCAGCAGCAGTAGCCGCAGTAGTACTACCGCGGTGAAGCACCTCAAGTTGCTCCGCCCCGACGATACCCTTCGCATTGGCCACACCTACCGTCTCGTCAGCTTCGAAGGTAATCCTTCTAAATCAATATTTACTCACGGCTGACATGGCAGCGATCCAATAACATACTATCTTAAAATTTAGAGTTCATTTGAAGCATTTATATATAATATAACTGATATGGTATGATTTAACTTAGGGGAAATAGTATAGTTACTTTACTATCTAATTTTAGAGTTTTTTTATTTTTATTATATACTAAATACTCTAATATTAATTAGGTTGGAAAATTAAAAATTTTGAACATCCATATTTACTGACAAAGGTTGCTTTTAATGTTTTATACATATTTCAGAGGTTTTGAGAGAGTTTGCGTCGACAAAGCGGCAGGTTAAGCTAAGCCGGCTGCTAATCAAGCACAAAGAGAAGCCTGCTTCCCGAAGAAGCAGCAGCAGTCGTGACGGCAGCGACGGCAGCAGCAACAGCAGAGGTTGCAAAAATCGTAGCAGCAGTACTGACGGCAGTGGCAACGACAGCAACAGCAGCAGCAGATGCAGTAAAGATCGCAGATCTCAAGTGAACGACCCAGAGAGCTCTCTGGCCACGGTATAAGTTGAATCACTACTGCCAAATTTCTCTTATTCTATATGTAGGATAAAATTGTTAATTATTTTTGAGTAAAAATCTACATAACTTATTTAAATTATGAATCATTTTGAATCAGCTATCTAATATTTTGGAAATTTTAATTTTACTATCCAACTTTTCGAAAATTTAAATATACTATTTATCTTTACTGTAAAAATAAATGATACATTCAAGTTTTGAAGTCAAAATATCGCTGATTGATTCAAATTATACAAATTGAAAGATTGAAAATGATGCATAGTCAAATTAAGTTTTTTTTTTTTTTTTCTCTTCATTCATACTAATTCATTATTGTGACCTGTTGATTGAACTTTTTTTACTTTGGTACTTTAGATTTTTGAACTTTTACAGATATTGCAGTATTTAATTCTAAAACCTTAAGAAACTTTGTAAAATAATCGTTTTATATCCTACCCCCAATTACTTTGATAATTGGAAATTTAATTATAGTGTATAAGTAAATTCATTAACTTATTAACCACCAACATCAAAACTGAATAAAATATCAAAAGTCATTTCCACAGTGAGAATTTTTTATAGTAACACCAATTAAAGTATATAATAATATGTGCCTAAAATGGTACTCTGTTGACAAACTATGAATCAAACAATAATTATTTATGGATAATAAAATTTTAGTACTAGCTAATCTTCACTAATTTGGATTTGTGAAATAAGTGATTCCTTCAAAAGGAATTAGAAAACCTATTTTTAGTGGGTTTTTTTTTTTTTTTTTTTTTTTTTGAGAGAGAAAGAGATAAGTAGCATAGGTTCGTTTATTTCGTTAAGAAATAAACTTAGTAAAAATATGAATCGGTAGGATTCGAACTTGGGTCTCGGATCTGTAGCCAAGCACGCTGTAACTTGCTGCGAGACGGTTATTTTTAGTGTTATACATTCAAAATGTAGGATCAAGCAGCGGAGTCATCGATAGAGCCGTCGTCGGAGAAGGAGGCGGAGACCGATCAAGAGTTGGAGCTGGTGGTGCGAGGGATGATGGGCGGCGGCAGTGACGGCATGACGGCGGTGTTGTGCCGCCGTCATTGGAGGCCGACTTTGCAGAGCATTGCTGAAGGATCAGTTGGGAATTAAGCCAACCATACCATCTTTTCCTCTTTTGGGTGTTTCGGTTAAGTTTAGGGCGCACTAATAAACTCTGTCACGAATACTCGATTTTATAAACTATTATTTGCATTTGTGACTCTAGTAGTGTGTTCTTTATCTTAGCTAATTTCTGGTTACGAGAGAACTTTAAATATGTATGATTAGATATGGTTTGCTGGCAAATTGCTGTTATTTTTCAGAGACAAAAATTATTATTGTATTATCTTCATTTGTTATCAAAAGTAAAGCTATAATTGATGGAGTTTCATTAATAAAACAAAGCTTAGAGACCTAGCTTTAAAAGCAAGGAGAATACACACAAAAAAAAAAAGAAAAAAAGAAAAGAAAAAGCCAAAGATATTTATTATATTAGAGTCACTGCAATAAAAACGGTCTAGAGCGACACTTTTAAATATCGGTATAGATTAAAAAAAGTACTGCTGGCTAAGTTACCGACACTTTTAAAAAGTGTTGTTATATGTAGGGTCGCTAGGTATATAGTGATAGTTAAAAAGTGTCGCTATAACTTAAAAATAGTGCTGCTAATTTATCAACACTTATTTAAGCATTTAACAACAGCCGAAACTCTATCTCGTTGGCTGCGGTGGCGGAGGAGGATGAGAGGGCATGTCTTTTCGCCTAGAATTTCAGTGAATTGAGTGAAAAGAAAAGGAGAGATTGTAATCGATTTTTTTTTTTTTTTTCTATTTGTAATCGGGCCAAATGAACTAAGTGGGGTGGATTGAGTAGAATAATCTTTTATTTTTGATTGAATTAGGTGCTATATTTAGGCATTAGTAGATATTTTTTAAGTTTTGGCATAAATGAAATATTTACATAACCTAATTCTTTTGTACTGAGTAAACACTCATTTTTATCCCTTATTGGTACATGAAAAGTTGGACTAAACCAAACTTGGCTGAAATTAAGTTTTTTGTTTCTTTTTTTTGAGTGCTCAACCTACGAATTAAAAACAAAGTTAAATGCAAGTATTTGGATCCGTACCCTAATCCGAATCTGTATCCAAAGAAAAATTGAATTCAAATTCAAAAAATTTCTTATTATTATTATTACTACCAAATACTAATCCGACCGTATAGCCAATTTTGACATTCGAATCGAATAATATCCAAACTGTTTTCACTCTTAATTCTAACTGGTCTTTAGAATATTTGTCACAACGAGGACTTCAAATCATTATATAAGGCTCTGTTTAAAATTAAAGAGAGTTTACATTATATGCAATGAAATAGTATGATAAACAAATATTATACCTATTTTCGTGCACATTATATGCAATGAAATAGTATGATAAAAAAATATTCTACTTATTTTCGTGCATTACGCTATATTTTGTCCAACTGCTATGTATTTTATCCGGCTACGCTGAAAAAATGCAAAAGTATTTTCTCTATACATACAATTTAGGGATGTAAAACGAGGCGGGCGGCCCACGGCACAGCCTCGGGCTGGATTACAGCACGGTACGGGTGCTGTAGCATCGGTGCTGGTCCGAGATTCAGGGCATGCTGGGAAGGGCTCGAGGAGCTCTCCGTTCAAGGTCTAGTGGTCTAACCTAATATCGTAGACCTTGGAAGGAAGTTTTTGGTGCAATGAATCAAACAATTTTGATCCATTGAACCAAAAAGCCTTTCAATTTTTTTTAAAAAAATTAAATATTTATAATATTATAACTATTTTTATAAATTTTAAAATTATCAATCAAAATATCAATTTAAACAAAAATAAATTATTATTTATATTTTTAATAAATAAAAAATAAAATTTTTAGGAGCCTGCGAGGAGCACGATCGTAGGGGTGGCAATCCAGCTTTCATAATATATATATGTAAAAATGATGAATGATTCATTATCTTATCTGTGTTTATTTTCATGGCTTAAATAAATTTCGATAAATTTAAGATATTTGGCACTAAATGCGGTAAATTATTTATTATTTTTAGATTTATATATAATTTAGCGCCTTCATTATATATATCTAAAGGCGGTGAATTATTCATAGCATTCATAGCAAAAATCTCGCGTGGCGCCTACGTGACGAAATGAGGGTTATTTTTTTTAAAAAAAATTTGACAAAATTATTACTCTAATTTTAAAATTTTGGAGGGTTACTTTATACAAAAAAAAACCCTCTATTATCATCAGATTTTAAACCTTGGTAGCAAAACGGAAGCTAAAATCATTTCGCCCAAAAACAGTCGAATATTCTTCCATCATTCCTTGGCGAGCTCTACCAACTGTGGCGGGACGAAACATAAAAAAAAAAAACATATTACCCGTCACGCCTCCTCCAACCACCCCCTCCTAACCCTAACCCTAACCCTAACCCTAGCTCCCCCAACAATGGCGTCGCCCCCCTCCTTCTCCGACTTCCCCGAGGACGTCCAGCTCAACATCCTCTCCTTCCTCTCCCCACTCCAAGTCTCCGCCTTCGCCTGCACCTCCCGCCGCTTCTCCTCCCTCTGCGGCGGCGCCTCCTCCTCCTCCGCCCCCCTCTGGCTCGCCATGTGCCACCGCCGCTGGGGCTCCGTCACCCTCCCCCGCTCCTGGTCCCCCTCCTCCTCCCCCCGCCTCCTCTACCGAACCCTAGATCGCTGGGAGAACCTCATCGGCTTCTGGCGCCGCGTCGGCGCCTCCGCAGCCGCCCCGGCGCTCGTCTTCTTCGAGTGGGGCGCCTCCTCCATCGCCGCCTCCGCCGTGTCCCCCTCGCCGGACCCCGGGAGCTACGGCGCCCTCAAGGTCCCCTTCCTCTGGATGGGCATCTCCCCACGCGGGGACCCCTTGTGCTTCCTCCTCCGCCCCTCCGGTTCCCGATCCGAGTCGCCCTCCGAGCCCTCGGACCCCGATCCGATCCCCGTGACCGTGAGCTTCATGGGACGCAACCACTTCGTGGTGGAGGAGGACCGGAGCTTCGACGCGGATGCGCAGGAGGAGGATTCTGTCGAGAGCACGTCGCCGCCCGATCGCGTGATGTCGGAGATCTACGAGTACTTTGCGAATCGGACGAGCCCTAATGGTGATAAGTCCTTCAGGAGGCAGAGGAAGAGGGAAAGAGAGCGGCTTGGGAGGCGGGGGAGAGGATTCGACGCCCAGCATTTCGTGAAGATCTCAAACTATTATCCCACTCCGTCGTGGCCGCTTCAGGGATTGTGGAAGGTGCTTGCTTTTTTACATTTGTTTGGTTTCTATGCAATAATAATGTACTTTTCAGATTCTGAGATATCTATTTGTATTAGAATCTGTCTAGTTTTGCTGCAGCTTATAGAGAAGTGATTTTCAGTAGAGCTGTTCGAACTTCGAAGGAGTGCCAAACATCTCTTTTGTTGCAGTCAGGTTAAATAATGGAGTTTTTGAGGCCTGTTTGGCCTGGTTGGAGCTTCCGGAGAAGTTCCCATTTAGTAGAGCAGGTCGAAGAAGCACTAACGGCATTTTCCATTCAGATAACTTAACAGCTTTTTGCTGCAGCTAGTGAGCACTAATTGTTAATATTGGAGCTTGTGCTTTCAAAGCCCCCGAAAGCTCATTTGGCCTCCACCGCCGCAACTGAAAACACTTGGTTTTGCTTCTCCCATTGAGAAGCTGTTCTTGTTGTTGGGCTATTCGCAAGCACCAAAATCAAGAAGCACATTCTTATAACCACAGCTAGAAGTTTCAGCCTTTAAGTTTGCCATAAGTCTTGCTTCTGTTTATTGACTATAGAAGATATTCTCAAATGCAGGTCAAATTGGCACCTTAGCATGTTTCATATTAAGTCATTAGGTCATGCTTTTCTAGTGCACCCATTGCAAAAGTCTGAAGGATCTTCTTCTTCTTTTTTTTCCTTTTTTTTCTCCTAATTCTATATAGGGAATTTGTGAGGACATGGTCTTGGATTTTTTCCTTGTCGCATACGACGATGTTGGTGGGATGTCTTGTAGACGGGTGGGAGAGATGGGTTCGCAATTTTCCGGCTATTCCCCTGTTTTCTGGACTTCAAACACTGCATTTATTGAACCCCCATTTCCTCAAGAAGAACAGGATATCTACATTAGCCGAAGACACATCCGCAGTGTGGCTTCAAGTCAACGCAACATTGAAAGTGAGGTAGTCTCGAGAATTCTATGTATCAATTCTAGTTATGATCTGGTGATTCTGGATCTTTCAGGAGACTCTGGCAATTTTAGAAATGTTGAGGGTAGGATTTGGGAGTATGAGGATAAGACCTTTGGGTTTGGTTTCCTTCGGAACAACTTTATTATTGACTTGAAGCCTATTGCTATGGATGGGCGCATTCTTGATACTGTAGATAAATTCTGCGATCGTTCTACGCTGTAAATATTACTTGAATAAGCTCTATGTACATTATTATCATGCAATAGAAATATTACTTGAATAAGCTCTATGTACATTATTATCATGCAATAGATTAAAAATACCATTTCTCTTGGTAATGTAAGTAGTAAATAGTTTGTACATGATTATTTGCTTTAACTTGCCAGTTTGGTGTCAGGATCTAATACATATTCTCTTTCATGTTCAATTTCAATGTAAATTTGGGTCACCTGCCTTGTTTATCGGACAATCCTGGCGCTTCTTCAAAAATGAAATTGGTAATTCATGTAGAGTATGTGTTAAATACCATTTGCTGCATGGCGCGGTATAAGCACTCACCTCTAGTTGTTCTTTTTAATTGAGGTTCTAACAACATCAAAATCTTCATTTTTCGTAAATTTTCTGATGGCACTTCTTGTTAAAAAGTGTAACCCTATCTAATAGCACCACATGCAAGCTAATTTTTTAGAGAACACTTCAATTTTAACACAATGTTGAGGTTAACATTCTATGAAGAGAAGCGCTTTTTCTGGTCTCTCTCTATCAAGTAATTTCTCGTTGACATCTTGCTGTTTGCTTGCAATAGAATGTATGTAGTTGTCACTTCTATTATGGACTTCAACAATAATTTCTATTCACCGACTGTCCCTAGTGCAAGTGGCAAAGAGTTTGGTGGTTGGTATCCGAGGTCCCAAGTTCAAATCTTAGTTGATTCCATCTGCAGCTAAATTTATTTCTAAAAAAAATAAATGAAGCGGGTAGCATGCTACCTTTCTCTCTCAAAAAAAAAAAAAAACAATAAATTCTATTCCTAGTCTTATTTGGAGGTTGATGTATTATAACTTTTGGAGTTGCAATAGAATATTGTCATGTTGTGGGATTATCACATAGAGGCTTATTATGCATGAGATGCTTATGGAAAAGGCAAAATGATCCGAAAGCGTTAGTTCAATTTGTCAATTGGTTACCTGAAACTGGTGAGGATGAAGTGCTTTTTTTTTTTTTTTTGCGTTTTGTTTATGTAGGATTGCTTTACCATTTAAACTTTCACCTGGCTGAGTTATGGACTGCTTGCCTGTGAAGCTGATTCAGTGTATAGATGAGTCAGAAGTAAATTTTACAAAGATGGTTCAGTTCTTAGGTGCAGAAAGTTCTTAGATCACTTTCTGCCTTTTAGAACTTTGACATGTAGTATATTGAAATTTAGTTAAGTTGCTTAATGGAACTTGTGTAGGAAGCCTAATAACTTACATTATCTTTGAAGCCATCTGAAAAGCATTCAGGGCATCAATTTGCTATCAGCAGGAATGCTCTGAACTGCATGCATTTGCTTCAGCAACTCATCGTCGAGCTGCAATTTCAAATCTTCAATTACTGTGATTCTATACGATGAAGTGGTTGCACTAAATTGATTGTCTAACTGATTGTCTAGATCGACGACCTCGCACCTTCTGATGAAAAGAGGAAAAAGGTCAGTTGACCCCTGTAGTTTATCCCCATTTGTGCTTTACTATTATGCAGTATTGTTTGTTGCACTTAATTATGGCCCGGTTATTGTTTGTTATGTTATAAGGACCTGCCATCAACAGCAGGTTAGAAATGGTGTGTTTGCATTCTAGACCAATTCAAAATTGATGCTTTTCAAATAACATCAAATACCTGTTTTCTTGTTCTAAATAGTGCATGGCTAGCTCTATTTGTTGATGTCAGAGTTAGAAAATGAAACCTAATTATCAAGATCTAGCTGTGCATGGCTTCATTTGTTGATGTGAAGTGAGAAAATGAAACATAGTTATTAAGATCTAGGTGTCCATTATGTTTCTTCTACTAAGCCAATTTAGAAAAGCAAAACTACAGGGTTGTGTTGATGTGTGAGAGTTTTATTTTAGGAATAATTGCATATGGCTCTATGCCTCTATGCAAAGATATCAAATAGCAAATATATCACTACAAAACTTAAGTTATCAAATTTGTCTCTCCAAAAATTCTTCTGTCTGCAAATATATTTTTTTTTGTGTTACCAAAATTTAGATAATTATGAGTTAAAAAAACTAACCATGGTTAGTTAAGGAGCAAAATAAATTTTTTTTTATTCTTTATATATATAATTTGTATTCCTATGTTGAGTCCTGTTATCTTTCTCACCCTTTCCTCTTTATTCATTGTGACGTCGAAATCTACGACAGCAACAACGTCGAAGGTGAGGCTTCGGTCACTGTAGAAATGAGATATGCCGTACGTGCCGTGGCGAGCGCGAGGACAGAGCGAAAATTAGTTTTTTGTAGGAACAAATTTGTAACGACAAAATAGTCACTTTATGCACCCATCACTAGAAAAACTAATGGTAAATCAAACGGTAGGAATATATATGAACGAATCAGAATTTTTATATGGATGTATTGCAAACCAAAATTTTGGGAGGATAGATATGATCTCATAAATTTTATACTCTGTGCTTCAGTGATGGAAAGTAAGTAGTGTATCTCATGGTGACATATATACACTGTATCATTGTGGCAATTGTAAGAGAAATAAATCACAGAACATAAGATTATTCTTTTTTAACTAAATTTATGAAAAAGAGTCCAGTATAAACTAAAAGCCAAGGTGGAAAATTAACCTGTACTAGCTGTGGGCCACTTTGAATGACTATTTTATCTTCAAAAAAGTTGTTTTTATCATCTGATATTTTTCGTTTGCTTTATTGAATTTGATGACAGTATCTCATGTGTTTCATGTCAGGATATTTCTATCCAAGCATCACATCTAACAGCAGAACCATCCAAGGACTCAAATCATTGATTTGGGAAGATTAATTACCAAAAGCATAACTTGAAGAAGTTTGGTTTTATTCCCACAACAAGCTATATAGACTAGGGCTACTATCATATTAATAGGATATGAGCACTTGTCCTATCAAGTTTTTAACCCTCGGATGAGAAATTGTAGAGTTAGGATGATATTAGTCGGTAAGAGTTGAATGGTCCCCTAGGATTGAGTGGTCCTCACTGGGTTATAGTATTTAATCCAATGGTTAGAAATGATGAAAAAAATTGATCCAAAGGCTAAAAAATTGATAGGACAAGTGCTCCTATCCTATTAAAAGAATAGTAGCCGGACTCTATATATATATATATATATATATATATATATATATATATATATATATATAAAGTGCCACTTTTATATTATTTAGGCATTTTACACTTCGCTGATGTCGCACTCGAACGATTTATCGTTCGCTAGACTTCCGATCCAAGATCGGAAGATCCGCAAAATACTCGCGCATTTTTCGATATCATTTGCCTAGTGATCGAAGTGGCTCAAAATCAACGGCTGAAAATAAAAATCTTACAAAATAAGATGATATGACATTAAAATTTTAGATCAAAGTTATTGATCTTGTTTTATATGGTATAAAGAATTTTCTATCAAAATTTCATGTGATTTGGATATTTCTACACCGTTAAACTTGCAACCGGCTCACCACAGCCGTTAAAATTAGTGATTTTGAGCCTCTTCGATCGCTAGGCAAATGATATCGAAAAATCGCAAAATTTATTTTCTAGGTACTTCAAATACTCTAGATCAACTCTAACGGAGCCGATCGTCGTTTGAAAGTCCGAACATCGAAAAGTGGAAAAGCGGAGACGAGCTTTCTTTATAAAAGCATACCAAGACAACTCTATATATATATATATATATATATATATATATATATATATATATTCCAACAATGCCTAATAGAGCCAATGTTACATAAGCATTTTTATATGCTTTAGTTCTTGGGCAACCTTCAACTTGCCCATAACTATTTTGTAGTTTTAATTTAGTTTCAGCAAAAAAATAATCTATTATCGAATAGGGAAAGAAAGTAATTTTTTTAAAAAAATCATAGGATGGTATCATGTTTAACAGCTAGTCCATATAGTGAAACAAAAATAAAATTATATGATAGCGAAATATAATGTTTGAACTACAGAGAGACAATGTGAAAATGCACTATACTACATCGTAGTAATGTGCAACTTTTTGAACTACAGGGTGGCAAAGTAAATATGCGATATACCATAACGGGAGCAAATTGAAGTTTACGCTGAAGTTCTGTATCATCATTATTATTTGCTAAATAATTCTTAATTAATACTCAATTTAGTACACTAAACTAAACTATGCTACCCAACAATCTATCATCTGTAAGCAAAGGTTGGAAAGACATCATGCTGTTTTGGTCTACAGACAGCTGGGATGTCAGTATCTTTGAGTTGGTTGCATGTGACTGCAGCACACAAGTTGGTGTAAAGAGTTTGTCCAACCCATTTTTTTCCTAACACCTTTATGATTGCAATAAAAGATGAATAGGTTGTTGGTTATATTTTTGACCAAGTTACCCATTATTGCTATGTCACATGTCACATGTCACACTTTGATGTGTATCAGTGGGAAATGGAATTAGGACCAGTGCAGATGTTTGGTGCAAAGTGAGACCAATAATTTTGATTGAAAACAAATTCAATGTTGTTGCAGATCCTCTGAAAGTGTTTTGGTCCCACTGAGGTGCAACTTCAGAAGCTTTAATCAATTCCACAATTAACACATATTATTATAACAATGAAAGTTTAAGCAGAGTAAAAACAACACAAACACACAAAATTGAGAAAAACAAAAGGGGGGAGTCCATTTAATCAAGCAAGATAGTGAGAACCCCAAACACAATATAAAAGCCCAAACAAAAGTCTCTCTCTACATGCAAACACTGGACCAACACACCACTCTCATTGAAGAACACAAAACAACTCTTTTTTATGTCTCAATGCATCATCATCATCATCATCAACCATCATCTTAAGATGTTTATATACTCTCAAAGATATCGCGGAGAAAAATGCATCTGGCCATGTCGACGAGAATTACAGCTAGTGTGCTTCTCCGTTTGCCGCGGCGCCGCCTTCGCTCGCAGTTTTCTCTTGCTCATTCTCAAACTGGCTGTAATTCCCTTTCTCCTTGAAGAGCTGGATGTGGTGGTGTTTGCAGTAGAGCTTTCCCTCATGAGCAATGTAGTTGGAAGGGCTTATGACACATCCACCATGGGTGCACTTGAAGCAGCTTTTGTGATAAGCTGTCCCATTCACAGTGACCTGCATAGGAGATTGAAGGGTACAGATAGTTTAGGGTTCAACAGCAGCTTATGCTTTTATTAGTTATTAGAAGTGAGGCAGCCTGTTTTCGTGAAAAAAACAGATCTCTTTTTCACAGCAGAAGTAAAAGTTTCAAATTAGAGCTTCTGCTTTTGGGACTGCGAAGCACATCTTATAGCTTATTTCTGCGGGAAAACTCCAGAACACACTTTTGTCTAGAAGCTGAAACAATCCTAGAAGCCCCCAAATCAGGAACTCAAAACTTTGAAAGCTCCAGAAAGTTCAACAAACATTTGTTCAGCTGCAGGGTACTTATGACAGCAAAATAAATGACTCTAAAGAAGTTTTAGCCAAAATAGAGAAGTGATTCAAAATGATACCCTTTCGATCGGATAAACGGTCTTCTTGCATCCAACGCATTTCTCCCTCGTGCCAGCGAACGCACCGGAGACCTTGTTTGCGTTCTGTTCAAGCAAAAGACTCAAATTCAGCACCAGTAGTAGTACTAGTAGTAAAATTTAGCTCTGTATGCAACCTTGTCCATTGATCATACACCCCGAACATTTCGATAAATTAAAATGCGGTCTCTGTTCTTTCATCGAAACATATCAGTTTCTGAATCTGTACATCTCGACGAAAAGAGTAGGGATCAAATGACTACCTCAGTATCAACATGCTTTTCTGGCTTGACAACCTTTGGAGTCCCTGCAGAGATTAAAGAGAGGCCCAAAATGTTAACATCTGATTAGTCCGAAACAAAAGGTTGAGTTTAAGCTCTAATCGACCGATTACCTTCGAAGCTTTTGTCGAGGCTTCCGGTCATCTTGAAAAGCTGGTCGAAGTGCGGCCTGCAGTAGAGCACTCCATCGAACGAATTGTAATTGCCGAGCTGCGATCGGTAGTCGTTATTTGTTACGTAAAGATCAACCGGAAACAGTTTCTACAGATTTTTTTAGGCTTGTTTCATTTTGAAGATCATGCATTCGATCTGGAAGCATAAAAATGGAGCAAAATATGATGCAAGATTTGAAGAATTGAGTGATTTTGAAGCCTTCTGAACCTTGAAATCGCGGATTCCGTATCCATGGGTTAATGGATTTGAGTCATGATCATAGTTTAATTTCATGTTGATATACTACATATGGGGTTACATTTTGTGATGTTATTAGAGAATTTGGTAGGAAATTGGGTTAAGATCACAAAAGGATCGTGGACCAAATTGCAATTCATCAAAAGTTCAGGGACTATATGCGCATTTGACCATTCAACTTATTATATATCAGAAAAAATATATTATTATTATATGATTGAAAAAGCCTTATCATGATGAGCTACATTTATTAGAGATCTATATATTAAGGGGTATCAGGAAATATTATTACAAAATTGGCCATTGAACTTTATTAGAGATCTTCATTGATTTAATCTCAATTATTGTTTGGGTTTATTTCAATTAAATGAATTAAAATAATTTTGCATTAGTGTCCTTTCCTAAAATGCTGTACAGTTTAATAATAAAAAAAAGAAAAAAAAAGAAAAAAAAGAAACCACATAACCATCCTGAGTGAAGCAATGATTGATTCCCAAAAAAAAAATTTAGAAAAATTATTTTCCATCCGTTTAGTTGTCAGAAAAAATAATTTTTTTTTACTGAGATCCTTATTAAAAGAATAAAAATTATGAAAAAAAGTTCGCCGTAAAAAGAATTTTTTTCATAATTTGCTGAGTAACCATACACTCCATAAATAAAAAGTGGGACTCCAACCAATCAAGCAACAGATTTTAGAATCTACAAATTTGAGGTTACCATCTTGGAGAGATGGAGAGATTGGTATTTGTGCATGATATTTATTTATTTATTTGTACGTACTTATCTGTTTCGTTTATTTCATTTAGAAATACACTTATTTAAACAGAATTCGAACTTGGATCTCATGTATCAGATACCAATTCTTTTTGCCACTTGCGTTAGGGACGGTTAGTTTGTTTTTATTGTTGTTGTTATTGTTTGGTAGTGTGAAGTTACCTTGAGAGTGCCTTTGCAATGGTGGCATCTGAAGCAGGCCTTGTGGTAGATCCGGTTGTCGGCGGTGAGCTTGTCGACCAAGTACACCGTCTTGTCGCACGCCGTGCACTTCGTCGTCGTCCCCTGAAACGCCATTCCGATCCCCCGACCCCTCTCTCCCTCTCCCTCTCTCTCTCTCTCTCTCTGTCTCTCTCTTTCTCTGCTTATTATCACGTAGAATTAATTTCTACGTGCACCACCTTAGTTATCAGAGAATTTGATCGAGCGACTATATATAATAGAACAATAACAAATCACCTCTTTATGTGTGTGTATATATATATATATATATATATATGTTCTTTTTATTCGTTTCTATACCTCCTCTGTGTTATGTTACGAACTCTCTCTTGTGTCCTGATGAGAGAACACAAACACAGAGGGGGAGAGAAAGAGAGAGAGAGAGAAAGGGTGAATGAGGAGAGATGAAAAAAAAAATGGGAGGAGAGATGGAGATAAGAGAGGGAGAGAGAGAGAGAGAGAGAGGTGGGGATTGTAGAAAATTGCGGAGGGAAGAAGCAAGTGGAAGATGGTGATGCAATGATAATAATAATAATAATAATAATAATAATAATAGAAGAGTTTGGTCCTCAACCTTTTTGAGGCTCATTTTAATTCTCAAATTTTAATTTTTAATAATATTTCGTTTAGAGTTTTTAAATTATTATAATAAAATATCACAGTTTAATTTAACTGGCATGTTTTCACTGTACGTATAAGAGTAACATAATGTTTCAGTAATCTTTACGTTCTATCGCACACTATTATTTAAATTATTAAGTTAGACTATCAGATTTAATTATACTAATAATCTAGTAAAATTAAATTAAAAAATTATAATAAATTAAAAGTTTGAGGACTAAATATGCAATTTAGCCTAATAATAATGCAGGAGAGAGAGAGAGAGAGGATATGGACCATAAACTAATTATAACAGTTGATTTCTATTTAAAGGAGAACATATTTTTTTGTCCAAGCCTTTACCTTTAACTTCATTTTTATTTTGGGAAATGAGAGTTTTGCTCCTCATCCAGTGGTTTGAAACTCAATAAAATTAGTGGACTGTGTTGTTTACATATGATATCTCAATATACATGTACTAGTTGTTTGGCCTAGTTTGATAATATGGTGTAACT
Source organism: Aechmea fasciata (assembly GCA_025177825.1). Lineage (NCBI taxonomy): Eukaryota > Viridiplantae > Streptophyta > Magnoliopsida > Poales > Bromeliaceae > Aechmea > Aechmea fasciata. The sequence goes on from CM045935.1 coordinate 4,561,594, forward strand.
AAAAATATCATTTTTATACTATAAAAATATAAAACTTATAAAAGTACATTTTTATATTACAAAATTACAGTTATAATCACTATCGGAGAAGCATATAATCGTTTACAACCATAAATTTTAATGTATTGGAGGAAAGAAATTACAAGTGATTTTAGACTTTTTCCACCTTTGATAGTATAAATAATCTAAACCCATTCGACCCGATTACAAACAGAAGAGAAAAAAAAAAAATCAATTACCGTCACCCCTTCTTCCTTCACTTAATCCAGTGAAATTCTAGACGAAGAGTCCTTCCATTTCGTCCTCCTCCGTCACCCCAGTCAACGAGATAGAGTTTCGGCGGTTGCTAAATGCTTAAATAAGTGTTGATAAATTAGCAGCACTTTTTTTAGATTATAGTGACACTCTTTAACTGTCACTATATACCTAGCGATCCCATATATATATATAGCATCACTTTTTAAAAGTATCGGTAACTTAGCCAATAGCAATTTTTTTGACATGTATCAACATTTAAAAGTGTCACTATATATAGACCGTTTTTGTTGTAGTGAATCTCATATATTTAACTATAAAAAGTGTATTAAAGAAAAACTCACATAAAATGGATAAATAAGCTTGGTATAATTAGCATTGTTCTTTATTATGCATTAAACTTGATTTATTAATTTTATGTGACATATATGTTTCCATTTCTACTACATTAATGTTATTTATGTGCTCCATGAAAACAACACACCTACTAGAGAACTTGGAATTAATTAGGGAGAGAAAACAAAATACTAGGGACCCAACAATACGGATAGATCTTGTCACGGATTCGCAAATCCCAATATTCAATTAAATGTCTCTATATTAATATAAAAAAGTATCGAAAAAAAAGATTCTTTTGGTATCATTTTAATTTGTGATTACCTTATCACCCTCCAATAAACTCTGACCTATTCCTTTGACACAACGTGCAATGATTGGTTTAGGATAAATTCTATTATGAGTTAAACCTATTACAAAAATTACTTTTTTCCAACCATACTGATGAAAAATAACTCCAATTAACACTTCAAATTAAGGGATCAACATAGCAAGAACATAACTTTCCTCGCATCCCGAACCGTTAATTTCACACCCTCATCAGAGAGACCCTTAAACACACGTGATTTTTCATCTCGAATCTTAAAATCATCCCGATGCTGATCATTATAACATCTTTGTCAGCTTTACCAACTACCAAGTCCTTTGTCACTTGTTCTAGGGACGGTTGGTGGCACAGAACAATACTAATATTATTATTTTGATATTCACGTACAATATATCATAACCCACACTAGTATAATAATATATATAGCAAGATGATAGCATAACCCTCACACACAATACAAAATCAAAACCCCTCCACATATATATATCTCCGTTTTATATATAAATTCATTTTTGAAATCGCGATTGAAAACCAATTTAACAACTAATTAAGTAAAACCAAAACATGAAATCGACTTGAATCACATAACTGCGAGTCACCGTCACAGTAGTACACCATTCATCAATTCAATTTAAAACTTAAAAAGGGGATTAAACCAAATCCATCGATCAGCAAACATAGATCGATCGACAACGAATATGATGCATGCAACGATAGGTAATTAAGATGTTCCAGTGATTGTTTAACTAATGCTAAACATTCCAGTAGAAGGGACCAAGCTATAGCTATCACAATCCTCACAACCTAACTGCTTAAACCACACTTGTGTGGTTAATAACTGTACGTATTACTTGTCAAAGTTTAGCCATGACAGTGTATATAATTAATTTATAAAGAAAAAGGTTTTTGTCATTGAATCAGCAATCGCTTTAAAGATCCATTTGGCAGGACGTAGTTATATATATATATACAGCATAGTTAGAGATGTATATAGTTAAAAATACGTACGGTATTTATAATTATTTGTATCTTGTTTGATTGAATGTAGTGAAAATTGTTATGATTATACATAATTTATTTGGTTGTATATGTGCAGTTGAGATGTGCATTTATAAAATTTTATCACTTTGCATATGAGATGGTAAGATTATCTCCTTTGTTGGAAAAAATATATATATAATTTCTACTTAAAAAAATTATTAGAGAAATAAGTTTATTTTTTGTTTACAGTTGGAACTATATAATTCCAACTGCGGCAGGTAGTTGAGCCTCCTCGTATAATTCTAACTATAATAAGTAAATTTAAATATAAAAATACAATAAATTAGGAACTAGCTAGGCTACTATGCTATTAATAGCACCAAGTGATTCGTGCTACCAAATTTTTGGCCGTTGGATTGAGAAATGTACGGTTAGAATGATGTGAGCCTTCTAGAGTTAAGTGGGTGGTTGGCTGAATAGTATGATCTAACGGGCGAAAATCATCAAAGGGTGGATGTAACGGTGAAAAACTTGGTAACACCGAGTGCTTCGTATTATTGATAGCATAGCAGCCGGACTCATAAATTAGATATCGTAGTTGGATTCCGTATGTGGTTACAACTACATAACTACATGCAACTAAATAGCCCATGTGATTGGATGCCCCCTTGATGCAAATGCATTAATGTCAATTTGGCTCATCCAATGGGCAAACATATATAGAGTGTTTTTTTTTTTTGAATGAATGAATGAATGAATCAATGGTTACATCTAATAATCATAGCTATAAAAAGAAAGTGAATATTTAATTAGCTTCCATTCTACTCAACTATGATATGAAAGGGGATTGTGTGGTTTCAAGTGAGAGATATTGAAGCATCTCATTATAGATTTTTTTTTTTTTTTACATTTGTTGGTATGCTCTCTCTCTCCCATGGGAATGTGGTATGAGTGTGTTGCTTAAAATTTGGGCATCATACATATATATTATTTTATTGTTTCTAGCTAGCTACCCTTAGGTTGGGAGAAATTATTTTTTTATTTAATTGGTTTGCTTGTCATTTTAGACAGTACATTATAAATTTAAAAAATTAGCTAAAAATATATATAGCTTATCTGAATTATGGTCTGTTTTGATTGATATCGATTTTGGTATTTAATTTCTTAGTTTGTTTAATTTAATCTATTTGATGGTGTTTCTGGTATAAATATTAGACTCATCGCTTTTTCAATAAATTTATAATCACGCAAATTATACTGCATATAGTATTAAAGTCCATAACGATTAATAATGCATCCAAATTTTGAAGTGCAATAGCTTCTATATGACGTACAGGAGATATTTCAAATCGAGTGGGTTAGTTCAAATAAACTCTATATATTTTTTGTCCGGACATTTTAAAACTAAAACATAATCAAACTAATAGATGTAATCCACAAATTCTAAAAGGTTTATGCATAAAAAGTTACAAGTTCTCCAAAGTTCTATATATCTTAGCATGCATCAAGTAGCACCAAAATGTTGGGTCCCTCCTCTGCGAACAATCCGATCGGTCGGCTCGCAATTCCGATCTGTCGGAATCGAGTTCATAAATCTACTTCGAACCATCCGATCGGTCGGATTATGGTGCATCGAATCCGATCGGTCGATTTTGGGAATCCATCTGGTCGGATTCGACAGTCCGAGTCGGTTTTGAACCCGGAGTTTATGGTCCATATATTGTATCATGCATGATAGCCCTGGTGAGGACATTTTGATGAGGAACTTTTGGAGAAGCTTCTTAGAGAAAAACTAGGGTTTCGAAAAATCACTAAAATAGGAGAGAAAAAGAGAGGCTCAGAGAGTGTTTGGATTAGGAGGAAAGGATTGGAGAGTTCACTCCACCTAGTAGTGTACTAGGGTTATTCCAACCAAGGTTCTTTGGTGATCGTATATTTTAATCTTGGTTTCTTTTTTCTTGTACTACAAGTGGTGTTTTCGGCGTATAGTGTTTTTTTTTTTTGAGAAATAGGTAGCAAGCTACCTACTTCATTCATTAAGCGAAATGAACTAAGCATACATGATGGAGACAGCTAGGGCCTTCTAAAGGAGCCGAAAAAATACAAGAAAGAAAAATCAAAATAAAGAACCCTACACCTACCGATTAGACAAAGTAAACAAGAAAAGCGGGGTGAATAACGAAAAGAAAGAAATGGGGACCGAGCATGAAGGAAGGGGCATGCAAGGGTCAAAGGACTCCGTTCCAGGCATTGGTCAAAGAAGCGACACGTTCAAGAGCCCGGGTAGCATTGGGAAGCACCTCGAGAAGATAGTGTTGTTGCGCTCCGTCCAGACAACCCACCAGATTGCCGCCAATCGGGTTAAACTTTTCACTCTCGTAGCGGCATTGGGTATGTTAGATGCCTCTGTCCATAGCCTTCGTACATCCCCGGCATCCGATTCGCTTGCATCTGAACCTTCGGCACAAATACGGATGTATCGGACCAATATACAGTCTCGGAATAGGTGGTCGCAGGTTTCAGGAAAGAACACGCAAAAAATGGAAAACTGATCCACCAGACACCCTCTGCGGATCATTCTGTATGCGGTTAACAGTCTCTTGCGCAGCAGAATCCAAATAAATACTTTAATTTTGACCGAAATTTTTAACCTCCAAAGATGCTCATACATTGGGGCTATCTGAAAAAGACATTGTACGTATTCTTAACTATTTTATAGTGAAGCTAATTCTTACTCTGGTTTCTATAAATGTAGACTTCGATCGGCCGAGCTACGTAAATTTTGGTGTTCTCGATTGTGTGATTTCTAGAATATTTTTTTATGCTTTTTTATATTTTGTTATTGCTTAATTTATGTGTTCGCTATTTCTTAGTACTCGATTGATCCCAACAAATGATATCCAAGTGTATTGCGAATACTCAACAAAATTATATATGATTTTTAATATTCAGGCCTTTTGTTTGTATGTCATGAAATATATATACACTATATAATAAGCTAAATTCTGATTTTTAAAGCCTGTAGTTTTAAAGATTCTATGCATACGTTACTTTTGCTACGACTCGTTATTTGGACACGGTCTACCAAATGACATCCTATATTGAATTTGTTAAAATAAAACAAGATTTATAAAAAATAATAATAGTAATAAAATATATTCTTTTCTCGTCCAGCAAACTAATTTTTCAAGCACTGAGATATTTGTTAATTACTCCATTCCGGTGTAAGCGTTTTGAGCTGTGTGCAAGCCGAACTCTAGATGGACGGGAGTGTCATAGTATATAGGTAGGGATGTCAAACGGACCGTGCAGCGCCGTCACAATTGGGGGCCAGGTGGAGCCGGCACGGGTTCTGTAGTATCCGCGCCGGCCTGGCCCGGCTCGTTAGTCTGAGCCGTGCTAGGCCATTATCTCTGAGCCGTCGATTTGGCCCGGCCTGACCTGTAACGAGCCTGGGTCATGCGGGACCGGGGGTGTGGCCGATCGACAACCCTGGCCGACACGACCTCCTTGTGCTGCGCCAGCCGAGGTGGCTAGGCCGGCCCCAAGATCCAAAGCAAGTGGATTACTTGGCAAGGAAAATATTATATTATTGGGTTACTTGGCAAGGAAAATATTATATTATTATATATCAGTCACACCATATCATCTATTAACAGTTAATTATATTTCTTCTTTTGAGTAAAACGTACAATAAAAATATTTTTTTATTAACGGAACGCGTGAACTCAAAGAGACCAAACTGATTGGATGATTATGCCACCACATCAGCAATATAACTAATACATTCTAGATTTTCTCTTCTTTTATTTTTCTCAAAGGGCTCTCCTATAGACCTTGGGAGGAGGAGGTTGGTCCATTGGACCAAAACCCTTGGGTAGTTACAGCTGAGCTCACCAACAAAAATTGCAAGAAAAGTTTTTGAAATTTTGGAAACACACATGGAGTGTATATTAAGTTAAAAGACGAAAAAAAGGAAAAGAGCTTATGCTATAAAGGAATTGGTTACCATCTAATTAAAGAGCTATTGTGAAGGCTTAAAGTTCGAATGATTGTAATTGCATTTAAAATTTTGGATTCTAACGATCGTACATAACAATACTGCTAAGAACTTAGAGAAATACTTCAATACACCAGGTCAAGATTGACTTTTACGAAATAGTAACCTGCACATCAGGTTACCAACCAAAATCAATAATAAGGACAATATTGGAAAATAAATACTAACCAATTACCAAATTAGATAACATTCAACTAATATTTATTTTATCCTTTAATTTTGGTACTTACCAAATTAGATATGGCTAATTTGATAAGTAAGAAATCTTCATAGATTGAATTTAAAATTTAACTTGAGCTTAAACTTTATAACTGTATACAGTAAATTGAAATTTAAATTTAAATTTAATTTTCAGAAAAAAAATATATATTTAAATGAGTAGTACATGTCAATTCAAATTGTTAATTTAATATTAAAATACCATGAAAGTTTAAATATGTTGACCTATTTTAAATTTTAGGTCATACTGTATGTATAAAGCTAACTTTTGTTATTTATTTAAATAAGATATTTCTATTTTTTAAATTAAATTCAAATTATTTGTTCGATAATGAAAACATCATTAAAGTTCAAAAATATTTATCAAAATTAAAATTAAAATTAAAATTTAGATTTAATTTATATTATAGTTGAAAAATAAATTTAATTATTTATTTAAACTAAAAGTTTCTATCTTTGAAAATTAATCTTAAATTATAAATTTGAATATCGATAAATTACATTCTTTCTAATTGAATTTTAGCTTTGATCACCCAACTTTAATTTATTAAGATTTTTGTCTCGAACTTTATAGTTTATTTCATTCACATTTTACAATCCAATTTAATTGCCAGATTAATAATGTGTTGACGATACAATTGTGAATTTGTGATGCATGTGACTGTATTATAGTTGATGGAATGATGGTACGAGAATGGTTAAAATGCTACATTACTACCACATCAATGTCAAATCATAATTCGGCTATCTAAATTGGACCATTAGACTCGATGCAATAATAAAAAAGATTTAGTTTGAAATTACAATTTACTAAAGTTAGTCAACCAAAGTATTACATTTCTCATGATTTGAAAAGAAAATGTGTAATTAATGCTGGAACTTGTGAAGATCATAAAAGTTTAATTTATTTTAATTAAGGTAATGAACTTAATTAGTTAAAACTATTGATCACGAGGTCAAATTCAATTTTTTTTAAGCATTCACTTGGGGATAATATTTCATATTCTATTACTAAGAGATTGCATAATATAACTTGTTATTTGCAATATTTTATATTTGAAAATTATTTTGGATGCAACAAAAATTTAAATTTGCGATAGATTAAAATTTTTATTTAATACTCAAATTGTACAAATAAATTTAAAACTGGTTAAACTTTCTTCCTCTTGTTCAAGTCGAGCTCGAGAATAACGGATAGACCAAATCCTTTCAATAATGCATCTATATTTTGAATTTGAATATGATTCATTAGTAAATAAAATCTAATTTAGGAAAGACAATTATACAAAGATGAAATATTGAAGGATAAGAATTGATAAAGATGGAATATTTTGGAAAGATGGAATATTTTGGATTTACAAGGATGGTTTGTTATGAAGATGAGAATTTACGAAAATACCTTCAATACAAGAAGTTTTTTCCTTCAGTAAGGAGGGTGACCGGTACTGATGACATCAAGAGCCCGTCACCCCTTTATAAAAGATGTATCACTACCGTTTATTTAAAAAAAATTTAAGAGCTAAGATTTGTTTGGTGTATAGGAGCATTGCTCAAGAACTTAATGATTGATATCTGATAATCCCAAATTCGAAATCTAATTAATTATTTTAAAATTTTTAGCAGAAAAAAAAGAACGAAGTTGCTGAAGCGTGGAGAGAAATCAAACGAGCAAAAAGTTAGATTAGTTTGAGGCCAATTCAAATATATATATTATTATTATATATATTAAACACAACCCCCCGAGTCAACTGCGTGATTGTGAAGATATATACCATAACGAAGCTTCTTCCTATGCATTGACCATTGACTTTTACTTCCTTTGTTCATCAAGTCCTTCTCCCCCAAGGACTCTCTCTCTCTCTCTCTCTCTCTCTCATATTTATATCTCCATAACATCACAAAACGCCCAATTATTCTTGGGAATTTACTTTTGGCTCATTTTTGCTCGCATTAGCTCAAAATTTCAAGTATGTTTTGTGGAACATCAAGCTTCAAAAACATCGACGCGGACGACCCGCGCGCTCTGATGGCTACCTCGCCGAAAGGATCCAAGAAGAAGGCAAGCAACAAGAACCCGTACTCGATGAGGGGGCTCGATAAGTTCTCGGCAGTGCTATCGGACCTCGAGTCCCGGAGGCAGAAGATCGTGGCGCGGGCCGGGTCACAGGGAGTCGCGATGGTGCAATTCATGTACAAGAGCACGAACGACTGGATCCCCGTCGTCGTAAGGCTACGCGACCGACAGGACGAGGAGAGTAGAGTTTCAGGTGCCCAGAAGCCGGCGCCAGCCTCGCCAGCCCTGGCTGGGGATGGCGGTGCAGGCGAAGCTGCGGGAGGGGCGAAGGCGGTGGCAAAGGAGGAGAGGAAGGGAAACAAAGGCTTTGCATGGGAAGGGTGGAGGGAGAGTCACAGTTGGATGTTGGTGGTGGTGGTGATGTTGGTGTGCATTGTGGTGTTTGGTAGGGTTTTTGCCATATGTTGCACTAGTATATGTTGGTATTTGGTGCCAAGCATGAAGGGAGGAGGGAGTGGGATGAATGAGAGAAGGTTTAAGAAGGGGAGGGAGCATGCAAGGAGGTTGAGTGATAAGAGATTGGGTGCAAAAAAGGTTGTGGGTGCTTCTTCTTTGGCCAACAAGATGAATAATATAGGGAGAAGGGCATGAAATCCATATGCATAATTGCATGTGTATCACTTTTGGAATTGTTAAACTTTTGTGTTGTATGAGAGGGGAAGAGAGGGTGATGAGTGCTTAATATGCCATCCTTTTTCTTCTTCTTATCTAGGGTTTTGTTTTGCTTTGTTTTGTTTACTTTACACCCTTTCTTTGTTTCTTATTAGCCTTGTTATTAGTTAATGCAACTCAGCTTTAATTAGCTTGCCCATGTTGGGTTACTTTGGGTGATCAATTTCAATTCTCCACTTGTCTTTTATTGACTAATAAGACCATTTGGTAGAAACAAGTTCCATTCAAACATATTATTCCAAGGTGGAATGGAAATCATTAATACCTCTCTTTTTCAATAGCAAGTTGATGTTTGCATATCAAATTTTACTACCAAAAGAGTAAATATTTCAAAGAGTTATAAAAAAAAAATACACTGTATAAGTTGAATCATTACTCTGTTTTAAGGAATATCCAAACAGGATGTAACTATTAAACCCTATTGAATGTATAAAAATCATATTGGGTGTATAAATTATTCTTTTGAAGCATGCATGCAATATCTAAATAGAAGCTACATATTCAAGTCTTTAAATTATTCTTTTCCTAATAATGAAAATTAAATCATAGGTAAAATATTTTATCCTACCAAATCAAAAATCAAAATCGTCGCTACCAATTGCAGAAGAAAATCTTCATAAGAAATAGTAAGGTATCATCGAATATCTTATTCCGGCATCCAAACACAATGAATAATGAATATCCAAATATAGCAACTATCTTTTGCTATACAAGCACTTTGTGGAAAATATGTGCAGCAACTATTTGAGTAAAAAGTCCTATAAGCATTTTATAAATAAATGATTTTTACCCTCTTAATCATGCGCCAGAAAACAAACACTTGAAGCTAAAACATGAAATTTATACTTCAGAACAGGGAAGCAAACTCTGTGTAAAACACAACTCTGCAGAATCTCCCGAAAACTGAGAAAATTATCAGTAAAAAATCTGGATAATCAGCATTATGTTCTCATAACATATGAAAAAGACTAAAATGCACACATTAAACTCCTGAATAAATGATATTTTGCAAAAAAAAAAAAAAAAAAAAAACCTCCAAAATAAAAAATAAAAAAATAAAAAAAAGCATTTTATCCCACTGAGTGATACACTAATCACACCTAGAAAGCTTGATGCTGGTGGAACTTGCATTCCATGCGAAGCCGGCATTTGGTCAAGTTTTGCCAAAATCAACTCATCTAGGTGCAAAATCTTATCATTAGGAGAGGACAAATGCGTGTTATTTTCATTTTGGCCATTAAGCAAACGACAACTTATCCAGAGCGTAAGGTGCATTTTAGCCGAAAATAACTAAACAAAACACCAAGAATCAAAAAAAAAAAACAGCATAGTCATCTTGAAGAAACAACAAACAGAAGTGCTAAAAGGGTCAAGTCATTATCTTCTCGAATTCCAAAAGCAAACTCAGCAAGACGAGTGTTTCTGATAGCAAGATCAAATTCACATGAGGCTAGCACCTTTTTGAACGAAAGGCACATGAGATCTAACTAAGACGATAATACCTTCGAAAATCAGTAATAAATGGCCTAAGCAACCTCCCAAATCAATCCCAACCCACGGTAATCAAAAGATTCAATAGAAAAGAAAAGGGGGAAAAAAAAAATTTGTCTGTGGGGGCAAGTTTATTACCTTTAACTTCGGAACCCAAATGGAAAATTGTAGTTCAGCTTCGACGAAAAAAAAACAAAAAAAACAAAAAATCTAGGGCTTGAGAGCAAGAGCCAAACCGAACTTCGGAGACCTGTCCAACACCTTGGTATCAAATTCACCAGAGATAGTAAGAAAAGACTTTGGCTTAATTTCATGTTGAAGAAGAGCAGCAAGTTTCCCGGAGTTGTTAAGCTTCGCTTTCACAGTTGTTTGGGGATCGACAGCATATAAACCACCAACCGTAAGGTAGTTCTCGTTGGTCGAGAATTTTCGGGTTATCTCCGCCCCGGCAGAGGTCTTTTGCAACTCATCAAAGTGATAAACGTATGAAGCTTTGAGAATGTCTCCTTTGTCCATCCTAGCAAAAGATTATAATATAGTTAGCAACTTTATGGGTCTGGTATCTTTTTGCGTAAGTTCTCTTTCTTCATTTATTTCCAAAAATGTGACAGTTTCTTTGCTTTGGTAACTTTAGCCCACTTTCAATTTTGAGGGCCAAACTGCCCCTTAACTAATGACCACCATCCACAGTTTCAATCTGGGTTAACTACAGTTTTTTGACAATAGGATTATTTGAAACTTAGTCAAGTTCGAATCCATTTCACTCACGTCCTCAGAATTCACGTGCCTTGTGCTGGACCAGCATAACAATTAAGTCCTGCCCTCTCTGCTGTCTTTAAAAGAGAATTGCATAACAGCATCATCACTATGGTTTGCAGGCATGGCGGTTTTTTGAGGTTTCAGTCTTAAGTATATAATTACACAGTATTCTTTCTTTAAGATGGTGATAAGTATATAATTACCCAGTATTCTTTCTTTAAGATGGTGAACTAACGCAAGGGTTTGATTATTAAAGTCAACAAAAAATATGGCCTAAATTGTGAGAGTTTAAGACTCTTAAGGACGTAATTGAATCATCATCAAACTTCAGCAATTGAATCTGCGATTTAACCCTTTTGTTTTTCCAGGAATAGGATAAATCCCTTCGAGGAATCTCTATCAAAAAGGTTGATGGAGTGAATGAAAGACAACTTACAGAAGAACAGAGACATTATAGTCCGGCTTAGCCAGCCCAAGTCCAACGCTGTACTTAGTAAAATTTCCCGAGGCTGTATCAAAACCGGCTTCTGCACCAATAGCAATTCCTTGAGCACCAACAGTGCCGGAAAGCTCAACTACAGGAGATGGATTCAGAGCCACAGTTGAAGCAAAACTTGCATGGTCATGAAAATATTGCACCTCCAACTGGCGAAAAGAAGACAATTTTTAGTATCTCTGAAATCGGATTTTGGGAGATTTGGAGAAAAAATTATTATACTTAGAAGCATATATGCTCTTCAAAAACTTCATTTCCTAGTGAATGGACCCTGGTACTTGAGAAGGAGACCCTCTCAAAAAGATTTCTTCCACCATGAATTAGACCACTCCCCAACAAAGAGCAGCATTTTCGAAAGAAACTCTATTTTTGAGTTGAGGGTTATGCATTAGACGCACACACCTCGCCCCCCACCCCCCCACACCCCCCCGCCCCGCAACCCCACAAAAAAAAAAATTAACAAAATTATAAATTGGAGCCATTAAATCTCAATACCTTTCCTGAGTTGTAGTCTGGTATCTTGAAAGAAGCAATAGTCTTTGTATATGGAAAAATTTCTGAGATGGTGAATGTAGTGGAGATCTGACAAAGCACAAAAGAGAACTCTCAGGACAAATTTGTCATGTCAGTACTTCAAAAGAGAAAAGGAATCAGTGTTGGAAAAATACATTTGAATCGGTGTCGACTTTGACATCAACAAGAGTATTTTTGTACTTGTACTGTGAACCAATATCAAGAGAATAAAGTCCCCCTTTCTTCAAAGCTGCAGAATTTAGGCCCTGAAAATAAATCAGAAACAACCAGTTGGCACTTTCGATTTGATACCCATGTAAAAGAAAAAAGAGAGAAAAAGGATGTTTGCTACATAAAAATGATTGCATGAACATCTTACTATATCTACTATAACCTAATAAAAGGCATATTTACTAAAGTGAACGTTGACCTAAATAGCAAGACCAAAAGCATTAATTTCCTCCAATAATTTACAGATACAAAACGGATGAGCAAGGAATAAAAAACAACGCTAAAGAGGAGAAAAGAGACAGGCCAATGTCTTAACTTCGTAACATTTGATCAGGCAGTAAAAAACTAAAAACCTGAATGAATGAAGCTTTTCTCATACAATAGCAAACATTCTCACCAGACTCTGGAGCTAGACATAAAGAGATCTCAGGAGCAAGACTTGAACAATGCATGTAAGGTACAAATCAGTCTAACCAATCTACCTTTCTTTTCAGCCCTATATGGTCTTATTCACAATTCATTCTCTCAAAGATCCTCAATGAGACTAATGCACTTTCCAGAATAAAATCATTGTTGGCTCTATAGCTGTCAACTCTTCTTTCTGTTTGTATGTTGGTGCCTCACATGATTAAAGTTACTAAACTCAGAATAGGTTTGTACCAGCTCGTTAGCCATTCAAAGTTTTTTATTACTTTCATTGGTTTTATCCACTAATTGCATATTATTGTCCCCTATTGCAAAAAAGGACATTTATTCTTCTTCTACTGCTTGTTTTTCATACATATTTATATCTCACAGAAGTTACGAACTTTTTTATCTTTTTTTCTCAAGAATTTTTTTTTCCTAAATGAACAAATTTTATGTTGCAAGTTTCATCATGCATCACCCTCTAACAGTTGCTCAGAAAATTATACTAGTTCAGTATGGAAAACAATGCTTCATTTGGCTGTGATTACCTTTCATTTCCCCTTATTTCTATGCACAATTGAATGCGCCAACTGATGGGCTTCTCTATTTTTGGACCAGAACCAAGGATTAGAAGTCTACAATTAGTTTTAATTCCATAATGAACTTTAGTTCTACATGGATATTGCTTTTCAAGAGGCAAAGCTTGCATATTGCTTTTCAAGAGCAGCAGTCCAGACACACGAAAACTCACCATCATTTTTCGTAAAAATAAAAAAGGAAAAAAAAAATCTATCATCTTCCAATCATAATGAAATTGGTTGTGCGCCAATCTAGTGCTTCCTTAACTCCATGTTCTCTTACAATAACCTTCCAACCGGAGAATAGGAAGATGGTTTAGCTATAAAGGACTTTCCCATTATATGGAGCTTTAAAGCATCAAAGCAGCAGCTGTAGGATTAGTATTCCCGAACAAGGCCTTAAACAATTCTAAAGAAAATGTATGTAGAAAATTAACAAACTAAGGAAAATTGAGATTTATGGTACTTCAATTCAACAGATTGCATTAATTTGTAAATTATCTTCAATTACATAAAGTGCTAGTTGAGTTACAAGTTGGGATACAGACATATAATAAAGGGACTTATATAAAACTATATCAATAAAACATAAATAGGAGTAAATCTGCAGTACTGGGAAGAGAGCAAATCTCTCCGAATTTTCGCTGGGTAGACAATTAATATGGTTATGCCACATGTATAATTTCCTCAAACATGGTTTTGCCACATAGGCAATTCATTAATAAATATTCAGTCACCACATAGATGGTTCTTAAAATGCTACACAGAGAACCTTTTGATTCAAATATTTCCATTTTATTGACGAAATGTTTAACATCATCTCTCTAGACACAAAAAGGTAAATCCCTCAATCAGCATTTAATCCAATTATTCAACCACATATCTTGACTTTTTCTCAAATCTCCATCCCTCTCTTCTTGATTCTATTCATATGAAATATATTATTCCTCAATTATTATGTAAAACAATTAAATTTGCATTGCGCATTGCAGGATGAACTTTCAGTTATCTGTGAACAAAATAACAAAAATCTTAGTGAGAAATTTACTGACCAAGAATGACTAAACAAACCTTCAACTATCCCCATGAGCGAAAAAACGAGGTAGAACAAAGGACTTGCGAGTTATACCAGCGAATAAATGTACGAAAATTGAACACTCCAAACAAGCATCTAGGACCGGCGCAACATTCATAGTCATAGAGCTTCAACCATATATCAAAGGTTAAAAACATAAGGAGAACCCCTCAATTATAGGCCATTCAGCAAGAGACCCCCCTAAATTATATATATTTTTTTCGGATTGATACACTCTTAACTTTCAATGATTTTGACCTAGAGTTATTTCAATCATTTGAGTTATGATTTTCATCGAAATTGAACACCTCATGAGCTGTAGGACATTGGAATCAACATTTCTATCAACTAACAAACCTGTAAAACGAGTAAATTCAACCAAATTTATTAAGATCCCCAATTAATTTGACAGGAATTAATTAAAATCAAATTCATGGGGCCTCTTCAGAATCTCCAATAGTTGAGGGGGTCTCCAGACATTTTCGCCGATTACAAAATGAGCATTGACTGATGATGATATATCAGATCCATTTCTTCAACTTCAAACAACAATAAGAATACAAAAATCACAATGATCCACTGCGCTATAATTAATCATATTAATGCGAAAAAATCTATTTAAAAAAAAAAAAGAAAAAGAAAAGGATCGAGGCGTTTACCACTCCGGAGGCGGTAACGGTGGAGATGGTGAGCTTCTGATCGTATGTATAGTCCTTGGTTAGCAGATCTGAATCATTGAACAAAAAATTGAGAAAAATAAATAAAAATTAATCAAATTACAGGGAACAAAAAAGGAAAATCAGCTGAATTTGGAAACGGTGTGGAGGAGGAGGAATGGATCATACCCTTCGCCTTTTTCCCGATGTCGAAGAAGAGCCCCGGCCCCTTCATGGTGTTAGAGAGAGGGAGAAGGATTAGGGTTTCGAGGAAGAAGAAGGAGAAGGGAATTAATTATGAGAGAGAGAGAGAGAGAGAGAGAGAGAGAGAGAGAGGCATGGGAGGAGAGAGAAACTTTGTAATTTTTGTTTTTTTTTTGTGGCTAAATTACACTTTGGTACTCAAACAATCAGAGTTGTGACACTTACTCCACAAACTTTAATTTGTTGTAACTTTTAATTGTCAAACTTTTTGAATTCAACTAAAAAACTAACTTATAAAATTTTAGTTACAATAATTTACAAAGCCTGAGTGTAATTTTTTGTTATCCTCTTTTTGAATTCGACGGTTAATATTTAACCAACTAAATTGAATTATAAAATTTAATTATAATAATTTATAAAGGCTGAATCAAAAATTATAATAATAAATTAAAAATTGAGAACCGCAGCGAAGCGTGATTTAACCCCTTTTTTTTCTCATTATTTTATATATTATTTTTTACTATAATATGCAATTTATAATATTTATTGGAAAAAGCTATTTGTTTGTTGTATTATATAATATATATATCTTACAGTTTATTATTTAATATCTCAAATTCGAAGCCTAATCATTTTATTTATTCTAAAAAAATGGATGAAATAATAGCGTGGTGTAATATTAAATATTGTTCTCCATAAGTAATACTATGGCATTTTATGCTGCAAAATGAGTGTTAATTATACTCAATTCATTTCATAGATTTTTTTTTTTTTACTCTATAATTGATAAAAAAATAAAAGAATCACTCATAAAATAAATAATTTTCACCCTGAAAAGGGTGCATGTGTTATTTTTTTTATGTGAATAATTATGTGTCGTATGTTTGACTTAAAAAAAGGGTTGATGGAAATATTAATAAGGGCTTATTTGGTCGATCAGAAAATCATAAATACAATTTTTTCGTGAAAAAATAATTTGGTGAAATTTTTTTTTATCTTTTGTAATGTTTGATTTGTAGAAAAAAAAATGATAATTTTTCATCAATATTTATTTAGTTCGAAAAAAAAATATATATATATTTGTTTGATTTGATAAAAAAATAAATAAAATAATAATTTAAGCAGTTTGAGTTTTCTTTTTTGCTGAAAAACAACGAAAAAAATAAAAATTTTAATTTTTTTTTCAAATCTGTAAAAATATTTTTACGTCAAACCAAACAAATAAAAAATTATTTTTCATACCAAAAATAATTTTCAATTCATTTAGGCCGAACCAAACGCCCTTCAGGGGTTCTCATCTTAGGCCATCGCAATTATATTTGAGAAGTAATATTAAAAATGGAACCATTTTTAAATTTTCAAACATTTATGGGATATCGTAATTTTGGTTCTTTAAATTATTTTATTTTAATTTTATGAAAAATCTTTAAATATCACCTCTATGATTTTACACTTTTTACTTTAGTACATGTAGTTTAAAGTGTATCATTTTAAGTAGCATGTGATTTTAATTATTTCTTTTTGTTATTCCCCCACTATTTTTTTTTTTTGTTAAATCAATAATAAAGTTAAAACGAAGAAGATTAAAATAAATATTCGATAAACTATAAGTGAGGTATATGCAATTTTTTGTATATGTCTTAACGAAAAGTTAACCGACGAGAGGCTGACGAAAAGAAAAAAATAAAATCAAATAGAACTAATTGATACATTGTAAATCATAAGATACCGAGAGGCTGATGAAAAGAGAAAAATGAAAATACAATATATTAAATTGATACACTTTAAATTACAAAATATTAAAATAAAAAATTACGAAACTATTAAAATGGTATTTGAAGTTTATCCTAATTTTAAACTAGAATCTCAAATTATTGTAATTAACTTTTAAAAACTTTGTCCCATTGAGTTCCTCGAATACTATAATTGTTATCGCGTGATAGTGACGTGTGATAGTGACGCATCATTTTTGGCATTAGAGTGGCATACTACTAATCATTGGTAAAACTGTAAAAAAACCCTAGCTCAAATATGGATCCATTTTAAATGAAATATTAATTTTTTAAAATTGTAACTTTACTGTCCAATATTTTAATTTATTTAATTTCAATTTGATAATAATAATATTTTAATTTGAAAATTTGAAAATTTTATTTATTTTTACAAGTTTAGTTAATATATTTTACATAATTCTCGTAGCTATAAGAATATTAAAATAAGATATTAGATTAAATTCTAAAATTAAAGCGGCGGTTACTGACTTAAATCAAACAAATTGAAAGGTTTGACGGTAAATCAAAATTTTTAAAGATTCATAGTTTTGATTTGGGTTAAATCATGGCTCTTTAACCTTAACTTTTGAATGCTTATTTATCTGTACGAATTTAGTTAGCATATTTTTTTACAATTTACATAATCGTAAATTTATGAAAATAAGCAATTAGTTTAAATTTTAGATACGATTTGTGATATTACAGAAAAGTTAGGGTTACACACAAAAAGATTATGGTTACTGAATATCTGTTTCTTACATATTAGATAAATTAATTTCTGTATTATTAATTTTGAGACTAGTCTAAGCATCAGTAATAATAAATCTTGAAAAACATGGCTTATAACATATGGGCATTTTGATTGTTATACAATATTTTTCAATAATGTTACTCTATTTTTTTTTTAATTTAATTATATTTTAATTAATTGAGTTTTAAAATTTATAAAATAATTTTTATTAGCTATTAATTATTAATTTAGTATATAGGTGAAAATTTTGATTAACAGTGTCAACAAAGTCTAGCATAGATACATTGCCAGAGAAGGACAAAAAAAAAGGCTTTTTTTGCAAATAGCCCCCTAACAAAAATTTATTTTACAATTAACCCTATGTAAAATTTATTTGCAAAAATAATCCTACGCAAGCACCACGCGACGGGGCGGACGAGATATTTGTATTGATTCACCGTGTCCAATACAAATACCCCAGATTTAGTCATATTTTGGCTAAGTCCGAAGTATTTGTGGGTCTTACGTGTATTGGACACGATGAACCATTCACCGTGTTTAGCACGGTGAATGATTCACCGTGTTCAACTTAAACATCGTTCCGCCCGATCTCCGACGCTGACGTTGACGAAAATAGAACTATTTTTGCAAATAAATTTTACACATGACCAATTATAAAATAAATTTTTATTAGGGAGCTATTTGCAAAAAAAAGCCCAAAAAAAAATTATGGTCTTTAAACATACAGACACTAAAGTATTGGAAAAAATAGGGGGAGAAAATCTAAACAACAGGGAATTTGGGTATCGAAGTACGTATTTCAAATGCGTGCCAAACTAAGTTACCTCTAATAAAATATTACTTATATATAAAGCTGACTCATCAACTGTATTACATCATTCACCAAAATACTCCTATTACTCGGTCCATGCGAAAGGCGAGCATTGAAAATCAAAACAAAAGGAAATGTGGGTATCGAAGAACATACATCATCAGGGTGGGTCCAAAGCTAAATAACCTTTCATGAAATTTTGCTCGTACAAAATTGACTCACCAACTGCATTACGAGCACATTTTGAGGCACCCTAACCATCACTCTTGAAAGAATCGGCTTCGATGATAACATACTCCTCTCCGCACAATCAGAATTCAACAAGACCAAACTTTTCTTAAATGATCATCTCTCCTTCACAGCAGAAAAGATCTACTAGATTCACAGAATCAAAACAAACCTGCTTTTTTCTTTTCCTTTTTTTTTTTTTTTCCCAACTGAAGGTTATCTGCAGAGAACCAGAAAGCCCCAGAACCAAGAATCAGCCAATGTATTGATCAGAGAAGCCATTTTGCTTGCGAGAAAGCCTCGTGCATAGAAGTTCTTAAAGTGCCAAAAGGGCTTCGACTTTCGCAATTTGCTCTTCTTCGTTCTTTGGGGTTGGGCTCCTGTTGGCTTCATCGAAGAGATCGTGCTTCCATTTCTCTACTTTAACGCCACCGGGTTGATAGGAGTTTCTCTCACCGTACCGACTATTAAACCTCTCTCTTCCCCTCATGCCCCCGCCGCCAAATCTCTCTCTGGGTTGATACCCACCTTGGCGAACTTCTCTTCTTTGAGAGGCTGCTTCTTCCCACCTACTGCTTCTCTCATCCGCCCTTCTGAATGGCCTATCTGACCTATCTAGCCCTCGAACATACTGCGCCCCCCTTTCTTCCCTTTGTGCGGCATCCAATGCAGGTTTACTGTTGTCAGGTAATCCGTGATCTAGAGATTCTCTAGGTATCTTCTTCTCACTAAATGCCGGCCTTCTCTTGGCAGGAGGCGCCTCGGATTCCAACTGGAAAAACCCATCGTGTCTCCATTCTTTATTGTTGTGCCCTCGAGACTGGTACTTCTCGGCTTTCTTCGGCAAATTATGATCCTCAATCTTGTCTTTGATTCTATCATTAGACCTTTCCTTCTGATCATCCCACCTTCCACGGTCTGTACAAAAAAAATATGCAAATATTTGAGGACATCACGACAATTGAAATAAAGAATGGCTAAATTACGGAAAAAGGGGACCCTTCAAATTTCGTAATATCTTGATTTTTCGGTCTGCTCCCCTGAGAGTGGAATTTATGTACTACCCATCTTAACTACAAGTTTTCATCACACTTACCTCCGAAATATCTATCACTTTGATAATTTATTGAGGGGGCAAGATGTAAATTTTAATTTTTCAAGGGAGCAAAGAGAAAAATGCAAGACTTATAGTGGCTTCACTGCATTGTAGTGATAGAAAAGTGACTATCGACAAATCATGATAGGAGGTTCGAGAATCACCAGTAGCTCGGCGAGAATAGCTTCGACCACCGTGCCCAGTATTGCCACGCTCATCATGCTGTACATACAAGGATAGTATACAACAAGGTACTTGAGGGCACAGGTCCAAGCAACAGTCAGCTTGATCAGGAGAAATGTATCGTTTGAACAAAATGAAACACTAGTAGTCGACAAAGAATATTATCCAACCAGCGTTCTTGCCGAACTACCCATTGATTTAGATTAGCCACTCAATGGAAAAATAATGGATAGTAGAGGGGGGAAAAGAACAAGTCTAGAATGACATGTGTAGCAATTTTCAACTGAGAAAAGAATATTAAACTAAAGATCTAGGTGTCCTGCTGAAGATTTAGCAATGAAATGCCGAAAAAAAAAGGCATCATACACATAAATGGCTACACCGTTACTTGTCATTGCAATGTTTACAAGAGCTTTCCCACAAGACCAGAAAAAGAAAAAGAAAAAAAAAAGAAGAGTCATTGCGAGCTCAGAATCAGATTTATGCATGATATTGAAAAGCTCACAGAAAAGCCAAAACTAGATCCCTACCTACCACAATGGGAGTATGCAAGACAATGAATATAATGAAGTAAAATTGATACCTTTTATAACAAGAAACCTTATAGGCGACAAAATGATAAAAAGGCAACAAGGCATAAAATAAAATTGTTAAAAAATAACAGCAAAAACTTGATGACAGCTACCCTATGAGGGAAATGAGTCAAACGACCCATCATCAAGATGAAAAATTGGATATCCAAAAAAAGGCAAAGTGAGCATGTTAACTAATCAGTAAAGAAATGGAAATACAACATATATCTTAATCCTGGTGAGAAAGATCGAAGCTCTTGAAAGGACAAAGCGTAAATGTAAGATACGATCAGTAATATTGGAAATCCAAGCAACTTGACGACTATATTTGATCTGGAGTAAAATTTAAAAGAAAGGATGCTAAGCTCATCTAAAATGTCCTGAAACCCACATAGACTAAAGAATTTTCAAACAGTGGATCAAGTTTGCGTTTTAGAAAGTGGGTTGATGTGGTTAATGGTTATGAACTAATTGAGTATAAGATAGAAGTCATAACAGCCATGATTAAGCAATTTCAACTTTTCAGTCTCAAAACATCGATTGAGAATCTAACTAGCAGATTAGAAATTCATTTCACTATATTTTGCTATATCAAAATGATGTATTGCACTACATATACGAAGAAATATAGCTATAAGTCGCAGTCCATCAAAGACTTTATACTAGGCTAAAAGAGATACACAGTGAATGATCATGGAAGAATCAAAATGTTCACCTGTGAACTACTTTTTGCCAATTTGAGCTGACTTTCTAACGCTTAACATTCTTTAAACCAATTCCAGCCGGCATAAACCAAACCCGAAAAATGTTATCTTCTTGTTTCAAAATTTCAAGCTAAACTTTAAACCATGATAACAGCTTTGTAGTGCCAACAAAAAAAATTTAAGATAGGTGTTCGAAACTTACTTCTCTAGCCATAATAGAAAAGCTAATTTCACTCATAACTCTTTGTGAATTTAATATATGCCCTTCAAAAAGTAAATTTCTTATTATACATTTACACAAATAATACTCTTTAGAATACTCTTTGTGATACAAAACCAACCTCCTTCCATGAATTGGATGACTTACAAACAAGGTATCATTTTTGAACAAAACATACTTTGCGAGGGAATACAAGAAATAGATAATTTTGTCGGAATATACATGTATAATATGTAAAAGCCCCTTAACATATTGGAAAGTAGTAGAACCTGGAAGTGAGAGCTAGATCGTGGTGCATCTACTCGATCGGATGAACGTTTGGGGCCATCGGATAGTCCATCAACCTTTTGGTCAGAGCTTTTTTTTGCTACATCATTTTGCACTTCTTTTCCACTAGCAGGAGGTTCCTCCAGTGGTGCAGCATCATGAAACCGCCTACTTCGCTTTCGGTCTCGATCAAATGTGTTATCATTTTCTAAGTAACGATTGCTGGAGTGCGGTCTCTCTGTGTCCCATTTACTATCTCTTCTTGACCTCCTCGGACTGTAAAAGAGAAAATTAACCAGAAATATAAATTAGTAAACCAGAGAAATATTGTATTATATAATTTAGGCAACAAGGTTATGGATCTGGAAGCTTCATGCAGTAGTAAAATGACGGAAATTTACCTAAAAGGCACAGGCAGCAATGTTTTTAAAAGAGGGCATAATTTCTTTTCTAGAGCATACCAAAAGCCTGTTTGACCCAGCTTGTAGTGCTGACTGATTAAGTGTTGTTTCCAGAGTGCCATCAGAAGGACTAATAGCTTTTTCACAAAAATCCCTCCCACCAGTTTCTACTTGGAAAATAAAAAAAGTAGAAGATCCAAATTTGAGCTTTTGCTTTTGTGCCTCGAAATCCCATTTCCGCTTTGCTGGCACAGCTGAAGCTCCAAGCTACTTTGTTTGGGAGATGCTACAACTAGAAGTGCATGCAACTCAAAGCAGAAGAAGACGCTAGGCTAAACAGGAACCAAATGCTTTATGCCCTTTCAGAAAACCAGCAAGTTTATGAATTAGGTTAAAGTTGAAAATGGCTGGTCTATAGAAGCATAATATAGTTGAGCGTCAAGTTCAAGCAGAGCTAGTAATTTTCAGGAGGTATGTCAGAACCCAGGGCCAACTACACCAACTAAGAACTACAGTCATCAGCGAGAGGTCAGAACGCTGTTACATTCTTTCTTGTACTCTTCACATTTCAAGCATGAATAGGTCTAATACGGCTTAATTCTGAAATCTTAGACTAAGAAATAGTTCAAGTGTAATAATACTAACCTACCCTAAATACGATATTCCACACCATGTACAGAATCTTCAATTGGTCAAGTGACTCAATTTCATCCGAGTCGCTCCACATTTGAGTTTTTATTTGGATTGACCTTTTTCTTTCTTTGCTTTTCTACAAAGTTCATCATTTTATTCCTCTTTCAAATTTCTAAAAAACCAAACCAAAAAAAAAAAAAAGAGGATTTAGAAAGAATCCTTTTCAGGATGTCAATTTCCATCATCTTCACCTCTTGCTTATTATAGTTTCTCCTTCTTCATTGTTTATCCGCCTCTAGCATTATCTCTATTCTTCTCTCGTATTCCTTCCTCCTCAAAAATTTCCAGAAAAAAAAAAAAAAAAAAGACGGAAAGGGCATTCACTGCAAATAGCTCGAAATCAGATTCAGATCTAATTTGATACACATTTTCTACAATAAACCAAAGCAGATAAGGGGAATTCCTACAACACAACACCGCATATAACCCCAAAGGCCCAAACCCTAGTCCACCAAACCCTAGGCGGAGGACACGGATTTTCAACAATTTACAGCAAAAAGATTAAACAAAAGAGAAAGAAACTGGAAAACGCATGCACTACAAAAGATCATAAATCAGATTGAGATCTAACTCGACACACATTAACGGCAAAATTACTAAACCACAAAAGGGGAATTCCTACAACAGTTCATCGTTTCGATCAACTAACCTCAAACCCTAATCCCCCAAACCCTAGGCCGAGAAAACCAGAAACATAAGGAGATAGAAGAGAGCAAGGGACAGTAGCAACCTTTTGTGGTCGCCATGGGACGATCCCTTAGCCGCGACGGCGGCGGAAGCGGAGGCGTGCGATTGGCGCGGCGGAGGGGGAGAACTCATCGGAGAAGGGTAGGGTTTTTTGGCTTCACGGCGAATCCCTGCGGCGGAGTGAGGCGGAGGGAGGGGATATTGTAACCCTCGCCGTCGATGTGCACTCACTATTTATAGAAGTGGAGGAGAGACCGAGAGAGAGATAGAGAGGAGGGAAAGGTTTTATGATTCATTTAGACTTCGTTTGGTTTTGCGAGGAAATTGCGTTACGTCCAGTAAAAAAGCGTTCGTTTTCGTACGTAATATACTAATATTACGTTCTGTATATCGCAATGAATTGATTACGATATATTTTTTACATATTTCTATATATTTTTTACATATTTCTATATATTTTTTCTATAACTTCATTTTATCTAATAGTGTTATCTAATAGTATGTTAAGTGCTTGAAAATTATTTTTTTTCTCTTTCCTTTTAAATTAAGTGAACGTAATGTAATTTTATATATGGACCAAATTACTAAAAGCACCAACATGAAGTCTCAGCCTTTCATTTGAACACTGGTCACAAAGCTCGATCATCCTGAATGCATTTCCCACAACATAATCTTCCATGAACTATTGCACTGCATACTCTGTTCTTTGTTTGCGAATACCAATCTAAAGCTTCATTTAAAGCAAGGACTAATATATGCTCATAATAAAAGTATAAAACTCCCAAGTGTTCACAAAAATAGAAAAGAAAGTGAAACCTACGAGCTACAAAAATACCAATGCAAATGGAGTATAGCTCCAGAGAACTAGTATACAAGCAAGTGAAACCTCATCAAGAACAGTAAAAGTACCGCACAAAGACTGACCAATTCACAATTTGCAAAATGAATCCCCAAATCCCAACACGAGTTTTCTGAGTTCAAGTGATTGACAACCCAAAAGAAATTTTCAAGGCTTTTTTCTACATTTGGCCCCCTCAAAAAAATCATTTTTACAAACAACTCCTCCAAATTTATAATTACAATTTTAATCCTATCCTCGCCACGTAAGCGCCACACGAACAAACTGGAATAAGTTGAACACGATAATTCATTAAACATGGTAAATAATTCACCGTGTCTAAAAAAAATATATGCATTGCGAAAAAATATAAGTGTTGAACAGGAAGAATATAAATATGGAATACGATGAATTATTCACCGTGTTTAAACACAGTAATTGATTCACCGTGTTCAACTTACCGCCTCTCTCCAGTCAGCTTACGTAACGCTGATGTGGCACCTACGTGACAGAAATAGGACTAAAATTGTAATTATAAATTTGATAAAATTATTTGCAAAAAATACTTTTTTGAGGGAACTAATGCAGTAAAAAGCCTGAATTTTTATCTGCACAAGTCCTCTTCTGTGATCTGCTGTAAATGACTGAAGAACTTAACAGCAATCTACAAAACAAGTAATCTCAGCACAATATAGTGAGGCAACAGTGTGGCAAGAATACTATCAAAAGCACATAAATAGTGCATGCCTCCAATTTTTGACCCTTGGATACCCTGCTATTATGGATCTAAAGGGTAAAAAGTTAGGAGTAGGCCCTATTCATGTGCTTTTCAAAGCACCCAAGATGGACTCCACAATGTACAAAATCTCACAGGTAAAAATTTACAATTTTCGCTTATGCAAGGAAAAAGGCATTCAATCAGCGAGCGATTAAAAACCACCCAATCCAGCAAAATGCTTCTTCATCGCTCTATCTTTCCTATAATTATTCCGACCTCCTCCTCTTCTCCCTCCCCTGCCGCGAGGGTTTGAGCTCCCTCTTCCGAGACCCTCATCATCATTCGTAACCTCATTGTCCTTCTCTTCATCAGGAAGCTGCTTCCCGAAAGCACCCGCAGGCACATTCCCACCGCGGCCGAGCCCATGAATAAGATCTTTCTGCGCTCGATTCACAACAGCCGCTTCTTGAGCACTTGACACACCGACCGAACCAGATACTTTATAGCTATAGTTCTTCCCGTCTTTGACATAGAATTGCGTCTTTTTCTGCGAACCCCATCTTGAGTTGGATTTATTTGATGAGCCTTCAGTTTCCGAAGCTGAACCTCTTTCTTGGTAAGTGCCTTTCCTATCATCTAAGCTCTCTGATTCCTCATAAGCTGATTCCACAATACTTAGACCCAAATCATCGAAAGAATCATCATACTCATCCTCGTATTCATACTCTGCTGCAAGCACAGCAGTTTTTGCTGCATCTAGAGCTGTTCTCGAATCAAGAACAGCTGAATCCGACAAATCTTCATTGGTTTTCCTGGTGTATCGCCCATATACTGACGCTGACGATGATGAGGATGATGGTATAGAAGAAGATGGACCATTTTCATCTCCTTGAATTTTAGCATCTGTTTTGGAAGACAGGACAATGTTGTTTTGAGGAGCAGCTTCTTGTAAAAGCCCCTTTCCTTTATCTTTTTGAGAAGCAGTTTCCTGTAAAAGTCCTTTTCCTTTATCTTTCGTGCTCTTGGGTGCTGGTTTTCGTGGAGGAATCTGCTCTAGGGTAGTGTCCAGAGATAGGAGATCTTCATGGAGGGTTCCTTCTAATATCCTTTGGATAACTTCTTCAGGATTTTGATTGTAGACTTCCAGACAAGCCGAAAGGAAGCCTTTACCATAATCTGGGAAAAGGTCCTTTATTTGGCTAATTTTGGATTCAGTAATAGCAGCTTCTTCATCGGTTTGTAACTCATTGTTGAGTGAAGAAAGAGGTAAGGCAGGTTCCTTGTTCAAGGACTTGGAGGAAGGCGTTGCAATTTGAGACAAGTATTGAAACTGCTCCTCGTCCATAAAAATCCAACCTGTAAAAAGAGGAGGAGAAAGTTACGGCATATTACGCAATAACAGCCAAACCATGTAAATAGAATTGTTTCTAAATTATCTTTTTTCGTAAATTCACATAGTTATTGAGTATGAATTATTGACCATTGCTCCGAAGCCGGTTAATTCGATTCAACATCTCAAAGTCCTTCTCAAGATTCTGAAGAAAAGTCCTGCCACCAAGATTATCTTGTAAACCATACGCAGCTTCTCCAACAATATCTCTAAAGGCTTGAACTACAATTTCTCCTCTTATAGCAGGATCCTCAACATTCGCTGGAAACATCTTGGTAACAGCTCGAAGAAGACTATCTTCAATGGATTGGTCATTTAAATAGCTAAACTCCAACAGTTTCCAGCCAAATTTGACAATTCTTTTGGATAGCATATTTATGCTAAGAACTATATCTGATAGAGTTCCACTGGGTAACCTCTGGCTGCTGCTGATTGTACGAGAAATTAATGTAAACCCTTGATGTAATGATGGAAGTAACGAATCATGCAACCGAGCTAGGGTTTTCAGTAGCTCCTCGACTCCATAACTGCATAGCAAGCAGGTTACCAAATACGGCAACAGATGTATCAACAGAGATAAATCATAATATTATGTGTCTGATTCAATACATGTTAATAAACAGATAGTATACCTCATTTCAAATGACATAGAGAACAGTAAAGCTGCAGGTCTATATGCATCAACAAAGGAATCCAAGGTAACCACTGCATCATTTATGAAGTCCATTACCTGAGGAGAACAACAAATTCTGCTCACAAAATAGTAAGAGCAGAAGAAAACCAAACTGAACATCTGCTTTATTGTCTTATTTAAGCAAACTTGCCTCTAAAAAGTCTTTGTGAAGTTGAATGTATCCATGATCATCATGTCCAGCTGACAAAGTTAGTACCTGAAAGATGTAAACAGATAAGATTTCTTTCACCTGTTGATTGTGGTATAAACATTAACAACAGGGTGTTTTCATGTTTCAAGGATGAATATTCAGATGATCTATGCAAATACTTGCTTTTGTCAACTGAAATTTTAGATGCACATTGTGCACAACATAGAAGAAAAGGGGGGAATTCAGCTTTTTTTTCACTTTCAGCAAAATAGTGTGGAGTATGCGCAGACTAAGATGTACCTCATCTAAAATGCTCAGGAAGGCATCAAAGTGAAAAAGTAAATCTGTATGAACTAGGAAGGTCGCATGAAATATTGAAAATCGGCACTGAAGAGTTACCATGATCCCAGCAGTTAATGAAAACATAAAGGTTGTATGACAATATCTAAAATCATCATAGCCGATAATCCATTGTATGAAAATGCAAAAATAGACCATTAAGTGCGCATCCCCAGTCTCCACCTTCTTGTCTTAAGATGATTAAACATTTTGTTCGGGAGTTTGGGATTAGTGTTCTACTTGACCCAAATTGAAGCCGGCTATCAATTTCTTATTTCTAGGAATAACTAAATCTGCATTGGTGAGCCTATACTGTACAGGAAGTTTTTACCATTTCAATTTCTTTAGTTTTGGAAATGAGAGTCCACATGGTAAAGGGTGTTTTCCTTTTCCCAGAAAAGACAGTTACAGCTAATTGTTGTGGATATGTATTTGCACATGCAAACATGTATGTTAAATATGTCATCTTAAGTACAACAGAACCCAAAAAAGCATATACATTTGGAACGTAATTTTTGTCAACAAATATGGCATATTAAATTTTTTCCAATTTTAGAAGAGGACCTCTAAAGATGAGCTGCAACGATCATGCATCGTGTGAACAATGCTCAGGAAATGGGAAGCCACTGCACTAACATTATCAATGAGCTTTGGTTGGGCTTTTATAGCATTCTCTACCTGGAAAAACAAGAAACAAAAAAATGGTTAAAATATGATGAAATGGCCATTCATGTATTACAACATATAAGGGACTTCCAATGATATTCACGAAGCGTTAAGACTGAAATAATCTAATTGAAAGCAAAATACCACAATTGGTGCAACTTAGAAAATGGTGCATGAACCAAAGTAATTAGATATCACACCATTCACAGCTCAACTTACAATGTTTTGATAGAGCTTAATGAAATTTAAAGTTTTATCTTCTCGATTTTCATTTCAGAATTACCTTCTGTCAACTCTTTAAAAACCTTACATAGGGAGCATTTATCTATTAATCTATCTATCATTTAGCTTTTGCAAATTACCTGTACCCAAGATAGTACTTCTATTATCTTTTATTTATTTGATTTTACACACGGCCTGAAATTTTACTTGTAGCTAATCAATAATGGCAAGATTTTCAACAATTTGCAAAGCATTGTTCCTCGAAAAAAGCTATTACATGGTGCTAGGAATAACCCCTCGCATAGCTTATTACATATTTTTCTGGAATGTGCTGCAGTTTTCCTTCAAAAGATAAACGAGTGCCTAAGGATATACTCCAGCAGCTCATAGGCCATTATTTTCGGCTTCAGCCTAAAATTCATTTTCTAAACTTTCTTCCCGCTACTTCAATCAGTGGAACCCAGAACACTGTGAAAAAGTTACCCCATAACAAAACCAGATAAACTAGAAGGTCATGGTGCTTCTGAGAAGCAATATAAACCACCATTTTCAGATCTGCAGTTGTAACATGAGGATCCTTTTTTAAGGAGTCCAAGTATAAGGCTGTGTTTTGGACATGAACGCAATCAGAAGAAAAAACCATTATCTTTTCTTTTTCAACAGAGGTTAGAAGGTAGTTTTACAATGTGTAATTTGTCTTGTCTGTTCTGAAAATCATCAAAGATGGATGCATGAAGATTTGATAAAAGGTAAAAAAAATTTTGATAGTCTTGTTTAATAATATTTTTTTGATTTGCTACAGTTGTTGCGATCTTCTAACTGCTTGATACTACAGCACACCAAGTAGATAGGTGAAACAAAAACCATGATAATGAATAAATTGAGGGAGGACATCATTTCAACAATAATCAAACACCAATATAAAGCGGCACAGAAATAATTGAAAAAGTAAAGAATAAAACAAATAGTCCCTACCAACGACCGAGTCAGCTCTCCATTATCATGTCCATAGATGGCACATATATCCAACAACTTCGGCAAGTCAAGCAACTTCTTTTCCTGCAATAGGGCTATAAAGAGACCAAGTGAGTAGTATCTTAGACAATTTCCAGATAATAGATTAAGCATCATAATGGACTTAAAAAGAGGCTAAACAAAGCGAAAACACAAAAACACACCCGTGTGCTCTTTCACACTAAGAGAATCACTTTTAATTGCCCCTGGATCCTTGCTGGAAGATCTATAATGAAAACAGAAAAAATATAACAAGGATAAATTACCAGTGAGCTAATATAACTTTATTACATTATCACACTATTTGTGGAGCATGAAATATCAAAATACTACTCTTCTCTACCAATTTAAGATTTTAGAAAAAATGTTTTTTTCAAATTGAATTATAGAAGGAAGTTCTTAATGCAGATATCCTAATTTCCACTAGTCATTTACTTAGGAAGGCAAAATCTCCATCCATTTAACATAAATGGAGCCCGACTGTGTAAGTTCTGAAAATAAGATATTCAAATACTTCACACTAGCAACTTAGCGCTTGTATGGATGTTGGAACCAGTGTTTGAAAAGGCGCAAGACGCAAAAAAGCACAAGACTCTCTTGGAGCCTAGGCGCGAGGCGCACTACGAGGCGCGCGCCTCAAGAAGGCGAGGCATACAGTTACTAGACTTAATTTAATTTGATGTTCTACATTAAAAAACCCCAAAATAATCATACAAAAATAAAAATAACTATCAAAAGTAAAGAAAACACATGCAAACTTGAAAACTTCTGCAGCAGATTGCTTTCTTTCCACCTCAAGAAGGCGCACGCCTCATGCTGGTTCTTGTCTTCTTGCTGTCGCTGCTCCTGTTTTTGCTCCCGCTGCAACTTGAAAATTGCTGCAGCAGGTTGCTTTCTTGCTACGACAGTTGCTACTTGCTTGTTCCTACTGCCAGCAATGGCTGATGTTGCTGCTGGATGCCCACGGACAGAGAGAAAGGGGAACACGAACGAGAGAAGAGCGGCGGAAGAATTGGAATTCACTAGGATTTTTGGGGGTTTTTTTTAGGATTTTTTAATTATCTTATCAGGTTAAAATATAAAACTTAAATCCGAAACCCAACAATCCCGAAACTTGGATCCAAAAACCCTATACTATTAAATATTGTGAGGTGCGTGCCTCGCACCTCACCTGAGGCGCGCGCCTCAGCAATAGCACTGTGCCTTGCTATTGCTGAGGCGCTGAGGCCCACACCTCACACCTAGGCGCTGAGGCGCGCACCTCCTTTGCAAACTATGGTTGGAACATAATGTATAGCGATGACCTGTGTTCAAAGGGTGTTTCTGCCAGTGAACATGACAAAAGAATTCAATTTTAATCCACTGCATTCCACAATAATCTTGACTTTTCAAGATAATACACTTCATATAATGATCTAGGAGGTATATGACATATCTTTATAAGTTGGGATTATCTATTCCTTCTCACTCATCGTAGACGCAAGGAGATATGCCAGATAAGTTATATTCAAATTACCCTTCAACTTAAGAGAACTCTTGGTTACTTCCCAATACTACAATTAACATACAAATGCAAAGAAAATCCTAAACCGTAAAATAGATAGGAATTAACACTTAGATGCTCACATCCGATAGAGGACCATAAAGACCCTCCGGCAGAGCTCGAGCTCCCCGACGACGACACCTGCGACGGTTCCCCTCGCCCCGCGGTGCGGGAAATCGTACCACCTGTGCCTGAACTGCAAGTAACTATCCAAGAACTCATGCAACGAATCATTCCTCACCACTGAAAAGAACGAAACACAAACAAATCAGATTTCAGCGAGAGAGATTAGGGTTTGAAGGGGCTACGGATCGCCGCACCTTCTCGCCAGAAGTCCCTCGGCTTCATCGCGAGGAGGCTGGCGAGCTCGTCGTTGAGAAGGTCGACGACGGCCTGCGACTCCACGGCGTCGAGGCCGCCCGCGTCGGCGCCGAGGCCGGAGGCGACTGCCTCGTCCTGGGGGAGGTAGGCGACGAAGTTTCCCCCTCCGCCGCCGCCGCCATCGCCGCCGCCGCTGCGCCCCGCCTTGGATCCGGAGCGGGAGGAGGAGGAGGAGGAGGCATCGGAGGATGCCCTAAGGGAGCTGGTGAGCGTCGGATGCGGCGGAGTGGGGTTGGGAGGATCGGAGGAGGTGGAGGGAGAGGGGTGGGGTTTGGGGACGAACCTTTTATTAGGGTTTCGATAGGAGGAGGAGGAGGAGGATCCCTTGTGGCCGTACGATCGGTGTGGGGAAGTGGAGGACATTGTTACGGGGTCGAGAGAGAGAGAGAGAGAGAGAGTATTTTGGGTTCCTCACAAAGCTTCTGTGGGGAAGTAGAGAACAGGGTGAAATATGCATAGATACCCCTCAACTATATGCAAATTATGAACTAGTTATAGTGCGATTTTTTCTTTTTTTTTTTTTTTTGGTAAGCCTATAAAAATTCCTAGCATTTTTTTTTTTCAATACTATTAACTTCTGTGAATGCAGCTACTGTATTATTATCTTCTTCTTCTTTTTTTGTCAACTGCATATAACTCTAATTATATTAAATTTCTAAAACAAAGCATCTAATCTAAACACAACTTCAACTCCAGGGAAAAAGGTAAAATTAGAAACTTGGATTTGAAGCTTTTACTTTGATAGATTCAAATGTTAAAACTTCCTCAAATGGTTTTGCCCGAAACAGAGTTTTGGAAGAAGCTTCAACTCCACCAATATGAGAACAGTGATCAATGTAACTCAGCGCAAATTAATTAAAAACAGCTTTTTGTTATTATCAAGCATATGAAAGAAAATATAAGTTAATTACACATTCACACAATTATATACTTTTGATGACACTTAGCTATTTGCAGACCAATTCCTTATGGGGGGGTTATCAAACTACAATGCAGATAATCGAACACGAAAAAAAAAAACTATCCAAACTAATTCAAAAAAGAAAAACTCTCTTCAGTGAATTGGCTACAGATGAACATTCGAGCTCGGCATTTTTGTGAATTGGAGGGGGGAATCCTCATGATTCAACCACTTGTCGTCAAGAAGAATGGTGCTAAGAGTAGATTGAAATCAAAGACCGACCGAGTCCAATCCACTTGTTGAGGCGAGACGGCGCTGTTCGTGTTCACACGATACATTAAGATCCCTGCGCTGATTCACTTGAATCCTTCTCTGATTTCTGCTGCACTCCTTTCTTATCCTGCATGAAAGATTCGAGACCGTTACACCAAGCAGGATGAGAAACACGAGGGAGATTTGCTCTTTCAATTTCAGATGTCTTTGCAAAACACTGTCAGAGCCATTTCTTTTTCTGCAGTATGTAGAGGATTTTATTTCAAGGCTGTTAGGAGATTTCTCGAGATATGAGACCTTCGAAAGCTCTAGAAAAGGCGAGGACCTTTTTGGATACCTGGAAGTCTAACAAGAGAGCAATGGAAGCAGACGAAGGGCTTAAAAGCTATTGCGACCTTTCTTTAATGGAAAATGAACATAGAGGAGAAATACAGATCACGGCTCACGGCCTCAGGGAGTCTGTTGTTCTGCACTGGTCCACCAAGAGACCCGACAAATCCTAACGACCAGCCTAGAGCATTCAATAACTATATATATTTGGTATCATTATATTTGGTATCAGACTCGGGATTCGAACAAGAGTACGGATTGACTAAGATCATTTACGTATCTTGACCTTCTCTTAGGCAATTTGATCTCTTGTAAATCAAGCCTAGATTAGCTAGATATAAAATACATCAAATCTCAGATTGGATTCGTGAAAAATTGTATTTCCATTTCTTGGCTTAGGGTTGCTCCTCCAATGAATCTCTTCAATATCCTTGTTCAATTGAACTAGTGGTCAGCCTTATATACGTAGACAAGATCTCGGATTCCATTTCAAACCTTCGGTTCTCTTCTAGCCCGTTCGACAGCAAATGACAAATTCTTACTTCATCCTACAATGCTATCTCTATGCTATGAAGTGTACACAGGCAACTCAAAAAGGGTTTTGATTCCTTAGTGGGACAAAAATTAGCAGAGAGAATTAAGTTCACTTTTTTAGATTTACTGCAACATACAATGACTAAATGAAATTTACTCAGAACATTAACGATAGAAATGATAAGAAGGGCAAGAAACTGGAAAGAAAGATAGAAGGCTGCATTCTCCTCGTAAGTCATAACAGGTCAAATTCTATATGCGCGACTAATCATATAGCAATGCATCAATGAGGTAACATTTAGTATAAGACACATGGATTGAATGACAACATAAAAATACCTTCTTAATCAGGCCTTCGGCAGACATCAGCTGGTATAGTTTATGCATCAGCATTTCTTCTTCCACCTTCACATGAAGAAAGGCAATTAGTATGTGCACATCTGGCATTGCTTACACTTTGTTTTGTTATTGTTTACCTCAAATTTCACATAATTGAAGGTGCCTGCAGACGGCCTCTATGATATACTACAGATTATTTGCAATTCTGCATTTATGGGTTTCATTTGACGAAAAATAAATGAAACAAGTGTAGTAAGTAGTTTCTTTGCTTATTTGGTTCTTTTTTGTTTAATTTTTTAAGGCAAGAATGCAAACTAACCAACAATTAGAAGAATAGATAAAGCCCATTCTTAGGTGCCTTCATTCATATGGAATAGAAGTTTAGGAAAACAAAAATGAAAAACACAATTAATGCCAAACATGTCCCAAAAATATCTCTCTCTTTTTATTTTTAAAATTTCAGTCTCTAACACAAGTTTCAAGTCCACCTGAAGCCTGTGTAGCTCATGGGACATTGCCCTGTATGCTTCCATAAGCACTTCGCTTTGCTTCTCCAAATGCCTGCACAACATATAGATGATAGCTTATGTCAATTGGCAAAACAATAGATAGATGTCGTATATATATTCAAAGGAGAGTTGCATCTAGAAATATTACTTGGACATTTCAGCTGAGTTTTTTGGATCCATTTTCGTCGAGATTAGAGAACCTGGAAATCAAGAACAGTCTATGGTAAATGGGTTACATTTACATATATCATGTAGTATTATAGATTCAGTGCCTATTTGGCCTAGCTTTCGAAATAGCTTTTCCAGTCCAGCAAATAACAAGTATGGAGCTTTTTGCTACAGCAAGAAGCTAAATGAATTTGTAGGATCCGAAGCATAAGGTCTAATTTAAAGCTTCTGATTCTATTGTAATAGGAAGCTGTCATGAAGACTTTATGAAAAAGTTTGCTCGTGCTTCTTCAAGCAGTTCTGTTCAAACAAAATTTTGTGAAACATCAAGCCTGGCCAAATAAGTGCTCGATCAAGAAAACAAACAGCCCATAGGGCTGAATTACACCACTCAATGGTTAGTGTACTTAGCATGAAATTTTACTTGGGTCACGGAACATTAATATGTTGCCATTGATTCCCTGTGAAACCCCATTTTATTTTCCCAACCAGGGGATGATGGCAAATTGGCAACTAATTTAGCTACCAAACCATCACCATTAAGAGATGACCTAAATAATGTGATAAGCAATCAGCTGACACCCTCTCCCATACTGAAAGTGTGATCGGATAATGTGAAAAAGTGTAAGAATTATATATGTAATGGGCACACTAGAACCCAACAAGTTATTAATGCTAGGAGGTCAAGTCGTTACAATTGGTATCAAAGTAGATTCACCTGTTCAAAGCGTGAGGAGGGCCTCGTATCGCCCGGTGATTTTGGATTATGTGTGTGATTGGAGCCGGGCTGACGAGGACGAGAATCCTACATCGGATAATGTGTGAAAGTGTGAGGATTAAATAAATGATGGGCGAATCAATAATTGGGTTGTAATGGCTTCAGCATTTTGGGTCGTAGTTTGGGCGCAACGAATTATTAATGGATTTTTACAGAAAAAAAAAGAGAAAAAAACAACATTCAATCAAAGCTTTTCATGTCGCCCAAAAATACAAGAAAAAGATTCTTTTAAACACTATTTTCAGCATGAAATTACCTAATTAGACTCTTTACTAAATACATTGTCCAATAAGTTTGGTTTGAGATATACCGTATGCGTTACAACTGTTAACAAGAACATTTTTTTTCCCCACCTCCAAAGAAATTATACCCCTAACTAGTAAACATCAGGGACTCAATTGCATTTTAGTTCCTCGAAAAAGCGTGAAAACTGTTTTTCCAACACACACACACACACACACACACACACACACACACAAAAGAAAACGAAAGCACTACTTTTCCATAAAATCTTAAAGAAAAAAAAAAAAAATTTCAAAAAAGAGTATTTTTTCCAGGAACCAAACGAAAAGACAATACTTATGTTTTCTAGGATATTTTTCCGGCAAACCAAATCAAACACCCCCTAACAGGTCAGGGAAGGAACCTCGACGGCGTGATTACGCTCAACAACTCCCTACAAATCACAGAGAGGTCTATTTTTCTGTGACAACCGAGTGCGGCATTATCACAAACAACTCGAGGGCACCTCGCACCAGGGGTCCTCAAACGCGATTGGAAAATTTCAACTGAAGAGGTAGAGGAGGAAGAGGAAGAGGAGGAGGAGGAGGAGGAGGAGGAGGAGGGTTTACCTCGCTTTGTGCGGAGGCGGAGGAGGCCGAGGAGGCGGCGGCGGCGGAGGATGAAGGAGACGGGTTCAGAGGACCTAAGGTCGGCGAAGGAGGGGATCGGGGATGTCGATGGATTATGGATACGGATACCCGAAACCCAAAACGGATATCCAATTTTATCCGAATTTGAATCCGAATAAAGCGGATTTATCTCATACTAAATGAATTTAATTTCAAATATAAATATTATAAAAATAAAAATTTCGCAGATTTGAATTCAGATATAAATATAGATTTTGATTATATCCGACCCGGATCCGAAATAATTTTACCTTTGAGAGAGAGTCTGATTACTATATTCTTATAAATATAAATTTTTTTTATAGTCATAAATTTTCGACCGTTAGATTTATCTTTTTGTCTATTTTCATCCGCTAAATTATACTATTCAACCAACCACCCACTTAACTCCTACATCCTCTTTTTGTCTATTTTCATCCGCTAAATTATACTATTCAACCAACCACCCACTTAACTCCTACATCCCAGCGCACATCCGCACACATCCTTTCATCCAACGGCTGAAAATCTATGAGTATAAAAAAATTTATGCTTATAAGAGTATAATAGCTCTAGCCTAAATTATAATGTAATTTTCTAAAAAAAATTATGATGTTATGGATAAGCTATAGTGCACAATTTGATTGATTGCGAATATGGGTGACATTGTGCACCTGCGATATTTTAAATGTCAAATTCGCGGCACATTCTAGTGATACAAAAACAAACAACCCCTTGAAAAACTTTCAAAAGATTATTTAAACACATCTACAATAATAACACAACCATCTCAAATCGATTTACCAGTTAAGTAGTGCTTCAAACCATAAGGAGAAATAGAAAAGAGGCCCTCTATGAACCAATTTTTATAAACTGAGGATCAACCAAATTGTTAATCTAAACTGCCAATTAATATAGTTCTTCAAAGAGTGTTAAATCTGCATACAAATATGCAAGAACTGCAGCCATTTATCAGGCGTATTCGGAGGAAAAAAAATTAAACAAACATATTCTGTAAACAAACTTCGAACTCTTTCGATCCAGAGAAAATAGATTAAATGCATTTGTCATGAAATTGCTCATATGGATAGGCAATGACTCAGGAGCATTTGAGTAGCTACACAAACATATTCTGTAAACAACACTTAAAACCATCTCTATATTTTAGCCTCGAGAAATTCACAAGAGGTATGGGGGGAAGGAAAAAAGAAAAAAATAAGTAAAAATTGTGAAGCGAGATCGCAGGAAACAGGAACGGGAATTGCAGGAACTTCCGAGGAGCGTCTACTGGGCCTCGTCTTCTAGAAGGTTTTCACCGAGACTGCGCTGCGCCAAACGGTAATAAAGAATAGCCATTGTCCCCATACATGCCCTGCATTCCGTATACATTTGGAGGATGAGCTTGCTTGGTATAGAGCTACCATGAAAATTCTAGTGGGTCAAAACATAGATGCACAAGCACAGCTATGACTTAGAAAACATTTTGTTTTAAAAGTTTCCTATATGCTGCAATTGGATCCCTTGCTCTGTGCGCAGAGAGTCACTTGCGGAGTAGCTGAACTTTTTCTTGGTAAAGTGGCCATTTATCTCCCGTTCCCAATAAAATGGAACAATACAGTTATGTTACAAGAAAAGGGTGAAATTGTCATTTCATGGAAGGATGTCAAACAAGGAGCATGCAACTGAAGGAGTGCACAAAGAATCTAGAAAGAAGCGCCATAAGAGTATATAAAACTTACATGATTGCCAAAGTGAGTAACAGTTTTCTCGGGTCCATCCTCGACGATCTTTGATGTCGCAGACGGCCTTCTGGAACATCATTGGCATTATCTTTGCGAGGAGGCGCTGTCACTGGTAGCGTCGGCAATGCACTAGACCAGAAAGGCAGTAACATCCTCAGGAACTTGTGACGAAGGGAACCTGCAAAATAATTTGTTAATAATTATATGAATCAGTAAAATAGAGCATTTACAATCTATCCTTCCGGGAAAATTAAAACTAGATATAAAGGGCGAAGAAAGTTGTCTTTTGATG
This sequence comes from Aechmea fasciata, assembly GCA_025177825.1. Classification (NCBI taxonomy): domain Eukaryota; kingdom Viridiplantae; phylum Streptophyta; class Magnoliopsida; order Poales; family Bromeliaceae; genus Aechmea; species Aechmea fasciata. The sequence continues at coordinate 4,600,006 of CM045935.1, forward strand.
TAAAAGACAGGTTATCTTAGATATGGGTTGACATTTAAGCACCATAAATCAAGTAATGACCGCCGCAGAATATTTTACCAAATCGCCTTAAATTGTTCATAATGAAAAATTAATCTGCCACACAGAAAACCTCTGCAATGAAGTGAACTCCTCGAGAGTGACACCTCTTTATTCAAGATCCCTAAACATTACAATTTCTATTCACTGAATAGTATAATAAATAAGACAAACAAAAAAAAGACTCATCATAGCATTAAGAACCCTTTATGCTATATTTAAAATAGGTTTTGAATGCACACTGTTGGTAACTGACAAGAATGGACATAGCAGAGCTAAATCCTAAAGCAGCAGAGCAAAAAATATTCTGTGGGTGATCATATAAGGTTGAAAATGTACAGGACCAAAGGACTCGAAAGATAGTCTAAGGAAGTCTGAAGAAGAAGTGATAATTCCCTATTGTTCTCACTTACCTCTTCTAGAATATTTTTTGTGGCTTCCATCTTCATCGTCAGCATAATATGAAGTTTCAGAATTTTGCTTATCAGAATAGTATGTACCCTTTCTCGTAGTAGCACCAGGCTGCATAAAGTTACATAGAGTAGAAGAATAATAATATTGTACCATCACATCAACATATCTACGATACACAGGATATGCATTCTAACCAACAAAACTGTAGGGGCTTTTACATATATATCCCCGAATATCAACTATTTCGGTAAATACCCCTGTAACATCAGAATTTCCATACCAAAGAAAATGCAAACACACTTAAGCTGGGGAATATCCAAATTCTTGGGAGAAATTGCTTTCGTCCTCGAGAATGTTTTTTTCCAAAAAAGGAAAAATTTTTAAATACAAGGTTACACATATGTAAAGAATTAGTTTTTGAAGGCCATACATGAAAAAATCAGTTTTTGCAGGGTTAGATATGTAAAAATAATTCAATAAGGGTATATATGTAACAATATGGAAAGATATACCAAAAAGGAGGGTGTTATTAGCCTCAGATATACTTACACCCATTGGACTTGGACTTTTGAATTGGCTTCCTAATGAACTGGGACCATCTATTTCAACAATCTCTGGTTCAGGGGTATCGATTCTGATAGTAGATGAGTTCACTTCAACCAGGTATTTGTCCTCCTTGGAAAATGAAGATGATTGTGTGCTCGAATCATTGGTGGGATCAAATGATTTCCCACCATTTATTTCTCTATCTTCAGACACACGCATAAGTGGGTCTGAAGCAAAAGCAGGAGGAGGAACACGGGTATCCACTGTAGGCATTGGTACAATATGATTTCCAAATACATTTTTCTCCAAGCCACTCTGCAATACATTAAAAATCACTATCACTAGCTAAATTCAAGCTCCAAGCGGTCAGAACCAAAGGACTGTTAACACGTGAAAGGTTAATGAAATAAGCGATATCTCAGAAGGCAAAGAATAATACTAATGTTTGATTAGAAACTAGGACAATGTGATTAATGCAAATTGACAGAAAATTTAGATTATTTTTCTAGTTAATGTATCGAACTAACATCAAATTTAACAAACTTTAATGTTTCTAATAGAACCAAAGAAAATTATGCATTGTTGAGAGTACGTTGCTAACCAGACTGTTTTAAGATGGAAATTACCTAACCTACTTCAATCAGGGTCCTGATTGACCCCTGAATAAGCATTGAGGAAAATCTCCACTTTCTATGGGCCAAATCTTCTTCCAAAAATTATAGATTGCAGTATAAGTTTAGATAAGGCATGATAAAAGAAAAAAGAAAGAAAAGAAAGACAATACTGTCAATGTAGTTAAGAAGGTAAATGACAGGAGTTACCTGGACTATTGATTCCTTCAGTTTCGCATGGAGGCGAGACCCTGTATCTTTGATGCTTGTAGGAGGCCATAGCTGCAACAAAGAAGTTGTTCATTAACATAAAACTCATGAATAAGTAACCAGGAAAGAATCACACAAGCACCAAATAGCAAATATATCGGAAAAAATATGAATGCCAAAAGTGAATATTCAATAAGTAGAAATTGCATTGTTTCGCCAAAATGTTTAGAGAATCACAAAATACTTCCTCCCCTAGATACAAGTGCAAAAAAAAAAGGGTGAAAAATAATGGCATATAATTTTTCATGACATCTAATATTGTTGCTATGCCATTATACTTTAGGGTGATGACACTATATCAATATTTTCTTTTATCAATAATATTTTGATTATTCTGTCGAATGCCAACGGTAGTATTATCAGAATAGCAATGAACTATAGAAAAAAAAAAAGGTAAAATAAAATAGATTAGACCAATAACTACAAACTAAAAAAATAGTTTGAGTGCAAGAGACTTCGAAATTAAATCCAGACCTAGAAGGAATTTGAGATATAGAAAGCTAACTATGAAAGAAGAGTTTACTTTGAAGTAAGACAGAATTTGAGATACAACCATCAGGATCAAACTATCATTTAAAACTTTTACGGCCTTTTATATAATTACAGAAGGCTATGTATCTTTCTCAAAAGTCTTTTTTTTTATGGCTGAGCCTCCTAAAATAACAAATCCTGGCATACAGGTAGATAGATGGGAAAAGGAAAAAGCTACAGAACAGCAACGTTTGTTTGTTTGTAATTTCAGGCAAACACAATAACATGATATAATCAAGAATTTACCAACTACAAGAAAATAATAATAGAATTAGAAAGATACTTCTCAAAGTCAGAACTTACTGGGGTAGAACACGCAGGACACACGTATCCAGCTGGTGCAGTTTGAGTTGGAAAACTTTGAATATGCGATACCAGGCATTTTGTGTGCATGAGATCTGCAAAGTAAGCCAAACGAAGAGTATCTTAGCAACAATTTGAGAGAAATGACATCTTGAGAAAAATTTAAACAAAAAAAAACTGATTACAGTATCACATACGCAGGCAACCCAATCGGGTGGTTTGATCACTTCCTTCTTCAAGCACTGAATTACACAGAGAGCACTTAGGAGGCCAGTCATATTCCCCATCGACTACCCAATCTGAGTACTTCTTAACCTAAATATTCAGATAATACGTGTGATTCTCACATTGACTGAACCAACCAAAAAAAAAATCGTTGTATGTACTATCAAGAAGTAAAGAGGTTACCACACAGATTTGGTGTTCTGGAAAACAGATGCATTCCCCGCAGACAGGGACCTTGTGGACAAAGCAATAAAGCCTGGTTGCCTGAAAAACAAATTTTTTTCCCAATAAAAACATATAACAAATTTATTGGCTATTTAAGAAACTAGTAGTGTGAACTTCAACACAAAGTCATAGAATCGTCCATTTCTGTGACATAGCTAATATTTGCTCAATAGCAATGATATAACCGCAAAATTAATGTGCCACATTTTAACCAAAGGTGGAAAATGTACAGGGACACCCTGCCATCTTTAAACATATACCCATCAACTATTTCTCTTTTGATTGACACTCACTCACCTTCCAACTTGAGTTATTTCCCTAAATTGAATTGAAAATTTATCCAAATTAGCAGCTCAATTAGCTACAAGCAAGCCTTAAACAGTTAATGAAATATGTCATTTCGTCAGCTGAAAAAAAAATTCAGAAGAATTAAATTAAACAGAATAACCCTTGGAGTTAACAAAATCTCCTATGTGATTGATAGAAGTAACATAGATCAAAAGAATCAAAATTTAGCCAGTGCCAAACAAAAGTTATAGCAATAATGAAGTTAGAGGGCTTATTTCAAAACGACCCATAATTGGGGGTGTCTCCATACATTTTACATTAGATGAATCAAAGATAGACTCAAAACCCTAGTAGCCCTCTTCTCTCCTATCGCACGAAATCGAGTGATTTAATCAAATATATTCTTTTAAGAAACAATCGGTTTCATGCATTTATTTACCTAATTAACCCAAAATCCAGTTCTTAATATCATAAACAAGTTCCCTATCACACTTCGAACGCACTAAACGCACTCCCAACAATTAATACCAAAAACAAATCGCCAAATCGAAGCCCTAACTACAGATCGGCTTATTGAACACCACAGATCTCAAATCGCGCAAATTATGAACACCTAATAGAGTAATTACTGGAAAATTTCGTAAAAATGGAGCAAAAATTAAAAGATAGATGAGGAGATTTGGATCGGAAGGTACCTTGCGACATTTACAAACAACCATCGAATCAAAGGAGATTTCCTTGTAAAAAGCAACGAATTGAGATTAAAAAGATCGAAGAGGGATCGGAGATGAATCAGAGGTTCGCGAAGAGGAGCAAAAGATCTAAGAGGGAGAGGGAGAGGGAGAGAGAGAGGGGCTTAGAAATAAATGGGAGGAAATGTTTAGGGAAAAATGATCAGAGACCCCTGAACTTTTGCTATTTCGTAAACAGGCTCCTGAACTTTTAATATTACCAATTAGATCACTAAAATATAGTGCGTGGTAATCCAACAGTGCTGTTTCATGAGCCATTCATTATTCTAGAAGTGGTAGAGATCGAATTGCTAGTTTAGTAAACGAGCTGGACACGACTTGAATTTTTTAGCTTATTTACTAAATGAACCGAACATGATCTGAACTTGTGTTTGATGATTATAACTCGAACACATATATTTTATATTTATTTATATACAAAAATATATAATTATATATATAATATAATACAGATTTTTGTTATTTGATTTTTAGTCTAATCTTTAATATAAAGCCTAAATCAATTATAAAAAAATCTATTTATTTATATATAAAGTTTGAGCCATGGGATCAAAGTCTAATAAAATAAGGAGTAATTAAGATCTCATAAATTTATTTTTTATATATATCATTTCTAATTCTTTTAACTTGTTACTTGTAAGTTGGCTTGTGTTCGATTCGTTAATAAATGAGCCGAACGTGAGCTGAATTTTTTGGCTCGATATTTTAACGCACCGAACACGAGTCAGCATCAGTTCGCTCATGTTTGGCTTGTTGACATCTTTTGTAAACTCTACCTGATAGTTTAATATATCCTTTTTCTCAAATAAAGTTATTAACTACAATATATCCTTCTCAAATAAAATTGCTAACTACAATTATTTTAGTCGTATGTTTTGTATTTAATTTTGTAAATCTTCAAAACACAAAAATATATTTATTCTGACACATAAAAAGTACAAAAAAAATAAAAATAGGTTTATCCCATATTTAAATCTTATAATTAATTATCAAGAGTGGAAGTAAAAATATGAATAATTATCTAATTATCTAATTACTAATTTCATTTGAGTAGTGAGGTATTTATTTATTTAATTGATAAAGTGCAGTGAGTCTAATTGCTAAAATTAAAAGAGGGGTGTTTATAAAACAAATGTTACGGTTTAGAGGTATCCAAACTATCCAAGAATTGCAGCTTGGTCCTTTTATTCTTAGACCATGTTTGGATGCATTAACATTTTATACAGTATTTTATTATGTGATTTAGTTAAAAAAATTTATGGCATTTTGTTTGGGATTACGAAAAAATTACGTTACATGTGGTGAGAAAGTAGGTTGGAAAAATATCTATGTTTGTTTATGTACGTAATATTGCATTCCGTATATCGCAATGCGATGAGTCAGTTATTATATATTTTCTGCGATTCCACTGAAAAACGCAGAAGCATATGGAGAACGCAGAAGTATATCCCTATATGTTTTTTCTACAACTTCATTTTATCTAAGATTAGGCGAGATGTGGGATCAAATATCTAATATTGTATATTATATTTGATCTTTATTCATTTTTTTTTCTAGTGAGATAAATTATTTCGTAAAATATATTAGCCGAGTAAGAAAAAAATTTTATCTGATGGGCCCCACCCATTAAACTTTAATTAAATAGAATAATTTTGTATAACAGATAGATCCCACAAAAAATTAAGTTAAGCTATTTTTATCACTTTGAAAAAAAAAAAAAAAAAAACTTTCATAAGGGTTTATAGATTAAGTTAAAATTATACAGAGATTCCTCCTCAAGAGGCTATTTTGAAATGGTCCTATAACTTAACCTTTTTTAATTTACACAACGATTGATTATTCGAAATTATTTTACTCCAGCTATTTTATAATCTTTCCTCAAAAAATAAAATTTTATTTTATTTTATTTTTCCATTACGTCTTTATTAGCTAATATAATTAAAAATATAAAATTAATAAAATCGTCAATAAATTTAATAAAACTCCCTTTTTTTGCCATATATATATATATATATATATATATATATATATATATATATATATTTAAAAAATAAATAAGAGGATTTGATTCCAAATAGATGAGAATTGAGGGTGTCTCCGTACATTTTAACCTATTAATTTAATTTAATTTAATTTTACTAAGATCGATCAAGCACGAACAAAAAAGCAGGTGTTACCGTTTCGCGGAGTGAAGATAGGGCAGCGGTCCGATGAAGATCGGACGGCTATGACGCGTAGTCCCACTTTGGAAACACCCACGAAAGCACATGCTGATCGTCCGTTTTATTTTAGACGGCTCAGATTCGTCGGTTGACATCATAGATCTCGAGCATATCTGTTTCTGCGTAATTGGTTTTGTGATTGAAAATAATTTTCAGTTGAATTAAAATTTATGTAAAAATTATTATTTTTAGTATTAGTGTTAGAGATTTATATTTATTTTTGCATTAGTGGATTTGGAGTTTTACGTCGTTTTCCCATGTGCACCTCACTGTGGCACTTTTCAATTTTTTAAGAGTCAATTTTATCTAGTTTTTTATAAAAATAATAAAATATAAATATATTTTTATTACCGTTTGGTTCGGAATTAAAAAAAACTAGTTATTTCAGAAATAGAGTTAAGTTCAGAGTTAAAGTGGGTCTAAAGTATTTTTGTATTTAGTTGAGAATTGAAGTTAGTCCAAGATTAAGATAAATAGTATTTGATTGGAGTAGGTGTGATAAAAAGAATAGTGAATAAAATAGTGCTTTGTTTGGTTGCAGTAGTGGAGTGGAGGGTGGGATTAGCAAACCCCGCCCCTTATTTGATGTGTTTGGAAATAAGTTGGGAGTTAAAGGATTATTTCGCTCCTTAATTCCTAACCAAAAACTAGCATAAAGTTTAGTTTTTATATGTTGTTTCTATAGAAATTCTAATATTTTCAAATATATTCTGTTTAGTTTTTATATGTTGTTTCTATAGAAATTCTAATATTTTCAAATATATTCTGTAAGCATTATCTATTTATAAGTGAAATAATATTTTTGCCATTATAAATATATTTCTCTAAAAATTTCAACTGTTACTTGAAGAGAGTAAAAAAATCAATTCACTTCATTAATTAATCAGGATTAGATATTTAATCTATAGTTAATAAAAAAATTTTAACAGATTCTAACGGCATTGATATATTTGAAAATATGAGAATTTTTATAGAATAATTTATAAAAATTGAACTTTGTGTTGATATATTTAAAATTCACTATATCTAAGAAACCTTATGAAAATAAGGATTTTTAAACGGCTAGTGTTTGTTGATCGCTAAACATGTCATTTTTTTTTTGAGAGATAGATAGTCCGCTACCCGCTTCGTTTATTTCGTTAAAAAATAAACTTAGCTAGAAATGTGAATCAATTAGGATTCGAATTTGGGTCTCGAATACCAACCACTAAGTCCTTTGCCACTTGCTCTAGGGACGGTCAGTTGTTAAACATGTCATTAATTCCTCCATAATAAGCACCATTTTGAATCTACAGCCTAATCTTTTAAAATTTTAATTTACTGTTTAATCTTACAATTTTTTTAATTTGAGTCAGTTTATGACGCTTTAACTTTAAATTTAAATCAATTTTTTATTTTAATGAATTTATAGTTGCACAAATTATCTAAATTATACTAATTAAATCTATAAAGATAAACGGCACATATATATATTTGAAAGTTAAAGTATCATCAACTAACTTAGAATCAAACATATTACGAAATTAGTTAGCAAAATTAAAATTTCAAAAGATTAAATAAGATGATTCAAAATCATTCGTGGTGCCAGTATGCACAGTATATTTTTTATTTTGGTATTAAAAACCGCCTTTAAAATAATAAAAAAAATAAATAAAAAGAAAACCTTCACAAACTTTGAAACTCCCTCCTCTCTCTCTCTCTCTCTCTCTCTCTCTCTCTACCCACACTCGCCTAGCAACTATAAATACGCCATTCTCAAACTTCTAACTCTCCCTCCTCTTCCTCCTCCTCCTCCTCCTCCTCCCCAAAACCCTAACCCTGGCCGATCCCCCCTCCTCCTCCGCCATGAGCGGCGCCGCTGCACCTCCTCCGCCTCCCTTCGTCGGCGGGAGGGAGCTCTCCGATCCACCCTCCGATGGCATCTCCAACCTCCGCTTCTCCAACCACAGCGACCACCTCCTAGTCTCCTCCTGGGACAGGGTACTCTCTCTCTCTCTTTCTCCCTCTCTTCACATACCCTAAACGCTCGGATGATCCTAGGCGATGATGAGATCCCCTGTAGGTTTATGGAGATGCTACGAGGATCTTTCTTGTGCTATACTTAGATTGAGTTTTGTGCATGAATTTGTTGCAAGTTTGTCAAAAACCAAGTTGTCGTAGCTCCAAACAGAGCATCTGATTCGGTTTAGATGTTTTCTGGTTTAAATCAGTATTGTTCTTCGCTAAAGTGAATCTGTAACTCTTAATCTCTTTGAAGAATAGATGAAGAAATAACTAGATAACATAATTTCCAACCATCTAGTATAATGTCTACTGTTCGTCCAAAATAGATGACGCATAACATAATTTCCAACGCTCTATTTTGTTGTAGCTCAAAATTGATCGTCAGATTCATTTTAGATGTGTTCTGGTTTCGAATCAGTGTGGTTCTTCACTGAAGTGAATCTTAACTCTTAACCTCTTAGAAGAGTAGATGAAGAAATAACTAGAAATCATAATTTTCAACCATCTAATATAATGTCTAGTGTCTGATCTCCAATGTTGATACATAATATAGAATGAAAAAAAATCTCAGCAAAGGAACCTAGTTGCGATCACAAAGCAAACCATGTCATCACTTTTGTTTGTTTGAGTGACCAATTTGAATAGGGCTGTATTGCCTGGGGCCCTACTGGTCCCTTGTCGCCAATGCAAGTGCCCAATTTTAGTCATTATCACATGGGTCAGCCAGTCTAGGCAAGGATTGCCTGGACGATCAGCCCTAGGTGCACAGGCAATCCCCTATGAGTCTGTGACAATTATTAACTTTCTCCTTATCGCCAATGCCCTAATAAATGGGATCTTTGTTGGTTCAGAAGGTTCGACTCTATGATGCGCGTGCTAATGTCCTTAAAGGGGAGTTCGCACATGGAGGACCAGTTCTTGATTGCTTCTTTCAAGATGATTCCTCTGTGTTCAGTGCTTGTGCCGATTGCAAAGTCCGCAGGTAAATGTTCTCTCTTCCTTTTATTTGATTCACCATATGATGAACCTCAAATGTGATGCTGACTGGTCGAGTAGACTTGCATTCGTATCTTAGTCACGAAAAATCTCTTGAGTTTTGTGATGCAATGTAATGTTTGAACCCTCGATGATTGGGTGCTGTTTGACATTCTTCACCTTGGAATATAGTGTAGATACATGCTCTACATGTTCATTCCACTTTTTGTTTAATTATGTTTGACAAGAAAGTACTAATGCTATGATGGAATAGTATTATAATGGTAAAGTGGTGGAGATCAAACATAATAGTATTATAATGGTACAGTGATGGAATAGTATTATAATGGTAACCAACCCAATTTTGAAGCACATGCTAGACCCAACCCTGTTTGACCTGATATTGAACCTAATTCTAAACAAAAATATAGCTAGTCTATATTTATTTTCAATGAACTTCCTCACTAATTAATAAAAATTGCAGTTTAGCGATACATCTTATAGTTTAGTATGGGTTATTTAAAGCTAAGAACAATGATAATCAATAACAGTATGATAGTTGCAGTCTTCACTTAGTATTTGAACTGCAACAGGAAGTTGGGTAAAATGACATGGTTTTTCCACATTGTACAACTCTAAGCTGGATTAATTTTTTTATTCACATGTATGCTTTTGTATGGACCCGGCATTTGGTAGGAGGTTCCATGTTTGGATTTGATTATGTTTTGGGGGTAGAGTGGCCCTTCAACCTGATTGGGCTACACGTAGTTGTTTTACTTTTAAGGAGCTCTTTTATACTTTTTTGAAACCTTCGCAGAAAAATATGGCCTTTGAGATTCTAAAATGGTAATTATGACTCAGGAGTGCTCCTGTGTGTGTGTTAATGTTTTCTTTTCTGTAATGCTGGAAAATGTTGGTTAGTATCATGGTATTCATTTTTTATACATAAAAATATTGGAAACTTCTAATGCAAAGTTCTTATGCGGGAATTATCTAATTATTATGAAAATAAACAAAGCTATTGATATTCCACAATCAGAAAACTTATGAATTTTTAGATACTGGGATTTCATTTTTAGTTTTGGTTCATTTACTACATAGAGAATAATATTTCATAACATCAATCATGAAAACATTTTGTTCTTCCATGTATTAACGTTTTCCAGCCTTCCAACTTTTACATAGATAAGGTGGAAGAACTTTTTAGTACCAATTGAGATGAGCATGAAGAACCTAATAGTTATGCCTCTGACAACTATAACGGTGACAAGAGAAAGTAGATTAGAAATGAATATTTGAGATCACTTGGTCAAGTAAGTGGAGATGATTACACTTGTATATAACCGGAGAAGACTCAAAATACTTACTGGCAGACAGATGATTCAAACTCCTTAGAGTGTGTTTGATGCCTGATGAGAAAGATTTAAGCTACTAGGTTATTACCTCTTTGCCATGTGTCAAATCTCAAAAATAGACTATAAAGGTATAGTTTTCAGTCAGTTTGGATTTCAGTGATCCACTTTATGTCCTAATTAATAAAGTTGATAAATCCTGCTTTAGACAATGCAAAACTAGCTTGAGCTAATTTGCTGCAGCTTCTGGTTTTGTCGCAGGTGCTTCTGTTGCATCATTCTCATGATAAGATGAAAGTTTCACTGAAATATACTTGCCTAAATCTGATATTGTTTAACCCTTTAGTTCTACCCGTATAATAATCATTGTAGGATTTTTTTTTATTTTATTGTTGGAAAGTTTAATAACTTTGGTGCTTCTAACAACTATTACCTTCAGGCTTGTCTTTAGTTCCGGCGATGAGGAAATATTGGGGAGGCATGGTGCTCCTGTTCGCTGTATGGAGTACTCGTATGCTTCAGGTAGCTATGCTTGTATTACTCAGTTGCTGTGAAATATTGGTATTCTGTATCAAGATTCTTTTTCAAGTTTATGCATTCAGATTAATAGCACTAATTTTATTTGTTTTATATGCTAATTATTGAAGTCCAACTAGTGGGTGAGAATTGTGAAGGGTTTCACTTGCGTAGAATGCTTCAGGACAGTTGAATCTAAATGAACTTACTGGATGTTCATACTTCATAGTAAGGTAATGCTGATTTATGTAGGATCAACATTTTTTCTTAGAATTATAGGCTCAGGCAATGCCTAATCCAAGCTTCTTATGCATGTAGTACTTGATATTTGGTCTAATATAGCAATCTTATGCATTATATATAATAAAATCTAAGAGACATATATATTATCACAGGAATTGTTAGGCAGTCTGTAGTCTTAAGATGTAATCTGTATTAATGTATCCAGAAATTCCTGTGATAATATAATATTAATTCATATATATGTATATATTATCACAGTTCAGTTAATCACGGGCAGTTGGGACAAGACGCTCAAGTGCTGGGATCAAAGAGGTGCGAGTGGACCGGATCGAACCCTTATTGGGACATATCCACTGCCTGAGCGTGTATACTCTCTCTCTCTCGTCGGCCATCGCGTAGTAGTTGCAACAGCAGGAAGACATGTGAATGTCTATGATTTGAGAAATATGTCCCGACCTGAGCAAAAGAGAGAATCTACTCTGAAGTACCAAACAAGATGTGTTCGGTGTTACCCTGATGGGACAGGTAATCATCTCTATGAAAAAATAATTTTCATAATATAATCTTTTTCCTTTCTTTTTAAATAATTTGACAGTTTTAACAAGAATTTAGATTTTTTATATTATGCGTTATCTTTCTATACATACATACCCCTTGAAGTATCTGTACATGTTTATGTACCCCTCAAAAGTTATGATTTGTGCGTAAATCCTTAAAAGTTTGATTTTTATAAATTTCTTTGGCTTGGTCAACATGAAATCTGTGAGAACACTGCTATTGTTGGGTTCAGCAGTTTACCAGAACATCTACAGGCTGATGATTATTTGTATTGTTGGGTTCAGCTGTTTACCAGAATGTATAAGTAGAAAATGGAGATTGATGATTATTTGTAACGTGGTGAATACCTAAATTATCTGCTTGCTTGGCCTGGCTTCTTGAAGATCTTCTCTATTGTGAGAAGCAGCTGTTGGGCTTCTGGCAAACAAGACTTTGAGAACCTTTGCTGTACTGGGAAGCCTAAATGAGCTTCTGGCCTACAAAAGTTGAAGCTCCTAGATGGAGCTTTTTTCGTTTTCTGCAGCAAGAAGCTGTCGGGAGATTTGTAACTCAAAAGATGTTAGTTTTTCCTTGAACACTTAAATGCACTATATGCTGATTCATTGCGTGTAGTTAGTTCTAGTTGCTGTTGTATGAAAAATGAGATAGTTCAGTACACAAACAAATGTTGTTGTTAAACGATCCTTCCCTTTCAAGTTATGGCTTTCGATTTCATACGGATAGTCCTTCCAAACTAGAGTTTCATGCTAGTGTTGATGCAACAATCTTCATTCTTCGCTTGTAGCAAGGATTGGAGATATTTAAAATAAAAAAATACACCTGAATCAGTAATTGTGTAGTTAATTTAATATGATTTCAATATCCACAGGAATGGCCAAGACTTAGCTTTGTATTTTCTCTGCCATGCATAACCTGTGTTTATCCTTTCCCGATTTCTAATTTTCAGGCGTTGTGATAGACTGCTATTATTTAGAGGCATATTTGTTACCTGATTGCTATTTTATTCAGGTTTCGCTCTCAGTTCAGTGGAAGGACGTGTTGCTATGGAGTTCTTTGATTTGTCTGAGGCTGCTCAAGCTAAGAAGTATGTCTTTTCTTTTCTTATTTGTTGCTAGAAATACTAATATATCGGCATCAAGAAGTGACTTCTATTGCATCAACATTAAGAGCAATTTCTATTAGATTGAGTGAAAGTGGTTTTTTAAGAAAATTGCTAAAACAATCATTTCATTATATATTTTTAAGACATTAGCAACCAAAATAATGTGTCACTGCTAATCTATTACTAATTGATGACAACGAACTTATTTCGACTTAAATGCTCCTCCTGGCAAAAGAAAAAAGCTGTTAATCAATCCATGTTATAATCATTTTTAATGCTGTTTTCTAGAATGTATCGTCTAACTAGTTTAATTATACTAATTTTTTCTATTATGGTATTGGAGAAGTTTAGAATAGTACAAGAAATAATAGTCGGTCAAATTATTGCAAAAAAGTGCAGCTTCTCAATTTTGGTCAAATTATTGCAAAAAAGTGCAGCTGTTCATGAAGGAAACAGTTCTCAATTTTGGTCAAATTATTGCAAAAATGTGCAGCTGTTCATGAAGGAAACAGTTCTCAATTTTCCAAAAGAACCAATTTCTAGAGTGGAAAAAATTTTGAGGCTATAGCCACTGCTTGTATAAACATTGCAATCTGGATACTCGTTATTGGTAGGGCACTCTGTTAATCATACTTTTATTATCTCTTTTAGAATCTTATAAACAAGATTAACTTTCAAAGAACGTCTTGTTTCTATATTGGGTCAAATAAATCTCACTTTGGCTTTTGTACAACCCAACAAGAAAATAAATCTAAGATTTTGCATTGGCGACTCTGCATAAGCAGTACATGTGATTGTACCGGATGTTACTCATTGTCCTCTCTCATTTACTTAGCAACTTCCAGGTTTGTGTTCAAATGCCATCGAATATTTGATGGTAAATACGACACAGTTTATCCAGTGAACACCATTGCATTCCATCCGATGTGAGCTCTCTCTCTCTCTCTCTCTCTCTCTCGCTCTCTCGATCGCATTCAAATAATGCATTTGTTGCAGCTATGGCACATTTGCAACTGGTGGATGTGATGGATATGTGAATGTATGGGATGGAAACAACAAGAAAAGATTATATCAGGTGATACTTATTAACAGTAAATACTTCCATGTATGTATACATCAAGAAGTTCGCAAGGATTAAAGTGTCTTTTTTTTTTTCTCCCACAGTATGCGAGATACCCATCAAGCATAGCAGCGCTATCTTTCAGCAGAGACGGCCGTCTTCTTGCCGTGGCTTCAAGCTACACTTTTGAAGATGGAAATAAACCGTAAGCATCGCATGCTTTACTATGCATCTTACGAAATCAGTGCTTGTTTGGATTAGCTTTTAGAATCAGTGCTTTTTGAATCTGAAATGAGCTTTCAGATTCAAAAACAAAAGCTCAAATTTGAAGTTTATGCTTCTATTGCAATGAATTACCACGATAGTATCTAAAAATTTGGTATATTTATGGATAGTCCCTGTAAAATCTAGTTACTGTGACTTATCCTTTCATAAAGCATTTTAATGCCTTAACTTTCAAATGTATCTCAATTTATTCCCTAACTGCTAAAAATAAAATGCAACATGCATCAAATTTTTGTTGTAAAATGACCCTTTTGGACCTATTTAGCTAATCTAAAATAATTGACCCTTATTGAATGAGGCAAAAGTCACTTTTCAGGGGAAAGAAATTTAGATTTTCATAACAGTTAGTATCTAAAGTGCAGTATATGTGAAAGTCCAAGCAACAAGTGTTCAAGGCACACAAGTATAGGAACCAAGTTGCAATAGTAAGATACTACTTGGACTATTCATACATTTTACACAAGAAGTTATTAGTGCTGCAAGTTGGTTTACACAAACAGCACTGCCGTGAAAGCTCATGGTAAACAAGCCCAAAATTTCTCAACACCTCTACTTTGAATGCAGTAACCAATTTCATAGTGATCCTCTCGTCTTGCAGTCATGAACCCGATGCAATCTTCGTACGGAATGTCGGTGAAGCCGAAGTCACACCGAAGCCGAACGTATTGCCTCCACCTCCTTAAAATTGATATCACAGGTATAGAATCAGGTAAATCGGTCTCGAATTTGTAAAGCGAGCATGTTACAGATCTTATAAATTTTTCTGATCACTCGTAGTGTTAGGACGCTAGATACACTCTTTTTCCTTTTGGATGCTTCCCTGGTTTTTGTTGCTTGGAAAGTAATTCTGCATCCATTGACATGTAAATGATGCCATAAAACTTCCATTAGGTTCAGATAAACACCAAATTTAATAGGTAAAATGATAGCTTGAAGAGCAAAGCAAGGAGTTAAAAGTCATGGCATGAGTCGTGTCAGAAATTTACTGACATGGTACAGCACGTTGCGTATTGGATCGTGTTGATGTGTGCCGAACACAAAAAATTCATGTGTGCCGCCACATAATTATATAAAATATTTATTTTTTTTAGCAATAAAATATTGTAAGTGTTTATTATGTATTTTTATTAAAATTTTTAAATTTTATTAAAAAAACTACTTACTAATTTAAAAAATATAGGATTTTGTGTCGTGCTATCGGCATAGGGTTGTATCGTGCCGATTTTTTGTTGGCACGAATGCACGATACGGTACGATAGATTCGATCCGTGCTAATGAGCACTTAATCCTTGTGGTAAAGTACGGTTGTAAAACCATGCATTGTTCAAAAATGTATACAGTTACAGTTTAACTGTATTTAACTGTATGGCGATAAAATTAACCCAAGAACTCAGTATTATTATTGTCTTCTTTCGCTTTGTTTTTCTGTTTGAAGAAGAGAGAAGTTTAATAACCACTGTTTAGCGGACCTGGGGACCTTTGAGTTAAATATTTCAGGGTGTTGGCTAGTATAACTATTGTTATTCAGGTTGCTGTTAATGAGGATGCATTTTTCATCCCAGCTTAATGTGTTTCAAAATGGTGGTTCGAGCCCACCAGATGCTATCTCCAAACTGAAAATACGGGTATGAATTTTACACCGCATTTTACAATTTCATTTTATTTTGTCAAATTTTTAGTATGTGTGTATATATATAAAATAACAAGACGAGCTTAATATAGATTCTTAGACGAGTGGTATAAAATTTACACCTCCTTCTGCCCGAGCAGATAGCCTTGCTCGAAACAAGAGAGAGTGACAGAGAAACACCTTTAGGTGATTTTGAAATAGGCCCCTCAATTTCAATTTTTTTAGCTTTTAATTATTTTTCTTTTTTAAGTAGTTCTACTTTGTTAAATAAAAAATTGCATTGAATTTACTAGTTCTTGCTACAGTCCGTTTACTAATTAATTAAACCATTGAATTTATAATATCCTTGGTGAATCTAATAATATCAATATTAGAGAGTTCGATAAACTTTTCAATTAATTTGATTATAATCTATCAAATCTAAAACTTCGAAAGAAAAGGAGAATATCAATAAAAAAAAAAATTGAGGGAGCGATTTTGAAACCAACTACAGTTGAGGGAGTCTCCTACATTTTTAACCTACATTTTTAACAAGTTTCGATGCTGTAAGTTCACATAAGAACTCTTTTGAGTAAAAAGGCATCAATTTTTGCTTCTCTCAAATATAGATGTACGAGGACAACAACATTTTCCTTTCTTAATATTTTTCAATACTAAAAGAACAAAGTCATTTTTCCAGCAAGTATACAAACACAACAGGTGTTTCTTTCTAAAAACAAAAGGAAAAGCAAAGTGTCATAATCCCACAGCAACATTCTGGCACTTCGTGCAAAAGTCAACAAAAGGAAAGAGATCAGTTAATCGTCTCTGCCATGTAGATTTAGTCTTCAGTTATCTTCTCCACACTCGGCTTCTTTAAGCTCGCCATGTATGTGATGTAAATTGTCCAAAGAAACGAGAACGAATTGCTCACCAGTGTCTGAAAACAAGAGTGAAAAGAGATAAAAAATAACAAAGTCGAAACAACGGTACGGCATGATAAGCTTTAGTGCCTCTTTGGTGTGGCTTCTTGATCAGCTTCTCCATTTTGAAAAGCTCTAACCAGGCATATAGCGCGTTTCCATCTTCATATCAGTGGCACCCACGTTTCTTTCGTGTCACCTACGTGCCTGAAGCTGTTATTTAGGTTTTCTGTTACAGTATTTTTCATCACCCTTATTAGAAATTGGATTTGGGTCGAGTTTTTCTCATACGACTGTGAACTAAACTTGACTTGAAAGTCGAAACAAATCCTCGAGTGAGTTTCGATGGAAAGCCGGCCGAACCATGACCCAAGCCAACTAGTGTCAATAAAGAACCCAACTAAGCTCAAAGAAAACCATGGGATGACGGTAAGGAAACGCGCTATACCACCTGAACCTTCCTTAAAGTTTACCAAACGAAAAACATGGAAACTATATAGCAGCAGAAGCTTAAGCCTTGAGTAGTAGTTAGATGGTTTACCTGTAGACGGACGGGGGTAAATTTGAAAGTTATAAAATCGCACGCGGGCCAGTACACAAGGCCATTTATGAACGTGGGAATGAGATCCCTCTTCAACCTGGCAATTATTTCTGGAAATGTCTCACCTATGATTGACACACAAACAGAAAATCAGCGCATGTAGCAATATGCCGATGACCGATTAAAGCAATATAAACAATGAAAAGTACACTTTCTGAGGGGGATTCGTAGCGTCAAAGATCCTCAAATTTCTAGCATATTACTACAGTGTTTCTGACCCCCATATCCCGCTTTGCAATATTAGTCCTTCAGCAAATTTTCCATCTACAGGGATGACCATATAGTTGCCCTTTAAACAAGTTATAGGCTCCTATGTTCAAGGGTTAGGGTTTAATAGCTTACATGGCAATTGGATGGGCACTTTGCTATATCCGGTATGTACCACAATACCACATAAGCAACATATGACACCCATTTATTGCATTCGAATTATGTTGTTGCTGAGCAGCACAAATACAATCTTTGCCTTTTAGAACATTGAAAGTAAGAATAAGGCTCTTGTTAGAGCTAATGCGGCAGTCAATTCAAGATAACATTAATTAACATCCAATCTGTGTAGAAGCTAGTGGCCTTTACTTATATACCCTTGCAAAATCATCTCTTTACATTTAAACCTCTGTGAAATCTAAGTTCTCATATAACATTTCAAAACAAATAAAAAAACCCTAGAGTTGGGGAGTGATAAATTTCATGGTGGAAAGCAGGTTTCGTATTAGAACAAACTTCTCTATAAGAATAAGGGTATACATGTAAGAAATGAAGTTTTAAAGGACATTTTTGAAATGAAGATTTTAAAGGCATATATTTAAGACATCTAAAAAGTATGAACTTTTAAGTCTACTTAGGAGAAGCAAAGAAAAGCGATAATACCTTGTAATGCCGCATTATACGAGAAGAAAACTGAAGTAAGTATAGGTCCATAGACGGTTTGCCCAAGAAACATCTTCATGAAAGTAGTGACTACATCTCGTTTAGGAAGAACTTTAGACACAAAATTAAACCATAAATGCAATGTCGGACCTGATATCAGCATTCCATAACTAGCCATCCGCATGGTTCTTATCAGATCAAGAGAATCATCGGGACCTCGAGTTATCATCTGCCAAGAAATATATATTGCAGTCAGAGACAGAACCGTTTTTTTTTTTCTGAGAGCAGCAAGAGAAATTCGAAGCATCCACCGGAGGTAATGTGTTTAGTTTAACAGAATGGAATTCATTCTACGTTTAGAAATTTCTACATTTAAAAATTTAGACTAATTACAAAATTAGCAACCTTTGCTGGTGCAGCAGTTTGTAGAAGAGTAAACATTTCGTAAAGAAACCAGAACATTGTTCGAAGATGCTAGTAAGATGCATACTATTTTTCCTCTGAGAAAGACATTATATGAAAACGGAATAAATAAAAGGCGCAAGACAATTGATGAAAAATTGGTTATCTCAATGAGAGTTCTCATGTTACCCAAGGTGAGGGTAAATTTTAGAGTTGTAGAAAACAGAAACTAAGCTATAAAGATATCGTACTTATACCAGATATTCTGAACAAGAATATGCATTAGCATTTTTTTGACTCTGAGCAGATATGCATTTTGTCTTAGCAAGACCAAACCCTGCAGCTCGAATTCAATTCAATTTCGAGCCTTCCTTATTATTGGACTTTGCAATGCAGATACATAAGCGGAAAACCAATATGCTTAACAAAGGTACATGTCCAACATCTTCACCTTCAAACTGAGCTATCGTATTGTAATCAGTTTCCACATTGGATTGGGTTCTTAGAAGTTATAATACGAGAAGCTGATAACCTTGGCCTTTTCTGCACTACACCAATTATGTCTAATTGGAAAGTTTCCAACTACATGGAGGATATTTCACATGAGATGATGCATGAATTGAGCCAAGAGCGTATATTCCATAGCAAGAGATATTTGATGATCAAGCCCCACTTGGTTCTTAGAAGTTTCTTGTGTAACGTTCGAACAACGACATTAGCCAAATAGCAAAGTTTCACGCTACACGGATAGTAAGTCATGAGTAACAGCGACATTCATAATACCGTAAGAAGTTGCATATGCTGGTTTTTTTTATTTATATAATCTAATTAAGTTTGATATTTTAGGCATGAAACTAGAGAAGCATTAAAACAAATGTTGCTTTTCTATGTAGTTCAAAGAGCCTACCTTGGAAAATATCCTAGCAATCCTAAATGAGGCACATATCAGATGGAGTTATAGAATCCACTAATCTTTGAGATTGGCCACAAAGTTAGAAACCTATTAAAATTTAAAACAAATTTAAGATCTGCTACGCAGGTTATGCCTCAATTTCTCAATGAGCAGGGGATCAACAAATCCCCAATTTTTATTCCCCTAAACACCAATTTGCAAACTGAAACTATTCAAACTCCTCGAAGAGCAAAACCCCAACTTAGTAAACCCACAACAGATTCAATTTTTATTTACACATGAAAGGGGGCCGAACCTGCGATGAGGCATCGGCGACGGTGAAGATGGCCCCGGCGGTGAGGCCCTTCGTGAGCACGGGGCGTGACTCGATCATGGCGAGGTACCACCCCACGAACCCATTGCGATTGGCTGTAGCAGCAGCGGTAGTCGAAGAAGAAGCGATCGACGACGACGACGAGGACGACGACGACGACGACGATGGGGTGGAGGAGTAGTTGGAGGAGCGTGAGAGGAGAGGGGATCGAGTGGTGCGCGTCACCGTGCTCCGCGGGTAGGGTTTCGAGAGCGCCGCCGCGGCTGCGGCAGCGGAGGAGCTGCGGCAGAGGAGGAGGAAGAGCCCGCGCCCTCCCCGGAGGCCTCCGCCTCCGCCTCCGCCGCCGCCGCCGCCGCCGATCATCGCCGCCGATCCGTTCTCTCTCTCTCCCGTGCGCGCGCGCACGAGCTTCGCTTTGTTTCTTCGGAGAGAGAGAGAGAGAGAGAGAGAAAGAGAGAGGAGTGAGAAGCGAGGGTTATACACTTTATATACTGTGTCGTTCTCAGGAACAAGTCTAAAATGCGCCGTGGTCGTCGCCGTTCGATGCACTCACTCGTAGGCTAATCGTGACCGTCGAAATTCACAAATAAAAAAAAGAAAACAAAAGGTCAAAAATGTATGAAGGCCCCCTCAACTACACAAAATTTGGAACAAGACCCCTCCGCTTCTATTTTTTTAGCTTGAGAAACTTTTGAATTTGTTTTTTAACCTTTTAATTTAGACGGTCATATTAATTATGTTAAAAAGATTAGTTATTCGTTATTTATTGGTTCAATTTTATTTACTGAAAGGTGATTAAAATTAGTAAGTTTCTTAATTTTTTATTAGAGTAAAATTGTGAGTCGAAGAAGGTTTAAGTAAATAGAGTAATGGTGAGGGGTCTCCATAGAATTTTCCCCAAAGAGTTGTACGGTAGATTTACGGTGGGGACACGACACCGACTCACGCTGGAGCAAAATCCTACATTGTCGGGGAACTAGGGTTTGGAATGGTCAAAATGCATAGAGACCCCTCAACTATCACTCGTTTTGAAACCACTTTCCTCGACCATAATTTTGTTGGGATAATTTTATAAATGCCCTTATGAAAGGATATAATTTCATCAGCATCCCATCAAAATTCAAATACCGCGCATACAGATCCCCGCAATCATAGTGAATTACAAATATATACCCGTAAAGTTCAACTCTCATAACTCGTCCTTACAAAAGTCCTAATATTTTTAGATATATCCCTATGATTTGTTACTATTAGAGAACCGTTAGAAAATTATTTAAGTATTTGTAGGGGTAATTATGATAATAATCAAATTTATAGGGACATGTATGATATTTTTGAAGTTTAGAGGGGCACAGATGAAATTGTCCCGTTATTTAAATTGAACGCCGCTTAAGTGTTAATTAAATAATAATTAAACTTTAGTAGAAGAGTTTTTAAAGATCGATGACAAAGCATGTATCGGAATTGCGACAAGTTGTACGTACACGTTACGCCTCTTAATTATTTCCAGTTTATCTTATTCGAGTTGAATCGAAAAGCAACATCACACTTGTCGATCGAAACGAAGTGTCACGATAACAACTCTCTAATAAATAATAATAAGGGACATTAATTCCAGTGTAAAATCATCATTATATTAACTTAATGATAATAATTAGTATTTAATTAACTCTCATTGAGTGTGATTATAAGCTTACTGTTTATATATGGACGAAAATTTATGGTAGGATTAATATTTCTGGTACATTCATATTTGTAGAAGGATCGTCGTACTTTAGATTTTGAAGAAATATTTTTAAAAATTTGGAAACTTTAGTAGAGGCATATATACATTTGTAATTAATTACATACATTACACATTATATTATATATATATATGATTTCATTCCATGTGTATGCCAATAAAAAGTTAAC
Organism: Aechmea fasciata; assembly: GCA_025177825.1. Classification (NCBI taxonomy): domain Eukaryota; kingdom Viridiplantae; phylum Streptophyta; class Magnoliopsida; order Poales; family Bromeliaceae; genus Aechmea; species Aechmea fasciata. Next base: position 4,622,090 of record CM045935.1, read on the forward strand.
ACAATTATTATATATATATGTAGAGAGAGAGAGAGAGAGAGAGAGAGAGAGGAGAGAGTTAGGATACAGTATTAATTATCGGTAGCAAACGAGAGCTCTATTGCTACCAATTTGATTTCGATGATAGAACTTTCAAATCGACGATCGGTATTATTATTAAATATGATCTAATATTATTTGAAGTATATAACTAAAATATATTTTCAGAGATAACAAAGAGGCACTTCTTATTAGATAGAGACAGAAAAGGCTAAGTTACATTATTTTGTCATTCCAATTGATACCAGGTTGAATCGAAAGTAAAACCGTAGGATAAGATTCAAACTTTTTAATCACAGAGTGATCGACGAAGCTAAAATGCATTAAACGAAAAGAAAGCTAACCAAAGTTTAACCTAAACGCTTTCTAGTTATTACTAGGAGTACTGAGTGACGCTACTTCCTTTCTGTACTCTTTGTCACGTACTGCACCAGGTCCAAAACCACCACCATAACCAAACCCTAATCCTCCACCTCCAGCACCTCCACCGCCACCGCCACCACCGCCGCCGCCACCGCCGCCACTACCGCCACCACCGCCGCCGCCGCCACCACCATTGCCACCCATTCCATACCCCCTGTGGCTCCAGCCAGATCCAAACCCAAATCCACCACCACTTCTGCCGCCGTAATTGAACCCTACTCTGTCTCCACTACCACCGAAACCGCCTCCGAACCTATAACCACCGTCGTTACCGCCCCCTCCACCGAATCCTCCTCGACCATTATAGCCCCAATGATAACCTCCTCCTCCTCCGCGATCATCCGAGTAACTCTTATCGGAGATTTCGTTACCGACTACTCCGGTCACTGTTACATAGCCAAAGATTCCAAAGCATAAAATAAAGAAGTACATGGAATAGCTTTTGGAGATTTTCATCATGTCTCTTACTCTTTAGAACAATCTCTTTAATTAGTTGATGGCTAACTCGTAGTACCAAGTTAATTTTGTTGAGCTAGCACTTATTTATAGCGCAATTAATATTTCTATAGAAAAATATTGGCATTAACATAGATGTATAGAACATGCATGCATGAATCGTGTGCATGAAAGAGATCGAAACACACATTACTACATTAGCGTGCGTGAACTGGAGTAGTTAAAAAGCAATACATGCATGCATGCCCCCTCAATAAAGAATTTGCAATTCTTTTTTCTCGGCCAGCAAACAACTTTAATAAATATTACAGAACAACGACATTATCGATCTCTCACTTAATTAATTTAGCTAGCTAGGATATATATGTGTTCCTCTTCAATTTGTGCAATCAAATTAAAGGGGTTCCTAATATTTGGAACCTTAATTAGTTCAATTGTTAATCAAATGGGAGTCACCCAATTAAGCTTCTTACTCAAGATTTCCCTCTTTGATCCAATTATATCAAATTATATTTACTTGATTTGCCAATTTATGAGGTGTACGTAAGAGTCTCCACTACAAAAAATCTTACATTTAAGGACACTTTAAATGATATTTAGCGACGCTTTAAAGCATCGGCAAAAATAATCCCGACACTTGTAAAAGCGTCGTGTAAAGAGTCGTTTAATAAATATGTCGGGATAAATATACCGACGTTTTAATATAACGTCGAAAAATTTATATAAATATTTGATAAAAATATGTTTATTGGCGACGCTTAATCATAGCGTGTCGGCAAATATTAAATATTAAAGACGCTAGGAAAAAGCGTCGTTTAAAAAGTGTCGTCTAAAATATATTTTGTTGTAGTGGTTGAAGCAAGCAGAACAAGATCGATCCAAATCTTATTTTGCTGTCTCTCCAATTCAAAGCTAGCTACTGCCATGGAGCTAATTTCTATTCTTGAGCAGGTAAAAAATTAATAAATTTTGAGGGGAATCTCATTCAAGTAGATCCCGCAATAAATCAATTCGGAAAAAGATGTGACAGCAAATAACGTATTACTATTAGAAATATTGTGTATAATAATTTAGTTGCCGAACTAAAGTACTGGGCTTTTAAAGATAGCGCTGCATTTATTTAAAATTATTCCGTAATCTGTTCGTTACATTTCATAATTATTCTGAGATTAATTTTTATAATTAATTTTAAAGATTGAATTTTAAAATAACTACGTACCTGCAGTATCGCGCGGGTTCCTTAACTAGTTAAAGTGGTTAGGCAATTTAAAATGCGTGTTTGGTGTCACGCGCATGGGATTGCTTTTTCTATTTTAAGGAGTAATTTTTGTGTGGCGAGGTCACAACTCACAACAAATGAGCATAATATCGCTAAGGTGTAAGTACCCTTAGTAAAGAATAAAGAGTAGCTAAGAAAAAAGAGTGGCTAATAAGAAAGAATTACAAGTAGTAAAGAATGGCTAGTAATAAAGAATGTAAATGATAGAGAGTAAAATCATTTATTCTACTTGCATAGTTGCATGGATTTCATATCGCATATTGGGAGGCATGACATGTATTTCAATAACGAGTATATGTATAAATATTTGTTGTATGTTATTAGACTAACATGTTGCAGTGCCTCATTGGACATATTGGTCGAGCTTTTTCTTTGGGTGGCCGTACCCACTGAAAACTATGGAATTGGTTCTCACCCCACGTTGTTTTGAGGTGTTATAGGTACACACGTGAGCGACGCGACGGCGCGAGGAAAGGACGTAGCTCCGAGGAAAGGGCTCGAGGAAAGGGGGTTAGCTAAGCCGGGATAATTTTTTGAGGTGGAGTTTGCTAACCCCACCTCTTTTTGATGGTGTTTGAAAATAAAATAGAAATTAAAGGGTTATTCCATCCCTTAACCCCGAACCAAACTGGGGCTAAGTATTCACGATTTTTCTGAATATCAATCATTTGATTTGAAAGACTAACTAGAGATAACAAAATCATTAAAACAAATATTGAAAATGATGGCACTTGAGTTTGATGTGTCCCTCCATTTACACATAACCAAACAACCTTTAATTAATTCTCCGCCGTCAAGTTTTTGTCGACACTGTTCCATCAAACTTTTATAATTTATGACCAGATATATCAAAAATATTCTAAAATAGTGAGAATATATTAAAAAATTATTCTTTTTCCTCCGGAATAAGTAACGACGGTTTGGTCACTCCATCACTACAAAAAATCTTGCATTTAATAACACTTTAAATGATATTTAGCGACGCTTTAAAGTATCGAAAAAAATAATTACGACGCTTTTTATAAAAGCGTCGTATAAAGAGTGGTTAAATAAACATGTCGGGATAAGTATACCGACGTTTTAATATAGCGTCGGAAAATTTATATAAATATTTGATAAAAATATGTTTATTGGCGACGCTTAATCGTAGTGTCGGCAAATGCTAAATATTAATGACGCTAGAAGAAAGCGTCGTTTAAAAAGTGTCGTCTAAAACATATTTTGTTGTAGTGTCACTTGATGCTGTTAATTCTTTGGAAAATATTTCTAAAATTTTGAGGGGGCGTAAAATATTGACTTAAATCAGAGAGAAAAAAAAGAAGAAAAAGAGAGGTATTTAATTGCAGAAACTTTTTTGTACTTTAGCTAAGGGGGCGTTTGGATTGACGTATTTGTAGATTCAACGTAAGTCAAGTGTAGTGGTGTTTGAGTTTCCCTGAAGTGTGATTATTTTTCTGTTGTTTGTTTTGACGTAACTCGCCGTCCGAAAGTAAATTCAATCACTTCTGTTGTTTGTTTTGATGTAACTTGGTGCTGGTAAAATTAGTTTTTTGATTTCCGTTGTTTGTTTTGACGTAAGTAAGTGGATCCCATTATCTCCTAAATATAGCAAGAATTTACCACTATAAAATTAAATCTATTATATAATTAAATTTTTTATTATTATTTAAAGATAATCTTAATTTATTATAAATAAGGTAATTCTAACACATTATAAAGAAAGTAGAGTTTAGGTTTCTTGTTTAATAAATTTTTTAGAGAAGGTTGAGTATGGTGGAAGTCGAGTTCGACTTTAGAAGAGGAAGTCGAGAGTAGGTGAAGTGGAGCTCTAACGTAACTTGAGTTACATTATATTTTTCACTTACATCAAAACAAATAACGGAAGTGATGGAACTTGAGTTCCATCACTCCACTTACACCAAAACAAACAGGCCCTAAAAGGAAAATAAAATGAGGTATGTGAAAGGGAATAATGTGAAGCACTTTTGGTCATGTTTGGACCCATTTTGCATGGTTCTTTAGCCTTGCACCATTGAATTGATTCATGTGTGATGTGTTTCTTTCTATTTACTGTGTGTATACATGTGGAGCATGATATGCTTTAATTAAAGGATCCGTACTACTCAGTGATAAGAGAGAATATGATTCCTTGTATTATTATAAAAAAAAAATAATAACAAAAAAAAATAATTGCATATAGCTTTTAGTAAACATATCTCTAATATTTTTAAATATATCTATGCTGTTAAAAATTCGTTAGAAAAATATAGTTAATCATAAGTAAAATACATATATAAATCTAATTATTGAATGAAATAAATTGACCTTTTTATCTCTTTTATATTATTTGTGATGACATGAAGGAAGAACAGGACTATTGGTGATTCTTTAAACAATATTTCTGTAAAATTTTAATAGTTGAGACTTTTGGAGAAATATATTTGTAATGACAAAAATATTATTTTATTTATTTTCTAATAAAAAATAAATAGTACTCTAATGATAATAAATCAGAGAGGTAATATAAATATCACTAGATGTTTGCATGAATAAATATGCAAAATTAAACTCTGTTGGGATATATTTGCTTTTTGATATTTTCATAGAAAGTTCTATAAAATTAATCCTTAGAAAAAAAAGAAAAAGAAAAAAGGGGGCTTCACGTGATATTAGAGGACTATTTTCCAAAGTACAAAATAAGAACCTTTCTTTAATTGGAGCCTTTATTTGGGACCCACTTTATTTTGATTAATTGGAGCTCATTCTCAAAAAAAAAAAAAAAAAAAAAATAATTTGAGGAGAAAGATTTGGAAACATAGAAAAAAAAGAAGAAGAAGAAAAGACAAAGAATATAAGTATTTGTTTGAACCAACTCATCATTTTAACTTACTATATATTATTAGATCAAAGTCTAAATGGATAAAATATAACTAATAAACGAGCCAAACACGAGCTGGGATCGATCCGCTCGCTCGTGTTCGGCTCGATAATAAATTCGAATACATATATATTATTAGATCAAAAACTAAATGAATAAAATTTTATAAATTTAATTTTCATATATATATATCAATCTAATTCTTTTAACTTACCTCGCTTTGATTTATTAATTGTTAAAGTGAGCGAATTCGACGAAACTAATCTTTAACGAATGGTTCGTGTTTCATTTATTCAACACGGTAGCCGATCACACCACTCGTGTTAGCTCGTTTACACCCCTACGCACATACATACATACATACTAGCGTATTAGTGGGTAAATTCCACTGCATGCATGCATGCATATGCATATGCCCTCTCAATTTTGTCCTATATACGGTTCAACTCCTGCGCGATACAGTAGTACTACTGATCATATATATCTACGTAACAATGAATATTACGGTTAAGTTCCCTTCATCATCGATCCCCTTTTTAATTTGTTGGTGCATTTGATTTGCGTATCAGTTTGATTCCCACTACGCACGTGATCAGAGATATTATATTATGATTATTCTAGAACCTGAACTAAATAGGCTTTTTGTGTACGCGGAGAAACTAGTGATGTCCTTTCTCATGACTCGCAGAGAATATATATACAGTAACCTCTATTATTATTATTATTATTATTATTATTATTATTATTATTATATATATATATATGATGGTGAGGTTTTAGAAATTAAGAAACCAATATTATACTAGCTTATATAGCTTAAGCAAAGAAGAGAAGTAAATGTATATATTTTGATCAATTAATAAACCTGCGCAGGAATCAAACTGCCATTTCGTCGAGAGCTAGCTTCGATTATGGTTCGAAGCTTGATCGCGAGATCGACTATGCTATTACGGTATTTATCCATCTTTTTTATGTTTTTTTTCCACTCTTTTATTTTTATTATTATTATTATTATTATTATTATTATTATTATCTGAACTCGTGTTGATTTCTCATTAGGTTGAGGGAGTATATGTTATAGTTCGATTAGTTTTCGATCAAATGGCTCAAAAATTTTCCTTTATGGTTTCAAATTACTATTTCGTAAGATCGAATTGATAATGTAACGTAATATGCTGCATATATATATTTTTTTATAAAAATTAATGCTGGTTCTTTAGGTTTAGATGTTTAAGCTCAATCCCGTTTTTAAGAAATGGCTTATTTTCAATTTTTTTTAAGGTAATTAGGGGTCGTTTGGTTCGTCGAAAAAGTACAACAACAACAAAAAAAATTCAAGAAACAGTTTTTTTTCACGAAGAATTTATTTTTCAGTTTTCCGCCGCGGGTTTGGTTCCGAGGGAAATTTATTTTGTTAACTTTATTTCTAAATTTTATGAGAAATTCGTATTTTCGGTTTTCGGATTTTTTTTTTTTTTTTAGGAAAAAACAAGAGCACTAGCTAGCTTTCAATAAATCTGAAAAAAAAAAAATCAAAAAAATCTAGATGTTATTAATTAGAAACAAAATGTATAAAAAACTAAAAAAAAATTTTGAATATATAAAATTTCCTTTTTTTGAATTTGTTTTTTTTTTTTTCACCCTTTTCTGAGAAACCAAATAGTCCTTAATTAGTTTCTTATTAAGCTTTCAAATGTCTATGGTGTAATTAAGATCAATTTACCCAGCTTAATTTGTGATGCTTTATATATTTTCCTATGTTTTATTTATTTTCAACTTAAAAAAAAGCAATATATACCTCCCTTCCAAAAAAAAAAAAAAAAAATCCTAGTAAATCTACTTAATTTTCATAAAGATTTAGACCACATTGTCATCTACAAAACCTAAAAAATAAGTAGAAATTAGTTACTTTTAAGATAATTGTGTATTAATTTAGCCTTTTAATTAACTAAATATTAATATAACGCTAATTAATGTAGAAATGGTATAGCATTGCTGCGTGATTGACGATAGATGCTCCATCACTGTTAATTACTTCAGTTATGCGTTAGTTTTTAATCAACTAAATTAGGTTGTGGCACCTGATAGCAGCAGTTATAGAAGTAATTCGAGTCAGAATTAGTTACAATAAACTAAAGTTTGAGGACTAATAATTATTCAATTAATTCGAGTCAGAATTAGTTACAATAAACTAAAGTTTTAGCTCAAATTTTTAAAATTATTCAATTAATTAAATATTAATATATCGCTAATGTAGAAATGGTATAGGATTGCTGCGTGATTGATGATAGATGCTCCATCACTGTTAATTACTTCAGCGATGCGTTAGTTTTTAATCAACTAAATTAGGTTGTGGGAGTTATAGAAGTAATTCGAGTCAGAATTAGTTACAATAAACTAAAGTTTGAGGACTAATAATTAATTAAATGTGGAAACATTTTTTTGGTGGCTAATACTAATTGGTTTACTATTATTCATGATCACTACAGGGAAGGGAGAAGCAATTACAAGCAAATTATGTTGCACCACACTCTCCATCATGATGAGCTCATCCATGGAGTAGTAGTACCAAATAAGGATCAAAACAACAACAGTAGCAACAACAACAACAACAACAACAAGGAGGACATTAATAAGGGTGGTGGAGCCAAGTACTGTACAGCTGAGTCAGCACTGTGGGTCCCACACCCGAGGACAGGGATATACTACCCCAAGGGGTATGAGTGGGTGATGGAGGATGTGCCCCAAGGTGCCTCATCCTTCCCTCAACCCTACTGGCTCAGGAGTAGTGCTGAGGTGGTGGTGGAGATCTGCAGGCCTACTCCTACTCCTACTGCTGCTCCTGCTGCTGCTGCTACCTCTACTTCACACAGCAGTACTACTGATGAGATCTTTGATCATCCATTCCTCAATGATCTATAAGTTAATAGTTTTAATTAGTGTTAATTAATTGCACCATTAAGATCCACCTTAATTTATCTGGTTTTTCCGTTTTAATTAGTTTTCAAAAAGTTACAGGCACTATATATATAATAATTATCACGGATCAGCACCAAATCTTATTATGCATGCGACGGTATTTTTTTCATGGTAGCTAACGATGTTTTTGACAGAATTGAATGAACTTAAGCAAAACAAATTACGATATGGGGAAGATAAAATTATTGGGGATCAATTAATGGTGTAATCAACCCTTATCTCCATTTAGTGCCATTTTATATATAGCTAAGTGCTCATGTACAAGAAGTATATATATATATATATATATATATAGAGAGAGAGAGAGAGAGAGAGAGAGAGGCTCTCCTTGAGGCATAGAATTAGTAGTGTAGTAGGTGTATGGAATGACAATTAAAGAAGAGATCTCCTCCTCAATGGAAGCTATCCAAATTGGTTGTTTTCTGAATGATTTGTAGTGTATGTGAGTTTCTTTATTTTTTATTTTTTTTCTGTTGAAAATAATAGGACAGCGAAAACTTACAAATTGAATAGCCAACGTATCCGGAAACCCAAATCAGACCACATGGCTACATTTTCAATCAGTATAACAACATCACATTGAAAACTATCTCAAATTCGAAAAAGTTTAATTTTTTTAGAAAAAATTTATTTTCACATACCTTTACGTACGTACTCAAATTCGAGCACGTTAATTAATGTTTCGGACTGAGTATGATTAACTCTAATTAAGTATAGTGTTATTTAATACATATGCTGCTGCGGTTTATACAATAATTAATTGATATATATACATATTTTGAGCGAATATGCTTACTTGTGAAAGTAATAATTATAATAATGCTTGCACACACTTTTAAAAAATTCTTACTCTCCCCTCCTTCGCACAAGTGTCCCATTTATATCAAAACTTTTAAAAAAAATTTCTAAGGCTTAAATATAAAGCTTAATTCAACCAAAAATAAAATGTTACTCTATTCAACCCACCCTACGGTCCCTACCCAGCCCATTCGTTCCGATTACAAACAAAAAAAAAAAAGAAAAAAGAAAAAAGAAAAATAGATCACCATCTTTTCTTCTCCCTTTACTCAATTCATTGAATCCCTAGACGAAGAGTCCCTCACTCTCCTCCTCCTCCGCGCCGCAACCGATGAGGTAGGGTTTCGATGGTTGCTAAATACTTAAATAAGTGTTGATAAATTAGCAGTATTTCTTTTTAGGTTATACCGACATTCTTAAAGTGTCACTATATACCTAGCAACCCCACATATAACAACAATTTTTAAAAGTATCGGTAATTTAGCAAACAGTATTTTTTTAACTTATAGCGACATTTAGAAGTATCGCTATATACCGTTTTTGTTATAGATATCCTCAGGAGAGAGAGAGAGAGAGAGAGAGAGAGAGAGAGAGAGAGAGAGAGAAGGTCATGACTCATGAGAGAGCATAATTCATGTGTTACACCACAGGATTCTGACCTCAATGAGGAAACTTTAGGTGTCATAATTATCTTCTTCTTGTTACCTATTAATTAATAAACACCCATTTCTTAACACACACACTCTCTCTTATCTCTCTCTCTCTCTCTCTCTCTCTCTCTCTCTCTCTCTCTCTCTTTGGAGCAAAAGATGAAGCTCTTCTCTTTCAGTTTGGCTCTCATGATGCTGCTTCTTGCTTCTGCATCTCTCCAAACATTCATAAATGCCTCAGGTACGTATTATATATAATGTTAATTTACAGATCATAACTTTTCAACTTTGAGAAGCATCAGCGTAGCAATTTATAAATATTTTTAAAAAAACAATCTAGAGCATAAATTATCACGGAGAGAAGCTAGCCTTAATAAAAGTATACGCTCTAATCCGGAACAACTGTTTCTTCTATTGTGCAAAAGAAAAGATTGCTAGAAAGATTTCAAAAAATATAAGAAAATATGTTCTTAACTATCTCTCTTACTTTAGACCAAAAGTGCAAGTACAAGAACCAAATCGCAATACCCAGATATTTAACATTAGTAATTGTACTCTTTTTTTCTATTTATTCTATAGCATGAGATTCTTCTGTGTTGAGAATGCTATTTGTAAATTCAAAAAATACTTGTAAATCTTACATCCTACTTATCTAAAGACCAATAATATTTTTTAAAACATTTAAAATCCAAAAAGAGTTGTTAAATTCTTTGCTGGATGAGCATAAAATTTACACTCTTTTTAGGTGTACCAAGTATGTATGTATATATATATATATACTTTCCCATATTATAACTACATGAACTTTAAATAGTTTCTAACTTCCAAACTTGGCCAATGCACAAGAAAAAGAAAAGGGGTAAAAAGAAGCTTTTCATGCATAGTATATGGTACTTATGGAATATGCATGTAAAACAAAACATGGTAACAAATGTTCATACGCATCAGCTAGCGTAAGTAACATGCATGTTTTCTGTATGGGATTATATATATATATGGGTGTGATGAATGAATGGTTAGAGTGGTGCGAGGGCAAGTGCTCGGAGAGGTGCAGCAAGGCGGGGGCGCGGAGGCGGTGCGTCAAGTACTGCAACCTGTGCTGTGAGGAGTGCAACTGCGTGCCGTCGGGGACGGCCGGCAACAAGGACGAGTGCCCCTGCTACAGGGACAAGCGCAACAGCAAGGGTAAACCCAAGTGCCCCTAGAAAGAAAAGAAAATAAAATAAAATAATAAAGCCTAGTCCAAATGCATGTTCCTGGGTGCACTTAGTAGTATTGGTGAAGTGAAGCAACTAATAATGAGAGTGAGTATCTAACTCCTCTCTCTCTCTCTCTCTCTCTCTCTCTCTCTCTCTCTCAATTTTTGTTCTCTAAACATTGATGCTTTAGAGCTGGGAAGGGACTATTTGGTTGCACGTAGTTGTGGCTGCATTCAGATCCAAACCTGAGATTTGTTTTAATGCATTTAAGTTCAACTGCAAGAGTTAAAACTACATCCAAATCGGTCGCGATTCCAACCGAAACATTTGAAGAGAATAGTTTTAAATAAAGAAAAGCTTACCTTCTTAATAATTTTCTAATCTCTTTTTTTTTTATCTTTCCTATGTAAAGGGTCATCTCATCTCATCAGCACATACATAAAATAGTAGAAATTCGTAAATACACTTCTCAATCGCATGCAACCAAACAAAATATTTATAACTATATCGCTTCCTACTCTATCGAATCAAACAAGATACATATATTCATAATTGTTAAAATTCTAACTCATCTTTAACTTATCTGTATTTATAATTACGTCGAACCAAGCAATCCTAAAATTCAAAAGTGCTTTAAAGCCCAGCTGCTCTGGTGCTGCTCAAAAGAAGTGCTAATCTCTGCCTGAAAAGCACCATCTGAGGAGCGCACCCAGACGCAATTTTAGATTCTTTTGAAAGCCCTAATGCGTGAAAATATTCATCCTTGGAGAATATATTCATCATTCATCAATAGGGAGTTATAATGGCTCCTGCTCGAATAGCACATAGTCCTCTAAGCTAAAACAAGCCACATACAAATCCTGGAACAAGCATTAACTCCCGGCTTAGTGAATCTAGCCATTTGGTTAGGGTTAGCTTCGTTTGATTTACTACAAAGGTCTAAACCTGCAAAAACAACTAAAAAACTTCCACATCCTCTACCAAGCAACTAAGATGAAAGCAGCTTTAAGTTTTAACATGCTGAAATAGGACTCAAGTTCCTAGCTTTTTGATGCAGCTTTGAGTGCGAAAGAAAAGACTAGAGAATAAGTATAAACAGATAAAATGAAAGATAGAAGTTACATAAAACTGTCCATCGCCATCATCTGGATGACCGTGGATTACATAATTTCACTTTCTCTTAAGAGGGCTTTAAGCTTTTGAAAGGAGAGCTCCTCATCCACAACTTATAACAGAAGAAGGATTTACAATGGCTTAATCTCTCTAATAGCTTCTCCTAGCACCAATACCAGGCCAAAATGCAAGAAATCCCGTTTGTTAATGTCATGATTTTCATAATCGCCACGCCAAAATGCAAGTAACAAGTAACAAAGCATATGTTATTTGTTTGACCAACAAGCAGAGTGAGATATCGCCTAATTGAACACTGACGTAACGCAGTGAAAAAAAAAACTTGTCGATAAGTGGGGTTATATGTAGGTTTCCACATTGCTGAGGGGTAAATCTTAGTTACCTGAAGTGTTTACGAGCTCCTGGAGACTGCAGAGATAAGCCGATTATAAAAAGCAGGTTCTCGCATGACGAGATAAATGACGAAGGCGACGTATACTGCTAAGCCCACACATAATGCGGAGCCGAACAACGGTCCGTGGACCTCGGCAGCAAAGAAAGCGACCAAAAGATAGCCATTGATGGCTATTAGAAAGACCACCACTACCCAACTTACCACCTACAAAAATAGAAATAAGATATGTGAATTGTCGAGCAAGTGTAGTCGCAAAATGGATGCTTAATCTTGATCCAGACCCATACGTAAACAGAGATCTAGAAGAAACAGAAATGAAACAGCAGCAGTAAATCGAAGTTGAAAGTGAGAAAAAAATAAATAGGAAATAACTAAAGACCAAGAATTTAAGCTAAGAGAGTTGAAAAATAAAATAAAAGGAATAACTAATGTCACTTCAGGAAGCAAACACCTCCTTTCTAGTTGCCCAGCCGCAGCCTGAACAGCTTTTATTTGAGTCTAGTAGGACACTAAAATGCCAACCGATTTAGATGATTTCAAAGTTCAAAGCTTCAAAACTTTATAGCCATATTGTTCCACTCAGTACTGTGAAGTTTCAATTGCTTAGTATTTTGTGCATGCATTAGGGTCTTACAGCATATTTACTTTAAGTTGGTTGGTGATTTAGGTTATAAATGACTGTAGAACGTAAATTTGAGTATAGTTTCCAATAAAACCCCTTCTTGTCCAGAATTTGGAATAAAACTCATGCAATTTTGATGATTCTCAATAGTTCTACTCATTTTTTGGCCAATATGCATAATAATGCAGATCACTGTTTAGCCATGCTAATTTGGGATTTTTAAGGATTGAGAACTTACTTTGGCTATAGGACCAATCTTGAAACTTCCCATAACCTGTTCCTTTGACACCAAGGTGATAAGGGGGATTAGCACAAATGGTATCTGAACAGACTGAAGAACATTAAGCGACTCATTCAGGGCATCCATTCCAGCATTTTCAGTATCAAAAAATAAAGCCACGATAATAGTCGGCACAATTGCGCAGCTTCGAGTAATCATCGCCCTGACCCACTTCTTCAAACGAAGATTAAGAAACCCTCCCATTATAAATTGCCCAGCATAAGTTCCAGTTATAGTGCTACTCTGCCCAGATGCTAACAGCCCAATACCCCAAATATAAAGAATTGGAAACAGTCGGGCCCCATATTTCTTTTGAAGAAATTGGCCGGCATTCTCGAGACCTATAGTGCCAGCTTCTTGTGAACCGTAAAAGCCCTTTGCAAAAACCGTCGTGACGAATACATTAATTATGAAGGAAACGGCGAGGGCTAGTGTAGATTCTATGGAATAGTAACTTATCGCTTCTCGAACGCGGGTTTTCTTGCCAGTGTTGATCTTTCTTGATTGTACGAGAGCGGAATGCAAGAAGACATTGTGAGGCATGATTACACAACCCACAACTCCCACTGCTTGCCTGATTGTTTTCGTTTGCAGTTTCGGGACAATAATACCTACAAAAAAATACAATAAAAGTGAAATAAGTACTCGTTCACGGAACTTGTACTTAATACTATCAAGGTAAAAGCCTGTAGAAGAGAAATTTCAGGTACTGAAAGAAGCAAATACCAAGTAGAAGCTCCTTTGCACTGGGTTGGGTTTCACCGAACATTATAGCGAAGGATATACCCATAGTTCCAATGAGAATACCAAAACATGCTTCTAGCTTCCTTACACCATAGTTCTCAAGGAAGAGAAAGATGAAGCTGTCAAAACGATGGATGGCATAATGCTTAGTACGCTACAAAACCAAATTTTCCTCTAAAGGTGCTAAAAAATAACTAGTAGATAGTTTCATAATTAAACGAAAAATGACAACCATTTGAACTATTGATGCGCAAATAAAGCAACTACAGTGCCAAGGCCCACCCTCCACTTTGGATAGAATCAAAAATTCCACAGCTTTAATCCAAGTTTCAACTTTTTAGCTCCTAATTCAGGAGTTCCAAACTAGTTTTTTAAGCAATTGTGCGCTTTTCGAGCAAAGATGTGATTTCAAAAGCCATTATAACTCATTCAGTAATAACATCAGAATGTTTAATTCATCTCAAAATTTTTTAAAAAAAGAAAATAATTAATCACAACAACCTCATATGAATTGCAAAATTAAATAAGAAGAAGAGGAAGAAGAGCAAGGGATTCGCACCAATCGAACGCGGTGATGACGACGCCGGCCCAGAGGGGGATCCAGCCGCCGCTGATGATCTTGATGGCGATGGCGCTGCCGATGACCTCCTGTATGTCGGCGCCGATGAGGGCCATCTCGGCCATGACCCAGAGGGCGATGCGCGCCCACCGCGGGTACTCGTCGCGGCAGAGCTCGGCGAGGTGGCGCCCCGTGGCCACCCCGAGCCGCGCCGAGAGGAGCTGGATCAGGAGCCCCATCGTCGTCGCCCACAGGAGAAGCCACAGGAGCGAGTACCCGGCGATCGCCCCCGCTTGGAGATCGCCCTCGAGGTTCCCCGGGTCGAGGAACGCGATCGACATGAGGAACCCCGGCCCCGTGAACCGCCACAGCTTCCGCCACGAGAACGGCGGCGCACCCCCCGCCCCCACATCGCCGGACCTGGGATCCCCCTCTTCGTCGTCGTCGTCGGAGGAGACCGCGATCACGATCTTCTCGTCGGAGTCGTAGGCGCGCTCCTCCTCCACCCCCTCCTCCTCCTCGAGGCCGTCGTCGACGTCGACTGGGGAGGAGGAGGTGGAGGGGAGGAGCTTCTCCTCGGTTTCGTTAGAAGCGGAGGACGCCATGGACGAGCTTCGGAGTACCGAGGGTTTGGGAGGAGGAGGAAGGAGACGAGGGGGAATCATTGGGTATGGGGGGTTTTACGTTTGTTATATGCACTGGGAGGTGAGAATACTACTACTCTCACCTTACCAGTGACCACATTTTTCTCTCAATTATAAAATATAGGGTTTTTTTTGTGCATTTAATCCCTCACCAAATTTTGTTCACAAATAATTCTACAAAATTTATAATTATAAAACTGGCTTTATCCCTGCCACGTCAATGCCACGTCAACGGTTGGTTGGGATAAGTTAAACATGATTTATCGTGTTTGAGCTAAAATGCATTGCTGGACTATTTGAGTTCTTTTTGCATTGCCAGGGTTAAGCTATCTTCATTCGGTTAGATCAAAAATACGATGAATAATTTACGTATTCGATTAACATCCATAATCATTGTGATGTTTGTTTTATATGGTATTTGCATAGCGGGAATAGGAGTAGATTTGTAATTATAAATTTTGTAGAGTTATTTGTGAAAAAAAATTTAAGAAGGTACTAAATACAAAAAAAAGCTATACCCAAAAAAATCTATATCAAGATTTGTTTATTTTTTAAAAAATATTTAAAAATTTATAGTTTATCTATTTAAAATTTTAGAAATATATCCAATTATTACCACGGGAGAGCAAAATGATGAAACTATTCTTACTTGTTCAACAAAATTTTATTTTTTTCATATAATTTTTATTATTTTAAAAATTATTTTTGATATAAATTATAGAAAATAAATGAAATAGTAACGAAATAAGAACGAGGGAAATAAATGAATTAATTTAAAATTATAAAAAAATAAAATATAAATTTTTATAAGTTAAAAAGTAAATAAAAAAAAAATCTGAGTTTTAGTTTAAAATAAAATATGTGAAATTAGAATCTAATGGCCTCATATGAGGCCAAACTAAATAAACTATGCGCACGATATTTTAATATGGAAAAGTGCAAGATATAGTTAGTGGCGGGGCCCACCTAAATTGACAGATACCAATTATTGCCACGTCATCTATTGAATATATAATGTGTCTTATCATTTTATCATGGGTATTTATTATTATATTATATGCCATTATTTTTTTCTTTTTGTTGAGAAAGAGGTGGCGTGGTATCAATTTTATTCATTGGGAATATGAACTAGGCTATAGGGATAAGACAGTTAAGGCCTCAGGGGACGAAAAAAAAAAAAAAACACGTACAACACAATTAAGAGGTCTGCCTTGCTGGAATAAGGAGGTTCCACTCCTTCAATAGCTATTTAAACGTGTGTGATACCTGCGTAGGGTTCGGATGAATATTTCTAAAGATAATATAGTTTCTAGCTTTCCAAACGGTCCACCAGCAACCTACAAGTTCAGAAAGGCAGCTTCTCGTCTTGTGTGCTCCTTTCCTGGTCTTCCACACCACCCAGACTTGGTTTACATCATAGTTAGTTAATTCCGATTCAGCAAATATTCGGTACAGATATAATTCGGATAAAATTCGTCTTTTAATTTTTAAATTCGTTGAAAAATACGGTTAAAAGACGGATTCGCCAATTATTCGGATAAGTGATTTATACGGATTTTATACGTTCACCAATTAAAAATTCGGCTATTAAATTAAAAATTTTTTCTCTCAAGATTTATGCTATTAGGATAAATACTCATATTTTTTAAGAATATAAAAATAAAAAAGCTACAAAATTAAGTTAATTAAATAAAAAAATATATCAAACTATATTATACCTAAATAAATAAATAATTAAGCAAGTACGAGATTAAAATAGTTCATAAGATATTAAATTTTTTTGATCGAGTATTTTTTTTTTTTAGAAGAGAGGAGGGTGAACGATTAGAAAAGGTTTTTTTTTTCGGAGATTTGGAAGGATTTTTTTTTATTTTCTGTTTTGGACTTTTGGGCGAGCCAAAACGCTTGCGAGTGAGCGCGAGCCGCGACTCGCGAGCGCTGGCTCTCGCGGGCGCAGCGTGGGCATGGGTCCGAGCCCGGGCCCGGCCCCGAGGGCCATTTTTTTGGCCGAATTATTCGCGAATAATTATTTTTTCCCAAAAATTCGTGATTTTTTTCTAATTTTTCAGAAAAATACGAATACGCCCGTTTAATTCGGTTTTTTAAAAATTTACGAATAATTCATGAATTTACTAACTATGGTTTACATCGCTTCCCAGGTCTCTCGCCTCTATGTCGTTCACCCCCTTCACAAGAATGAAGTTAGTAAAAACACACCTTTCTTCTCTGCTCCACAGAGAACACAAACGGCATTTCCCACCCACCCACGCTTCACAAGTAGGTCGGTTGTATGGAGTCTCCTCTTGAGGACGAGCCAACATAACACTTTGACTTTCAGAAAAATACAGAGTTTCCAAATCATATCAAGGCCCGGATCCTTTGTTCCCCCGTCTGTCAGCGCTAAATAAGTCGATTTCACCGAAAAGAGTTCATTAGTACTCCACCGCCACAATATCTGATCCGGGCTCTGTAATGTTGTCGCCTTTCAAAGTAGGAAATCCTATCATTGAGCCTTTCAATCTGTAATGTTGTTAAAGTGCATGGGAAATCCTATCCTTGAGCTTGTCAATTTATTATATGCCCATCACTGGTTTTGACTTTTGTGAAGCTCAGTTGATTCATGTTGGAGAAATTTTTCTTGCACCTGGTGTATCCGTACTCCTCATATATGTCCTCATATTGTTTTTGATATTTAACATTTTAATTAAAATAACTATCTGGACAAACTATAATGCATATTATTCTGGCTATTATACTATCAATAATATCAAACGCTTGGTGTTATTGAGTTTTTCGCTATTAAATTTACTCTTCTGATCATTTTCATCCGTTAGATCATACTATTCAATAAACTATTCACTCAGTCTTAAGAAATCACTTTTATCCCAACCAGCGACTATTATCATTCTAACTGCATATTTTTTTATCTAAAAATTGAAAAATTAATAGCACCAAACACTACTTATTACTATTAATAATATATATATATAGAGTCCGGCTACTATACTTTTATGAGTATTAGCCTCCTTATACTCATAAGTTTTTAGCCCTCGATTTATTTCATTGATCATTTTCATCCGTTAGATCATACTATTCAACCAACTACCCACTCAACCCTGTGCCCACATCATCCAAACCACATATCTCATTCCAACTACTAAAAACTTGGTATAGTATAAAGACCAAGCTACAGTCTTAATTAAGATAAGAGTATATATATATATATATATATATATATATATATATATATATATATATATATATATATATATATATATATATATATATATATATATATATATATATATATAAATTAAATTTACTATATACGATCGCCTCGTACTCATAAGTTGATTTGATAATAGAGCTTTCGAATCGACGATCCACATCGTTAAATATTACCTAGAACATTTAAAACTTCAATCAAATTTTATAATTTTTCGACATCATTTACCTTACGATCAAAAGATTACAAAATTGACAATTTTTAACTGGTATGAAATATTTGCTAATTTAACGGTGTAAAAGAATAAGAATAAGTTGAATTTTTGATAAAAATTAGGCTAAATTACACAAAAACCCTGCTCAAAGCCACTTTTTCACTTTCCCCTTGTCGTTTAAAGCCTACATTTTGCCCGGTAAATAAAATCGAAAATGCATGCACTTTACCCCTCATAGTTAGGGTTGAATTTAGAAATTTTTTTTTTGCCGAAAATACCCTAGCCCCATCCTTCCACCGCTTTTTCTTCTCAACCTCCCCCGGCACGCGTCTCTCGAGAGCACCACGCCGCGCGCGCGCGACGGCTGGCTCCACGCGCGGCGGCCGTCGGCGGCGGCGAGGGCGGAGGGGCGGCGCCGGCGCGCCAGGAAGGCGGATGTGGGTGGACGAAGGCGATGGAGCTCGCAGAGCCGTCGCCCGGTTTGCTCTCGGAGGTGTTCGCGGTGCTCGCGGATCGGCGACTGCGGCGTGGTGGAGGCGAAGGCGTGGACGCACAACGGGGCGCATCGCGGCGGTGCAACGGGACGCGGACTCACGGAGTGCCCGGTTCGTGAGCCCGCGCCTTGCAGTGTCGCCGCGTCAGCCTGCCCCTCCCGCGGTCGGCGGCGAAAGGTTAGTGAGGCGGTGGCGGGCTGCGATACGGCGTGCGAGGAGGAGGCATCGCGGAGGAGGGAGAGGAGCGAGGCACGGCGTCTCCTCCCCGCGATGACGCCTGCGTTCGGCGGGCGCGAAGCGGCGTGACGGGGAGGGCGGCGGCCTCGCGCGGGCCGGGCGGGAGCCCGTACGCGCGCGGCCACGCACGACCACGCGGTCGAGATCGGGTCGGTGCTCGCCGATGGG
This sequence comes from Aechmea fasciata, assembly GCA_025177825.1. Lineage (NCBI taxonomy): Eukaryota > Viridiplantae > Streptophyta > Magnoliopsida > Poales > Bromeliaceae > Aechmea > Aechmea fasciata. The sequence continues at coordinate 4,641,504 of CM045935.1, forward strand.
CGGGAGAGCTCGGCCATGGCCTTGTCCGACGTCTTCGTCGTCGTCGTACATCATGAATATTGTCGCCAATCCCAGCTATTGTGGGGCTGTCGTTGGGGCGGCGCCGGCGGTAGTGTAGATGGAGAGGCAGGTCGGCGGGGAGCGTGAGGAGGGTGAGACGGCGGAAATCGGCGGAGCGTGGTGGCGATGGCGGCGACGAGGCGGAGGAGGAGGCGGCGGCGGCGCGGCGACGGGCGAGGAGAGGGCCGGTCGAGGGACTTGGTGGCCTCGAAAATGGCGCGAGGGCAAAATGGTCATTTTGTCAGTACCTCCTGCGCACATTTTCGATTTTACGAGGGGGCAAAATGTAGGCTTTTAAATGACAGGAGGGGAAAGTGAAAAAGCGGCTTTTGATAGGGGGGTTTTGTGTAATTTGGCCTAAAAATTATATTCACTATATAGATAAAGATCAATAACTCCGATTTTAAATTTTAGGATCCGATCATCCATTTTTAGGATGTCCGCTTGATGGACTTTATAATGATTTTGAAAACTACGAAATTTATTTTCTAAAAGTTTCAAATACTCTAGATCAAATTTAACGGTGTGGATCGTCGATTCAACTACTTCAACATCGAAACCAACTTATGAATAGTAAAAACTCTCTACTCATAAGAGTATAGTAGCCCTATTCTCTCTCTCTCTCTCTCTCTCTCTCTTTCTCTCTCTCTCTCTATATATATATATATATATATATATATATATGATCACTATTTGGTTTGTAAAAAAGGAATTGCCCGAAATTTATTATTTTTTGTGCGAAGGTATTTTAGTGTCATAGAACAAATTTGATAAATCAAAATTTGATTTTAAATGGTTCGGTGTATGAGGTGTAGGTATGCACCGCGTGCGCGCAATAATTTTTCGGACGGGGATGAGCTCATCAGTGGGGTGGGGCCCGCACGCATAACGGCATCATGGCATGAAACTGCGCGGCCGTTGAGATTCGTGCCGTGGGAAATTGTGGGGAGCCGGAGGTGGACACGTGGCGGGATCACGAGGGAGTGCGTGTTCCACGTGGCGCCACGCAGTGGGACGGGGGGGCGTCCTCGTTCCCTCGTGCCACGTCATACGAGGGAAAAGAGTTACACTGTAGTACGGACCCATGTTGGACAAATTGCACTTTGGTCCTCAAACAATGACGACGTAATATTTTAGTTCTTAAATTTTAATTCATACAATATATAAATTGAGAGTTTGTATAATAAAAATGACAATCTCTTCGGTGTGATTCGATATTGAAATTTACCAAAATTCGAATTTCAAAATGGTTCGATTTGAACACATTTCTTAACCGGACCAAATCAAAAATCAAATAGTAATACCTTTTACATTTTTTATCTAAACATTTTATTAAGGCTTTATATTTGTGATCGAATTATAGATCATATATCAACAACTTTCTCAATCATTATATATTTTTTTGCCGAGTCAGAACCTAAATTCTGTCTTCGTCTTTGAGGCGTTGCAGCGGTATCAAAATTGGCTTTTTCTCGATCTTCGCCTTACAGGAGGTGATTGTTCCTTCTCTTCTTGCAGTTCTTCATTATGCGTGTGTTGGTATTTATTTTAAATATGATTTATAACTTTATTTGGGCCCATGGGCCTCTTGGGTGGCCCAAAACTAAATAGACTTTATGAGTAGGTCTCGGAGGCCTTCGTGCTCCTAAGTCGTTTTTGATTATGGAGCTTCCGAATCGACAATCGACTCCATTAAACTTAATCTAGCGTATTTGAAATATGTAGAACATAAATTTTACGATTTTTCGATATTATTTATCTAGCGATCGAAAAGGGTTCAAAATCAACGGCGGAAAATAAAAATCTCACAAAATGTGGTGATATAGCACTAAAATTTTCGATCAGCGATATCGATCTTGCTGTAAATAGTATAAAGAATTTTGTAGCAAAATTTTATCTAATTTGAATACTTCTACACCATTAAACTTGCAAACGGTATACATCAATCATTAAAAAAAAATTTTAATTTTAAACTCTTTCGATCGCTAGGTAAATGATATTGAAATATCGCAAAATTTATTTTCTAGATACTTCAAATATACTGGATCAAGTCTAACGGGGCCGGCCGATCGTCGATTCGAGAGCTCCATCACCAGAAACAGCTTAGAAGCACGAGACCTACTCATATATGAGGTTAGTTTTAGATAATTGGAAACTTAATAGAAACAGTGAGGTTTATATTCTCCACTATGTCCAAGTCATTTTCTTAGGTGATAATTAATTAAAGGGAGTGGTATCATGCGCTAATCACATGCATTAATTGCTTTATTTGCTGATCTCAGAGAGTCTTCCTAGCTAGTTCACATATATATTGTTACCTTGGAGGCGTACTGGCAATTAAGCTTATCTATATAGGAGAGAGTAAGGGTTCATGTAACCTTTACCTTGATCCATTGAGCTTTTACTACTTTTCTTTATCGCATTGCTCTATTTGCTGGATCTCTAATCGAGCCTAGCTTCCTAGTGATCACATTGTGCTACCTTAGAGACATGCCGAAGGGAGCTTGTCGCACTCCGATAATTATACATAGGATACAAACTTTGAAATTCATACGTACAGCTAATACGCCAGATAACTTAGTTAAGTATTTTGAGCCGATCGATGATTTTAGCCCAACAACGTACTAATATTAGTTAGTGGACTATGTAGTCACATCTTGAGATAAGAGCTTTATATATAGTTTATTGATTAATCCAACTTAAAGGGCAATTAAACAAAAACCAAAAAAATAAAATAGATGGTGAGAAGTTCAATCTTGTTTGTTGAGTGTTCCACCCTCTTCCTTAGAATCTAAGCCATAGATAATATTTTCTAAGTGTGCTAATAAGTTTATGCAGGTTTTCTTTATGGCACTATCTACCAACTTCTGCAAACAAAGAAGGGTGAAGGACGCTTCACGGTCGCTCGAATGTGTCACTTCTCTGATCAAAGCCTGGTCCGAGTCTCTTTGACGGTTCTTCCGTTTTGTTCCTTCTAGTTGCCCTCCTCTCTGTATTTTTCTTTGGTTTTTTTTGTTTTTTGATGGGTTTTGCGTTTGTTTATTTGCGTTATCCTGTTTTTTGTCGGCTCGTTCAGGAGGCCCTAGCTGCTTCCGTCATGTACGCTTAGTTCATTTTACTTAATGAATGAAGCAGGTAGCTTGCTACCTATTTCTCAAAAAAAAAGAAAAAAAGAAAAAAAGAAGAAGGGTGGAGTGTCCACCTTTTTCAATTCAATTTCTCTCTATCTTAGGATAGAAATTGCCTAACTTTTCTACAATGGCCTTAGTAATAATTAATTACTCAAAAGTGTAACTTTTATTGTTGCCTTAGAATGTACTTTAAAATAAAATTAGTTAGTTTTACACATCTGATAGTTAATTAATTAGGTAGTTATCATTTAAGCCTTGTTAGACTTTTGCTGTGTGACACTTTGGTCCTTACATTTACAGTTTCTGGCTGAAATTTTGTGAATTATTGCCCTTAAGTTTTATAGTACAATTTAGTTGACTGGATACTAATGTTTCGCTAATGTAGTAATAATGTGACATCTTAATTAATAGTTATCACATTATAATTTACAGACATAATATTAACACACAACTACTACGTACATTAGCAAAATATTATTATTTAATCAACTAAATTAGATTGCGAGACTTAATTATAATCATGTAAAATTCTTGGAGCCAGAAACACAATAAATTAAAGGGGCAATTGCTTATATACCCCTGAAAAGTTTCCGATTTTTCGATTTACCCCTCTTAGAAGACTAATATTGAAAATACCCCTCCTACGTTCCAACCTATTTTTAATATACCCTTAGAGTTAAAATCTGTTAAGTAACTCTGTTATCTCTGTAAAATTACTATTTTGCCCTTTTCAAATATACCCTTCTACCATCACTGTCTTTCTTATTTGCCCTTAAAGTCAAGGGCACAAAAGTATTTCGACTTTTGGTTTTTTCCAATATACCCTTCTACCGTCACCAATCTTTTCTTATTTGCCCTTAAGTTAAGGGCAAAATTGGTATTTTAATTTTTTTTAACTGTGGTAGATATTTAACTCACGTTTAACCCAGATTAACTTAACGGGAGATAACTGCGGGGGTATTTTGCAATAACGGTGGAACGTATGAGGGGCATTTTAGAAAGAAAAAAAAAATAGGGATAGATCGGATATTTTCAGACGCATGAGAGGTATATAGGCAATTATCCCAAAAATTAAATATATGTTGCTTAGAATCCCACCAACCTAATTCTTAACTTTTCTAGCTATTGCATCATGACTTAATTTGGGTGTTAACCATGGTCTACAAATTAATTATTCCATCTTGATAATGATTTTCATTTAATTAAGATATCACATCTTTACAATGATACAAAAACAAACCCTTTCAAAAGTCATATAGAGCATATATATAATTATTACTTGGTCCATTAAAAGTTTGTACTTCATTAATTTGGAAGTGTGCTTGTAGGAAATAATTTCTCTTTTAAGGAAAGAACAAAAAAGAAAAAAATAATAATAAAAGGCTAAATTACAGAAAAATTTCTTGTAAATATCCATTTTTCACTTTTTTCTCTCTGACTTTCAAAAGCCTATATTTTGGACCCTTAAAATTTTAGAAATGTTTTTAGAGGAGTATGGCGTCAATGGAGAGGGCAAAATGATCAAATTATGCTTATTTTTTTTATAATAAAAAAATATATATATATATATATATATATATATATATATATATATATATATATATATATATATATATATATATATATATATATGCTTGTATTTAAAGTATCGGTAATTTAATCGTGACGGTATTTTTTTTTATATCTGCACGAGCATTTTAAAAGTGTATTATAAATAGTTTTGTTGTAGTGGGTAGAGACTGCCACTGTACCTAACTTAGGGTTCTAATATGATCAAGAGTGACATATGCTGCTTTTATAAGTGTGTTTATGAGTGTTTAAAAATGTATAATATTAACTTAATTTTTAGAAGTTATTATATAAGAGAGAGATCCATGAATCATACACTGTTGTAAGGGATTATATATAGCAGCTACACAGGAATTAACTCCACTTAAATATGGCATTAATTGTTTACCAACTCAACACTAGTAAATAAATTAAATTATAGCAATGTGGTAACCATTCCCTTTTAGAAACTTGTACATATAAAAGATGATACTTTTCACACCTAATCATTTTGAACAACTTAATTTATTAGTCTCTAATCGGATTAATTATAAGTATGCGTAAATCGTACGACAACGACAGCTACTCGAATGCCTCTAATCCCTTCCTAATTATGTGTTTAATCATAAGTTATAGTTACAATCTCCTAATCAAACAACCAAGTTGGACCACCCAATGTTATCTATCTCCATCGATCTTATCCCGTTTTTTTATCGGCACCACTCGATCAACTATTCCTAATAATAAAATACTTTAGATTATGAATAAATGTACTTGCACTACTACTTCTGTTTTATATATTATCAGCATATCAACAGCCGATAAAGACAGTTACACATGAAGGGGAGCGGATGGACGGTCCATGGCTGATGTGGTGTACCATGATTAATTAGCCAATAATTAATTGCATGTTAGATTTGAGTTGAGTGATAGATCCATCTCATCTTTAATATTACTTAAAAAGTTAAAGAGAAAAGGCCACAGCTTGTGGAAGAGCATTGTAGGGGTGCTTCAATTGGTATACAATGCTTCAAAACAAAGGAAAGATCACTCTTTTATTAAAGATTGTTCCCAATAAACTTAATTATTGGTGGATTCAGAATAACAAATCCACTTCACCACCTTTTTATCTTTTTATAAAAAAAAAAGTTGTTGGAACAGCAGGTGACTTATCCCACATCTCACCCAACATCAAACAAACAAAAAAAAAAAACAAGAAACTTAGATTGGCTAGCTCACATTTGAGTCCAAACCCTTGAACACAAGCACTCAAAACAACAAAATGGGGAAGGCAATGAAGATCATAAGGAGATCAATCCATGTCTTCTTCAAGAACTACCACCCCGCCGCCTCCGCCGCCGCCCTTCTGGCCTTGCCCTACTCCGTCGCCGCCCTCCTCTCTCAATACTCCTCCTCCGCCGCCGTCTCCCGCCGCCTCCACGCCGTCTTCGAGGCCTCGGGCTTCCCCGCCTCCTCGCGCTTCTTCTCCCTCCTCAACCTCAGGCTCTCGCAGGCCGCACTCGCCTTCGCCTCCACCCTCCCCTTCTCCCTCACCTTCCTACTCCTCGCGAAAGCCTACGCAATCCATGCCGTAAACGACAACCCCCCCTATCGTCGGAGACCAGCTCTCTCTCTCTACCTTCCTCTCCTCAGCACCTACGTATTCGCCGCATTCGCGACACTCGCGGCGAATGCCGCCATCTTCTCCCTCCTATTCTTGGCATTCAACACTGTGGAGATGCTCACTCTCTCTCCAGCCAGCTTCACACTGGCCTTCTCAATCCTGGGCATCATTCTCTACTCAGTGCTGCTCACCAACACAATCATAGCATGCAACATGGCCATAGTGATAGCATGCATGGAAGAGAGGTGCAGTGGATGTGTGGCTTTCCTGAGAGCACTTGTGCTCATCAAGGGGCGCGCCGCGACCGCGATCGCCGTGGCCTTGCCCGCGACCCTGGGCCGAGTCGCGATCGAAGCCTTGTTCCGACTCAGGGTGGCGAGGCCCGGGTTCGGCGTCTCGACGCTCTGCGAAGGATTGCTGATTGGCTACATGTACTCCACCCTCATTGTTGTTGATACTGTGATCACTTGCATGCTTTACAGGAGCTGTGTGAGAAGCCAATCTCAGTATGATCAAGGCCTAGAAGCAGAGGAAATTAAGGGTGCTTTGCATGCTTAATATATAAGAGAAAATTAAAGCACCTCTAGCTCTTTGGCTTAGGTTGATGCTTTAGAAGCACTTTTCTTTATGTTTCAATTTATTTTTTAGTTTGTTTTCTGAGAAAGATTGTGAGATTGTGAAGCTGGGACATAAACTGAGTAAGTTGAATTATTAAGATTGATCAGTTTTTGATTGGTGGAGGTGATTTAAATGCAAGTGTTGTGTAATTTTGCTGCTCAAGAGAAGAGTTTTTTTTTATTTTTTTTTTTATTTTTTCGATGTAGCATGCTATTTGTTTCGTTTAATTATAAACTGATCACGTAGAAATATAAAATAATATAGGAGGAGATAAGGGCTTAGTAGTTGGTATCCTTGACCCAGGTTCGAATCCTAATTGATTCATATTTTTAGCTAAATTTATTTCTAAAAAAAATAAACGAAGCGGGTAGCGTAGGTGCTACCTATCTCTCTCTCTCAAGAAAAAAAAAAAAAAGAGATACTGAATTGTTTCCATTCTTATATTAAAATTATTTATTTGGCAAAAAAAAATAAAAATCTTAGAAAAATATTTTTTACTTTTAATTTTTTAGAGTTATTATTTGAAGGACCCAAAAATTAAAAGTGTATACTCTGTAAAAGCACTCCAACTGAAATTTGCATATCAGCATAAAATATTCCTTTTATAAGGAAAGAAGAAATATTGACATTATTTTTTATAGCTTCCAAAATAGAAATTAAGGAGCAAATAATTAGTTTTTGAGATCTAGACACGCAAAATCTCCCTTCCCCCTTCTACCTCAAAATCTCCTCCAGTTTTTTAGGAAGAGGAACCGATCGTCCCTAGAGCAAGTGGCAAAGGTCTTGGTGGTTGGTACCCGAGACCCGAGTTCGAATCCTGGTTGATTCACATTTCTAGCTAAGTTTATTTCTTAACGAAATAAACGAAGCGGCTATCTATTTCTCAAAAAAAAAAAAAAAAAGTTATTTAAGTAAAAGATAGAAAGTCAAAAACATACGGATCAAAATGGGACTGAAAGGATGAGAAACCCATCCCTCTAGGGATGTTGACGAGTCAGATTTAGGACGGATTTTGAAATATTCGAATTTGAATCCAACTATTAACTTCGAAACTCAACCTGCATCCGAAGTCAACAAATTTTAAAAATTCATATGCAAACTCGAACCCGACCAAAAATTTAAAATCCGAATCCGAGCCTGAACTCGAAAATCCTAGCCTGAAACAATTATTTTTCTTTAAAATATTACAAAATATATTATACTAAATCTAAAATTTTAAAATGCAAATTCAAATACAACATTAAACATTTATATATAAAAATAATTTTGAGTTTGGGTCGGGTTTGGATCGGGTTTTGTTCGGATTTGGATCATATATATACAATGAAAATTCATATCTGAATCGAAATTCGTTGGATTTTTGTTTTTGATATCCATGTCTGAAAGTCTATCCATTTAATATCGGATAAATTCGCTTTGTTAAGATTCAAATTCAAATAAAATTTTGGATATTCGTAATCCTACTTCTGTCTCTTCATTTTTATCCGAAAAAAATTATTACATGCACCGAGTGTATACCTACATATGATACACTTCATATTATTGTGTTTGAAATCCAATTCCATAAATATAATATACTTATGACCACTATATCTTATTGAATATATCTTTTTTCAATTAAAAAAAAAAAGTTTCACCATTCAAAAAGCTTGTGTATAATAAAAATAGGTTGCTCAAAAATTAATGCCGAAGAAAAATTATTATGAAATTTGTGAGAAAACAGTGTTTAAAATTTCTAATTTTTAATACAGGGATAATTGCCTATATACCCCTCATGCGTCTGAAAATATCCGATCTATCCCTACTTTTTTTTTCTTTCTAAAATGCCCCTCATATGTTCCACCGTTATTGCAAAATACCCCCGCAGTTATCTCCTGTTAAGTTAATCTGGGTTAAACGTGAGTTAAATATCTACCACAGTTAAAAAAATATTAAAATACCAATTTTGCCCTTAACTTAAGGGCAAATAAGAAAGGTTGGTAACGGTAGAGGGGTATATTGGAAAAGACCAAAAGTCGAAATACTTTTTGTGCCCCTGAATTTAAGGGCAAATAAGAAAGACAGTGATAGTAGAAGGGTATATTTGAAAAGGGCAAAATAGTAATTTTACAGAGATAACAGAGTTACTTAACAGATTTTAACAGTAGGGTATATTAGAAATAGGTTGGAACGTAGGAAGGATATTTTCAATATTAGCCTTCTAAGAAGGGTAAATCGGAAAATCAGGAACTTTTCAGGGGTATATAAGCAATTGCCCCTTTAATATATAGCCTTTTTAAATGAGATAGAACATATTTATTGAGTTAGATTTTGATTTTAAGCTCAATACTGTCTTAATTTCGAATTGTAGAGAATATGTACAGCAAAAAAGTACGGTAAAAAAATATTTTATTTATTTTAGTTAACAATATTAGATTTTGTAGATCGTGATGAATTGATTATTATTATTATATATAACATAATTTCTATTGTCTCATAAAAAACTATAAAAGTTATTTCATATATAATATAATTTTATTTTTCTCTTTTCATGATTACTACCATTAACCGTCCGTTAAATTATATACAAAAAAAACTTGAAATCGATGTCCCACCTATAATTTATTAAATATTTATTGTAGCACTATGTGGTTTACTGAGTTTTTACTTTTTGTACCTTGTGATTTTAACTTTGTCATTGATTTAACAATTAAATTAATATAGAAAATATGAGAAAAGGAAAAATAAAACTATGAAATATTGAAGTGATATATTTTAGAGTTAATTTCACACACGTCCCTATAAATATAGTGAATGACAAATATATTTCTATAAAATTCAACTTTCATATGTTGTTCTTGTAAAAGTTCTGATATTCTCAAATATGTTCTTCTAATTTGAAAATCAATACTTTTATTGGCCGTGGTGAGCCGTTTGTAAGTTTAACAGTGTTGAAATATCCAAATCACGTAAAATTTGATAGAAAATTTTTTATACTATATAAAATAAGATCAATATTTTTTATCTAAAATTTTAATGTCATATCATTATATTTTGTAAGATTTTTATTTTCAACTGTTGATTTTGAGCCACTTTAATCACTAGACAAATGATATCAAAAAATCGTAAAATTTATTTTCTTGATACTTAAAATACTGTAAATCAAGTCTAACGGAGCTGATCGTTGATTCGAATGTCCCAACATCCAAAACAAATTGGAAGCATGGAGTGCTCCGTATTTTCAGAAGCATGTTAGACGCGCTCATATTTAAAAATATTAAAACTTTTGTACGAACAATATATAAAAATTAAGTTACGTAGAAGTATATTTGTTATTCACTATAAAAAGCGCGACGCTTTCAATATGTCGCGTGGAGATTAGCATTTTATTAATAAAACCGGGTGTACGAGAGTATGAGAAAATACTACTTTCCACGTGGTGTAATATTATGTACAGAGTGGGCCAATTTCATACACTCGGTGTACGGAATATATTTCTCTCTCCTCCTCCTCCTCCTCCACTCGCTCTTCTCCACGTGGGCGACACGCGCGCTCCCCCCTCTCTCTCTCTTCCTCTCACCTCTCTCTCTCTCCTCTCTCTCTCTCTCTCTCTCCCCCTCCGAATTCGAGGTGGTCTAAGCCCCAACAAGAAGCTATATATAGCAACAATGGCGACGACCCTTCTCTCTCCCCCTCTCCTCTCCTTTCTCTCTCTTTATATCTCTCTTCTTCGTCCTCATCTCTCTCTCTCTCTCTATCTATCCTCTCCGGGATCGAAGCGAGAGGGTGGGGGAGAGACATCTCCGAGGAAACCCCACCTCCCCAATTTCCCCCCATATTTTTACCCATTTTTTCTCCTTAATTTCATAGATTGTTTGTTTTTTGATTTCTTATGATCCACATCGCGCATTGGTTGTTATATGGATCGCTCGATGTAATCTCCGCGAAGGGATACGACCTCCGATCAAATTAAAAAAAGCAGGTTTCTTTTTTTTTTATATATTTTTTTCCCCTCTCTCTCTCTCTCTCTCTTTGATCTCTTCTTTGTTCAAAGATGATTTTTTCTTCTTTTTTTTGGGGGGGTGGGGTAATTTTTTTGGTATAATCATTCAAAAAAATGATATTATTTGGGTGGTGTAATTATTTAAATATATTTATATACGCCCCTCAGAAATTTCGATTTTGGATTTTTTTTATAAGAACGGGCGATTTTTAGGCGCGTATGTGGAAATTCATGTTTGGCTAAATTATAAAAAGTCTCTTTCATTCACACTTTAACCCCTATGTCAATTACATAGCTGCGTTAAAAATTGCTTAAATTATCCCCTGCACTTTACCCTAATCTGAAATGTGTCCCAACTATTTGCGATGATTCCTTGAATTCAGCTATAAAACTTTGTTGAAATTAGTTTGCAATTGAAGTTGCCTATAAGTTATATAGAAGAATTATATGATTTGAATGAAACTGCTCAATAAACTATCAGTTTTGATAATATTAGCAACAGAGGAGATCTCTTTTCTCTAAATATTTTATTTATTTTTTGAGTTGCAAAGTAAATAGACATTAAGATATATGCCAAATTTTTTTTAGTGAAGTTTTATAATGTAATTTGGCCAATTTTTTAAATTTCTAGATCTATTTGTGGTGGTGGGAAAGTGCGAGGAAGTAATTGACGCAATTTTTAATGCAGGGGATAATTAAGACAGGGTCTAAATTTATCTTGTTATTTGTAGTGACCCCTTCTTAAAAATGAAACAAAAAGCTCCATGTTTCTATATTTGGCAATTTCTCTCATTACGTCCTTTTACTGAAAATTATTTATGTTCATTTTATTATTTGGCTGTAGAATCAATGCTTGTGGTAATTGTAGAAAAAAAAAATGTTGACACACAGATATTATTCTTAGTATATCATTAGCAAAAGATGTTTTCTTTAATATATATATATATATATATATATATATATATATATATATATATATATATATATATATAGTAGGGCTACGTACTGTGTAGCGCGGCGGCGCTGTATCACTAAGTTTCTAACCATCCATCAATTTTGCTAGATGGTTAAGGTGAGAGAGAGAAGAGAATTTGGAGCGAAATTAAGGTTTTCAATTTCTCATCATTTTTAATAGCACAGCAGCCCCTGTGCTCCTAAGTTTTTAACCATCCATCAATTTTGATGGGTGGTTAAGGTGAGAGAGAGAAGAGAAATTGATGAGATATTAAAAATGATGAGAAATTGAGATATATATATATATATATATATATATATATTTGCTTCAATTCTAATCCTCTCAATTTTTTTATTAAAGTATCTACTTTTGCATGTTAATGTAGAAATTAAGAAAACTATAGTCTATTGTTGCTGTGTAAAGAAGCTTCTTTGCAGCATCCTTAACATGTAGTAGACAATTTTTTAATCATACATGCGTATTTTAAATTAACTAACAACCTTCACTCTTGAGTATGATAGCCGAGTATTTTAGTTTCGCCTTTTTATTTTGGTTCATTTTAATTTTAAATTGCCATGCTACCAACTAGCCAAATTAATTAAGCTTATCTCTTTTGATGATTCAGAAGCTCTACCCGTACTTCTCATGTAGAGGGAATGGCTATGCCCTTTTGAGTCTCTTAATGTTGCTTGAGTGGAACTTCTCCCTCCTGTAGCTGCGTGCTCATCTCGAACTTACATTTTTCCACATCAGTTGCGGTGAAACCCTGATCTCTAGCTGTTTCTGCTTCAATTTAGGTTCATTTCTGATGCTAATTAGTCGTTATATTAGATTAGTTTTCCATATTATGAATTGTAACTACATGATATTATATTGAATAAGCTGGATGCACAAACGAAGTTGGAGCTAGAATATTTTCCTTTTCCCGCGTATCTTTATCTGTATGTTTTCTTGATCACTTAGATTATTCACATTACGTATCTTATGATTCATAGATTTTTTTCTTTTATCTTTTTCTCATGAGCTGTGTTATTCAACTAACCCATTATGTCTTATCTACTTATCTTTTTGGCTGTGTGGCGATTATTGTCTGACTCCTATTGCAGCTTCTGTTTGTAATGTTACTTTTTTCTTTTCCGATTGAAGAGAGGCTTATTTGTAAATCATCATCATGTGAGTGAATTATGTTTCTATACTAAAGTTGTTGGGGAACTTACCAGCTATCTGAGGATAAAACAGGAAAGCCATCTATTTTAGAAAATATGGCATCATCTGATTCTCGGTTAGTTTCGATATGATGTAAATGTGTACTATAGTTACAACTTATTTATCATGATCATCATACTTTATTTACTGAATAATTACCTTCTCTCTCTCTCTCTCTCTCTCTCTTTTTTAACTTAAGTTCCTCAATTGACGAAAAATTCATCGGGCACCTGAATTATAATTTATAAGTGCTCTAAATGTTCTTTAAAAAAAAAATGCAATACTGTTTCTCAAAATTTTTGTAGATGAACTAAAACCTTCTTATGTGTTCAAACTATTGAACTTCATTGTTAGTAATATATTTATATGTTAGCTTGACGATTAATACATCATATATGTTTCATACAAATGACTTGATCTGTACCTATCATTGATAAATTGCTTAAATCTCTATTTATCGGCTAGTCACACTCTTCTCTGAGCAGGTTCATGGAAGGCCACCTTTTTATTTTCTCTAATAGATCTGTATAATTTCTGAAGAACTTTTTGCTATTTATCGAGGTGTCTGTAGCTGTAACGATCACCATGGGTGCCTGCGTGTCAAAATCAAACGGCAAATACCGATCACAGAAACTCCCACTCAAGTCGAGGAAATGCCACAACAAAAGGATTTCCTCTGCAGTTCGCGATGCGAATAAAACGCAGAGAGATTTTTCTCTCAGCGAGTTTGTTCATGTTGAGACTAATGCGACTACTCGAAGGAAGATGGAGGTCTCCAATATGACTTTCCACCTCACTCAGATGCAATGGCATCATAGTCAGATGGATGCTCATGGTAACTCACTTCATATCTTTATTTCGATAAAAGTTTTGAAAATTTTGATACCAACTCTAAATCATTCTTTTTGCTAGAAAAGTTATATAGGCTTGTCCATTTTATAATATCATTCACTTAAAATCATGGAAAAGTTTATTGATGTGTTTTACTCATTGATTTAGAGAAGGCTAAAAAAAATTTTGCAGGAAACACTCCTTAAATTCCATGGCTGTCGCATTGCTCTTCTAAAATTTGGAAACCATCCTTTTAAACCCCATTGAAAGTAATGGGCAAAGTGAGAAATATTGCCTGGAATAATGTTTGACGACGAAGGCAAAGAGATGACATCTTATAAACTAATGGTGTCGTATTTAGGTTCAATATTTCAGGGAGGCAAAATGACCTTTTTGATGGAGGTTTCCTTCAATTTAGACTCTAAAGAGAAGGACACTGGTCTAAGCATGGGACAGTTGTTATTTTACCTATCTGACTACAAGTTCACGATATTATTCCTGTGTTAAAGACTCAAGTGTAGTTGTTTTTACACTTCTTCTCATTATCTATCTAGTGTACGTTTTTGTTTTGCAATTTACTACTAGAATTTGTTATGAAGATGCAAAAAAACATTCCTTTTTTACTGGAGACTAAAATGTTTGCAGGGTTATGCCAAGAAGATGTCTGGTTTGACTCTGTCAGTATTCTCGAATCTGATTCTGATGATGATTTCAGCAGCGTTCATGGAGGTACAGAAATGGGTTAGTTACAAATTTAGTCGTTGACAGTTTGACCCAAGATTTCATTTTTTTCCCTCAGAGTTTCAGCTATAACAATGTAGTTCCATAGTTTTTGCATAATAATTTGGCCTTTCGGTTACTCTACTATCTGCAAGAAGATGCCACATTAGCACTGTTGTCGTACCAAACTTTCAAGGACTAAATTGGTGAAATTGAAACTTGGACATAACTGAATTTTAGACCAATCTTTAGGGGCTCAATTTGTAGCCCCTAGAACAACATAGCATAGTCAATTGGATAATTGGTTTACACACTATTGCCTATCCAATTTCCTTCTATGATTTTTTTCCATTTAAATGCAGATGGCTTTCCATCCGTAAATGCAATCGGAACTCAAATGATGCAGTATGAAAATGCTTCGCGATTTGTCGGTGCAATGTGCCAGTTTGATGAGTTCCATAACAACGATCCGATAGCATTGGCCATCGAGCAGTATTTAAAAAGGGATGGAGGTAAACCTGAAAAGCCGCTAAAAGATGAGAACAAAGCTGCACTGATAAGCCCTCCACAAGGCTGCGAGCTTGTGGGAAAAGCTGATGAGGCTACTTTAAAAAGCCGAAACGTGGATTTCTTGACAAAAAAGAAACGAACTTTAGCCGATTCATATGGTAGCTTTAAAGGTTTGAAAGAGAGAAAGGAGACAGAAGAAAAGTCTCATGAAAGCAAGACGCCGTCAAGGTTAAAGAAGTTAGTTTCGTCTCTTAGTTTCAATGATAAAATGCACCAGATCCCTAGTGCCAGCCCGACGTCTCAGAAAAGAAAATCAGCTGTAATTAGGCTTTCTTATAAGAGGAAGTCATTTGGTGGAGAAGAAACAACTGAATATTGTAAGTATGATCATTTTTATATTTTTGAAGATTTTCCCTTTGAAAGGAACGCAATGTTTTCTCGTTACGCCTCATAAAAAAAGTTTCTTCTATTGTTCATATTGGCCTTCACAATGGATTGTCTCTGAATAGATTTATCTGCTTTCTCGATTAGGATTTCATTTACAACATTTAATAGCACATCTACATTTCTCTTTGATTGATTAATACAACAACAATCTTTATTGTCTTTGTATTCTCTTCAGATTTTGTTGCACATTTTATTCATCCAAATCAGAACCTTATATATAAAATAATGGACTCTAGAACCTAGTTTAGAAGTTTTCATTTCTACTTGTGTGTACCCTTGAGAACCTTGCTTAGAACGCGCCACAGCCATGGTTATCTATGCAAATGTATTGTTGCATTAACTCCCCTCGCAGGTGCATGAATACAATTAAAGACAGCTTTCAAGGGCATGAATTCCAAAAAAACTTGCAGGCCTATTTGTGCATGTTTGCAAATTTACAGTGTTTTTTTTTAAAAAAAATCCTTTATTAAAATGATCTTGATGTTTTTTGGTGCATAGGTGCCTCAAAGCGATTCTTATATCGTCCGAGGGCCGGTCATGTAATTCCGTGTTCTCCTGGAGAAAAACCAACTGCAGGTTGCTGGTCTGCTCTTGAACCTTCTACTTTCAACCTTCGCGGAGAAAGTTATTTCAGGCATGAATTTCAGCTTTTAACATAACTCGTATACCTTCTCTGGAGGATTACAATCGACTTTTGGACCTCGTACTTTTGTAATTTGATATGTATTTCCCTGAAAATTATAAATGCAGGGACAGGAAGAAATATCCCGCCGCAAATTACGCCCCGTATTATCCCATTGGTGTGGATTTGTTCGTATGTCCCCGCAAGGTTCATCACATTGCTCAACACATCGAACTTCCACATGTCAAGCCACACGAGAAGCTTCCCTCACTCCTAATCGTTAACATCCAAGTACGTAGAAACAAAGGGAACATTTATACAATTACGAAAAGCTAATTTATAGAAAACTACCGAAAATATCGCAACTTGTGCTCCAGTCCCTCAAGATGTATGAAATTTTAGTCTTTTCCTCTTCTGCTGAGGGGTAAATGTGCAGTATTTTTGGTTATCCATAGTTTTTGGTTATCGAGTGTGGATAAAGCGCAAATCACAATATTTCCAGGGACTGGTTAAGTTGTCGACCGCAAAAAGAGAAATAAAACATTTGTGGTTAAATCAGTTTTTATAGCTTCATTCATTTTATGTCATCGCAGATGCCTACTTATCCTGCTGCTATGTTTCTCGGAGATAGTGATGGGGAGGGAATGAGCCTTGTCTTGTACTTCAAAATTTCCGAGTGCTATGACAAGGAGGTTTCTGCACATTTCAAGGATTTAATAAAGGTATGCTTCTTTTGACTCATCTGTATGTCTCCCCCATAAATGAGTCGAAAATGAGTTGGTATTTATCGTCTGTTCCAAAATATGAGTTTTACTAGCTATGGGATCAGGCTTCCTTATTCCGACATGTATATGAATACATACCCACATCCATATCGGCATGATAAAATATTATACATCACAATATGATAATTTGATAGCATGTATATAGTTTCCTGATAACATTATTCATATTGTTTTTACTTAGATATGTAAGTAAATAGATTTCCAATCCGCGTAATATCGTATGCACTACATTATTCAGGAAATCAAAATAGACACTGGTATTTCTTTAATCACTATCGAATCCATTTTCATCCTTTTATTTATGCACTACTACATGAAAATAACTGCTAATGACTATTTATTTTCTTTTCTGGTAAGTATATTCAACCACTTTTCGTGGAGGCCGAACTAAGTGGATGTCGTTCCTTGCAGAGATTTATTGACGATGAAACTGAAAAGGTTAAAGGGTTTGCAAAGGAATCCACTGTTCCTTTTAGAGAAAGGTTGAAGATCATGGCCGGGGTGGTTAATCCGGAGGATCTCCATTTGAGCGGCGCGGAGAGGAAGCTCATTCAATCTTATAAAGAAAAGCCCGTGCTTTCGCGTCCTCAGCACAGCTTCTACAAGGTAAAACTTTGTTGCATAGTATTCTAATACGGCTTTTTGTCCTCGTCTTTGCGTGCGTACACAACCCTGCAAATATGCAAAAAATTAGAACAAGTTTCTTAAAGAGAGGAAATTTTGTAATTACAAGGCTATGTATAGGTAAGGAATTAAGTTTCTGAAAGGAATATATGAGATTTCAGATCTTAAGGTTCATAATTGTATTTATTAAGTGCTTTAATAGTCAAACTAAATACAGTTAGGTTAAGGAAATTATCTTATCAACAGCAAGATGTGTGTTCAAATGACTGCAACAATGCCGGCGAAATTTAGAATGATTTGTTTTTTTTTTTTCTCTTTTCCTTTTAGGGCACAAAGGATGCAATAAAACTAACTCAGTAACTATCGAATTTCGATTTCTTGTTTCTTGCAGGGACCTAACTACTTTGAGATCGACCTCGACATACACCGGTTCAGCTACATCTCGAGAAAGGGACTCGAATCATTTCGGGAACGTCTGAAGCACGGAATCCTTGATTTGGGTCTTACAATCCAGGTAACTTTTGCCTACAATTCATCGAAAACTTTCTATTCCTATAGTTCATTTAACTCGGAGATAGTAATAACAACTTTGCTAGATTTTTGAAATTTGATTCCAGTTCCTATTTTGTACCAACCGCGGCGCACTAAATTTGTGTCAGTGTATGGTGAATTCATGACTCAATTGACTCTTTTTGGATTGAAACTTGATGCAGGCCCAGAAGGAAGAGGAGCTCCCGGAGCAGGTCCTCTGCTGCGTGAGACTGAACAAGATTGACTTCGTCAGTCACGGCCAAATCCCGACCATCGTCACCCTCGACGACGATTGATGATGACGAATACGACGACGACAAAGAAGAAGAAAAGGAGAAGCATGAGACAACAAATTGGGTTCATATGTTCTCCCTTGGATCTTACTATTGATTGTTATTGAGTTTCCTTGTAACAACCCTTTATCTTATTATCATTGATTCCATTGTCCAACCCATTATGTGGATTCTATGAATTGATCCCCAGAGATCTTATTATGTGTGAAGTCCAGAGCTTTTATTTTGGCGAAAAGCTGAAACGAGGTTCTATGCCCAAGAATCAAGAAGCTCCTTTTGTTTTTGTTGTAGCAAGATTAGATTGGGTTAAATGCATACAGATCTCTACAAACATAATGAATTGCAAAGATATTCCTACAAAGTTCAACGTTCGTATGTTGTTTCTGCAAATGTTCTAATGTTTGCAAATATGTCATTCTGGTTTGTTACTGTTATATAACTACTTATATTTTAAGGCAAAAGTCATTTTTGCCACTACAAATATGTCCCTCTAAAAACTACAACAGTATAATATAAGAAGGGTCAAAATGTCAAGTTATCTTATAAACTAATCAGAATTAAGTATTTAACTTATGATTAACTAGAGTTTTCTAATAAATTCTAACGACAGGGATATATTTGAAAACATTAGGATTTTTACAGTGTAGGAACTAGAAATATTTGTAATTTACTATGTTTGCAGGAACATGCATGAAATTAACCCTAAGATTTTTAAAGTTGTTTTTGAACAAGGATTAAAGTGCCGCGGCGTGCCGCTCGGCACGCCGCGGCACGTACCGTGCCCCTGAGATAGGGGCACGGTACAGGGGGGGGTCTCGGACCCCCCCGGGGTGCCGCGGCACCCCCCCCGTGCCGCTCGAGACAGAGCGGCACGCGGGGGGGTGCCGCGGCACTGTGCCGTGCCGCCCCCCTTTTTTTTTTTTTTTTTTTTTTTTTTCCTTCTTTTTCTTTCTTTTTTTGCTTTTGGGTTTTTTTTGGTCCCCCCCCCCCCCCCATGATACTTTTTCTTGTTTATTTCTTTTTTCTTTTCCTTTTTTTTTTGTTTTTCTGCCACATATGCTTTTCCTTCTTATTTTTTGGCTTTTTTTGGCTTTTTTTTTGTTTTTTTTTTTTTTGTTTTCTGGAGTATCAAGCCCCCGGGCCACCTATAGTCTTTTTTTTTACTTTTTTTGCTTTTTGGCGGATGCTGCCGGCCCGAGCCCTCCGCTTCTCACAAACATCCATTTTTTCTTCGCAAAAATTTTGGCAAAAATTGTCGCACCGCGAATTTTTCGGTGATTCAAGGAACAAAAGTCAATCTCCTAAATAAATTTTAATCGATATTTTAAAAAGAATAAAAGAACAAAAAATAAATTTAATATCGGGAATATATGAGTTTCTCACAATACTGGCAATACTTATATCAACATTGTCAAATAAATCTTGTATCAGATGACAATATGCCATATGATTAAGCGCGACAATCTATGTAGAATTAAGCGATCATCTCTATGTAAAGATGTAAATTTAAATAATTATTATATTTGTGAATTATTTTATTATAATTTAATTTTTATTCTACATCAGTTCTAGTTGTATCTTACTTTCCAAAAGCTTATATGCACGTTAATTGATGAGTATAGTAAGGTATATATAGCAAATATTCATACTTCTTTACTTAACTCTATCAAAATAACATTATAAGAGTTTATTGGAATCAAAAAAAGCGAAAAAATCGTGCCAAAGCATTTGATGGGAAGTGGTAAATATCCTTCGGCACTTGAGCGTCTCTCACAGTGCTAAACGCATAGCGTATGATGCCGTACCGTGCCGAGGCGATACTTGTGTGCTTGCGTCTTGCTAAACCTTGTTTTTGAATATAGTGAAAAAAAAAATTTGGTGCTTTTCTAACCAGCTTCGCTCAAATAGAACTTCCATACAAAGCTGGTCGGGACAAACAAGCCCCAGGAAGTGCAAATTGGAGATTCAGCTTTTCGAGTATTTTCGACAAATCATTCCTTAATATTAATGCTTCCGAAAATCCAGATTTAAAAAAAAAAAAAAAAAAGGGATTTTGGTGGCTGGAATCAAAACCAACATTTGAGTAATTTTTTAGTTTAGTTTTTTTTTTTTTTTTAATCTTTTAAGTTTTAGCTCTTTACATATATATATATATATATATATATATATATATATATATATATATATATATATATATATATATATATATATATATATATATATAAATTATCTATGCTATCAATAGCGGAGGTCTTCGTGCTTCTAAGTTTTTTACCGTTAGATCCACCCCTTTGATGATTTTCACCCGTTAGATCATACTATTCAACCATACCCACTTAATTCTAGGGTGCCCACATCTTTCTAACCACACATCTCTTAATCCAATAACTATAAACTTTGTAGCACCAATAACTTTGTGCTATTAATAGCATAGTAGCCTAGTTCTATATATATATATATATATATATATATATATATGTATATATATATATACGTAGTCCCTACTAACCTTTTAATAGGATATGAGATTGTCCTATCGCTTTTTAGCCTTTGGATCAACTCTTATCATCATTTCTAACCATTGGATTTAATACTATAACCCTGGGACCACTCAACCCTAGGAGGACCATTCAACTCTAACCGACTAATATCATCCTAATCCTACAATTTCTCATCCAAGGGTTAAAAACTGATAGACAAGTGCTCCTATCCTATTAATAGGATAGTAGCCTAGCCTATATATACATATATGTATATATACATATACATGTATGTATATATACATATATATACATATACATATATACATATATGTATATATACATATATATATATATATATACATATATATATATACATATATATATATATAATTGAGCTCCTAAGCTTTTAAAAGTACCAAGTCATTGGTGCTTGTAAATTTTTAGCCCTTGGATTTATAGATGTGAGGTTAGGATGATGTGGGCCATCTTGGCTTCAGTGGGTTGTTGGTTGAATAGTATAATCTAACGGATGAAAATGATCTAAGTGGTAGATTTAACGGTAAAAAATTCACAAGCAAAGTGATTGGTGCTTTTACAAGCACCATAATACCGACTCTATAGATATATATGTATATACATATATATATACACACGGGTTAGGGATGCAAACAAGGTGGATCCGGGGGCACGAGCCCCGCCCAGCCTCTTGCCCCGAATACGTGACGGGTTAAAAATTACGTCTCATAATCCGCCCCACCTCATAACCTGTCTCCCGCCGGCAATCCGAATCTGCCCCGCCAATTAATATTTTTTATAAAATTAAAATATTATTAATATTTTGTAAAATATAAAATAATAATTTTTAATAATATTATATATATCTTTTAACAATATTAATTATAAAAATAAAAAAATATCAATTACAACTCAAAACAAAATTCAAAAATTTCAAATACATTACTAACTTATTTGCATTTTGAATTTTTTTTATACATATATTATTTTTTAGAAATATTTTTTTAAAATATAAATAATTTTCGGGGTGGTCATGACGGGACGGATTCGGGGCTTTTCCTGTCCCGAATCCGTCTCAGATCGTAAATTTTATCCCGTTTTCTATCCCGAATCTATTTATTTTCTCTCATTTACCGCCCCGTCGGGACAGATCGGGTGGAAGCTCCACCAACCCGGATCCGTTTGCAACCATTTCACTCGCAAAAAATAAAAAATATTTTCCGTCTCTTTTGTTTTGGGTTGTCAACCACTGCAATGCGTGAAGCAGCAGTAACATCCATCTGCTTCATGGAGAATCAAACTTAAGTTCATCCTCAAGAACAAGCTGTTCAAATAAGCACACTGATAGCATTTTCAAAATCTCCAAAAACAACTAGTAGAAAAGTAAAAAAAGCTTAAAATTAGAGCTTCCATATTGTGCGCGCCCACGAGCAAATTTCACCTGCCCACCGCGATTAAAACCTTTAAACTCGTTATACACCAACTACTGGCTTCTGCGTTTCAAGTTAAAAAGAGAAGCAAGTCCAAAAGCCAAGTCAGAACATTTATTTCATTCCAAAAGCGATTTCGAACGCCAAGAAAATTGTCAGTAACCAGAAAGAAAAGAGGAAAACATTTGTACTACAAGAAAAACAATGTCCTCTTCTACGAGCCCTTCACGCTTTCCCGGCCGGCGGCGGAGACGGCAGCTTGTTCTTTCCATTTCTTTTCTCTTTCCCTTCTTCTTCTTCCACTCGGTGCTGGTGCATCGAGCCCGCAGTCGCGCCCTCTCTCCGCTGCATATAGAGCATTCTGCTTCTTTTACCCGCGTCAACGAGCTGCGCCGAGAATCGATCACCTTTCGTTTTACCAAGTCCATAAAATGGCCCCTTCAACTGTTAGCACTGCATTTCAGAAAAAGAAGAACCAACAAGGATTGCTCTCCAAATTATGATCTTAAACTTTGGCATTTCCAAATATCACACTTACTCGGAGCAAGTTTACGTTTACGCTACCTGGCTTGACACCCTACTTGGAACCAAATCATTTCGATATAGCTTTTTTTTTTTTGGAATTTAGTCGAATTTGATTAGAAATGAAAACTTCGGTTCGGAATATGTTGTTGTCCAACTGAGCTGATGAAGCCTATTCTAGTTTATTGTTTGGCAACAAATGAGAAGTTATTTCAATGTATCTGTTCTCCCAATTTATCCTTTAGTCTAACTATTTTAAGAAGAGGCACTTTGAGCAAATATCAATGCTCGGATCTCAAATCATGAGAAATTGAGGCACTTTGAGCAAATATCAATGCTCGGATCTCAAATCATGAGAAATTGAATGCGAATCATTCGTATTATGAGATATCCCACACAATTTCAGTTCTTCAAAATTCAGAGTGTAAGCATAATACTAGTGACTTAGTAACTATTCGTTCGTCGACGCACTAGATAAAAATTTTGCACATAAATATTAAACAAATTTGTCAACACGGAATCCTCAGAAGCTTAGAGAGACCTTTTCTCTCTCAGCATTCCTTCTATTATGAAATATAGATAATTAATACACAGCAAAATGCAAAGCAAAAAAGATTTGAACAATTTGGATTTACCTGATACAAATTGCTAATAAATTGAGCTTCTTCTTGTTTTTTCTTTTCCCCCTTTTATTTGCACCAGAACATGAGAAATGGTTTCTCACAAGTCACAACACCAAACAACAAGCTCTTAATCATCATTGAATAAGTTTTATTAATTTAAGATTTACACACCATTAGAAGGAAACAGAAGTTTAAAGAAATAGCTTTGTAAAAAAAACAATAATAATCTGAAACACTAAAAGGATTTGTACAATTTGGATTTTCCTGATCCAAATTGCGTATGTATCGAGCCATTTTTTGTCAGAACATGAATTGGTTTCTCACGAAACCAAGGAAAAATCTCTTCTTCACCGTCGTTTAATATGTTTATTAATTCAAGATTTACACACAATTACAGCAAACAAAAGTTTACGAAACAAATTGGCAAAAAATAGAAAATCCTATGAGGATTTGTACAATTTGGATTTCCCTGATTCAAATTTTAGATAAATCGAGCTCTCTTTTTTTTCTTTTTTTTTTTTTTGCTAGAACATGAATTGGTTTCTCACAAAAACCAAGCAACAACCTCTTCATCATCATTAACTATGTCACAATCAGAAGCAAACAAAAGTTGAAGAAACAACTGTGCTAAAAAAAAACAAATTGGAATTCCCTGATCCAAATGGCCTATAAATTGAGATCTTTTCTTTTTGTTTTTTTGTTTTCTTTTTTTTTTTTTTTTTTGGTGCCAGAACATGCATTGGTTTCTCAGAAACCAAACAACAATCTTTTCTCATCCAACATGATTCATTATTTAAAGATTTACATACAATTAGAAAGAATAAAATGGAAAAGAACAATCTTTTCACCGTAAATTGGAGAAAGATGAAGCAGAATAAGACCACTTGAATCTTTCCATCTGAGAATTTCTCTCATGATTATCGAAAAATCAAACAAATGGCAACCCCAACACAAAAACAAAACAACAACTTTCCACAAAATCCCCCAATTATTCAAAGCAAATTGAGATCTTTTCTCTTTGTTTGTTTGTTTGTTTTTTTGGTTACCAGAAGAACATGCATTGATTTCTCACAAACCAAACAATGATTCATTATTTAAAGATTTACATACAATTAGAAAGAATAAAATGGAAAAGAACAATCTTTCCACCACAAGACAACAAATCCCAAACCCCTAAATTGGAGAAAGAAGAAGAAGCAGAATAAGACACTCCAATCTTTCCATCTGAGAATTTCTCTCATGATTATCGAGAAATCAAACAAATGGCAACCCCGACACAAAAACAAAACAACAAATTTCCACAAAATCCACCCCCAATTATTCAAAGCAAATCACCCCAAACCGAGCAATCAAAATCCAATCTTTCTCGGCCGATCAGGTCGGGCTACCTCACCACATCACAGGGGGGCCTCCTTCCCCTTGGCCTTATTGCGCGGGGCCGCCGCCAATTTCGGCGGCGGCGGCGACGGGGGGAGCCGGGACGAGAAGCACCGGAACCCCGGGTCGGCCCCGTCGGCGCCGGCGACGTGGTCGGCGCCGCCGTCGTCGTCGTCGAAGTTGAGGGCGTAGCTGACGGGGTCGTACCTGAAGTCGGCGGAGCGGCGGCGGCGGTGTCGGGCTCCGGCGGCGGCGGAGGAGGGGGAGGAGAGGAGGAGGTGGTGGTGGTGGTGCTTGGAGCGGAGCCAGGTGGAGGGGGAGCGGATCAGAGGGGGGCGATCGTCGTCGCCGGAGGAGGAGGTGGAGAAGGAGGAGGAGCAAGAGCGGAAGCACGCGGAGAGGGAGAGGGGTTGGAGATGGAGGTGGTGGTGGCGGTGGTGCTGCTGCTGCTGCTGCGGCTTCTGCTTTTCGGAGAAGCTGTTGTTGTTATCGTACTCCATTTCATACCCTTTTTGCTTTTGCTTTTGCTTTTGCTTTTGCTTTTCCCATTTCCTTTTCTTGTGGGGGAATTGGGGAATTGGGGAGGGGATTGGGGAGGGAGGGGAAAGCGGAATTAAAAATAATAATAATAATAATATATTTATTTCAAAATTAAAGTTAAAAAAACTAAAATAAAATAAAACAAATTTGTGGCAGAAATTAAAAAAAAAAAAAGCTTATTAATTGCAAAAAAAAATTTGGGCACCTCCTCATATGGTTATTTTGCGCTCTTGCATTAAAAATTGTATCAACATTTATATCGCATTTTATTGTATTTTTTTTGTCTTAAATAGATCTAAAATTCAAAACAATATATATATATATATATATATATATATATATATATATATATATATATATATATATATATATATATATATATATATAGCTTTAGTTAAGATGAGAAAAATCTGAACAGTAGGAGCACCAACCAAAAAAAATAAAAAAAAAAAAAAAAAAAAAAAAAAAAAAAAAAAAAAAGAAGAAGAGAAGGCACTTCCAAATTAGATATTGCTGTTTTTAACTTGGATGGTGTCAAAGTGAACCCTAATTTAGTTAGTATCTAACTAATTCTAATTTGAGGATGCAGTTCATTGAGTATGGTATCCGCAATTTTATTCAAATTCGACTCTGAACCGGGTGGATTAATCGTTGTTGACGGAGTATGACTTTTGTTCATAAGTTTACATAAATAAAAAAAATAAAAAAACTCGATGAATTTGGATTCGGGTATGGTTTTTACCAGTAGAAGATCCAAACCCGAATCCGAACCCAAACCGATTTTATATTTATAATATATAAAAATTTGAATTTATACTTTGAAAATTTAGATTTGAATATAATATATCTTAAAATTTGGTTTAAAAACAAAATTGCTTTCGGATTTGGAGTTTTGGATCTGTTTTGAGTATCAGTTATTTTCTTGGATTTGAAAAAAAAAAAAAAATTAAAATTAAAAGCATTTTAAAATTTTATAACTATAAAAAAAAAATTTAAGTGAATAAAATAATGCTTTCAACCACCACATTACCAAACTAGACTTTTCACGGAGACATTCTACAAAAAGTTTCAAATCCTATAATTATAGCCCCATACATGAAAAAGTAATCTAGTGAATGATCCCTCCTTTATATCTATAGATTTAGTTGAAAAGATTCATCCTAACTTTCTACAAAATGTTTTTTTTTTTTTTTTCTTCCGCCAAGGAAGCCTAAGCTGCTTCCACCCCTGCACGCTTAGTTCATTCCCCTTTTGAATGAAGCAGATAGCACGCTACCTTTTCCTCAAAAAAAAAAAACTTTATACAATAGAATACTAGCACACAAGAGGCATGTAAATGAGTTTATTTGATAATAATTAGTCATATAACTATCTCACATAATCAATCCATTGATTGGAGAAGATATAAACCACAATGCAAGGCTCATAAGATTGCAGTTCCCTTGTTATGTAATGTAATTTCTTGCTAGAGAAAATATGTTCAACAGGGCAACTCATTGTCTAATGAACATGATCAATTTCTCAAGAACAATGCACCTTTCACTTAAATAAAGTTTAAACCAAAGTGCAAAAAAAAAAAAAAAAATTTCCTAGAACACAAACTCCAATTTCACAATTGAGAGATTAGTAAGCTAAAGAGAGGAAATAAGAGAAATATCTATATACAGATACAAATAACTAGAAAGCTTATACAAATGTATGTATATAACAGTAAAGTAGAGAATAATTAACAAAAGTATGATCATTTTCTTTCTTTTTTTTCACCTTACAACATCAATTTTTTTTTCTTTTTAGTTGCTTCAACACCACAACAATGGAGAAGGATTATTGGATTAAAAGAGGTATTAAAATGTAAAATGTGAGAATTGATACCCCCCACGTTGCCCCTTTCCATTTTTAGCCCAGGCCATTCATGATTTGATCCCCAAGAAATATTTGTACATTTAAACTTAACATATAAATATAAGTGCTAGCACTTTTTAACTTACTCAACCATATCAGTAACACCATCATCTGGCCCGTTAGGTTTGGAGAATTGTGAGCTGCTTGTTTTGCCGCGCTTCCTCGATGATTGGGCTCGGATGAACTCTTCGATCCTTAATTTAAGCTCTGTGTCGGGGATTAGCATATCCTGTGTGAGGTGTGAACGGTTGAATGGATCGGTCTGCAATGACACGGTGCATTTCAATCTCATAATTTATAATCATCCAAAAAATGAATTTTAATTTATGATCCTCGTGAATGAAGTTTATCATAAAAATGCTGTTTAACTCGAAGAACCATTAAAATCATGAGGGAAAGTTTGTTTTCCATTTGGGAGAAAAAAAAAAAAAAAAGGTCACTATTTTGTACGAATAGGGATATAACAAGTAGGAAATAAGATTCTGAAGCTACATGTGAAAATACTCACATTGACGGGGTAAAATGCAGTAAAGCGTATATATAGTTTGTAGAATCTCGCTTGAGTTATTAACACTCGGCCTGTTGAGATTACTGGATATAGAAAAACATAACGGACTTACACTGTCACTAAGGAGGTGCCTTTGGATAACTGCTCGGTCAAGTGATACCCTCGATGATGGTAGTATAACAGGATCCTTCATTAACGTGTACTGCAGCATAGGATTGTGCAGGTACGCCACATTAAATTGAAGAAGAACAAACTACTGAGCTATAGTCGAATTAACTAATTGTCAAATAAAACTATAAAAGTGCTATCCTATAGAAGAATCTAAGTACCTGAATTGGGTCAAGGAATTCGTCTGGTATGTCACCGAGAATAGCTTCAGCATCCCTTGCTTCAGAAGCTGCAGCTTTCGCTTTAGCTCCAAGCTGCACAAACTCCTGGATAATTTTTCCATCCTCTCCAATTTTCCACAAAATATCAGCTGCTGTAGAGAACAGCTGCAGTATTTTAAAGGCCGCATCAGCCAGCAGAATGTTACACATAAGACAAAAAAAAATTATGGACAACCTCCTCCTAACTATATATCATTCTGTATACAGATTCCTGAAATCTCATATTTTGCATTTGATCCGCCTACCAACATGTTGGTTGATTTCAGTCAAGTTTCATCAGACTTAATTGTTCCTATCAAAGAAGTCAGAGAGTATTCCATCAATTCAAAGAATATTTTATCAAAAGAGTCACAGAAACAATTA
The DNA here is from genome assembly GCA_025177825.1 of Aechmea fasciata. Taxonomy (NCBI): domain Eukaryota; kingdom Viridiplantae; phylum Streptophyta; class Magnoliopsida; order Poales; family Bromeliaceae; genus Aechmea; species Aechmea fasciata. The sequence goes on from CM045935.1 coordinate 4,670,143, forward strand.
TGATCTGACAGTTTTCTAAAATCAAACAATACTTCAGTTATGGATCCAAATCCCTAAAGGAAAAGGACTCAGGGAGTTGTTTCCAAATGAAAGACAGTTAGGTGTCCATACATTTTAGCTGATAAAAGAATTGTTTAGCATGTAGGATACACCTGCTCATTATACGACCGGCCGTCCTTTGAGATTGCCACAGGAAAAATGTTCTCTTTGTCGCCTCTTGATATATGAACATAAATCTTGACAATCTTCACAGTAAGTACAAGATTAATCTTCATTAGAATACAAAAAATATATATACATACACCTCTAATTTATAAATAGAATAAGATGATGAATAAAAGCTCAAAAGCATTTTGATATTTGACAGAAACTAACTTGTTTCAGTAATTGCTTCGGCCTGAACTCATATTTCTCGGGATCTTTTACACTCAGAGATTTCCTCTGGGGCCCAGCAAGTTGTAACAGGAAGTAATTTAGCATGCTTGCTACTCTTTCGACCTACAACAATGAAAGTAAACATTAGTCATAGGAATTAGGACGATGCAGTACTAGAAGTGTATAAAAATAGATGCATCAAACCAAAATGTAAGCGGCAATAAGCATTTTTAACGTTTTTGCCAGGCCTCACTAACATGGACAAAGGAATGGTATAACTCTCCAAGTTTCAGATGCTCGTCGTCCTTAAAAAATATTTTACTAGCCACTGCATATTACAGTGGAGTTGAGTTAGAATACCTTTGGAAGCGGCAATAAGCATTTTTAAAGTTTTTCGCCAGGCCTCCCTAACAAACACTAAGGAATGGTATAACTCTCCAAGTTTCAGATGTTCATCATCCTCAACAAAGATTTTACTGGCCAGTGCATATTACAATGGAGTTAGAATACTTTTGGAAGCACACATTAGATGCCCTTAAATCTCTGCACAAACCCGCATCAGCATGGTGGGCATATGATGCACACTAAGATGGACAAGCCTCGGAACCTGCAAGGCTCACGAAGCGCATCCAACAGGCAAAAGCGCGGAAGAACCTTCTTTGTGATGCTTCCAAAAGTATTCTAGCTCAACACTATTATAATGTATATTATTATTATAAAGTGACACCTATTATCATGATGTGTCAATATTGATACTAATAGCATGGGGTGAACTGAAATAATAATAATAACTAAATTTACTTAGAAATTTAAACTCCCTCAGAAATCAGGAAACAATGACCCAGATCATCAGAATTGTAAAAACCCTGATCCGACCTGGATTTTAATGTTAAAAAAAAAAGCTCTCCAGGAATGGTTTAGGACTTCGTCCCTGGATTCAGTAACTTTGCAGGTTTTAAAACTTGAGTTAAATTTTGCTGCACCTAATGAAGGTAAAAAACGCAGAAGGATTGCATCACCATTTCTGGCAGAAGGAAAGGGGTAGGAATCTGTTCTGAAGTAAAAGCAAGCATCCCTACGTCTTCATTTGCCAATTTCATGTCAAATCGAACAATCTGGAAACAAAAATTTGCAGAAGTGTTAATTGATCCCATTTTTCACTTAGAGTATCATCGCAGGCCTATAGAGCAATTGATATCTTTATGGAAGAAAAAACTACTTCACGAACTTGGAAGTTGATAATGAACATACATTTTCTCGTGAATGAAATAGGCGAATTCTCTCCTCCCTCTCTTGAGCAGGCCGGCGTTCCCATTCAGTTGTGTTAGCCATTTCTGCCTCTATTTCTTTGAGCTCAAGAATTTTATTTAAACTCTCATCAAGAAGATAGATGCTATCATTGATAAGAAAGTTTAGAAAATTCAAGTATACTCCCTTTTCCTCTTCTCTAGCTATCTGCAAATTAAAAGGAAAAAGCACTTGTATCATGCTAAGTTAACAGTGAGAATTTCGGGAATTTTGCATGTGTTAAAGATGCTAGGGTGCTACAAAGAAGACTCTCTCACCTGTCTCCATGCATTATTGTGACTAGGAACTTCCCACAAGTATTCTAGGAGCTCAGCAATGTTGTGGCGAATAGTGAACTTGTCAAAAAACTGTACGAAGAAAGGTGCTTATTAGTAGACCAACGAAATCCAAGCCTCTTTCACAAATCATCCCAATTCCCAAACGGGGCACAAAATGCGTGCATGCAGACACACACGCAAGCACATACACGCGTGAACATACACATTCACAACACAGTTCATGGCTGAAGTTGGTTTATTGTTAGAAAAAGTTTGTAAAGAGGGCTACTTTTCTATGCAGACATAATATATATTAAGTTTATTAATTAAACCTATTAAAGCCCAATGTGATAATTAAGATTTTGCAGCGATATGTCTACATGTGGATAGATAACTTTGCTGTTAAAAACTCAGAAATAATGTAAATAAACAACCCAATGTTAAACATATCACCCACCTGTGTATGAGAACCAGTAAATTCAATATCCACATAAAGCTTTAAAAGATTTCTAACAAGATACTCAAGAGATAATTGGTGCCCTTCAAAGAGAGAGGCTGTGGTGGATAAGCCGCTGCAATAGTTAGACAATAGAGTTGTCATAAGCTCAGCAAATAAACTGAACAAATTGTACATATTAACATTCGGTTAACTGATCAACCTTCTATGTGGAATCCAGCAATTCAATACTTCAACCATCTTGGCTCTTAAATAAGGGTTTTTGACATAAGATGGGCTTGCCATGAACATTATAATAAAATTCAAAAAGTCATCCTGGTAAAAAGATTAGTACAAAAAAAAAACATAAGAAGCATAATACAATATCATGGATCAGCAGGGTATTTGTTTAGTTTGCTTCAAGTATTCTTTTTGGCCCATATAACCCTTGCAAGTATTCAAAATTGTGCAAATACCCTGCAAAGCTAGCAACTGCATGCACAACAGAAAAACTCAATATTTGCATGGTTGCCCCTGCCCAAGGTATCTATGCACTATAGTTAATAGGCAACAAAGAATAAATCAAATAGAAAAAGTCAAAAAAGAAAACGCACCAGCACAGATCCTTCTAGAGCTCGTGGAATCCGAGAAGTTATAATAAGTAAATCCATTGCATCATCAATAAAATGTTCCGGAATGCAAGCGAATTCCATTGGGCACTTTGGTGGCAAAGGCATTTTAAATCCACCAACAAGATCAACCATCCATATAATTACTAATCTGTAAAAGGATAGCGCTCGTTGAAGAAGCGCACCATCCTTCGGATAACAAAAACTAATTAGATGCAGCATGCTATCAACCAATAAATTGACAGCTACTTGTAAGGATACACATATGCATGTGACGTGCGCTAAATGATGAAAATGTATATACAAAGATCACCAGAACTATATATACAATAGCATAAAGAATTACCTTACCCAAATGTGCTGATCATATACAAAATTAGAGTATTGAAGAAAAAGGAAAATGCAGAATAACAAGACACAACACAGAAGGCACAGTATGCACAATGCTGATATTCTCATGAAAAAAAAAAAAAATCAGTGAATAATGTTGACTAAACCCATTAAATAACTTATTTGCAGGCATGAGTTAAGCAGTTAACCTAAAATCAATTGGAATAACTCTCATATGTAATAGAAACAGAAACCATAATAGGTCCAACATTATTGAGCACATCAGGGTTCTATATCCAAGCGTCATCAGCTATCGATTTTGGATTTTACATACCAGACTAAAATCCAGACCTCTTACATCGTCTGATAATCTTGTACGTATAGGTTGAGGTATTCTTTCCTTTAAATTTGTATCTCTGCACTTCGATTATCTTGCATAACAATTGAATAAGTTTTTGCTTGCCTTTGTAGTTTATATTCTGAACCCCTATCTATTCATATGATATATCGATCAAAAATGACAAATATGTGAGTAGCGTCACCTTCATGAATGCTCATACAAATAAATATGTATAAACCGGTATCAAAAGATATATCCATATTAAATAAATAGGCTGAACAATTCAGTACTTTGACATTACTATCTCAATCCACAATCAAGAAAGAGGAGCAGATACAAGATAGGATTTGCCACCATGGATTCCTGTTGACACCAAATTCCAAAGTCTATATCTTAAGACCTTAGGTTTAATATATTATCCTTATATTAAATTTATTTCTGAACAGACTGCTTCACCACAGCATATAAAAACCCACAATATGTCCGTATAATGCAGCATTAGCATTATTCAGATAATTATGTTTCCATAACTACATTGTAATGAGATGGGACTTGTAACGACCCAGTCCACTAACAATAATAACTCGTTGGGTCCAACCACCGGCCCAAAATGCTTAAGTCCAATTATTATTACTAGTGTCTAAGTCTCTTACATACCCAATCACATCCCCATTCCTATCCGATGTGGGATTATTGGGTGTGACAGACTCCTCCTGTTAAGGCCCTGACGTCATCATCAGTCCAATCACACACACAGCCCAAAATTATTAAGCGATGTGAGACTCGTATCGCTTGGATTGTCATCCAGACCTTGGCACAGCCGGTCATCTTGTCATACAGACTCCGGCATAGCCAATCACCTTGTCTTTCAGACCTTGGCTAAGCCGAGACTTGCCACACATTTCCGACTAGTGATTAGCTCTGATACCAAATGTAACGACACGGCCCACTAGCAATAATAACTCGTTGGGCCCAACCACCAGCACAAAATGCTTAAGCCCAGTTATTATTACTAGTGTCTAAGTCTCTTATATATCCGATCACATTGTCTAAGTCTCTTATATACCCAATCACATCCCCATTCCTATCCGATGTGGGATTATTGACAAGACTAATTACCCTGTAAAATGAATAAAAATTTTACGTTTAAATAGATTCGTCAAATTGTTATGGAGCAAGTCTCAATGGGCTTGAAAATTATATATACAAAAAACAATATTAGCTGACTTGTGCTTCATGTCCTTCACTTTAGAGACACATGCTAACAAATAATTTAATAAATTCAGTGTCTTCATCTTTGCCGGTAAAATTCTAGTTATTATATAGCTTGGTACTTCTTTCTTGTAACCACAAAAGCCTTGTACCATTCAGGTAGGCAATTCATGATAAACGGAATATACAAGCATGACAAAGCAGTAATTACATGACAAGCTGTCAATAATTATATAATGAATATTGAAGAAACAGGTCACTAAATGTCAAAAACAAAGAAAAACAAAGAAGTGACTCTACCCAGAAAGATATAAATGGAAGATGGGATTTGAGTGTGATATGTAAAGTAATGGAGTGCCACCATTAATAACTCTCAATCAGTAGGTAAAGCATACTCAATATCACCAAAATGGCACTATGAAAGCAAAAAACTCTTGAACAGTGGGAAGAGCATACTCTTAATATCTGAGCTTCATAGCAGAGTTTATCTTGTGATAGAATCTCAATCACTTTCTCAAGTCGTTTTATTTCTTCCTCAAGTTGCGGCGAGGCTCCCTGATCCCTCATGGCTTTACATGTAGATAGATCTTCTTCACACCTTGCCAGCTCCTACAATTTAATTACACAACAGCTACTATTTATGAAGTAGATCAAAAGTTAACAGTCTAATTAGTAAATAATATATATAATCCAACTCCAGGACATGATAACACCATTATTGGTTTGCCAAGATTAGATAATATTTGCTAATAGATACCATCACCAAATTAGTAAATAACAATAGTAAGTGCTTCTTCAGGACTTGAAATCCTAACCATTATAGTGAGCGCTTCTTAAGTAATAAAAAGCATGAAAACTTATTGGAGATCAAAGTCATAAAACATATACATCATCAATATAAGAGGATTTAATACAGCTATATAAGCAAACTGAAGAAAAACAAGGTGACTGCATTCACACCTGAACTAGATGTTTGAAGTCCGATAAGGCTTTCATAAGCCCCAAGTTGAGTACCCTTGTTGTCATAAAAAAAGACTCGCAGATAAATGAATATTTTTCTTTTTTGTTGCAACTCTTAAGTGGTCTGCCATCTGTAAGTGAAGCAGCTCCACTATTATTGCCAGAACTTGTAGCTTCCTGTGATTCTATGAGACGATTATTATGACTTGGGTTCTCGATCCATGCTGAAACTTCTTCGGACGAAGCATTCATCGCCGTCAATTGTCTAATGTAAAAATTTTAATTAGCTCACTGAGAAGAAACAGGTAAATCAACAATGAGTTAAATTATTTGTTAGTCCTTGACTCTCATAGAGATAGCAATAGTCCCTAAACAATCCAGGTTACCAATTAAGTCCATAACACAATTATTTACTTATTTCATCATATTTTGATAAATAGGTCCATTGATGTATTACTGTACAAGTTTATTCCATTTGCCAATGTGATGAGTAAAAGCAAATGAAGATAATAATGTAATAGATAATTTACATTTGTATTATTAACTAATTTAGCTTATGGAACTAAGATGAAGTTTAAAACTGTTTGGCCCAAACAGACAAGTTATTAAGACTTTCAAGACTTAAACAACAAGAAATATAGTTCAGGGGCCAAATTGGCTGCTCCATAGAAATAGAGAGCAAAACAATTATTTCACTATATTCAGTAATACAAAAGAGACAAGATAGCTAAAAAAGACTTACCTAAAATCTAAACGCTTGTTGTAAAATACATATTGTGGGTCAATCTTCTCCCTCTTTGACGCCGTTGCATCTAAAAAGGGTTCACAAAGCCGAAGCATTACTGCACTAAGATTCACAAACATCCCGGAACTTGCACATGACAATGGATCCACCTGTGGCATGATTATGTTTTTGAGAAAGGCTTATAGTCAAGCAAAAGGAAAAAAAAAAAAAAAAAAAGTTAAACGATTACCTGCATACGAGACCTTGCTGCATTTTTCTTAATCACCTCGGCTATAAACTCTAGAACTTTTTCCCGTGTATCTGTATTTTTTAATAATGTAAGGAAAACTTCTGCCAGACCATCATACAGTATATTCATGACTGTCTTGATTGTGGTGTAAGATGATAAGAGATCAGCAGGTCGGCGAGTTGATGCGTTTGCGAAACACTGTTGGCTGTTAAATTAATTTAGGAAAAAAGAAACAATTTTTTAAATAGATGCAAGAAAAAAGATCCAAAAACCACATAAGACTAAAAATAGAATATTGAGAAAGGATTGGGAGGGCACTATTGATACAGTAAAAATAGGCTTAAGTAACAAATTTTCTCCATAGTCTCAGAAGGGTCTCTGTTAGCCAATTGTTGTGCCTTATGGACAAAGCGCGCACAACTAATTAAGACTTCAACAAATCTTATTAATTGGCATCAAAGAGAAGATAACATTTTAATTAAGCAATTGCAGAAAGTGAACAGGATAAGAATGAGAATATGAAGAAAAAGTGTCAATAGTTAACTACATGAAGAATTTCAGACCCTTAGTTTTCCGGGATGCCATTTTTAAAAGAATTTTTTTTATAAATAATCCTACCAATTTTTATAATTATAAAAATAATCTTTTAAAAAAAATTAATTGTAAAAATAGACCTCTAATATATCGAATTGAGTTTTTTAAAAAATAAATAATATATGCGGTGAATGAATCACCGCATTTAAATGCGGTGAACCATTCACCGCTTTCATAACTCTTCCTAATATTGTTACAGAGACATCAAAGAGAGAAGAAAAGGAATAGAAGAGGGAAGAAAGCGGTGTTAAAAACGGTAAACCATTTACCGCTTTTATAGGACGGTAAAATTTTAACGAATGCGATGAATCATTCATCGCTTTCACCAAATATATTTTTCTCTCTCTATCATAAGACTACATTTACAAATAAAAATTTAGTGGGTCTAATTTTAAAATAAAAATTTGGAAGAGGACTACTCGACTAAAATCTCCTTTTTAAAATATGTTAATTCTGACTGATTATTGTACAACTGACTGTTTGTATATAGATAATAAGTTAAAAAAAAAAAAGGTATTAGTTGGCGCAATTCAAATTTCACACTGAATATTTTATCTTATCGGTCCTGCTCGATCAACCATTTATCTTTTTTTGTAGGTAATAAGCAAAGCAAAGGAAACACTTTAGCTCCTAGATTTTAGCTCATTCAACCTAGCTACTTGCCTACTTGTAAAGGAGACATTTTACCAGACTCCAATACCAACTGAATCTCAACAAACCAACAAATCCTATAGATGCATTTTTTTCATTCTCTAACTGCTACTGAGTCATCCATTCATATATGATATTGATTATGACAATTTGTTACCATGTAGGCAGTGCTTAGCATTAACAGAGTCTTTTAGGTCTAGGAGTGCATCAATAGCAGTTGTGGCTTTACGGATATAAGGCAGTTTTAAATTATAGTTACCAACAAGAAAGAAAGTTTAGGAAAATTCAGCGCAGTCTTTTAGGTCAATGAGTACGTTAATAGAGATGATGATCTTGTAGACATAAGGCAATTTCAAATCATAGTTGCTAATAAGAAAGAAACTTACAGGAAAAATTTTGGGCGTATTTGGATGCATGAATACCTTGTTCAGAGTATCTCTTTTGTTCACTCTAGGTAGATGCAAAAATTGAACGGCGGAGAGTATGAAAAGATGTATGGCATGCTCTTTAATATATACGGCCTCTAAATTCTCTCTCTGTGGATTTTGTAAATCACTCTGCAGTTGGAATACGTTATCCTAAAATATTCTTGATTCCGAGAAACTCTCAATAGACGAAAACCAAAAATCATAGGTTGCAATGGCAAAAGAAAAATGCCACAAAGCACAAGTTAGCACTGGATTTGTTCCAACATCCTCCAAGCTCAGAAAAATATAACATTGAAAGATAATATTGCAAGATAATAAAAAGTTAGAAATAAGAAATGAGTTAGAGAACAAACTATACGCTGTAATGTAAAACTTACCCAACATCTGGCTTACTCTTGAACTCCTTGTAGTCGGGCAGAGCGCTAACGTGAAGAAAAGCTCCCAGAATGCTTCCGATTTCAATCATCCGCCCTTCCCCGATCAATATATGCTTATCCGTTGGAATCCAATGTGGGTGATTCACCAAAGCCTTGGCACAATTCGGGTATCCCACGAGCAAAAGCAGGGCTCGCAGCGGCTGCTGGAAGTTCCCTAAAGCAGAAACCTTCTCCACACTCTGCTTCAGCTTATCAAACAACTCCCCCATGATCGGCTCCAAGCTCTCCGAATCCGCTTCTCTGAAGAACTCGTCTAAGAAGCCGGGAGGGCTTTTGAGGTCCCCGGCCAAGCTGTTCCCGGCGAACACGTCCGTCGGGCCGGAGACCTCGGAGAAGATCAGAGAGAGGAGATCGGATGCCGGCGAGGCGGCGGGCGAGGACGGGAACATGTCGGGGAGGCCGACGTGGATCCGGCAGTAGGAGACGACGAGCTTGCGGGCGTGCTTGATGGCGGCCTCGATCCCGGCGCGCACGGCCGGGTCCTTCATGGCGGCGACCTTCTTGGCCTCGTCCTGCGCGCGGCGGAAGCAGCCGATGAGGTAGAATAAGGGCCGGCGCTCCACGGCGGCGGGGCCATCGCCGCCGCCGCAGGAGAGGCGGTCGAGGAGGACGCGCTCGGTGCAGTCGCGGGAGAGGAGGAGGGGCTTGCCCTCGCTGAGGATCTCCGCGGCGGTTTGCTCCAGGTAGACGACGCGGGGGTCGCCGCCGGAGCCGGAGGGGTCGGCGAGGGCGACGAGGAGGATCTTGCGGAGGATGATGTCCTCGACCTCGGCCGGCGACCGCTGGGGCTTGGTACTCGCCATTGGAGAAGGTTATCGAGATAAACAGAGGGGTTTGATAGCTGAATCGGATCCTCGGATTACGAAGATCGCGGCGAGATCGGCATAAGAGGACGGGGGGAGGAGGAGGAGGAGAAAGGAGATGGATTTGGAGCTAGGGTTTGGATCGAGGAGTAGAAATGGTGGGGGGGGGAGGAGAAATGGTTCGGGGATGGAGAGGGTTAGGGTTTTAAAAGGAAAGAGAAGAGCTCGAGATCGAGAGACGACGATGAGAGTGGGTATAAAAATGGGCAGAATAGATAAAGGAGGGCTTCTTTTTTTTTTCTTTTTTTTTTATTACATTTAGCGCGTCATCCATTTTTGTTTCACAAATAGCCTTATAAAATTTATAATTACAAAACTGGTCCCGTCCCTGCCACACAAGCGCAGCGTAAGCGCCACATCAGCGAGTGACTAGAGCAGTGGCATAAGTTGAACAATGCGAATTATTTATCGTGTTTAAACACGGTCACCGTATTTAGACACGATGAATGATTCATTATGTTTAAACTAAACTGCACTGCTAGACTATTTTAATTCGTCTGCGTTACGGAGCTTAGATACTATTCAGCCATCGACACGGTGAATCATTTATTTTATTTAACTTAACCGTCTGTAGCGCTTACTTGTGTTCCCATGGTTAGGATAGGATCAATTTATAATTATAAATTTTATGGGGCTTTTTGTGAAATGTTTTTTGATGGTGGACTAAATGAAAAAATAAAAAAAAAAAACTCATTTTTTCCTAATAATTCTGTAAAATTTTGTAATTCATTAAAGACTTAATTTTTAAAAAAACCCCCGTGTACACTACCAATCATTTCAAGTTATTTAAGTAAAAATATGAAAGATTTTTTGCATAAAAATTCTATTATGTTTGTGTTTTTGCAAAAAAGGACCATATTTTTACATTTTGTATATTAAGGCTAGATTCAAAAGAGAATGGACAAATTATAATTTCTTTAAACTATGTGAGAACCTAAAAACTCTACATAGAAAAAGGAGAAGCATCTCAACATCTTTTGCCTAGGAATGATCAGATCACGCTGATCTTATTAATATATAATTTTTACGATCCCATCTCAACATTTTCTTTCCCAAATAACACAATGCAGGAAAAATTTACATTTTTACACATAAAAGACAAAAGAAGCCAAAATCCCACATTGTATACGTATTTTGGTTTTGTACCATACCATATGCTTAAGAAGGAGAAGCATTTGGTTAGTTTTTTTTTTTTTTCGCTTAGTACAGGATCACTGCGCCATGACATTGTAGTAAAAGACTATTTTACGGCGAAATAGCTGAAAAAAGAAGTCGAAGAAACCCCTCAGCGGCTCGGCTGGAATGCCTTTTCACCCTCGGCAGCCGGGCGGCCCGAAGTGGACTCCGGATTCAGCTTCCGGAAGACGAGCTTCTGCTGCGGGAGCTGGCCGTTGGAAAACGCCGTAACCTCGGTGTCCACTGAGATGGTGTCCTCGTCTTTGAACTCCCCCCTCAAGATTCCTTTCGCGAGCTCGTTCTCGACGTGCTGCTGAATCACGCGCTTGACGGGCCTCGCGCCGTAGTTGGGGTCGTAGCCGAGGCTTCCCAGGAGCTCCACGGCCGCGTCGGTGACTTGGATTGTGATCTTCCGGTCCGCGAGTCTTTGTTGAACTCTCTCCAGCTGTTTCGGAAAACGGGGGTGAAAGTATGTAAAAAGTTGTATCACCAGAAAACACTATGAGAAGCATATTGAAAGCTGGAATTACGCATTCTGAACTGTAAACATACCTGTAGCCTTACAATCATATTTATTTGCTCGCGGTTCAGAGGCTGGAAGACGATGTACTCGTCGATCCGATTCATAAACTCCGGCCGGAATATCGATCTCGCGGCCTCCATCACCCTACTCTTAATAATCTCGTAAGCGTTTTCCTTCGATTCGACCTCATCGCTCATGTTGAGTATGTATTGCGATCCCACATTCGATGTCATGATTATAACTGTATTAGTGAAGCTCACTTTCCGACCTTGGGAATCGGTAACCCGACCATCATCCAATATCTGAAGGAAAATATTGAACACATCGGAATGGGCCTTCTCGATCTCATCGAAGAGAATGACGGCATACGGCCGTCGGCGAACCGTCTCGGTGAGTTGGCCGCCTTCTTCATACCCTACGTAACCGGGCGGGGCCCCGATTAGTCTAGAAACCGCATGCTTCTCCATGTACTCGCTCATGTCTATTCGAACTAGCGCTTCCTCGGTATTGAACATGTAAGAAGCCAGGGCTTTCGCCAGCTCGGTTTTCCCGACACCAGTCGGACCCATGAACATGAAGCTTGCAATAGGGCGGTTAGGATCCGATAAGCCCGCTCTCGACCGTTGGATCGCATCGGCCACTGCTTTGACCGCTGGATTTTGACCTACTACGCGTTTGTGCAGCTCTTCTTCCAAATGAAGTAGTTTCTCTCTCTCAGATTGTTGTAACTTGGAAACAGGGATTCCAGTCCATTTGCTCACAATTTCGGCAATGTCGTTTCCGGTGACTTCTTCGCGGAGCATGGACTTGCCCGAGCTTTGATATTCATCGAGCTCCTTTTCAGCTTCTTGAAGCTGGCGTTGCAAGCTGATGAGGCTCCCGTACTTGAGTTCGGCGGCACGGTTCAGGTCGTACTCGCGTTCCGCTTGCTGAATTTCCAAATTGACCCTGTCGATCTGCGTGAAGAAAGAGGCGAGCATGAGAAATAACTAGCATTTGAAACATTTATAAGATATTATAAGAAGAAGGATAACACTTTTCTGTTGAGCTAAGCAACCCATATATTGATCTTTTACAACAAAAGGCTCCAATATCTAAGAAAACAGGTAAAAAGCTATATTGTAAAGTTCAACTAACATTCGTTGAATAGGCATCAAAACAAACTAGGTATTACCCAACATTTTGCAGGTATAAATATGTAAAAGCCAAGCCCCAACATTGTTCATACTAAGAGCGCTAAAACGAAAATGAACAGTACCTCCTCCTTAATAGACTGAATTCTCATCATGATTGATCTTTCGCTCTCCCATTGCTCAGTCAGTTGTGCCTGCTTCTCTTTGAGCAGTGTCAACTCAGCTTCGAGGCGACTTAATCTATCTTTCGATGCTTTATCTGTATCATTCTTGAGAGAGAGTCGTTCCATCTCTAGCTTCAATACAGCACGATTAATCTCATCCAAAGCAGTCGGTTTAGATGTAATTTCCATTTTCACTTTAGCAGCTGCCTCATCGACCAAATCAATAGCTGAAATCAAAAGAATAAACCTCTAATTAGAAGACAATCAATTATTACGTGCTGACTCGTCAGCTACAATCTGATGTACCTTCTGAGGTACTGCAGCATAATTCTTTTTTCGGAAATTCATCAGGAAATAGATTATTAAATGATTGATCTTCTGAGGCAGCTATTGCAATCTCACCTTTGTCGGGCAAAAACCGCCCGCTAATATAGCGGTCAGATAGAATTGCAGCCTCAACGAGAGCACTATCGGAGATGCGGACACCATGATGGAGCTCGTAGCGCTCTCGCAATCCGCGCAGTATTGAAATTGTGTCCTCAACCGATGGTTGATCAACGAAGACTTGCTGGAAACGCCGCTCCAAAGCAGGGTCTTTCTCGATGTATTTACGATACTCATCAAGGGTTGTTGCACCAATACAGCGCAGCTCACCCCGACCCAGCATTGGCTTCAGCAGATTGCCTGCGTCCATGGCACCGTTTGTGGCCCCTGAACAAGTCAAAGGGCATTCATCAGAATCAAATTTTATGATACATAAACTAGAAATATTTGCATAAATGCCTCTGATATTTAAGATAAGGGTGTTTTTATAAGAAACAACACTTGTGAGGTGCATATTTCAGAAATAAGATTTCTTAGTAGAATATATGTAAATAGATAGTTTTCTGAGAATTAAAGTGGTCAAGATGTCTGTTGCGTAAACATGCATAGAAAGGATGGAGTGATGGTAAATTTCAAGAAACAAGCTGAAAATGCATCAATTAGTAGGTAATTTAAATATATTATTAACTCCTAGCTGAATTACCTGCTCCCACGACGGTGTGAATCTCATCGATGAAAAGGATTATCTGCCCATCAGATTCAGTCACTTCTCTTAACACAGCTTTCAATCTATCTTCGAATTCTCCACGATATTTTGCACCAGCAATGAGAGCACCCATGTCGAGGGAAATTAGCTGTTCATAACAAAGGCTGAGAAAATGAGAAACAAAGCAGTAAGGGAATCCATAATTCATATTGAAGTGGAATATCACACTATCATCCGCAAGCACACTATCATCCGAAACTATGTTTATGTGTAACCGAAAAGAATGCTAAAAAGCGCAATCATTATTCAATGAACTTAAACATACTCGGAGGCAAGTGATGAATTAAAATATAATGTCAAGATAAGACATGTTTGCCAACAGTAATTGTAAGAGAAACATAAAGAAATCCCAAGTAAATCACTAGCAACTTTTAAAATCATCAGAAGGATAGCAGTTTTTCTTCATAAAACGTATTCTGTGAATACGCTGTGTATACCCAGGAGGGTTATAACTCGAAATCTGTAGGAGTAAAGGCAGTTCACTGCGACAAATATAGCTCAAAAACCAAAGAGGGGTAATCCTAAAACAGCCCTAGAACGTCGATGACGACCTGTGGCACAAACAGCAGCTCTGCCAGGGATCCTAAATTATATAATCCTAAAAAAAGTTGCAAAAGAGGAACACGGCCATGCAACCAATTACATCCAAGCCCAAAATTGGAAGAAAAGAGAAAGGACCAAAGATAATTATGTTGAATACATAATAAGCTTAAAAAAAGGTTGTTCTTGTAATTTAACAGAGTATCTAAGCAGGTGATATTGAGTTGAGTCCCATAAGGCTCCTAATATTATTAATTTCCTCCCTCCATTAGTTCAAGATTTCAAGTCCATGCCTTGGGCCTATCAAAGCGTCTTGATCCAAGATGAGAGGAGAAGTGTTGAATGTATAATAAATTAAAAAAACACTACTCTAAAAGATTTAAGCTTTTTGAAAACAACGGTTGTTTCTTATCATGTAACAAATCAAAACCATAATACTAAAATAGATTAAATCAAAACTTGAAACATTGCAATATCGAATAAAAAATAATCAGCAAAATTGAAATCATATTCCAGGCATTGGTTTGAAACCACAACTCCAAAAGAAATTGAATAACACTAATGACTAAAATCAAACTGAATCCAGACAAAATTCTAATTCAACTTGACTTCAATGATGCATACCCTGCGATTCATCAAAGCCTGCGGAACATCCCCTTGCACTATTCTCTGGGCAAGCCTGCGAAGAAAAAACATGTTAGTACTGTAAAAACTATTTTTAAAGGATGATGTAGAGACAAATTTTTCTTTTTTATGTTCGTACCCTTCTGATATTGCAGTTTTCCCAACACCAGGTTCACCAATCAATACAGGGTTGTTTTTTGTTCTCCTCGACAGAATTTGTATGCATCTGCGTATTTCGTCATCTCTCCCTATAACCGGATCAAGCTTTCCTTCACGTGCCATAGCCGTCAAGTCCTTCCCGTATTTCTCCAGGGCCTCATATTTGCCTTCTGGATCTGTCATTGCTCATTTGAATTAATTAGTAGATTCAAGCGCAGCAAAAGTAACCGAAGAACACTCCCACATATTGAAAAAGGGACGGTATCTTATGCCCTAAAATTGCCAAGGTGCTACAACACGATTAAATAAAAATGACATACCTTGGTCAATAACATTCTGCCGTCCTCGTATTGCCTCGATAGAAGATTTTAGAGTTTGAAGGGTAATTTGGAAATCCTTGAAGAGTTGTTTCCCAAAACGCCGGTCGTCTGCAAAACCAAGTACTAGATGTTCAACCGAAACAAATGAATCACCGTATTCCTTCTTGTATTCCCGGGCTCGCTGAATCAAAGCTTCTAAATCCCGTCCTAACATAGAACCAGCTGATTCACCCAAAACCTAGGAAATCATTAGGTATTAACATTTAAGCATACTCGACCACCGATTAAACTAGTTAATCTAAACTACAGCTAGAAACTACAAAAAGGCGTTAAATATGATAACAAATTAACAATAGGAAAAGAGTGAAACTTCATAGATCACGCATCTCACTTTTGGTTGTCGCTGGATGAACCTCTCGGTAGCATCTAGAAGCTTGGTATTATCAACTCCGGCTTTGGAAAAGATGCGGCGAGCAAGCCCGTTCTTTTGCTCCAACAAGGATTTCATCAGATGTTCCGTCTCCACAATCTGGTGCTTGCTCTCCTTCGCCACCTCAGGCGACGAAACAATTCCTTGCCAAGCCATCTCGGTGAACTCTTGTTGGGTAATCTACGATTATGACCAAGAAAAAAGAAATGAACTAAATTGTACAATTATAGACCAAATTACTATTGCTAGAATTGCAAATCAAGTTTTTAGTAAGGTTAGAATGATATTAGTCCCTACTGGGTTATAATATTTAATTCAATGGTTTGAAATGATGAAAGAAATTGATCCAATAGCTAAAAACTTAGATAACAAAAAATGTCTTTTGCTATCAATGGTATTCTAGCCCAACTCCGTGAACTTATATATATTCTTGGAATAGGCGGTTCTTATTTATACCCGAACCAAACGAGGCCTAAATGAAATGAAAACTAAACCTAGATTGGTAAAAGCGCTAGATATGTGAGATATTCATGAGACTCAACTTCGCTCCAAGATTCATTTTTGATAACAGTTGAAGACGAAACCAGGCAAAAATAATCATTACCCAGATAGCCATATTCAGAATTTTCATCAAATTTAACTACTAATAATTCACACTGAAAACCCTAATAAAAAAAAGATCTTCCAAAAGATGAGAAAAAGAGGCAAATAAAAAGCAAAGCACATCATTTACCCTCCCATCCCTGGGCGCTTCGCATCTAACAACAGCCGATTCCGAGCCCCTCCGGCACCTCCCCGACCTCTTAACGAAGAGCGCATCGCTCCCCCCGAGGCCGCGCGCTCCGGACCATCTCAGGGCCCTGTGCGCGGGCGCGGCTCTCGGCGGGGCGCCGCGCCTCGCGAAGGAGACGGAGAGGGGGAGGGAGGGGGCGGAGGAGGAGGAGGAGGAGGTCGACGGAGCGGGGACGAGGGCGGCGGCGCCGGCGGAGGCGAGCGCGGTGGACATCGGCGGAGGCGAGGGGGGTTTAGGGTTCCGGCGAGGGACGCACTGCGAATAGAGGAATTGTTGAGGGGGTAAAGAGGAAATAAATATATATTTTATTAATAGGAGATAGAGGAGAGAGAGAGAGAGAGAGTGTGGAGTGAGTTCGTTTGTTTTCTGGGAGCTTCTTTGGAAGCAAACTAGTAGCTTCTGGAGAGTTGGATTAAAAAAAAAAAAAAAAAAGTTTAAAGAAAAATATTACAAATAAATTCTTCAATTTTCAATTTTGATAACTAAATTTTTTTTTAAAAAAAGATTATTTGATTCGACTGTAAAATTTTAATTTTAGTACTTAATTTTTCGATCGCTTTAATTTTAGGCTGAATTACAGAAAACGTCCATGTAATAACCTGTTTTTTCACTTTCCCTAATATTTAAAAACCTACACTTTGCCCCCCTGTAAAATAAAAAATATTCACATGGGGTTACGGTATATAAAATGACCATTTTGCCCCTCGTTATTTTTGTCTTCTTCCTCATCTTCTTCAGCCGGCCCTTCGATCAGTCACGATTCCAACCTGGCCACAATTTCTCTCCATTTCCTTCTATACCTGCTCCCCTTCTCCTCTTGCACCCTCACCGCCCCACGATTTCGGTGACGGCAAGAAGGAAATCGAGATGAGTGTTGATGGAGAGGTAGGCAAGGTAACGAGGGCGAAAGCGAGGCGGCGGAGGAGGGCGAAGGGGATGAGGGCGATGGCGAGCGATGGAAAACGAGGCGGCGAGCGGAGGAGGCGAAGCAACAAGGAAGAGGACGGAGGGGTATTTTTGGCATAAAAAAATATTTTATAACGGAACCCTAACGGTAGGGGACGAAGTGCATATTTTTTATTTTACAAGGGGGGCAAAGTGTAGGTTTTTAAATGTCAGGGAAAAAGTGAAAAAATAAATTATTACAAGGGATTTTTTTGTAATTTAACCTTAATTTTAATAATAATTTGATAGCTCTTCGAATATAAAATTTAGATTTATTATTTATTATAATAAATTTATAATTATATAAGTTGTATTAAAAAATATATTAACAAAACTTATAAAGATAAGAAACGTGTTTGATATTTAAAATTAAAGAATTACTAACCAGCTCAAATCAAATAATTTAAAAAATTAGATAGTAAAATTATAAAATTGTTCGAGGAATGTTACTAAATGGATGGTCATTTTAATTACATGTCATATATTTAATGTTATGTAACTTCATAATAAATTAAATGTTATTTTTTTTTCTCTTCTGATCATAATAATTAAGTATTAGGATTGAAGAATTGCCTGTATCTAATTTAAATTTAAATTATTTTTTATGTATTAGAATAAAAAAGTATATTTTTAAAAATTTTATTATAAGATTATATGTCATACAAAAGATCAAAATAGCCATGTGATTAGTAACTTCCATGAAAAAAAAAAAACAAAAGCTCATTAAATTATTTAAGAAAATTTTAAGATCTAATTTGCTTAAAATTAAAAACAAAAAAAAATCCTAATTTCTCTCCCCCTTAACTTGTGGCTTTCTTTTTGTTGAAGTGTTACACTTACAATTTACTCATATATTATTTTTCTTAATTTATCAAAAAAGGCTTAGCAAATTATTTACAAATTTTTAGTTGTTTAAATATTTCCCCAAATTGTTCACTAATATTATATTAATGGTAACTAAGAAATTGTAGGAAACTATAGATTACCTACAAATTAATCATCTAACTTAAGTAATTTTATCATTTATGAATTATTTCATATGATATTAACTTTTTCCATGTTGAAGAGAAAAAAGGTAATAAAAATATTTTACTCTTATATACATTTTTAGCGCAATAAATTTATATTTTATCAGCCGAACTGCTTGTGAATTTTTGTACATTACGAAGCACGCAAATCAAATGATTCATAAAATAAAATTAAATAGTAAGATTGAAATTTTAAATACTAGATAATTAACGCTAATCATCCAAACTCAAGTTGGTTTTATACATTTTCACCTTTTGGTATTTATAACCAAAGTTTAGAAATTTTTATTTTACTACCAAATGTTTTAATAATTGAGCTTCAAAAGGAGAAAAAGAGGGAAAAAAAAAAAACAAAAAAAAACGACAGATGTAACGGGCTGCTTTTAAAATCCAAAAGCTTTGTTAACTTTTGTATCACAATAAGAACTTTAGTAGAAGTTTTATTTTGTGTATAAATATTTAGATCGAGTTTGGAATCATTTTTATTTTTTATTTTTTAGTTTTTAAAATAAAATTTTGTATATCAATAGGTGTAGGAGTGAGCAATATAATGGGGGCAATTATTTGATTCAAAATATTTATTTGACAATAAAAAATAAAATCTTATAATTATTTTTGTTTACTTCTAAAGTTTTTTTAAATAAATTGTCACCTATCATATAGCATGATATGATACATTATAAACTAACAAACTATAATAATAGAAAATAAATATCTTTTCTCCAATATATTATATTATATTATATATCTTTTATAGAGATATAAATCTTACACTTCTTGATCCAAAAATTCACAAAATTTCTTTAGATTTTAGCAAATAAATAAATTAATTAACCAAGTGAACAAATATTAGCCACAAAAACATAGGGTGTATGTTTTATACTTATATATAATATTTGAGTCCGGCTACTATACTATTATGAGTACGATCGTCCTCGTACTCATAAGTTATTTTCGATGATAGAGCTTTCGAATCGACGATCCACACCGTTAAATGTTATCTAGAGCATTTGAAACATCTAGAAATCAAATTTCATAATTTTTCAACATAATTTACCCTACGATCAAAAGCTCACAAAATTGACAATTTTTAACTAGGTATGGAATACTTGCTAGTTTAACGGTGCAAAAAAATCCAAATAGGTTGAATTTTTGATAGAAAATTCTATTCACTACCTAGATAAAGATTAATAATTCAGATCTTAAATTGAAGGATCCGATCATCCATTTTTAAGACATCATTCGATTTTGACCGTTCATTTTATGCCCGCTTGATGGACTTTATTATGATTTCGAAAAATTACGAAATTTATTTTCTAGAAGTTTCAAATACCCTAGATCATGTTTAACGGAGTAGATCGTCGATTCGGAAGCTACATCATCGAAAATAACTTATGAGTACGAAAGGCCCACTACTCATAATAGTATAGTAGCCCTACTCAACTCTATAATATTTATATATAAGTTTTTTTTTTTTTTTTTACAAAACGTTTATTTATTATTTTTTTAAAGGCAAAATTATAAAAAAAAAATACCTACTAATACTCCTATTTTTATTTTTTCTCACCAACTTTCTAAAATTTATATTTTACCTCCTCAACATTTCAAGCCGTTGTATCTAACTCTATTTCGTCAAGTTCTTATAATTCATAGATATCTAATATATTAAAGAAATATTTTTTTATAAAAAAAAAAGTAAAGATAATTTAGTCACTTTGTCCTCTCTAGTAATATTGTACTTTTCCGAAAACAATTTTGAAATTTTAAGAAAGCCAAATGTAAATTTTTAAAAGTCAGAAAAGGAAAGTGAAAAAACGAATATTTACAAGAATTTTTTTTTATAATTTAGCCTTTTTTTTTTTTAATTTTAAATAAATCTTCAATCCTCATCACAATGACAGGACGCAGTGCTCCTTTTTTTGTTTCCCCTTTTTGGCCTGATCAAAATCCAACGGCCCATATAGCCTTGATAAAACCATATGTATGTATTATATTGCATCAAACCATATAAAATCACACAAAAATAACCACTTAACACTTGCAATTTACTTAAACTTTTGCTATTAAATGCCTCTCCTGTAATATATATATATATATATAGCAACTACTACTAGTACTACTACTACTACAAAATGTGGTTGTCATTTTCACCTGAAAAATAACCTCTGAATAAAACCCCATCATTAGAACAATAACTCCGTGTCGGTTAATTCGAGCACCTTATGCGTGCCCTTCGGCTTCGCACCGGGCTTGAATTGGTTACCTTCAATGTACCTGCGACAAATCGATCATTCGTGAACATACTCACCAAATTATATGTTTTTCGTATACATATACAACCCTTGAAATCATGATTTTACTACACATTGTTGAAAACTAAGTTTCTTACGAAAAGAGACTTTGATCAATCAGTAAGCTGGGTTTTTAAGAAACTTAAGTTTCCGAACGGCGCATATGGATAAAACCCAGGGTTGTTGGGGGTTTATACGTAAAAATCTCGATGATAATGAAATGTTTTGATGAAACTGATGTTCTAAATATGCTCACAGTTCTTTCAAGAAGGGATGTTTGTATAATCCTTCGGGGATTCTCCCAGTGAATGCATTGTTATCCAAGTACCTGAAGGGGAAACAAAAGGAGGTGAGCTTAGACTTGTATTTTGTTTCTCTAGATGGAAATCGAGCAAAAGTTTTAAATAGGACTCACAAATAGGTTAATCTCGGAATTTGAATAAGCTTTGTAGTGATCGGTCCGGTCATTTTATTGTTTGATAAATACCTGTGAGAAATTATCTTATCATCACGAAAATGACGGTGAAATAAATCGAATAAAGAAAAAAAAAAAAGATGATGAAAATGTAAGCCCCTCAAAATGCTAGATTTTAGGAAATTGCACTAGAACATATTAGTTTCTATAATTTCTTTGACAAAAATATTTTGAAGCATTTAAAGAAACCATTAAAGCTCCTATGCAACTTCTTGAACTTTTCTGAAAACAAATGATATGCTGTTTGAGGGATTCGAATTACATGGAAAGAAGCGCACAAGGACCAATTTCTACATGAGGTTAATTTTTGTTTTATTAAGCAGAGTGACTAACAAGATTTCCAGGTTGGTCAAGTTCGCAATCTGATCGGGTATTCCTCCACTCAATTGGTTGTTGTTTAGGTATCTGAAAATCAAATTTCCAACATCAACAACTATAAAGATGGATTATAAAGTGAACAAAAAAAAAAGAAAAAAAGAAAAACTATAGATTTTAATTACCAAAGCCAACAATATTTACTTACAGATTGCGCAGGGCAGGAAAGCCGTTCCCATAGCGGATAAAGTCCCTCAGCGTTCCAGTTAAGCGGTTGTTACCTAGATCACTGAGGAGCGATTCACAGTTAGAATGATTAACATATTTGACCATTTAGTGAGCACAACATTGTCACATAATACTAAAGAGAAACAAGACAATTCATCACAAAAACAAGACAATAGTCTTGCCCATAATATTGCTGGTTATGCTTTCGAAAATAGTTGTACCAAATCTTGGTTTTCAGAGCAGGCATGTATTGTATTTAACTAATCTTTTTAATGAATTCTTCACCTACGGGTGTACCATCGAGTAACCAAGACAATACATCACCGTGGGAAAGGTGTAAATCAACCAATGATTATTCTAAATGGTCGACGTAAGTAAATAAACATATTCAGGCACGGAGCTTATCATGAAATTTCATTTAGATCACCTGACTTTGTACTGTTGCAATCGATGCGCTAAGCTTCAACTATGTGGAGATGAAATGGCACATTTAAATAGCTAATTTAGTGATCATCTCATCACCGTTGATTCTGTTGCCACATTTGGAGATGACATGGCATATCATTAGTAGTTTGAGATAACATGGCAGCCGAATCAGCTGCCCTGTCATCCCATAATTAAAGGGCACATGATGGACGCAGCTGATTGTGATAGAACATGAAGTTCAGTACATCAGTTTCAACAAATTAAAGTTAATCAAAAAATTTCATGATAAGTTCAGTGCCAAATAATCGTACTTACACACACTATAGAGAGAGAGAGAGAGAGAGAGAGAGAGAGAGAGAGAGAGAGAGATACAGGTGATGTAGGTTTTTGAGGTTTCCAAGCTCAGGAGGGATTTTGCCAGTGAAGCGGTTCTCATGAAGGTAAAGATAGCGAAGTTCGGGTAAGTTAGCAAGTTCGACAGGTATTTCACCTTTGAAGTTATTGAAGCTCAGGAACCTGCAATATTTACAGCCAATCATTGCTATAATAAAAGACTAGAATGGAAGGATACTTAGATGATCATAAAAATTGAGAAACATACAGGTGGGTTAGTTTCTTTAATTCACCGATTTCAGGTGGAATGACATCTTGAAGCTTGTTCCATCTCAAGTTCCTACAATGCGAATGACCGAGAAAATTAGGGGTAAAAAAGAAAAAAACAACATTTTGTTATTATTTTGATGTAGCTGTTCGAACTAGGCATCATATGTTAGAGGCATAGTATGTATTCAAGAAAAGTAAAGGTTAGAATTTTTTTTCTTTTTCCGCAATGCGGCAACTGAGCGATCTCGATTTAGTTCTTAGAAGAATGATTAGAGTAATAACTCACTTCTTGGTTTTCAAGCCCATCAGTCAACTTTTAAATGCCAATTTTTGCTCTTTCGTTTTCGTAATGTAGCACTTCAAGAAGTATTTCAATGAAGAGTATAACCAACTCAGTTTTGAAACTTGATGCATTAAAACTTTTAGAACTAAAGAATCAACACGAAGAAACTCCGAAGTGTTGACAAAATAATAGTGGATAAGCTGATGAGATTCATACAATATCCTGAGGTGTTTCAGCCGTCCAATCTGAGGAGGGAGGGGCCCAGTCAACTTGTTATTATGGAGATCCCTGTCGTTCAGAGAAAGTTAAGTTCAGAAAATTAGTCCCCTTTCACAAAGTATGAATTAAAAAAGAAATATCTCCTTTTGATCTTGCACAATGAACATCCGAATTCTGATGCTACTAACTTAATCATGTTTTTTTTTTTATCTTTTGTTATAAAATAGTGAGTAGTCATCCACTTCATGGTAGATGAATTTGCACTAGAAGAAGTTTCTAAAGAGGGCCATTTTTGGCAAGTACATGGGTATACGTGTAAAGATTAAGTTTTGCATGGCATACGTGAAAACTCAAATTTAGCAGAGATTTATATTTAATAGATAATTTTGCAAGGGTATAAACAAGCTACATGGATATTATGTGGAAGTGACTACGACATCAGAAACAGAATTAACTCTCATATGAATTGAAAAGGAAATGGTTCTTACAGTCTTGTTAAATCCAAGAGATTTGTAACAGCAGTCGGAAAAGGACCAACAAGTGATACTGCATAAACTTCCCTGCAGAAAAACTACGACCACATTATGTAACATGATATAAGAGAGGGGTTTGGGGGCGGGGGGGGGGGGGGGGGGAGAATCTGATGGAATATAATATCTAGTTTTGATATAAAAAATGGCTGGGATTTAAAACCATCATATTTTGCAGAAATGTCACAGATAAGTCAACCTATTCAGAAATCAACATCTAAAATGAGATGACATTTTAATGGTTAGAAGTTACTCGTAGTTTCACACTGCCTTAACTTTCTGCAGCATATATCAACAGTAGAACATAAGTAAGGAGAGTTTGCTTTCTTACAATTCTGTAACAACTCTGTAATCTCCTTGCTGGGAGCATGTCACTCCGGACCACGGGGGAAGATCACCAACTCCACAAGGATCATCTCCTACCCATGCATAAACAACCCTCCATCCTAATGAAGCCTTTATTTCATTCAGTGCTTTTACTGAACACAACCCAGTTTTCAAGTACAATAGTTAAAAGAGAGAAAAGGAAAGTAACCAATACTTTTTGAGTATAATTGAACAAAATGCTAGATGATTTTATCATAAAATAATGTTACTAGAGACTATTCACCCAAATGTATTCACCCAAATGATTTAAACAGTGTGCTGCAGCAATTTAATTGGAGTGAAAAAAAAAGAATTAATGATTGACGACTTGTCATGAAAAAAAAATATATATATATATATATATATATATGAATTGAAAACGTTAGACTAGTTCAAACAGAATATTTCCTCCTCAACCTTAGTTCCTTCTACATCATTCTAACTTTTTATGCCGTTACAAGGAAACCACTTTGATGAAGCAGTCACTCATACCAGAAGCTTAACAGTTTAGAAGAGGTTAATTATTTAATAATATTAAGTAATCACATACAAACTAAAAATCACGTTCATAGGTCGTGCCATTTAACTAACTGGGAAGTACCTATTAAGCGTATAATTTCTACACAAATGACCAGCATTATCTAATGTTCGTAGGTCATGCCACTTAACTAACTGGGAATTAGCTACTAGGCGCATAATTTCTACATAAATGACTAGAATTATATAACCAAAACATCAAGTCCTAACAGCACCTTCAGCTAAATTTCTTGGTAAACACTTAAAATAATTGGTAAATACTATAACAATCTCACGTATCAAAAAGCACACACTCCATTTTGTAGGATCATTCGCTCTAAACATTAATTCCAAACATTTGAGCTACTAGAAATATGCTGCCAATTCACTTAAAGCGTATAGAGACAGCGCCCACAAGTCTCGATTGTAACTCGGCCCAACTCGGCCTCCCGCTACTTCGAATATGACTCGGCCCAACCCAACCTCCTGCCATTTCAAACGTGACTCAGCCAGATCGGGCCTCCCGCCACGAGGCACGAGGCAGGATACTTTGCCTTTAAGCCAACAAATTTAACTATGGAAAAGGAATGCCAGAAAAGAGGACTTAGCTCTCACAGGTAAAAGGCAAAAAACAACATTTAGTGCCTATTTGGCACTACTTCTACTTCTAATTTGAGCAACAACTACCTCCGTTCGAGTATTTTGCAAACACAAAAGTGTGATACTTATTGCTGCAGCGGGAATCAAAAAGAAGGTTCAAGGTTATGAGGCCCAAAAGTAAAAGCTCCAAATTGGCGATTCTGCAGTTCTACTAAACACTTATATTTTACCATTATGCTTATTTCGAAAACAATAGTTAAACAGCACTTCATCCAACAGCACTACAGCACTATACACGAACAGGCCCTCAAAATCCAAATAAACTACCACATTTTGAATCAACAAAGCAAGCGCTTGGCGAATAGAAAAGTCTCGCACTACTGCTACAGCAGGAATTATATTAGAACTGAGATTCTGAGACCCAAAAGTAGAAGCTGTTGACAGAAATTTTGAACACAAAATGCTTCTTCCGAACCCACTGATTAAAAAGCACTTCGTCCAACAAATCTGAAGAAACTACCCATATTTCGCATCAAAAATTCCTCCTTTAAGCGCGAAACAACAAGATCTCAGCAAACTGAATCGTACCCAATTCTTAAAATAGAGTGAAAATCAGAGAGAAAGGGGGAGTGCTACAGAAAGGGACGATCATTACCATCTCTCTTCACGGTTTTGGATTGAGAGGATCCAAGGAGGAGGAGGAGGAAGGAGACGAGGATCGAACCGAGGATCGAGGAGCTCACCATCGCGAGATCCCTCTTTCTCTCTCTCTCTCTCGATCTCTCGATCTACTCAAACCCACAAAAAGAAGCTCGATCCCGAGCTCTCACTCACCATTTTTAATCCGCGTTTGGGAAAAGCCGCGTTTCCCCACAAATATATAGCAGTAGTAAAAATAAAATAAAATATTTTTAATATTTTTAATAAGAATGTATCGAGCCCCCTCAACTATAAATTATTTTGTAATTAACTCTTAAACTTTTAGTTTTTTTTATTTTTTATTGAGACTTTTTTTTTTAGAATTAAGTGGTTTTAGTCAAAACAATATATATGTATGGAGATTTTTTTCAAATTTATTGGTTGATTCAATAAATTTTATGACTTTTTAATCACTTTCCAACAAATGTTATTAGAATAATTAATATTTTTTTAATCTAATATAGTGATGAAATATGATAATATTTTTATTTTAATTAGCGTAGAAATTAAAGATTTAAAAAATTAGAAGTTAAGGAATTTTAATAAAAAGAATTAAAGTTGAGGGGTCAATATCACAATGAATTACAGGTGAGGGTGTCTCCATACACTTTTGCAAAAAAAAAAAGAGTAATGCTACTGGTAGGGGTTGTACATCTTACAACTTTGTATCCAATGGCTGTTATTCTACATCGAAAATTGCAGTGATATTCTCACTCCCATCATATTGTTTATACCCTTTCCCCCCCTTTTTCATCTCTCTCCTCTCATCTCCTTTCCCCCCCTTTTTATCTCTCTCCTCTCATCTCCTTTCCCCCCCTTTTTCATCTCTCTCCTCTCATCTCCTTTCCCCCCCTTTTTCATCTCTCTCCTCCTCTTTGGTCCTATTTTGACCACCGAGAGAGCTCGAGTCCCTCAAAGCCCTAGCCCTCGGCACCGACGTGAGCCGCGTCGCCTCCGGCGAGGTCCTTTTCGACGCCATACTCGACCTCCGCGACTCCTTCGGCCTCTCCCAACACCCTCTTGCTCACGCCGCCGCCGATGGATTCGCCCTCTTCTTCGACGAGATGAAAACCCTCTTGTCTTTCACCTCCCGTCACCTCTCTTCTTCGGCGCCGGATTGTGGTTGTTAGGGTTTCTCGAATCCCTAGTTGTAATGGAAATTTTGTAATGAAAATTTTATATTTTTAAAATTAACATAGTGTATTTAAATTTTAAATGTGCACGATTTTAATGGCCATTGCTATAGAGTACTTTGCATTTGTAGTACGATATGGAATATTTATACCACTCCACGATACGACTATAATATTAAAAGGAACACCTATATAGTGCCTCAAATGAATGGCCATTGCTATATAGGGCCTGCTTTTTGTGTAGATATGGATTATACCACTCCAGACATTGCATCTTGTTAAAAGGAACACCTATATAGTGCCTCAAATGAATGGCCATTGCTATATAGGGCTACGCTTCTAAATTGTAGCTGAAATGAACGATTATACTGAGTCCTCTGACGATTATAAATGTTAAAAGGAACACCCATATAGCTGGCACATTTATTTGGCCATTGTTAAATAGAAGGCTTAGCTTTTGCAGCTCTAGCCTGAAATGGAACAGTTATACCAATTCTCGGTACAGTTAGAAATGTTAAAAGGAACACCCATATAGCTGGCACATTTAATTGGCCATTGTTAAATAGAAGCTTTGAATTCTAGCTGAAATGGGACGATTATCTGAGTCCTGATGAGTTATAAATGTTAAAAGGAACACCCAGAGAGAAAGAAAAGTTGGTAGGTAGGTAAAAAATTAAAAGAGGGTAGGATTAGCCACTATTCGTTAATTATTCAGCGATTGTCGCCGATCGCCACGACATTGCCAGTAGGATGTAACCCAACTTGCACTTTAGCTTTTCCAAAAAAAATAAAAAGAAAAAGAGGAAACGCTTCGGTGCGAGTGCAACGATAACTAACTCGTGGGTATAGTGGGAAAAAACCTAATATAATAATTATAATAATAATAATAAAGTGTCATAATTGGATGAACCGGTTTTCCGGTCGAACCGGGCCGAATTGAACCGGGCATTTTAATCGGACCCCCCTAAACCGGCCCGGTATGTAAACAATGGGTTATGATTGGATCTACTGTGTGCCCAATTTGTGTGAAAGGCCCCTGAACTTCATCTTTTTTATTTTTTCTATTACAGTTGACACCCCTCAATTTTCATTCATTTTTTTATTTTAGTTTTGGTAAATTATCAGACTTTAACTACTTTTTCAGTTGAAAAAAGTGTGAATTTGGTCCTACCATCAGCTAATGAAAGCCATTTATTTTTAAATTCAAATCAAAACAATTTATTTGTTTAGTTGGCGGCAATTTCAGAACGAACTATTGTAGAGGGGCTTCCATGCAAATTTTTGTTTAACTATTTGAATTTTTTTTTTTGCAATACTTGTACTTATTTCCGGTATAACTAGTTCCTACTAATTTCCGAACCAAACAGGGCCTAAAAGATCAGAGTGATCTGATTGAAATAGAAATCAAAGTTCATAGTTTAATTGCGACAAAGTGAAGTTGAATTACCCTCTCCAATCACATCTCCCTGTTTGGTGGTGGCAAACTGGCAACAAGCCAAAGCCATCAGAATCTAGTGAACCATTAGCAGCAGCAGCTAGGGATGTCAACGGGTCGGATTCGGATTAGATTTTAAAAACCCGAACCTGAACCCGAACCCGAACCCGATGAATTTTAAAAATCCACATCCAAATCCGAACCCGAGCAAAAACCCGAATCCGATCTAAAACCCGATTCCGACCAAAAACCCGAATCCGATTCTAAACCCGAAAACCCGAACCCGAAAATAATATTTACCAATTATATTAATATATATATGTATTTTGGTTTAGATTGCAAAGTGTAAATATTTTTTTTGGTCTTTAGATTCGGATCTAAAGATTGAATTTTTTTTATATACTATATCATATTTTTGTTCGTGTTCGGGTTCGGGTTTGGGTTCGGGTTCGGATCGGGTACAGCCAATATCCATATCCAAATTCATATCCGTCGGGTTTTTATTTTTTATATCTATATCCAAATCCATATCCATCGGGTTTGGATTCGGATTAAAGTCGAGTATCCATATCCATTTACATCCCTAGCAGCAGCAGCAGCAGCAGCAGCAGCAGGACAATATGATGCATAAAAAAGCATATATTCCACATTTTCTCCCTAAATTCTTCGCTAAACTTCACTTCAACCTTGGACACAAACTGAGGGATTTAGCACCCAGAGTACACACAAGTACACTTCATTGTGTTGGTTCCTTGTTTTCAGTTCAAAAAGGTTGAGGACTAAAAGTGAAACTCAACCAATAACTCGAGGGCAACTTCGCAAAAAACTCAAAACTTACACTTCATACATAATGCATAAACTTTAAGACTCTCTCCAAGGTATACAAATAGAAGAAACCAACAATGGGAAATATGCGTGCGAGATTATTTGATGATGAAAATAATAATGAGACACTCTTCTAATCAACAACATTACCATTTTCTTAAGCAGTTAAACCCACATGCATAGAGACACACGATTATGTCGGGCATCATGAGATGAGCCCCCAATTTAAGTAACATACCCGAGCCCCATATTTTACGAATGTCACATTTGCACATTTCGCTCAGAAAGACGGTTGGAAAAGGGGGGAAATAAATAAATAGAAAGAAAACTATCTCTAATTAGCCCTACAATCTTTATACCTCAACTCACTGGTGCTGTTTGCCGTTCTCGTTCTTGCTGCTTTTTCACCATGGCTGCGTGCTTCTGCCCTGCGATATGAAAATCGAAAACCTTCTGATTGTTAGCAACAACATTACAGACCGTGCAAACCTTCACATTCTCCTCAGCAGCCCCTCCTGTTAAAACCCGTCTCTTCTTCAGCTCCAACTCCTCGACACTTGCCGCCGTTGCAGCCGCCTTCTTTTTCTTCTTCTTTGTTTGTTGGCCTAGGGTTACAGTATTCCCTTGTTTAGCATCTAGGGTTTCCTGACTCGATGCTACGGTGGTTGTAGGAGCTTGCACTGCTGGCTTTGGGGTAATAGATTCTTGTAGCTTTTGTAGGTTTTTCTTGTGTTTCCTTCCTTGCTTGTGGGTTTTGAGGACGTCGGCGCTGTTGCAGTCGACCTTGCAGACTTCGCAGAAAGCCGGGGGTACGGGGGGCTTCTTGACTTTCTTCTTGGTGGGTTTTAGTAGAGCGCTTTTGGTTGGCGGGTGTGGATATTGGTTGACCCAGTATGGGGGATAAGTGTAGGGTGTGGTTGTCGCAGTAATTCCATTGGAAGATCCTACCACAGGCTACCCAAAAAAAGGAACAAAAATATGAACTTCAACACGAGATACATTTTGCTACAATAGTACGCAATAGACTACCAAACAAACAAAACCGAGAAAAGAATATGCAAATTAACCAATAATGCAACTTCGTGTTATAACAACGTGAAAAATAACATCACTACAAGGAAATTGTTTTGAGATCACTTGAACTCAATAGTAGTAGAAACAACAATCAAACTCGAATCATACCAACAAGTTCATGTGACGCAGGTAGGTGTCTAAACCAATATCCACTCACCATGCAAGTGTTGTCCCAGAGTATTGGAGTCATCGGATGTTAACATAGAAGAGAACCAAATAACACAATGTTTTATGTTTGTGCGTCCGCACAAATTTGATGCAAAAGAGAACACAGCGAAATAAAAGGGGCACTCCTACTGGTAATTTGAGCTCCACCTAGAGGCTATATGAAAAAGCACTTCCTTTAATATCTTGATAGATGTTTACAAGGGAAAAGAATATGACGGGTATGCTTTCTTGCATTCTATAGGGCTAAGCACTTCTTCTTAATCAACATTCAACAATTTACAACAAAAAAAAGTTGTTGAAAGATAATTCGTGTCAAAACTTTTATCTGAATTGACTAAAAACAACCAATGTTTTTTGCTGGATGACCTAAAAGGTGCTACTCTTCCGAAATAAACAGAAAAACAATAGAAGAACATAAAATAAAGAAGCCATGTTAACAATTGTTGCAATGCAAATCCAAACGAATACTACAATCAAATTACTAAAGGGGAATCTATTGCCAGTGCAATCAAGACAAGTACGAAGATGATGTAAAACAACAAAAGAAGCACCGACTAAATGATGGATAACAGGAAAAAGTATATTGTATGAAATAATGAATAATCAATTTGCAAGTGTTCAAAAAAATATTGCCGCGTGTTTAGGTATAATGTTGTAAGTTAGATTTCACGTATATTCTTCTTAATACAACAGCTAAAAGCAAATTGCTTACGAACCTCATAATCCTCCATGGTAAACTGGGGATGCCCTTAGGCCCTATCTCTGCAGTCAAGGGAACAGAATGTGCACATGTAGGTCATAAACAACATTTTGTAACAGCAATGAGGAGAACAACTGGAGAAATTATTAACTGCATGTGGTGCACCACGCTAAACCATGTACTGCCCAGTAACCCACTTTCCATCCCATGTCATACTTAAATCCTCAGATTTAGTGAGTTGCGGCCTTTTTCCGTTTTAAGGACTTTTCTTTTGGATGGTTGAGTAAAACTCAGGGCACTCGACAGGTTGATGCGGTGCACCAAGTGTGGAAGCAATGATTTCTCCAATCAAGTCTAGATACTGGAACTGCTTTGGAACTCTAAATTATCATCTATGAAGAGATTTTTCCAAATTCCCCTTCCTCAGGTTGTTATATTGTATGAAAGGAAAAAAACAAAAAAACAAAAAAACTAGCTATGTAAGTAACTCGAATATTTTATTGTGATGTCTCTGATTATTCCTGTGTCCTAAAAGGTAGCTTCCCGTTTGATTGTGAATAATATACTGCATAGTACATATGCACAGCAAGCTGCTGACAGAATGTGCAAATTTGACGATGTTGGCCCACTAGCTATTATGATGTTATAAACAATAAACTAAATGATACTCAAATGGGAATTCCGGAAAAAAACGAGTACAAAAAAGTACTGTGATCAACAGATGTAGCACTTCCAGAGCTATTCTTCCATGATATATTGCCCGCTCCATTTCAGAAAGCACTAATTAAATAGATTAACCCCAGTAATG
Organism: Aechmea fasciata; assembly: GCA_025177825.1. Classification (NCBI taxonomy): domain Eukaryota; kingdom Viridiplantae; phylum Streptophyta; class Magnoliopsida; order Poales; family Bromeliaceae; genus Aechmea; species Aechmea fasciata. Next base: position 4,702,556 of record CM045935.1, read on the forward strand.
TTTAGGCAGCAAATCATCTATACGCTTCATGTAACTATATGACATCAAGAAGTGATCCAATAAATTACCGCGAAAAGCAAGAATTGCCTTCAACAACAACTTCCAAGCATGATCATTTCCTTCACCAAGAATACCATAATACAGAAAAACTATACAGTACCCAGCATTGATAGAACAACAGACATTTCTAAAATATAGCGTTACTCATTCTAGACATCCTCTGGCATTAGTCGCCCCTCTTCTCGCATCATCTCTCAGTCCACAACGTAACAACATGTAATGTCCCCCTTCAGTATTTCCACTTTCCATCATTACAAATGGTATCATCGGGCAAATAGATATCAAAGCCCTCTTCTACCACTATTTTAGGATTAGGCTTCAAAATTTTGATCCTATGACATCAATCAAAAGAACAGTTACTCAGATCGCAACCCTTCTGCATGCTCCAATATAACAGTGGATGGAAACAGAGGAAACAACATAGCATTTTGTGCACTCAAAATAGGAGTTCCAAGATCTGGAAAGTTATTTCAGAAACCTTGCGTCAGATAACTAATCAAGAGCTATTTGTTTAACCTTGTAATGTATCTATGTAAGCTAATATTATATAATATTATATCTGTACAACTCTAATTCCTATATCTCAAACTTTGCTGGTCCTACTTCGTCATGCCCCTCTAGATGTAAAACGGACATATCGGGGAATCAAAGTGCTCGATATAGTCATCCGATTTTCACGTCGTTCTGATTATATGCACAACATAGCATTGTAGGTAATGCAACCTATAACATTATATTAAACAACTGTTGTTCTCCAAAAAATTAAACCCTTCTCACATCTGAACTCGAAACTTCTTGGTAGACCTAGGTCATAAACTTAATCAAATGGAAGGAAATTAAATAACGCCAGGAGCCTAGCGGGACTCGAACTCAAGACATCCTACTCTGATACCATATTAAGAGATATAAAAATAAGTGTTGTTTTTCAAAAACTTAAGCCGTTAGAGAACGATGTTTTTAATATTTATTTCAACACAACCTAAAAAAAAAAACTACCAATTGTTCACTGCCATGTTTCTTTTAGAGCAAGATTTTAAGTGCCCGTCGGCACGGGCCGTATCTATTGTGCTGTACCGTGCCAACAAGATATCGGCACAATTAAGATCTCATGCCGATGGCACAGTTTAAAACCCTCTATTCTTTAAATTAATAAGTAATTTCCTCAATAAAGTTCAAAAGATGCGATAAAAAGACATAATAAATAGTTAGAATAGTTTGTTGCTAAAGAAAATAAATATTTCATGCTATTATGTGTTGGCACATAAGAATTTTTTGACCGGCACACATCGACACGGCTAGGCACGCATCGTGCCGTACCGTGCCGGCAAGTTTCCGGCGCGACCTGTACCACGGCACTTAAATCCTTGTTTTAGAGACATTACCAGCATTGCAAGCACAGTTTTGCCACGCACCACAGCAATCAGACTATTCAGAATATAAGATTCATAAAGGTACGAAGGTTCAACTATTTGCCAATTTTACATATGCAGAATCCATTATGAATAGAGAGAGAGAGAGAGCGAGCGAGAGAGAGAGAGAGAGAGAGAGAGAGAGAGAGAGAGCTCACGGGAGCATAGTAAGAATTAGGCGCGCCGTAGTAATAAGCCAATCCAGCTGCGGCGGCCGCCGCGGCGTCCCCTCCCACGGCGCCGTAGTAATATGCCGACCCAGCGCCGCCTCCCGCCTCCGCCGTCCCGGGAGGCGGCGGCTGCCCCGGCGGCGGCGCCGGGGCCACGTAACCCTGGGACACCGCGGCGGCCGCGGCGGCGGGAGGAGCCTCGTACCCAGCGTAGGGGTTCGGAGCGTATGGCTCCGCCGCCGCCGCCGCAGCAGCAGCGGTGTAAGGGTTAGGGTTAGGATTAGGGTAGGAGGAAGCAGAGGAAGGGGGTAGCAGGGTTTGGGATTGAGATTGGAGCTTGGGGTAGAGGTGGGGTTTGTGGTGGTAGTGGGGCGCCGGGGAGGGGTCGGAGGAGTTGTGCGCCGCCGCCGCCGCCGCCGCCGCCGTGGTGTCGGCCATGGGAGAAACTAGAGAGAGAAACTAGAGAGAGAGAGAGAGGATATGAAGGGATGGTGAAAATTACTAAAAATTATTTAGGGTGGATTATATGTTATTTTACTTAGTTGAAAAATATAAAGAATACGAGGGGTTTTCTGTGATAGAAGAGAATTTCTTTTAACATTTTATTTTATTAGCTCTCACCAAACTTAAATATTAATTTAAAGTTTTTTAAAATACATAAAAACTATTTTTAAAGTGACTATAAAAAAGAAAAAAAAACCCAATAAAATCGTTAAATTCTAACTAGTTTATGTGGAAAAATATTCGACATAGGCTTCGATCTTCATGCGTTTTAATTTTTAGATAAATAAGTCAAAAAATTATAAAATTTATTTTCAGAAACTTTGAGTACTCTTTAACTTATATTTTAACAATACATATTATTATGAAATAAAATAAAAGGCTAGGGTATTAATAATAGCTTATATAAGTATGGATTGTCTATAAAAATATACTATTATTAAAAATAATTTATTAGCGCAAATATGACTGTAATAAAAAAAGTTTAATGGGTGGATCTTGTTTGTGCCACGTGGGATTTATCATAATGTATAATATATTAATAAAGATAAAGATGAATTATACATTTCTTATTAGTTAATAAACGTTTCTACGAGTGAATATTTATTATATCTTAATAGATATTTTAATCATAATTTTTATTCTAATCTTTATATGAGATTTATGATATTTTAAGGAGTCCTAATAATATATATATATATAGAGAGAGAGTTGAACTAGAATACTATCGATAGTAAATGAGCCGTTTTACTACCGATTTGTTTTCAATGATAGAGCTTGAAATTGACGATCATCAGTTAAATATAATCTAAACCATTTAAACTATCTATAAATCAAATTTCACGCACTTTCAATATTGTTCTTTTATCCATCAAGTGAACAGAAAATGAATGGCTGAAAATGAATACTTTTTAAAAAATGATGATAGGAGTTTTGTAATCAAGATCAAGAGTATAGATTTTGTTTTAAATAGTTTAAAAAATTTTCTAACAAAAATTCAATTGATTTGGATATCTTTACGCCGTTAAACGAAAACGCCTCTTATCGACCATTAAAATTACAAATTTTAAAATCCTTTGATCATTAGGCAAATGATGTCAAAAAAATTTGAAATTTGATTTCTAAACACTTCAAATGGTATAGATCATGTTTAACGGAGCCGATCGTCAATTTGGAAGCTCTATCATCGAAAACAAATCGGTAGTAAAACGGCTCGTTTACTACCAATAGTATTTTAGCAAAACTCTGTATATATATATATATACTATTTAATGTACGTGCAAATGTATATAACAATTATTATAATTTATTTTAAATCAATATAAATTTGTACATTATATATATCTAAAATTTTACAATAAAAATTATATTTATAAATTAATATGTTATATTTTATTAGAAAATATTTACAATATCCTACAGTATTCTTTTTTTATATACGTCAAATATTTTTATATATTTTTTGATTTTTGATGAATCAAATTTCAATATGTGTTTTAAATTAAAAGCATTAAAATTTAATTCACATTTACTTTAAAGTTTAAATTTTAATTTTGATCCACTGTAATAAAAAAAAAATTAATTGTTAGTTCAAATTTGATATCAAAATTTAAATTTATCAAAAATTAAATTTAATTCATAATTTAAACTTAAATTTTTAATTTTAATATAAAACAGATGAATAGAAATGCTATTTTTTTAACAAATTAACCATAACCGTTTGTTTTTATTTAAGATATTTTTGAACAAATTGATTATAATTGTTCGTAGGATTAAATTTATAACGAGATATTTTTTTAACACATTGATCATATTCATTTGTAGGGAATATGTTTTTATATATAATAGAGATTTAATAGATTGATTATAATTGTTCGTTTTTATTTGAAATATTTTTAACAAATTAATCATAATCATTCGTAGATAATATTATTTTATTTATTTTTGAATATAGTAGAAATTTAATAAATTGATCATAGTCATTCGTTTTTATTTGAAATATTTTTAACAAATTAATCATAATAATTCGTTGAGAATATTATTTTATTCATTTTTGAATTTGTTTTGTCATTGTTGATATATGACTCCTTTCTTTTGAATTTGGTGTACAAGATAGAACCAGGAAATAAAATTTATTTCCTTCTTTCTCCCTGAGATTTTCACTTGCGTTTCCGGAGTGGAGATTTGTATCCATCGCATCCGACTTGCATCTGATCCGTATGCGTATCCGTGCCGTGACGCAAGGCGTAGGCATAGAAAAAGGCAAGGAATAGAGGTGGCAATTCACCATTGTTTGGAGCCGGCTCGTGTTCGGCTCGAAATAAGCTAGAGATCGGCTCGCTCGTTTAGTAAACGAGCCGAACACGAGTTGGGGCCAGCTCGCTCGTGTTCGACTCGATAACAGCTCGAATACATATATTTTGTATTTATATAATTTGTTTAATTTATATTTTTATATATAAATAAATAATTATATGTAATATATATTTTTATTATTTAATTTTTAGCAAAATAAAAATATAAATGCGAGCTTAATTATAAAAAGACTCATTTGTATATAAAGTTTAACTATTAGATCAAAATCTAATAGATAAAATTTTATAAATTTATTTTTTTAATCTATTTAATCTAATTTTTTTTAATTTATTGTTCGTTAAATTTCGTGAGCATTTCGTTTAATAAACGAGCCGAATTTTTTGGCTCGATACTTTAATGAGCCAGCTCGTGTTCGGCTTCGGTTCGTTTAATAACGAGTCGAACACGAGCCGACCCCAGCTCGCTCGTGTTCGGCTCGTTTACACCCCTAGCGAGGAATATGAAAGATGTTGAGATAAGAGCGATCCAAGTTGGCTAGTAAAATAAGAAACTCAATCCGATTTTGATTTTTTGATACATTGGCTATTCAGTTAGAAAGTTTCCGCTACTCTCTAATTCCACTAGAAATAAAAAAATGAATGAAATTTGACAAATAAATCCCACACATTATTTAGAAAAGCATTACAGTAAAATTCTCCCAATGGTCGTGTGACAAAATTAGAATATAGTAAAAAAAAAAAAGTGAATTAAATCCAACAAATTTATTTAGTTGACTAAATATTAATATATCGCTAATATAAAAATAGCACAACAGTCCTGTGATTGATGACAGATAATTCAAGTCACTTTTATATCAACGACACGTCAATATTTAATAAAATTGAATTGTCGGACTTAATTATAATAATTGACAAAATTCAAATCAAAAGTTACAGCAAATAAACAAGTTCATAATTTTGAGGACCAAAAGTGTACTTTAACCATTTTAGGTGAGCAAAGCATTTTCCTTTCCTTGCACACAAGGAAACATATATCGTGAGCACAAAATTACACTGCACTGCAATTGTACCAAATTATTTCCTCAATTACTGAGCTTCAAGAATAGATTGGTGAAAATGTATATACAGAGATGGGACAAAGATCGAAACATGAAGAACATACAATGAAGAATCTTAATTATCGCAAATCAAGACCCTCGTCTAGTGCGGTGGAGCTCATCATGACATTTGAATCGATTTGTTTGTCGAATTTTTTCTTTCTTCGTCCTTCAAACTCGTCGAATCCTTCCATCTACAAGAAGATACGCGGCAATTTCGTCAACCAAAGCACAAATATTAAGATAGTATTGAGTTGTAAACTTGTAAGGATGTCGACTAACTTGCTGAAACCGATCCATTGAAATAGGGTTGTCGTGAAGAGAAATGTTCTGCAGAGATTTGCATTCCTTCAATAAATTCTGAGGAAGCTGAAAATCATAAGATTAAATAAGTACTACGGAACCGCACATAATAGTAACAACAGCAACATAGGGCTTCTACGTGTGTGCATATATATATACCCGAAAATTCATCTAAGTTTTAGATGTCATTTGCCTGGATTCAAATGGTCTCAGAAATCAGAATTGGTAAATTTTAACGGCCAATATAAGGTGAATTTGAGACAACTTGGACAACTAGGTAAATGATGTCGTAAAATAAGTAAAATAACGAAATTCAGTTTTGAGGAAGTTCAAAGAGTCTAAATCGTGTTTCACTGTGTCGATCGTTGATTGGGATGCCCCTTTATCAGAAATGAGAGGGAAACCGTTTACTTCTAAAACATCCTAGCCTTACCCCTATTTGTAAACTTTGAATTTTCGGATACATATATCCGTCCTAACAAAAATATGGGAGAGAGTTTGTTTTGTGTTTAAAAGAATTTCTTTAAAGTGGGTCACTTTCATATAAGGCATTCGTTTGTTAAGTACAAGACTCCAAGAGCACATGTAAGAAATTGAGATTTTGAAGATCACATATGAAAATTCAGATTTTGGAATAAAATACAAAAATAATATATGCTTGTAGCTAAAATAGTTAAGTCGTAGTCTTGTGTTGATGCTACAAATTTTCAAGATATGCTAAAAATACTAAAACTGAATAAGAGAAATATTAGATAAATTAAGCTATGAACCATATACCTGGAGAATGTTATTATTGTTCAACAAAAGGGACTTCAGGTGAATGAGATTGCAAATAGATGAAGGCAAATCATCAAGAGAATTTCCTGCATTATAGGTTAAGTAAATTAGTAGGTCAATTAAGCAAGTCCAAAAATGGCAAGGTTAAGGTTAAGAAAGAAATAAAAAGTAAGTACAGTATAAACTATAAAGAAAAGAGATATGTTGCATGGAAACTATTTAATATGGAGGAATAGGATGCGAGTTATTAATATAGCTGTCCTTTTGGTACACAAAAGGGTTCTATAGGCCTCTATAGATCTAAAATCGTTGATCCAATTGACTCAATTACATTAGACTTGCACTTGCATATACAATGTTCTACCTTCATATCAATTAGTATGGGAACAGAATTTATTAAACTAATTTAGTCGCTAAGGGCTGAATGTAGAAGCACACCCAACAAAAGCCAAACAAATCTTCAAAAGAGAGAGAGATAGAGAGAGAGAGACTTCAAAACCAGTATCAACTGCCAGATGTGGACAAGTTACTAAGATAGTAAGGCAAAAAAGGGGATGTACCATCAAGCAAATAAGTTTTAACGACACCTATTAATACCATTTGAATCGATAAAAATGAGCTCAAGTTTGAAAACTCCCTCTTACCATGTTCAATTTTAATAATCTTATCCTTTATCTTTGGATTATTCACACATCGTCAAGATAGTTTCAAAGTTTAAACAATTTTTGTCCTCTATTTTTGGGTTATTCATGTGCCACGGAGATAGTTTCAAAATTTGAATAAAGAAAAGAGTCAAGGAGATATGGATCAGGAAAAAAAAAAAAGTTGTTGAGGGTTCAAGTTCACTCTGTGAGCTGCGATTTCTACAATAAGTTATCTTAATTCATGGTTTATGCACGACCAGATATTTCCAATTAGAATAAAACATCCACTGGATGGAAAAGATAAAATAAAAATGAATATTACTCCAGATAATTGGTACGAAAGAGACAGATAGTACCATTTGCCTGCAATTCTTCCAACGAAATGCAGTCACCAATTGACTCTGGAAGGGACTTCAATTTGTTGTTGGAAACATTTAGCAGCAACAACTGTAATCAGATAAGTTATCACTGAAAACAGAGTCCATTGCACATCAAGATCATAAAAGCAACATGCGGACAACCATAAATAAATCAAGTCAAAGGAAAAAAGATCAAAATTAGGAGATTAAATATAGTAACATCACAGTTCTGCCAAAACAAAAGGAAATATGCTCACAATATAGTTTGAATTGGTATAAGGAACTCACACTACGCAAATTTCCAATGGTCTTGGGCAGAGAAATTAAGGAATTCCCAGAGACAGAAAGCCGCTCAAGCCTGGAAAGAGAGCCCACTAAATGGAGAAAATAATATGCTCAGAAAGTAATGGTGAAATAATATACTTAGCTACATACCATATATGAATACTACAAGAGACACATATAACCTGGTTAAAACTTAAAACAGCATTAATGTGTAAATACGAATTTTCTTTCAAAACTTAATTTTAGTTTTTAACAACAAGGGCACTTATAACATACGGAAAGAAAATTACATTCATCGGGCAAGACTGACATCCGATTTCCATCAAGAGTGATGGTCTTTAGGTTCCGGAGATTCCCAATGTTAGCTGGCAAGAACTCAAGCAGGTTGCCAGCCAAAACCTGAAAAAGCAGTAAGTATTTATTTCCAGCTAAATTTTTGCCTTTGACAACAAAATGGAGAATGTGAAAAAGAAGACTAAAAATGCAGGAAAATTGTTATTTGTCATATATCAACTGCATAGAAGATAAATTAGATTTTTTGGACTGGAAAGAAATTATCCTCACAAGACGTTGCAGAATAAGTAGTCTATCAATCTCTTGCGGTATCTCAGCTGCAGGAGGAAAAAAAATGGATTAATTTTAATTGCTCGAGAAGACAGAATCAAGAGAAAAGGATTCATAAAAGAGTAGATAAGCCATTTCAGCTCATCAAGTTATCGCATTCTCTTGCGTGCATTTCTTTGAATACAAGAATTATGAAAACATTACTTTTCATTTTGGGACAGTTTGGTTGGGTAAGTTTTGGACTTGGAATAGGAATCAGACCAGTCAAATTCCATTCAAACTCTTTGATTGGGTGGAAACCCATGTAGATCCTCAATTTGAGGTGGAACAAGAATCTTCTAGTCCCTTACCTTAAGTCCGGCCTGGGAAGGGCAAAAATCTAGGTGAAATGGGAATAGTCCATTCCTACAACAATTGCATTGTCAACAAAAACCACTAATGCATTGGTCATTTGGATTCCAATTGCAATCCCAATTGGGAAACAAACATGTCCCTGATTCTTTTGTCCTTAAAGATTAATGGTAATCATAAGTGCCAGTTCTCTATAACATGATTTCATTTATTTATTATATGATCTCATATTCTCATACATGCGCATACTTTTAATATTTCAAGTAATGAGCTGTGAAGTCAGCATGATGATGTAGCAATCATGCTCATTTTGAAAGAGGATCATAACTGCAAATCCAATCATCTATTCAGGACTTTGACAATTCTTAATAGCTGGAAGATGTTCCCTATTTAAAAAGAAGAGAATGAATTAAGCAGTAGGTTAATAATATTATCTCATGAATATTTGCATGTTTCAGAAAAAAGTGTACCGACCAATGAAAAAATAGAAACTGAAAAGATTTACACACATCTACTAAGTACTGAACACTATACAAGAGAATAAAAATTCAAATATGACTATATAAAGTAATAAAAAACATTATATATTCTAATGAATTTTCGTGAATACCAATCAAAACATGGAAAAGGAAAAAAGAAAATTGAGAACCTTGGCTTACCTATCTTGTTATTTGTCAAATCAAGCGTTCTGACAAATTTATCCACCTGGAAAAGTTCATCTGGTAGTGTCTGTAAAACCAAAGCTTAAAATTGTGAAAATCTAGAACATAAATAGTAAGATAGAAATCCAGATGAAATACAAAAAAAGTTCATGGATCCTTTATACAATATCTCAATTCTGAAATATAGTGGTAAGAATTGTGAATCTGCTAAAATGTCCACCAAGAAAACTAATCATAGTCCCACTCATGCAAACAAGAAACATTTTACTGCTGCTTTCGTCTTCTTGCATTTTAACAATACCTAACGTGTTTAAAGAATAGCATTGCAAATGGAAATTGATACTTCAGATTTTGTCCTAGCAGTTATGTCGCCATATCAAACGAAAGATAAGCTATAGAGATATACCATTGAAATGATAAAAGCGTGCATGTTCATGCTTTAAGTAATAAGAGCTATTGAATTTCACATCTTACATTATAATTCGGTAGAGCGCGAGTCTATTATGACGAGATTAGAGAGCCTGAAAAGCCAACGTAAAACTTTCCTTAAGAAAACTATGAAAGCAGATTCCCAATATAATTGGGACTAAAGGCTTCGGCTCTACTCATAAGCAGGTTGATGAAGCACTTGGGTACTACCCTATTCACTTCAGTGCCGACCCATAATACTCCAATGCTAAAGAAATGACGACGGGAACCTCCACCAGATAAGCATGCTCGTGGCAGCGCATTCCCAAAGTAGGCCTTAGTCGGGTCAAATGGGCCCTTGCAGCCTTATTGTGTGTTACCAAGATTTGCCAAAGCCGGTATTTGATCCAACTAAGGTAGAACAAACAGCAAATTGATAGCAAATTTCCTCTTTTTTTTCCGCTAATAAAGCCAAGGACAAAAATTTGTCAATTCCCCCTTTTGATGCAGAGTCTTTTCTTGTAAATTATTTGCACCATCAACATTTATTCATCCATTACATAACACACGTCTTTAGTAGCTTGAAAAGGGGCAAAATGGCTACACTACGAGGGGAAAAAAAAATCAATACATAAGCCACAAATTCAATCATTTATAAGGCTTCAATCAATACTATACATTAAAAAAGAGGAATTTTTCGGATTCCTCTATGCTAATTCCCATGGTACAACGAATAAACACGCACACCAACCAAACCCTAATCCAGTTAAGAATCTAATTCCTCCAACAATAAAATAGCCACACAAAAAAAAACCTTTTTCCCCCCATTTTTCGCATCATCACCACAGAGATTTCAATTTTGCAATCGAATTACACTCACAAAGCATCAAATCGCAGCAAATTAAAGGATACATCAAATCAAATCTCAGAATTAATCACCGGAGCATCATCGAAAGAAACCCTAAATTGAGATCGAAATACCTTCAATTTGCCGTCTCGGAGGGCGACGATCCCCGTCGATCGCCACCGAGCGATCCGATTCGCGCTCGAATCGATGCTTTTGCTGCTGCAACAACCCATCCGCGCCGAGCTTTTCGATCGAAAAAAAAAAAAAAATGGCCTCAACAACGAAAGTACGAATTAAGATTATTTTTAGAAAGAAAAGAAAAACGAAAAAGTATGGGCACCCCCTTAACTATGAAAAATTGTAAAATAGATCCCCTCAACTGTATTCTTTCCTTCTTTTCTTTTTTTTTTATTGCGAAAATGTACCAATACAACCAACCGTTCCTAGAACAAGTGGCAAAGGGGTTAGTGATTGTTACCCGAGACCCAAGTTCGAATTCTAATTGATTCACATTTCCAGCTAAATTTATCTTTAAATAAAATAAATAAAACGGGTAGCATGCTACCTTTCTGTCAAAAAAAAAAAATGTACCCAAACATCCTCACTAACATGTGACTCTTCTTTTTTTTTCTTCACTAAATCTTCAATATGCATTTTAACGGTCTCACTAACTAAACTTTCAATTAGTGCATTTAAATCGTCCACTATCATCTACAATTTTATCGTTTCTATCTACAATTAACAATTATTCATTATATGAACCTTTCTCTTCCCTCTACTATATTTTCAATTAATGCAAACGGTTTCACTACCAAACTTTCAATAAGTATATTTAAATGGTCACACTATCATCTACAATCCTAACCTCTCTATCTCCAATTATTCATCATGTTCTTTTTCCTTCCCTCCGCCGGACATTTTTTTTTTATCTCCAATTTATTCATCAATTCTCTATTTCTTATGTTTTGCGCACTATACACCATTGCCTCCTTCCCTCACTCACTCACACTCTCTCTCTCTCTCTCTCTCTCTCTCTCTCTCACTAATGCACCCCTTCCCCCGTGCCCACTCCCCCGCCCCCCCCCTCTCTCTCTCTCTCTCTCACTAATGCACGCCCACTTCTCCCCTCCCCCCCGCGGTTGGAGGGATCATCGTCGCAGTCACTATCACTATCACTATCACCGAAGAAGGCATCATCGGCCCATATCTGTTGCCAACAGTGAGAGACTTTTGATTGATATACTACGTGAGATAAACACGCGAATATTTAATATTTTCTTATTACTAATTACTACTACGGTTTCTACCCGCTGCAAAGTGCGGCCTCTTCACTAGTATAACATAATTTTACAAAACTTCAAATTATAATTTTTAAAATTTAATAATTAAGTATGGAGATTAAAAAATGAGAAGAGTTTTATCTTTATCGGTTGTTGTTTATTTTACGTGCTTGTGTCGAAGAAAATATTGTTTTGTGTCATAAAGTTTTATAAAATTATATGTAAGGTATATTATCAAAACGGTCGTATAATTAGAAATTTTAATTGAGAAATATCTATTAAGCTAATTGATAAATTAAAAGAGCTGAATTATAAAAACTAAAAGTTTAGGAGTCTATTTACTAGAAAAGCCAAAGCTCAAGGGTTCTTTTATATTTTTTCTGTTCAAAATATTCTTCTATTTAAGATGTATTTAAAGTATAAAAATAGAAAAATTTACAATGAAATTCAATTTAATAGCATTTTATTTATTTTGTGAGAGAAAGATAGCATACTAGTTGTTTTGTTTATTTTTAAAAAAAAATTAAACTTAGTTGAAAATATGAATCAAGTAGGATTTAAACTTGAGATCCTGAGTATCAGCCATCAAATCCTTTACCGCTTGCGCTAGGGACGGTCTGTAGTGTGTAGTAGAAGGATAAGTTCGCCGGGTAAGGATGAGGTGGCATGGTGGGTCAGGAATTCTCCGTTGCAGCTACTCCTATGCTACTCCGATTCTACTCTTAATATTGTAAAAAGGATAAAAAGTAAACAGTTTTTTTTTTTTTAGAGATAGGTAGCACGCTACCCGCTTCGTTTATTTTATTTAAAAATAAACTTAGTTAGAAATATGAATCAACTAAGATTTGAACTTGAGACCTCGGGTACTAATCACCAAACTCTTTGCCACTTGCTCTAGAGAGTGTCGATAAAAAAAGTAAAGAGTTATTATGTACAGTCTGAGATCTCCTCCTCTTGGCATCCTATCTTTTTTTTTATATATCCCAAGGAGTTCATCTTAGTGCAATCTTAGTTGAAGCGGGCATGGCTACACCTTTCTGATATGCACGCCATGCTCTTTATCATTTCCTCGTTCCTAGCATAGAAACCCACATGACGATCCCTGTTGTGTCCTCTAACGATGTTTGTAGCATTCTAGAAGGTAGGCACGTTCCAGGACTTGTGATGGAGATCAAGAGTGTTTGGAAGCTTCTGGTTGGGGACCATCGCCAAGGAGCAGCTGCGAGAGATTTAATCAAGATCGTAACCTGTTGGTGGATGATATGACGGAAAAAAAATAACATTATTTTTAGGAGCCAATCATTTGACTCTTTTTTTGACTATTAGACGAATACGGGACGTGAGTAGGGATTAGACTGAATTTGCAGCTCTTAGTACCTTGGTTTTGAGTATAGAGTACAAATGTCAAAAAAAATTTCTATTTTTTATTTTTATTTTTTTTTAGTTTTTATTTGGCTTTTTTGTTTTGGTTGCCTTCAATATTTTCCGAAGTCGTGTTGCCTCAATCTCTGTAGCTAAATTCAAAAAAAAAAAAAAACAATGTCTGTAGCACTAGTTGTTAATCACTCATTAATGCAGCGTGAGGCAATGATGACCTAGCACTAATAAATTGTTAGACCTAGAATACTTACTCTCGATTATTAGCTCTAGAATATCTGGCTTTACATGTCCCACAGCACACCATTCAGTTATCCAATGTGGGATTATTCACTATTTGTGCCAAAACGACGTCATTTTTGTCAAAACGCAGCCCACATAGTGCCCCGTGATCCTCTCACTCCGTTGTTGAAATTGGGCATTCTAAGACAAATTTTGAACTCCAAATGAATTTCACTTAGCCTTTGGTTGGGGGTTAAGAGGTGGAATAATCCCTTAATTCCATGTTTATTCTCAAACACCAACTAAATGGGGTGGGGTTAGCAAACCCCACCCCAAATGGGCTATTCCAAAATACCCATTTGGGGTGGGGTTAGCTAACCCACCCCACCCCACCACTACTTCAACCAAACAAAACACTATTTTACTCACTATCCTTCTTATTCCATCTATTCCAACCGAACACTATTTTTCACTATCCTGGATTAACTGCAACCCCCAACCAAACACAAAAATACTTTAACCCCACCTTAACCCTGAACTTAACCATATCTTTGGAATAACTAATTTTTCCTTAACCCCAACCAAACGGTAGCTTAGGACTTGTCTGGTTCAAGAGTGGAATTGGAATGGATAATAAAATATGAATGAAATAGAATGGTAATTGGATTGCCCCATTCTCCCAAGACGCTTAGTTCATTTCTGAATTAAAAATCGGAATGAATTATTCTTATTTCACTGTTTGATTGATACAAAGTAAAAAAAATAATAAAATAACATAATACTAATTTTACTTTTAAATATAAATTTACAAAAACAACTAAAATTAAAAAAAAAAAAAAAAAAGTAATACTACTCTCAAGTTAGACCTATGCCAAAAAAAATGAATTTATTTTAAAAATTTTATCATTTATAAAGATCTACTATTCTACTGTGACCAAAATAATAAAATAACATATTTTATAAGTTATAGTACTGTACAGGATTTAACGTTTGCCGCCATATAATCTACATTTTATTATTCGGTGGTTTTAAAAAAATTTACTTTACTTTTTTTTAAATGACTTACTGTACTTAAATACTTAAAAGAAATACAAAAAAAAAAAAAAGAAAAAAAAAAAAGAAGGTGAATGGCGTATTTTCCCGAAAAAAAAAAAAAAAAACCTTTTGTTGCGTGAAGGCAATGCACAAAACCCGCTCCCTCCCGAATCTTAAAGCACCATCGGGATCGAACGGCTACTGGCAATCCCCCGTTCAAATTTCCACGTACGCGAACTAGCCGTTACCTCCAACGGTCACTTTTCCCATCGTCTTCTTCCCCCCTATCTCTCTCCCCCCCCGCTCTTCTCCAACAACGCACACCTCTTCTCAAAATTGAAACCCTATTCCTCTCCGACCTTGAGAAATCCTAACAATGGCGACTCCCAAGAAGACGACGACGACGACGACGACGACGACGACGACGACGACGACACCTCGCCATGCCCGATCAAAATCCACCTCCTCCTCCGAGATCTTCAAGGTCTCCGAGAATTCCGACCCCAACATCCCCATCTCCTCTCCTCCCCCCTCCCAAAAGCCCTTCAAATCCCCATCTACGGCCAAATCCTCGAAGAGCAACGCCAAATCGGCCCCCAGAAACCCTTGCCGCGCGATCTTGGCCCCCCCGCCGCCGCCGCCCGGGGAGCGAAAGTTCATCATCGCCAAGAAGAAGAAGAAGGGCTCGAATGGAGGCGGCGGAAATGGATTCGATATCGAGAAGTGCCGCCGAGAAGCCTACGAGGCCCTCCGCGCCTCCCAGGAAGGGTTCTTCAAGAAGGATCCCCTGCCCATCGAGGAACCCAAGACCTGCTCGGCGAAATGCCTCACAGAGAAGAGCGAGGAGGAGGAATCGGGGACTAGGGATTTGGAGGGGAATTCGAATGTGAGGAAGATGAGGAGTTTGGTGATGGAGGAGGCCATGAGCAGTATACCGGATCCGGGATCGGGGCGGGTGAAGCATTTGGTTCAGGCGTTCGAGAGCCTCCTCTCGGTTTCGGATGAGAAGGAGAAGGAGGAGGATAATAGGAAGATTAAGACGATGAATTGGGCATTGCCTGGATTAGGGCAAAGGATAAAGGCCATGGAGAATGGATTAGATTCGGTTTCCGTTACCTCTTCTGTGGAGTTCTTCACGTCAAAAGAGTTCGAAAGGGATTCGAGGGTTTACTCTTCGATGGATAGCAATTATGACAGGTTAGAACGAGATGTGGTAGAGAAAAGAACCGATTTTTTTGCTAAAGATTTTGTCAGATTGGAGCTTGTTCATAAATTTTAATTTTTTTTTTTTTTTTTTTTTTTTCTGTTTGGATGTTTTAGATTGAGCAAGGGCAGCAGGACATCGAGCGGAGGCCGTCGGAGTAGGCGAAATGTAACAATAAAGATGGCTATTACATTTGCTGCTTTAAAAAAGAAAAAATTTTCTTTACGGTTCGCTGTGATTTTCCAATGCTAGAATTGAATTAAGTGATTGTGTTGTACAGAGCCTCGAGTCGCCGAGGAGGAGCTGGAACAAGAAGCTCAAGGTGACCAGCCAACATCCATTTAAGCTGAGGACAGAGGTATTAAACATAATCTTAAACATTTAGCCTATCTCTCTTTCTCTTTATGTGAATTTTTTATCATGATTAGTGGTTGATAAACAAGTAGCAACAAACTATAGAAAGATGCTAGGAATCATTGATGTTTTATGATAGATTAGGCGATGGGATGCTGCAAAAATTGGAGAACTGGAGAGTCGAAATTGGATGGTTTTATATTTTCCGCTCCTTTTACTGAATGGTAGAGTAATTTGAGAGTATGGTATGATGGTTTGATTGAAATGAATGGTCGAGTTATGAAGTACTATCATTTTATTATGACCAATTACAACATTATGTATCCATGATACCGGTGAGGAATATATAAAATATCTTAACAAGTTATTCTCTTGAGGGCATTGTTTACTGTGACTTGTGAAAAAAGTTTATATGAGAATCTCAAAGGTAAAAAAAATTTCATTACAATTTTTATCAGATGAAGAAGCAAATTAGTGGTTCATGTATTCTTTTTTTTTTTTTTTTTAACAAGAAGAGGACAAGGCAAAATAACAATGAGACTGTATTTTCTTGTGTGATACTTAAAGATATTGTCACCATAATCTATTCTAAACGAGAATCAAAAAGGTATATTAATAAGCTTAGCTGTCCATAAAAGAGATAAGGAGCAACTGCTTAATTTTGGATGGATGGAGAAGGTGATAAGATAGCCCCCCAACAATTAAGATGGAGACTGTAGTTGAAATTTGATCATGGGAATATATGCAATACTGCTGAAGTTCATAGAGCCTACAGTTTTTACCAATAAAAAATGCTGTAATCTGCATTTCAAAATGTCTGCGAACTGTTTAACCGCTTGTGTTCCCCTTATTTAATCAGTTGTATATAGATCAGTCCTCAGCACTCCTTTTATCATGACAATTGAACTCATAATCATCACCTATCAGTATTTTTTTGTTCTATTTTTCTTCCATTTTTCGTCATTCATTTACCCGTCAATCTTATAGCTGCAAGATGTCATTAATCAGAAAATCAAAGCAAGTACTATTTTCTGCAAAACTCTGATGGAATAGATCACAAATTTCCTATTGCAATTTTGCTATAATATTTTACTTGCCTGAAAATTTTCCTCATGTCTCAAGCTCAGCTCTACAGGTGCAATTAGTCAATCAGGTTTGTAATAGATCTTTCCAATGCGAATGCACCTTCGAAAGCTCAAATGATCTTCAATTTTCTTGTTGACTAAAAGTCTCATATTCGCAATTTTCTTTTGTTATTCGACTTGAATAAAAAGTATTCATATAGTGTTATTGCCTGCCGTTAGTGGAACACAAAATGAGGAATCTTGTCCTGTGACTAATGCGAAAATTTTGTGTTACACAAATTCAAGAAATAGATTAATATTTTTTTTTTTGTAACAGCAAAGAGGGAGGCTTAAGGAAGAGCAATTCCTACAGAAAGTTAAAGAGATGCTTTTGGAGGAGGAAAAGAAACGCATACCTATTGCGCAAGGACTTCCATGGACTACAGATGAACCAGAGGTGATCTTTCTTCTAGCTTTAGCTTTATAAAATCTATAACATTGTGAGTTATGAGCTCTATAGAGTATCACATAGCCAAGTTAGAATTGATGGTGTGGTGCTGGCCGAAGATTGACTGTGAATTCCTTTCCAAAGAAAGGGAAATTTCTTTGACACCTGATTTTATTGGCTTTTGTTTTATTTTAACCAGAAGAATTGTTAGGAAACAGCCCAGAAACTATTTAGCTCACATTTTTCTTCAACATAGTGTAAGATTTCTTTCTGTTTGCGTTGGAAAACTTACCTGTTGTTCCTTAATATTGGGACAGTGCAAGACAAAAGTTTTATAATTATAAGAGTAAACTATAGATACCACCCCTGTGGTTTCGCACTTTCCCACTTTAGTACTTTATGGTTTAAAGTATATCAAGTTCATGTCCAGTGGCTTTATTTTTTATCTTTTCGTCAGCTTCTCCGTTAATATTTCATTAAATTATATACAAAAAACTTCGGATATTCCACCTAGGTTTATCGAATATTCACTTTAGTATCCTTTAGTTTTAACTTTGTCACTGATTTAACGAAAAAAATTAGTGGAATCGATAATAAAAAGATAAAAATGAAACCATAGGACGCTCAATTGATACACTTTAAAACACAGGATACTAAAGTGAGAAAGTGTGAAACCGCTGGGGTGGTATTTGAAGTTTTCCCTAATTATTAAATGAAATGATTAAACTTGAATTCATGACAATAAAGGACGTTTTTTGGTTGATCAGTTTTGTTATATCTTTTATTTAAGGAAGTGAAAGCTGTTTGCGGCACGAAAATTACCTTGAAAAACTAATTGCCTGACATTTTTACTTTACAATTATAGCAGTAGGTGACTGAGCTGATGTAACACATAAAAGAAAGCCAGATATTTGCATTTTGCTCCCACTTAAACAAAGCTACAGAGAAATGCTTGTTTCCTATTATTTAGTTCTTCTTCTTGCTTGCAACAAATGGAGATAGGACAAGCAGATATTCTATACATTAGTATGGCCCCAAAATAAAATCAACTAAGACTATTTCTCGCTTTTTATTTGACCTCAATTGTTCTTTGAAAAGAGTAAACTTATTGTATTAAGACTCAAGTCCTGATCTCTAAAATTCACCATTTTATTCCCAGTGTTTGGTGAAGCCTGCTATTAAAGAGAGCACTGAACCAATTGATCTTGTTCTTCATAGCGATGTACGGGCTGTGGAACGTTCTGAATTTGATCATTATGTAAGCTTTCTTCGAAACCTCTTGATCAAACTTTTTTATTTATTGCTTGACACAACTATTATAATCAGCTTGCGTACATTAAAACATGTAACTTAATAACGTATGTTTTTCCTAGGTTGCTGACAGGCTGAGCTTTGCTGAACAACTACGATTGGAAAGAGAGAGACAGCAAAAGGTATAATATTATCAAACGGAAAAACAAGAGAAAAAAAAAAGAATGGGGATACTTTTTCTGTTTTTGCATCACTGGCATGACCATGATGCACAGTTCAGATTTTGGAGTAATCCATGAACTGTTCAAAAATATGATTCATGCATTTCAAACTGCGCATCATTGTCCTGCAGTTGAGAGTAGTTTAGCCCAAAAAAACTGAAAAGCATGCTAAAAGTTGTGTAAAGGAAAAATGTATCACACATTCTTTCAAAATGGGAGAAAAAAACAAAAACAAATGTGGACTGTTTTTTCTTTCTTTTGGCAGAAGGCCCATGTTCTATAAAGGTTCGAGAAAACAAATGTAACGATTGGATTGCATGTTTTACAGTTGGAAGAAGAAGAAGAAATACGAAGGCTTCGAAAAGAACTCGTGCCCAAAGCCCAGCCGATGCCATATTTTGATCGACCCTTCGTTCCAAAAAAGTAAGCAGTACTCTGCTAATTTACTACATTTGGGTATACTGTGTTTACTTAGGCTAGATTTTTAGTTGCTATTTCACTTGTTTAAGTAAAAACTTTTGTTTGCCTTGGATAAAGGTCTGCAAGACCCAGGACGGTCCCTAAGGAGCCAAGATTTCACCTCCGAACCGTGAAATCATCATGGTAAGTCCTTCCATTTTCTGCGCCTTTTACGTATATTTAAAATTCTTATAGTAACAATACTTACAGTGTGGTAGTTAGCTATAGAGCCAAATGTAGTTTGTGAAGGAAATTTCACCTGATTTGAGAGAGGCAGGTTCATCATTTTATCTTTATCAACAAATTTCAATCTGCTTGGAATCAAACCTCTATTAAGGCTGAAAATAGTCAAAAAAAGCAACCACACTTCCTCAGCTTGCCTTTCTCTTTTAATTCTTTTACTGTTTGCACACACTGGCATCTTGTTTCTTTTTTCGTGGCTAATAGCAGTTATTATTATCGAATACAGTGTCTCGCTGACGGGAAGATGAACAAGAAATCAAACCCCATCGGAAGTTTCTCGATGACGCTCTTTCGAAGGCCATGTTTGAGAACTCGGAACATGGCGATTTGCTACATTCCTTTTACTTTCCTTTCGGCCTCATTCTTTTTAACATGTTCATTGTTACTCTCATATGAATTGGCTCTTAATTTTGGGATTGTCACTTCATTTTTTGGCTTGGTTTAATACCAAATTGTAAGTGAATGTGCAGTGCAGTCGACAATGTGAAGGGCTTTATGGTACTTCTTTAAAACACCATCTGTTGATATTTTTTTTAATTGCTGTGGAAAAAAAGGGTGAGAATAATAAATGGTACAATAATCTTCTTGTCTTTTTGATGATACTATAGTATAGAGTTAAGTGTTTGCCAGAAAGCAAGGATTTAAGCGTCCATCAGCATAGCCTAATGGCACAATTTAAAACCCTCTATTATTTAAATTAATAAGTAATTTTCTCAATAATATTAAAAGATTTAATTAAGATACATAATAAACCGTTAAAATATTTTACTCTTAAAGAAGATAACAATTTCGTGTCATTATATATTCGCATGCATGTATTTTTTGGGCACGTATCGGCACGACTCGTGTCATACCGTACCGGCAAGTTTCCGGTACAATCTCGTGCCACGATATTTAAATCTTTGAGAGTGAAAATCCTAAACTTTCTGCTTCTTCCTACCGGTCAGCTTTATATGCTTCTTCGTTTGTCAGCAAAATTATTACAGAATAATCCATCATTCATCCGACCTCATACTTTCAATTCAATCATCTACATGCTTTCAATTCAACCAACTAGCATTTCCAGCTCTCTTTTTGGCAGGCTATGTTTGAGTTACGCCAATCTTTTTCTAGTTGAAAAGAGGCACATGCAGCTCTTTACTGAAATACCTTCCAATAGCTTCTCTCTTGGATGGAAATATAAACTCCAAGTTTGAGAATATACTTTTTAGAACCCATTAGATATTAAAAGGGTCTGTTTGGGTACTGTTCAAAACAGAGTAATAATAATTTAACTTATAAAGGGCTTGTTTAGAGTAATAGGTTCAAAACGGAGTTTTTTTTGGAGAAAAAAAAAAGAAGCATAGATCACTTCTTCTTCTTCTTCTTTTTTTTATTTTTTTATTTTTTCCAGAGAACTCATCTCATCTCTTTCTTCTTGCCCCCTGCATCCTCCACCACCTCCTCCTCCTCGACCCCGCCGCCGATACTCACAAGCTCTCCCACTCCATCAACTACGCGCCCCGCCGCCGATACTCACAAGCTCTCCCACTCCATCAACTACGCGCCGCTCTACCGCCCGCCGCCGGCCTCCGCCTTCGCCGCCCTCAGCTGCCGCCGCCCTTCAACCTCCTACTCTTCTTGTTCAACCTCTACTACCACCTCCTACTCCAAATTTTAAATAAGAAGGTGGTAGAGATAAGTTGAAAGGAGGTGGTGGAAGTGAAATTTTTTTTTCACATCAAATTATGTTTTTTTCGAATTTGGACCGAAAACTAAAAAGCGAGTTTAAAATTATAATTTTTAAATTTTGTTACCGTCATATTACGGCGAAATATAAAACTCTGTTTTATAAAGACTTTATCCAACGCTAGCTAGTCCGCATGAACGGTTGCGGCGACAACAATACGCAAATCAAGATACTAAGTACGTACGAAAACAAATAAGATATTAGCAAACGGCCCTTACGTTCCCAAAAATATCTGGTGTAGGTTGGAAAAATATATATTTTGATCGAAAACAATTGCGACCGTCGATTGCAAAGCCAGATCAATACACCCGATAATTTGAAGAACATTCAAAGACAATTTTGATTGATGGGGTAAAAAACAGAACATTCCATTGAAAGAAAAATCAGCAATAAAACATGACATCCTAAATCTCCTCCTGCACTAGCAGCTTCTTGATTTTAAAAAATCTCAAAAAATACCACCCAAGAGCGTCCGCCGCAGATGAGCAGCGAAACTTTTCAAGCTCGGAAATCATATATATATATATATAAACAAGAAACTTACTCCCATAACTTTTGCTTACGAAGATTCTCCAGCAGAGGATCTTCACAAAAGCCCGGCCAAACGAGATCGGAATCCAACAATTATAATGTCCAAATCATCAGATTATTGGCACACAAAAGGGGACTCACTTGCAAGTTTCAAAATCTGAAGAAACCTTAAAACGCAATGCGGGTTTTAGTCCTAGGACAAAATTCAATGCAAAGTAGGGTTTACGAAACCATCGACAATGTTCTAAAATAGGGCTCATCACCATAACCGCTACAGATATATGAAAAAAAGAGTGCCGTAAATCCAACAACGGTAACAAAAGTTAAAAACCGACATTTTTTTTTTTTACTTTCAAGAGCTCAACTCAAGGTTCGACCGTAATCCTTCCTGCCACCTGATCGAGATCGCGCCTTCCCTGAGAAGTAATCATCCTCCCACTGAAACATGAAAGAGAGAAAAAAAAAAAAAAGCTTTATGAAAGCAGTGCAGAAGTAAATTTACTAGAAGTAGGGGTCGGACAAGCTAGGGTTTAAACACGAAAGTGTTGTTTGGTTAGAGCTTTTTTAAAGAAACACGACTATTTGTTTGCCAAATGCCTTGCTTCTACTTCTTACACTGAAGAAGCTGTTCCATGGGTAAGGTGAAGCATGCACTACATGAATAATATCATAATACCGAAACCAATAATCCTACGATGAACGAATAATAGAACAAGAAAAAGGAGAGCAATAACTCACCCTTTAGGATCGACGTCGACAATGTTCATGCTCTGCAACTGCTGCAGGATGTTACGAGCCACTGCACCACTGCTTTTGCAGAAGTGAGGCGGGCGGCTGCCGTTCCTCTTCCGGCCACCATAAATCTTTTGGAAGCCACCGACGCCAATACCTTGCCTTAAATAGATCTTCCTAGCCATAGAGGCTGAAATAGAAGAGGAACAACACTTTCGTGCTTAAGTAAAAGTCTAGCATATTTGACGTTAGGCATCGAAAATATCTGAGAAATGGCAATATTTAAAGCATGAATTGTGACGAGAAAGGTTCAATACCAGCTCTGATGTAGTACCAGTCGGGGTCGTAGGGAGCAAGCTCCTTGAACCTTCCAGTCTTCACGATATCCATCCACTCGGGAAGTTCCATCTGTTCAATAGAAAGAGAGAGAAAAACACTAATCAGGTTACAGTCCTCTTAGCATGAACAGATAACATAATAGCGGACGCATATCCAAATGTTCATCTCATGCAATCTGTACACCTAAGGGTTTCATATGACAACAAAAATAGATCAACAGAGTAGCAACATTCTTCTGAAGTTGCCCTGGTTCCATAACCACCGTGCATATCGCAAGCTAACCAACAACAACAAAGATATAGAGGCCATCCGCTGGTGCATTTAGCTACAAAGGAAGGAAAAAAAAAAAATTGATGGTGGACTAAATGAGGCCTACATCTGCTGTTCTTACCATGGTTCATGATTTTTAAGTAAAAATATACCGGTCTTATATGCTTGTTTATGCAATTTTTCTAATGTTTTCCCTCAAGATGGCTCATTGCTAGCAAGAAAAGTCTACATCTGTGGGTCTTATCAGCAACAAATTAACATAAGAGTGAAAAATGTAGAAACAAAGTCCATTCATATGGGCTTTACATCTCATGGAAGTAAAGTATAGCACCGCAGTTGATAGGAAACCAGTAAAGGAAAAGGAAACAAGCTCAAATCACCAATCGAAAACCCCCTAACATCACACTATCCAAATCCAAAGAGCAAATAATAGCACTACAGAATCACAAATGATGCTAATACAACATAAATAAACTCAAATTCCAACGAAATCCAATACAGAAGCAACAAGAAATATAAGATAAATGGCATATCTACAGAAAAAAAAAAGGAGTTAATTTTCCCAGCAAAAAACAATGAAAAACAGAGGTATCAAACCCTAGACAATGCCACATTACATAATAACTTATTTAATACTATATTTTTATCCACACTTTTCTAATTCGTTACGATTGGAGCCTTTATACATTCACAGCATACCACTACCAATTTAAAATTCAAGCATAAAATAACCAATCTAATATAGAGGAACCAAACCCTACTTAATGCTTCGTCTTACACCAAAACACGTTTCTACATCTTTTGCGATTAAAGCTTTTCCTAAATTCAAGAATCAAACCATAAACAAAAACATCTCTACAAGCACACTAAAACTAGCTAGCAAATAATACTCGATCAAAGTCCAAAGAACAAACTTTGCCCTTAAATACATCATAAACAACGCAAATCCCGCATAGTAATCCAACATCCCAAACAATAACACACAAACTCAAGTATAAATTCATATAAAACGGAGATTAAATCAAATCAAATCAAAATCTTAGATAAAACCCAAAGGGTAAAGAAATAGGGCGGGGGATCGAACCTTCCCGGATCGCTTGAGGTGGGCGGAGTACGCCTTCACAAACTCGTGTGGGGAGACGTCCTTCACCGTCCTCGCCGCCTCCATGGCTCGAAACCCTAACGAGCTAGATCGATCGAGGACGAGGAGGAGGAGAAGAAGGAGGAGGAGGGTTTTGGAGAATTAGGGTTTCGTGGTGCGGCGCTGAGGAGGGAGAGACGAGGTATTTATAGACGAAGCTAATGGATCGGACGGTTGTGCTGGCTCGACTTTTGATTCGACATCGACCGTTGGATAAAGGACTGCTTTGGTTCGGACGGTGGATATGGAGCCGCAGGGGGGGAGAGTATTGGGGTCAAATTTATGGATGGTACACATACTTTTACGATAATGTAATTTAGTCCTTTCACACTTTATTTAAAAAATATGCCCCTCCCTTGTGAATTTTGATAGGATTACCCTAAATCATTCAAAATTTAAAATGTTAAAAAATATCATATGAATTTTTATTATGCCACTATTAGCTACCTAGGTTTAAATATTATTATATTTCTTCGTGTTTGACAATTATATAACAATTAACAAATTTCTAATATTGTTTTAGGTGTTAATTTGTATAAAAATTTATCGGCTTTGCCTTGTATAAAAAATATGCCTTTTCTTAATTTTATAAATTAGCTCTGAATTTTTAGTAAACAGGTGAAATTACATTTATTCTTCTTTCTCTCTCATTTCTCTCTCTCTTGTTCGTTTTTCTTTTTCCTCTTTGCCTCCCTCTTTCTCTCCCTCCACCGGCTTTTACGACGATGTCGCGCTCCTCTCTTCTACCCCGCTCACACCTCTATTGGTGACCATGGCAATAACACCGGTTCGGATATTAGTACAGATCGTGGAGATGAGACAACTCGGATGTTGTGTGTGTGTGTGTGTGTGTTTTTTTACTTTTTATTTTTAAGACCTGTTAAATTTTCTTAATTCTATTATTCTAACTTATTGGTGTTATAAAAGAAACGATGTTATTTATTTACTAAATAAATTTTAGATTTTTTTTAGTAAAAAAAAAGTAAAATTTGAATAGTTTTAATTTTATTTGAGCAAAATAATATATATATATTTATAAAAAAAAAAAAGGGTTATCGGGCGCACCGGGCCTAGTGGGCACTACCCAAATGGACTGGGTCGTGCAGGAGCACATGGATACGGGTCGGGTCCAAGCGGGCTTCGCAATCGGTCTAGGCCCGTTAACTATCTATGCTACACTATATTTCTTGCTTAGTGCTGATAATAATAATTATAATTACTTAATTGTAGAGCTTAGGTAATTATTATTAGCTAACTAATCCCCAATCCCAACTCTAATGGTCCGATGTCATGGTTTTCTCTTTACGTAGTGCCATTTGAGAAGAGTTGTTTAAAAAATAAAATAAAAAATCTTTTTTTTTTGCATAAAAATAGAAGCTTTAAGTTTTTGAGCTTCCAAATTTGAGCCTGCAAGTTCATTTCTGCTTTCTAAGTAAAATCCCTTTTCTTTCTATTTGCCAAATATTCGTCTTGTCATAAGATATTTATGATAATCATCTTAAGCACGATTATTAGATTAATCTTTTATCGGCCATTCTGGCAAAAACTTATTGTTAAATTTAGGGATTCAAATTACAAAATTAAAAATTTAATTTGTAAATTTGAATTTGAATAAATCAAATCACTCATTTAATAATCTAATTTACTATTAGCGAAACAGCTCGAGTTCGACTCGTTTAATAAATGAGCGAACATGAGCCGGTCCCAACTCGCTCCAATTTGACTTGTTGACAACTGTAGCTACCTGTAATGCTGCATCCTTCCAATCTAAGGATCAATTGCTCTCTACTGATCAATTTTTTTTTTTTAACTAAAATCCAACAAAACCTTTATTAAGATTCAAAAGGTATAAGATTTACGCGTATAAATAGATATACAGATAACATTTTTCATTGGGTATATATATCCGCTGCACTGTTCTCTGATAGCTCAATCTCAATCATTTATTAATAGTAGTTAAAACCTTGAGATTGTCAATTGTTGGGTGCTCAGTCCTTGGTTCTATTACCTGCAGCTTACAGACTAGTGTTTACTTTTTCATTTGAGTTATGACTGAAAAGATTCTGGCAGTTGAAATGTCCAGTCTATCAAGTAATTCAAAAATATAAAAGTGTATATCTTATCTGACCTACAATTCTTATATATCTTATCGAGGGATGCAAACGGATCCGGGTTGGTGGAGCTCCGTCCGATCCGCCTGACGAAGCGATAAATGAAAGAATATAAAGCGGATTAGGACGGGAGCGGAGTAAATTTTACAATCAAGGCGGATTGGAATGACGGGAGAAATTTTGACCGTCCCGAATCCGCCCGAATCCTTCCCGAAATTATTTTTTATTTTAAAAAAATATTCTTAAAAAGTAATGTATTTATAAAAAAGTTCAAAATACAAATAAGTTAATACTTTCATTTTTAATGTATTTGAAATTTTTTAATTTTATTTTGAATTATGATCGGTATTTTTTATTTTTATAATTGATATTGTTAAATTATATATATAATATTATTAAAAATTATTATTTTATATTTTACAAAATATTAATAATATTATAATTTTATAAAAAATATTAGTTAGCGAGACCGATTGAGGCGAAGGAGGCGGGTTACGAGACGGGCGGGTTATGTGATGTATTTTTTAACGTCACGGATTCGAAGCGAGAAGCGAGGCGGAGTTTTCTTAGTCGAGGCGGAAGGCTCTCGCCCGTTTGCATCCCTAATCTTATACCTACAAATCATTTTAATTGGATTCTTTGATCTTTAAAATATTTTATTTTAAATATTTAATCTTTCAATATTTTGTTTTAAATATTTAATCTTTCAATTTGTTGGATTTAAGTCATTCGATGACTCTTTTCAAACAACATTTAAGCTATTTGATTGTTTTAATAAATTTATGGTCATATAAATTATATAAAATATGCTAGTTAAGTCTGTAAATATAAATAATACTTTTAAAATTAAAAATTAAAAGGTCATTAAGCTGGTTTAAATCAAATAAATTGGAACATTAGATAGCAAAAATTAAAATTTCAAGGATTAGGTGGTGAGACTAAAATTGCTAATAGTTGAGATAAATTAAGAACTATTTGATGAATAAAAAGAAAATAGTGGAGGCCTATTTTATTAGTATTTTGCATATTAATAAGATTTGCAATATTAGTCCCTCAAGTTCTTGCTATTTGCATAGCACAACCTGAAACTGATGGGAATTTATGAGTTTCTTGGAGATAATTAAATACTTCGATGGCATTTTAATAAATTAATAAAAAGTATTTCAGAAATTGAAATATCTTAATGTTGTGTTTTGGTTTGGATGTCAATGGGTACAGATGTTCAAAATTTTATTCGAACCCAAATCCGAACGGAGCCGGTTTATTCTGATGCTAAACGGATTTGTTTCGGATACAAATATAAAAAATAAAAATTTGACAGACTTGGACTCTGATATGAACTTTATCTGTATCCGACCGAAACATGAATCTGAATTGATTTACATTATGCAATAGAGCGTCAGATTACGAGGCTTTTAAAAGCATATACTTCCGACCTTTAGACCCTTTATATACATAGAGCTACTATGGGTAGTAAACAGTTCGGTTTATTAAGATTTATTTTCGATAATAGAGCTTTCGAATCGATGATTATAACCGTTAAATATGATCTATACTATTTAAACTGTCTAATATCAAATTTTATATTTTTTTCGACATGATTAATTAATTGCACAATTAAAGGCCACAAAATTTATAATTTTAATAGCCATTACGATGTATTTGCTTGTTTAATGGTACAGAACTCTCTAAATCAACTGAAATTTTATTAGAATTTTTTTTCAAACTATTTAAAACAAGATCTAGATTGTAAATAATATCAAAAAAAATATGAAAGTTAAATTTTAGATAGATTATAGATTAAATGGTCTAGATCATATTTAATGAAATCGATCATCGATTTGAAAACTTTGTCACCGAAACAAATTGAGGGTAAACTGAGCTATTTACTACCAACTTTCAACTTTTGTACCCTTGGAACCATACAATTACTAGGGGTAGAAACGAGCCGAGCTCGAGGAAGCTTACTGTAGCTCAAGTTTGGCTTGAAATTAATTCCGAATGTAAATTTTGACTCAAGCTTGATTTGAAATTAATTTAAACCGAGCTCGAGAGAGCCTAACTTCAAGTCTAGCGAGCTTGAGCTCTAAACAAGCTGCTTGAAATTCTTGACATGATCATGCCATCTATAATTTATTTTTTACAGAATATTATTTAGAATAGCTCGACATATAAAATAAATGCATAAGATATGCTATTATAATATTAACAAACCTTGATGTCAATTTCTATTTATCTATTTGTTTCAGCCTCGCATGCATGCGAAAGAGAGGGAGAGAGAATAAGTAGGGTAGGATTTTATTAGTTATCACCATTACAACGACCTGACCCGCTAGCAACAATAACTCGTTGGATTCAAGCCATCGGCCGAACATATTTAAGCCCGTTTATTATTTCTAGCGTGCAGGTTTCATATAAACGGATCAGAATCAATATCTCATCCGATGTGAGACTATTGAGGCCGTTACAAACTCCCCCTATTTATACCCTGACATTCTCGTCGGATCCAAATCGGATCACAAACAGACAAATCAAGACCAGAAATACCAGACGATGTGAGACTATTGGGGCGTTACAACCACCAACTACTAAATTCAAATAAGAATCTAATATATTAATATAAATGACAAAATTGAAAGGAATATATACTGTTGTGCGCCGAAAGATACATATTCCTATTTTGACAAATATCTACCAAGAATAATAATAATAATAATAATAATAATAACAATAAATAAGTATATATATATATGTATGATAATAATATATGAGAGCATCTAAAAAGGAAAAGAGGAGTATGAGGCATGCATTGCATCTGCATAATTATTGAGCCAGTTAGGGTGGGCATATGCTTACAAGGACCCAGCACTAAAAAGCCAAATGCTGATGCTCATCCACACCAGAATACATTTAACATAGATTAAAAAGTACCAGAGCAAAAATAGGTGCTTTTCTTTTTTTCTTTTTCCTTTTTCTTTAGATCTATGGAGACAAGAAATAAACAGGGAAAAAGAAGCACCATAGACACCTTACCTACCATTTGTAGCATATGAATGAAATATTCTTGGATTTAGAACCAATTTGGTAGGGATGCGAATGGATCGAGGTCGGTGGAGTTCATGCGCTATCTGTTCTGAATGGAGAGATAAGTAGGAGGGCAAAAGTAATAAAAAAATTACAGTTCATCTCGCATGTGTTCTATTTTGATAAAAAAATGAAGCGAATTAGGTAGATAAAACCTATTTCTTCTTTTGATTTCACCTTCGATCTGCAAAAAATTCGCTCCTGTTCCGACTCTTACTGAATGGAACAAAAAATGGGACGAGACTTGCGGGAGGTGGGAGAACCCTCTAGTCTCCGAATCCGTCCCATTTTGCATTTCTACTATTTGGTCTTAAGATTTTGCAACAGAACTACCAAATTGTGAAATAATTAACTTTTCAATCTTTATAATTATGGCCATTGTTTTAAAAGTCATTTTAATTGCCTCTCCATCTGTCTCATTTACGAAACTGATCATGTCAGCCCTAAAGACCATTTGATCTCAATCTTTCACGTACGTAGTACTACAATAATAAAAAGAAAATTTTCAAATTAGTAATTGTTCTTCTAGTGCTCAAATTCGAGAAGCAAAAATACTTAAACAAATATTCGAACTCCCGACCTAATAACCTAATAGATAATATTTTACCTGAATTTTTTTTCTCTTGATCACTGTAATTACTAAAAAAATTATATACCAAGTAACTGAAAATTTTGTCTTCTAATAAAGAACCTATTTCAAAACACACACATGTACTCTCTCTCTCTCTCTCTCTCTCTCTCTCACAAACACACAGCAGTACTCTTCACATGGGGTTTTTTGGACAGTTCTGTGCTAAAAGCTACAAGGACACATCATCCAGAAAAAAGCTAAAGATGGTTCACCTCCCAAGGACACACACTAAAGACAGGGGTGCACAACTATGGTTGGTAAAACATAATAATTAAGATCCTAAATCATGCACATGTATACATCTCCCTTAACTATTAATTAATAGTTCACAAAGTTATACACTGTTTAGTAAAATTTTTCAATTTATTACAATCAAATTTTATAGTACTATTTAGTTGATTGAATGGTCATGTATTTCTGACGTGATAATAATACGTAAAAATTATGGCCGATAATATGGTTATAATCAGAAAGTCACGTTACGATCGTATCAATAAAACAAGAGTGTTTGGTCAATCAAATTGGAGTATAAATCTTAAGTTTAATCATTTGTGAGATATAAGGTACAAATTGTAATAAATAAAATTTAAAGAAAAAATAATATCACCCTCATAGTAGGAGGACCAAAAAGTGTAATTTACCCTTATATAATGCACCAAGAGGTTCCAAACCAAACTTTAATAAACACTCTCTCTCTCTCTCTCTCTCTCTCTCTCTCTCTCTCTCTCTCTCTGCAATTTTTGGTCTCTCTCTCTCTCTCCCCCCTTCTTAGACTTAATTAGTTCATGGATGTTTTAATGTTCATTGTGCTCATGTACTCTGCCACCTTTGGTGGTTCAGGTAATTATAAGCAGCTCTTTTTTTCCTTTTTTTCCTTTTTCTCTTCTGTTTTCTGCAGGGTATTGTTTCCATTTTACATGTCTAGAGATAAAGAAGAAGTAGATCTTATCTTTTTTTCTTTTTTTTTTCTGAATGTTTCAGAATTTGTTTTTTGTTCTTTCTTTTTCCCATCTAGAGTTTTGGATGTTGCAGTATCCATAATCTTCTTTACCACTCTGCAATTTATAGAGCTACTGTTTTGCCCCCCCCCAAAAAAAAAGAAAAAGTTTGCAAAATCTGCAAAATCTCTACTCCTTTTTTCACACCTGTTGGCTTTTTTTTGCTCCTCCCTGCTTAATCTCTCTTGAATTTTCAGAACAATCTACACTTGTTGCACAGAGACTTGGAGATGAGTTTTTTTTTTTTAATCATGAAATTGTGCTGTTTTAGATGTGCATAGTTCTTTCAAATTGGCTAAAGTTCTGATGAATTCAAAGTTCTTTTGCTAATGTTATTTTTGGATAGTTTTTCACTAGATCTGGGCACTATAGAATCGAGCAGGATGTTCTGAGTTCGAATTTGAGTTCGAATTTGTTTAGACCCTAGTTAGGCTTATTTAGTTCCTTTCATTTATAGTGTTTTGTTTTCTTATGCATCTTGGATCTGTCAAAAACTTTGTGAGCTCACATGTGCTAGTTGGTGTTAAATATATATAATATATTATAACACAGACTCAGATGTATTGTTTTATATAATTCAGCAATAGTTACTTCGTTTAAAATGTATTAAATATGTAAAGATTAACATCGCATTTAAATTTTTGAAGTCGAAGCATCATTGCGTGACTTAAATCAAATATATTGGAAATATTGGGCAGTAAAATTAAAATTTTGAAAGATTGGGTTACTGATTCAAAATGGTTTATAGTTTAGATAAGTTTTGTACATTTTTATCTGCTTTATAGTAAGTTACTTTATTTTGCAGGTGTTTGTTTTTCATGTATTTTTTTTTTTGTAAAACTCATGATAAAAGTAGTAATTTTTAGAGAATTACAAAAGAAATAGCTGCAACCTCAATTTTTTTGTTTTACTCCAAAATTACAAAAAGAAAAGTGCCTCAAATGGTGTATTTTGTAATTCTTAAAACCATTTTCAAATGTCCATCCATAAACTATATTGTAGTTCTTTATTTCTAATTACCTTATTAACCTTTTTTTTTTTTGCTAAAACCCGAAGGATTTTATAAATCCTATAATAAATGAGGTGTAAAATTTACATCTATATATATAGAGGTGTACAGGTAAAATTTCCCTTGGTAAAATTTACATCTATCCCAATCTTATAATGTTGCCAACAAATAGGCCCTTAACATTTTTCACCTCAATCTGTTAAATATAAAAATATTTAAACACCGTTCTTTAAAAACTTAAGCTTTTAGAGTACAACGGTTGTTTCACATGGTATCAGAGCAGGAGATCCTGAGTTCGAGTCACGCTAGGCTCCTAGTATATTAATTTCCTCCCATTTAATTCAAGCCCACGTCATGGGTCGACCAAGAAGTCTCGAGCTCAGACGTGAGGGAAAGTGTTAAATATAAAAATATTTAAACACCGTTTCTCTAAGCTTTTAGAGTACAACGATTGTTTCACACAATCTGTGTTTCTCTAATTATTCAAAAGCAATTTGGTATATAAACTGATGTAACTTTTTCTTTTTTTTTTTTTGGGTGTGGAAGATGCTGCATGGTGTGTCTGCAACTCAGATCAGGGCACACCTGCTCTGCAGAAGACAATAGACTATGCTTGTGGAGCAGGAGCAGACTGCACACCCATTCTGCAGAATGGGGCATGTTATGAGCCCAACACTGTGGCTGCCCACTGCTCTTATGCTGCAAACAGCTATTACCAGAGGAAGGGGCAGGCTCAGGGGGCCTGTGACTTCTCTGGGACTGCCACTCTCACCTCCACAGACCCAAGTAAGTCAAGCAGATCTTTTAGATCTTGTTCTGTTCCGAGAAGTAGTAGTCAGACGTCTGGCAAAGAATCTGATGCGGTAGAAAAAATATAAGCGAGCTCTTCAGTATCAAAGGCTGGTTTGGCTAAGTGCGGTTTTGAGTAGAGCTATTTGAATAAGCACTTATAATTATTTTGTTCTCTTTTTTTTTTGTTATTGCTCGAAATGGTAGCTTCGCTGCCGATGCTTACTCATTGTAGGTTTTTCTTCCCTTTTTTTTTTGGATTAAAAGTAATTTTGAATGCCAAACACTTTTTAACAAACTCTGATTTGATTCTTATGTCCACTTTTGTTGTAAAAAAATAATAATAAAATAGAATGGCAAAGGAACTCAGTGTTTTTTTTTTTTTTTTTTTTTTTTTTTTTTTTCACCCCCCTTAAATCTTCTGTGCAGGTGGAGCTGCTTGCACCTTTCCAGCATCTCCCAGGTTAATATCCAAATCTTTTTTTTTTTCCTTAAATTCTCCTAATTTGGTAAATTTTTGTTCTAAATTTTTATGAACCATATATATATATAGTTTTTCTTCGGCTAAAATACAGAAAATCTTCTGAAAATACGAGGGAGTATCTGATAAAGCACTGTATTAATTAGAAAATGTACTATATATAATTCTCTTATTAAACAAATTGTACCTTAATAATTTTGAGAGCTCAATATACCTAAGAAATTGATAATTGATGTTGAATATATAAATATTAAATACATCGTTTTCTGATAATTTTAGTTTTTAAAAAACAACGATTATTTTATATAATTTAATATAATATTACAGCACGACGTTCTAAGTTTGATTGAATCCCGTCAAGCACGTCCTCAATCTAGCAAAAAATTCCGAGCCCACACATGAGAATCCGGTCGATCATATTTTGGTATTATCAAAAAATTTCGAGCTCATACATAAACTAGATTTTTTTTTCCAGATTTCATGAAAAAGATATGTTAGGATTTGGTTAGATTTGTAATTGAATCCTAGTTAGATAAGATTAATATTTAAATCTGTTGGAGATGTATTAAGATTTAAATATTAATTAGAGGATAAACCTAATTGGATTAGGATTAATGTTTAAATCTATTAGAGATAAATTAAGATAGATTTAGATATTAATTAGAGTAGAAATCCTAAATATGTTAGGATTGGGGTACTTTATGTGGGCTCTATATATATATATATATATAGAGCATTGGGGCTAATTAAATTAGCCAAGCCAAGAAAAAAGCCTTGGGGTGCGGTACGGCAGGAGCCAAGAGGCCAATTAAGCATTAAGGTGCTGTGGGTGCACACTTGGAGATGTGCCATACCTGAGAGAAGAAAAAGAGAGTATCCAATGTGTTGAGTGCACCTAGTGCATGGGTGCGCATTGAGGATTGTCTTCTTTATGGGCTTATAGAAGACGAGAGAAGGGTAGGAGAGATTCAGAAAGAGGGCTCGGGTTGTAGCTACTCTGTGCAGAAGAGGAGTCAGGTGTAATCTTCTCTTATTGAATGAATCTTATTTTACCCGCATATTTTCTGCTTTGGTTTTTTCTCTCTTTTGAGATTGTATCAGCTTTTGATGAGGAGACGGGTTTATGGTAAAAACTCGATTCGACGTTTCCGTTGCGGAATCCCAACAATCGATCTGGGATCCACAACGATCGGTATCGGAGCGGGTTGCGGATTCACGAGATCCCGTGCGGGGCGAGTGCGGATTCCCAACAATTGGTATCGAGCTAAAGGTTACCGATCTGCGGAAGAGATCGACGGAGATGGCCACGAAATTCGAAATCGAGAAGTTCGACGGCAAGAACAATTTCGGATTGTGGCAGATTAAAGTACGGGCAATCCTCGTACAACAAGAATTGGACGAGACGTTGAACGGAAAGGAGGCGAAGCCGGCGGAGGTCACGGATACGGCATGGACGAAGATGGAGCGGAAGGCGCTGAGTACGCTTCATCTATTATTAGCAGATGAGGTTCTTTACAACGTAGTCGGCGAGACGACACCGGCAAAGTTGTCGAAGAAATTGGAAGATCTGTACATGACCAAATCCTTGACGAACAAAGTTGTATACGAAGCGACGTTTACGCTGCGGATGCGAGAACCGGCGAGCCTTCGCATGAGCATCTTAACGAGTTCAACAAGGTGGTGGCCCAGTTGACCAGTATTGGAGTCAATCTGGATGACGAAGATAAGGCGCTGATTTTACTATCTTCGCTACCGGCGGCATATGAGCATCTGGTGACCACGTTGCTTTATGGCAAGGAGACCATAAGCGTGGAGGCGGTCACGGCGGCGCTTCTCTCGAACGAGATGCGGAAGATGACTCAGGAGTCCGGCACGCGAGCCGGGATCTTTGGTGGTGAGAGCGAAGAAGGAGGCGACAAAATCGGCGACAGGAGATCGACGAAGAAATCGCTATACGAGATAGAGTGCTTTTATTGTCACGGGAAAGGACATATAAAGCGCAATTGTCGTAAACTTCGGGATGATGCGAAGGAGTTGAAGCGGCGAGAAGGAGACAAGCATCGTGAACCGGGACGAGACGGTATCGGCGACGGCGCGGGCGGGTCGGAGATGTTCGATCTGACGTGCTATATGTGGCGGCCGGAGGTGCGAATATTTCGGATGATGCGTGGGTGCTCGATTCGGCGTGTTCCTTTCACGTATGCCCGAAGGAGTCTTTTGCTACCTATAAGGCGATCAACGGTGGAAAAGCTCTAATGGGGAATGGGACGGCGTGTAAAGTTTCGGGAGTCGGTACGGTGAAGATCCGAATGCATGATGGGGTCGTGAGGACGCTGACGGGTGTTCGACATGTTCCTGGATTGAAACGGAATTTGATCTCGTTAGGCGCGTTGGACTCGAAGGGTTGCGATTTTTCGGCTTCAGGTGGAGCTATGAGGGTCCGAAAACGAGATCGGGTCGTGTGCGAGGCGAACAAGCGTGGGAACTTGTACGTTCTGAACGGGAGTACAGTCAGAACAGGAGCGAAGACGGTTTGGGTTCCGAAAGTTCGCGGAGGTGAAGTCGCTCGAGATGAAGCGACGGATGCGGCGACATCGATCGGAGGAGACAAGCTCAAGGTGGAGCTTGCATGGTGGGCTCGACGACGATTGAAGATTACAAATCAAACCAAGGTGGAGATTGTTAGGATTTGGTTAGATTTGTAATTGAATCCTAGTTAGATAAGATTAATATTTAAATCTGTTGGAGATGTATTAAGATTTAAATATTAATTAGAGGATAAACCTAATTGGATTAGGATTAATGTTTAAATCTATTAGAGATAAATTAAGATAGATTTAGATATTAATTAGAGTAGAAATCCTAAATATATTAGGATTGGGGTACTTTATGTGGGCTCTATATATATATATAGAGCATTGGGGCTAATTAAATTAGCCAAGCCAAGAAAAAAGCCTTGGGGTGCGGTACGGCAGGAGCCAAGAGGCCAATTAAGCATTAAGGTGCTGTGGGTGCACACTTGGAGATGTGCCATACCTGAGAGAAGAAAAAGAGAGTCTCCAATGTGTTGAGTGCACCTAGTGCATGGGTGCGCATTGAGGATTGTCTTCTTTATGGGCTTATAGAAGACGAGAGAAGGGTAGGAGAGATTCAGAAAGAGGGCTCGGGTTGTAGCTACTCTGTGCAGAAGAGGAGTCAGGTGTAATCTTCTCTTATTGAATGAATCTTATTTTACCCGCATATTTTCTGCTTTGGTTTTTTCTCTCTTTTGAGATTGTATCAGCTTTTGATGAGGAGACGGGTTTATGGTAAAAACTCGATTCGACGTTTCCGTTGCGGAATCCCAACAATCGATACCGGATCCACAACAGTCGGTATCGGAGCGGGTTGCGGATTCACGAGATCCGGTACCGGGGCGAGTGCCGGATTCCCAACAAGATATTAATTTCTTTTTCCTATTAAAAAAAGAAAATTTTCATAATCTTTTTGATTTTTTGTCACGCTATTTCTTAGCAAGCGAAGAATCTATTTGAGCTTTTGAAAAATAATAATTTTTTTTTTTATATATAATTTAAAAAAAGGTTCTATCCGAGATCCCTAATTCTAATTCGAAGCCTAGTTATTTTACATTTTTTATTTACGAGCCCTTCGGATTAAAGCAGAAGCTAAAAACCAAACAAAACATGCATTAATTTTTCCCTTTTCCTTTTTTTTTTGTGTGTGTGTGTGTGTGTTGTTTCAGTGCTGCAGGGACATCAACCAGCAGCGGCAGCACTACCCCAACAACTGCCCCAGGCAGCACCACCCCAGCCGGCAGCAGCACTCCCACCACACCCACCACCACATTCACCCCAACTGCTGGAGGAGGAGGAAGTGGGGCAGCCGGCAGCAGCACTGGAGGAGGGGGGATTCTTGGAGGGTTGGGCCCCACAGGCACCACCACCAGCATAGATGGCACTGGCAGCGATGGAGGGCTGCCTCCAAACCCTACTGCTGGCTTCATCTTCCTCTCTCTTGTAACCACCACCTTCCTCTCCCTCTCATCCTTCCTCTTCTTCTAATTAATTATATATATATATATATGTATGCTCTCTAGTTATATGGAAACCCATTCTTTTTCTTTTTCTCCTTTTTGTTTTATGATGTGTAAAGAGCTTTTGAACTTTATTAAATAGTTTATATACCTCTTATGAAGTCGTTTTGGATGTTTGTGTTCCTTATAATCTCAAAAAGCTTAAAAAACAAATATACATATATATATATATATATATATATATATATATATATATATATATATATATATATATATAAAGAGTCCGGCTACCGTCTTTGGTAAAAGAACAAGTTCGATCTTGTGATTTTTTTACCATTAGATCTACCACTTCAATCATTTTCATCCGTTAGATTATATTATTCAACCAACCACCCATTCAACCCAAGAGGGTTCACATCATCCTAACCGCTCATCTTTTAATCCAATGGTAAAAACTTACAAACAATATGACTTATATATATATATTAAAAGATATATATATTATATATATATATATATATATATATATATATATATATATATATATATATCAATAGACGAAACAGTCTTCAAGTTTTCTAGTTAGATCCACCCTTTGATGATTTTCACCTAGATCATACTATTCAACCAACCACTCACTTAACCCTAGGGGCCCACGTCATCCTGCACATCTCTCAATCCAATGGCTAAAAACTTGTAAGCACTTAGTGCTATTAATAAGTAAGTAGCCTAGTTACATATATATATATATATATAACTATATATATAATAGAGAGAGAGAGAGAGAGAGTTTTTAGAGAGAGAGAGAGAGTGAGTGAGGTGGTTGGTTGAATAGTATAATCTAACGTGAAAATTAGTGGATCTAACTGGAAACTTGAGTGCTTTCGTATTGATAGATACTAATATATATATATATATATATATATATATATATATATATATATATATATATATATATATATATATATATATATATATATATAGAGTCGGGATACTATCGATAGCAATGCATTTGGTGCTACTAAGTTTTCCGTTAGATCCACCCCTTTGATGATTTTCACCCGTTAGATCATACTATTCAACCAACTACCCACTTAACTCTAGGGGGCCCACATCATCCTAACCACACATCTCTCAATCCAATAAAAACTTGAGATCAATGACTTTTTGATAAAATAAGCATGTAATATTATATATATATATATATATATATATATATATATATATATATATATATATAATTGAAATTTAGAATATTTTTAGAAAGCCCAACTCTTTGATACTTCTAAGTTTCTAACTTAGATCTACTCTTTGATTACTAATACCTTTTTGATCAAACACTATTCTACCTACCACCACCTACCACTATCATCTCAATCCTACATCTCTCCATAAAAAAGTGAAAATTCAAATTCAGGAATCCTTTATGATTTTTCGATATTATTCTCTCTCTCTCTCTCTATATATATATATATATATATATATATATATATATATATATATAATATAGAAAATTCTTTATACTATATAAAAGCGAGATCAATATTTTTGATCTAAAATTTTAATGTCATATTATCATGGTTTGTAAGATTTTTATTTTATTAGTTAATTTTGAACGTTTACTAGGCAAATAATATCGAAAAATCACATAATTTATTTTCTAGGTATTTCAAATACTCAGATCAAGTTTAATGGAGTAGATCAGCGATTGAGTCGCAACATGAAAAGCGACTCTCTCTCTCTCTCTCTCTCTCTCTCTCTCTATATATATATATATATATATATATATATAATTGAGCTAGAATATTTTTAGAAGCACCAACTCTTTGATACTTCTAAGTTTCTAACCCTTAGATCTACTCTTTGATTACTAATACCTTTTTGATCAAACACTATTCTACCTACCACCACCTACCACTATCATCCCAATCCTACATCTCTCCATCAAAAGGCTAAAAATTCAAAGGCAGAACCCTCTTGGTGCTTTTAAGAGTATTTTAGCTCAACTCTCTCTCTCTCTCTCTCTATATATATATATATATATATATATATATATATATATATATATATATATATATATATATATATATATATATATATATATAATTGAGCTAGAATACTTTTAGAAGTATCACCTCCTTGGTGCTTCGAAGTTTTTAGTCTTTAGATCTATTCCTTTATTATTAATAGCATTTGGATCAAAAACTATTCCACCTACCACCATAATCTCAACCTTACATCTCTATATGTATAGAGTTGAGCTAGAATACTCTCAAAAGCACTAAGGGGTTAGTGCTTTTGAATTTTTATCTTTTGAATGGAGAGATACATCATTTTCTTGTTTGCCTAAATAAATGTTACTTGGCAACTAAACATTATAATTAAAAGCATCATATTCTACACCTAAGACTACAAAAAACTCCTATTTTATATATATATTCTCTTCCCCACTAGGGTTTGTTTTGAGTCAGTGGGAGGGAAGGGGACTTTTTTGAGTCTTTTGACTAAAATGATATCTTTTTCTATTGATTTTATTATCAGGTGGTGCAAAAGATTGGAAGGGGAGATGTCTCTTTTCTTAATGAGCCCTTTTCGTATCTTCTACCTTTTTCTTAATCTCTTTACTTTCTCTTTTATTTTCTTTTTTTTTTTTTTAACTATTCTAAAATATCATAATTGATTTCATTAATTCGAACTTGGGACCTCGGATATCAATCATCAAATTCTTTTTTACTTTAACGATCAGTGTGAATAAATAGTAGTTAACTCAAGTAAAGTATTGGAAAATGTTCTAATCAAGCAAAGCATTTATGTTTACAAAGATACATCATTTTCTTGTTTGCCTAAATAAATGTTACTTGGCAACTAAACATTATAATTAAAAGCATCATATTCTACACCTAAGACTACAAAAAACTCCTATTTTAAATTTGCTTGGTACATATAAAGGAGCATTTGGCTTTTATTCCTTTTGCTTCAATTTTAAGCTTTTGGTGGCTTTGTTCTTAATTTATTGACTAGGAACAAAAGTTAGGGCCCGTTTGGTTTAGATTCTGAAAAAATAATCTCTACAAAATTGACTTCGATTTGGAGGATTGATTTTGATTAAAGCTGTAGAGCGTTTTATTATGTTTATTTGAAAAATAATTTTTCTTGGCATATAATGTTTTTTTTTTTACCAAATCTATTTTCAAAATAAAAATAGATTTTAAATTAAAATTTTAAATTTTAATTAACATTTTTAATTTTAATTTGCACAAAAAATTTAATTTTTGATATTTTAATTTAAAAATTAAAATTTAAAAATATAAATATAAATATAAAATTTTAATTTCAAATATAAAATCTAAATTTGAAATTTAAAATTTAACATTTGAAAATTTAAAATTTAAAATTTGAATATTAAAAATTTAAAACTAACAATTTAAAATTTAAAATAAAAATTGAAAAAATCAAAACTTAAAATTTGACTTTTTAAAATTTGAAATTTGTAATTTGAAAAATCAAAACTTATCATTTTAAAATTTAAAATTTGTCTTAACTTGTAATTTGGATATTTGAAATTTTGAATCTTAAAATTTAAGATTTAAGATTTGAAATTTACATTTGAAATTTACATCTAAATTTAAAATTTAAAATTTTGAAATTTGGAATTTAAAAGTTTAAAATTGAAATATAAAAATTAAAATATAAATTTAAAATTTAAAATTTAGATTTAAATTTAAAATTTGAACATAAAATCAAAATAAAAATTTGAACTTTTGAGTCCAAAATTAGAATAAGCTTTCATGGAGCAGATTTTAGCTGATTCTGATTTTGGCGCTCGAAAACCAGAAAATTAATTTGAAAAATCAAAATCAGTTTTTAGAAACAAAATTACCAAAAACTCTATTAAGTCGAAAATCAATTTTGGTTTAGCCATGAGGATAACATTGGTTTAATTTGTTACTTGTTAGTTGGGTTGTCATAAATTTATGAAGGAGAGAGAAAGAATTGTGAACAACTTATGTTGAGTGTGAGAGAGAGAAAGATGGAACTAACATTATTATGATTAGGGTATGTTTCTTGTTTCAGACAAAATCTAATAATTTTATTCAGAAATACTGATTAAATAGTAAAAAAAATTTATTATATTTGTATTTTATTATATTTTAGGGAAAACTTCAAAAACCTCCGTTGTGGTTTCAATTTTTTTCATTTAGTATTCTGTGGTTTGAAATATATCAAGTTAGTATTCTGTGGTTTCTTACTTTATCACTTTAGTACCTTGTGGTTTAAAGTGTATCAAATTAGTAGTTTTGTACCAGTGGTTTTGCACTTTATCACTTTAGTACACTGTGGTTTTAATTTTGTATCAAGTTAGTAGTGGTTTTTAAACTACGAGTGCTAAAGTGATAAAGTATGAAACCACAGGGTACTAAAGTGATAAAGTTTAAAACCACAGGGTACTAACTTGATACACTTTAAACCACAGAATACTAAAATGAAAAAGTGTGAAACCATAGGATGGGTTTTTTGAAGTTTTTCCTATATTTTATGTCAATATTAGTTGAATATATATATATTTTTATTTTTAACTGGTAATTTTTAATAAGTTTATATTAAAAATTTTGGTTGGTTGATTACAGTGTGGGGATTACAAAAAATTTTTGAGTGGTGTTTTTGGAAAATATATATATATATATATATATATATATATATATATATATATATATATATATATATATATATATATATATATATAGTATAGGAAGTGATAAAATTTGTA
Organism: Aechmea fasciata; assembly: GCA_025177825.1. NCBI lineage: Eukaryota > Viridiplantae > Streptophyta > Magnoliopsida > Poales > Bromeliaceae > Aechmea > Aechmea fasciata. The sequence goes on from CM045935.1 coordinate 4,745,112, forward strand.
AAGTACAGTATAATATAGTGTAATTAAGCCAAAAGAAAAAAAGGGTTAATTATACCGTGTCCCACCTTTGTATCATTTTTCAATTTGGTCCCAATCTTTTTTTTACTTTCAACTCCATAATTTTTTTATTTCATTACGATTAAGCTCCAGGATAAAAAATATGTTAAAATTGATGAAAAATATCATGTTAACGTCAAAGAGGCATTGCGTCAGCTACAGAAGTGATGTGTCAGTGGATTGCAAAAAAGAAAACAAAGGTTAGGAACCAAATTAAAAAACGGTGTAAAGTTGAGGACCAATGGTGTAATTAACTCATTAAATTTATAAATTCAAAGCAAGATTTTTTAATTTAAAAGTTTAAATTTTGATTTTGGATTCAAATTTAAATTCCAATTCAAATTTCAATTTTGCATTTAATTTTAAATTTTAAATTTTAAATTCAAATTCACATTTCAAATTCTAAATTCTAATTTAATTTAAAACTTCAATTTGAAATTCCAAATTAAAAATGTGAATTGGAATTCGAAGTTTAAATTCAAATTTAGAATTGAAATCAACTCTTACATTCAAATTTAAATTTTGAATTCAAATTTAAAATTTTAAATCAAAATTTTGAATGTGATTTTAAATTTAAATTTAAATTTCAGTTTCAAAACTTTCATTTTAAATATAAATAGAAATATCAAAATCATAATTTTATGTTTGAATTCAAAATTTAGATTCAATTTAAAATTTAAATTTAAAATTTGAATTTCAATTCAAAATTTTAATTTAGCTTTAAATTGAAATTCAAAATTCTAATTCCTCTTTAGTTTAAAATTTTAATTTTAATATTATTTTTGAATTTAAATTTAAAATTTAAAATTTTTATTTTTAGAAACTTAGAATAACGTGCAAAATTTGGGGCCTAAAATTAACATTATGAAATGATACCAAATAAGCACTGAGGTGGCGATTTTGTTAATTTTAACCGTTTTATAACGGCTGAGATGTAATTGTAATAAAATCAATAAATTAAGGAAAGGGATCTTGGTGCAAAGTTCGGGACCAATGGTATAATTAACCAAAAAAAAGGAATGCATCGATACACTAGCTAAATTAAATCTAACCATTCATATTTGAAGGCGAGATTGACTTTTGCATTATAGTATCTGCTCAACATTACTATTCGTAAGGATAATATAAGAAAACAAATACAAGTTAATTACCAAATTTGATTAACCCTATACAAATATTTATTTTTTTATTTAATTTTGTTACTTACCAAATTAGAAAATGCTAATTTGATAAGTAATAAATCTTTATTTAAACTTTATAATTGTGTGCATTAAATTCAAATTTAATTTTAATTTTAATTTTTAAAACGAAAAAATTTATGTTTAAATGAATAGTATATTTCAATTCAAATTGTTAATTTGATATTAAAACGACATGAAATTTCAAATATATTAGCTCATTTTAAATTGTAAATTATGTTGTATCTATAAACATAACTTTTATGATTTATTTAAATTAAAGGCTTCTATTTTTAAAATTAAATTCAAGTGCTAATTTGATAAGTAATAAACCTTTATTTAAGCTTTATAAATGGTTACATTAAATTCAAATTTAATTTTAATTAAAATGTTTAGAACGAAAAAATTTATGTTTAAATGAATTGTATATTTCAATTCAAATTGTAAAATTTGATATTAAAACGACACGAAATTTCAAATATATTAATTTATTTTAAATTATAAATTATGTTGTATTTATAAACATAACTTTTATTATTTATTTAAATTAAAGGCTTCTATTTTTAAAATTAAATTCAAATTGTTCATTCAATAGTAAAGACAACATTAAAATTTAAAAATATCGATTAAAATTAAATTTTAAATTTAGATTTAAATATAAATTGGACATGAATTTCTCTCTCAACAAGGAAAAGAAAAGGGATAAAATAGCTTCGAGGAAAATATCTGTGGTGAAAAGTTTCTAAAATGAAAATGGGATATCGTACTAAATTATTAGAAGGGCATTATGGGAATAAAAATAAAAATTTATAAAAAAGCCCTTCATGTTAATTTTACGTATGAGAAAATAATTTCTCCTTGGTAGGAGGGTGATTGATACCTACGACAACAAAATTCAGTCACTCTCTTAACTAAAAAATATCTCCATAATTTATTTTTTAAAAAAATTTAAGGGTCGAGATTTTTTTGGTGCATAGAAGCATTGCTAAAAAGAGAAATCAACTTTGAAGGGGATTTTCACAGTTTCTTTATAGTTTAGGGGCCTCCTCGTAAATTTCACCTTCCCCCACGATTCGTGTTGTTTCCCTCCTCTCCTCCTCGTCTCTCTCTCTCTCTCTCTCTCATCGCTCTCTTCTACCCCTTAACCCACCCTCGATTAGGGTTAGGGTTTCCGCCCTGCTCCGCGTTGCCATGGATCCGCAGCAGCCGCAGCAACACGATCGCTCGCAGGGGCTTCGGGCGGAGGGCGAGGTCGAGTACCAGCCCCCGCCGCCGCAGCAGCAGCAGCAGCTCGCAGGGGCTTCAGCCGGAGGGCGAGCTCGAGTACCAGCGCACCCCGCCGCCGCCGAGCAGCAGCAGTCTCGGACTCCGTCGTCTGGGGGCGATCTCGTCGGCATCGGAGTGATGGTGTTGATCTCGGCCGCTTTCGTTCTGGTGAGCCCTTAGGGTTTCTGGCGTTCGGTTTAATCGATTCCCAGATGTATCGGTCGATTTCACTTGGCATTTGATTTGGAATTTTACCCTAGTTCGAGATAAACGAAGATGATCAAGAGAAATGAGTTGTGTTGTAGATTGATTTGTGAAAGAGTTCAATTGCTATTATTTCCTCTTATGCTAGTAAACATAGCTTTACGCGGTAACCTGATACTACAATGTATGGATTGCAAAGTGGTACATGTGGAACAACCATTTGTGTCTATAAAAGGCGCAAGTAGTAAGAGAATGGTGTTCTTTTAATAGTTTATATTTAAGGCTCACAAAATAAACTTTAATTAAATGAGAGGAAATTAAATGAAACTTGGATAGCTATACTGATTCAGTATACTCGAAATACACCTTTGGTACAAAATTGACGATCTCACAAAGATGCAATATATTTTTGGTGTAGAAAGTCTAAAATTCAGGATCTTCCGTTGCACGGATTTCTTGGGAAACGAAGTCATAGGCGCGTAGGTTCAGAGCCAGACCGACTACCCCAATAGCGCTCATCCATAAACCGGTTACTGTGATTCAAACTCTGTACCTCTTCAATTGTCTAATGTCTAAACTTCAAAGAAATGCTCTTGATTTTGGCCTCGCATGGGCTAGTTTAGCTTTGGTTTCGGCAGTTTTGGTGATTTTAGTAGCCTCACTGCTTAGATTTAACTTCTGGCAAATATATCTCCAATTGGTTTAAACAGATCAGAAGAACTAGTAAAAGATGAGTTCTATAGCATTAGCGAAATATTACTCAAGGGCCAGTAGTAGTAATTAGTGCCGCTTCTTGTTTAACTATTTGTGCCCCAAGTTTGCTAAGTAGTCCATGAATCCAATAGCAGATAGACCGAACAAGGAATTATTCATGTATTCAGATATCGAATGCTAAAAGCTGAATGCAATGTTATGGTTTGTATAGTCTAGAGGGCATTTGCTTTTAAATTTCCGAAAGCTGTTTGAAAGAAGTATATGGAAAAGAAAAGGGATTGTGGATGTTGAAAGGAACACAAGCGTTATTTTTTTCCTTGCAATGTTTGTTCTTTGATATGGAACTTAACCTTTTCGTTGTTAAGCTAGTAACATTTCACTCATATTTTAGTCTATACTCTACTTGGTGAATTACAATCCAAAAATCTTTGTGGTTAAGTATCATTATAACTGGAAAATGTCGCAGATAGTGTTTTCATCCTCTATGTCAACGTCAGGCAGCAGCATGTACATCCTGCATCAAGTTCCTGAAGGCCATGTGGGTGTATACTGGAGAGGTGGCGCTCTTTTGAAAACAATTACTAATCCAGGTATATTTTGATACAGTGATGTTTTTGTTTTTTTTTACTTCAAAACTGCTGGAATTTGCTTGAATATTGTTTTCGTTAATAGGGTTTCATCTGAAGCTGCCTTTGGTTACGAAGTTTGAGCCCATACAAGTCACCCTTCAGACGGACCAGGTACAAAGAATCGGATTGAAGAGAGCAAGTAGAATTACATTGCTTCTTCTTCTTAGTCGATTTATGTTGGAATTCTCAATGCCTTCTTATATTGGTTGTCAGGTAAAGAATATACCATGTGGTACAAAAGGTGGTGTTATGATCAGCTTCGATAAGATAGAGGTGCCCTACCAGTGTACTTAATACAATTGATGACTTCTACTATTCACGTTTAGTATATATCATGTTATAAGTTGCATTTTCTTATCTTTCCCTTATAAACATTCCTTTTTTGCAGGTTGTGAATCGACTTAGAAAAGAATATGTCTATGAAACTTTGCTCAATTATGGCATACATTATGATAAGGCGTGGATATATGATAAGATTCATCATGAAATAAATCAGTTCTGCAGTGCTCACACCCTGCAGCAAGTTTATATCGACATGTTTGATCAGGTAAGCACATTAATCTGAGACCTTCCTTGGGAACTCAGATGAAACTTTCCTATGAATTAGTAGAAATAAGATTTTGTAGAGTTCACTGCTAAATTTTCTGTGATTCTGTTGGGTTTTGTTTATTTAATGATGACAATGTTTCAGATTGATGAAAAGATGAAAGAGGCTATTCAAAGAGATTGCACACAGTACGCGCCTGGAATTGAAATTATTGGTGTTCGTGTTACAAAGCCAAATATCCCAGCCAGTATTAAGAGGAATTTTGAACTCATGGAGGAGGAACGCACTAAGGTTTCCACTTTGCTTTTTATATATTTATTTCATTCTATTCATATCTGTTGCTTTCGTCGAGGATCAGGAATTCATCATAGACTTGTTTACATAACCTGTTTCTCGTAGGCTTTAATCGCCATGGAGAGACAGAAGGTCGCAGAAAAGGAAGCCGAAACCCAGAAGAAAATAGCTCTATCAGAAGCAGAAAAAAATGCTCAGGTCAGCAAAATTCTTATGGAGCAAAAGCTAATGGAAAGGGACAGCGCCAAGAGGCAACAGGAGATCGAAAATCAAATGTACATTGCACGGGAGAAGAGCCAAGCCGATGCTAGCCATTATAGGTATGTCAAATAATATTCTGCTTCTTAATTGAAATTTTACTGGTTGGGTCTTCATAAAAAGCCAAAATTTTTCTCTCCTTGGAAGTGCAATTCATCCAATTCATGGGGAAGTTGGTTTTGTAATAAAAACTGGTCTAATTGCCAATCTAGTGCCTATAGTTTTACCTCGATTTTTTTTATTTTGTTTCTCAAAGTTTTATTTGTAACAATTTAGTCCTTGAAGTTTGTTCGACATAATGATCCCATGTAAAAAATGTGCTGCTTCGTCACTTTGTTGGATATTGCTTTGTTAAAATTCAAATTATGAGGGCGGAATAAATAAAAAATGATACTTCATGGACTATATTGTTACAACTGAAATTCTAAGGACAAAGCAAAGCAAACTTCAGGGACACAATTGTTTCAAACGCAACTCCCAGTCAATAAACTGAATCTGAATCAAGCTTCACTGGCTAAATCTACAGTTAGCCCCGAAAAGTTCTCAATAGAGGTGGATAATTTTGAGTACTAGGGTATAATGTAAGAAGCGGAGTTTATTAAATATGCATATGAAAAATTTAGTTTTCACACATGTGTATGTAAAGAGATATTTATGCAGTTTATAATATGAGAATATTTCTCTGTAGTCTATATAATGAATTGATGGTACACATTGTCTTCATTTTATCCAGAGGGACAAGAGAAGCAGAAGCTAATAGACTGAAGCTCACACCTGAGTATCTTCAACTCAAATTCATCGAATCGATTGCCAATAACTCGAAAATCTTCTTTGGAGACAAGGTATCAATCTCTGCATAGCTTCTATTTGCATTCCTACTATTTATATTTGATACCATGTACAGTAGTTCCCGAACACTTTTGATTCGCTGCGATGTAGTCGCTAGAATGAACTTGAATGAATTAGTATTTGATCTTGTTTTTGCAGTGTCATTGGTATTCCTGTAAACAGAATGAAAATACCCCCTGATGTCCATCAACAACATACTTGATCGCTGTTACGTTGTATTACTATAATTAATACAATGATTGTTCTTTTGCCAATAACTTGTGTTTTAACATGACAAGCCACCAGTAATTCACAATTTCATGTATATGAATGGAAAGTGAATCTGGGATTGTTGCGGATAAAAATTGTTTTAGCGAATAATTCAAGAACCAAATCATGCATTTCTGCCCCTGCTTATTGAGTACTCAATTGTGACAAAATCTCGATGCAGGTACCGAACATGGTGATGGATCAGAGGTTGCTCGGCAATTTTCTCAACGGCAACCCTCAAAGGGATCATGTAGAGATATAGCAATAAGCTGTTACGAATCAACTGCACAATTTTGGATTTTTAAAGGGCCATCTCGCGACTCACTCTTGTTTTGTTTGAACTAACTGTGCAGCTTGAATTAGCGACGACTTCTTGGGATCCTACCAAATGATAGCTATTTCCGATTAGCTATTCTTCGGGGCACACGGAATCGCATCGAAACGCAATGCCAAACAAGCTCTAAAAATAATGCGACTTTATTCTGTAGTTGATCTTGGCTTTTGTTTCAAGTTCTTTTGGTTTTCTTTTAAAATTTTTTTCTCCTGATATTTCTATGTGAAAAGCTCTCTCTCACAATGTGTCGTGTGGTTGACCACAAGAAAAGCATAAAGCATGTCTCACATGTTCAAAAACTCAATAATTAAATCATTGCTAAGCTGGAAAGTTTCTAATTAGTGGTAGAAGCTTGTGCCTTTTTTGCCTGTAAAATTATGGGAGCCTAGTTTATTAGTAAAAATGTCTAAAATGTGACCGTCATACAGGTGATGTGATGTATCCATGTTCAGAAAACATTTATTCTTTATCGTGTTCAATTCATTTCAAAACACTTCAATTCGTACGCGCGAGAAATAGGCCAATTCCGCAGATTTTTGTTCAATTTCTTGTTGAGTAAAATTCTCATCAGTACGAGTCAAGGGAATGGCCCCTGGACCTCTGATTTTGCATATATATAAAAGACACAACAAGAATAAAGACTATCTTTAATATCAATTCTGATTGATTGGATATCTCTCGTTACCAAAACATGGCAAAAAGCCGAACAAAACAGAATACCAAAGTATAGGGGTTCAGAGCAGAGTTCAAAAGGAAATATATCTTTGCCACAAAATACATATATGTCCAAGGATTTAAGTGTCGTGGCACGGGTCGTGCCGGAAACTTGCTAACACGGTACGGCACGGTGCGTGTCGAGCCGTGCCGATGCATGCTGGTGAAAAAAATTCTTGTGTGCCGATACTTAATAGCATAGTATGAAATATTTATTTTCTTTAGCAACAAAATATTCTAACTATTTATTATATCTTTTTATCATATCTTTTGAACTTTATTGAGAAAATTACTTACTAATTTAAAAAATAAAGGGTTTTGAGTCATGCACGGATCTGTATCGTCTTTGGTATTTTGTTGACACCACGGTGGATACGGCCCGTGCCAACGGACACTTAAAACCTTGTATATGTCAGCGAAGAAGTAAAAAAGAATCTATATCCTTATCCAACATGCGACATAACTCTGGATGCCGATTTGCATTAGTAAATAATGAGGATTGAGGCGAGTTAGCTCTGGTAGCCGGCCAATCGGCTACCATGTTTGCCTCATGCACACAATTCTTCATCCATCTCATCATGAGTTCTAAGCAAAATATTTTTTACTGTATTTTCCTGTCAAAAGATAAATAGGGTTATATTTTCCCCATTTTTTTATGGGAAAGTCAAGATGGAGCTCACAATGATGGGAGCAACAACAGTAGATTTGATTAAGGGACTTTTTTGTAATTTGGCTCGACATTCTAGGGGTGTAATATAGGCCGTGCCGGCACGACTCACATTATTCGGGCCGATTCAGGCCAAGTATCGGCCCGGCCTGACCTGGTTGTAAATCCGGGCTGGACCGTGCCGGTCCATTTTCTCAGGGAGGAGGCCCCGCCTGGCCTCCTGTCTCGCCCAGCACCGCCCGAGCTTTTCGCCCGCCCAGTAAAAAAAAAAATGTTTTTTAAAGTTCTTCCAACCGTCTTTTGTTATATTTTTTCTAAAAAAAATTATGTTTTTAGAAAAAAAAATTTAAATTATAACTTTTTGACTTATAGTTTTTAATTTATAAAATTATACCTAGCTTTTCTAAAACTCTTTTAAAAATTTTATAAATTTTAAAAAAAAACTAAATACCAGCAATAGAGTTAACTTATTAATATTATTAGTTTTTAGTCTTTAACCGAAATGCCTATCCGACCGTCAAATTTTTGAATATTAGTGAGAACATTATGATCATTTTAACCAAAAAATATATATTTTTTTAAATTTTTTTTTTTATATTTTCTTTCAAAATTCTTTGCCTCGTCGTCCTATTACAGAATCACACCGCATTTCCGTCCTTTGTGAATGATCTTCTTCTGAGTGAGTTCAGATTTAGATCTTGTCCCAACCTATCTCAATCCTGCCTTTCTATTCATCGCTTTGCGTAGGTCTGGAATCTTGTTGTCGCCCGCGAGGCGCTTGCGGACCCGGGCTGGGGTCACGATCTCCGCCGAAAGACCCCAAACACTAGAATACATTTAAATATTATAAAATATATTTAAAATGAGTTAGATTTTGATTTTGAAATCTTTATTATAGGTCTTTAGAGGTGCTAAGCAGAGATTTTTTTTTTTTTCGAGAGAGAGATAGATGACGCATTCGTTTATTTCATTTAGAAATAAACTTAGCTGAAAATATGAATCATGTAGGATTCAAATTTGAATATCAACTATCAAACTTTTTGCCACTTACGTTAGGAACAGTACGTGCACGGCAGAGAATTAAGAGAGAGAGAGAGAGAAAAACACGTTTAGTCCAAAAGTAGTCATTATCTAACGAAGGTGAGAAGCAAGAGAAAAAAGTGCCCTAAAAGACTCATCTGTTGTTTGTATCTTGTAATCTACAAACTCTTTCTCCGTTGAAATCTTTCTTTTTATGCGTGCCCACAAGTTTTGGGCATCCAATTTTCTGCATTGGAGGCTTCATTAGTATCTTTAGTTGGAATCTTTGACTTAGATTCATGTGTATCTCATGCCATTTAAATATTAAAAATATAAAAAATATTATTTTCTACCGGATTAGAGTAGAGGATTCTGAATTTGAGTCCAAACGTGAGAAAAATAGTTCTTTCATTTAATTTAATTTCATAATATCGGCCTCTTACTTTTTTTAAAAATTTTTTTTTAGAGAAAGATAATAAGTTATTTGTCTTGTTTATTTCTTTTAATAAATTTGGATAAAAATACAGAGAACAGTTAGTTTCGACTTTCGAGATAAGAATCTCGAATATGAATCATCAAATTTTCAGCCAACTACACTTACTTTTTTTCAACCACTGATACTTTATAGAGCATAATAAAACCTGCTGCTAAGTTTTATTCTTAATTTTAAATTTACTTCTTGTTTTGTGTGTGAAAAAAGTCCATGTACTCTTCCCCTTAGGTGCCTTTCACTATGTGCATTAATTATTAGAAGTTATCTTTTCTAATTTTTATTCAGCAAAATTTACAGATAACCCCTCATTCATATACTTTTTGTGCGTTAGGCCCTTCAACTATTTTTCTTTGGATTGGTGCCCTCTCAACTTTTGATTTTCTTTTTTAAATTCAAATCGTGCAGCGATGAAGAACAACTTAAGATCTCGTTAAATCAGGCGGTTATTTTGTTAATTTAGTTGTTCGACACATTTTTTTCTACCGAAAAGTGTGTTGACAATCCTTGTCAAAGAAGCATGCAACCGCTTTAAATCCGAAAATCTAAAAAAAAAAAAATCTAAATATTTCTTTAACCTTTCAAAATATAAGCGGATGGTTTTAAAATAGCAATCTAATGGTGGAGATCGTTCATACCGTTGCTTTAAAAAAAAAAAATTGCTAAACATCAATTTGCCGTCATGTGATTCAAAAAGTGGTACGTAATCACTCTATAGTTTTTAAAAAAATTCACCTTGCTATCGTATTTGATGGCAACTTTTATTACTAAAACAAAATTAATAGTATCACAGAATAGTTATGTATAATTTTTTAAACTATAGTATGAAAAAGTGAAAATAAACTATACCACGGGGGGCAAATTAAAATTTACCCAGAAGAAAAGGACGAAAGGTAGAGGGCCTGTTTCATCAAAACTATTAAAATGTGGGGGTATCTCAATACATTTTTGCAATTTTTCCTTTTTAATTCTTCTTCTAATAGTGATAGGAATGATTGTACTTTTCAGAGCGGGCATCTCATTCATCATAAAATAATAATTGTCAACTTTACCTACCTGTTCTTTTCATGGCGAAAGATTTGATAGTTGGTATCTGGTCAAATTAGTTGATTAATTCAGAAGTTTATTTCTAATGAAATAAACGAACGAATAGACGTTACGTATTTCTAAAAAAAAAAAAAATTGCTACCATTGATGTCTGATTCTTTATATAACCCAAGTTTGGTTAGGGGATATGGATATCAATAGATCCTTATCCCCTCTTTATACCCAAACGTTAATTTTTTATCCGAGAATAGTAGTTCTCGGTTATCCCCACCAACACCTTCATTTTCTATATAAAATTACATAATATTTTTCTTATCTCCGGAAACAATCCAATTTTCATCCAAACACTATTTTTCTTATCCATATACTTGTACCTATTTCTGTAATAACTAGATCTTTCTTATACCTGAACCAAACAATACCTATGAGCATTTCACAAGTGGAATCATAAAGAATCAATAGCGCATTTCTCTCTGATTCATCTTTGTCAATGCGTAGGATCGGAATCTTGTTGTCCCCCGCGAGGCGCTTGCGGACCCAGGCTGGGGTCACAATCTCCGCCGAAAGATTCCAAACACTAGAATACATTTAAATATTATAAAATATATTTAAAATGAGTTAGATTTTGATCTTGAAATCTTTATTATAGGTTTTTAGAGGTGCAGTGCAGAGAATTAAGAGAGAGAGAGAGAGAGAGAGAGAAAGAAACACTTTTAGTCCAAAAGTGGTCATTATCTAACGAAGGAGAGAAGCAAGAGACAAAAGTACTCAAAAAAAAAAAAAAGACTTTTCTTTTGTTGGTATCTTATAATCTACAAACTCTTTCTCCGTTGAAATCTTTCTCTTTATTTCGCTGTAAAATAGGGTTCATCTCTGTTTAATTAAAAAAAATATATTTCTCTTTATTCGCGCCCACAAGTTTTGGGGCCTCGAAATTTCTGCATTAAAGATTTCATTAGTATCTTTAGTTGGAATCTTTGACTTGGATTCATGTGTATCTCATGCCATTTAAATATTAAATATTAAAAATATAAAAACATCATTTTCTTATCCGCTTAAGCTTTTACATAAATAATAACAGTTGTTTCACAAAGTACTAAAGTAGGACGTTATGAATTTGAGTCGAGATGCGAGAAAATAGTTCTTTCAGTTAATTTAATAATACCGGCTTCTCACCTTTTTTTTTTTTAGAAAAAGATAATAAGTTATCTGTCTTTTTCATTTTTTTTAATAAATTTATTTAGAAATACAGGGCAATTCGTTTCGAGTTGGGGATCTTTTTTTTTTTTTTTTTGAGAAATAGGTAGCACGCTACATAACTTCGTTATTTCGTTTAGCAATAAACTTAGTATAAATGTGAATGTTAGGATTGACTTGGGTCTGAGTCTTAGTCCCAATGACTTTAAAACACCAATTCTGGAATGGATTTGAATATGAACCTTCAAATTTTTGCCAACTACACTTTGTACAGTTTGGTGTATTTTACTTTTTTTCAACCACAGATACTTTGGAGCATAATAAAATCTGCTGCTAATTTTTATTCTTAATTTTAAATTTACATCTTGTTTTTTGTGTGGAAAAGTCCATGTTCTTCCCCAGTTGGTGCCCTTCACCATGTACTTTAATTATTATTTATCTTTTCTAATTTTTCTTCAGAAAAATTTACAGATAACCCCTCTTTCATATACTATTTTTGCTTTAGGCCTTTCAACTATTTTTCTTTGGATTGTTGCCCTAACAACTTTTGATTTTTCTTTTTTTAAATTCAAATTGTGCAGGATCTCGTTAAATCGGGCGGTTATTTTGTTAATTTAGTTGTTCAGCACACTTTTTTCTACCGATGAAATCACAGATTTTATCCACCAGTGGCGGTTAGCAACTAACGAAGCCATTAATTTTCGTGATATCTAAATCATTTGTAGAAAAATTTACTCAGATAAAAAGAGTTAAAATATTGGAAATGTCACTGGCCTCTGTTTGGTTGGGGGTTAAGGAAAAACTAGTTATTCCAGGGATAGGGTTAAGTTGGGGTTAGAGTATTTTTGTGTTTGGTTGGAAATTAGAGTTAATCCAGGATAGTGAAAAATAGTGTTTGGTTGGAGTAGGTGGAAGAAGAAGAATAGTGGGTTATTATAAATAGAAAATAATGTTTGGTTCGGATTTGGTGGGGTTTGGTGGGATTAGCTAACTCTGAGATAGCCCATTTGAGGTGGGGTTATCCCGGATTAGCTAACCCCACTCATTTTTTAAAGTGTTTGGGGATAATATAGAGGTTAAAGGGTTATTCCACCTCTTAACCCCGAACCAAACGGAGGCTAATTAAGGGTTAATTTAGTATCGCAGTGGCTAAAAGTACTAGGTTTCCTACTTTTGGAAATCTAAAAAATTCAAAAGTATTTTCAATATTTCCTTCTCTGCTGCTGATACAAAATTGTGGTAACAACCCCTATCCAAGAGGCATGCAACCACTTTAAATTCGAAAATCCAAAAAAAAAATCTACATATTTCTTTAACCTTTCAAAATATAAAACGGATGCCTTTCAAACCGCAATCTAATGGCGGAGTTTGTTCATAGCATTGCTCTAGAAAATTTTTAAAAAAAAGAAGGAGCTAAACTTCAATTTGTCGTCCTGTGGTTTAGCTGATTTTCACTTTGCCATCATGTGATTCAAAAAGTGGCACCTGTAGTTTTTTTTAAAAAAAAATTCACCTTGCAATCCTATTTGATGGAAAATTTTTGTAGTAAAACAAAAATGATATCACAAGAATGGTTAAGTATAATTTTTTTAAACTATAGTGTGGCAAAGTGAAAGCGAAACTATGCGGCAGGGCAAATTGAAGTTTACCTAGAAAAGAAAAACATGAGAGGTTGAGGGCCTATTTCAATGCTAGTAAAATGTGAGGGTATCCCAATACATATTTACAATTTTTTCTTTTTTTATTCTTCTTCCAATTCCAATACTAATAGGAAAGGTTTGTCCTTTTTCAGAAGAAAAAAATTCAAATATCATTTATTCGTGTGATTTCGCACTTTCTCAGTTTGATACTCTGTGGTTTAAAATGTATCAATTTAGTATCCCATGCTTCTTTTCTTTTTTTTTTATTCCTTTCATTTTTTTTTTTCGTTAAATCAGTGATAAAGTTAAAACTAAAAGGTATTAAAGTGAATATTCGATAAATCTAGATAGAGTATCTGAATTTTTTTTATATATATAATTTAATAAAATGTTAACAAAGGAGTTGATGAAAAGAAAAAAAAAAACCATGAGGTATTAAATTGATACACTTTAAACTACATAATACTAAAGTGAGAAAGTGTGAAACTATTTGAGGTGGTATTTGAAGTTGGCCCTTTTCAGAATGGGTGTCTCATTCATCATGAAATAATTGTCTATTTTTTTTAATTAGCTAACATTGACATCTTCTTCTTTCTCTACCCAGCTGGGGTTCCCTTTTCCTCTTAGGTAACTGTTCTATTGGAGGAAGAAGATTTGTTTTTGTTTTTGTTTTCTTTTTTCCTTTTTTGTTTTTTTGTTTTTTTCTTCAGAGAGAGGGAATGAAAAGAATCATTAGTGGATTTCTTTGTGTGAAATTTTCTTCCCACTTTATATAGAACTAGGCTACTATCTTTATTAATAGCAGACTTAGTTACCAAGTTTTTGGCCGTTGGATTGAGAGATGTGTGGTTAGGATGATGTGAGCCCCCTAGAGTTAAGTGGGTGGTTGGTTGAATAGTATGATCTAACGGGTGAAAATCATCAAAGGGGTGGATCTAACGGTGGAAAACTTGGTAGCAGAGTCTTCGTGCTTATTGATAGCACAAGCATTGGACTCCTTTATATATATATATATATATATATATAGAACTAGGCTACTATGCTATTAATAGCACAAGTTATTGGTGCTATCAAGTTTTGGCCCTTGGATTGAGAGATGTGCGGTTTGAATGATGTGGGACCCCTAGGGTTAAGTGGGTGGTTGGTTGAATAGTATGATCTAACAGGTGAAAATCATTAAAAGGGTGGATCTAACGGTGGAAAACTTAGTAGCACCGAAGATCTTCGTCTTATTGATAGCATAAGAATATATATATATATATATATATATATATATATATATATATATATATATATATATATATATATATATACATATATATATAGTTGAGCTAGAATACTCTCAAAAGCATCATGAAGGTGGTGCTTTTGCGTTTTTAACCATTTGATGGATAGATGTGAGGTTGAGATGATGATAGTAGGTGGTGGTGGGTGGTGGTAGGTGGAATACTATTTTTGATCCAAGGGGTATTAATAATTAAGAAGTAGATCTAAGGGCTAGAAACCTAGAAGCACCAATGGGTTGGCGCTTCTAAAAGTATTCTAGCTCAATAATATATATATATATATATAGAGTTGGGCTGGAATTCTATCAGTAGCAAACGGGCTCCGTTGCCACCCATTTATTTTCGATGATAGAGTCTCCAAATCGACGATCGGTATCGTTGAAATGATCTATACCACTTGAAGTATTTAGAAATCAAATTCCATACTTTTTCGATATTGTTCTCTTAACTATCAAGTGAGCGTAAAGATGAACGACTGAAATTGAATATTCTCTAAAAAGTGATGATAAAAATTTTGTAATCAAGATCGAGAGTATATATCTTGTTCTAAATAGTTTAGAAAATTTTCTAACCAAAATTCAATTGATTTTGATAGCTCTACACTGTTAAACTAGAAAATGCCTCGTATCTACCATTAAAATTATAAATTTTGAAACCCTTTGATCAGTAGGTTAAAGGTGTCGAAAAGATTTGAAATTTATTTTCTAGATACTTTAGGTGGTATGGATTATATTCAACGGTGCCGATTATATAAATGGTGGCAACGGAGCCCGTTTACTACTGATAGCATTCCAGCTCAACTCTCCCTCTCTCTCTCTATATATATATATGTATGTATGTGTATGAATGTATTTCTTTGTGACTCATCTGTGTCATTGTTGTTGGTTTATTTCCTTTCACAAGGTAATTCCTCTTTTCTCTGTTGTATGCTTAGTTAAATACTGATCATTCTGAAGTTCAGTGTGTTCTTTACAATCAGATTTTAGATTGAAACTTTTAATCATTAATTATTTCTCAGTTCAATTCCTAAAAGTGGGTTTGATTCAGTTGCTGCATTAAAAATCCTCATCTGCTTTGATGGTATAAAAATGTTTCTTTTTTAGATTACACACCATATCCTCATCAATCTTATCTCCCTAATCATTACTCACCTCTTTTTTTTTCACTTTATCCAATTTTAGCTTCTCATCCAATACCCTCACCACATACCTAATTCCTTTTTGGAGACAATTTATAGTTCTAATATTGCTAAATATTGGGTTCTCTTTTCTTCTTCTTCTTCTTCTTCTTCTTCTTCTTCTTCTTCTTCTTCTTCTTCTTATAATTATTATTATTTTCAATTTGAGCTTCTTATCAAACATACTTACCATATACTCTTTTTTTGGGGTGGGGATGGGAGGGGGGGGGGGGCATTTTAGTTTTTGAAAAATAGTCCTCAAATAGATAGATATTATGGAAGATAAATTAAGGAGGAGCCAATTCATAGTTTAATCTAGGTTGCTCTTTCATTCCCAGTACCAGTACTATCATTGTTATTTTTCATAACAATTTGAGCTTCTTATCCAAGATACTTATTGATGTAGGACGGGATATAGAGTCTTCCGTTTTAGAGGGCTCCAAAATATGATTTATAATTTTATTTTTTAAATTTTTTTTGAGATTAAAAAATAAAAATTAAAAAAAGTAGAAAAAGAAAAAATAGAAAAAATAATAAAAAATCACTCATGAACCGAACTCACTTTGAGACTGGACTTACTCTAGAACGACGTATTCGCGAAAGAAAAAAAGATTGCTCAAACTAATCTAATCTAGTATTGGTTCAGACCTGTTCCGCATCACTCAACCATGTACTTCAATTTTCATTCCCAGTTTTGTTACCAAATTAGTCCTTGAAAGATGTATGTGGTGGAAGACAAAGGAGGAGCAATTGCTCTAATGCTGGCTGCTCTCTTCTTCTTGGGCACTTGGCCTGCTGTCCTCACACTCCTGGAGCGCCGCGGCCGTCTGCCTCAGCACACTTATCTCGATTATTCCATTACAAATCTGTTGGCAGCAGTTATTATTGCTTTAACTTTCGGTCAAATTGGAGACAGCAAGCCGGATATGCCGAATTTCCTCATCCAGCTTACTCAGGTCAGTGTTTTTGTTCCTCATTTTAGGCTTCAATTCTCGATTCATTTATGTTGGTGTTGTTTCTGGTTTGCGCAGATCTGCAGAAGCTTAAGAAATTCGAGAACAAAAAACACGCTGCTTTATAAATTAAATTGTCCCTTAATAGTCTGAAGTATTGCTAGTACTTTTCTAAAAGTACGAATTGATATATGCCTAAATCACAAGCACATTTTAGGGGTGACTATTCGACATATTACGGCATGTCGAGAATTTCAGAGATGTTTTTATACATCTTTGAAGTGCAGTTTTGGCAATTTTAGTTCATGAATGTGTATGTTTTCCTAAATCAAGTTTTCCGCAATACATACGGAGATGAATATAACTTCATCGCATTAATTACTTTGACAATGGCCAGTTTCTGGAATAAGATGTTCATCTAGTCGAGCTTATCCTCGGAGTAATTTTCTCGTTTGGGACTTTTCTTTCTTTTACTTATTGATCTGATGATGCTGTAAAACAAAATGAGCGCTAATCGATAAATAATTCTTGTTTCCTCGTTGACACGTAATGATCTGCAAAGTAAGATAACATTTCTGTTCCACTCTTTAGCAGCAATTGATTAAGTGTGAGGATTCGAGATTTAGTTCAAAATTTGTTAGCGCAGTTCGATGCAGGTAACCTGCTTCTTGAAATCATTATTGGTTTTTTTTGGACATTTCACGTACAAGCGTAAGAAGATTATCTTACTCCTGTATTTCTTTGGCGCAAATAAATAGTTCTTATTCTTAGAATTTAGAGTGACCTGTATAAACCCTAGTTTTCCTGATAAAACGCTTCGAACCGAGAGATAGCTATATTCCAATTATTAGACTTTATTTTGTTCAACGTTACTACTCGATCGTGACGGATATAATAGATGAACCAGTTTATGTTTTGTTAACTAATGATGGATGCTTCTTAATGAAGGACAATTGGCCTTCAATATTATTTGCAATGGCAGGTGGTATTGTTCTCAGCCTCGGAAATCTTGCCACTCAGTATGCTTGGGCTTTCGTCGGCCTGTCGGTAACGGAGATCATCAGTTCAAGTATCACCGTCGTTATAGGTACATATTCGGTGTTGTTCTCAGTATCGAATTTACGGCTTTCGATAACCTATTTATGTCCTTCAAGTCGATTCGGAAGTTTCTGGCATCTTCCATATCATAATCTCTCTTTACTTCTTATGCTGTACGGAAAAAAGAGCATGTAACTTAAATATTTATCTGCCTTGTTTGAGATTTCCAGGCACAACCTTGAATTACTTTCTCGACGACCGCATTAATAGAGCTGAGATTCTTTTCCCGGGAGTCGGGTGCTTTCTAGTAGCAGTATGTCTCGGCTCCGCCGTTCACTCCTCCAACGCAGCTGATAATGAAAAGAAACTAAGTGGTTCCTCAACTAACTACACGAAAACAACTCGGTGCATTTTTTTTCTTGCCTTCCTATATATTTTCATTTCTTTTTCATGCTTATTAATGTACTCCATTTGGGGTTTGTGGGAAGTGCAATGAGAAAATGTTTCATCTGTTTAAGTAGAATCGCAGTGGTTTGGTTAAGATACGTCTCTGTAGTCCCACTTTTTTTTATAAAAAAAAGATGGAGAAATGAGCGGGTCTCTAGCGACAACTTTTCATGTCGCAATATTGTTTAAGTGAGCAGGTCTCTAGTTAAGATACATTTCTCATACTTGTAGAGTTTTTAAGGGCATATGTTGAAGTTCAGATCGAGAATGTTAAGTGTCGGTAGATCTAGAAATGTATCCAAGAAGATGTCTCTTTCTTTAATGGATTCTATGTTTTATCATCCACTATAATGAAACAAATTTTTACAGGGCAAATTCAGATGTATCAAAGGACATGGAGAAAGGAGTTACTAATACTTCAGACATTACTGTTGGTGTGGAGAACGCAAAAGCCGGTACAGCAGAATACCTCATACAGCTCGAGAATAGACGGTCGATTAAGGTTTGAGGCAAATGATTCATGCTAGAGTTTTATTCAAACTCTTCTCTCCGACAAAAACTCGGATTAGTTTTATATATTTGTTTCTGAAGTTTGACCCTGGTTTCAATCTAGGCAGAGTTTCAAATTTTGGACAATTCAAATCCTGAAAAGTCGCTATTTTAGCATCATCATTATAGTTCGCAGTGCAGTTGCAAATACGTGCAGCTAAACAGCCCCTGATTGCAATAAGACTATATTTGTAAAAGTTGCGATATATCAGACTAATTCAGTGTACATTTCTATATCACAGGTGCTAGGTTCCAACATATTCTTCGGCCTCGGAATAGTATTTTTCTCCGGACTTTGCTTCTCCCTCTTCTCTCCTGCATTCAATCTAGCCACCAATGATCAATGGCACACTCTGAAGAAAGGGGTGCCGCATTTGGTGGTCTACACCGCGTTCTTTTACTTCTCGATCTCGTGTTTTGTTGTCGGAATCGGTCTAAACATATGGTTCCTTTATAATCCCGTGCTCGGCCTGCCGCGATCGTCGTTCGCGGCTTACTTGAAAGATTGGAAAGGGAGGCAATGGGCTCTTCTTGCCGGGCTTCTCTGCGGGTTCGGAAATGGATTTCAGTTCATGGGTGGACAAGCTGCCGGATATGCTGCTGCTGATGCTGTCCAGGTTTGTAATTCTTTTCTGGTAAAAAAATGTGAAGAACTTATTCTGATCTGACTATCTAACCTTTAAAAATTTTGATTTCGCTATCGATCCTTCTATATGTTATTTGATTTGAGTCAGATAATGACCCTTTAACTTCAGAATTTAAATGCGTCGTTTATTTTTACATGTTTACTTAGTATTTATTATATAATTTATACAACTATAAACTCATTAAAGTAAGTAATTAGCGAACTGTCAAATGACTTCGACCAAACAAATTGAAAAGTTGGGTACTAAAATCAACATTTTAAGAGACTAGATAATAGTTGAATCAAAATTGTCTATCTTTCTAATAAGTTCTATACTTCTTAACATTCTTTTCTTTACTCCTGACCTTCCATTGTAGTCTACAAATTTCTAAAAGGTTTAAGTTGCAAACGCAACGCGCACGATCGAAATCTATAATTACTCTTATTCGTGAATTGGCAAAAATAATTTCTCGTATTCATGGAACTCACTTTGTCTCTCTCTCTCTCTCTTGAAAAATTACAATAGGTGGCTCTGATATCGTAAACAGAATAACGGTTGTTTCATATAATTTAACAGATAGTTTCTAATTCTTTTTTCCTGCAATACTTGTCTTTCGAGCAGGCATTGCCGCTAGTAAGCACTTTTTGGGGCATACTCCTTTTCGGAGAGTATCGGAAATCATCGAGAAGGACGTACGCATTGCTCGTGAGCATGATTTTTATGTTCATTGCTGCGGTGGCGGTTCTAATGGCTTCTTCGGGGCATAGGAAGCAACAATGATGCATCCGAAAGCGCTCTTTTTTTTTTCTTTTTTTGTAATCTCATTTTACTTTTTTTCTTCTTCCCTTACTTGGTTCGCATTTAAGATACTTCGACTGCAAAAGCATTGATCAGTTTGTTGTATACAAAACTTGTAGAGATTTATTTGACGAAAAGAAGAGATGGAAACAAGATACTCGATCTCTGCTTGTAAATGATACCTCTAGTTTTGGATCTAACTATTTTCAGTATGTTCTAGTTTTCGATTTTGTTATAAATTGAATCAAATGCAAAGAAAAAGAATCAATTTGTAAGAGATTAGATTAAAAGTTATGAGAAATTTGTATTCTTTGTAGCTTTGTGAACTGTAAAAAATTGGTGGAACTGTGGTTTGCAGGTGAAATAATTGCACATAAATTTGAAGTGCTCAGATACAAAAATTAAATTGCACATACAACCCAAAAAAGAAAAAACAAAGTAGTAATGCTATTAAACTTCTTTAAAAGGTTAAAATAGTGAAACAAAATTAGAAGCTAAGTTTTAAATGTAGAGTGAAATTTAAGAAGCTTGCAGAATTAGAAGTAAATAAAAAAAATTAAAAAATTTTAAAAACACCACTAATAAAACCAATATGAAATATGCTATAGGAATAAATAAAATGGTAAGGAACAAGATTAAAAGTGCACAACAAAATTGTATTAAAACTCACTATAAATTGTATTAAAAATTTAAATTTTAAATTTAAACTAAAACTCTCTATAAAATAATTTAAAAAATTTAAACGCTAGAAGGAGGGCTTGAACCTCCGACCTTGTGGTTAACAGCCACACGCTCTAACCAACTGAGCTATTCCAGCTTATATTTTATTAGTAAATAAAAAGACATAAAGTTTAAACTATGAAAAGTTGAATTTAGCTATATTTATTTTTTTAAGCATTCCATCTTAATTTGAGTCATAAGCATAGGCTTGATCAGCATATTATTTTGTTTCAAGTCATAAAAATAGGCAACACGCGAGCGGATTAGGTTGGGGCATGTTGGATTTTCACTGCTTATTTTAGAGTTTTAGGTTACTTGGGTTTAGAGTCTAGGGTTCATGGTTTTTCACTGGAATTTAGATTATCTAAAATTTATAGTCATTTTAGCTCGATTTGGTTTAAGATTTGGCCATCTTGAGTTTTAGGTTGTTTTGCATTTGGATTATGTTGAGCTTTAGATGATTTGATTCAAACTATTTGCTTTCTGGTTGTCTAGGGTCTTTGTAACTCTTAATCGAGTTCGGTGGTGGTGCGTTCAAGTTTTAGATCGCTTTGAGTTGAGTCGTTAGGGTTTGAGTTTTTGACTATAAACGTTGATTTTGGTTAGGTTTTTTTTCTTTTCTTTTTTTTTTTCAAAGATAGGTAGGCATAGTATCCGCTTCGTTTTTTTTATTTAGAAATGAACTTAGCTGAAAATGTGAATCAACTAGGATTCGAACTTGAGACCTCGGGTACCAACCACCAAGCTCTTTGCCATTTACGCTAGGTGTTGGTGTATATATTCAAAAATTAGAGATTAGTGTGAAACAACCGTTATACTCTAAAAGCTTAAGCTGTTAGAGAACGGTGTTTAAACATTTTTATATTTAACACTCCCCCTCACGTCTGAGCTCGGGACTTTTGATCGGCTCATGACGTGGGCTTGAATTAAATGAGAGGAAATTAATATGCTAGGAGCCTGGCGTGACTCGAACTCAGGACCTCCTGCTCTGATACCGTGTGAAACAACCGATGTACTCTAAAAGCTTAAGCTGTTAGAGAACGGTGTTTATACAATTTTATATTCAACACTCCCCCTCACGTCTGGACTCGAGACTTTTTACAAGGCCCATGACGTGGACTTGAATTAAATGGAAGGAAATTAATAATGCTAGGAGCCTGGCGTGACTCGAAATCAGGACCTCCTGCTCTGATACCATGTGAAACAACCGTTGTACTCTAAAAGCTTATAGTACAACGGTTGTTTAACAGTTAGCTACAAAATAATTTAAAAAGTGTCAACGAGTCGATCAAGCCGAGGCACAGATATCTCGCTCTTTTTAAGGAGATTCAAGTCCTCTACGGTTGGCAAAACCTTTGAACCGATGCAGTAGAGCACTGACTTGTCCCCTCCAGGATACAACGGCTCGACCCTCGTCGTGTGGCTTCACCAACTTTGCACAAGTAGATGAGCCCAAAGCTCCACTAAAAGAAACACCCTTCTTTGACCTTCTCTCTCTCAAGTATGATAGAAATAGTTTTGTTGTTTGTTTGTTTGTTGTTATATGAAAGTGAAAAAAGAAGCCTCTTTATATAGGCTTCAAAACTATAGGTTATGAAAGTATTAAATGCATAGGTTATATAGCATTTAGCGCATAGGAATTTACAAAAGCAAAACAAAGGATTAAAGAGAGTAGGGTCATATGTTACATGCATTCCTCCGCTGAATGCAAAAATATAAGATATGAAACTTAAAACTTCATATTTAATATTATAATTAATAAAATGTAACAACACTAGGGACAGTCGGTTATGCAAGTTGATTTCAGTTCGGTTTTTGCATAAGTCTTCTCAACTTTCATCGAATTTGATTACGTAAACTTAGAATTGTTTTATTTTCTACGCAATACTTTTTCCTGTTAAATATAAAGTAGACTTCAAATTTGCGTAAACCACGAAAACTATCCACGACTAGTAAAACTATATAAGAAATTGGCCATTAGGTTTGATTTTCAAAGATTCAAAATTGGGCTTCAATACAAGATGAAATACTCTCTCAACAACAATTAATGACACAGAATTCCAACAACATGAAAATGGAATATATATATATATATATATATATATATATATATATATATATATATATATATATATATATATATATATATATATATATATATATATATATATATGAGTAGGGCTACTATACTATTATGAGTATAGAGCCCTTACTACTCATAAGTTGTTTTCGATGTTAGGATTTTCGAATCGACGATCCACACCGTTAAACATGATCTAGAGTATTTAAAACTTCTAGAAAATAAATTTCGTAATTTTTCGAGATCATTATAAAGTCCATCAAGCGCGTATAAAATGAACGGTCAAAATCGATCGACATCCTAAAAATGGATGATCGGATCTTTTAATTTAAGATCGGAGTTATTGATCTTTATTTAGGTAGTGAATAGAATTTTCTATCAAAAATTCAACCTATTCCGATTCTTTTACACCGTTAAACTAGTAAGCATCCCATACCGGCCGTTAAAAATTGTCAATTTTGTGATCTCTTGATCATAAGGTAAATGATGTCGAAAAATTATAAAATTTAATTTCTAGAAGTTTTAAATGCTCTAGATAACGTTTAACGGTGTGGATCGTTGATTCGGAAGCTCTATCATCGAAAACAACTTATGAGTACGAGGCGATCGTACTCATAATAAAGATAAGAATTTATATATATATATAGAGAGAGAGAGAGAGAGAGAGAGAGAGAGAGAGAGAGAGAGAGAGAGCGCTATATTGAACTGAATATAAGCAGGCTGATCCGGTTCATGTTCAGTTAGTTTATTAAACGAGCGGTCAATCTCGAGCTCATTTCGAGCCAAATACGAGCTGGCTCACGAACATCGAGCTGAATTGACTACAATAATGGTTTGTTAGTGTGCCTATTAGCTCTGCCGAACTCATTTGATTTGAATTAAAATCACGAATTTGGAAGCCAAATTTCAAACAAATCTCTACATATACATTGCAATTTTTTTTTTTTTACTTTCACCTTTCTTGATATTAAAATTGTAGGAAATATTCTGGGTCACTAAAGCAGTGACTCTCAAATATGTCAAAGTGCACAAAAGTTAGGTGGAGAGAATTAATATGGCAAACATTGATTTACACCGACTCCATATAGGGATAATTGTCTATATACTCGTCGTACGTTTGAAAATATTCGATTTATCTTCTTTTTTTTTCTTTCTAAAATACCCCCATATGTTCCACCGTTATTACAAAATACCCCTGCAGTTATCTCCTGTTAAGTTGACTTGAGTTAAACGTGAGTTAAATATCTACTACAGTTAAAAAAAAATTAAAATACCAATTTTGCCCTTAGCCTGAGGGCAAATAAGAAATGTTGATGATAGCAGAGGGGTGGTATATTGGAAAAGATCAAAAGTCAAAATATATTTTTTGCCCCTAACTTTAAGGGCAAATAAGAAAGACAGTGATAGTGAAAGGGTATATTTGAAAGGGTAAAATAGTAATTTTAGAAAGATAACAGAGCTAATTAACAGATTCTAACTCTAGGAGTATATTAAAAATAGGTTGGAACGTAGCAAGGGTATTTTCAATAATAGCCTTTTAAAAGGAGTAAATCGAAAAATTAGAAATTTTTCAGGAATATATAAGCAATTACCCCTAATTTTTATTATAATTAACAAGTGTTTTGGACTGGATAAATATTAGTCGTCTAAATTTTGAGGGTAAATTTTTGCCCCTAAGGTAAATTGCCTATTTGGCTGGTGACACTTTTAAACTCTAATTTATTTTAATATTTAGTTTGAATTTTTAAATTTTTATAATTTACTCCTACAATTTAATTTAGCTGATTAAATTTTAACGCATCATTAATGCAATCATCAGTCACAATAATGCTAGATTACCTCTACATTAGCGGTATATTAATATTTAGTCAATTGAATTAGACTTTGATTGGAATAATTGTAAAAGTTAGAGGCGAATATTACAACAACTTAAAGTTTGAGGACTAAAGTGTCAATTCGCTCATAGTTTGAGGACCATAGGTTCAATTTCCCCCTCCCAAAAAAAAAAAACCGAAACGAACCAAAGCGGACCAAACCGGACCGGTCGGCCATCGTGAGAAGCATTAATACTCACGCCCCAAGAACACACGCACCCTCTCTCTCTCTCTCTCTCTCTCTCTCTCTCTCTCCCCTTACATTTCGTGGGGATCTCGGATCGCGTTTCTCGGCGCGGAGCGATCGAAAAGAGAGGTTAGGGTTTGCAATTTAGGATCTTTAAATTTCTTTAAATCTCTTAAATTTTTTTTTCTATTTATTCATCGCTCAAAAACGCTTTTTTAATTCCGTTTTTGCACCTTTTTTTTTTTTTTTTTTTTTGGGTGCATATTTTTACCGTGAATTTGTGATTAGCGGGAGTGTTTTCGAATGATTTTTAGAATATCGCATGTACCTATTGTTACTAATTAATCGTGCCTAGCGATTTGAATGGTTTTGTTTACGATTGCAAAGGATACGCTCTTAAGATGTTCGATCTTTTGCTTCAACGAAAAAAACCTTACATCTGTGATTTTCTTAGTTCTTCTTCTTTTTAATTTTTCTTTTTATAGTGGAATTATGATTAAAATTATTATATTTTCATGTTTTGCTATTAAACTTTTAATCTTCTCTGGTTTTTTTTTTTTCTCTTGTATATTTTACTTTATTCCAAGAATTGTGGAAAATTGTGAAAAAATGCAGAGAAAAGATAAACTAATTTTCTCAAAAATGACCACTTTGCGCCTTCACATTGTATATATATATATATAGACTTCGGCTACTATACTCTTATGAGTACGATCGCCCTCGTATTCATAAGTCGTTTTCGATGATAGAACTTCCGAATCGATGATCCGTACCGTTAAACATTATCTAGAGCATTTAAAGCTTTTAAAAATCAAATTTCATAATTTTTCTACATCATTTATCTTACGATCAAAAGGTCACAAAATTGACAATTTTTAACGGTTGATATGGGATACTTGCTAGTTTAACGGTGTAAAAGAATTAGAATATGTTGAATTTTTGATAGAAAATTATATTCACGACGTAGATAAAGATCAATAACTCCGATCTTAAATTGAAGGATCCGATCATCCATTTTTAGAACGTTGTTCGATTTTGATTATTCATTTATGCCCGCTTGATAGACTTTATTATGATTTCGAAAAATTACAAAATTTATTTTTTAGAAGTTTCAAATGATCATATTTAACGGAGTGGATCGTCGATTCGAAAGCTCTATCATCGAAAATAAGTTATGAGTATGAAGGGCTCTATACTCATAAATGTATATTAGCCCTCCTCTATATATATATATATGAGAGTTTAGAAACAAAATTGTATTGAATGGAAGTGCGAGAACTAGGTAGGAACATCCGGATTATACAGGGAATATGTATAAATTTTACTCCTGTAGATTCTGATTTAGTTGGTTCAGTGCTGATTTGACAAACAATAGGAAGAAAGCAACCGACGATTTTGAGTTATACTGAAATAGAGTTGCAGAATTATTTGACGAAACGAAATAAAATCCATGTTATATTTGGATTTTTTCTTTTCAAGTTAGGAATTGTTTTAAAGAGTTTAATTTGTTCTATGTAACTTGCTGTTATGAAAGGTTCAAGAGATGCCTCATACTTGTCTTGAACATATTATAAGCACAATGTATGATAACTTGTTGCAAATTTCTTGAAATCAATCTTAACTTTGCAATTGAAATATGTCGATGTTGGTAATTGACAAACCATGGCTACTTATTTTGAGGAATATGTAGCTGAAAGAATGAAATGAAACACATGATTCTTTGCAATGCCAGGATCAGATAAGCTATTATTTATACTCGAATCAAAAGAAATTTCATTTTCATTAATCTTTGGTATGCGAGTTCTTAAATTATGTAATATTTATAGAAGGTACATTCACAATTCAAATTGAACTCCGAAAAAGAAATAGGATCTTCTAATATTTTCTTTCACATATGTGTGCACTTATGCTTCTGTCCCCACTTTCAATTTCCTGCTCACTTTACAAATTTCCATCTATAAGATTCCATGATCATCTTCTCTCTTTTGATGATTAATTATAGAGTTATGGCTGGGCTGGTTAATGTTCGGATCAATCCAGTTTGTCCATCCCGTTGCTCCCGTCGTTCTATTCTTCAAAAATCACTTGCTTCTCATCTACCAGTGAGATTGCTTACGCATTCATTCAGTGCTATGAAACCTTCCAAGCCTCTCTTTGTTGTAGCAGCTTCATTGGAGGTCTCAAAGGGTACCACTTCCATGCAGTTCGCCAACACTTCACCTACGAAAGGTTATTTCCAAGAACTTTTGTTTTTTCTGTAGGAATGGTTTTGATTAGCTTTAAAATTAGACATCCTCGCAAAATCATCCGTTTTAAATTTACTCCGTTGTAATATCTGAGTCTGTTTGTATACCCCTCGAAAGGCAGTTTTTTGAAAAACTACTGAAGGGCCTGCGCTTTGCAGCGGAGTCATAGTTAATGCTGAATCTTGAACAAATAGTAATATTATTTTTAAATTTTGATAAATATTTATTCTTCAATCATAGTTTGGAAGTGTATTGAAAGTTATCTATAAAAGCCTTTAATATCGATAAAAATTCATAAAACTAATATAAACTTTGGGCAATTTGAAAATGATCATTTAATATTTTAAAATTTTAATTTTACTGTTTAACATTTTAAGCCATTAGATTTGAGTTATTTTATAGCTTTAAGAAACTATTGCCTGCCCTTGATGCATCTGTACATGTCATCATGTCTTCATTTGTTGTTCAACCCATTAAATTGCTTAATCATCTGCTTAATTAGTTACAATTTTCTATATCCTTGGTAAATTTTTCAATCTATATGGTTAAAATTATTTGATTCAGACAAATAAAAGGATCTTAATATAAAATATATATAATTAAGGGGGGTGGCTCCTTTTCACTTTGCCACCCTATGGTTCAAAAGTTACACTTAATTACTCTGTGGTTATTAAAAAAACTTCACTTTGTTATTCTATGCGATGGTAAATTTTTTTGGTTAAAATAAAGATACAACCACATAAAAATTAAGTGCAATTTTCTGAACCACAGGGTGGCAAAGTGAAAACGAGATAAACTATGGAGGGGCAATTGATGTTTATCTATTAAAAATTAAATGCGGTGTATGAGTATGGTGTGTGAGATGTATGTGTACTCCAGGTGCAGATAATAATTTCTCCTGGGTAGGGAGGTTGGTCTGGTATGCGAGAAGAGAGAAAGGGCGTTGTGTGGGTTGGACACATCTTTGAAAGCAGGTGTCGGGGATGCCTTCTAACCAGCCTTTAGTAAAATGTATACATACCCTTATCATAAGTTGAGGAGTCACCAGATTCATGAGAGAAGGTGGGTTTCTCTTGGAAAAGTTATTCGAAAGTCGGGCATTCTTGTAACTAGAGGGGTTTGAAGAGCATATATGACAATGCTGATTTTGCAAGGAAAAAAGAATGTGAATGGATGATTTAGCAACGATAGATATGTAATGTCTATAGATTGAATTATTCAAACATCTAGTGCGTTTGTATGCAGAGGTTCTTGAGATCTGGCGCAGCGCTGACGCGGTGTGTTTTGATGTGGACAGCACCGTGTGCTTAGATGAGGGAATTGATGAACTTGCAGATTTCTGTGGGGCTGGGAAAGCTGTTGCAGAATGGACTAATAAGTGAGAAATTGTTTTTTTACTATGTAAAATGAAATAAGTGTGTTTAATTTTGCGAGTCCGAGAACACTTATGTGCTGCCATCCCTTTTAAGAGTTTTCAGATTGATCCCTGACTTTCAGTTGCATTTCGTTGCAATCTTAACCTTTTCATTAGATTTCTCTGTTAAGTTGGATACGCCGAGGTAATCACCATATGAGAAGTTGAAAAGTCAATTATGTCTATTTTAATGGAGGAACTTAACGGAAGGGTAAGATTTGAATAACAGGCGCAGCACAGGTGTTAACAATTAGATAGTAAGGGTAAACTGAAGGGGGAAGATTGGAACATTACACAGGTTAGGGTATTAACAAGTGAAAGATTGGGGACCAAACTGAATCTGTGCTGAAAAGGTTGAGAAAATTTATTCCAGTATAGAATTTCTTTAAATGTAGAAGTTGACTCCTGAATTATCACTTCTGATGAAATTTTAGGGCAATGAGTGGTTCTGTCCCTTTTGAGGAGGCTCTTGCAGCGAGGCTTTCTTTATTCAATCCATCGCTCTCTCAAGTTGAAGATTTTTTGGTCAAGAGACCACCGAGGTATTTCAGTTATTTTCGCCATTCTGGACCGAACATTATTTGATTTTTAAAATGGTGTGTTCCGGAAAAAAACTTATCTAAAGTCTTCAACTGGAATTTAAAATTGAAAATTTCTTTTATCATGCTTGGTAATTAAGAAGTATGTTTTTTTTGGGTGTATGTGTGCATCGAGTTCTAGAGTCTGAACATGTAAAATATTTTAAGTATGATTCTGTTTGTCAATGTTGATAGTTTACATCCTCATTCTATCAGAACATTCTAGAATTTAGAAAACCATTATCTTCAAACACCTCCATTATCTTCATGTGCTACAGTATTGATTTTCTAAGCGATAGCAACTTCATTCTGCATTTTCCTTTTTCTTCTAATTTTGAATAACTGATGGAAGCCATTATTTGAGCTTGTCTTCATCTTAGCTGGATGTTGAATGGTAGGAATCACTAGATTTGTGCATTAATCACCGCAATTTGTTCTTAAAGTCAAACTACATCTACTTTTATGTCCATTTCTTACTAAGAATTTGGCCTTCTGACTGAACCTTTCAAATTTGCAGAAAAAGTGCTGAAAAGTACAAACGAGTCATAAAATAAGTCTTAACATGCTTTGTCGGCAATAGATATCCTGTATTCCAAATTTTGATAGCTAAATTTTCACAAAAGTTGTTCTGGTTTTCCCATGAACACTTTCTTTGAACTTGTGGGAAGTGCAATATGCATTAATAAATGCATTATGCCATTTGTCTAGTAATCACCATGTTACTATGTGGTCACTTGATCTGCAGGATTTCTCCAGGCATTTCTGAATTGATAGAAAAGTTGAAGGCTAATAAGACTGATGTTTACCTTGTATCTGGAGGTTTTCGCCAGATGATCAAGGTATGCTCCTTAATTTTATATGTTGTCTTTGTTTAATATTTCCTTTCTTGTGCCGCATTATGTCATGTATATTATAATACCCGTAAGAACTATAATATGCACCCGTTCCTTTGTACTTTTTTGTTTTTTGTTTTTTGTTTTTCCTTTTCTAGCCTGTTGCTTTGGAGCTAGGTATTCCCCTTGAAAACATCTTTGCAAATCAACTACTCTTTGGAAGCTCTGGAGAATTTCTTGGGTTTGATACCACGGAGCCTACTTCGCGAAGTGGCGGAAAAGCGACAGCAGTACAACAAATAAGAGAGGTTTAGACGCATCTTTGAGCATGAAGTTTTATATTTGCACTTGGCAGCTGATTATTGTTTATTACTTTCAGGTCCATGATTATAAAACACTAGTTATGATTGGAGATGGTGCAACTGATCTTGAGGTAATTCTTTTTCTTTGGTTCTTTTACATTTATACTCGCTGTGAAAATAAAAAATTTACGTAACTATACCCTAAACAGTTAAAATTGTTGTTCCATACAAAATATCTACATTTTTAAAGCGGAATAAGTTTTCAGAGAGGTTTCACTAGTAGAAGTGTATAGAATCTATAGATCTTAAAGTTTTTGAGAGCATACATGAAAATTCATATGTAGCAGGGCATAAATGGAATTAGATGAACTTGCTGTGGTGTATCTATAACTATTGTTTTCTAATGTTTTTAAGTTCTAGTTGTCCTTTGTGCCTCCGTTTATTGAGCAAACAAGATACAGATATACATTGTTCATTAATGTTCTAATGTGCTCGTAAGTCTTCTAAAATTGAAAGAGAAGGAGCTTTCTCCAGAAGCACCTTTGATATATATATATATATATATAGTAGGTCTTGTGTGCTTTTGGAGGCCTCCGTGCTCCTGAGCCGTTTTTGATGATGGAGCTTCTGAATCGACGATCGGCTCCGTTAGTTTTGATTTAGCGTATTTGAAGTTTCTAGAAAAAATTTTGCGATTTTTCGATATTATTTACCTAGCAATCGAAAAGATTCAAAATCAATAATTTTTAACAGCTGAAAATAAAAATTCTATAAAAGTGGTGATGTAGCACTAAAATTTTCGATCAGAAATATTGATCTTGTTGTAGATAGTATAAAGAATTTTGTATCCAAATTTCATCTGATTTGAATGCTTCTATACCATTAAACTTGAAAACGGCAAATATCAACTATTAAAAATTATTGATTTTGAATCCTTTTGATCACTAGGTAAATGATATCAAAAAATCGTAAAAATTATTTTCTAGAAACTTCAAATCATGAGCGATCGTCGATTCGGAAGCTCCATCATCGAAAACGGCTTAGGAGCACGGAGGGCTCCGTGCTCTTAATAGCACACAAGACCTACTCTATGTATATATATATGTATATATATATATATATATATATATATATATATATTATTACACCTTTTGAATAATTAACCATTCCGATCATTGCTTTGAGCTCCATGGGCCTATTTATGACTGGTTAACTTAGTTATCCTATCAAACATTCTACAATATATTTTCGGTTCATAGAATCATAGCACATCATATTACATGTTATGCGTCCATTTTCTTCACATGCTCCACTTCCGTTCGAATCCAATCATCTTTAAAACAGCATTGATTTTTAAAAATCAAAACGGAGATAAGGCTACAACTCACTGGGCGTTGATTGGTTGACTGAAAGTATCAGATAGGATGGAGGGCGGCATAACTGATTGCTTTCTACGCCGATTTCTTTTTCTCGTCTTTTTTTGTTCCTCCCATCGATCAAAATAAGCCCATTTCGTCTTGTGCCTTCTGGATCATTTTCGAAAACTTGAGAAGTTGAATGTATAACTTTCCAACTTTTCTTCTGGTCCTCCTATTTTGCAGGCTCGGAAACCTGGTGGAGCTGACCTGTTTATATGCTATGCTGGGGTACAAATGCGAGAAGCTGTCGCAGCTAAGGCTGATTGGCTGCTCTTCGATTTCAAGGAACTAGTAAAATCTTTAACATAAAACTGGATTCTTTGGAAGAAAAAATTTGCATCTCAATGCATGCAGTCCCAGTTTGCTTCTCTCTTGTGTGTAAGATTTTTTGTTTTTCATCAGAAAGAATGATATTAAGATTGCTTGTGGTATTTCTCACATATTTGTACATAATTTAATTTAGCTTGTAGCTGTTATTTCTGACTTCTGTTCTGGAACTCTTTGCCGTATTTTGAGAGAAATAATTCGGAAGGGAACATTAAGCAATTGTAATTTTGGTTCTTTATGTTTTGATGGAGCTTTTGCAATACTAATAAGCTTTTGTGAAGGAAGCCAAATCCCACTTGGAATTGTAGAGACTGCAAATTTATTTTAGGTGGGGGTATGTTTTTATTGCGATGCACAAGAACCCACACTCAGCACTTGAATCAAATTAGAAAAATACATCCTTCATCAATTAACTTTATATATATAAAAAAAGCAAAACACACGCACACACACACACACATAGAGCAACTGGAGTGATAAACTGTATAAGATGACCATATCACGAAACCAATCTCCAAGGTTCAATCAGATAGAATAACAAACAGGGTGGGGGTGGGAGGGGGCACATATATACCATTTAAATCCCAAAATCAAGTTCATTTTTTAAATGACGCTAGAAACTAGATAGCAACAGCAAAAAAAAGGATAGGTTCTCTATTCTGCAAATATGGAATGTTAGTTGTTACCACAGTTGCAACAACCCAGGCTCACAAAAAACATTCGTTCTCTCGGGCACTATTAAGGTTTTGTTTTTAGTTAAGAATCACATCTCTATTTAGGAGGATCTCTACTTGGGGATAGGGAGAGGACAAAAAAAGAGAAAAAGGGAGGGGCGGCGAAGCCCTCTGATTTTCATCAAAAAGCCCTCTGATTCATCAAAAAGGTGGGGAGTAAAAGAATCATGCATTAGAGGGGTTTCTAACCCGACAAAATTACCGGACATTGTCGTGCTATGTTCTGTTCCTCTCCTAGGCAGAGACCGTGGCTTGCCTGGGCCCGTTTAGCCGGTTCCCAAACCGCCCGTTCCCGTTTTGGAAAGCGCGCTGCTGATAACCGTCGACGGCGGCGGCGGCGGCACGCGGGGGATTTGACCAGCCGCCGCGGCCCACATAGTCGGCTCCCCTGTTCCGGAACTCGCCCCTCTTGAAGTTTCCCCCGTTGCTGTTCCCAACGGACGCTCCGCGGCCTCCCCTGTAGCTGTCGTTACGGAAACCGCCCCGCCCCGCTGGGTAGCGACCCCTCCCGCTACTGTTGCCGCTATGGGTCACGACACCATTAACAACTGGGAGAACAAAAGGCATCAGCATCAGCATTCAATCCTTGCGAAAAGAAAAGTTAACCAAATAACCAAGTTAAAACAAATTTTTCAGTATGCTCGGTTGTTTTTATTTACACGCAAGGAATGAGAAAGAAAATGGATTCATTAGTCCGAGGTAGGTGACTGTATTACATGTTTCTAGCCCACGAAATTAATTTTTGGGAGGCTTTACTTATGCAAGTATCCTCGCAAATTCATCTATTTTTGTGTACCGCCATAAGATTCGATTTTTTATATGGTTGTTGTAGTCTATGAAATTTCATATTTTGCAACACCGAAATCAATACTTACCTCGCGTTGTGGTTTTCTTCTCCTCAACATAAACTTGGCGCCCTCCAAATAGAATTGGTGAGGCCTAAGAATTCATTAAAAACTTTTTTAAAAAAATTTCTAGATGATAAATAACCAGCCAAATAGACCCTTGATATACAAAACTGCAACAACTTGGATATACTAAACTAAAAAAAGAGATAATGTATGAGACTGGTCAGATGCCTTATATTTTTTTAACACGAGCAGAGTAAAAAAGCAACAAAGAGTAAATTCGGATTGTAAACAGCCAGCAGTTTCTCACAGCTTTGGACTAACATTTCCAACCTCAAATTTTCAAGGTTCAAAACAGAAAATGAAAAAGTGATTTTTCCTAGAATTAAAAAAACTTAACGGTTAAAATAAATAAAGGGAAAATTATGAAGATATTATGTGGTGAGATAATGTTGACCAAACAAAATTGCTACAGGTTTAAAATTAGTTACTGAAAAAATAATAATAATAATATATAATGCGGCATCAGAGATGAATGGAACAAGATGCAGATGCTCTGTTGATGATATTAGAGGTACCACTATGAAGTAGAGAATATATTAACTCGAGCGCTCTAAATTAAAGCCGAAATTGTTGCTCCCAGTAAATTAAGGGCTCAAAACCAAAAAAAAAGTACCCTACCAGAACAAAAACATTTTAGTGTAGAAACTTAAGCTGCTGAAAATAATAAATGTCCCACTGTAAAGAACAGGATGCAATGGTTTTTATATAAATACAACTATTCCTCCAAAAGATATTGAAAATAAAAATCGTTTGAAAGCAGGTAACCTTTAAGCGACGGACCAAGTTCAAGAACCATACCTCAATTGCATCTTGCATGGATTTCAACGACTCAAATTCCACAAAGCCAAAACAGAAGCGTTCAACCTGCCATCCAGTCAGTAATACAAGTAAAGCTTCAGTTAAAATAGACAACAAGCTATATCTCAAGGTCCATCTGACAAACCTTATGGTTTCTAACTTGCACACCGCCAGGTTTAATAGTTCCGAATTTCTTGAACTCTTCCTCGACTTGTTCAGCAGTTGCATTCAAAGGCAAATTTCGGATATATACCGAATGACCCTCAACTGCATATAGGTAGATGTCAGGAAACCACAGGACATCATAGCCAAACCTCTGAATTTTTTTTGCATATAAATCCATGCAAAATCACATTAGTACCCCAGTAAAATTGGAATTTGTGCATCAACCAGAAGAAATAAATCTTCTTTATTCGGATGCAATGTAAAAAATGGTTTGGTATCTATTCACCCAGCAGGTGAGTGAATGCAGATAAATATGATTTTCAGGGGCACACACGCATCTATGCAGGACAATTTATGCAATTTCACATGTTTGCAGGGGTATGCATGCAAAAGAGTCACCAATGCTAGGCATACTAGTGCTGAACATACCATCATGAGATTCGTTGTTTTCAGGGGCACTATTGTCGTTAGGAACCGTGGTCTCTGGCGCATTAGCGGGTGTTGTTGGCACAACCCGCGGTTTCTCAGGGTTTGGAACCACAGTCTTTGGTTTGGTAACAGGCACATATACTGGAGCTGGTGATGGGCTCCCCTTCATCACTTTAACCTGCCAATCCATTGATAACAGAAATAACTAATAAATGTGTGCTTTATTCAGTCCAAAATTGTTTGTAGCGGTTAAAGCAGAGAAACCTAACAAATAAAGAATAATGATCATCATTTATTACTTCTGCATATACACACCCTCAGAATACAAGTATTCACACATATATAACCCTCTGGTATTGCGCATTTGTGATTGGCTCATAAAGAAGAGCAGGGCCTATCTGATTAAGTGATATTTGAATAGTGCTACTCCGAGAAGCACTACGGTAAAATCCCCCCAACAATTTCTCCCTGGAGCATTATCAGTAGATCTAAATTGGAGCCCCCATATTGGGGGGCTAGAAATATAATGTCAGCTTTCCATAATAGCAAAAGCTTTTGTGTTATGCTTGCGAAACACTCCACTATAGGAGGCTGCAGCTGAAAGCAGAAACTAAGCCTTTTTTTGGGGGGGTGGGGGAGTGGGGAGGGGGTGCGCAGGGCTTACGAATTATGTGACATAGATAAAAGGAAAATGACAAGAATAACAACTCACTATTGATGCATAGGACTTCTTAGGCACATTCTCCTGAGACACAGTAGCAGCAGCCTGCGAAGCTTCTTGAGCATCACCTGGAGTTACCTGGACAGGTGGATCGACATCATTTCCATTTTCAACCCCCGAAAAATCACTGTCCTCAGATGGGTTGACTACTTCGTCGCCCAAGTCAGCAATCCCCTTTGATACTGGGTTGACTTCAATATCATGTTCCGTAGCTGGAGTGGGTTCTGTCAACAGACACAGAATAATATAAAGTTCGAATTTGACATGAGCTATTTCTTGTGGGAGTGTGCAAGAAAACCAAAGAACAACCAGCAAAAGCAAACCAAACCAACAGTGAGTTTTCAAACAAACACTTTTCCCTCTCATTCTCTCACTTTCACCACGTGAGAGAAAATAATAAAAATTTCTCTTCTAGATTTCTCTTCATTCACTCCCATTCTCTCCATCTAAACAAGGAGTAAAAGAAAGGGTAAGTCAGTACCTGGCTTCGGAGTTAAAGGACCATCTGCGCCATTGTTCTCCGACTCATTGACAACCAGTTGATTAATTTCCCCCAGATAGTCTTCCTTTATAAATCTGAACACATCATTGAGGACAAAGTATCCTCCGGTTTGCTGTGGGGCGAGAAAAAATGATTGGGTAAACTTCCGCTTAACATTGTCAGTCCCAATCAAGGTTCCAGTTACAACAATGAAGACTCCATTCATGTAAGACAACTGAGAGTCAGCAGTCTCTATCTCGGTAAAACAGTTGCGGAAGTCCAAGGACAATATCTTTTCATTGATGGCCTGCACAACCAAATAAGCATAGAAAAGAAGATCAATATGCAAATCCAGTATTCGCTTTTGGTAGTCAACAAAATGAAATCCACAACACAGGGATATCAGTCAAATAAAATTCCAGCAGCCAATACTGTCCATTCAATGTCAAGAAGAAGAACACACACTTTCCAACTATAGTGATGTCAAATCCAACAAACACAAGCTATGGATTGTAGAAAAAGAAATATATAATAGGTGGTTAACTCGAGCCAAGAGAATTATGTAAATCATATTAGAGTGGGGAAAGGAGTAGAGGTGGGAGAATTCAATGGTGGAAAAGTAGATTATGAATGGTAGGGGGAATACCTGGGGAAGAAGAGCTCAACCTAAACGGAGCAAAACAAAAGATTCATATGCAAACCTATATATATATATATTAAAAAAAAAATCTATGACTACAATATAGAACAGAGGATAAGTTGAGAAACTATCAAGTAAATCACAATTTCTAAAGCAATATCAAAAGGGAAGGACTGAAAAGGAAAGAACCTGATCTAAATGAGCCTAATTGTAATTTTCTAAAATATGAAACTTGAAGCTTCTTTAAGAAACTAATTTTTAAAATATATATTTTTTCGGATTTTGGGGAACTTGTCACCATATTTTCTGGCAGCAGTTGAAGCCTATACAGATAAAATTTCATCTAGAAGGTTTGATTTATTATCTTTGAGAAGAATAGCACTTAATGCAAATCATTTTTATCAAAGACGTATCTTTACCTGATATCAAGGAAAAGGTTGTTGCAAGATTTCTTATTATACTGCAACAAATTTCAACCAAGTAGGATTGATTTAATGTCTTTTGAAAAAGAATAGTACTCAATGGGAGTTTCATTTACTTAGATTAAAGAATTTAAATGCCCATCAATACAGGCCATGACCACCATGCCGACAAG
This sequence comes from Aechmea fasciata, assembly GCA_025177825.1. Taxonomy (NCBI): domain Eukaryota; kingdom Viridiplantae; phylum Streptophyta; class Magnoliopsida; order Poales; family Bromeliaceae; genus Aechmea; species Aechmea fasciata. The sequence goes on from CM045935.1 coordinate 4,782,793, forward strand.
ATATCAGCACAATACGGCCCCCATGTCTATAGCACGGCTCAAAATCCTCTCTGCTTTGAAATTAGCACGTAGTTATCTCAATAAAGTTTAAAAGATGTGACAAAGATATGCAATAAGTGATTAGAACATATTGGTGCCAAGAAGATAAATAATTCACGGCATTGTGTATCGGGGCACAGGTTCTTTTGTGACCAGCAGGCATTGGCACGGCATAGTACACACCGTGCCGTACCGTGCCATCAAGTTTTTTGCACGGCCTCGTGCCACAACACTCAAATCCGTGGTTAAATTGTATTTATACCTGATGCCAACAGTTCTTATTTAGAAATGTTTGAATGTGAGAAGAAAACTGCATATAAAAAAAAAAGAGTAACCATGTACTCCACAAGTAGTCCCTGTATATGGTGTACTGTAACATGAAAAGTTTCTTTCTTAGCAGTAGGTTATGTACCTATTTCCACTCTTTCTTTGCCAATCTATTTTGCTTTCTTCTAATCCTCCATGTCTATACATTTCCAAGAATGTACTACATCGCAGCAATGAGAATCACAAAGAACCTTTCTCTCTTAATTTCCACTGCATTCACTTGATAATTTTGTGACCTATCCTTGGAGGCTTGCAGCATACAATAAAATCAATTCATTGCACACTTATAAGAAAAGGGAGGGAAAAAAATCATAATTGTGAATCAAACTTGGAAGCAAAGGGGGGAAAAAACCATAATAGCAAACAGCATTTCCTAGAATACCAAAATACAGAATATTCCATTGATGCCAACATGAAAAAAGATCTTTTTCAGGCACATACATTATTACCAAGCATTAGAAGATTGATAAAAAACATGACATGGTAAAACATAGTCTGTACAGAAAAGCAGGGAAATACCTGCATTGTAGTTACTGATGTCATCACTCCATCAGCATCTGACCGGCTTAGCATGCTTGTGTCCTGGTAAAACTTGTACACTGATTCTGGTGATTGATGAAGAATGTGGTAGTACTGCTGAACAAAGGCGCTGCCAATCTGAAGGAAAAAAAAATAATGCTGCGAAGTAGGAAAGGCAAACTTAAAAATGGCAACCACAAAACAAAAGATTGATACCACTTGTGGAGGAGGTTGAGGAACAGGAGTTGCAGCTTGCAGCGCCATTTCTGTAATAGATTTAGCAGCACAGAGTTTCCGTCAAGTGATCTATTATGGAATAAAATGATAACCTTATCCCCAAATAAACACGACTGATGTATAAACAGTAGGTAAAAGTATAAAACCTAAGCTGAACAGAGCTCATTATGAAACAGGTACCTGAACTTGTACCGCTTTAATTTCACAACCTCACCTCATAGTATATTTAATTTTAAGTACTCTTGACATAATATTATGATATTTTGTTGCCTAGAAGAATTTTATGTTACTTGATAGAACATAAACATTATATTGTGCCTTAATGGAAACCATTTAGCATAACTTGAAGGAATTTTTCTGAAATAAATAGTAATGAAAGATGAAATGGTAAAGCCAAATTTCTAGGGTAAGAATTTAAGTGTCGTGGCATGGGGTCGTGCCAAAAACTTACCGGCATGGTGCGATACGATACATGCCGGGCCATGCCGATGCGTGTCGGTCACAAAAAAAACGTGTGCCGACATATAAAGGCATGAAATATTTATTTTCTTTAGCAAAAAGATACTTATTGCTTATTATGTATCTTTATCAAATCTTTTGAACTTTATTGAGAAAATTACTTATTAATTTAAAGAAAAAAGAATTTAGAGCTATGCCATCAGCATAGGGGCGGTATTGTGTCAACATCTTGTTGGCACAATATGGCACGGTAGATACAACTCGTGCTAATGGGTACTTAAATCCTTGGTTCATATATCCATTTCAAAATATACTACAGTATAGTTAAGGTCCATACACTTCTAAGTAAACAACAGAACCTCTACAGTTCCTCTGCAAGGAGAAACGAAACAATCTCAAACCTATAAAGGATTATCAGCCCAACTTATAAAGATAAGGCCCTCAGAGAAAGGATTATCCACACAAAACCATCTAATAATTTGATCTGAAGGACTTGAAATGCGAATTACTGCAAATATACCACAATGCAAACAAAAATAAGGAAAGATGACTTCTTTCAAGAACAAAGTCCTTCTCCAAGTAAATACAAACAAATTTCGCGTCCTTCCGATCAAACTATTACCTGATAATTATAATCAAAATTTGCGCACTCGATAAAGCAAAGGCCGACCAAGCCACAAGGTATAATCAAATAAGTTGAAGAGTTAAACCCTCTAATAATCTACCTTCAAAACCCAGACCTAAGATTTACATAAACACCCAAAAATATAATACCCCACAAAAAGCCCCTAAACCTTAAACCCTAGAATCCACACCAGATCGATCAAACTCGGGACAAAATCAAACTAAAGAAACCCACTCCCTTCACTACAAAAATCACAAAGAAAACCCCAAAAACCGTGTTTTAAAGTTCCCATTCCAACACACCAGGGGAAAAAAAAAAACAAAAGAAAAAAAAAAAAAGATCCTCCTCAACTCTAACATAAGAACCTATCATCAGCAATCGGAACAGACGATTAATACACTTAGGATCAAATCTTGGGCACATATAAGATTGTCAAGAAGTTTAGAGAGAGAGAGAGAGAGCTCACGTTCTCCAAGCGGCGGCAGCGGCAGCGGCGGCGGCGGCGGAGGAGGAGAAGGTGGATTCCGATCGTCGGCGGCGGCGATCGGAACCCTAGAAGAGGAGGGAGGGAGATGGCGGCGTAGAGAGAGAGAGAGAGAAGCGGAGCACAAAATGGGGAGAACGAAAGAGAGAGGGGAGAGAGAGAGAGAGAGAGAGAGAGAATGTGGCGTTGGGTCGAGGGGTTGGGGTTTTTGTGGTTAGGTGTGAGTCGTGTGCAGGAGGAGCATTCGGTGGTTTTCGGTGTATAAGCGGCTCATTGGGCTTCGAGCCCACAATTAATTTGGGCCGGGGTCGGAAAGCGAAGAGTTAAAGAAGGGAGCGGGTTATTATGTTTCAAAAAATCGCATATTTTCTTTTAAGAAAAAAAATATTTTATTAGTTGAGAACACTACATTATACATAGAACTATTACAATATATATATATATATATATATATATATATATATATATATATATATATATATATATATATATATAATTGAGCTCCTATGCTTTTAAAAAATGATCATTGGTCTTGTAAGTTTTTAGCCACTTGGATTAGTAGATGTGCGGTTAGGATGATGTGGACCACTTGGGTTAAGTGGGTGGTTGGTTGAATAGTATAATCTAACGATGAAAATGATCAAAGTCGTAGATCTAACGGTAAAAAATTCCAAAATCTTTGTCTTTTACAAAGACTCTCTCTCTCTCTCTATATATATATAGAGAACTACTATATGCTATTAAGATTGAGAGATATGCGGTTAGGATGATGTGGGCCCCTAAAATTAAGTGGGTGGTTGGTTGAATAGTATGATCTAACGAGTGAAAATCATCAAAGGGTCGATCTAACAATGGAAAACATATATATATATATATATATATATATATATATATATATATATATATATATATATATAATATTATGATGATAAAAAGATACAAAATTAATCTCAAAAAAATAATAATAACACTAAATAAATAGAGAGTAGCTCATGAAATAAGTCCCTCAGGTTTACTTTTGCTTATTTGCCTTCTTAATTTCTAATTTCTTTATTTGAATTATTAAATTTAATCAGGTTAGAATTTTTATTAATTTATTTAGTAATTATATTATTAGTTATTAGCCGGTAGTCATTGATATAATAATTAGCTTAATTGTTCTTGCCTTTTTTCTTTTAAGTTCGGCTATGATGCTTATAATAAAAATACAAAGCAGTTGGTGCTCGTAAATTTACTACCGTTAGATTTACCCACTCAATCATTTTCACCCATTCAATCTATAAATACCAATGATTTGGTGTTTTTAAAAGCATACGAGCCTTCTTTTTTTTTTTTTCAGTAATAGTAGAGGAGACGAGAAAAGTATTTTTCCACCAAAAATATTTACTTTGGTTGTTTGATTCACCATAAATTAAGTTCCGTTGTAACTCATTTTTTTTTCAAAACACTGCAACTGGTGAAGTTCATAAAAGGTTTGGTTCATCATAAATTAATTTTCAGTCGTAACTAAACTTTTCCGAAAACATTAACAAAGTCATTTAGGAGAAAATTTCGTTTCTGTGACTATTTTAGAGACCCTCCTAAATGCTAGCATGGGAATTTTCGATGTAAACAAAAGAAACGAAACATTTTCAACTTTTATACCACACATGACTTCCTACCAGGCAAACAAACCAGAGGAACTTCAGTTCAAAGCCGTAAGATTCAATTCAATTTAAAACAACAAGCAGAGGGGGTGAAAAACATTTCAATGCAACAACAGAAGATGACGAGCAACAACATATATGGAAACTGATAACCCAGGAGCTGTTGTTCCGTAGATCGACACAGTTCACGTAAAGCCGAACCGGCGTTTCAAAGAAGCAACTTCCGACATATAGATGTATAATACACAATAAACGAGTCTTCTTAGCAACTGAAACATCAGTATTCCCTGAACATTGGGAAACGGGCACTGGTTCTTCGTCTTGTTACAAGTCTCCCGCTTACAGAGGAGAATCGGCATTAATTGTTGTTTCGCCGTTCTCGGTGCTACTACCGCCGCCGCCGCCGCCGAAAAGGTAACCAAGGGAGGAGCCGCCACCAGGAGCCGCATGCACCTTTGTTGAAGGTCGATCCTGGAGAAGGTGAAAATTCGTATAAGATGATATGCTGTAGCTTTTTTAATACAAATATCTTCTACATCTTCTTGCTGTAGCAATTAGAGTTCAACGGCTAAAATTACGAAAAAGGTTCTAGACCATTTCTTAGCCAAAAGCTACCTTTTAGGAAACTTGTGTTTTCCGAAGTAGAGAAATCATCCCAGAAGCTACACAAAGAAGGCGCTTATATAGATAATGTTCAAAAAATAAATAGGAGGTAAGTGCCGACTCTCTAGTAAATTAGAAATAGAGAAGATTGGAGTTCCACTCAGCAAAAGCCACAATTATCGTTATATCGATATCTGGATCAAGATAAAGCTTTACAGATATTGCACGAAATCTCATAGTAAAATAATTTCATATACCAGTCAAGATTGAAAATAAGAATATCTAAATAAATAAAGCCACAAATAAAATAGGAGGATATGAAGCAAAGATTGTGTGGGTAAAGTTGTTCTTTAGAAACAATAAAACATATTATATAAATGATAAGAGCAATTCGAAAAAGTTTGTGCACATCACCAAGCCTCTGCCTGAACAGACGCGCATATACATGGACGGGAGTAGAAAGCATAAGGGGACGAATAGAAATAGGCCACAAATTTTAATAGCTCATATAAACGATCAACATATATTACATTTTTCAAATTTTGACGATATATTATATATTTCATTTTTCAAACTTCGAGGATGTATTAAGAAATATGTTGAAGAATATGTTCCCATAGGCATCTACAACATCAAATAGCATTAGTTAGGAAGGAATTATGATCCCGGAAGTAAATTTCTAATTCTAACTAATTGAGCAAATGAAATTGTACTGTAATGAAGTTGCCAGTGTTCTGGCCATCAGCACGGAAGTAATTGTTGGTTTGCCTTCCTTGGATGCCGGCAGGGATCTGCTTGGTGTTATCAACTGGTGGGGATGGGGCTGGCTTCTGAGCAGGCGGAGTGTTCTCAGCTGGTTTGGGAGCTTCGCCACTCCCAAAAAGGTAGCCCAGAGAACTCTGGCCTCCACCACTGCTGACCCCACGGCCCATCTTCTGCAGTTTAAGAAACCTGACTAGGCTGTGCAATATCAGAAATCCCAGATTTTACAAGGAAATAGATATTTTAGGGCTAACTCTACTTAGGTTAGAATTGTTTTATAGACAAAATTGATTTATGGATAATAAAAAGTAATCCAAACAATCAACAACAAAAAAAGACATTATGACTATCAACAAATTGTGTTGATAACTCTGGCCTCCACACACCGACCGTGCCTAGAGCAAGTGGCAAAGGGCTTGGTGGTTAGTACCTAAGACCCAAATTCGAATCCTAGTTGATTTATATTTTCAGTAAGTTTATTTCTAAATGAAATAAACGAAGCGAGTAACGTGCTACCTATCTCTCAAAAATAAAATAAAAAAAAAACTCTAGCCTCCACACTGCTGACCCCGCGGCCCATCTTATGTGGTTTAAGAACCCAGACTAGGCTGTGCAATATCAGAAACCCCAAATTTTACAAGGAAATAGATATTTTGGGGCTAACTCTAATTAGGTTAGAATTGCGTTTTAGCCAAAAGTAATTTATGGATAATAAAAAGAAGTCCTAACTACAAACCAAAAAAAAAAACATTATTTATCAGCAAACCTCCATTCTCTAATACTTAATCATCCTTTGGCAGTAAAACAGAAAATTATGACAAAGAAAAGGGAAATGTCTCGCAGTTGCATACCTCAATTTATGGTAACTCCGCAAAATCTAGAAATCTAAAATTATATAAGCACAATAGAGAAACAATAGAGCCACCAAAAGAGAATTTCACTAATAATAGGTCATAGCCGTCGAATCATTGCCGCTATTAATCCCAAAAGCTCAAGCTGTTAGAAATACGCAACCAATTCACTTAAAGCGTATAGACAGAGTGCCACGGATCTCAATTGTGGCTTGGCCCAACCAACCTCACGCCACTTCGAAGATGACTCAACCCAAGCCGACCTCACGCTATTTTGAACGTGACTCAGGCCAATCCAACCTCCCGTCATAGGACAAGATGTTGGCCCCTTTAAGCCAACAATAGCCAGATGGCCACTGCATTGAAAGTCCTCCATGCCCTTGAAACAAATTAATTCGATCTACACTAGCAAAACTTTGATCCATTTCTGGTGCATACTAGCAATGTACATATATAACAAAAGCATCACCTATAGTATTCGTCAAACTGGATCTGAACAACCATCTTATAATAACTCTCTCCAATGTTCTAACATAATGCTTTGATTTGTTCCTCCCCATATTCAATGCAAATTGACATGCAAATATAAGAGATAAAACAACAATATATGAATTAGACAACACAGAGCATTCAAATCTCAATACGGTTTATATTCTCACCATCCATTTCCCCTACCAACTAATGGATTAATAAATCAAGGAAAAAACCCTACAAAAATTACAAAAGCAGATCCAAATTATACTACCACAAAACTACGATCACGCATTTCCCCAATTGCCAAGAGACCTACCAGAAGAGTCACCATTCACATAAAAAAAAACCACACAATTTCGCAATTTCTATGCCAAGATACATCAAACAAGCAACAAATCACAAAAACGAGAACCGATTCGCGGGATCGCGGGCTCCATTTCGCGAGCAGCCACGATCAAACACCAAAAAAGAACCACGATCCGTGGAAAATTCCATGATCTAGAATCAGATCTGAGACGATTAACCACGCAAGAGAGGCGATTGCAGCGAAAAACTAAGAGAGCCATGATTGGACTCCATTCTAGCTAGATCGGGCGAAAAACCGGCGAAAATTGCGGGGTAACCGTGGATTCGAGCGGCGGTGGAGGAGATCTAGGGTTGGGGATTAGGGTTTCGTACCTCGGATCGGGGATCGAAGGAGAGCGACGCGCCCTTCGCGAATTTGGAGAGTCGGAGAGGAAAAAGGAGAACGAGCGTCTCTGTTTGATCTATTTATACTGTGCGAGCAAAACAGTGTTTGAAATAAAACGAAGAGGTGAAAATGCACAAATGACCCTCAATAATGGGATATTTTGAAAATGACCTCTCAACTTTTATGTTTTTATTCTGAGTCTCACTGGGGGTGGCAAATCCATTTTTCTGAAATTTCGAGATTCTTTTAGAACGAAACACGTTTTTCTCGTTTAATAAACGAGCCGAACACGAGAATTTATATAATTTATTTAATTTATATTTTTATATATAAATAAATAATTATATATATTATATATTTTTATTATTTAATTTTTAGCAAAATAAAAATATAAATGCGAGATTAATTATAAAAAAATTCATTTGTATATAAAGTTTTAACTATTAGATCAAAGTCTAATGGATAAGATGTTATAAATTTATTTTTTGATATATTTAATTTATTTTTTTTCTATTTATTGTTCGTTAGCAGGTTTGTGGCCGGCTCGTGTTGAATTTTTAACTCGATATTTTAATAATTTCGTATTGCTCGTTTACACACCTAGTCCTCACTCTTCACTGTCTATTTTTTTAATTTGGAATTTTATACTTAGTGCAATTAAAAAAATATATTCTCAAATTTAGCGACTCTATTACTTTTTTATTAATCTACCATATACAATAACAAAGTCTTATTCAAAGGAAAATCGTAATTTTGCAATAAAATTATGCTTTAAAAAAATTTTGTTATCATATTTGCGTGTGACGTGAAAATTTTTTATTAATTAAAATAATTCGCACATGAAATATCTGTGATAAAAAAATTTTCTCCTATTTTTGAGGGTCCTCGATATATGTTTTTTCTAAACAAAATAAAGGTAAAAATATGTAGAACTTATCTGAACAAAATAAAGGTAAAATTATAATTGAGGAGTCCACTTCAAAATACATTGCATGTAATGGTTCTCCATGTATTTTGACCAAAATAATAGAATAAAATGTTTTGGTAGCTCTGTTGTTATAATTCTATCTATTAACTTTTCTTCTAAACTTTTCTATTTCTAAACTTTCATATATATTACATTTTAGTTTTAATTTTTATCTAACTTAACAATTTTTTTGATAAAATAAGTAGTTAAAGCAATTAATAAAATATTAAATACATACTATAAAAATAGGAAGATGTCATCTCCTAGTTTAATTAGCCTAACCACGGTCCAAAATACTACAGCTAAATTAAGAGATTTAATAGAGGATTGAGTAAGCCTAGAGTTAGAGTAGTTGTAGGATTGATGATCTCTCAAAAAAGCAGGATCTCACATTTGATATTAAAGTCAATCACCGGTGGAAAAAACGTAAAATAAATCTCGACTGAGCTAGAGTCATATAACAAACATAGAGTGGTTCCCTGGCTAGCGACCGTTATGGATAGAATACGATTTAACATCATCTGATACTTGTGAGTGTGCTTTAGCCCGACAAGGACATTAGAGCTTCGGGTAAAAAAAAAATGCAGTACCTCAAAATTTTGAATAGTTCTATATATAAGATACAGTAGGGCCAAATCTCTTAATCCGATAATAATATTTTGGACGATGACTATGCTCAAGTCTAGGTTAGACTAGTTTTGGAAAGCGGGATGTCACAAAAGATATTGAAAGTGCTGCTAAAACAACAAATAATTTGAGGGACTAGAGGGAAGGGTAGTTAATATGTCTAGGTAAGGAGAATTTTCTTGCATGGACCTAGTCCACAGTGTTGGCCTAGTCCATTTGTTACAAACCCGGCCCGGCCTAGTACTGTGGGCTTCAGGCCCTTGTTGGCCCATCAGTTACCCATCAGGCCCTTGTTGGCCCACACAATTATGCAAGTCAACTTAAAGGGTAACAAATTGGGCAAACCCGGCCCAATCCAACTCAATTATTAAGCTTGATGGGCCAAAGTTGAAACTCTCAAACTTTCCGTAGTAAACTTTTTTTGAGAAATACCTGCTTCATTCATTAAGTGAAATGAACTGAGCATACAAGTTGGAAGCAGCTTAGGCCTCCGAGGGGTCGACAAAAAGTGAGAATTAAATTAAAAGCTAAAGAAAACTATACCAATATTCCTATATTAGAATACACATTTTCGTGCTATTATTCTTTTATAAGACAAATCATCCGCCAAATAACCACGGATATACGGAAAGCAGGGCCAAATAGCTACCTCTACCAAAATTAGAGCCTAACTAGGGCTCAAATCACTCTTTCCACACTTTTCAATTCATTGAAGGGTCTTTTTTTTTTTTTTTTGAGAAAGAGGTAGCGAGTTATCTGCTTCATTCATTAAGAAAAATGAACTAAGCGTACATGATGAAAGCAACTGAGGCCTCCTAAGAAGCAGAAAAAAGGTAGAAAAAGAATAAGAAAGGAAAAATAGAGCTATAGGAGAAAGTTAGAGAGCTAACACGGAGGATACGAAAATACAAAAGTGAGAGATTAGAAAGAGACAGATGAGAATCACATGTCGTTCCCGGAATTCATTGAAGGGTCTTAATCCTTGAATCCAAACAAAAGAAAACAAAAAAAAAAAAATCTCCTCCTAAAGCAAAATCGCACGTGAATTTAACCAAACAATCAATGTCAACAAGGAGGTAGTCATCTGTATAGTAATGACACCGCATCATTGCATCACAAACTTATCAAATATCTTCTTATCGATATAAAAATATAATAAACTTTTAGATAATACGGTGTTACTGCCATATTTTAAAATCTTTCATCGAACAAATGGTCGAAGGAGAGCTATCAACTTTATGGATTGTTTTGTTAGCTTGTTTGGTGGCGATTAATAATTATATATATTGGGTGGTGAATGATGTGTATGGATCATTGTTGAGAGGCCAATAACATGTGTGGCTCCTATAGCTATTGTAACTGTGGAAAAAAAAAAAAAAAACTTTTGTAGGAAGTTCTCCAAAGCTGTTTTGTTAAGAAATTCAAATTCGTCGTTACGTGTCACTTTCTTTAGGGTTTAAATTTTTTTATTACGATTTTAGTTTTTAAAAAAACATCCAACAAATATTGGATTGAGTTAAAATTAACACGTGACAATGAATCGGAGGGTTTTTTTAATAAAGCGTGGCTGGAAAGCTCCTTGCTGAAATTTTATCTCATTTTCTTCTTGTTGCCGTCGCCATCGGCATCTTTTCCAAAGGATTTGTTGCCTTTCTTGAATTTTGCTTAGAAAGAGCAGAAAAGAGAAAGAAAGAAAAAAAGATTGAGTAGAATTTTTTTTTATATTTAGTAATAGAAAGTGGCATCTTGTCTAAAAGAATAGAGCATAAAGTTTTTTTGCAAAAATCCGATCCGGCTAAGAATACCAATAACTCCTGGCATCTGGTCCAAAACGCTGCTCTTGCTTACTATTAGAGCTTCGGGTAAAAAAAATGCGATCTCAAATTTTGAATAGTTCTATATAAGATACGGTAGGGCGAATCTCTTGGCGTTATATTTTTTCAGTTGGAGTGGAGGGCTCAAAAGCTATAGTTTTTATCTTATAGTTTTACTATACTATACAATAATTTATAAATCTGATCTCTCCAAAAAAAAAAAAAAAAAAAAAACCCGTAAACAATAGAGAAAACCCACAGGTTTGAATCAGATCGACTTGGGGATGTGGACACGCCATGGGCGCACGATCAATGCACACTGCATCTAGTTTAAAAAATAAGTAACAAACGCTCCAACATAAAATACGTGACATAAAATACATGTCACAATGCGTCGGGCTTAAGGTGAGGCCTATTTATAAAAACTAGTTGAGTTATGTGCATTTCGTTTTGTGACGCTGACGCGTCTAGCCTAGGCTGAGACCTATATATCTCAGAAAATTAATTAAGTGTACGTGCAAATGCACGTAATAATAATTTTTTAAAATTAATATAAATTTATTTATATATCATATTTATCCAAAACTTTGCAGTAAAATTTTAATATTTTATTAGATAATATTTGTCATTTCCAAACTCAAATTTAAAGTCATACACAATAATTATATAGTACTATTTTTTATTTTATAAAATTTGTGTATAAATCATAAATTTAATTTTGAATATCAAATTAAAAAATATATATTTAAAATTAAATTCAAATTTGATTGTTGGTTGCAATCAATAAAATGGTAATATAACAACTAAATATTAGTAGATAATATAAAAATATTTATCAAGAAGTAAAAGACATTAAATGATATAGAAATATATAATAAAAAAAATAAAAGATTATCAGTTAGAGGGGAAAAAATGAATTAAAATCTTATTTCATTACTTATTTTGCATAAGAAAAGAAAAGAGAAACCAAAATTTTTTTCCAAATTCAAAATACATATTTTTATATATGGTATAGGTAAAAAGATAAAAATAAAAGATTTACCAACCCACTCTTCTTAGTTTTTTTTTTTTTTTCCTCTACAAGAGAGCCTCTCCTCTCCCTCTCCCTCTCATTCTTATTTTCAAAGTTACTCCTTCCCTCTCTCCCTCTCCCCTTTGGGTTATAATTTTTTACATTTAATGAGGCTAATATAATTTATTTACATTACGATTTTTTTAATTAGGGTTATTTATTTTTTTAGATGTTTTTATTTGAATCTAATATAAACCCTCAATTTTTTAAATTATTTTAAAATTAATTTTATCAATACTATAATTTATTTAAAAAATATTATATTTTAGGGGCAATTGTTTATATACCCCTAAAAAGTTTCCGACTTTTCGATTTACCCTCTTAGAAAACTAATATTGAAAAAATCCTTACTACGTTCCAACCTATTTCTAAGAGTTAAAATCTGTTAATTAACTCTATTATATTTATAAAATTACTATTTTGTCCTTTCAAACATATCCTTCCATTATCACTGTCTTTCTTATTTGCCCTTAAAGTCAGGGGTACAAAATACATTTTTACTTTTGGTCTTTTCCAATATACCCCTCTACCGTCATCAACATTTCTTATTTGTCCTTAAGTTAAGGGCAAAATTGGCATTTTAATTTTTTTAACTGTGATAGATATTTAACTCACGTTTAACCTAAGTTAACTTAACAGGACATAACTGTAGGGGTATTTTGCAATAACGGTGGAATATATGAGGGGTATTTTAGAAAGAAAAAAAAAGAAGTAAAGATAAATCGGATATTTTCAAACGTATGAGAAGTATATAGGCAATTATTCCTATATTTTATTAAGCCTTCATTTAGGATTGCAGAGAAATTGCGTTACGTGTGGTGAGTAAGTACGTTGGAAAAATATTCTATTTATTTTTGTATGTAATATTGCGTTAATCATATTGCGATGAGTCAGTTACGATATATTTTCTGTAACCCTACCGGAAAACGCAAAAACATATCTAATAGCGTTAGATAGATCTCAATATCAAACTGACTGTGCTCCTGTTGTATACGTACCCTTATTATTTTTGTACTGTCGAGCCGTGACCCTCTCGAGTTGCATTACATTCCGGGCTGTCTGTCCTCACCACTATTATCATAATACTTTTTTTCCCTATCAAGTAGTACTCGTCTACAAAATGGCTACTAGTACAGCAAAAGTCAGGCGAAACAGATACGTACGTACGTACGTACGTACTCTCTCGCTCTCCCACCAAATTTAGAACCAGGGCACAGTACTTGTCAATTTCATTGAAGGGTCTTAATCCTCGAAGCCAAAAAAACAAAAACAAAAACATTAACCAAGAAGAAGAGGGGGGATGTCTCAATCTCCCAGAAGCAAAATCACATGCATGCACACACAATTAACCAAATGCCTTGTTCTTGCTCCCAACCAAGTCAACAAGAGGTTGAGGGGGAGCCATCAAAATTGGTGGTGCATGGTACGTGATTAACCATGCATGGTACGTACTCTAGCTTTATGCATGGCTTGGTTTTGTTTGGGTAGGTTGTGATCAATTATTAATTTTGGTGGTGATCATCACGATGTACATGTCCAGGGATGATCGATCGATGATCGGTGTTGATCGAGGGACAGATCGATCGATCTGTTTTAAAAGTAATCAAAAATCAAAAATATTGGGTTACTTATCAACAAGATCATACGGCCGACATTGCTCCGTTGGAATGGTGTTTGTGCTTGCGCGCACATCTTCGACCCACCATCACATGATGTGGGGTTACTCTTCTTCGGGTGGAGAGCAACACATGTATATGAAGTTTGAGATTTTCGCTGTTTGTTTGTATAGCCGTAGAACTAGAATTTTTCTAGTTCTACTTTAATTTTATTTGGCAAAATTTAAAGATTAAATTAGGGATTTTTTTTTTTTTTTATAAATGTCCGTTTTATCACTTTTTCTTTTCAACTTTCGAAAACCTGCCTTTTACCTCCTCACCATTTCAATTTGGTGCATTTTAGCCTGCCAATCCATTATTCCATCTATTTCTTATAGTTTATATCGAAAATATCTTTCAAAATAAAAAAATATATTAAAATTTTATTTTTTTTCTCTTGTAGAAAAAATAAGGGTAATTTGGTCATTTTGCCCTCTCCTTTAACGCGGTACATCCTTTGAAAATATTTTTGAAATTTTGAAGGGACAAAATGTGGGGTTTTAAAAGTTCGGGAGAAAAAGTGAAGAAGCTGGTATTTACAGAAAATTTTTCTATAATTTAGTCGAAATAAATAACCTAAAAAGACTGAAGGTATGAGAGATGAGTTATTATAGATTTTGGTGTGGAATGAGTCAAAGTTAATTACATTAAATTTGAAAAGTTTAAGTTTTGACTTAAATTGAAGTTACGATGAACCAAACAATAAAAGTGGATATTTATTGTCAAAAATCATTTCGCTCATCTTTACTTTTAGGTGAAAGAAACACACCAAAAGAGACCTTATGTATTTTTTTTTTTTTTTTTTTAAAAGCTCCAATTTGAACCTTTTTCCTTTAAATTTATAAAAAACTTTTTTTTTTTTCTCCTGCAGGAGTAGAAGTCCTAATTAAATTGGTTCTTTTTGTTTTGGGCTTCAAAATTTTATTTCTATTTTTCGCCGCAATAAAGATTCCACACTTTTTGTTTTGTCAAATGCGCTGTTAAAGGCGATTGTAACTAAGAATATATAGAAGCAATTACTAGGATGAAAAACACTAAATCCTCAGGTAGATCCATAAAAATTCAGAACATCATTAAAGATTATTTCCAAATTGCATGTGCCGCATATATATTTATGGCTTGGTTTGTTTAGTTTATTTCTAAATAAAATAAATCAACAAAATTGAGTGCGTGGGGAAAAGATTTAATTATTTTAATTATTTAATACTCTCCAAAACTATCTCTTTTAAATTTGCTTTTCTTTATTTTTATTGTAAACATTATTATTATTATTATTATTATTATTATTATTATTAAAAAGGGGGTAGAGAATATTCTAGCACATGATTCAAAACATAGATGGGAGATTTTGCATACTCAATTATGAACAAGGTTATTATATATTAAATAAAGCATCAAATGATAGGAATGTGTTCTTTCAAAAATCAAAAGGTCTTAATCATTGGAACACTAAATATGTTTAGGGGTCGTTTGATTGGTTGTAATTATTATAACTATAATATAGTTAGAAAAATATGCAGTTAAAAATACAATAGTTAAATATGTATCTTATTAATTTGATTGAATATAGTAAAAAAATGCAGCAACTTCAAGTAATTTGTTTGGTTGTATATAGATGGGAATTGTATTTATAAATTTTATCAAATCTATATTTAGGGTGGATTTTCAAAACCCGAATCCGAATCCGAACCCGACGGAT
Source organism: Aechmea fasciata (assembly GCA_025177825.1). NCBI lineage: Eukaryota > Viridiplantae > Streptophyta > Magnoliopsida > Poales > Bromeliaceae > Aechmea > Aechmea fasciata. The sequence goes on from CM045935.1 coordinate 4,798,344, forward strand.
TTTAAAAATCCATATCCAAACCGGAACCCGACAAAAATCCGAAACGCGAACCCGAACCCGAATCCGAAAATTTGAACCCGAAATGTACCATTTATTTTTTCAATATTTCAAAATATATTATATTAAATCTAAATTTTTAAAATACAAATTCAACTACAACATCAAATTTATATATATATATATATATATATATATATATATATATATATATATATATATATATATATATATATATATATATATATATATATATATATATATATATATATATATATATAGAATAATACTATTAATAGACCAAATGATTTGGTCTTTAGTAAGTTTTCTACACTTGGATTAAAAGATGCGCGGCTAGGATAATGTGGGCCCCCTAGGGTTGAGTGGGTGGTTGGTTGAATAGTATAATCTAACGGATAAAATTAATCAAAGTTAATCCAAGGGTAGAAAACTTACTAAAAATTCGTCGTCTATTAATATAGATACCCATTTATATATATATATATATATATATATATATATATATATATATATATATATATATATATATATATATATAATACAAAATAAATTCGGGTTCGGATCGGGTTTGGGTTCGGATTGGGTACAGTCAAAATCCATATCCGAATCCATATCCATTTAGCATCGGATATATCCGTTTCATTCGGATTCGGGTTCGGATCAAATTTCGGATATCCATACCGATTGACATCCCTAGGTCAGAGACTCTAACCCTTTCTTCCGTTGATTCGTCTCAATCCGATAAAAATCCGCTTTCCTCCCGATCAGCCCCCTACATGAGAGACCTATCTCTTCTCCGGATTTGTCCCGTTTGCATCCCTAATTGCAATACATTCTCTAGCTTATTATTATTATTATTATTATTATTATGTGACTCATTACTACTTGCTTTTCCAAATGGCTAATAATTAACTAATTATTAGCGACAATGAAAGTACATTCACTTGCCCAAAATGATTCGAATCACAAAGAGAGAGAGAGAGAGAGAGAGAGAGAGAGAGAGAGAGAGAGAGAGAAAACCTAATTATTAATTGAAATTTTATATATACAAATTATACCAAAATGATCTAGTTGGAACCTCACCACACGGGCGCAAATTAATAAAGAATTAATCATTCTTGTTTGACCAATCATACAACTAATTAAGATGGAATAATTTTAAATATTTTCTCAACCATGCATTATTAAGTTAACCAAATTAGGAGGATATTAATCCATGCATGTCACATGGGCAATGCATCCACGACCTTGTCCCTTCATTAAAAACCTAAGCTAGGCTATACCTATAGCCATTATTTAACATCTCATTCACTCTAATCACATGGGTGCATGTGTTCTAGTTAAGGTCATTGTTATTGAAATTAATTAAAAATATATATATAGAAAAGGTAAATTGCATCATCACTCCCTAAACTTTTGACGGAGTTTTTCTTTGGTCTCGAAACTTTTAAATTTGACACATTAGAAATCTTCAGCTCTCAAAATACTTTCATTGCGATTAGGCTTGGCTAATACCTACTATTAGAGGGCAAATTATACTGTCTGCGCGCACCAATTTCTTTTTTCATTAATCTATATTTCAACTTTACTACCAATTAAATTACAATCTTTTCTCTATACAAAAGTTAGACGGTTGAAAAGAAAATATGAGACGACTGAAGAACTAATATCGTTGTGATATATGAATATAACTGGAATGAAACATTAATGGCGATCGATGTAACCTCATTTAAAACAGTGCGAAGCAGTGGTTGGTATGATTCATATTTTCAGCTATCTATCTCTCAAAAAAGAAAAATGACAATGTAGAATCTCGAATGTCAGAATATTTAAAAGGAGTTGGAGAACCAAAATAAAACTTGAGTGAATTAAAGTCATGGATTAGTATTGCAAATTAATTAAAACCCAGCAAGAAAAAGAGAAGAGGCATGACATGATGTGGCCCAACTGGTTGTACAAGAGCTTTGATGATTGGAACATGCCAAGGGAGTGAATGGTTCAAGCCAGTTGGTGCATATATGCAAGCTACCTCTATCTACATCTTGAAGCAAAAAGGGATTAAATCCCTCAAAACCCCCACCCCCCCAACCCCAACCCCCACCCCCATGTGATCACCTCCACTTTATGCATGTGGAATTGCTCCCCTTATTCTTATCCTACATCCACAAATCACCATCATCTTTGCACAAAGTAGGGTACATAGTATCCCTTCTTACCTAGCAACCTCTTTATATATATATATATATATATACTTATTAATTGTATATGCATGCATGCAATATACATGTAATATATTATATATATATATATATATATATATATATATATATATATATATATATATATATATATATATATATATATATATATATATATATATATATATATATATATATATATATATATATATATATGATATGATATGCCATGCATGCATAATGTATTTATACAACTTTGTAGTTGTATTTATATATATGTGTGTAACAATAAGAGACAAGCTAGTGAGGCATTCTTTGATGAGGGAAGAGGATACTTGAATTAGGATAAAGATTATGGACATGCACTTTTTGAGAACAATAAAAGCCAGTAGCCCAGCTTGCTCCTAGGAGAATATTGATGGAAGTTAGAACATATAAGAGAATCATATTGGAAATTACTTATAAATTATTTAATATTGCAGCTCATATATAATCACGAGGTTTACGAGAGATTACCGAACAATTCTCTTCTTACAAGGACATCGAGGACAAAATGCATGTCGATTTTGCATTAGGGACAATTTATTTGATTAAATTGCACGTACATTTAATTTTATAAGAGATTCACCATTCTTAGAACGAACTCGATCTTTTTCATGCATGTTTATATTATTTGATTGAAAAAAAAAGGGGCCATGCACTAGTCCATTTAGGTCCTATATATGTCAACACTTCTACCATTTTACGTTGCGTGGCTACAATCAAATTAACAAGAAAACTCATTAATTTTTGGGATTAATCTTTATTGACCTCATAGAATTTTGTATACCAACAACTTAAACTAGTGATACATGAATGAACCTACATGTTATATATATAGGATTTTTGGTGTATATATATCAAATTCTTAATTTATACATACATAATGTGTGTGTGTGTGTGTGTGTATATATATATGTATATAGTAGTAAAGAGTTACATGCAAGATGACATTTGCAGTATTAGAGACTTAAAAACTTTTTATTGAGAAGGACTTGTCAATAATAAGGTGGCCATCACATGCATGTTTTAGAGGAATCTTAGATACATAGACTCTCACACATCCCTTTTCTCTCTATTATTATTGGGGTAGTAGTAGCCAAGTTCTAATTAACCATGAAAAAATAATGGTGAGGACACAAAGAGAGGGACTTCTCCTAGCCTCCATATGAGTGGCTTGTGATGCATGTTCTTTTCAACAAGCATGGCCACTTCCATTAATCTCATTGATTGCTTGTTACAAACAACACCATATGTGTATATATATCCAAGGTGTTTTTTTCCCCTACATCTACTTACAAAAAATTAAAGTCTTTTCTTAATTGATGAAGACACATAATGTTACCAAAGTTAATGGACTCTATCGTTTCGCTAATTAGGGATGCATATCATCAGTAAATTCGTTCTTTTGCTAGGGAATGCTAGCTTATCCTTTCGCTAAACGAAAAGATCGATGCCAAAATTTCACATCGTTTACCCCCCTGATCGAACTATATATATGCATGCCATGCATTTTGAAATAAATAAACCTCTGATCATGATCAGCTTTATTTTTTTCGATCGAGTGACGTTCTTCAGCTTAATTCTCTTGCTTTGATTTGATTTGTTTCTTCAATATAATAAGTGCATGATTCACTAAATTAAACACTATTTTGTTAAATTTACCATGATCTCTAGCTACCTGTTTTTCATGCATGTTAATTAGAAACTTTGGTTTCATGAACAGTCAATGACTGGTATAGTACTTCAAGAATCTATTAATTCTAAGAAAGATTAAATTGATGTAAATAATAACTCAAAGGCAAAAATAAAGAACCAAAAACAAAGTTGGGGGCCTATGTTAGAATTAATGGCCTATAGTTTAAGAGTGTTGTCACCATGTATATATATTTTTTTACTCTAATAAAATTTTTTCACCACTTCTAAAGAGAAAGTTAAATCTATATATATAGAAGATATATAGGAATTGAAGCTACTATTCCACTTTTCACTTTTGTCAGGAATAAAATCCAGCTATATATGGTCCCTCACACACTGCTCAAGGAGATATATATATATATATATATATATATATATATATATATATATATATATATATATATATATATATATATATATATATATATATATATATATATATATATATATATATATATATATATATATATATATATATATATATATATATATATATATATATGATATGATATGCCATGCATGCATAATATATTTATAAAACTTTGTAGTTGTATTTATATATATATGTGCTTAACAATAAGAGACAAGCTAGTGAAAGCATTCTTTGATGAGGGAAGAGGATACTTGATATATATATATATATATATATATATATATATATATATATAGAGTTGAGGTAGAATACTCTCAAAAAGCAAAGGGCTTGGTGCTTTTGAGTTTCTAATTCTTGATTACTAATAACCTTTGGATTAAACACTATTCCACCTACCACAATCTACCACAATCTACCACCATCATCTCAACCCTACATCTCTCCAACCAATGACTAAAAACTCAAAAGCACCAAGCCTTTGGTGCTTTTGAGAGTATTCTACTCAACTCTCTCTATATATATATATATAGTGAGATCCTCTTTATTTTTCCTTATAAAGAGATCTGCATTTCAAAAATAGCGTAATAGATAACAAAAGAATAAGAGACAGTAAGTAAATAAAAATAATATATAATATTGTACCTTATATTATATTTGAATTTAAATTTTTAAATTTAAATATATATCTTTTAAATTTCAAAAATTTAACATTTAAATTTAAATTTTTAAATCTCAAATTCAAATATTCAAAGTTCTAAATTGTAAATTTAAGATTAAATCTAAATTTAAATATATACAATATCAAATTTTAAATTTAAAATTTTAAAATATAAATTTAAAATTAAAAATTTAAATTTAAATTTTTTTTAAAATTAAATAGGGATGAAAATAACTGTTCCTACACTTATTTTAAAAAATTTAAAATATTCTGGAATAACTCGTTAAGGGGTGGAATAGGTGTTCCACCCTTGTGTGTGTGTGTGTGTGTGTGTGTGTGTTTGGGTGTAAAAGGAGGATAACCCCATATCCCCTCTCATACCCCAACCAAAAAAAAAAAAAAATCCGATCGTCCCTAAAGCAAGTGACAGGATTCGGTGGTTGGTATCAGACCAAAATTTGAATCTTAGTTGATTAACGTTTTTAATAAGTTTATTTCTAAATAAAATAAACAAAAAGCGGGCGAGATATCTATCTCTCTCTCTCTCAAAAAAAAAAAAAAAAAAAAAAAAAAAAAACCAAAGAGAGAGAGAGAGAAACAGTTCATTATTTAAACTAAGGGTATTTTGGTAATTAAAGAGATGGTTTAGGAAGAGAAGGTAGTAGAAGATGACAGTGTGGAAGCATTGAACTTTCAGGCTCCTCTAATGAGAGCACAGGACTTTAAACTTCCCTCTGACAGCCATCACATGGCCATCCAGACAGCCAAAGACCCACTCACAATGATCAACCCACATGCCCTTGTGAGGAAGGACCAAAGCACCTCTGACCCACCCTGCTGCTCTCATTTTGATCTAGTTTCTATAACAGATTATATAAAATCACCTCTTTTAATTTTACTTCTTTCTTTTTAATTTTCATTCATAATCAGTTTTTTAATTTGTATCTTCATTAGAGCTTTTGATAAATAGAACTATTTATTAGAGTTTTGGCGTAACACGAAGCCAAATGAACTTCTGAACCTCCAAAAGCTCTCTCTCATTCTACAGAAAAGAAAATTTACCGGATAAAATTTCGACAAATAAAGCTATTATTACTTCCAAATTATTATGGTAGGGGATTAAAATGAGCTTTTTTTTTTTTTTTAATCTAATAAGACTAGATTGCTCGGTAATACTATAGGATCAAAAATAAAAGAGTTTACAATCTTCTCTCCTCCCATATTTTAAAAGTACGGTTGTAATTAACAGCTACATATTTCTCCGGCAACAATTGCAACCACAATTTTATAATTTTAAAAAAAAAAAAAAAATTAAAAGTATTTTTAAAATTTTGGACCTTCTATAATCTATAATATAAAACTTGTGCTTTTAACTGTAACATTACCAAACTGGGGCTAATTAACTAAATAGAATCTTTTCCAATTCTATTACAATTAAAAATAATAAAAAATAAAAAATAAAAACTGTTGAATTAGTTTTAACAATAAAGAAATGAATCAATACATTTGCAGAAGTTTTAGCTTAAGCACAGCAGGCTTTAATTTCCATGATCATAATAAATCTGGCATGCCAATGCCCCAATGGTGTCTCCCCCACCATCCTTGGGAATAATAATAAAAGCCTCCTCACCCCCCTTCCTCTCCTCTCCCACCCTTCACCTTAAACAGAATCAAACCCAGAAAACAAAAAGCAAAAGAAAAAAGAAGAGGGGAAAAAAAAAAGAGAGAGAAACAAAAGTGGGAAGTTATTAAGCTGGCATGTATCTTTGCCTCCAAGGTTCAATCTCTCCTCTCTCTCTTTCTCTGTTGCAGTTTCATTTGGGTTCAGGATCTTAAGATGTTGAGAGAGGGGGTTGGGGTTTGGTTGCATATGAGTTGGAAGGTTCTTCCCCTCTGAGTTGGTGTTCTTTTCATGACCTGTACTGCACCTGTCTCAAATCCCTTCAATATTAGAAGTGTGAACTTGCAATTCAATTGGATGTGCCCAGGTTCATTCCTTCATTAGGAATTAAACTCAACACATTCACTTCATGTTCTCTAAAAACATCTGAGCTAGGGTTTTAGAGGATTGGAATTAGTGGGGCAGTAACTGAAAGTTCTGTCAGTTCTTGGAAATTAAGGAGAGGAGTGAAAAGAGAAAGGAAAGAAGGGATTGAGGATGGCCGCGAAGCATCTGAATGCATTTTACGACGAAAACCCGGATTTTCATAAGCAGATCGGGTGCATGACCGGGATTTTTCAGATGTTCGATCGCCACCACCTGATCGGCGGGCGGCGGATCAGCAAGCATAACCATGAGAGAATTCTTTCGGGTAAGCATTCGTGCGAATTCCGCGAATCTCAGTTGCCTCTGTTTTTTATTGCTTCAAATTGATTTACACTGAATTGAGAAAAGCTTCTTTCTTTATGTATGGCTTTGACTTTGAAAACTAATGAATGCCCCTTTTACTGCAATTCAATTTTCTCGCGCATTATTGTTAAAGTCGCTGAAATTCGTATATTTCCCTTTCTTAGTTTGAAGATAGAAATCAAAAATATGTTTCTCATAATGCAGATGAATTAATATTCGGTTTGTAGTCGAATGTTCTCGTTATTGTCAATTAAAGCTGAATAGCTGATCATAAGAACTAAAACTAATAACTTGGATTTTAGCTGCTTGAATCACAGTACATGTAATTTTCTTAGATCATTATCAATCTAATTCATGAGCTATATATATGTGTGTGTGTGTAGAGCTATTATGCTATCGGAAGCATAGAGGATCTAGTGCTTCCGATTTTTTGACCGTTGGATCAAAAATTATACGGTTGAGATGATTGCGGTCCCCCCAAGGTTGAGTAGTACCCCTAGGGTTCAGTGGTCCCCACAGGGTAATAGTATTAATCCAAAGGTTAGAAATAATCAAAGGGGTTGATCTAAGTAAAATTCGGAAGCGCAGATTCTCTATGCTTCCGATAGCATGTAAACTCTCTCTCTCTCTCTCTCTCTCTCTCTCTCTCTCTCTCTCTCTCTCTCTCTATATATATATATATATATATTCGCTGAGTTTGTAATCCTCTTAAGAGTCTTTTTCATTGGGTGCTTTTGTGGCGTCATTTCTCGAATAACTTCTCTACTCTGAGAAGCAGTAGCCGATTGTTTAAGAAGTAAAAAACTCTCGCGTCTTTGCTACGGCGTAGACCTAAAAAGAGCTTCTGCAGTTCAAAAGTCCAATTCAAATGGAAAAAGCTCTTAGTGCTTCTTGAACAACTCTATACGTCTTCTGCAAGAACTTCATTTGGACCAAAGTGGTCCTAAATTATAATTTTTTCTTAAATTAATTTAGTTACTACACATTAAGAAAATATTCCTTTTCCTAGCAAAAAATGATTATCTAACTCTATGTTGCTTAACTATAATTGTTTGTCCAGGCTATGCCATCCCAAACAGCAAAAGTCAAGGACGAGAGAATAATACAACTCCTTCACGGATCATTTTGGTAACATTTCCGTCCCTTTTCATCGATATCATAATGTACGTATCAACATAAGTACATTAAAAAGTTATGAAATGTGATTTTTAATGCAGGAGAAAAATATAAGCAAAAGATCGAACGAAGCACACCAGTTCTCATTAGAATCATCAAGAGCGTCGTTCTCTTCTACATCTTCCTCCTCATTTTCTTCTGTCGATCAGTCGTTTTTTTCCGATAGGCCCGCAAAAAGTTCATTTGACATCCGAGATGTGGTGAAGGATTCAATAAATGGCGATTCCAAGGGCTTATCAATAAAAACTTCATACAAGGAGGTGAAAAGCGACAAGGAGCTGAAGTATAAAGACTCTCCAAGGCCTTTGCTTCTATCCAAATCACTCGATGGGACTTACGTGATTGCAATTAATAGAGGAGTGAAAGAAGAGCCATTGAAATTATCTCAATGTGAAGCCAAAGGTGCCTCTTTCTCTGCAATCTCAAGGGAAAATCGGCGCTTCTCTTGTGATGGTAGAGAACTACCGCGCTTATCTGTCGATTCTCGAGATAATGGCAAGTCAAATACCAAACCAAGGGAGCTTCCTAGACTATCTTTGGATAGTAAAGAAGGCGCCATGAACAGGTCAAACTTTGATTCAAAATCCAGTTCAATGAGGAGGGATTCGGATCGAAATACTTTAAATCGAAGTTTCTCGACCGCGTCAGGTCAAGAATCGCCGGGTCATAGACGGTCAAGTAGTGTCATTGCAAAGCTTATGGGGCTAGAAGCACTTCCTAGCGAAGAGTTGGTAGTTCATGGATCGAAGGTGGAAAAAGAGTACAATTATTTTGGCGAATTGGAATCTCCGAAGGTCAGTTATAATTCTTTGGTTTCGAAACCCAAGTCTTCTTCTTCGAGGGTTTCAACTGAATCAGCTCCTTGGAGAGAGAAGGATCAAAGTGCTACCGAAAAAGCCACAACTGGACACCGAAAGCCTGAAATGAAGCGAAAAGATGCACTAATTTATGGGGAGTTCGAGAAAAAATTGAAAGAAATCGAGTTCGCTAAGGAATTATCGCGCAGAAGATTCAGTAAACAAGTTGGCAATAGACATGACTGGAATTTTAGAACAATAACAGTCAAAGGAAACATCACCTCGAGAGCTTTTGATTCTCCCATTGTTATTATGAAACCCGCAAAATCGGATTCACGAAAGAAAAATGTCCCTAATGATGTATTTCTCTCAAGAGATAAGAAATTCAATGCGGGGAAAGAATATACTCATTCAGAAAAGGGCAGATCACAAATTAAGCTCGCGACTGAAAGATCTGCGGAAGCTCCAAGCTCCGTCAGCCCAAGATTGCAGAGGAAGGTAGAATCAGAAAGAAAGTCTCTTCCTCCTATTCCTTCTAATAATTTGAAGAAGCCCAAAAGGCAGTATACAGGTAAGCAGCTACCTGAACCAGCTTCTCCGAGAAGTGGACAAAGACCGAAAAGTGCTCCAGTAAAAAGAAGCGAGAGGAGAAAATTTGGTCACAATGAGATCAAAGCCTCTAAAAGGTCTGATATTGAACAAGTCGAAGAAGTCGGAGAGAGAAATTTAGAACAAATAGACTTAAATTCGGCTTTTGTTCAGCAAAATATGAAGAGTCTCGACATCAGGGAATCCAAGGGTGATGATCTTTTGTCGAATGAGAAGGTATGGAGTCTATGGACTTTGTCTTCTATCTCTGAATTTTCATGGAAATATCATGTTTTGTTTAATTTTAACAGGATTTCTACGAAAAAGAAAAGCAAAATTGTTACCATTGTTGACTTCAAAATTCTTATATTTATAGGATTCATCGTTCATGAAATAGAGCCACATAGGTGAATTCATATTATATATATATAGATAGATAAAAAAATTTCAGGGTTATATAAGTAACAAATTTAGATTTAGTGACCTGAAAATAAGTTATATGTTTTCTCATGCTTTTATTCTTACGGTCAGTAAATAAATTCTTTTTCTTTTTCTTTTTGTTCAGAATGATCGCTCAATTCTCAATGATGATTTGCCGGTTAAAGACATTGGAACTGTTGCACCTGAACAACCGAGCCCCATCTCCGTCCTCGACGCTCCGTTTTACCAGGACGACATTAGGTCTTCTCCTCTAAAGCGGATCTCGAATTCTTTCCAAGGTAACTCATGGTGTTCTTCATAGAAATCACTAGTTACTATCTTCACCTGCTTAAATGTTCTAGCTAACTCCTAAAGCTTCCCCACATTGTGACTCCCTTAAAAAAATACAGGTTATTAACAATTCCAAAATATAAATGAAACAAAAAAAATCTTCGACAACAAAGCTATAATGATCCTTTTAAATCCCTTTTTTACCACTTACATGAAGCCCCACTTCTCATGCTGATTAAATTTGCTAAAAGCTTTTAATAGCTGTTAGCTATGGTACAAACATCCTTAGCTGTATGAGCCAACAACCACAACCAACCAATAATCATGGACCATCCATTACTATACCTAGTCATTAATATCACGACATAGATATTATGGTTGTTTCCTTTATTGCAACCGTAGTTTATGCGTTGTTCCTAGGTTTTGATATACTTATGTATGACTCAGAAATTCTATGTTGTTGTATATAAATATTTAAAACACCGCTTTCTGGTAACTTAAGCTTTTGGAGAACAACAACTATTTTATATAATTTAATATAGTATCAGAGCAGAGCAAAAGATCCTGAGTTCGAGTCCTATCAGGCTCCTTATTTTTGGAGAACGATGGTTGTCTATACAATTTAACATGAGTATGCTCGCTTCACTTCGGTGAAGTTTTTGGGGTTTTCCTCTGTTGGACCAACATTTTCTAATTGACGATTTTTGAGAACCGGACTAAACCAATGAACCACACTGAAATATTTATTTGATCCGAAGCCATAATTTGGTTTGGTTTAGCTTAACCATTTCATTTGGACATCCCTTCCTTTCCAACTATAATCCTAAAAGAAAATTCAAAATTTACATATTTTCGCAAATCAAACTGAATTGAAAGGTTAAAAAAACCCTAAATAAACAAATAATCATTTGAGGTTTTTAAGTTATGATATTCGCGACTACTTGTTTACTAACCAATCTACAAACTCTTTTCTTTTCTTTTTTTTTCCTTCCTTGGAGCAGATGAAGAAACTCATACTTCAGATGAGTATTGGAATCCGACAAGCCTACCCGACACACCGCCATCTAAAGTTAGCAAAGAGGTCTCCAACATGGAAAACATGGCGGCGCTTGTCGAGAAACTCAAACAGCTGAGCTCACGAGACGACGAAGTCGTGACCGTCGATCTAGACGCAGTGTTTCTTGATTCTAAAGATCATCGTTACGTATACGAGATTCTCTCGGCGTCAGGACTCCTGCTGCGCAAAGATTTCATGGCCGAATTCAAAAGCTCGATCAACCCTGAACTGTTTCTTGTTCTCGAACAAACGAAGATAGAGCAGCTCACAACACCCGCCAAGAAGCCAAAGCCGAATCCCGAAAAGCTTCACCGAAAGCTGGTCTTCGACGTCGCGAACGAAATTATAGCCCAGAAAATGGAAATGGGAAGCGCATTTCATCGACATAGTTCGTTTTTCCGTATGAGGAAGCTGACTGGCCAGCAATTGTTCAAAGATGTGTGCATGGAGATTGACCAACTCCAAGCTGAAGGCCTAAATGCTGGCAGCTTCGACGACGACGACGAGGATGGATTATCGTCGGGCGAGAATATGTTGAAAACTGTCGAAGGATGGGAAAAATTCGGAAATGAGCTACAAGAGATGGCTTTGGAGATCGAAAAGTCGATTTTTAAGGATCTGGTTGACGAGGTCATTTGCGGCGAGGCTGCGAGAAATTCGGGGCTTAAAAAATTGAAGCTGCAGAGGCAGTTGTTTAACTAAGTGTAGTAGTTAATTTGAATCCAAGTATCTCTTGTTGATTTTCCTTTAGTTAAATGGAATATATTTCTATTTTTATCTTGTATAAATTTTCTGCAGAAATTTTGCAGCATGATATGGGCACTGATAAAAGCTATACTAATTGATTATTGGTACATATTAACTGTCATAAAAAATATATATAAAAACACTGTCACAACAAACTTATACATAAATTATATAATTATAAACAAGAAAATGGAGATGCCACACACAATGTTATAATCTTTTCTTTTTTTTGGGTCTCTCTTCCTATTGGGTTATTGTAGAAGAAGAGCATGCTCCAGGTGTAGATCCTTGCTGCAGGAAAAAAAAAAAAAGGGGTGGTGTTAAAAACATATCTTTGGGAAAATTGCATTACTAGTCCCTGAACTTTGAGTCAAGTTTCATTTTGCTTTTCAAACTTTCGATTTCGACATTGGAGACATTGAATTCTTAGTATAAGGAGAGAATTAAATATAAATATTAGGGATACTATTTTTTGGTAGCTTAAGCTATGGGGTAACTTAACAATTGTTTCGCATTATTTAACACCCCCCTAAAATTTTTGTGTACTATCCCTTTTCCATTAGCTTCTATCAATATAGTAAGCTTTGGATTTTCAAAATTAGGAAATTCTTTGAACTAGAAAATGTAAATGGTGATTCCCCACATGTAAATTTTGTCAAGTATATTATAAAGTTACATAAAATTCAGATATGAATTTGGAAACTTACTGAACAATTATGAACATCCTGACATCCACACAAAAGCCTCCCATTTAGCATGTCAGTGGCTTGAAATGCACCACCCCCATCACTCCTCTGTACAAAATCATTGCGAGATTTTGATTATTAAGGTTATTTCTCGATGCTCAAATGCGGACAAATTCCGCAAATTATCAAACAAAAATCAATGTTGCCTATAATTTAGTCCCTAAAGTTTGACCCCGATTCGAATTTCGCAACAAGAGTTTTGGTTTCAGCAATAAATGTCGACCTCGGAGTTTCAATTCTAACAATTCAATGCGTTAAGTTCTGATCTGATTTTCGTCTGCAGAGTTTCAATTCTAACAGATTGAGGCCAAAACTTAGGGACTAATTCTGCAAACAGTGAGTCCAAAACTAAATCAATAAACTGCAGATTTTGTTAACATCTTCTGAACAGCTGTAAATTACTTACCTTGTAGTAGTTAACTGCTACGAAATTAGCCCATCGGAGAACCGACGCGATGTAGCAGGTATTGAGCATGTCCATAAGGCCCATTGAGTTCTGCAAACACGACGTCAGTTTCACAGGAATCGTCGGAAAATAGTTTACGAGAACTAAAGATTTCGTTGTGTCGTTGAGCAGCGACGATTCTGCGCGGTTAAAGCACTTCCCAGCTTCCATTCCGTCATCTCCATCTACATTGATAATGTATTCAGATTAGAGATTAGGTAATGTAAGTATAAAATGAAGAACAATTATGATAACATTGATAGTTTCTTAACTCCTTGTTTAGTTTCACTTCAACAATTGCCAAAATTCATCATGCTGGAATAAGTAATTCGGCGATAATTTCTAGCATGTTCCGTCATAGCGCGACTTATCTGATAAGGTCCCCCCAAAAAAGATTGCAATTACTGTAAAACATCTTTTCATACTCCCGACTAAATAACTATCATAAAAGAAAGATCTATACAGAACAAGATATTCACGCATCCAGACAGGCAGTGAAAAAAAGTGAAAGAAGAGGTGTTTCTTACATTGATTTTCGACCATGAAGTTCCATTGATAGGCTATCCCTTCGGTCTCCTGCTTCGACCGGATCGAAGTGAATACGAGGAGGCGTTCGTTGCTCGCGACCATGTCGCTCACGAGAGGCCAATCCTCGCCATTTTGGGGCATTTTCGAAACAGGAAACCAGTACTGTAACAATCCTGATTCGTTGAATACTCTCGTCAGTCCGTTCGGAGCTTGTACGTAGTCTTCTAATATCAGCGTGACGATTTCAGATGGATTCGCCGACAGAAAGGCTTCGATTTCCATCATGGTATCTAGTGCAGGTTCCTGCAAAGATAATTAATCTATGTAAACAACATCTTTGAGTTATTATATAGAAATCAGATACTAAGATTACAAAAACAATCAGTGCCTTAACTTAAGCATGACTAACATATATGAAAGCGAAATGACTCTTATAAAAAGCGAAAATTTTGCAAATCAAAATGCATTGGTACTTCAATATACAAGTTAAAATTACACTTACAAATGCAGTAAAATCAAAGCATTTCCCCCCTGTTGAATGGCACAACCACACATCACCTTTGAAGTCATAAGTATCCAGCATTAAGGCTCTCACACCATTCTACAAATAAAACTCAAACAACAATAATCACCAAACATCTAACTGTTGTGTGTTGTGTGAGAGATTACACACATACATTTAACTGTTGTGTGACAGTGTCCTCTTGATTGTCGAAGGTGACGCGCGGAACTCCGGTGTGCGACGGCTCTCCGTCGATGGCGAAGGAGTTGTGTGTGGTGAGAAATGCATACTTGTTGAATGGCAGTGAGTTGTTCTGTTATCAAAGGATTATCAAATTACAGAAACAGTGTGGTGTTACAAGCAATGAGATGAGCAAATATGCTAGATAACATGTAACTAAAACTAAGTGCTACAAATAATAGAATCATGTATCTTGCACACCAACACAGTATTCACGGCATGATTCATCTGATATCCATCGTGCATGCACTTAAGTAGGGATATTAAGATTAATTCTTATCCCTAATAATCAGGTGTAAATCTTATAAACCTCTGATAACATTAGTGTAAAAACATTGTGCCTATGAATTTGAACAGATTGAATGTAAGATTTACACTCACTTTTTGAACATACGTATAGTATTTCTTTTTGAGAATCAAAATTTCACGGGGGTAAATTCATAATTTTTCAAACATTTTAGGAATATATATGAGTTTATTTGTCCAATCCACATTATTATTCATTCAGAAGCCATTTTACTACCAAACGAGAGCAAAAATATATATGGAAAGATGCAGAAACAGGAAATAAATAAGAGAGGGACTAAAAGTAAATTATGAAAACATGGGAGGGGGAAATTACAACTATCTCGAAGGGGTTAGAAACAGTGGACCGGACGCACCGTGAACCAGAGAATTCGAGCTTGCAATTGAAGCAATATAGACCGGGCTCACAATCCCCATTAGAGGAGCAACTGTCATGTAGCTGTGAAACATTTATGTATATATATGGAATTTATTATCATATAATATAAAATAAAACAGTTGACTAATTATCTTTTATTTTTTTTAAATCAGTTATTCTAATTGGTTTAAAAATAAAATAAAAAGATATTTCATATGATGGTTACATTAACTATTAGCTGTTAATTATTCTAATTTATTTGCTGAAAAAAATTAAATAATCAAATTTGATGAAATGACTAATAAATTAAATAAATTTTTGAAAAAATTTAATCAACTAGATTCACTCAACTAATAATATGGAAAACTAAAAAGTGTCACTTTGATTTAGACAAATGAGAAAGAAAAAAGAACTGTTTAGGAAACGTTTCAAAATGGCCTACAGTTGAGGGACAAAAATTGTATGGACATTGTTTCCGAACTCTTTTTTTTTTTATCCGTTTCGTATATTTCGTTAAGAAATAAACTTAGCTAGAAATGTGAATCAATTAGGATTCGAACTCGGATTTCGGATACCAACCATCAAGTCCTTTGCTACTTGCTCTAGGGAAAGTCGGTATTAGTTTGAGGACGATGTGGGTGGGCGCGGCGTGGTGAGCGCGCGCCCATTGCAAGGACAAAACAGAATAAAAAAGAAAAAGAAAATTCGTACGTCCTGATCTTTTAGAGAGAGAAAAAGAGGCAGAGGCAGACAGAGAAAGAAAGGATTGAGATAGGTGTACGCTCACCACGCAGCGCCCATCCACATCGTCCCTGAACTAATAGTTGGGGATTAGTTTGTGGACGATGCCCATACAATTTTTGCTCATATAAGAGGGAGATTCCATACTATTTTACCTATTTTTATGTCAAACTAATCTAGAGAGAGAGAGAGAGAGAGAGAGAGAGAGAGAGAGCACTAACCTTGCATGCTCCATTAGAACAAGCACTTGCATAGCTTAATAGAGCTAAACAAATTAATGGGATGATTCTTCTAAAAAGACCCATTATTAGAGAAAAAAACATGTGAATTTAGAGAGAGAGAGAGAGAGAGTTATGAAATGTTGGTTTGAAAAGCCAAAGAGCAAAGAAAGAGTGGGGGAGTGGGTTTTCTTGCATGATTGTATCACTTCAACTTCCCAGGGATGTCGATGGATACGGATATCCGATATATTATCCGAATCCAAACCCAATTGAGACAGCTTTAATCGGAGCATAAATGGAATGATTTTGATAACCGAAATAAATTGGTTCCCGTTATGATTTTTGCTTAGATCTGAACCAAATCAAACCCACAACCATATCCAAAATTGAACCCATACAAAAATCTAATTATATATATAATAATATATAACTTTTTTATATCTTTATTTTAATAATAAATATGTATTTATAATTTAATTTAATATTAAATATATTAAAATTTTAAATTTTGTTTGGATTTGTTTTCAGATTTTGTAAAAACGGATCCGTCGATCAAGATCCTATTATCATTTTATATTTGATACATACAATTAATCTTTTTTCTTGTAACATTCTCCTACAAAGTTTTTGGAGCTTAGAGAGAAGAAGAAGCCAAATTTTTGTGGGCATTTCTAGGGTCTCCATTAACTCACCAACAACTACTAAACATAGTTCCATTTCTCTCCTCTTTTTTTTTTATTATTATTTTGTTTTATAGAAACACAAAAATGAGGATTCGAATCTCTGACCTCAAAGCTAGAGTCTTAATTAGGACAATAATCAACTATTTTTCTAAAAAAATTGTTAATTAACTACCAAATTATTTATATTTACAAGTTCAGGAATGTATATTTGGAAGGTTAGGCTATATTTAATCGATGGATACACCGAATCACTAAATTAATACATTTTCATAAAAAAAAAAGGAAATAATTGTGAAAGTTATTAATGACTTTTTATGTAATGACATTAAAACTCTGCTCTAAATATGACATAGGAATAGACTATAAATTATTTTAAAATTTTCGTTAGAAAATGAAAAATAATTACTTTGATATTCTAAAATTTAAGAGTGAAGTAGCCTTTTTGTCTCCGCTGCCCACCAAATGATTTAACTTTTTTAAGATCTATGGATGAGTTTTCTTTTTTTGGGGGAGGGTTGAAAAAAATGGTTTTCCATTATTTGAAATCTAATAGAATTAGTTCAATTCAAATTAAACGATAAGATTAAAATAAAACAATAATAAATATGGAAATAAAAATGATCCTTGGAAGTAGTCCATATATCTATAATACAAGAGCAAGTTTCAAACCTAATGGTTACAAACATTTTTTTTTTTTCCTTTTTTTTTGGGGAAAGAGACACAAGGAATATACCAAGTACAAGGATGTTATGTCATTAAAATAATATATGGATATTCTTTTTTTTATACTTGTAGCATCTTTATTTTTGATTTTTTGAATTTTGATGTAGATTACTTTGTCCACCTAACCAACCAATCATATGAAATAATTTTGCCACGTGTCATTTGGAGGACCTCTAAAATTTAGTGACAAATTATTGGACCTTTGGCCAACTTTATATAAGTGGAGAAATGTTGGACTTTATATAGGATTGTTTAGCCAAATAATTTAAAAAGTCTTCTAAAATTGTTATTCAAGTAGTAGAGTTTGATCCGAAAACACGGAGGTCTCCATGCTCTTAAGTCGTTTTTTATGATGGAGCTTTCAAAACGACGATCGATTCCGCTAAACTTGATCTAGCGTATTTGAAGTTTCTAGAAAATAATTTTTACGATTTTTTTATATCATCTACCTAGTGATCAATCGGATTCAAAATTAATAATTTTTAATGATTGATATTTGCTTTCAAGTTTAACGGTGTAGAAGTATTCAAATCAGATAAAATTTTGATACAAAATTCTTTATATTATCTACAACAAGATCAATATTTCTGATCGAAAATTTCAGAGCTATATAACCACTATCTTTTATAGGATTTTTTATTTTCAACTGTTAAAATTTATTGATTTTGAATATTTTCGATTGCTAGGTAAATAATATCGAAAAATCATAAAAATTATTTTCTAGAAACTTCAAATACGCCAGATCAAGTCTAACGGAGCCGATCGTGGATTCGGAAGCTCTATCATCGAAAACGGCTTAATTGTAGATATTTTTTGCGGCTCCCCATGTACCCATTTTTTGTTTAAAGTTAAAAAAAGAATACTTTTTAAATTTCATCTATCTCTAGGATTTTAACTCTAATTTTTCTTCATGTCATTTTAAAATTCTATATATTATTTATTTCTTGTTGGGATAATTTAAATCGTTTGATTATGTTGTGATTTTAAAAAAAATATATATATGCAGTTTGTATTTGGAAAGTATAAAAAAAATTTATAAATAAATTTTATTCATGCCTGCATGATCTATGTGTTGGCCTTGGTATAGCTATAAAAAAAATTATTAATTTTTCTAATATATTATTTTTATGATTTTTTTTTTCTTTTGCAATATCAAAAACTGAAAATTGGAGTGGATTAAAAAAGTTATAAAAGTCATTTAGATTTAAAAATAAGAAATTGTAATTAACTTCAAGCTAAAAAATTAAATATTAAAAATTTATATTAAAGTTTTAAAATAATATGTCAAAATTTTAAATACTATTTTTTAAAAATAAAATTTAAAATTGAGTGGACAATTCAAAATATAAAGCTAATTTTCAATTGGATTCAAATTCTAACTTAAAATGATTTAAATTTCAGCTTGAATCCATAAAGTTTAAATAAAATTTAAAATTTAAAACTTGAACATAAAATTTAAATTGAAATTGTAATATTAATTCGTAAATAAATAAAATTCATAATGCTTGATTAGATTAAAATTTTAATTTATGTACAAATTAAAATCTAAAATTAAAAATATATATTTCCACTAATTTTGGACTTTTGCAAAACGGAACCACCTTTTTCGATTTTACAGATTCGGTCCACTTTTTTAGTAAACTGACTAAAATACTTTTATTATTTTTTCTCTCTCCTCTTTCACTCTCGCTGAAGAGGCGGCAGAGGCGGAAGCGGAAACGGCCCGCCTCGCCTCTTAACCCTCGTGCTCTCGCCCTCGCCCTCGCCCTCGCCCGCACATCCCCCCAACCTTCCTCGCCTCCAACCCCGTCGAGGCTGCGCCGCACCTCTTTTTTCTTCTTTTTTTTTTTTCCTCTCCGACCCTCCTCCATCATCTCCGACGACGACGTCTCTCTCGCCCTTCCCTGCCCTTCTCGTCCTCTCCCTCTCCTTCCTCCTCTGCTGCTTTCGACAACGACGCATTTTCGCCGACGCCGATACTGTAAAGGTCGGTGCAGCGTTGCAGCCTTGGAGCGGGGATACTTAGCGGCGTCGCCGGAGGCGGCTTCATGTCCGTTGGCAGAGAGAGGTGACAATAAAAAATTATAAAAAAAACAAGAAAAAAAATAAAGATAAAATATTATAGAAAAAAAAAATGAAAATGAAATTACACCGTTAAAATAAAATTTCACTGTTTTAAAAAAACATTGCACTATTATAGATATAAGTTGTACTATTTAAGATATAAATAGCAGTTTTAAGATAAAAATTACACTCTTCAAACGAAAATTACACACTTTGAAAGATATTTATATTATTTCTCCTCTTATTACACTGTTTCAGATTTAAATGTATATATTAAGATGAAAGTTACACTCTTTAAACAAAAGTTGTACTATTTAAGAGATATTTACACTATTTTTTCTCTTCTTGCACCATTTGAGATGTAAACTGTATTCCTTTAAGAAATATTTATATTGTTTCTCCTCTTGTTGCACTGTTTCTACTCTAAGATTGAGTAGGTGGTTGATTGAATAGTATGATCTAACGGATGAAAATGATAAAGGAGATAGATTTATCAGCCAAAATTTTATGAGTACAAGAAATTTTATACTCATAATAGTATAGTAGCCCGACTCTATTAATAATATCAAAAAATGAATTAACACAGTTGAGCAATAATACTCATGTTGCTATAATATATTGGAATTCAAAAAAAATCCCCTATATTATTCAGCAAAACAGAAAATGACATGGAAACATGATTCCTCAAAATTTGGTTGTTTACCTACAAAATTCAATTTAAGCTTCTAACTCTACACATCATTTAGATAATTTGTCGGGCAAAAATAGTTGGTTGAATCAAATCAAAATTTAAATGTAATAATTTCATCTTCTTTTTCTACTTCAACATGGATCAGCATTATCTGACCCCAGAGTTGAGCTGCTGGGGCAAAAAATATCACACTCAATACTTCGAGAAAGAATCGAAGTCGCAGACGTATACTTACAGGTGATTAAATCTGTGGCAACCCTAACTTGATCAAAGCCTAATCACTTATCTTCAGGATTTCTCGCAACATCGTAGGTCTGCCGGAAAGCGCACCTGCGAATGAAACAGAATCACGAATCATCATTCAATCGACGGCATGTTACAATCGTCGTTTGGCGATTGATTGCCAGAACAAAACCCCTTCAAGCAATCACTGGTAAATGAATGCAACAACAAAGAATTACAAAAAAGAAAATACCAGAAACCGGATTTTTTTGTTTTAGAAGCAAACATGCTAATTTTTAAAGCATCTTAGGAGGGCACATGTAGAGAGCTTTCCTTTTGTTTCATCTGCATGAGAGGATTGCAGTGAACAATTTTTGTTCATAAAGCTCCAATAAATGATCACTAACATCTGTTGTGAAGATCAAATACAAGTGCACACTTCATGCTCGCCATAACATTTTTAGTAGCACGAAAAATGGCACCACCCTATAAGAAATCGCAAAGGAGAGATCAACTAGAAAATGCAACAGATTTTGAAATGCGACGCGAGGGGGGAAAAAAAAGAAACAAAGTGGTAGAAGGACAGAAGACAAGCAGGGCACAAACCAAGCGTTATCTCGCAAAACTCAGTTCCCCTTGCAAAATATTTCTTTCCACTGCTTAAAGTGTGAAAAATCAAGCAAAATTGCCGAAAAATCAGCTGGCAATTGTAATTTATCTGGAAGAATGTATGAATGATTGGGAGTCACTGCAACTGGATGGAACAACTATGCTAGCATGGTTCTCATTGTTTATTTAAGTCATTTTTTTGAATAAACAGTATGCATATCTTACCCCAGTTTCTATTTATGAGGATGGTAAATTGAACAGACACTTCTTTATCTTTTTTTCTTTCCTTTTCTTTTGAGATGCAATATATTCTTACTTCCGAAGAAGAAGAAGTACCTTGCCATCTTAATGCGAATCGAGAAAACACTCGACGGCCTCCGCATCCATCTATCAAGAAGTTACCAATGACCTGAAAACCAAGGAAACAAGTTTCCAGTTTCAGCCCAACTGTAACCAAACACAACAAAAACGAAAGGAAATTGTTATTTCATAGACCTCTTCTTAGAATGGACTTGTAGTTTCTCGCAGAGCAATTCTGAAGAGCCCTATCCCTGCGCAGCTGAATTGAATGTCTAAGGGTTTAGGGTTTAGGGTTACACATCCGCATTCTCGATCAACTCCTTGCCATCACTAAGCCCCTCGATGAGCGATAAATAGGTACTATCGTCAGGAGCAATACCATTGCCTACCATCTCTTTAAGTAGCTCCTCGGCATTACCTCCTTCCCCATTTTTACACAGCCCTTGTATAAGCGCGTTGTATGTAAGAATTGTGGGATCGAAACCTCTGTTCAGCATCTCATCCCTAACCCTAAAAGCATCCTTCATATCACCTCTCCTGCTGTAACCGCTAATTAGTGTGTTATAGCTGATAAGATCAGGCTTGATCCCTCGTCTACCCATCTCTTCGATGAGCTCGCGGGCCTCCTCAACTTGTCCCAACAAGCAAAACCCTCTCATCAAAGTATTATAAGTCACTTCGTCCGGGGCAACCTTCTTTCTCTCCATCTCTTTCACCAGCTCGAACGCTCGGACCATGTCGCCGCTGCTGCAGTGGCCGTCGATCAAGGCATTGTACATGACGAGATCCGGGGAGAGACCCTTTTCCTTCACCTCTTCAAACATCCTATCTGCCTCGCTCGCTCGACTCCTCTTGCAAAGAACGTAAATCAGAGAGGTGTAAGTCACCATCGTAGGGCGAATACCTTTGTTTGACATTTCATCGAACAAGCCAAACGCCTTCGCAACATTCCCCTCCTTGCAATACCCATTGATCAAAATGTTGTACGTGAACGTGTCGGGCGCCAATCCCTTCCCCTCCATCTCCTTAATCAAAGCATTAGCTTCGAAATTCCTACCCTCCATAAACAATGCGTGGACGAGCAAGTTGTACGTGGACACGGTCGGCTCGATCCCCCGGCCGATCATCTCATCGCGATACCTAAACGCAACATCCAACTCCCCTTTATTACAGCACCCGTCGATTAACGCGTTGTACATGACGGCGCTCGGCCGCAAACCTCTCTCGAGCATTTCGTCGAACACCTTCGAAGCGTCACCGATCCTCCCCTGCTTGCACATCCCCGAAATAAGCGTCGCGTACGTGTACGAATCGGGCTCGATTCCCTTCTCCCTCATCAAATCGAGCATATCAACACCCATTTGGACCTTCCCCTTCGAGCAATACCCTTGGATTACGGTGTTGTAGGTAACGACATTGGGGCAAACGCCGGAGCTCTCCATGACGCGTAGGAAAGCTTTGGCCTTTTTGAGCTTACCTTCCTTGCACAGCACGTTGATCATTACGTTGAAGGTGACCACGGTGGAGGGGATCCGCATCCGGAACATCTCGGCGTAGAGGACCCAGGCCTGATCCGTGCGGTGCGCCCGCGAGAAGGCGCTGAGCAGGGCGTTGCAAGACTCGATCTTGGGGACCAAATCGGCGCCCTTCATGAGGTAGAACACTTGGAGGGCCTTCTCGGGGAGGGCGAGGTCGGCATAGGCTCGGAGGAGGAGGTCGGAGGGGAGCGGCGAGGACGGGTCGGAGGGGCGGAGCACGTCGTCATCGGGGGCGAGGGCGTCGAAGAGGCGGCGGGGGGAGAGGTGGGAGAAGCGGGGCGTGGCGAGGGCGCGTTTGAGGAGGCGGAGGGCCGGGAGAGGGGGCGGTGGGGGGAGAGGAGGAGGAGGCGGCGAGGCCGAGGGCGCGGAGGTCGAGGCGAGGGAGGAGGGCGTCGAGGGAGCCCCAATCCGAGCTGCGCGCCGCCGCCGCCGCCGCCGCCGCCGCCGCCGCCGCCGCCGCCGCCGCCGCCGCCGCCGCCGCGCCGGAGGCGGCGGAGGAGAGGCGGCGCCGAGGCAAGAAGCGCGAGAGAGGAGGCATCGTGGGCGAGGTGGAGCGTCCGCGGCGCTCGGCTTTGCTTCGCTTGCGAGGATGTTTAGCGTACATATAGTTGAGTAAATTGCATTTTAGTCCTCAAACTTTAAACTAATTCTCATTTTTTTGCTCCGCAACATTTTGAATTCCACTTTAAAAGATCCTAAAAAAGCATGAATAAGGTTTTATATTTAATCCATGAAATTTCACGGATGTTACATTTGGTTCTAACCTCAGAGCAAAAATTGTTTCATGCGCCTGTGTTCATTTGTAGGAGTCATATGCGCTATGAATTCAACGTTTCTGCATTCATTCTATTATTTCGATTGAACAATATAATCAACCTAAGTTTTTTCTATAGATAAAAAGTTAACAAGAGAAGAACCTAATAAAAATTCTTGAATAAAAAAGTATGAGATTTACATTCGCTTTTGAGTGTGTATCAACACGGAGTATTCATTCGACATTATGGTCAAAATTATAGTCCCTAATAAGTTTTCGTTTTGGTCCTCGAACTGTGAATTCTAGACTTGAATAAGGGTTCATTTAGTCCCCAACCTTTCAATAGTCCTACATTTTGGTACCAGCCTTGGAGCAAAAATTGCGGCTTCTGCCCAACTCACTTATATGCCATGTGCACTATAAGTTTAATATTTCTTTATACATCTCATACTTCTGATTAAACAATCCAATATATATACATACATACAAACATACATACATACATACGTACGTATATAAAATTGAATTAGAATACTCTTAAAAGCATACCTTCTTGGTGCTTTTGAATTTCTAGCCCTTAGATCTACTTCTTGATTACTAATAACCTATAGATCAAACACTATTCCACCTATAACCTCCTACCACCATCATCTCAACCCTACAACTCTTCATCCAATAGCTAAAAATATTTATATAGTTGAGCTAGAATACTCTCAAAAGCACCAAGGAGGTGGTGCTTTTAAATGTTTAGCCATTGGATGAAAAGATGCAGGATTGATATGATGATGATAGGTGAAATAGTATTTGATGCATAGATTATTAGTAATTAAGGAATAGATCCAAAAGCTAAAAATTTAGAAGCACCAAGGAACTGATACTTCTAAAAAATATTCTAACTCAATTATATATATATATATATATATATAGAGAGAGAGAGAGAGAGAGAGAGAGAGAGAGAGAGTCCTAACAAGTATTATCAATAGCACGAAGCACTCTGCTACCAAGTTTTCCACCGCGTATCCACGCCTTTGATGATTTCCACCCGTTAGATCATACTATTCAACCAACCACCCACTTAACCCTAGGGGGCCCACATCATTCGAACCGCACATCTCTCAATCCAATGGCCAAAAATTTTGTAGCACCAATAACTTGGTGCTATTAATAACATAGTAGCCTATATATATATATATATATATATATATATATATATATATATATATATATATATATATATATATATATATATATATATAGTCCGGCTATGGTGCTTGTAAAAGTACAAAGCACTTGGTGCTTGTGAATTTTTTACCGTTAGATTTACACCTTTGATCATTTTCACCCGTTAGATTAGATTATACTATTCAAGCAACCATCTACTTAAACCAAGGGGGCCCACATCATCCTAACCGCACATCTATTAATCCAAGGGCCAAAAACTTACAAGCACCAATGACTTGGTACTTTTAAAAACATTAGAGCTCAATTCTATATATATATATCATTACATTATTTTTATATATTGTTAATATGGTGGCACCCTAACGTCTCAGAGTTCTAATTTGTTCATGCGGGTGAACATCACACGAGTTTGGTAGCACAGTAACTACACATACAAGAAATATTTTGAGAGTCTCAATGCATTTCATTTTTAAATGATAACAAAAGAGTTGAATAGTTTAATGCTTTATCACAATCCAGAGGTGCGACAGAGATAATTTTAAACCAAAAAAGGGGGGGAAAAAAAAATACAACACGAAAAAATTGTCGAAAAAGGAAAAAAAAAGGACTCTGAAGCAAATGATCAAACCTGGGGGTACATTCACGGGAAACAATTCTAGATAAGGGAGCATTTGCTGTTCAGGTTGTTGCTCTTAAATGAGGTTGCGAAACTTTATTACCTAGGGCACTGGTCAGTTTTGCGCAATAGGCATTGCAGTCTGGACTCTGGAGTCAAGTTCAAGGAAAAACATCAGGTAAATGGGCGTATGTATTGAGGGTTCAGAAGAGCAAAATGCTGCAGATAGCCCCGCGGAATTCTCGTAGTTGAAACTCAAAGTTCCAAACGAAGCTTCTCGAAACAGACGATAGCAATGATCGGCCCTGCAAAATCTCCAAGAGCACAGCCTGCAGCAACAGATAAAACAGTGGTTCATTTCTTCCCGAAAAAGAAAAAGAATAAGAACGAAGATTTTGGATCATCCATAATCATATGATAAGTTTAGCCTGGTTTCTGAGCAGAGTCTCTACCCCAAAAAGCAGAAGCTCCTAAAACCAGGAGTTTGAATAAATAATGAGCGGAGCTTTTGCTAAAGCAGGAAGCTAAAATGTGCTTCTAAAACCTGAAAGCAGAAGGTCCTCAGTGTGTTGAGGAGATTTAATATAAACACTGTTGACAATACGACAAACAGCTGGACTAAAAACAGCAGTGCTACAGAAGCTTCGTTTAGCCGTGCACTGGCAGGAAATAACTGGGGAAACCATCTACCAAGAGGAATTTCAACTTGGCAGACAACGGGAGTTCAAATTCATATCAAACTTAAAAGAATCACATTTAATGCTTACTGCATTGGTAACTTTCTTTTGCAGCAAAAAGACGAGTTACTACAATTTTCGAAGTTCCAAAATTATTTTCATGATGCCAAAATTGTTTCCAGTCTCACTTGAGTCTAATGGTGAATCAGGTAATGGTTTTCTATGTTTTTTTTTTTTTTTTTTTTTTTTTAAAGTTAAATAACTGTACAAAGGTTATGCATTATGAGAAGAGGGGGAGGGGGGGGTCGGTCTCAGCGGGAAATTACCAATCCACTGTCCAGTTGAAGGATGAATTAAGGCGCCAATACCCGCTCCAATGGATGCAAAGACTAAAGAGGCACCACACTTGATAGTTGTGCCATACACCTTTTTCAAATACAATCTTATTTTTTCTCTACTATCAAAATCTTCATCATTATTGGGCTTGCGGATGAAGCATCGGTAAGCTTCAATTACGATCTGGACAAGCCATGATGCAGCTACCCCTAACATATGTGCTGCACGCATGAAGTAGAGAATAGTAGTGAGGAAAAAGGATAGCCTAAAACTGAAAAAACTATGAAGGTTTAACGATTTAACCTCGAAACGTTGTTCTGCTGACACAGCAGACATATAATGGAGTTGGCATTCCTCTTCCAGCTTTTCTCTTTGATGACCTAGAAGCATCTGAAATTTAAAGCTAAAGTACGTCAGGTGCAAGTAAAAACCTAAATAAATTAGGGGGGTACAAAAGGAAATCAATTAAGGAGGAGAATGAAAAAAACAGAACAGAGAACATCATCTAGTTAGTGGTGAGTAATATGAACCCTGCAAATTACATAAGCTTCTTAGACAATTATTCTTGATCTAGGCAGCTGCACAAAACATTTTCTCAGGAAAATGCAACTAATTTGGATTATTTTAAGACCATTTAATGTTAACACTGAAAATATCCAGTGGAAAGATCTAGATATAAAAAAAATTACAATTTATTGAATGTGGTCGAGAAAGCACAAGTTGTATTGGTCAACAATGGCTACACAAGCAAAGATTTTAGAATGATGCACGCGCTTATAACTCCCAGCTTCCAGCCTCCTAGCAAGTAACACAGCTTAACTCATATTGCTTGATTGACTTGGCTTCCGGAAATAGCTTCTCCACTACAAGAAGCAGCACCAATAACATGTCTGGCAAATCAAAGATGTGAAGGTTTTGCTGCGACAGAAAGCTAATATGAGCTATGGGTCTCCTAAATTAGAAGCTCCAATCGAAGCTTCTTCTACAGAGGAAAGCTGTTCAAAGGTTTTTAACAGAAAAGCAATTGACAGTGTTCAGTTTGGGAGATAAGTAAAAATAGTGGCAGAATCAAAACTGATAACAGATTTCGGTGGAAAGTTTTACGTCCATGATTATAACAAATTTGATGTCATGCAAGGGCAAGTTTGACCATGCGGAGGCTCCGGTTAACCTTGTTATTATCTAGTTGTCTAGTACCTCTATTTATTTAGGTTAAGTGCCTTAGTTAAAATCCAATCGAGTGAGTGAAAAATCAATAGAGAGTCTATTTGAAGTTATTCCATTATATGGCAATGTGTAATATTTTCAGTTTTAGTTATAAGTTAACTACTCCTGCATCAAATCAAATTATGAAAGAGACAGTATGCTCTTAAAATTTCAAGATAGCACAAACGCTACAAGCTCCTCCTTTTTCTCATATGTTTTTATTTGGAAGGCCTTTTGTGTTTGAGGCTTCACCAAACGTGTTTAGATAATCTCTCCCGAATTTCAAGGTTCTAATCTCCCACTCTTGTTCTTTATGTTTGCTTACTATTTTTATACTAATTTTCTTCACATTTTCCCTTGGTGCATATCATTCATTTTCCATTATGAAACTTTAACGCGTTAACTATTCTAAATGTAGAAATTTCTATTCAAGAAACACCTTTGTAAGTATACGATGAATAAGCAGTTCAGAACATACACCATATTTTCTGCACCATATATTGATCTAAGCTAATGCAGATGACAGAATATGGTTACTTTGAGAGAAAAACATGCCGGCCACTTGAACTTTGTCTTGATTAAACTTAGCTAACCGAACTTTTAAAAAAAAACTTAATGAATTTTCAATTTGTTTGAATCAGCCACCTAACTACAAACTTCATTAGTTTTTGTTAGTACTAACTCGAATCCATACTCAAATAGCACTTCTACAGAAGCCCTAGCTAGGAAACACAAGCCCTTACTATCCAAACTAAGAACATTAGAGCTTCTTCAGAAAATAAGGGATTAAAACAACGGAATGAACAAGAAATAATTTATGAATCTTAAAGGCTATAGTCATGTTAATTAAACGAAATAAACCAATATGCTTAACATAAAGTAACAACTGCTAAGCAATTGAATCAGGAAAATGATCTTAACATTGTTGGCCGGGTTGGAAACAGAATGTTTCCTTTCTGTGCTAACCTATGCATTAAAAAAGAAAGAAAAGTTCAAAAAGGTGCTTGACACAAGTGTTTAAATAACATAGCTTTGTATACAAGTGATGCTTCGTACCTTTAAGAAGTTTCCATGCCATTCTTTGAGAAACATGATGAACAGCAACTCTTTCCAGTACACGTCTGGTCGTTACAACAGTAGTCTGAAATGCATAATTGAATTCAAAATGCAAACACTTAATTTCCCTATGAAAAACACAATTCAGTCATGTGTCAAATATAATTTCTGTCCATAACCATCGTAAATAGTCGTCTATCGAAAAGATAGATGGAAGGTTACAATAAATATTCCATCTAGGTAATAAAAATTTATTTAGAGGAAAATAATAGGCCTTAAATCTGTAGTTAATGATAAGACTCCAGAAATTTCAAATAAGTACTGAATATGAAGGGGCTTTTACATGAGCCTCCTTTTAAATTTATGTATGTACATATATACAGCACAGGTAATATGGATTTTCTTATGTATTCGCATACCTCTTGAGAGTGCAAGTTTCTATGAAAATACAATATTAGTTTAACTTGAGGGATCATTGAATTCACCAGTGGAATTGGTTGTATAGGACATTACTGTACGTACAAAGGTTTATATGTAAGAAATAAGTTTTCACATAGAGAAAGTGAAAAATAACATTTACATAAATAGAAAAATTTACGGCAGTCTATGTGTAAATATATTATCAGAGGCTGTTCACAAATTAGTAGCTTGGCAAATAAAAAAGAAGGTTTTGAATATTCAAGAAAGTGCATATGAAGTAGTCCCAAGGAAAGTAAAAAAAAAAAAAAAAAACAAGGAAAAAAAAAATAAAGGAACTCACCTCACGAATGATTTGTTTCATTGAATTCTGGAATGGAGTAACGAAATCTCTTTTCTTCTCTTCTGAAACCTCTTCTGCAAAATCATCATCCTCTTCGATAGGAAAGCGGGGTTCCAGAAGGGGCAAATAGAACAATAAGAAGGACCTCAGCGATGTCATGGCGAGAGCCTTAACTCCAAAGGCCGAAAAGAGAGGTTTTAGCTCTAAAGGGTAATCTTTCGTTCTATACGTGACAGAGTCATTTTGAATTATATTCTCTGTAGTAATGCCAAGATCATGGTTTTCCTCCTTCCATGTTGGGATTGCACCAGCATCGCAATAAGCAAATGAGAACCCCCCATCGCTGAATAAAGCACACAAAAGAAATTGTAAATTAGATCACTATTTTATCACAAAAGCATAATTGACTTCTGCATATATTTCAACCAAAGGGGGTCACTCAACTATACCAACAAGAATCTAAACACATAAGGGATAAATGCGTGACCTTCAAAAACATGATTACTAGTTATTTTTATACTTAGGAAGATGCCGTCATTAAAAGGTTTCATTAGTAAAATACTGAATTTTCTACCATGCATCGAACGACTCCCCAGCTAAAAATACATAAGAAGCAGCACTACTATGAAAATTAAGATTTTACCAGTGCATCTATGTGAATAGATGATTTTGTAGGGATATATACATAAAAAGCCTCAACCAATTTAAATAGAAGAGCAAATGCTGTATTTTATAGTTCATTCAAGTTGTAACAATATCCTTCTTGGTAGCTTCAACAGATTATTTCACGGGTATACAAAAGATGGCCTAAGCAAGATTCAAGGTATATTATTTTTGGCTTTGCCATCTTGGTACAATGATAGCTAAGGACAAGAATAAGATCCTTTCATTTAAAAATTATTGAGTACAACAAAGTTACAATTTACAAGTATGAGATAAAGAAAATTGATATGAGAGTGCTGCAGCAACAGGTATAATAGGAATACCCTTTTGTTTGGGGGAGGGGAAGACCTAGACAAAATGATTGTAGCAAAAACAATAGAAAAGGTTTATTTACTCCAACAAAGAGAGTTTAGCCTCACAAAGAGAAATATCTGAATTATTGAAACAAGAAAAGAGATGTCATAATGTAGATGAAAGGAGGTATAAAAATTAATAGTATACAAGAGTAATCAAAAAATGCGAAGCCAAATATAGGCACAAAACATTATAGAGTGAAATATACAACTGTTAGTCCAAATTAACCACCATAAGGCTTGTAGGTTATGGTGACTATTTACTTACTGAATAAACTGTAAGAATTGATACACCATCAACTAATCATTAGACAAAGTCCACATCATCATATAGACCTAAATCACAAGTTGTGGACTCAAACTACTATAAATATGTCAATGCGTCAAAGTGACTATACGGCCCAATAAGACATCAATTGCAACGCGAGTAAAGCAGGGTCCAAATCAAATCAAATTTCAAGATTTTGCATCAAGAAAGATGGTATAATTTCAAAGCCAGGAAGGTACTACTTTTTTTTAATTTCATTTCATAGTTTCTAACCCAACAAATATGCAACATCAAATGAGGGACAATAATGCCTTACATAATTTCTTACCCAACAATACTGTAAAAACAACTAGTGCAATTGCAGATCCATGTGAATTGCCTTAGATTTTTGACGCAAAAAGATGAGTAAAACATGTACATTTCCTAATCAATCATGACAAAATAATTCAATATTTGAAATAAACATCAAATGCACCATATGAACAATCCAACACATTAAACCAACCGCAGATTCATCACAGCGATGCATCCATAACCTTTTCTAAGCCCAATTTACGCATATTAACCACAAGATTACATTTAATTTAAACCAATAGCAATAGCAATAGCAATAGCAATCATTTGGAGAAATCTTCGACATCAATCTAAAACACAAATTAATCGGACTAATCGAAACCGAGCTCGGATTCAGCGGAGAGAGGGCGAGGGGAGGGAGAGGGCGAAAACCGCACCCGAAGATGGCGCGGGAGGCGAAGGGCCTCGCCGCGGCTGCTGCGGCGGCGGCGGCGGAGGCGGCTGCGGCGGCGGAGAAGAGGCCGTGGGAGTGGAGGGATTGGTGGGAGGAGAGGCTAGGGTTTCTCCTGAGGAGATCCAACAAGAGGGCTATCCCCGCCATTATCGCCCCCTCACCTTCCTCCTCCACACCACGCACCGTCCCAAAGATCCAAAGGAGCGATCCCCTCTCTCTCTCCTCTCTCTCTCTCCCCCCTCCTCTCCCCTCTCTCTCTCTCTCTCTCTCTCTCTCTCTCTCTCTTCCCGTCCCCTTCCCTCTCTCTCTCTCTCTCTCTCTCTCTCTCTCTCCCCCTCCTCTTCCCTCTCTCTCTCTCTCTCTCTCTCTCCTCTACTCTTTTTCTCTCTCCTCTCTCTTGCTCTTTAGAGCTGAGCCTTTCTTCTCTCTCTACTTCTTGGGAAAATTCGAGCTCGCTGCAGGGTCGGTTGTAGCGACAAATATACGACCCGAGGGTGGGGACCATTTGCAGTGGCTGATTCGTTTTTAATTTGTGAGCAGAAATAAGTGATTTTCGGCCCTAGATACTCATTTTTGCTATCTAGTTTAGAAAAAAAAAAAAAAAAATCAAATGTTAATTTAAAATTTATCAATTTATTACCCCGTAATTTTATTTTTCTCTTTTTATTATCGTTTTCGTTATTTTTTTTTTGTTAAATCAGTGACAAAATTAAAACTAAGAACTATTAAGGCTTAGTTTGGTATTGAGGTCTATCTAACACTATTAGATAAAATAGAGTTGTAGAAAAAATATATAGGGATATGCTTCTGCGTTCTCCAGTGGGAACGTAAAAAATATATCGTAATCAACTCATCGCGATATACGGAACGCAATATTACGTACGGAAACAAACGGGGTATTTTCCCAACGTACTTTCTCACCGCACGTAACGCAATCTCCCCGCAATACCAAACGAAGCCTAAAGTGAATATTCGATAAATCTATATAAGGTATTTGAAGTTTTTTGTATATAATTTAACAAAAAATAATTAGAGAAGCTGATGAAAAGGAAAAAAAATAAAATCATAAAGTACTAAATTGATACATTCTAAATCACAGGGTATAAGAAAGTGCGAAATCACAGAAATGGTATTTAAAGTTTACCCATTAATTTATCATATCTTGTATCTTTGGTCCAAGCTCAAACTTTCAAAATAACTTAATGGGCTTCGACACACCCTAGAGAAAAGTTAATTACAAAATAATAGTGTGAACGATAATAAAATATTAATTTATTTTTTACTTTTCTTTTTTTTTTTAATGCCCCTAATTTTCTGTCATATAAATAGCAAAATTAAAAAAATTTCAATTTTATAACTATACAAATAAACAGTAGAAAAAAATAACTTTTATTTAAATTTTAGTTCATTTGGAAGTCTATTTTAATCTGAACTTCACTTTTGGTGAAACAAATATGTCTTAAAGAATATTTTGATACTAATGAGAACCAATCAAAACAAGACAAGTGTACTTTGACTGGTTATTAAGAGATTTAATTGCACCATTAATCCCAAAAACCATTAGCCAATTTTTCACTTTAGTCCCAACCTTTTGATTTTGGATAAACTACAGTTTGCCCCCCGTGTTTTAGCGTATTTCTACTTTTGCTATTCTATAATTTTATTTTTTACTTTTCCATTGTAAGTATAAAAGTACAGTAAAATAATATATATATATATATATATATATATAGAGAGAGAGAGAGAGAGAGAGAGTTTTGTTAGAATACTATCGGTAGTAAACAGTAGTTTTACTACCGATTTGTTTTCGATGATAGAGCTTCCAAATTGACGATCGGCTCCGTTGAACATGATCTATACCATTTGAAGTGCTTAGAAATCAAATTCCAAATCTTTTTGACATCATTTGCCTGATGATCAAAAGGTTTCAAAATTTATAATTTTAATTGTCGATAAGATGTGCTTTCTCGTTTAACGGCGTAAAGATATCCAAATCAATTGAATTTTTGTTAGAAAATTCTTTAAACTATTTAAAACAAGATCTATACTCTTGATCTTGATTACAAAACTCCTATTATCATTTTTTAAAGAGTATTAATTTTCAGTCATTCATTTTCTGTTCACTTGATGGATAAAAGAACAATATCGAAAGTGCGTGAAATTTAATTTCTAGGTAGTTTAAATGGTTTAGATCATATTTGATCGTCAATTTCAAGCTCTATCATCGAAAACAAATCGGTAGTAAAACGGCTCGTTTATTACTGATAGTATTATAGTTCAACTATATATATATATATATATATCTTACAAATCATTTTGTTTTGTTAATTAGAAGATACCATATTCCACTTCACTATTGTTTTCGAAATATTTTATTTACTATCTTATTTATCACTAGATCTTTACAATGAAACAACAATAAAATTATTATATAATTGTAAAGTACAACCTTTTGAACTAGTGAAGGTAAAAGTAAAATTATGCTAAACCACAAAGAAGCGGATTAAAATTCACCATTTAATTTTTAGCAATTATATTCCTAATTATTATCATCATTGTTTCCAATTTTAATTAAACGAAACTCATGCAATACTTTAGGGACCATTAATGGATCACAATCAAGCCCAATTAATTTCACCACTATCATACTTAAATTGATTGGGCCAAGCCCATTAACATTATAATTCAAGCTCAAAAAAACAAAAAAAAAAAAAAAAAACCCTCTCAAATATCCAAATTTTGGCAAAATTATAATTTACTATGATGCGCGGCGCGGCGCGGTACTTTAGTCCTCAAATTTTAGTTCGTTATAATTTCTGGCCTTGAACTATAAATATTTTACTTCTCAAATTTTAATGTAAATTTTGGCTCGAATTAAAAAGCGTGTAATATTTTAATCCTCAGGCTTTCTGAATTATAATAATATATAGCACTTGACAATGCAATAATAATTAAAATGCTGCATCACTTCGATATTAGTAATTCATTAGATACTTGCTCAAAAAAAAAAAAATTGCAGAACTTGATTGAAATAATTCAGAAAGTTCGAGAACTAAAATAGCAGACAACTTATAGTTTGAGCCAGAAATTATAACTAGTTAAAGATTTAGGAATAAAGTGTCAAGCATCTCATAATTTGAGGATCAAAAATATAATTAATTAATTTATCTAGAATATTAACCTCACAGTTGTTAATTTTGAGAACTTTGGCCCATACACAATGTGTGGGGCATATCTCATAATAAGCATTTGTTTTGGCACTAAGGCCTTTAATATAGTTTTTGTTAAATATAAAAATATATAAACATCGTTCTCTAATTAGCTTAAATTTTTAGAGTACAACGATTATTTCACAGTTTTAAAGCTTAGCCTTCTTTCAATTTGATTGTGCGCGCGCATCTCCTTTCGAGCCTAATATTATCTATTATGTCTAGTCAAACTAAAATTGTTGCCGTATATGTGTTAGCAGAGCTTAGAATACGTAGCACAATAAGTTTGATAAATAAAATACATAGCATATAGAGCTTCTCTGAACAGCTCCACTAAATAAAATATTTTTACGTGCGAAATGATTTATTTTTTCTTTTTCTTTTCGGCAAAATACTAGATCTAATGATAATGCAAGTACTAAAGAGAAATTCATTAATATCAGGTTATATATTTGTGTTTCATGGCTTTCACGAAATATGTGGAGGATTTGTTCCCATGATGGGAACATTTAATTAGAGTACCAAAAAAATAAAAAATAAAAAAAAAGGGAAAGTTTATTGACCCTCTTAGTCCATGAAGAGTCCACTTCTCCCACTACCCAATGTTATAAGACATTGATGAGAGATGCTACATACACTTTTTGTTTTCTTTTTTTTCTTTTTTTTTGAAAAGAACGCCGTAAGGCATTTATTTCATAGGATAAACAGTTACAGGCTTCTCAAACTTTGCGAAAGAAGAGAAGCTACTTGGGAACCAAAACCTCATTTAGCTAGTTAATTTATCAACGCGTTGTGAAAATGAACTTTATCTAGAAGACCACCCTATATAAGAATATTATTATTGGACTCCAAAAGGTGTCGAAACGAAGCAATACGCTCTAATTCTTGTAGTGAAAATGGGATATGCTGGTCCTTAAACAAGCAGGAACGAATGATATATAGTAGTCGAATCTGTGTAAATTGAGCACTTGATTTTAGGCCGATTATTTAGAAGCCACTTGACCGTCTCAGTACATGCTTGTATCTCCGCAGTAAGAGCAGTTTCTGAATCGATGGAAGCTGTTGCGCAACAATAAACAACTGCATTCCCTTCTACGATTAAATATCCAATTCCACCCGAGCGATTTTCCTTCCAAGCACCATCCGCCCAACAGATGGTATTTAGTCGTAAAAAAGAATTGATAGTCGCCGGATCAGGAATACGGAGAGGCTGAAGGTGAGCTTTGCTATAGAGCTTCGTCCATATCCTCGCATTCCTCAAAACAGATGATCCCTCGTCTCAGGCTGCTCCTGACATAGTGGGCAAGAGTCTCCGAAATGAGGTATACGCTTCGCAAGCTTGATGCCCACTAGAAGAGCATCTACATCAGCACGCCAAATGAATAGTTTCAGGCTGCTCCTGACAATAGCTTATGAGAAATGCTACTGAAGAATTTTGAAGAATGAAGAACAAATTATTCTTCTGTGAATTTTTTCTTATTCAATATTCAAAGAAAATAGATTTAAATAGATTACAAAGGTGAGACAATTCTGGAACAAAATCTCTCTTACAAGGCAAGATGAGAAAATTGATCAATTAATCAGATCAATTATGATTTAGCTAGAGTCTAAATTAACAGCTGTACATGAAACAAAATTAGTAATAAATTAAGTAAGGTAAATTCCAGCTTAGTAGGTGAGGAAAAAAAAAAAAAAAGGCTTGACTTTCAACACTCCCCCTCAAGCCGAGTGATAGATGTTGATCATACCAAGTTTCTCTACAAATTTTTCAAAGTTGGGTCGAGCAAGAGATTTTGTAAGAATATCTGCAGTTTGATTGATTGTCGGAGTATAGCTTACTTTGAAAACTCCTCCTTCGATCTTTTCTCTAATACAATGCCGATCTATTTCCACGTGCTTAGTTCGATCATGATGAACTGGATTCTTGGCTATACTGATAGCGGCTTGATTGTCGCAATATAATTCCATAGGATATTCTGATAGAACTCGTAATTCATTTAGTAATTTGTTTAACCAGATTCCTTCACAAATACCTTGTGCCATTGCAATTCGACTCAAAGATCTGCTACGAGCAACTCGATTGTTTCTTGCTACGCCATGTTACCAAATTTCCCTGCAAAAGAACAAGATGGAGGTTGATCGTCGATCTCACATCGAACTCGCTCTACCGCATCCGAATATATTTCAATATTCCTCTTGGATGTTTTTGGAAGAAAAGTCCCTTACCGGTGTCATTTTTAGGTATCTTAATTATCTTGTATTACATGTAAGCATTAATCATGTGATTCTCGGTAGGATTATTCATAAATTGACTTACCACACTTACTGAGAAGCCTATGTCTGGTCTTGTATGAGCCAGATATAAGAGCTTCCCTACAAGGCGTTGGTATCTCTCTTTATCAACTGGAGCACTACCATCATTGTTATCAAGTTTGACAGTTGAGTCCATGGGAGTTTCTACGCTTGCATCCCAACATTCCCGTTTCACTCAACAAATCCGAACATATTTTCGTTGTGAGAATGCTAAACCATTCCTTGATCGTGCAATCTCCATTCCGAGGAAATATTTGAGGTTTCCAAGATCTTTGATTTCGAATTCCTTTGCAAGACATTGTTTGATCTTACAAAGTTCCTCCTCATGATCACCTGTCAGAATGATATCGTCCACATATACAATGATAATAGCTAGTTTCATATCGAGGAATGCTTTATGAAAAGTGTGTGATCTGACTGACACTGAGTATATCCATACCTTTGTAATGCCTTCATGAATCTTTCAAACCAAGCACGGGGAGACTGTTTTAAGCCATACAATGACTTTTTTAGTCGACATACGTTGTTGACATTATGATTTGATTCTAGACCGGGAGGAATTTCCATATACACTTCTTCTTCCAAATCACCATTAAGAAATGCATTCTTTACATCGAGTTGCTGAAGTTTCCAATCTAGATTCGTAGCCAAGGATAACAGAACACGAAGAGTATTGAGTTTGGCAACTGGAGCAAACGTTTCATGATAATCGACACCATGAGATTGTGTAAATCCTTTGGCGACCAACCTAGCCTTGTATCGGTCCACATTTCCATTTGCCTTGTATTTTCTTGTGAAAATCCATTTACACCCAACAGGTTTCTTGTCTCTTGGAAGTTCAGTAATTTCCCAAGTGCCATTCTTTTCCAGAGCCCGAACTTCCTCATCAACTGCAGCTTTCCACTTAGGACACTTGAAAGCTTCCTGAATGTTATGAGGAACCAGTGTCTCTGTGATGTTAGAAGTAAAGGCACGAAAAGATGGTGATAGTTTATCATAGGAAATAAAATTTCCAATAGGATGCTGAGTGCAAGATCTAACTCCTTTTCTCCAAGCTATTGGCATATTCAATATATCATTTTCTAACTCAAAATCAATGGTATCATCTGAGTTAGAGATATTGTTACCAGTATTTTCACTTGAATTCGGACTCGGTTCAACTTCATGGATTTGCTGGGGAAGTGCTCCTTTCTCTATTTCCTCTTGAATGGGCTCTTTATCCCACATGTCAACAATGAACTCAGTATTGTCGGCAGATAAGTGCTGACTCGGAGAGTTTAGAGGAACATGATTTTTTTGTGGTGATGGATGGCTCAATGAAAGGCTCAAAGTCCAAAAACTGATATTCTTGACATGAATTCTCCCCCTGAATATCAGTTTTTTGATAGTAAGGCTGATTTTCAAAGAAAGTAACATCCATAGAAGTGTAGAATTTTTTTGTGACAGGAGAATAACACTTGTACCCTTTTTGATTTGAAGAATACCCAAGAAAAATGCACTTGAGTGTCCTGGGGTCAAGTTTACTTCTATGTTGCTGATGGAGATGAACAAAAAACAGAGCACCCAAAAATTTTGGGTGGAATGGTGGAAATAAGCCGAGTATTTGGAAAGGACTTCAAGAGGGTTTGGCAAGGTGTGCTGAAATTTAGTACTCTAGATGGCATTCTATTGATGAGGTAAGTTGTTGTAAGTACAGCTTCTCCCCAGAATATTTTTGGAACATTTTTTGAAAACATAAGTGATCTAGCTACCTCTAGCAAGTGTCTATTTTTCCTTTCGGCGACTCCATTTTGTTGCGGAGTATCTACACATGAACTTAAGTGAATTATTCCTTCTTTTGCAAGAAATTCTCCTAGAATGGAGTTGAAATAGTCCCTAGCATTATCGGACCTTAGGATTTGTATTTTTGATTGGAATTGGGTCTGAATCATATTTTTAAAATTTTTGAATATTTGAGTCGTTTCAGATTTTTCTTTCATGAGGAACACCCAAGTTAATCTAGTGTGATCATCTATGAATGAGACAAACCACCTTGCACCTGTTATATTTTTTATTTTTGAAGGACCCCAAATATCACTATGGATCATTGAGAAAGGACTAGAGGCTTTGTAAGCTTGAGGAGGAAAATGAGACCGAACATGTTTGGATAATTGACAGATTTCACACTGGAAGAGTTTTGGATTTTTACTGAATAAAGATGGAAATAAATGCCTTAGATACATAAAGTTTGGATGACCTAAGCGATAGTGCCATAACATGATTGCACTATCTTTATTTTGACAAGAAACAGAGAAAGAGCCACCACTAACTGCCTTTTGAGGTTGTTCTTGTGGATAGTGAGACTTCTTAAGGATGTAGAGTCCAGAGCATTCCTCAGCATTGCCAATCATCTTCCCCGAAGCCAAATCCTGAAATTCACAGTGGGTGGAGGAAAAATTAGTAACACACCTTTTTTCCTTAGTGAGTTTACTAATTGACAATAGGTTACAGTCCAATTTAGGAACAAAGAGAACAGAGTGGAGAGTGAGATCCTTTGATAGCACAACGGAACCTGTGCCAATAACATTTGATAGTGAGCCATCTGCTATCCGAACTTTTAAGTCATTTTGACATGGGCTGTATGTATTGAACATCGTTGCATCTCCCGTCATGTGATCAGATGCTCCTGAGTCGACAATCCAATTTTTTTCTTTTTTACTCACAGTAAAGGCACTAAAAAAATTACCTTTGTGGGCCAAGGTTCCGGAACCAATGACATGATTGGAAGATGATTCGGTTTGTGACGGTGTTGACTGAAGATTAGATATTAACTTTTGAAGCATCTCCATTTGCTCCTTATTAAAAGGGCTTGCTTCCGCTTTGATTGCTCCTCGGTATTGACATGATTT
Organism: Aechmea fasciata; assembly: GCA_025177825.1. Taxonomy (NCBI): domain Eukaryota; kingdom Viridiplantae; phylum Streptophyta; class Magnoliopsida; order Poales; family Bromeliaceae; genus Aechmea; species Aechmea fasciata. The sequence goes on from CM045935.1 coordinate 4,838,700, forward strand.
CCTCGACCTTCTTTCTCGAAATGACGAGCCGGCTTCCAATTGGCCGGTTTTCCATGTAATTTCCAGCAAGTATCCCTAGAATGCCCCGGTTTCCTACAATGATCACACCAAGGCCTTCCTTTATTCTTCTGGCGATTATCTGAAGGGGCAAATTGAGTTTTCAGAGTGACAAGCGCAGAGTTTTCGGCTATATTCAGATGTTGGGATGGCCCCATCATGATATTTTTCCTGCTTTCTTCTCGTCGAACTTCAGAGAAAGCTTCTCTGAGACTTGGCGATGGCTTTACTCCCATAAGTCTCCCACGGACCTCATCAAGATTTTTATTCAAACCTAGCAAAAACTTGTAAACACGTTTTTTCTCTACAATCTGTTTGTATAATGATGCATCAGTAGTACATGACCACTTATGAACCTCATATGTATCAAGTTGGCGCCAATTGCGAGTGAGAATATTAAAATATTGAGTTACCGTGAGATCGCCTTGTCGTAGATCGTGAAGGATCCCTTCAATCTCTACCACCTCCGAAGTGTTCTCGGCGTACGAGAAGGTCTCCTTAGCCGCATCCCGCATCTCCTTAGCGCTTTCGAATGACAGAAAATTCTCGCCAATGTCCTGTCATTGAGTTGACTAGCCATGACATGACCATGTTGTTTTCTCGCCATCCACTTCTTGTAGGTTGGAGCCGTCGTTTCGGGCCGCTTGAAGCGCCGGTGAGATAGTCCTCTTTCTCCCTTCCCCGAATGATCATTAAGATGGATTGAGACCATTGTAGGTAATTTTGTCCATTTAATTTGTGAGTGGTAATAGCAACATGTGTGCTATCCAGATTATGAACGGAAGGGAATGAATGAGGAATGATGTCAGAAGAGGATGAAGAAGTATTACTTTCTGTAGCCATGATGATGAGGATAAAAGGGACAGGATTAAACCTGCCGATACCATGAAGAATTTTGAAGAATGAAGAACAAATTATTCTTCTGTGAATTTTTTCTTATTCAATATTCAAAGAAAATAGATTTAAATAGATTACAAAGGTGAGACAATTCTGGAACAGAATCTCTCTTACAAGGCAAGATGAGAAAATTGATCAATTAATCAGATCAATTATGACAGATTTAGCTAGAGTCTAAATTAACAGCTGTACATGAAACAAAATTAGTAATAAATTAAGTAAGGTAAATTCCATCTTAGTAGGTGAGGAAAAAAAAAAAAAAGGCTTGACTTTCAACAGCTACATATACACCCAGCACCATAATGGTCCCCAAAACAGTATGGTATCTCCTAGACCCGGTCCACAGCGCCAATTGCAAACTCCCTAGCTAATTAATTTTTGAGCCTCCTCAGCCCCCTTTTCTTCTTTCAATCCTATCACATATATAGTGCTTAATTTTTAAAGCTAAATATAAATTTAGAAATTTAAAATTTTAAACTTTAAATTTGAAAATTTTAAAATTTTGAATTTTAAATATAAATTTAAAAATTAAAATTTGAAATTTCAAAATTCAAAATTTAAAATTTAAAATTAAATTTAAACTTTGAATCGAACATTAAAATAAAATTTTAAAGTTTGAGTTTAAAATTAGAATCAAATTTCAATAAGCAAGTTTTAGTTACTTCTGATTTTGGATCTCGAAAATCAAAATTAAATTTTAAAAACGAGATTGAGAAATACTCTATTGAGCCAAAAATCACTTTTCCAAAGCTAGACCGAACACTCTGTGTGTGTGTGTGTGTATATATATATATATATATATATATATATATATATATATATATATATATATATATATATATATATATATATATATATATATATATATAAATTTCTTATATTATTATGAGTAGTAGGCCTACTACTCATAAGTTGTTTTCGATGATAGAGCTTCCGAGATCGACGATCCACTCCGTTAAATATGATCTAGAGTATTTAAAACTTCTAGAAAATAAATTTCGTAATTTTTCGAAATCATTTACCTTACGATCAAAAGCTCACAAAATTGACAATTTTTAACTACGATATGGCATACTTGGTAGTTTAACGGTGTAAAAGAATTGAAATATGTTGAATTTTTGATAGAAAATTCTATTCACTACCTAGATAAAGATCAATAACTCCGATCTTAAATTGAAGGATCCGATCATCTATTTTTAGGACATCATTCGATTTCTACTGCTTCATTTTATACCCATTTGATGGACTTTATTATGATTTTGAAAAATTACGAAATTTATTTTCTAGAAGTTTTAAATACTCTAGATCATATTTAACGGAGTGGATCGTCGGTCGGAAGCTCTATCGAAAACAACATGAGTAGTAGGGCTCTCTTTCTACTTAATAGTATAGTATATATATATATATATATATATATATATATATATATATATATATATATATATATATATATATATATATATATATATATATATATATATATATATATATATATATATATATATATATATATATATATATATATATATATATATATATATATGTATATATGAAGGATTTATAAATGATCTTTTATCTTTTCAAAAGTTAGACCAAACACTCTTGAATGTCTTATTTTTTTTATAATTATTACGGACTATTCCTAGCGTAAGTAGCAAAAAGGGCTTGGTGGTTGGTACCCAAGACCCAAGTTCAAATCCTAGTTGATTTATATTTTCAGATGAATTTATTCCTAAATGAAATAAACAAAGCACGTACGTAGCATGCTACCTTTCTCTCAGAAAAAAAACATATGATCTTTTTTTTTACTTTGCTATTCTATTTTTAAAAAAAATATGTCCACTGGGGTATTCAACATTGTTTAACATTTGAGTTAAAAAAAAAAAGAATACTTTTTTTTTTAAAAAAAAAGGAAAATTTTAAACTAGTATCTGTTGGATGTGGCCTACGTAATATATTTAAGGCGATCTATAAAGATACGGTCAATCTCATTAAGTTGATCTATAAAGATATAATAAGATCCTACGGTTAGGATGTATCCGGACACGTCCTTGATGGACGGACGTGATTTGACATCCTTACATTAAGTTATATATAAATATGTAACATACGGAGTCCCGCCTAACCCTAATTCCAATTGTCCGTGACGGCTCCATCTCCGGGTATAAGGGAATTAGACCGAAACGTCCCGTCTTCGTGCAGATCGCGAATGAGGACGAACGACGATCAAGGATCGTAAACGAGGACGAACGACGACCAAGGATCGCCGTCAACAAATCCGGTACGGAAATCGAAATCATGGCAGAAGTTACGATTCTAGTTTCTCCTATAAAGTTTAACATGTGGTATCAGAGCCAAACTTTTTGCCGGATTTTCGTTTCTTTTCGGATCTCGTTTGGTTTTCTTTTCATTAAAGTAAATAAATAAATTCGTCGATGTTTTGTGTTAACGGTAACGTCGGCCGATCTCAATCGAGACCGGCGTTCGGTAGAACGACGTGATCGGACGATCGCATTGAGCGATCAAGAAGAAAAAAAAAAAAAAAGAAGGTTGGCGCGGCGTGGCCTTGCGCCACCATGCCACCCCGGCGCACAAGGTACGGCCCACGAGGGGCTGCACTAGGCAGCCCATAATGTGGCTGCCTATGTGGCAGTCAATAACAAATAAAGAGAAGCCGTACAGCTGCAGGGTGACGACGACACACAAAAAAAAAAAAAGGTTTATTTATTTATTTTCTTAATGAAAAGATTATAGAGATGTATTTGAATTATAGTTTTGGTTAATAATTTTCTTGATTACGTGACTTATTTTGGAGAAGTCTATATATTAAAATTATATATAATATTTGGTATTTGTTGTATATAATTTTATTCTACTTATTTGTTTATTCATGATATAAAATAGTATGTTTAGTTTAATAATTTACGATATTTTTTTTATATTATTATTCTAAGCACACATAAGGTGATCATGAAAATTTAGAGTAGAATATATAGACTTCACAGCTTTATAATCTTGAGTCAAATAAAGTTGTTAAGAAAATTATTATGGACTCGTTATTTTTCATTGCGTTTTGGAATAATTTGGAATTTTCGGTCATTCATATCATATAAGGATTTGTGAGATTAACTATGTTTAGGAATAGCCACAGCATCCTAGTCATGGTTATGATCACTTATGATATTTTTTTAAGATGATATTGAATTAAAGTTAACCCGAAAATTCATATGGATTTCCAATTTATGTTAAATAGTCATCAATATCAAATAAGGTTGTTTATATTTTTCATTATGCTCAGGAGTAGCCACAGCATCCTATAGATAATAAAAAATAAATAAGGTAATACTGATATTGAATTAAAGTTTGACTATAGTCATCAATGTCAAATAAGGTTGTTTGTATTTTTCATTATGCTCAGAAGTAGCCACAGCATCCTATAGATAATAAAAAATAAATAAGGTATTAGTGATATTGAATTAAAGTTTGACTATTTATTGCAGTCAAATAATATAATTTTCTGTATTTTGACTGGAATAGAATAGTGGATTGAATTTTTAGATAGCGGGTTTTCTTATGCCCACAGGTATAGAAATCTCGTTGTTTAGAAATTAGTATTCTACTTGTCTTATTATTAAAGTAGATAAATTCTATGCGTGTAGCGCTTTTCTGTAGCGCCTCGGGAAGGTAGAATTTATCTTATCTAAAGATTATAACAAGCGATAAAGTTCAATATTTTCTTTGTTTTGCAGCTTCTCCCCCTACTGCATTTTTTAATGATGTTTCTCGTATTCCTGTACTTACTGGGGACAATTATTCTGATTGGAAAGAAATTATTTCTTTTACTTTGGGTTATATGGATTTAGACTTGGCTCTGCGCGTTGAGCAACCGCCTAAAGTAGTGGGGCCAATAACTCCACAACAGAAATCCACGCAAGAAAAGTGGGAGCGATCCAATCGCTTAAGTTTGATGCTCATAAAGTCTAGAGTATCAAAAAGTATAAGGGGATCGATTCCAGAATGCGATACAGCCAAAGATTACCTAAAGGCTATTGAGGAGCAGTTTGTTAGCTCCGATAAAGCTTTGGCGAGCACGCTGATGAAGCGACTTTCGGGCATCCAGTACAATCGAGTCAAGAGTATGCGCGAGCATATTATGGAGATGCGGAACATAGCAGCTCAACTAAAGGCTTTAAAAGTTGAGATCTCCGACACTTTCTTAGTCCATCTAATTTTAAACTCATTACCGTCTGAGTTTGATCCCTTTAAGATCTCCTATAACACACATAAAGATGAATGGTCAATAAATGAATTATTGACCATGTGTGTTCAAGAAGCGGAAAAGCGGAAATTATAATGAATGCATTGTCTGGCGATTCGGCGCAAAAGGGAAACGACAATGGTGCCTTTAATTACAAGAAGCGACTCAATTGCCAATAAAGAATTATGGCAAAAGGATCAATGCTACTTCTGTAAAAAGAAAGGGCACATGAAAAGGGACTGCTTGAAGTATAAGGCTTGGCTCGAGAAGAAAGGTATTGAAACTATCATATTTGTTATGAATCTCATTTAGTTAATGTTCATAAAAACACATGTTGGATTGACTTTGGAACTACTGTACATATTTCAAATACCATGCAGGGTTTTCACAACCTAAAGATGTTGAAGCCAAATGAAAGAATTTTAATTAGCGGAGAAGGAAATGAATCTCAAGTTGAAGCCGTTGAAAAGTTTATTTTAGAACTTAGTACTAGTTTTGTACTTGAACTTGCAGATACTTTTTAAGTTCCTAAATTTTCTAGAAATTTAGTTTCAATTTCTAAATTGAGAAATAAAGGTTTCAAATTTTTATTTGAAAATAAATTTTTTACTATGTTCTCCGATAATGTTATTGTTGGCAATGGTTGTTTGGTAGATGATTTGTACAGATTTAATTTGAGTCAATCTTTTGAAAATAATTTTAATGTTGATCACGGCATTGGTGTTAAAAGAAACATTATTAAAGAAAACTCCTCTTGTTTATGGCACAAACGTTTAGCTCATATCTCATTAGAGAGAATAAAGAGATTGGTAAAAGAAAAGATCTTACAAGATCTCGATTTTACGATTTTGGTACTTGTGTGAATGCATAAAGGAAAGCATACTAACACAAATACCACTGAAGGTGCCAGAAGGAGTTCTGAAATTCTTGAGATCATACATACAGATATCTGTGGACCTTTTCCTACTCCTTGTTTCAACGGTCAGAGATATTTTATCTTATTCATTGATGACCATTCAAGATATATGTATCTCTATCTCTTATTTGAAAAAGTTAATGCTCTTAATGCTTTTAAAGCTTATAAGGTTGAGGTAGAGAAACAACTGGATAGGAAAACCAAGATTGTAAGGTCCGACAGAGGGGGTGAATATTATGGAAGACATACGGATAAAGGTCAAATGACCGGTCCATTCGCTCAATTCCTCGAAGGTGAAGGCATCATTGCACGATATACGATGCAGCACGCTCAAAGAAAATGGGGTTGCCGAAAGGAGGAATAGAACACTTATGGACATGGTAAGGAGCATGATTTGTAGCTCTTGTCTTCCATCTTCTCTTTGGAGTGAAGCACTAAAGACAGCAGTGTATGTTTTAAATAGGATTCCATCGAAGGCTATTTTCAAAACTCCTTTTGAGTTATGAAAAGAGTGGAAACCTAGTTTAAATCACTTGCATGTATGGGAATGTCCAGCTGAGGTGAGGGTTTATAATCCACACATAAAGAAATTGGACTCTAGAACAGTCAGTGGATATTTCATTGGCTATGCGGTAAACTCCAAAGGATTCAGGTTTTATTGTCCAAATCACCCATCTAAGATAGTTGAGGTCCGGAATGCCAAATTTCTTAAGGATTCTGAAACTAGTGGGAGTATTATTTCTCAAAAGATGGATTTTGAGAAAATAAGGAATTCAACTGGTTATCCATCAACAGATAATAATTTAGTTGCTCGTCCAGAAGGTCAATTTGACCGTAATGGAGATCAACTAATCTTAGAGCATGAAAATGCTGAACCAGTTGAACCTCCCCATGAAGAGCTGTCCCACGAGAACATATAAAGAGCAAACCCTATGCTTCTGCAGTAGGGAGTTTGATGTACGCGCAGGTCTGTACCAGACCTGATGCAGTGGGGATGTTGGGTAGATATCAATGCAATCCTGGCCTTATTCATTGAAAAGCTGCAAAGAAGGTTATGAGATATCTACAAGGAACAAAGGATTATATACTCACCTACAGACATTCTGACCATCTTGATGTGGTTAGATATTCGGACTCTGATTTTGGTGGATGCGTGGATTCTAGAAAATCCACATCATGATATATTTTCTTACTTGCTCAAGGTGCTATATCTTGGAGGAGCACTAAGAAAGATACAGTTACTACATCCACTATGGAGGCAGAGTTCATCGCTTGCTATGAGGTTTCGTCACAGGCTATATGGCTGAGAAATTTTATCTCAGGTTTAAGAGTTGTCGATTCTATCTCAAGGCCAATTAAGATTTATTGCGACAACTATACTGCAGTGTTCTTTGCAAAGAATAGTCGAATTACAGATCGCAGCAAACATATCGATATAAAGTTTCTTGCTGTGAAGGAATACGACAAGAAGAATGTGGATATTCAACACATTGGGACCAGGATGATGATTGCCGATCCTATGACTAAAGCATTGCCGGCAAATAAATTCAAGGATCATGTTCATCATATGGGTATCTTGAGTCCATTTACAGTTTAAGTGTTTTCTTCTTGTATAAAGACTTTAAAGACTATTCTTATTTGAGTAAGAACATATTTTGGTTTTTGCACATATGCGCATAAAGTTATTTTTGTACATTAAAGTATGATTGTGCACTAAAGTGGGACTCTGAGTTGAACTTATAATAAGTTCATACGGTTGTAACTCATAAAGTTATTTGATTAAGGAATTCGTGCTTTTGATACATGGAAGGAAGTGTTCATCTTTTGGAGCATAACCGCTATGATCAAAGTATTGTAATTTCTTGGTCGAGTGGGAGATTTTGACTGTATAATTTAGTTGGTACCTAATAAAATTTTGTATCGCCTATATGGTAATAAATATATCACTAGGCCAAGTGGGAGAATGTTGGATGTGGCCTACGTAATATATTTAAGGCGATCTATAAAGATACGGTCAATCTCATTAAGTTGATCTATAAAGATATAATAAGATCCTACGGTTAGGATGTATCCGGACACGTCCTTGATGGACGGACGTGATTTGACATCCTTACATTAAGTTATATATAAATATGTAACATACGAGTCCGGTCTAACCCTAATTCGTGGCGGCTCCATCTCCGGGGTATAAGGGAATTAGACCAGAAACGTCCCGTCTTCTTGCAGATCGCGAATGAGGACGAACGACGATCAATGATCGTAAACGAGGACGAACGACGACCAAGGATCGCCGTCAACAAATCCGGTACGGAAATCGAAATCATGGCAGAAGTTACGATTCTAGTTTCTCCTATAAAGTTTAACAGTATCTTCATGCAGCTTCACTAACATATAATTAAGTTATATATATATCTTCTCTATGTCAAGCTTATAAATGAGAAAAAGCGAAGCAGTTTCGCGTGCGATGGATCATATTTTGAGTATATATAATTCCAAAAGAAACCACTAGAATGAGATAATAAATTAAGAAAAGATTAAGGGAATCGTGTATCGTACGTAGAATCTACAAAATCATTAGTATGCCTTAACCTTCATTTGAAAAATAATGATAATTAATCATGTTGTTGAAAGGTACATAGAATTTCGACATACGCTTGATCCTCGACAATTTGCAGGCAATAATTTGTTTTTTTTTTTTTAAATGTAGTTGAAGGAGAAGTTTTATTGCAACTGTTTGATGTTGTGATCGATCGATGAACTCGACAAAATTAAGCGGCTCTAATGCGCGTCGCAGAAACGCATTAGATACAAAAGGAATTAAGCACTAACAAAGAAAAGCATTAAGGCTAAAGACACAATGATACTCTTAATTGAAGAATTATTAATATATCTAATTAAAAAGCAAGTTCTTATGACCTACTTAGGGAGATAATAGATAACAAAGAGAAGAGAGGGAAATGAATGCATTGGTGTAGGCTAATTAACCAACATTTTGGTTATATAAAATGTGACACATATATAGTGCTTAATTAACCAACATTTAATTTGGTTATATAAAATGTGACACATAGTGCTTAATTAATTATGTAGAATAGTGGGGAACATAAAAGAGAGACATAAACCTTCCACTCCAAAACTTTTATCGAATGAATCTTTTTGTAAGTGGATATATATATATATATAAGATGATAAAGAGGAGGAGCCAAAAGCCATTCCTATATAAGCCCTTTTTTAATTAGAAGAACAATTAAATTGAACAAGAGATAGATCAAGGTTTTGAATCAATTAATTAATCCATGTTTTAAACAAAGCTTAATAAAACTTGTTTAAGAAATTCTCAGGAAAACAAACTAGAATTCGTCGAACTTTTCTTGCATCAATCGTTTAGCCGTTCTTTGTATCAATCAAACACTTCTGCATCAAAACCTTTTTTTTTTTTTTGAGAGAGAGAGAGAGAGAGAGAGAGAGAGAGGTAGCATGCTACCCGCTTCGTTTATTTCATTTAGAAATAAACTTAGCTGGAAATGTGAATCAACTAGGATTCAATCTAAATACTGCATTATATATGATGATTTTAGAATGAATTAATACAAAGTTAATTTTATTAGCAAGCTGCGACTTAGATCAAAGGTCAAACAGCACAATACATGATGAAAATGTTGTTTTTATCTATCGATCGTAACTTAGAGTTTGTTAGAATCTCCCACTTTTAAGTGTAGTTTTTGTTAGAGTTTATTGGATTTTTGGTGATATAAAACTTAGGGGCAATTGCTTATATACCCCTGAAAAGTTTTCGACTTTTCAATTTACCCCTCTTAGAAGGCTAATATTGAAAATACTCTTTCTACGTTACAACCTATTTCTAATATACCTCTAGAGTTAAAATCGGTTAATTAACTCTGATATCTCTATAAAATTACTATTTTACCCTTTCAAATATACCCCTCCATCATTACTGTCTTTCTTATTTGCACTTAAAGTCAGGGGGACAAAAAGTATTTTGACTTTTGGTCTTTTTCAATATACTCCTCTACCGTCACCAACATTTCTTATTTGTCCTTAAGTTAAGGGTAAAATTTGTATTTTAATTTTTTTTAACTGTGGTAAATATTTAACTCACGTTTAACCCAAGTTAACTTAACAGAAAATAACTGCGAGTATATTTTGTAATAACGGTAGAACATATGAGGAGTATTTTAGAAAGAAAAAAAAATAGGGGTAAATCGAATATTTTCAAACGTATAAGAGATATATAGGCAATTATTCCTAAAACTTATTAGGCCTCTTGGACTGTCAAATACTTGATGGGCCTTACTTGGGAACCCAACTAAAGTTTTCATATGTGATGTTTAGTCCCACATTAGAAACTAAAGGTGTGTTGTCATTATTTGTATATTGCTTCATTCTCTTGTCCAAACACACACACGCATGGCACGAGCCGAGCCGGGCAGGTGACGGCGCACGACCCATGCACACGCACCCGAATTATTTTATTTTTATTTTTAATTTTTGATTTTATCTTTATTCTAATCATAATCATAATCTGTATTCTGTATAATCGATCTTAGGCTTATCTTGTTCTATACGGAATTGACGCGTTGAAATAAGATTCTTGTCTTGGTTATATATATTGGAAGAGATTGCATAAGTTGAATCTGAACCCGAGCATACCTAAGAGTAAAATACTATCCTCTACCTCGTTTTTTTCCTGCTTTCTTGTCATTGATTTTTTACGCCGATTTTCGACAAGCTTTCTCATATTTTGTTGGATATAAAGCTTTTAGGATTCGTCTTACGCCACCTTGAAAGCCATTAAAAAGAGCTTCTTTTCTAATTTAGCTTAAGCCAAAAGAAAAAAAAAAAACATTAAAAAGAGCTAACTTCTTTATTAATAAAATTGATCATTATTTACAAAATTAAGGAAGAACTTTATTTATAGACCAAGAATTATTATAATTGTCTTAATTAATATAATATGAAAACTAAATAAGAATAGTATATATCAAAAAATATCCCTAGCTAATCCATTAGATATCTCAGGTAAAGTATCTGTTCTAATCTAATAAGTAAAATAATTCTAATCTAATTATAAAAAGACTTCATTTATTATAGTTTCCACAGGATTTGGGGTGATCTTAGCAGAGTTGCTACTGTGTAAATTTTTCTTTTCCTATTAATTAATGGTTTGTACATAGAATTATCCTATGTTTTATAGTTAAAAAAAAAAAAAATTGAAAAAAAGAAGAACTTTGAGTGGGCATACCACTAACTAGCTAGCCAATAGCCAAAATGAATTTAAGTTCTAAGCACCATTTGATTTATTTATTTATTTATTTACTTTAAAGAGATAGATAGCATGTTACACACTTCGTTTATTTTATTTAAAAATAGATTTAGCTGAAAATATAAATCAATTGGGATTCGAACTTGGAATCTCGAATACCAATCACTAAATTTATTGTCACTTGCGCTAAGAATGTTCGGTAGCCCGGGACGGAGCCATTGAGTGGCCCACAGTGGCCATGGCCCCGGCCCCCTCAATTTTTTTAAATTACATGAAGGTCTTTTATAATAAGAATTAAAATATTATAGATTTTAATTTTATAGGCCAAATTAATTTTTTAGGGGCCCATGGCCCTCAATTTTTTTAAATTACATAAAGATCATTTATAATAAAAATTAAAATATTATAGATTTTAATTTTAGGCGGCCACATTAATTTTTTTAATAAAATTTGTCTTAATTTTTTTTTCGTATTTTTTGGTTCTTTCCTTTCAATTCTCACAATGATTCTTAGTAATAACTGATCAGTGAATATGACAAACTTTTTTTTCTTACTATTCGAGATCAAATTTTTTTCCTATCAAATTTAAATTTTGGCCCCTCCGAATCTTAATTTCTGGCTTCGTCCCTGTCGGTAGCTGTACCATTTGATATTGATTGGGGAGAGAGTGACTTTTTATCTCATCTTACTTCTTTTTAAGAAGTCAATTTGAAATCCACACATATGTTTCAAGAGTAGAATTATTTGTTTTGGAAGGTAGCAAAGACAAGAATAAATAAAGGGAAAAAGAAAAATTAGATAAATAAACATCCATGATTGCTATGTTCACTATTCAAAGATAGATGAGTTTAAGCCTTTTCTTTTTTCACCATGAGATCATTAATTGGAGATTTTTAATATTGCTAATGAAAGTTTCCTCCACCAAAAAGAGACAATGAGTAGCAACTAATCTCCTTTAGAAAGAAATTAAAAATAATAATACAGTAAAGAAAAAGAAAGAAAAGGAAACTTTTAAACGCACTTAGTTTCGTAAGTTAAGATAGCCGAGAGAACATTGCAGTTTTCTTTACATATAATAATTTGAAATATCGTCGTCTTACTTTTTATACCTAAATTTATTTGCTGAATAAATAAAACAGATTGTATCCTAACGAGACAAGCAGCTGAATAAAATATATTTTAATTTATCAGATGGTTTCTTGAACTTTGGAGAGCCTTTTCTTTGGAAAAAGAAACTATTAGAAAGAGTAGTACACTAGCTAGTGTTGCTTTTAATAACTATTATTATTATAACCCTTCTCTTAAATTAATTAATCTCTTTTGGACTTTTCTAATTGGTACTGAGCAAATTAATTAGTGCCATGTGGTGAGCTTAATTAACTCCCTGCACATGGCTTCGCTACTTTCTAAGCCATTGGAGCACAAAGTCTCAAATCCTATGCAGCTAAAAAAAAAAACCACAGGTTTGCTTCTATTCTACCAAGAGAATCAGAGGCAGTAGAAGGACCACATGATATTGGCACTACAAAAAAATTTTATAAAATACCCACGCTTCAAAAGTCATATAATATTAAATAATTTATTAAATGATGATAAATTTTACTATTATTTTTAACTTTCTGACGCTTTAAAGCGTCCTGACACTTTAAAGCATTAGAATATATTTTACCGACGCTTGGTATAAGCGTCAATATATGCTTGGCGACTCATCATTTGCCGACGCTTTGACCGACGTTTTCAAAAGTGATATTGGAATATATTGTGAGCGTTCTTAAATGTAATATTTTTTATAGCGGCGGAAAATAAAAATTTCAATAATATTTATTTTTTTAAGAAAAAAAAGTCCTTACTTTAAGGAGCAACGGGAGTTGTGCATACCTAAACAACTTAATTAGCAATTTCTATGCTGTCCCAATATGAAAAGGAGGCCCTCCAATTACTTTAAGGTTTTTTTTTTTTGTGGCACAAATACACCTAAAAAATGTGCAAAACTATGCAAAATATTTCAGAAGTAGTTTGTATTTTCGTGCAGAACGTACCTTTCCAAAATTATATATAGAATCGGACGGGAATACTATTAATGAGTGAGGATCATCATTTGCCGACGTTGACGACGTAATGATTTTTAATATAATGAGCGTTTGTAATATTTTTTATAGCGGCGGAAAATAAAAATTTCAATAATATTTATTTTTTTAAGAAAAAAAAGTCCTTACTTTAAGGAGCAACGGGAGTTGTGCATACCTAAAAAACAAGATCAATATCTTTGATCTAAAATTTTAATGTCATATTATCGCGTTTTGGAAGATTTTTATTTTCAGCCGTTGTTTTTTAGCCCTTTCGTTCACTAGACAAATGATATCGAAAAATCACAAAATTTATTTTCTAGGTACTTCAAATACTCTAGATCAAGTTTAATCGACGATTACTTTAAGTTTTTTTTTGTGGCACAAATATCGAAAAAATGTGCAAAACTATGCAAAATATTTAAGGTTTGTATTTTCGTGCAAGATAGTAGCCTTACTCTACTATTAATAGTACTAATTTAGTGCTATTAATTTTTTAGCTTTTGGATTGAGCAATTAATGTGTGGTTAGGATAATGTGTGGTTCAGGACGTAAATAATTGTTTTATTAAATTTAAGTGGTTGGTTGAATAAATTTAGTCATCGAAAAAATCAAAAAAATTAAATTTTAAAGGCCGTAGTTTGGTAGTTTAAGTTTAACGGTGTGAAATATCAAATATCGTGAAATTTTGATAGAAAATTTTTTATACTATATAAAACAAGATCAATATCTTTGATCTAAAATTTTAATGTCATATTATCGCGTTTTGGAAGATGGAAGATTTTATTTTTTTTGTTTTTTAGGATCGCACTATTATGAGTAGGATCGCACTCGTACTCATAAGTTGTTTTCGATGATAGAGCTTCCGAATCGACGATCCACACCGTTAAACGTTATCTAGAGCATTTAAAACTTCTAGAAATAAAATTTTATAATTTTTCGATATCATTTACATTACAATAAAAAGTTAACAAAATTGAAAATTTTTAATGGCCGGTATGGAATATTTTCTAGTTTAACGGTGTAAAAGAATCGAAATAGGTTGAATTTTTGATAGAAAATTCTATTCACTACCTAAATAAAGATCAATAACTCCGATCTTAAATTGAAAGATTCGATCATCCATTTTTAGGATGTCGTTCGATTTTGACCGTTCATTTTATACTCGCTTGATGGACTTTATAATGATTTCGAAAAAGTACGAAATTTATTTTCTAGAAGTTTCAAATACTCTAGATCATGTTTAACGGTGTGGATCGCCGATTCGTAAACCCCAACATCTAAAACAACTTATGAGTAGTAATGGCTCTATACTCATAATAGTATAGTAGCCCTATATATATATATATATATATATATATATATATATATATATATATATATATATATATATATATATATATATATATATATATATGCAAATCTTTTAAACACATCTATATGCTAATGTTAATATGCTTTTATTGCAACTAATCATAAATCATTTCTTACTAGATGAATCTTTTGGGCAGCATGATATCACAATCATTTTTAAGCTCCTTGTGTTCTAACAGGTGGAGGATTCAATTCCCACTCCAACATTTAATTTATGACATATAATTCTGTAAGCCTATTAATTAGTTTGTTATCTCTTTCTTATATTTTTTCGTTAGCTCGCGTGATATGATTCACCTAATATTAGTTTGTTATCTCTTTCTTATATTTTTCGTTAGCTCGCTAAATTTATTTCTAAATAAAATAAACGAAGCGGGTAGCATACTCTATAGAGAGAGAGAGAGAGAGAGAGAGAGAGAGAGAGAGAGAGAGAGAGAGAGAGATGGATGTGGATGTATGTGAAAAATCCCCTTTAAAGTAAACACTTCCTTTCCTAGTTCTCCTTCAAATGCTCTGGTCTCATCTGATACAAAAACCCTACTCTTCTCTTTCCTTTATTTCTGTGCACTAGTTCATGGAGAAGTTTACACAATAAAGTGGGGAGACATAGACTCATCATCTCTCTCTCTCTCTCTCTCTCTCTCTCTTTGTGTTTATATTAGTATCCATTGTACTCATTAATTAGTGCATCATTAATTGCTGCATCTCCTCAAGTTTCTCAACACAAAAATTAATGGGTACTCATGACTCTCCTTTCCTTCTCAAACACCCTAGATCACTGGCCATTGCTCTCTCTCTCTTTCTGCTCCTCCTGTGCAGCTGCTATTGCAATATCTCTCTCTCTTCAGCTCTTCTCACACTGCTAGCTATAGTCTTGTCCTTCTCAACCTCCTCACTGCCCCTCTTCTCCGAGCTTCGACGGCTTTGCGAGACCGATTCTGCGGCGAAGCCACCTTCTTCGGAGCAAGAAGAAGAAGAAGAAGAAGAAGAAGAGGAGAGTTCGAAGAAGTCGGCATCGGAGACCGACCACCTAACGCGAAGCCTCGACGAGTCTCCGAAGGAGGGCGCAATCTCAGATGATGATGATGATGATGATGATGATGAGAGCCTCATAGAGATTGCTTTTCCTGAAGGGAGCTATGCAGGTGATGATGCTGATGAAGATGGGCTTGATCATCGATATCTCTCCGAATTCTCGCAGCCGGAGTCGGTGTTGAAGCAGAAATATGGTTTAATGGATCAGCTCTTAGCAGAGATCAGTGAGGAGGATAACTTGATTGAGATAGACATAGCCAGGGGCTCAATCAAGTGCTCAAGGTTGGCTATATAAAGCCATAAAATGATCAATATATAAGAAGGTTCTCTCTCTCTCTCTCTCTAGATCTCTCTAGATCTCTCTCTCTCTCTCTCTCTCTCTCTCTCTCTCTCTCTCTATATATATATATATATATATATATCTTAATTTCTCTCTCTACACCTCCTAAATGTATGCTACATATATATATATAGATCATAAGTCATATATTATATGCAAGAAGTTTTAGTAAATGCATGGAGGAGGATCCATGGAACTTGAATTATGGAATTGGTTCTTGGTTCTTAATTCTACTTTATTTTACTGTTGGTTTTGAGGTTTTTAATCCTCAAAAGCATGGAAAAGCTGCATAAAGGCTTAAAGGTGATGAATCATCATGTCTTCCCTTTTTTTTTCTTTTTTCTTTTTCTTTTTTTAATTTTTGGTAAAATGTATAAATTCATCCGAATTATGGACCAATTTGAATTTGTTGCTCAATCTTTAAAAAATTAAATTTTATTATTTAATTTTTTAATTTGTTTGAATATTTGAGTCGATCGGCTGTATTTTGACTTTAAAATTTGTATACATTATTTATCTTTACAAGTCTAGTTAATATACTTTATAGAATTCTCGTAATTATAAATTTATTAAAAAGTAAGTAATTAGTTTAAAATTTTAAAGTTAAGCTTCCGTTAACTAACTAAAATCAAACAAATTGAAAGATTGAATAGTAAGATCAAAATTTTGAAAAATTGAATAGTCGATTCAAAATGATCGATCCATATTTCAGATAAGTTTTATACATTTTTTTTTTTTTTGGTTAAAGTTAGAGGCTTATCTTTATGTTTTTTGTTATTTTGGGAGCTTTGATGGTTTGTAGAATGTTGCTTTTTTCTTTTTTTTTTTTTTTTTGTCCTTTTGCCTTGCTTATATGAAGCCTTAAATTAAATATGCTCTTTATGTTTAAAATTTCAGATCCTCAATTTACATGAGCAATAAACTTTACTTAATTATTGTAAATAATACTACTATACGTACAAATAGTTATTATATATAGGTTAAATTGTCTCCACAAGTTAATTAATTTATTTAATTAGGCTTATCTTTATGTTTTTGGCTATTTTGGGAGCTCAAGGTTTGGAGAAAGTTTCTTTTTTCTTTTTTTTTTTTTTTTTCTTTTTTTTTGTCCTTTTGTGAAGCCTTTAAATTAAATATGCTCTTTATGTTTGAAATTCAAGGTCCTCAATTTACATGAGCAATAAACTTTACTTAATTATTGTAAATAATACTATACGTACAAATAGTTATTATATATAGGTTAAATTGTCTCCACAAGTTAATTTATTTATAGGTTGAATTTTGACTTAATTCCTTTAATATCTGCAATTTAATTGTGATCAAATTTTTGTGCGAAAAAACGATAATTTCTTAAATTAGTCAACTTAAGATTTAAATTTAGCTGTAAACAGTTTGAGCTATATACGTACATACAAGCTAGCTCAGCCTTGAAAACTAATCGAGCTAATGAGCCAAACACAATCTTGCTCATTAAATTGCAATCGATCTGATCACAAGATAGGGTTTTCCATCTTGTTGCGAGCTCGAGTTGAGCACAAGTTTACCTCTACTAATTTTGTCAGCTCGATCGTGCTCGGCTCGTTGATAGCTTTATATGCATTTTTTCTATTGATTACTTTTCTAGCTATTTGATTCCTTTTCTTAGCAAACTCGGTCGTTATTGTATATAAAATGACTAAAATACGAGTTTTTTCTTTTTTGAGAAAAATGTACCACGCTAGCTGTTTCATTAATTAAGCAAATAAATTTAGCTACATATGGTAAGTCAATCAGAACCTCAGAAGGGCGGAAAAGCAAAAGGACATAGGTTCACGAAAGAAAAAGGAGGAGAAAAAACCAACAAAAACGTCAGAAAAATAGACACACCCAGCTTTACAAAACTCGACCCACTCCTTTTATCAACATTCCAATATGATGAGCTGTTAAACTAATACCAGTCTATGATAGCTTAAGTTTTTGAAGGCAATTAGCTATTTTACATATTATTAAAGGAGTAGATCGATTATGTGTTCGAATCCTTTTTAATTGCCTCCCTCCGATCAAGTTAATTACAATCTACATATGTTGGCACTTATTTTTGAGATGATCAAGCGGATATATCGAGAACAAATTTGCAAAAAAGATATGTAGTGTTGAAGAGGAAGGTTTTCGGCGATAGATAGTTATTATTAAAAGACGTGTCCGATCGAGGGGCATTTTGGCCAGAGGGCTGAGGGCTTCGGGCTTCGGTGTTGGTGAGGTGTACCGAAAGCCGACGGCTTCGGCAAAACTCGAGAGGACAAGTCTGTCTGGGGCACGTTTTGAAATGTGAAATTTAAGCAGTGAATGCGACCCTTCGTCCTAGAAACTGTTTCTTGTCTAGCGGTTTTCATCGGTCGATATCGGGCCCTGACCAGCGATTGAGAACTGAGAGACCGATGGCCTAGCGTGCGATTCAATCGTAACCTGAGGCCTCGAAAAGATGCACGCCTCGAGACCAAAACCAATTCACGTATGTTTTAGCTGAAAGCCAAGACTTCTGAAGGCTCCCGATCAAATTGTTCCCTCCCTAATCTGCGCCCGAGACAGAGTCAGATCATATTTCAAGCTTAGGGTAAATTACACCGGTGTAATTTACCCTTTCAAACTAAACAACAGTTTTGTAGAAGCTCGAAAAAGCTTTATAAAAAAATTACTTTTTTCTACCGTTTTATTTTCTAGAGAAAAATTTTGAAAAACTAAAGCACCTTTTTTGTACAAAATTTTAAAAATAATTTTTTTTAAAAAAAAATTAAGCAAAAAAATATATTTTTTTCTGATAAAAACTATTTTTCTATATGATTTTGAAATCAAACAATCAAGCCAAAAGGCACTAAATTAATAAAGCTGCTACAAAATGGATTTAATTGGACACTGATCACATGGTAGTGTTTAAGCTATATTTTACACCCAATATTTAGGTATATAGTACACACTCATAGATCATTGTGCATGTGGACCATATCAACCCACTTATCTTTTTAAAGTTTTTACTCTTTTTTTTTTACTAAAAATTAATAAAATTTTGAATCCTTATATTTAAGATGTAATTATATTTAAGATGTAAGATTTATATCAGATATCTATAGATTCTAGAGTTTTGAAAAAATTAAAAAATTTTAGTGAAATTTTAAATTTTATACCTTTCGTTCTCTGGTTTTAAAATTTTATACCTTTCATTTTTTTTTTTAGTTGAAAATATCACATCATTAATATATATATATGCCATATTTTAGATATATAAAAAAAAAGGTAAACTTCAAATACCATATTTTAGATTTTTTTAATAAATTCTATACGTTTTTACATTTTCAGTTATAATTAAAGAAAGTGAGCTTTTGTTACTCTTCTTGTTTGTTTCGATGAGAAATTCGTCTAGGGGTACTCTTAACAACTTTTCGATCCTAAACCCTAAATCCTAAATATATATATATATATATATATATATATATATATATATATATATATATATATATATATATATATATATATATATATATATATATATATATATATATATATATATATATATATATATATATATATATAAATCCCATGTTGTTATCTGCGACAAAGCAAAATTAGTTTAATTGCTAGTTTTACTTAATAATCAACAAATTAAAGTGAAGTAACTCGAATAAGCATATTTTTGTTGAGGCATTGAAATAGAAAAAAAAATGAATATGTTAAGAGCCAAAGTTATTGTACTATAATTAGTCAAAGAAAACAATGGGACCATGTGGTTGATAATCAAAAGTTTAAATAAATTAAAAGTTCATATATATTTTTTAAATATTTTAAAGTTGGAGCCGTCAACTGCAATTGCTAATTATTAATTATGTCAAATTTCAAAACAACTAAACTATTCTTACTTCT
The DNA here is from genome assembly GCA_025177825.1 of Aechmea fasciata. Taxonomy (NCBI): domain Eukaryota; kingdom Viridiplantae; phylum Streptophyta; class Magnoliopsida; order Poales; family Bromeliaceae; genus Aechmea; species Aechmea fasciata. The sequence goes on from CM045935.1 coordinate 4,858,821, forward strand.
TCTATAAGAAAGAAAAAAACTTTTTAATATATTTTTATTATTTTGAAAGATATTTTCAATATAAATTATAGGAAATAGACGGATTAGTGATTGAAGTGATGGAGGGGCTAAATGCAAGAACAACTTGACATATTTGATTGGTAAAATATAGGTTTTTAAAAAGTTAGGAAGAAAAAAGTAAAAAAATCAGATATTTATAAAAAGATTTTAAGTAATTTAACCAATAAATTACATAATTTAGTTGAGCAATATAATTAAAAATAAAACAAATAAAAATTAAAAAATAATACTAATAGTAAAGAAGGATTCATGGGGTTTAGGAGCATGTTTTAGAATAGACTCTATATATATAGAGTCCGGCTACTATGCTATCAATGGCACGGAGGTCTCCGTCCTACCAAGTTTTCCGCCGTTAGATTCACCCCTTTGATGATTTTCACCCGTTAGATCATACTATTCAATTAACCACCCACTTAACCCTAGGGGGCCCACATCATCCTAATCGTACATCTCTCAATCCAACGCCAACAACTTGGTAAAGACCAATGACTTGCTATTAATAAAGATAAGTAGCCTAGTTCTATATATATATAGAGAGAGAGAGAGAGAGAGAGAGAGAGAGAGAGAGAGAGAGAGAGTTGCACCAATGACTTGGGGCTATTAATAGCATAGTAGCCTAGTTCTATATATATATATATATATATATAGAGAGAGAGAGAGAGAGAGAGAGAGAGAGAGAGAGTAGAGCTAGAATACTTTTAAAGCACCAATTCATTGGTGCTTCTAAGTTTCTAGCCATTAATTGGATCTATACTCCAATTACTAATACCTTTAGATCAAACACTATTTCACCTACCACCACCTACCATCATCATCTCAACTCTACAATTATCTAAAAAACTCAAAAGACCAACCCATCTGCTTTTTATATATATATATATATATATATATATATATATATATATATATATATATATATATATATATATATATATATATATATATATATATATATATATATATATATTATAGAAAAAAATGGTACACTAACCGTTTTTAGCGCAAGTAGCAAAGAGCTTGGTGATTGGTATCCGAGGTCTCAACTTCGAATTGTAGCTGATTCACATTTTCAGCTAAGTTTATTTTTAAATAAAATAAACAAATCGTGAATAAACGAATCGTGCAACATTCGGCCTATCCCTCAAAAAAAATAAAAATAAAAAATAAAAAGGAAGGTATATACCGAACCTACCAGAATTCTCTCTCAGGCGCGGACAGGGCAGGGCCAATCTCGGCCTGTAAGCCCGCAATATGGCACAGGCCGGGCCCGCTAAGAACGATCCCAGACTAGCGTCCGCAAGCCCAGAACGAGAGGCCCGGCCGACAATCCCGATGCAGAGCGGCTGGGGAACGGGCCGGACCGCAAGCCCACTAAGAACGGGCCGGTCTCATGAGCGCGGGACGGGCCCACAACTAGAGGGCCTGGTCCACGAGCCCAATATGTGGGTGGGCCGGACCAGCAACCCCGCAAAGAACGGGCGAGGCCTACGAGTCCAATGAGGGGTAGTCCGGCCTGTCTCGTAAGCCCACTACGAACAAGCCGGGCCCACTAGTCCTTTTTCTTTTCTTTTCTTTTCTTTTTTTTTTTGGGAAAACTTCAAAAACCCCTTATGTGGTTTCGAGTCCTGCATGCACAGAAAAGACAAAAGATTTCGCCGAATTTTTTACCGTTAGATCTACACCTTTGATCATTTTCATCCGTTAGATTATACTATTCAACCAACCAACCACCAACTTAACCCAAGGGGGCCCACATCATCCTAACCTCACATCTATAAAATCAAGGGCTAAAAAGTTACAAGCACCAATGACTTGGTACTTTTAAAAGCATAGGAGCTCAATTCATGTGGTTTCACACTTTTTCATTTTAATATTCTGTAGTTTAAAGTGTATCAAGTTAGTACCCGGTAGTTTCTCACTTTATCACTTTAGTACCCTGTAGTTTAAAGTGTATCAAGTTAGTGCCATGTGGTTTTAAACTTTATCACTTTAGTATCCTGATATGAAAAATATTTTGAACTTTATCATTTTACTTTCCTGATATGAAAAATATGTTGAACTTTATCATTTTATAAAAAAAAAATTATTAATCTTTTTTTTCAATATGAAAAATATTTTGTCCACGTAAATTTTTACAACAATTTATTTATACAGGTGTGACAAATATTTTTTATAATGTTTATTTTTTTACATATTTCAAGTAGGACAAATGCAAAATATATTAGTATATATATATATGGTATTTCGCATATATAATTTACTTTTATTTATTCCTCACATTTACAAACAAATACTCAAATATCTCACAAGAGAGAGAGAGAGAGAGAGAGAGAGAGAGAGGAAAAAAAAAGAAAAAGAAAAAATTCACACTCACCCAAACTATATATTTCTCACACCAACCACCCAATCAACTAACTAAACAACCCTTAATTAATTAATTAAGTAATTAATTAAGGGTCAAAATGCATCACACCCATTCGAAATTTCTTCTCTTTATCACTTAAACCTTAAAAAGAAATTATACTTTTATCTGAACTTTCAAAATTTTATAATTGACAATTTAAAGCAACTAATATTAACCAAATGATCGAGAAATAAGATTTATTTTTTATAGATTACATATGATAATTAATTTTGATTAATTTATGGCATCCATTCTCGATTAATTGGCTAATATCAATCGCTTTAAATTAATGAAATATAAATTCATATAATTCATTATAAAATTTTGAAAATTTAGATGACTATATATATATATGCACAAGGAACTGATGTTGTCAAAGTTATTCTTAATATCGCCAAAGCAAAATAATATGGATATCTGCTCTGGCGGCATCGAAATAGCCGGATACTAATTAAGTTCGGATCGCTATGCTGCATTTAACCTGTAAAATTTAGGCGAGGAGCCAGAAATCCTTGTGGCGTTTGGTGGTGAGGAGGTATCCGCCGCCGCGGCGGCCCTTGCGGCGCACGGCGAGGGCGGCACAGGCGGCGTGGTGGATGCAGTAGTCGGCGACGGAGGATCCGATCCTGGCGTTGCCGCCGCCACCGCCGCCGAAGTCGGCACCGAGGGCCCACATCACGAGAAGACGCCACGTCAGCACCGGCGATCGCCGCCGTGGGCCCCCCACGACGAGCAGCGACGCGCACCGCCGACCCGCTTCCTCCACTATGGTGGGCCCGCGATCCCGCCCTTCCACTAGGCACACCTCCACGTGGACCTATGGTTGTTCGTGGAGAATATTTTTTTTTATTAATAATATTAAAGAAATACAATAATTATAGAAATAGTTTTTTAAAAAATTTATTATAAAATTAAATATATAAGGTGAATGAATTACTGATTTCTAAGTACGATAAATCATTCACCACTTTTATTAAAACTATTTTTAGTGTTTAATACTATACTTTTTTTTTATATAAAAAAAATATACAAATTAGGATAAAAACTGTAAATTATGATTCAGTGCTTTTAAAAAGCGATAAATAATTTATTATTTTTATCGCCCTACTTTTATAAATAAAAATTTTGAATACCTCATTTTTATATTTAAAAAATGTTGTAGACTTAATAGTATCATTATAACCTTAATTATTAAGAAGAAAAAAATAAATGAAAAACAAAGATAACCATGCAATTAATTTGTTCCCTGAGCTTTATACTTTTTTCACTTTGGTTCCTTCTTTTTTTCTTTTTTTTTTTTTGCTTTATCTGTTCATATAGATCGTGATCATAGTACATCGGTATTCAGTCAATTTCGGACAAAAATTTGTTTGGGCATGGAGCCGGATGAACGCCGCGTGTGTACGGGCGCCCATCACCACCGCCCCTTTCTCATCTCTCTCTCTCTTTCTAAAAAACGGAGCCCACCATTTTTATTTTTTTTTTCTGACGGTCGTGGCATCGTCCCGATGCCCACCAAATTTTTGTCCGTCAATTTCGGCATAGACTATTTTAAGTTTATGAAAGCATTTAATATCATGTGGGGTTGCCGTTATATGGCAAAAAATATATAGGGACCAAAGTGAAAAAAAAGATGAAGGTTAGGGAGCTGATTGTAATAAAAAGAGTGATTGGATTTGGGGGCCAAAATAAAAAAAAAATAAAATTAGATAAAGGTTAGGGACTAAGGTGACAAATATTGGTTGGTGTTTGATGTGACTGTTTTTGTTTATGTTAATATGTTTTCTAAAAACCCAATTAATTAAAACAACGGGCAGTTGCTTATATGTTTCTGAAAAGTTTCCGACTATTCGATTTACTCCTCTTAGAAAATTAATATTGAAAATACTCTCTCTACGTTCCAACCTATTATTAATATATTTCTAGAGTTAAAATTTATTAATTAACTCTATTATCTCTGTAAAATTACTATTTTGTCCTTTCAAATATATCATTCCTCTGTCAGTGTATTTCTTAATTGCCCTTAAAGTCATGGACACAAAAAGTATTTTAACTTTTGGCATTTTTCAATATACCCTTCTACGGCCATCAATATTTCTTATTTGTACTTAAATTTAGGGCAAATTTGATATTTTAATTTTTTTAACTATGGTAAATATTTTATTCGACGTTTAACCTAAGTTAACTTAACAAGAGATAACTGCGGAATTATTTTGTAATAACTGTGGAACGGGATATTTTAGAAAGAAAAAAAATAGGAGTAAATCGTATATTTTCAAACGTATGAGAAGTATATAGACAATTATCCCTTAAAACAAATAGTAAAGATTAGAAACCGATTAAAAAACCCAAAAAAAAATATCAGAAAAATGTTTGGGACCAACAGTTTTATTCCAACAACTACTTATGCAGAATATGTGACTCTCCTTAGTTGGAAAAATTATTGCTTAATTTGTAACACAACCACAACTAACATGTCGGGCTAATAATTTTATATATAATAAATGTGACTAGCAACCGACCGTTTCTAGAGCAAGTGGCAAAAGACTTGGTGGTTGATTTCCGATACCTAAATTCGAATCCTAATTGATTCACATTTCTAGCTAAGTTTATTTCTAAATGAAATAAACGAAGCGGGTAGCGAGCTATCTATCTCTCAAAAAAAATAAATGTGACTAGCACGCAACCATGGACCATGGACCGGTCGCAAACTAGCTAGAAAATATATGCGACTTAAACTCTACATTCCTAATAATTAACATGACACGAGTTTAGAGCAAGTGGCAAAGAGCTTGGTGGTTAGTACCTGAGATCTGAGTTCGAATATTAATTGATTCATATTCTAACTTAGTTTATTTCTTAACGAAATAAACGAAGCAGACGCATATTGTGCATAATTAGAATGCAGCACAAAATAATGTTAAAATGTCTCAGATCCAATCAAAAGTTTAAGTTGTTAGGTAAAAATACTCATCATCATATATAATTATATACGGATTAAAATTTTATTTTATATAATCTCTAATTTCACATGATTGGGATTGAGATATACATGGGATGAAATTGGTGAAATCAAAATCATTGTGACAAAAAGCTAATCTAATTAATCATATAAAAAATTAACAATGAAGGGGCATAATTTTCATGAAAAGTTACTTTGAGAATTTGCTTAAAACTAATTATTTTTACATAAACTTCAAATTACTTTTTAATATATAAATCAAGATCCACCAACCTGAACCTACTAAATAATTAAGAGGGCCCAGGAAAAGTTGGACATAAAGCTCAAGGGTGTAAGAGGAGGGGTTAAAAAAAAGAAAAAGAAAAAGGGTAAAGAGGGGGAGATGTCATGATGCCCACACAGATAATGTGGTTGGCAAAATTGAAGACATATCCACTACCTTTCCACAGTTTAATTTGCATGAGAATTGTTCATGCTGGGGATGCCAATGGGTATGGATACCCGAAATATTACCCGAATCCGAATCCGAACGGGGCGGGTTTATCCGAGCTAAACGGATATGGATTTGGTTATGGGTATAAAAAATAAAAACCCGACGGATATACGGATATGGATTTTGTGTATACGAACCGAATCCGAAGAACCTAATAAATTATATATATATTATTTATTTATTTATTTGAGTTCTATCTAATTAATAAGATTTCGATGCAAGTTTTCCAGTTAGATCCACCTTGGATGATTTTCATCCATTAGATCATACTATTCAACCAACCACCCACTTAACCCTAGGGGGCCTACATCATCCTAACCGCACATCTTTCAATCCAATGGTTAAAAACTTGGAAAGACAATCAGTGTGGGAATTTACAAATAAATCCTGCGCTATATAAGATATAAAATATATAAACTATTATAGTAATATACTTAATTATGTTTATTTATATGACATGAATGTATTTTGATTGTATTTTATTGTGTTTTGAAATTCTGATTTTACTATAATATATTTTGAAATATGGTAAAAAAAAATTCATTATTTCGGATTCGGGTTTTCGGGTTCGGGTTCGGATTTCGAGTTTTTGGTTGAGTCCGGATATGGATATGGATTTTTAAAATCCGCCGGGTTCAGGTTCAGGTTCGGATATCAACTTGGTATTCGGGTTCGGGTTCGGATTTTTGAAAACCCGACCCGTGGACATCCCTAAGGGCTTGTTGACATTCGAGATTCTATATAAGTTTGAAACTGCATGAGTTGTTTTACATTTTATGCTGTCAATATGTGTATCTTTTGGCCTATTTTCTAGTAAAGTTGTATCACATAATTAATTTTTATCTTTTAATTACTTGGGCTAAAATTTTCTAGACATTTGCTAGATCCTCACAATGTTTTAATAATAATTTGTAATGTGTAATTAATCAATTTATGCTTATCAAAATAAAAATTAAATAGTGACTCATTTACTTTACAACTAATTTATGAAAAAGGAGGAATTAATGGTAATTACATGCATGAAATGCTTAATCACCTCAGGCCTCTTCGCTTGGCAAATGCTCTTCATGGCGTAGAGAAGTTGGTAATCCTTTGGACCTCTCTCCTTTTCACACTGCTTTTCTACGCACCGTAAAAATAAATAAATAAATAAATAAATAATATAAAAAGAATTTATTTTTCCATACGTAATTAAAAGAACCCATAAATCATAAATAAACTTATAATATTATCCAAACTTAATATTATCTAAAAAAAAAATCGATGCAGTAGAAAATAGTTCGAATGTGGCCTTAAAATTAACTAGTTTGATGTTGTGACGACCCTAGTCCTCGCACGGATATTAAAGCATCAGTGTGGGAATTTACAAATAAATCCTGCGGGGTCGCGGGGCGTGACGAATAAATTTTAATTTTATTTTCGAATCGGAAGAAATTAATTTACTCTTCTACTATTTGTATTAAAAGAAAATTAAAAAAAAAAATTAAAAAGATGAAAAATCACTTTCTCCTTCTTTCTCTCCCACTCACTATTAATAAGGGTACTAATATGAAAAATCATTAATTTTCTCTTGCATTCTTTTAATTTCCTTTTTCCCTCTCCTCGAGTTTAGATTCAAACGCGATAAAATATTTTATCTTTTCTGATTAATTTCTCTTCTTCTTCTTCTTCTTCTTCTTCTTTCTTTTTTCCCTCCATCTAATTAATAAGGGGCGTGTAACATAAAAAAAATAAAAAAATTTTGCTTCTGTATTCTTGTAAACTCGCTAAATTTCTTATTTATTCTTTATTTTAAATACATTTCTAAAAAAATTTTCTTTTTTTCTCTTTTACATATTTTTAATTAATTTTGATAGAAGAACGTACTCAAGTACTTGAGAATTTTATAAGCGTACTCATATCGACATTTTTACATATATGAGATGTGCACGCACCAGTACTCTTGGGAGGCTTGACGACGTCGAGGAGGAGGAGGCTGTCGTGGCTCTGCACGGCGTGCGAGAGCGCCCACAGCAGCGCCGTCTTCGCGTCGGGGCTGCGGTCGACGGCCACCATCACCACCCTCGCATCCTCCTTTTTCGCCTCCTCGGCGCCGCGTCCGTCGTCGGCGTTCTGATCCGCTTTCGCCTCGTCGTCGCCGCATGCGATTGCCGGCGGCGGCTGGCATGAATCGGCTTTCTTCCCGACGCCGGCCTCTGCCGCTGCCGCCGCTGCTGCAGCTCCAGCTGCAGCTGCAGCTGCAGCTGGTGGTCTAATCCTTATTCGGGTGGCGACTCCGCTTAAGCAGAAGCTCGGGAGTTTAGCACTAGCTCTGCCCATGATCTTAGATTGGTAATGATAAAGATGATGAGAGAGTACATATATATTTATATGTATAGAGAAAGAGAGAGTGTGTGTTAAGCTAGAATGTTATTAGTAAATGTAATACCAAATAGTCCCATATTAGATGAGATAGTGATTCTACTCAGAATATATAAGACCTAAATGCTAGTAATAATAACTAAATTTAAATTTAATTTCTAGAAGTTTTAAATGTTGTAAATAATATTTAACGATGTGAAGATAAATCGATTCGAACCTCTATCGTCGAAAATAACATGAGTACCAAACGGACTCCGTTTTCATCAAATTAATTTTATGATGATGGAGCCTCATGTCCTAATAGTCCCATAATTCTAGTTTGCACCCTGATGTCCTAAATAGTCCCATAATTCTAGTTTGTACCCTATATATATATATATATATATATATATATATATATATATATATAAGGAGAAAATGAAGGAAAGGAAAATAAATAAATAAATAAATGGTTTACCGTATTTATGCAAAATATTTTTATTAATTTTTTGTTCGCCGGGTGTTATAGCGTTCACATAAACAGTTTAGGATTATTTTATAATGGTAAACTTCAAATATCACTTCTATGCCCAATGATTGAAAGTGTACAAGTTAGTATTATGTAATTTTATTTTATTTTTTACGCGCTCCATTATTATCAAATTATTTTTTATGATGGAGCCTCCACGATCATCATTATTGAATATAATCTATATCACTTGAAGCGTTTAAAAATCAAATTTTATATTTTTTCGATATCTTTCTCCTATCTATCAAGTGAATATAAAAATAAACAACTAAAAATAAATATACAAGATCATGAGTATAAATCTTATTGTAAATCGTTTAAAGAATTTTCTAACCAAAATTCAATTGATTTGTAAATGAGAAAATGCCACGTATTAACCATTAAAAAAGTGAATATAAAAATAAACAACTAAAAATAAATATACAAGATCATGAGTATAAATCTTATTTTAAATCGTTTAAAGAATTTTCTAACTAAAATTCAATTGATTTGTAAATAAGAAAATGCCACGTATTAACCATTAAAATTTTAAAATTTGAAACTCTTTGATCATTAGTCAATAATATCGAAAAGATTTGAGATTTAATTTTTATAAACTTTAGGTAGTATAATCATAATGGTGTGTTGATAAAAGTGAAGGCATTTGATACTGGTAGCATTCTCTCTCTCTCTCTCATATATATATACATATATATAGGCTATGTTGTTTAATTAAAGCACAAAGTCATTGGTGCTTACTTTGGAAAAAGCATTATCAATTGTCAACATTGAATTTTTACCGTTAGATCTACATCTTCGCTAAATATGATCTAAATTATTTGAAACTTCTAGAAAATAAATTTCGTAAATTTTTGAAATCATAATAAAATTAATCAAGTGGGCATAAAATAAACGGTCAAAATCGAACGATGTCTTAAAAAAAGATGATCGAAATCTTCAATTCAAGATCGGAGTTATTGATCTTTATCTATGTAGTGAATAGAATTTTTTATCAAAAATTCAACAAATTTCGATTCTTTTACACCGTTAAACTAGCAAGTATCCCATACCGGCCGTTACAAATTGTCAAATTTATAACCTCTTCATCGTAAGATAAATGATGTTAAAAAATTATAAAATTTAATTTCTAGAAGTTTTAAATGTTGTAAATAATATTTAACGATGTGAATCATCGATTCGGAACCTCTATCATCGAAAATAACTTATGAGTACGAGGACGATCGTACTCATAATAAAGATATATATATATATATATATATATAGAAAAATGAAGGAAAGGAAAATAAATAAATAAATAAATGGTTTACCGTATTTATGCAAAATATTTTTATTAATTTTTTGTTCGCCGGGTGTTATAGCGTTCACATAAACAGTTTAGGATTATTTTATAATGGTAAACTTCAAATATCACTTCTATGCCCAATGATTGAAAGTGTACTGTTAGTATTATGTAATTTTATATATATATATATATATATATATATATATATATATATATTATTAAATTATATATAAAAAACTTAAGATGTCCCGCCTAGCTATATCGAATATTTATTTTAGTATCATTTGATTTAATCTTGACACTGATTAATTTAACAATAAAAATTAATAAAATTGATAATTGAAAGGTAAAAATAAAATATAGTCTAAATTGATATACTTTAAACAATGAGAATATTATGGAGAGAAAGTGTGAGTATTTTAAGTTTTCGCATTCTATAATTATAAGTTAAATATTTTAAAGAGGAAAAATGTTAAAAAAAACTTAAATATTTTAAAGAGGAAAAATGTAAAAAAACCTATGGTTTTTAATCATGTTCAATTCAATCGTTTATTTTTTACAGGATTTTTTTACATAAATATTTGATGGTTGAATTATTTATAAGTATGTACTATGGCACAAAATGTTTTTTTTTTTTTTTTTTTGGTAAACATATATTGGCTCTATTTCTTTTTTTATTTAGTGGACCCATGGTTATAACTTTAATTAAGATAATCATAATGGTGTGTTGATAAAAGTGAAGGCATGGTCTCATGATGAGTTGTTATGATTGTAACCTAATTAATATATATATATATATATATATATATATATATATATATATATATATATATATATATATATATATATATATATATATATATATATATATATATATATATATATATATATATAATTACTATTTGTAAAAAATATCGTATTTGGTCTTGTGAATTTTTTACCGTTAGATCTACATCTTTAATTATTTTTATCCGTTAGATTATACTATTCAACCAACCACCCACTTAACCTAAGGGAGTCCACATCATCCTAACCGCATATTTATTAATCCAAGGGTTAAAAACTTACAAAGATTAACGACTTGATTTTTAAAAGATAGAGCTCAATTATATAATAGGAGCTCAATTATATATATATATATATATATATATATATATATATATATATATATATATATATATATATATATATATATATATATATATATATATACGCTTTACAAGAGTTTGCCTTACAAGCACCATAAATCAACTTCACCATAGCCGAACTCTCTCTCTCTCTCTCTCTCTCTCTCTCTCTCTCTCTCTCTCTCTCTATATATATATATATATATATATATATATATATATATATAACTATATATATATATATTAATAGCACAAAGTCATAATCTACCAAGTTTTTGGATTGGATTGAGAGATGTGTGGTTAGGATGATGTGGGCCCCTAGGGTTAAGTGGGTGGTTGGTTGAATAGTATGATCTAACGGGTGAAAATCATCAAAGGGGTGGATCTAACGGCGGAAAAACTTGGTGGCATCAAATGCGTAGTCTTATCGATAGTATCCCAAATTCTATATATATATATATATATATATATATATATATATATATATATATATATATATATATATATATATAGAGAGAGAGAGAGAGAGAGTTGAAAGCTAGAATACTTTTAGAAGTATCACCTTAATGGTGCTATTAGGTTTTTAACCATTGGATCTATTCCTTGATTACTAATAGCCCTTGGATCAAACACTATTCCACCTACCACCATCATCTCAAAACACTATTCCTGACACCATCATCTCAACCTCACATCTCTCCATCCAAGTGGCTAAAAACTCGATATAAGCACCACTCCATGGTGCTTTTAAAAATATATATATATATATATATATATATATATATATATATATATATATATATATATATATATATATATATATATATATATAATATTTATATATGCCAGTTTTGAGAGGTGTCAATTTGAAAGTATATTTGTTAATGGTGATGGGTGGTGGTGGTTTGATCCAAGAAAGACTATTAATAATTAAGGAGTAGATCTAAGGATAAAAAACTCAATAACCTAAAAATGAAGTTATGGTAGAAGTATTCTCTTCTATATTCTATATATATATATATTCTTGTGTGCTATTTAGCTGATGGAGACAGCCTCCTCAGCCTCTCTTGGATTTAGACTTGATCTAGTGTATTTGAAGTTTCTAAAAATAATTTTTACGATTTTTCGATATCATTTACCTAGCAATCGAAAGGATTCAAAATCAATAGTTTTTAACGGTTGAAAATAAAAATTCTATAAAAAATGATGATATAGCACTAAAATTTTCGATCGTAGATATTGATCTTGTTATAGATAGTATAAAGAATTTTGTATGAAAATTTTATCTGATTTGAATGCTTCTACACCGTTAAACTTGAAAACGGCAGATATCAACCATTAAAAATTATTGATTTTGAATCCTTTTGATCACTGGGTAAATGATATCAAAAAATTGTAAAAATTATTTTCTAGAAATTTCAAATACACTAGATCAAGTCCAACGGAGCCGATCGTCGATTCGGAAGCTCCATCATCGAAAACGCTTAGGAGGACGGAGGGTTCCTGCTCCTAATATCACACAAGACCTACTATATATATATATATATATATATATATATATATATATATATATATATATGCTACTATGTTATTAATAGCACCAAGTCATTGGTGCTACCAAATTTTTAGCCATTGGATTGAGAGATGTGCGGCTACGATGATGTGAGCCGTAGATTAAGGGTGTTTGGTTGAATAGTATAATTTAACGGATGAAAATCATTAAAAGGGTGGATCTAATGGTGGAAAACTTGGTAGCACCGAATATTTTGTGCTATTGATAGCATAACGGATTATATATATATATATATATATATATATATATATATATATATATATATATATATATATATATATATATATATATATATATATAAATATATATAATCCCAGTGTTTGATTAGGGGATCGAGATAGGGATAGGCCCTTATCCCCTTTTATATCAAAACGCTAATTTTTAACTCAAGAATAGTAGTTCTCGGTTATTCCCACCAACACCTTTATTTTCTATATAAAAGTACTTAATATTTTTCTTATTCCGGAAACAATCCAATTTTCATCCAAACGTTATTTTTTTTATTCTTATATTTGTATCTATTTCTGTAATAGCTAATTATTGCTTATATCGATATCATAAAGAATGATTCTAAAATAGTCTTAACATTCTCGTTCATGCATACAATAAAGAACACATCATAATATTTAGGCATACTTAATTAGATCAAACTTTATTTTTTTGTACTATATTATTGGAAAGATTGATTTACAAATCAACAAACAAATACTGAGATTGTTTTAGCACTTTGATCGGAGAATGAACTACTATAGTGATATCAGACTAAAAATTTGATGACAACGGTCCTCATCGTGAGAATCTTATTTATCATCTAACATCAAAAATATACTAATCTCAAAACCGTATAACCCATTTCCATCCAATGTAGAACTATTGGGGTGTCACAAACTCCTCCCGTTAAGGCCCTAACGTCCTCGTCAGTCCAATCACACACACAGTCCAAGATCACTCGCCACACATTTTCTACCGAACTGCCTCTCGATACCAAATATAACGATTTACTGCAAATAATAACTCGTTGACCCAACCACAAATGGTTAAGCCGAATTATTATTGCGCATCTCTTATAAATCCAACAACAATTCCATTTTCATCCGATGTGGAACTATTAGGGTGTGACAATAAATTACAGAATACTACTTAATAATGTAAGGAGCCAAAGTAGGGGACAAAGAATATTTCGGACCTGCAGTTTCAAAGGGAGCAAAAGCAGCTTGAATTCAGGACATCAGCTGCACACTCTGGAATTGATAGCAAATTGGGTAAATACGTACAAAATTTATCTGAATTATAAAGTATTTTGATTTAGTTATTTAAGTTTTTAAAGCTTTTGATTTTACAATTCAATCTTTCAATTTGTTTGATTTTAGTCGATCAGCGGTACTTTTGATTTTAAAGTTTGATTGCGCCGTTTATCTTTACGGATTTAGTTAAATTAGCATACTTTATATAATTTTTGCAACTATAAACTCATTAAAATAAATAATTGGCTTAAATTTTAAAGTCAAAGTGTCGTTGACTAACTGATATCAAATAAATTAAAAGATTAGATAGTAAAATTAAAATTATGAATTCATAATTCAGATAAGTTCTAAACATTTTTACGGAGCAAGCTGCGAGCCACAATCATGTATGTAGATTCAGTTTGAAATTAGTCCGTCACATCAACAATATATATAACTATTGATCGTTTTTAGCGCGAGTTGCAAAGGGTTCGATTGATCGTATCCGAGATTTTATGTTCGAATCCTAATTACTTTACACTTTTAACTAAATTTATTTTTCAAAAATAAAAATGAATGAAACAGATAGTATGTGTGACGCTCATAGAATTTGGAATGATCTAATATGTAAATAAGACAAATTTTTCTTAACCCGATTATAATATTTAGATGATAGTTAGAATCAAGAAGTTAAGAGAGTTAAACATGTTAGGATTAAAACCGTCCTAAAAATAATGATCCTCCTGAAAAGTGGGGCGTCACAGATTGCATGCTTTCTCTTAAAAAAAAAAACATCATATGAAAATTAAAAATATAAGAAATAGGTTAATATTTTAATAATAATTATTATTATTACTTTATAATAATTGACTTTGATTACACCATTTTTGATACTATGGCAAATTTCTCATTATGTAATCAAACATTAAGAAACCGAACCCTTTTTGTTCAATTTATTTTAATTTTTCCTATCCCAAAATTATTGTGTATTTTAATCTAGGGGCAATTGCTTATATACTCCTAAAAAGTTTCAGACTTTTCGATTTACCTCTCTGAAAAGGTTGATATTGAAAATATCCTTAATACGTTTCAACATATTTCTAATATACCCCTAGAGTTAAAATATATTAATTAACTATATTATCTTTATAAAATTACTATTTTATCCTTTCAAATATATTCTTCTACTGTTACTGTCTTTCTTATTTGCCCTAAAAGTTAGGGGCACAAAAAGTATTTTGACTTTTGACATTTTCCAATATATCCTTCTACCGTTACCAACATTTCTTATTTGTTTTTAAGTTAAGGACAAATTTGATATTTTAATTTTTTTTAATTGTGGTAGATATTTAACCCACGTTTAACTCAAGTTAACTTAACAGAAAATAACTGCAGGTTTATTTAACAATAACGGTGGAACATATGAGGAGTATTTTAGAAAAAAAAATAAAAGTAGAAGTAAATCGGATATTTTTTAAATGTATGAGGGGTATATAGGCAATTATTATCTCTTTAATCTGCAACTCACTACTCCGAATTCAGATCTTATAAAAGAGTAAACTCTGATGTCGGCGTCGCATCTACACCCATAAAATCCAAATTTATGCATTGTGCAAATCAAATTATTGCAGCTTAAATCTCTCTCTCTCTCTCTCTCTCTCTACAACATATATTTCAAATTAGAAGTTTTGAAATTTAAATTTAAGCTATTATTTAAAAATGTACACCTATATTTAAAATTAAATTTCAGAACTGAAGCATGAAGTCGTTGTAGTATAGTGGTGAGTATTCCCGCCTGTCACGCGGGTGACCCGGGTTCGATCCCCGGCAACGGCGTTATTAAACTTTTTTAACATTTTAATTTTGAATTAATATTCATACTTTATTTTGAAATTTGAAATTTGATTTTCAAATTTGATTTAATGATAATCATCATGCATGTCTAACAATATAGTCTCTGGCCGACAACATCAATAAGCGGCGGTGCTGCAGTTTAGCGTTCAGATCAACCCAGACCACTCTTTTGATGATTTTCACCGGTTAGATCATACTATTCAACCAACCACTCACTTAACCTTAGGGGGCCCACATCATCCTAACCGCATATCTTTCAAGCCAACGGCCAAAAATCCGTTAGATCATACTATTCAACCAACCACTCACTTAACCTTAGAGGGCCCACATCATCCTAACCGCATATCTTTCAATCCAACGGCCAAAAACTTGGTAGCACCAATAACTTGGTGCTATTAATAGCATAGTAGCCTAGTTCCAAATTTTATATTTAATTTTGAATTTTAATTTAAACAATAGTCGTACTTATTTTTAAGATAAATATCATTTTGAATTAATAGTAATACACCTATTTTTAATTTGATTTGAGAATAAACATATATGCCTAGTAATATTTAAAATTTAAATTTGTTAATTGTCATCTAGCTCAAGCCCAAGCTTTGTGTAATTTTTTTTTCTCATTTCAATTATTCTTTAGTTTAATTTTACTGATTTTTAAATTTAATTTTGACATTGTAATTTAATAATAACTATCTATATCTAAAATTATTTAGTAATTTACTTTTTAAGAATGAGCATATAATCCAACCCGAGTTTAGTTCAATTATTTTTTTTATTTTAATTATTTTTTGGTTTAATTTTAATTTGATGTTAGTCATGATTATTTTTAATTCTATTTGAATTTTAATTAATAATAATCATCTATATCTGAAACCAAGTTTAGTTGATAGGGCTTTAACAAGTAAGTTAAAAATGTACCCTAACTTAACTAAATTATGAACTACTTTGAGTCCATTATCCCACCCTTAAACATGTATTAAAATTTTCAATTTTCACAATATTTTAAATTTTGTTCTCTTTGCTTTAACTTTTAATGGTTGAATATTTTATCCGAGTTAAAGAATCAGATCACGGCCAAGTCGGAGTAGGGTATAGATATAAGATATATGGATCTATATCTGAAACTTTAATGGATAATTTTATTTTTTAGTACCAACTTTTAATCAGATTCATATTGAATCAAATCAGGTACAGGATATTGAGTATTTTCCACATGTATAAACTTTATTGAAAAACACTAGTTGAATAATAAAAAAAAAAAACAAAATGAGTCTCTAATATATATAGCTTATTGAAAGTTTCTATTAAGTTGTTTTCAACTATTTTATTTATTTATTTATTTATGTACTATTTTTAGTTTTTTTTTTTTTTTTCGTTTCCAAACATGTCAAGTATATGCTTTTGATATTTTCAATTAACCATTAACATATCTGCTTGCTTTTATTTAAAGTTATAATTGTATTATTACTTATAACATAGATAATAAAAAATGGAACAATGTCTTCGAAAAAAACATATAAGACGTGTTTAGTTTGCCTCATTTTCATCGAAAAAATCAGAATCGGAATTGACGAATTCGTTTGTAGATGTTTCGTATGTGGGAGTCTTATTTCGATTTCGATTCTTGAATGAATGAAAATTTTCTAATCATCATTTTTTCCAATCGCTTAGAAGGTCTAATTGGAAGTTAAATCCAAGCGGAAAGCGGAAAGAATGCACTTTACAAAAATATTTCAATTGTTTTTTTTTGTATTTTTTTATTTAAAATTTAATTTAATTTTTTGACTTTATTTTTTACTTAAAATATAAATATAAGTTTAGAAATTAAATTTTTAATTCTAGATTTTTATTTAGAAATTAAATTAAAGTATAAATTCAATCAAGTATTTTGAATTTGATCTATAAATTTAAATTTAAATTTAATAGTAAGTTTGAATTTGAATTGTCCACTCAATTTTAAATTTTAATTTTTTAAAAAAATTAAAATTTTGGCTTATCATTTCAATATTTTGATGTAAATTTTTAACATTTAATTATAGAATTTTCAATTAATTCTACTTTTGAGTACAATATAGTATAATTTAATTAAGATAAACATAAACTTAAGAGTGTCCAAACAAATTATAGAATATTAAATTAATAGAAGTTAAAAAAACATGCAACTAGTAAAAACATAACGTATAAGTTTATCACCTTTTTTTTAAAAAAAAAATATAAGATAGTAAAAAAAATAATTAAAAATTTATAGACTTAATTTTGTTATAAATTAAGTCTTGTTGCAACTCAACTTTTTTTATTTTTTTTATTTTTTATAACGCAGTAAACGATTCTTCCTAGCTGATGACAAGTTAATTTTTAAGAGAAAAAAAGAGCTAAAAAATAATAAAAAATTTACTATCATAAATGCTACTTACATATTTTTTTTATTATTTAGTAGAGAAACTTTTGGTGGAATTAATATATAAAAAAAAAACTTATAAAACACGATGAACAATGACTATCCAATCTCTTAAAATTTTTGATTTTACAGTCCAAAGCTTTTATTTTGTTTGATTTGGATTAGTCAATAATATTTTGATTTCAAAAATTTAAACTAATTATTTATTTAAACAAACTTACAGTTATAAGAATTATAGAAAATATACTAAATAAATTTATAACGATAAACGACATATTCAAAATTTAAAATTAAAGCACGGTGAACCGTCTAAAATTAAATAAATTAAAAAATTTGACAATAAAATTAAAATTTTAAAAAATTAAATAGTAAATTGAAAATAATTTGTAATTCAGAGGAACTTCAGTGGCATCAAACAAAGCAATGATTGATGGAAAAGTGACTTGGATGGTTGGATTAAAATTGAGCGGTGCACCAGATGTGCAAATGCGCCCGGTGCACTCAACAGTTTCCTTAGCTGAACGTACACCGATCACCTCGGATCACGTGACTAGCACGTGCCCGCACTTCTCTTTATATGTATATATATATGTTTCCCTCTTTTTGGTTAACGCACGATTGCGGAGATGCGCGGGCTCCTCATTCTCCTCTCCAAAACCCTAATTTTCCCTACAAAACCCTAATCCCCGCTCCCCTGATTCGTCTTCTTTGTTCATTTTATCGCAATTTGTTTCGCCATGGCTTCGGGAAAGAGGGAGAACGAAGTCCAAGGGCACGGAATGGGGGATCAGATCGAACAGGTTGGAAACTTTCTCATTTGATTTCATATAATATAATATAAATTTTCCTTTCTTGTGAAAAATTTTCACTTTGCTAACTCGTCAAACGATCGTAAAAACGGAAAATTGCTGCTTTATCCTCCTTTTTTTTTATTATTATTATTTTGAATTGGATTAGATAGGACGAGAGATTGCATATGTGGATTGGGCTTGCTTCTTAATTTTTCGATGAACGATGAAGAACATCGGCCCTTCAAATGCCTGTTTTGGGGGCAGAAAAAGAAAAAATAAAAAACTTTAATCCTGTATGGGGATTTTGCAATTTTGCATATATGGTGCTCATAAACAAATGCATGTTGTTTTGGAATGGGACTTCTAAACACCATAATAGGGATATTTACACCTGACATGTAGAATTATATACTATCGTATATATATTCCTCTAAAATGTGAACTTTTGTATATGCATGTCAAAAACTTAATATGGAGGTATTCCCTTATGCTGCAGAAAATAAACGCATTCAGAAATCCTTATGTTTTATGGAACCTACTTCTCCATGAATTGATCGACTTCCCAAAATAAGATAAGTTTTTTTTTTTTTTAGAGACCGC
Organism: Aechmea fasciata; assembly: GCA_025177825.1. Classification (NCBI taxonomy): domain Eukaryota; kingdom Viridiplantae; phylum Streptophyta; class Magnoliopsida; order Poales; family Bromeliaceae; genus Aechmea; species Aechmea fasciata. The sequence goes on from CM045935.1 coordinate 4,878,457, forward strand.
ACTTTCGAGGGGTATATTTATATGAATAGCGGACTTCACAGGGCACCACATATGTTAATAGATGATTTGGTGGAACATATATGTTGTTATGGTCTGGCATGGTGAACACGTTCTGCCCATGCAGTTCACGGTAACCACGTACCACCCGTGCCTATCGTGTTAATATATGATTCGGGTGCTGCTGAAATGTGCCAGAATGCCGTGTCATGCTAACTGCAAATCGGCAGCCTTGCGTGCTGGCGGCATGGCAATCCTTGCTTATATGTATAATTTATCGTTGTTCACGCATGCTTAAAAAGGGTTATATCGATATAGTATTGGTATCTTATTTTTCTACTTATAAGAATGTGGCAGGAAAATGTTCAAGTTGATCTTTGTAAATGTGGGTTCACTTTGCATGAGCAGGTCCTAAACAGTGTGATATTTCTTTGATTTCTTGTTAGACTCTGATGACAGTATTTTTAATTTTCTGTTGAATGTAATTTAATTAAGCTGCGATGGTGAGTTTTAAAGAAAATTAGTTTCAAAAAATAAATTTGAGGATCCAAGTTCACCATAAGTTATCACCGAATGCAATTCATTCTGAGATGAACAGAAGAAAATCACAAGTAGGATTAAAAAAACTGAGGTAGGGCAATAAATGAATTTATGAAATACACAGGTATAAATGTTCTATATGATAAATGGAAAAATTTCTAAGGGCTACTTTTATGAAACTATGTAGTTGCTATTTTGATACCAATGACCAAAGCATTATTCTATTCTATTGATGTTATCGTTGGGGGTCAATTCATAGATTTTCTTTCCTTTTTTCGCTTTTCACTCGAAGGGTTGAAGAGAGATATGCATTCAGGCTATTCACAATTAATAATTTACAATGAACATTTTGATGAGTGCAAAAGATCTTGTTGGCGATTCTTCTGTATAATGTGATGATATGTTCTACATAAAAACAAATGACTGCAAAACTTAGAGTAGGAAAACTACCTGTCCAGATAAAGAGTCCGATCATGCATTTCCATATCTGATTGAGTTGCATTAAGAAAGGGAGATGATAAACCGGTTATTTTTCGAGTAACCATCCCTGAATATAGGAAGATCTAGTGACCCTACCTGTTCATTTAACAAAAAGTTCGTCATCAGGATCTATCAAACAAGTTGTTGCCTCATAACTACTTATAAAGGTGTTCTTATTAATTATAAACAGAAATATGCTAAATCATATCTAGTCATCAAACATTTTGTGTTTGTGTTCTGTTAAAAACACAAAATGAGAAGAATTAAATATCAGGATAATCCATTGACAACTTGCTGTGCAGAAACTGTTAGTGGCATCTGTCTATTGTTATATATTCTGTTTATCAATGTGGCCTAACAACTACATGGATTGATCTAGTTGTCTAATTTGAAATTGATCAGCTCTTTGTAAGACATTTGTTTTTTATATGAAAATGCATATTGGGTTTTGTTTTTGACATTATGTTGGTATCCCTTTGGGTTTGAGTATTTTGTTTCTTTTTCCAAATAATACCTTAACAATATCACTTACTGTGATTGTCCATATTTTATTATATTCTTTCTAAATTGTCTGACGGTTTTTTATTTGCAGGTGGATGCTACGGTTCTTCAATATCAGAATCAAAAGCTTATTCAACAGCTAGAGGCGCAGAAAGCAGAAATGCATGCACTGGAAGGGAAGTTTAAAGACTTGAGAGACAAGCAGATTTCTTACGACAATACTTTGATTGCAGTGAACAAAATGTGGAATCAGGTCTTCTTTCATTACCGCATATGTTATGCTACTTCTCATTTTACTTATATTTTCAATTTAGAGGCTTTCTGATTCAATCCCTATAAAGCTATAGCTAGTCGATGACCTAGTCCTTTTTGGGGTACGAGCTGGAGGCGAATTACGCTGTTTACAAGCATTGGAACATGAAGATTTCTCAATAGGTTCTACATTTTTAAACTTCATGTCTTTGTTTAGCTTTTTGTATGTAAAGAATTTGGCTTGTTTTCACATGTTCACTCTGCTTTTGTCCCTCTAGATGATGCTCTAGCTTCTTGTCCTCCGGAAGAGATATTTCTTTGTAGGCTCCAAAGATCAGGCTATGTTGATAAGAATAGAGGAAGTATTTCTGTAAAAGCTGTACAAGAAGCCCTTTCTTTGCGCCATTCAGCAATTGTGGATCTAATGAAGCACCTCCAGGAGGCTATTGCTGCTCGACTAGCTAGAAACGAGCTTTTGGCTTCTGCTTTACATGGAAACTTATCTTCGGAAGGTTTAGAACTTTGCAGTATATTTCTGTTAGAGCTTGTTTGGCCTGACATTTTAAACAGCGGCAAGGTTTGAAAACACAAATCTGGATCTTTTGCTATGCCGGAAAGTTGAAATGAGCTTATGGGCCCCCAAAACAGAAGCTTCTGTGAGGAGATTTTAATTAGACAATAATATTGTTTTTTGGAACAATTTTACTCAACAAGCAGTTTTTGAGCCAGACCAGACAGGCCCTTAGTTTGTATCTTAATTATTATCTATGTCAAGCACTTCAACTAACATTCTTGGATTTTGACCAATGTTGCTATAGATGCTATTGTGCAACTCAGAAACCATAATGGCTACTTGAGGGAGGTCATCAGTAATATGCGTGAGGCCATTGACGTTGTCCATCTGAAGCATAATAGGTTTACAGATGAAATCAGCTGTTATATTGACAACTTTTCAAGAGAACAATCTGAAATAAAGCATCTTTCAGGTAGTAAAAAGTGTTCTTCCTGTTCCATTTACTCTAAGGTCCATCCTTATGCTGTCATATGTGACATGTTGCATCGATTCATGTTGTCCATTTAAATGAATTTAACACTTTACAAGGAAGCACTGTTATAAGTAAGAGTATTTATTAGATTCATTTCACTGTTCTGAGCACTGAAACCTAAGCATTCTGAAAAGTTTCCCCCCAAAAGAGTACTAGATGAAATTTACCTAGTTGGGCTTTGTGTATCGGCAGCATGTAATTTCTTTTTGGTGTTGAAAAGCTTACTTTTGGTTCCATTTGGTGGAATTGGACTGCAGAGCAAAAAATGACAATTTTAGTTTTGATGTGGTGGGTGATGCATAAAGACATTTTGTATCATCTTATATGCAATCTTGCTTGCAGTTGTAAGATCTTTTGTTTTTTTCTTCCTTTTCTATTGACTGGTGATTTTTTACCTTTTTGAATTTCTTATCTAGGTGAGTTGGAAGAAAGCATGGCCGAGCTTGAGGAAAGTCGAAGAAAGTTGGTTATCCTGCAAATGCAAAAGCATGGGCCATCTTTTATAAATGCTTCAATTGGAATTGCTGTCAACGGAAGCAATTCTCTGGATAAACCTGCAGATAAGACCATGAGTTGGCGAGAGTTGAAAGACTCAGTTGATGAGGCTAAGGTATTATAGCATGCCTTTTCATTGGGATAGTTGCGAATGTGGTTCAAATCAGCTGTTAGTAAAAGAATATTAAAATAAATTATGTTTATCTGTTTCAAAATCATGTAGGAATGAACCTAAACAGGTTAGGTAGAAAAGAAAACCAGACTGCACTGCAAAAGGAACTTTTGGTTAGGTTTTGGTTTTTTTCATTATGTATTGGTCTGGTTTAGCAATCTGCTAGTTTCACCATGTTTTGAATCATGGATTTCTGGTGCCGGCCATGACTTAAGTGTCGGTGCTGGACCGGAACTTGGCACTGGGCACCCCGTGGCACGCATGGACGCCGGCATTGGGAGGGCTTCTAGGTGTCTAGTGGCCTCTCCAGCAGCTTGTACGACCTATTTGGCTTTGATGGGGCTTCTTTGGAGGTATAGTGATGTTGACATTGGCAACAGTCAAATGGTAGACAATGGGACTGCGGTGGTGGGTGTGAGGGAGATAGAAAAGCAGGGGAGAAAGGAGAAAAAGGCCATTCAAAATTATAAATTGATCAGGGTCAAAGCTTTGTTGGATTTTGTAACCTGCATCTGAGACCTGCTTGTCGTTTTTACCTGATCAAGATAGGGTTCCAATTTCCTCTCCTCTGTGCTGTCTCCTTTTCTCACATTTTCCAACGCGCCTTCGCTGCTGCCAACCACCCAGGGAGCAACCCTTTCTGTTATCAACGGTCACTATGCCTCTGAGAAGCCTTATCAAAGCCATTTGAGGCTCAAGCAAAGGCCTCATCATGCTTATTGATCTTCAATGGAACGCCTCAATGCCGTAATTCTTTCCATCAGCACTAGGAAACTTGCCGCTGCCAGATAGGCTGTGCCACTGTGCTGTACTGTGCTAAGAACAGACCAGCATGCTCTGTGCCAGCAGGCAGTAAATCCTCGTATTGGATAAATAAATATTGTATGACCTTTATTGCGTGTTCTTGTTTAGCCATAGAAGCAGTTCAGTTACAGTTGGTTCACCTTGATTAAACTCCTATATCTATTAATCCAGCTGATTTAGCTTTTAAAGTCAGTTCACATGTTTGAAAACTGATCCCAAAACAATGATTCTGATCCAATTTTCTTATGCCTAAACAGTGCCAAAATTAGAAGAAAACAAAAGTTGAACTGAACCTAACTAGATTTGAAGGCTCGGTTTGGTATTACAGTTTAACAGTTTTTCTGTACACCACTACTTTTTTGGCAACACTACTTTTTGGTTGGAGTTGACAACACAACCTATAGATATTATTGTAATATCACTTTGATGATATAAGTTCTTTTTATTCATGATTTTCCTCAAATGAATGACAGACACTCGCAGCTAGCCGCCTTTTTGAACTTCATGAGGCTCAAGAGGATAACTTGATCCTATCTAAGCAATTGGAAGAACTTCAAGTTAGTTGTTGTTTATCTTCTTTCAAAACATTGTATGTGTTTGCAATTCAGTTTCCTAGAATTTAATCTTTTCCTAAACAACCTATTTGTCTGTTCTAGAGCCAGTTGAAGGACGACAAGTATGTAACCTTATCAAAACCCTACTCCCTTCTAGATGACCAACTTCACCACCTTACTGCAGAACTCGAAAGATACAAAGGATTAACAGAGTTTTTGCAGGTAAAATTCTACTATTTTATTTTGAAAAATTGCATAAATACTAAAATTTGCAAAATATCTCAAGCGCCCTTCTATATTATGATTATATATGCTGAAAGCACTTCAAAATTTTTTAAATTTCTCTAAATATGTGCTTGTAGTTTTCTTAAATGCATTTAGAAGGGCATTTACAAAAGAATATCTTATTTAACCGGATATATTATATTTTACTCAGTGAGGACTATATACGATATTTTAAAACATCTTTTCCCACATCTCTTTCTCTTTGTAAGTTCAGGCTGATAGGAATAACATACTCCAGAGGGAGAAGGAACTAAGGACAAAAGCAGAGTCTGCGGACAGTGTTAAGATATCTAATAGCAATTATGAGTCCAAGATTGAAGAGCTGGAGCTTAAAATTCAGAAATTTATCAATGAAAGAAACAATCTCGAGATCAAGCTGGAGGAAACTTTGCAGGATACAGGTAAATCGGGCCTTTTTCTAATTGTGATAGTATTTACACATATACTTGGTATCTGTTTACATTTATAAATCCTGTAAAATTCAAATTGTTATATGGCTCTTGATAGTGTTGTTTCTTGCGAAAATACTTTTTATCTTAAATTGGAGAGTCATCATATTCAAGGGGGAAGTGGTTTTGTATGCTGAGTAACTTTTTCAACAGGAGGCATATTTCATTATTTTGTAAGTACAAGGGAATGGATGTAAGAAATTAAGTTTTTGAAGGATGATTCATTTTTCGAAAACCTTCTAAATGGTTGCTTAAAACCTTACCATTTAGGGAGAAAGGATTTTAAAGATGAGATTCATGTGATGGCATCTGCACTATCTAAAGAGATGGAGATGATGGAAGCCCAATTTAATAGGTATAAGGATGCAGCTTGTGAAGCGCTTTCATTACGTGAAGAAGCCAATTCTTTGAGAGTTTTATTAGAGAAGAAGGTATTTGAATAATCATTGTTATGGAATCTACTTTTGGCTTTTATAATGTATTGTAGATGTTTTCCCCCCTTCAGTTCATGAGTTTTTGCATTAAACGTAATTGAGATATATTTGCACCTCTGAAGGACTTACTTAAATGGAAATGTTTTTCATGATAGTAGACTATTGAACACAAAACTCTGTCAGATAAATGTGCAGAGGAACTCGTCGAGATCAAGTCCCTTAAAGCTTTGGTATGTCTTGTCTGCCATCTATGATTCTTCATCATTTTTCTGTATAGCCCTTGATTAGCATATTTTCTTAATTTTAGGAATTTCAACTTTGGATCATATAAAATTATAAGGAATTTCTATGCTTTTATATATGTGGCTCTTATACCTAAAATTGATATACAGCTGGAGAAATTGGAAAATGAAAAGCAGGAGCTGCAAACTTATCTAGAAATGTACGGACAAGAGTGTTTTGACACAAGGTATGACAGGAGTTCTTCAAAGCAGCAATTATACTCCACAAAAAGATTACTTCCATTTTGGTGGGGAGGATGAATTTCAATGAAAAAGCTATTGGTGCCTCTTTCAACAGCTCTGTTCAAGCGGCTTTTTTCGCAAAAGTTCCAACCTGGCACTAACAGGGCCAAAAAACTTAACAAAATGATTCAAGCCACACCATTAAATTTTATCAGGATGATGTTTAATCATTTTTTTTCAAGCATATTACTGGTAAATTAGCCATTTTCATACTCTAATTGTATGCACTACCTCTAACTTTGCCTTCTTATTACAACTAGAACGATAATGGAAATCAAAGAATCAGAGAACAGAGCTCGGATGCAGGCTGATTACCTGAGAACTGTCTTAGATGAACATAATCTTGAGTTACGGGTGAAAGCAGCAAATGAAGCTGAGGCTGCCTGCCATCAAAGGCTTTCGGCTGCTGAAGCTGAAATCGCAGATTTAAGAGCAAAGTTAGATTCTTCGGAAAGGTGAACATCTTCTCTTCCCATCTTTTCACCATGGAGATTACTATTTATGTGGAGAGTATTTGCACATAAGTCTATCTACTGCCATTTGCGTTCTTTTTTATTTGTTTTTTCAAATACTTATACTCTTTTCTTGCAAAATCTGAATATTTATGTCTTTCGAATATTAATTTCTTACATATATATATCCTTTTTCATACATAAATGCCCCTGTTAAGAAACCTTTGCTAGTACATAAGCAATTTCCCAATGAATTGAATGACTCTGTGAACTTAAGGGTAGTTTTGTGAGAAACTACACTTTGGGGGGATATGTTAAGAAACTTCGATTATATAGGATAGATAACTAAAATTTTGATTTAGCAGGGATATATTTGTAAAAGCCGCCATTTTTAAGTAGATGTTAGCTGTTTCACATTACCCTATGAAGTGCTTTATTTTAGTTAGATTCACACCTTGCAAATAGCATGTTGTCAACGTTCCCATGCCACAAAAATCTTGATAGTAGTTTAACAGAGGATTTACTGGTTAGGGTTTCTGTGTCGAGCAGTTGGATTGTATTCCACAACCATTAATAGTATACTGAATGTCAGTTATTCTTGTTAAGATATTAGTAGAGAGCATGCAGCTTCTCCACTGATGCCTTGATTGGCTTGCAGTTAAAAGGCCCATTTTGGCCTTCTTTAGGTGGAGGCCAAATTGCTCAGTGTGATGACCATACTTGCCTTGTGAGCTTAGCTAATTAAAAGAGGGATGAGGAGAGTAAAATAAATGATATTAGTGAGATACCTTGTTGTTAACTTAAGAATTTTAAATTAGGTGGAAATATGCTACATCCCCCTAAGTTTCATGCAGTTGCAGATTGCAACCTGAAGGTCCCGATCTTTAAAAAGTTTAAAGTACACTCTCAATCAACACGAAGCCCTGATATCTGTCAACTTTCCTTAAGAATTAGCAGTCCCATGAAAGCCAAATGACAGTAAAGCTCCTGAGCTCATCTAGGCTTTCAAAAGAAGGTAAGAGCTGGACTTTTTTGGGGTTCACATAATAGTCGAGCGGTAACTGCAGTTACAGAAAATGGCGGAATTTGGGGCTGAGCAATTGACTGAAATGGACAGATTGTTCATTTAGTTTTCTTTCCGTTTTTTTTAGTATTTTTTTAAAGATTGGCAGTGGTCTATGACACTGCTAAATTTCAGGGATGCTGGCACATACGTGTTTTTTTCCCTTTAGTAAATATTATGCATTTCAAATGTTACTGAGAAATTATCTTATTTTTTGGCAGAGAAGTTTTTGAGCTTCAAGAGGCCATAAGAATTAAAGATGCGGAAGGAGAGGCTTATATTGCTGAAATTGAGGTAAAGCTACCTACATGTTATTTAATCTTGTGTTCATGCATTTCATGCTCTCATGTATTTCTATCCTTTTATGTACAGACAATTGGTCAAGCATATGAAGATATGCAGGCTCAGAATCAGCATCTTCTCCAACAGGTTGCTGATAGAGACGATTACAATATCAAGGTTTGTGGAAACTCTACCTTATCATATTTTGTTTAGAGAAAGAAGTCCTAGAACTTCCTGAACTATGGTGCAATTTGAGACTGCCACCCGAACTTCGATAACAACATAAAACAACCGGAACAATCTGTTTTTGTTGCATATAACCGCCTCTGGAGGTTTTGTTCAGATGGTTTTATGTGATTTTTGTAGTTCATTTAATGTTCTTTTAGTCTGGGGCTTTTGTTGTCATCTTTCGCAGTCTCGACTTTATATATTAAAATTTAGATCGCAATTTTCTTATCATTGGAAATTTGCTGCAAATTTGATTCACTGCTTATCTTATTCCAGCTAGTATCGGACAGTGTGAAGATGAAGCAGTCCCATGGTATTCTTCTTTTTGAAAAGCAAGCCTTGCTGAAGCAACTCCAGCAAGGTAATGCCTCGTTAGAAATTTCCAAGATGAAAGTTGCTCGCGGTGAAGAACAGGTGATTCTTTCTTTCTTTTTTTACCCAACCCATTTTCAACTTTTTATTTAAGAATGCGGAATAAATGCACTGGACCCCCTCGTATCAAGCTTTTATAGATGACCACTTGGACTTTAAAAAATTCAAGTAACCTATCTGAACCGCGCTCCTGTTTTCATCAACCACCTATTACTTATTTTGATCAGCTTTCGTTAACAACTTTCAGTCATGAAAACCACATTACTCGATAACCCTGGCTCATGTAGGCATAAGAAGGGTATGGCATGTATTTGTCAGTGTCACATGAGATTCCTGCAGTAACAGCTGTCAGGGGAAAAAAAAAAGAAATGATGGAATCAGACAGTAGGCGATTGATTCAACACGGGAGTAATTTTTTGGTAATTTTCTTTCCTGTCTGGGAAAATGTGCCAGATTTCCTATACATCAAGCTCTGGATTCTGTTAATTTTCCCTACGGATCTTCAATCACATGAAAAGTCAAACATCTCAAATGCCCCTCTTCTTTTGATTACTTGCATAATTCTAGGCTTCCATGTGATTTAAGATTCTCTTTTAAAACAAAATTAAGAGAATTTGGGGCTAGGTGATTTGATTGAAACGATTATCGAGTTTTGTGTATTTTATATTTTTAAATATGGGTAAAGATCTGTTGTTGCACTCATAATAGGGGATGTCACATTTTTTTCCCCTTGTTTACAAAATAACTTTTGAATGTTCAGGTGACTATTTATTAGTGAAAACAAACACAAACGGTCAGGGGTTCCATGCATTTTTCTAAGAATGTACGTGCTTTAAAGTGAAACCATTTTACAGATGAAAACGCATATCACCCAAGCTGTTAAAGCTTCTTTGGAGAACAGGCATGTTGTTATTAATTTAGACAGAGCTAAGATTGAGTTAGTTGATGCGGAGAAAGAACTCAATTGGCTCAGATCAGCCGCTGACTCTTCTCAAAAGGAATTTGAGCAAAACCAGAAAAAGATTGCCGAGTTGAAGATGGAACTAGAGCGCGAAAGGTGGCGTTGCCCTCATTTCTCTTTTTTTTCCCTTTTTTTGGCACAGTTACAGATTGGTCCCTGATGCATGGTCTCAGTATTTCGACTTTACTCATGTAATTGCAGGAGTTTGCCCCAAGTGACAATTTAGTTGTTGTGATTTGCCCCATGTTACATTTTAGTTGCTGGAGCTTGCCCCATGTAATGATTTAGTAGACAGTTTGAAAAAGGAAAAGATGCCCCTCAGCATTGTCATTAAAATTGAAAACTAGAAAAAGCTGCCACAGCGGCAAAACCTGACAATAATGCTAAAATGTGGTGTCTTATCAAACCCTAAACTACCAGAAGGGTTATAGGTATGCATGCAAACTTAAGCGGCTAATTGCCATGACTGGGGATTCAAGGGCAGAACTGAAACCAGGGTTACAATTCAGGGACTAAATAATTACTCATGTTTTTTTGTCGTTATTGGTCTCTCTTGCATGACCGATAATTAACCATACATAATTAACTCAGGAATGAGAGAGAAAAGCTTGAGGAAGAGTACGAGGAAGTGAAAAGTGAAGTCATGGAAATGAGTTCTGAGAATGAAGAGGCTACTATCCAGAAGCTACAGGATGAGATTAAGGAGTGCAAGGCTATTCTCAAATGCGGTGTATGCTTTGACCGGCCAAAGGAGGTAACATAAGAAATTATATATAGACACCGAACTTGTCTGCATTAATTGTTCTAGATTCTCTTTCTTGGTTTAATTACATATTTGCTTGCTGGAAGTTTGAAAAAGTTTCAATTATGAATATGCTAGTTCCTTTCAAAAGTAGTAGTACTCTGTCAGCCGACCATCTAAACGAAAGCTACGGCAGAGTCACCTTAAAAATTGAAAACTCAAAAAAACAATTACACTGCCAAAAGCGGCTGTTTTCGAACAGAATACAAATGAAAGTGACTTAAAGATTCAGTGGCTAATTTGTTTGAGTTGAAAATCTAGGCGCACAATTGAAAACGATCAAACTTCTGTTTGATCTTGTATTGAAATTGTACTTAACCGCCATTGTTCGCCGTAAGCATGTTTGTGCAGTTTCTCTCTTATATTCCAAGTCATGTTCCATCTTAAGTGCCACATCCACCATCTTATTGCTCCATCTATCAAATGACGCACGGATCGTGTTTCTAGTTCATTTGGTGCTATCGTCTAGAAATTGATGGACAAAGCCATTGTACGAACTTACGAATTCGAGTTCTCAATTGGAAAAAATGATCTGGAATTCTCAGCTTCTCTTTTTTTTGGCATGCCTTTTGTTTTCAGGTGGTTATTACCAAATGCTTCCACCTATTCTGCTATCCGTGCATACAGCGGAACCTCGAGATCCGCCACCGCAAGTGCCCCGGATGCGGCACGCCGTTTGGCCAGAGCGACGTCCGCGAGGTTAAGATATAGCTTATTTAGAAGGTTTGTTTCTTTATTTTCTTGTTTATTACTCCCGCGCTCGCCTCGGCAGGCCTTTATGTGTTGTTATTTTCTGTAGAACTTAGATTTCAGTATTTTATATTGTTTATATTGTAGCTTGTCTCTCTCTCTCTCTCTCTAAACGAGGTAAGGGAACAACGTGTAGAATTTGTATTCCTTTTTTCATGAGGGCTACTAAGTGAAAGTAGGTTAGTCAATAGAATGTGACATATCTCCTCAGGAGAGAATATATTTATGTGATTTTATGTGTTCCTTTCATTGTAAAATCATGGAACCCTAGGTGCCAGCAAATACTGGCATTTTGGAAGAGCAGAGGATATAGTTTTTCGAGAGGTAAATGCTCTACTTGTATATCTCAAAATGGTGTACATTTATGGTCCACCCCCAAGTCCGGTGAAAAAGTTTGATGTATTAATAATACTTTCTTTTTGGGGGGTGTCTGAGTAGAAGCATTGTTCAATTTATAATTGTAGAAATAATTTTGTTTTTTTTTGTTTTTTTTTTGTGCCATATAGAATTTTGACCTAAACGGTAGTGTGTTTAAATTTTGTAAATAAATTACCGTGCTCTCTTTGCCTTTGTAGTATATGGAACAAGCCAAGAGAATATAATAATTCATTTATGTGTTTACATATGTTATTGTGTTTAACTTGGTCTTTTTACCATGGTGCTTGCGTGACGAGGGTAGGATAAAAAAAATTATGAGGGGCCTAAATGCCAAAAAAAGAACCCACTTCTTTAGCTTCAGTAGAAGCCCTATTCCACCACACGTTGTGTTTGGAAGAAAAATATCAACACAAGGCGAATTGGGTTTTTCATATTTAAGTCTTTTTTATTACTCATCCTAACAAATCTTGTGCCAAATAACAAAAGAGTTTACAGAACACGTTTGCAGGTTCAGAAATCCACCTTTTTGTGCATTTGCTTTATTGGTAAGTTCATAATCCAAAACTATTTTGAGTTTGGTGGCGTTGCGAGAGGGCAAATTGAGCCAAAGTTACAGTCAAGAACCAAAAATGGTGAATATATATTTGCAAGTAAATTGGTTGTTTCTTTTTATTGGCTCAAAATTTTGAACTTTTAAAATAATTAAGTTTAGCACCAGCAATATGTAGCATGAGCAAGAAGTAAACATTCAAAATCCAACAGGTCGCAATTGCTCCCATTAGCTTTCCTCAAACAAATTTTCACCACATAATCAGAAGAACAGGGCATTTGATCTCGAGTCTTCAATAGTTGCAAGCAAGAGAATAACAAGCTGACTACATGAGTGAGTGATCTAAACAAATATTCATCTCAATAAACAAAATAAAAGAACTCACATACCAACATACATAATAGATCTGGCTGTTTCTGATGTGTATCACACTATCAAAGGCAAAAGTAGAATCATCTCCGTGCGCACCTTTTCTAACCTAAATTTTACAACAAGAAAAAAGAAAGAGAAAACGAAGAATGAAGCAAAATCGGGGGTGTTATAAGGCTTCATTCAAGCTTCTCATGTGAAAGGATAGAAGTTGGAGAAGAGCAAGCTGCCGAGGAGAATGTAAGTAACAAAGTAAACCCAGATTAAATAAGCCCACTTTTTATAACTACTCGGAGAAGCCAATACATAAGAAGCAAACCAGTATATCGGCGGGCTCACCGACAGGAATCGTGTTGCAACCTGCGTGGGGGGGGGAAAAAAACTCTCGTTATTAGTGAGCCGATCTTTGAAGAAAAAGTGGATCACAGAAAACAGAGGATTCAGTTCCATCATCCAAATTGAGTTGGGTATGGACTTCGGATAACAATTGAAATCCCTCTTACGTATTTTATGAGTTATAAAAGGGTTGCAAATAACTGAAAATAGGAGAGCTAATAGAATGCGGATGGCACAAACAATCAACGATGCCGTGCATGAGTTAGAATTTGTTGGCGAGTCTTCGATCTTTTGTTGCATGCTGGATGGGCGTCAAGATCCAAACAACCAACTAATATAAACTAATGCTACACTTGATGTGCATTATGTGGACGGCATCGACACCAGATATATCATAGCACATCCATCATATAAAAGAATGCAATTAGCTATCTCCGGTGCTTTTGAAAGCATTCTAACTCAAATTCCGAATTATCTACTCAGTTATAAAATCATTATCCTGCGATGCTAATCTTGCATTAATTTGTTTTAGTAGAAATAAGATGAAGCCAAGCAGCCTTCCTCTACACGTATCTGCTACCATAATATCATACATTTGTTACAATCAGCAATGCGAAGTGAATAATCAACTTGCATAAATTTTAGACCGTTTCGAAGAAGTCCGTAACGTTGGAATGACCTCAAAATCAAAAGCCAAAGAAAAAGGCAAAGTGGAAAAACTCTGACCTGCACATGCATCACGAAAAATGCCGTGAATGTCATGAACGCAAGATGCAAAATGAAGGGAAGAACCATGATAGAGTTCTGTCCCTTGATTCCATCGGGGAGAGTTTGGCCCATTGACTTTATATCTTGCGAAGATTGAGCCCCATTTCTTACTTCCTGCTTCCTCTGTCTAACCATATGATCTCCTGTTAAAATGTTATCAGGGTTCAAACTTGCTCCAACATGCAATCTCTTGACGAGAAATAGATTTGTAAAAAGCATCTAGTTGGCAAGTCATCGAATTCATGGGGGAAAGTTCGTTTTATATTGAGAGAAGTTCGGTGTATATGCAAATAAATAATTCTGCAGGGAAATATACTGTTTGCTAATCTTTTCTATAGCATACATGAAAAGTGCAGGAAGAGATTTGTTTCTGATAATTGAACAGATTTAAGAAGCGTAACAGAACGAAGGTAGCTTCTTTGTAGCAACACAACAGGACATCTGTAGAAAGCTGATAAGGTGATACCTCGAGTACTTTTAGATGAAAGCTTGCTATTTGAAATCCACATATCATCTGAGCCTTCATTTGTTCCCATTGACTTCATCTCAGCGGCATATATAATTTCTTTATGCATAGATGATAATGGAAATTTTCTATATAGTATAGATACATAATGAACAATCGAGCAAACTGCTAGAGAAAGTATAGGAGAAGCAAGAAGAAAGTTGGGCAGCTGCTTGGCTTGAAAATATCTCAAGAAACCCACCCCCCTGAGAAAACAAAAAACGAAAATGAATGATGAAAAAATAATAATGCATAGCAATGAAAAGCAAACAGCAAGTGTTCTAAACAAAAGGGGTTTATCTAAACATAATAAATCTACCTGTATTGTGGCCCTGGTTCCAATTTTATCCTCAGATTTTTCAATTCTAACCATGAAATCTGACTTCCAATTTCAATTTTCACCCCTAAGGTTGACCTACCTCAAGTTTCCTATTTGTCATCATAAGTGAATTTAAATAAAGTGTAATGATGTCATGGCAGAGTAGAGGAAGGACATGATCATTACATAGGATAATTTTCAGAGATCTCACAATTGAAACTATGAGAATGCGATTGAAATCTCGGTCAAACTTCAAGGACTGTATTTGAAATTTTATTCTAAAAAATTAGATTGCACACAAGCTTTGGTGTTTGAAATTAGGCCGGCCAAAAATACAGATTTCAGAAAACTTTGTGATAAAATTAGCCCAACAAGGTGTTTGAAATTATTTTTTTTCTATTGTTCTGTTAGGAAACACACTCTACAAGAAAGGCAAGGTTAGCAAATTAAGAAGGATTACAGGTGATTTTGAAAAGTACAAGTACCAGTAATGACTTTGAATAAAGCCATACAAAAGAGGGATTTTTGCTTTGCACCATGGCCTTGGTTCATAGGAATTTCCAATCAAGCAGATGTTTAGATAACCATATGCTTGGAAAGCGAGAAATGGAACAAATACGAAGAGAGACTGCACTACTCCAGCAGCAATAGCCTGTACTGCCAACTTCATTCAAACTAATTACGATCAAATGCTGTAACAACAAATACATTGATATTCTTTTTTCTCATTAATGCAACAGACAGTTCAAAACATAGGAACAGGAATGTTATTTTGTTTATTTAATTAAACAATATATCCACATATACACCCAAGAATCCAGGCAAAATCTGAATATAATGTATGCCTTTTGCAAGAATAACACCTTATATTAGTACTCTCGTACTCTGAAAACTGTCCTTTTATGAAAAATTCTTTCTAATACAAAGCTAAATTCTGCCTTTGTATTGGATGAACAACTTACGATAGGGGTTTCGTAAGAGCCTGAACTTTCAAGGGCTTATATGAAAATTCAATTTTACAGAGTATACATGCAAAAACTGGATGAATTTATCCTACCATTTTATTCCTTGTTAGGGGGGTATCATGTGAAATCTGAATAAATTCATATATCAACATATATTCCCTTGTTCTTAAAAGAGAGGCCTTATTTCAAAAACAATTTTCTAATGCACGACCATCTTTTCACCCATGAATTGGATGATTCCCCCACTTAAGACAAAGGAATTCTTGGAAGCAACTGCACTTTGAAGGGGATTATGTGAAAATTCAGATATTAGCAGGGGTATATATGTAAAAAGATGATTTTGGATGGTTACATATATGTAAAAGCGCCATAATATAGAATCTTACTATCGGCTTCCTTTTCTGATAAATTGCATCATAAGCTTGTAGCATGGCCTGAAAACAGAAATAACCAGCATTTAGTGCTCCATTCGACCTAGCCGAGCCAGAGAGAGCAAGCAGGATCATGGCTACAGTTTTAGCACCAGAGAATAAGTAGAACAGCCCTCCAAGTGAGAATAAGGCGTATAGACTCTCCGAATATCTGCCAAAAACGTCCTCCCTTTATCACTCATATTCCACAATGGAATTTGGTTAAGCAGAAGTAAGAATAAGAAGAATGAGAATACCACATTGATGAGTAGAATACAGAAGCTGGATTGAAGCTGAACAGAATAGATGCTCTTAAGGCAGTTGCTTCATCCTTTAGTATCAACAAAGATAGCCTGCAATAACCATAGGCGAAAAAGTTTACTCATTTTAAGAACTGAATATAGAACAATACAAACAAAACTTAGAACAAGATAAAAAACCTAGTAGATCTATTAAAAATAGAAAACACTCAGGTTAATGGCAAATTTGGTCCTTAAAGTTTGATCAATCATAACTGCATCCTCATAGTTTCAGTTACAGCAGCCAAGTCCTTGAACATAAAGATTAAGCCTTTTGGATGGTCAATAGTCCACAAAGAGTTCCTGGTAAGAAACCCTTGAGACTTTGCTTTGTTGAAATTGAAACTCTTGAGAACAATATTGAAATGCAAGCCAATCTTTACAGATAATGCTATTACAATTGAAACATTGAAGGATGAAATTGAAATCCTAGTCAAACTTTAGGGGCTAAATTGTTGCAATTGAAATTCTAAAAGAACAAAATTGATCCAGTCAAACTTCAGGGACTAAATTTGCAACTAACCCAAATACAATTATGACCTGTACAAACATTACTTGCTGATCTTTTTTAAACAGTCCTCGTTAGCAAGCAAATGACGAAATTCATACCGATGAAGCACATTTACTGAAAATAACAATTTTTTTACTATCAATATTAACAATAACCGTAAGATTTACTTCTAAAATATAATTATAAAATGCCTCATAGGAAAACTAAATTTGCAAACATTAGTAACAAATAGTAATATTAGTAATAAAAACACTTCAAACTTCCATATATTACCTGTAGAAATATACAGCGGCAAATACAAAAGCAGCATTATTCAGCACATAGCCCGACAAAGCCAATACTGCTCTATAACCGATTAATGGAAGTAATGGGGCAAAAACTGCAAGCATTGGATCCAAAGTAAGGATTTGCTGGGGGAGATTAGACTAAGAAGCAGAAAAAGAAAAGGAAGAGGGATTTCTGCATTTAGCCTTTCAAAGCTACTTTCGAGCATACAAGTCAAATTTTAACTTGCAAGGAGCGTATATGCAAGGAAATTACACATATATCAGTACAAACCTGTAAGGATAATCACATATATATAATTTCAGGTGCATATCAGCAGAATTATCATAATAGTCCTTATAATTTTAAGATCTTATCCATTCTTGCCTAGCATCAGTCCATTAGTCCTTATAATTTTAATATACCTTTCAAGGACCGTCAATTTGTAACATTTTGGGAATTCTCTATATTTTCTATACTGAACTACAAGATTGTCGCCATGCAACTCAGGTTGAGATTGTCATCGTTACAACCGAACGCCACTTGAATCTGTCTAGGTCATTTTGCCTCCACAACCTCTGTGCTCTACCTCTCACACCGATCCATCACGCTACCATCACAATACTAACAATCCTAAACCTTTTATACTTAGTGTCCCCATCAAATTATTCTGGAAAGGTAACTTTGAAAAGGTCCAACAATCATTTAGCTAGATAACATGGAAATAAGAAATTCATGAGGACATTATCATCAAGGTGAAAAATGTATGGAGACAGTCCAGGCTTTATTTTTTTTTTTGTCAAACCCTCTAAACTTTTAATCTTTTGTCTGAATGATTTTAGTTCAATGAATCGGAGATTTCCTAAATCCAATACTGATAGCATTCAATTTAACATTGTTAGTCACTTTTCAGCAAATAAAACTACAATCGTTAGCCACAAGAAGCAAATAAAGCTATCAAATTTGACAAAATTCAAATTTAAACAACTAAAATACGTTAAATTTTAAAAAACATGAGAGGGTATCAATTAAAAAAAAGAGGGTCATTATCAACTGCAAGAGATACTATGAGCGAAGGCGAATTAGACAGACATGCAAATATATGCATTTCTGAGGTTACATTTCTCCCCCCTAAATCGCAAAAGATAAGGATTAATTAAGTAGATACCCTCAACTATGGGCCAATTTGGAATAGGTCCCTAAACATTTTACCTTTTTTTGTTCTTTGTATTGACGCTCCTTGAATTCTCAATTATTTTGACACATTTCCTAAATTAAACCAAGATTTCGTTAACATTAATGGCTCCTATGATTTATTATTAACCATTAACACTTAACAAAATCCATAGTTCCATCAGCTGGAAAAGATATTCTAAAGAGTTACGTTCAAAAAATTCACCATTAAATTTAAAAATTTCCCAATTTAGTCCATGAAAATGAGTTAAATCGAAAGAATCCACATTTGAGAGTGTGTGAGGGCTCAGTTGAGGGGATCCTCGTACGTTTTACCAAAAAAAGAGAAAGAGAGAACTCACCGGATCTCGAGAGAAGGGACATGGCGACGGGGAGGAGGGGGAGGAAGGCGAAGCTCTGCTCGTACTCGTAGCCGCACTCGGCGATCCGGACGAAGTAGACGCCGTCCCACACGACGCTGGATCCGATCGCCGCCGCCGCGCTCGGCAGCGCCGGCGCATACGGCGGAGAAGATCGGCCCGCATCATCCCCGTCTCCGCCTCCGCCGCCGCCGCCGGCGGTGGCGGAGGAGGAGGAGGAGGAGAGGCAGCTAGGGTTTAGCGAGGCGGAGGTGTCGTAGGGGAAGAAGAGGAGGCGCCACAGGGCGATTAGGGTTAGAAGGATGACCCGCGAGAAGATGGCGACGCGGAGCACGCGCGCCGTAGATCCCTTCACCTTCGCCTTCGCCTTCGCCTTCGCCTTCGCCATTGTTGAAGCTCGATCGAGAGAGCGAGAGAGAGAGAGAGAGAGAGTGAGGAGGGTTTGGGTTCGGAGAAGCGGATCGAATTGTACTCGAAGCGGACCCGAACCGAACCCGGTTTGTATATACATTCGGTACAACCCGGGGTGTATGATTTCTAGTACAAGTATACAACCCCTAATTTTCAAATTTGATGTATCAATGAAACTCAATACACGCATAAAAAGAGAATTTTGTTGTACGTATATGTAACTGCATAATATATTTGACTATGTATATATATATATATATATATATATATATATATATTAAATATAATATTTTATCCCATACATTTGTATTTTATAGCTATATCCAAATTCAAACTGCACAATGGCGATCCCAAGTTCTTTTTCTTTTTCTCTTTTTTTTCTTTTTTTGAATCAAACTATCATAAAAAAAAAAAATTCTTTAAAAAATGATGATAGGAGTCTTGTAATCAAGATCAAGAGTATAGATCTTGTTTTAAATAGTTTAAAGAATTTTCTAACAAAAATTTAATTGATTTGGATATCTTTACGCCGTTAAACAAGAAAACGCTTCATATCGACCATTAAAATTACAAAATTTGAAACCCTTTGATCATTAAGCAAATAATATCGAAAAGATTTGAAATTTAATTTCTAAGTACTTCAAGCGGTATATATCATGTTCAACGGTGCCGATCGTCGATTTGGAGGCTCCATCATAAAAAACAAATGGGTGGCAAAAGTATCTTTTATCAATAAGATTCTAATAACTATATATATATATATATATATATATATATATATATATATATATATATATATATATATATATATATATATAATTGAAATAATACTTTTAAGTATTAGGCCTTTGGTGCTTTTAGATTTGTAGCCACTAGATCTACTCCTTAATCACTAATAATTCTTGGATCAAACATTATTCCACCTACCACCATCATCCCAACCTTACATTTCTCTATCCAAAGGTTAAAAACTCACAAGCACCATCCTTTTGCTTTTGAGAGTATTCTTACTCAACTCGTAATGATATATATAATAAGAGAATGTATATATAATAGTTAACCTTACTTTTTTTCTCAACCAAACAACCGTAACGATTTTCTTTTTCTTGCAAATCAAACATCGAGAGCGTAAAATTTGTTTCCTCGGAATTTTTTTTTGCACCAAATATTTTTTTCACAATTTTACGTAAAACCGAACACACCCCAATGTCACGGACTTAACGAATTTGCTCGCAAAATCCGTGCGGCGCTCAACTACCTTCGCGTAGTTAGCCTTCCTCTCTACTTGATAAGTTAGGACCTACTCACTAGACTAAGAACAAGAGAGAGATAGAGTTTGTAGAAAGCTCTTCTATTGCATAAGTTGAGCAAATTCGTTAAGTCCGTGACACCAAGCTATCTTACCTAGTCAACTTTTAATTTTTTTTAAAAAATTTCTCCAACATAGTGCATACAACAAAATAAATTACTTATAATTACAGTATTTTATATCGTATTCAATCAAACCATAATGCATTATTAATTACACACACACACACACACACACACACACACACACACACACACACACATATATATATATATATATATATATATATATATATATATATATATATATATATATAGAGTCCATTATTGTAAAGAAAGCAAGACTTGCTTGTGAATTTTTTACCGTTAGATTTACACTTTTAATCATTTTCATCCGTTAAATTATACTATTCAACCAACCACCCACTTAGCTATATATATATATATATATATATATATATATATATATATATCAAACTATATTGTATTTATAAATTATTTATAGTAGAGTCAAAAAATATTCAACAAAAAAAGGAAAGTATTGAATTTTCTTTTTCTTTTTTCTTCTTTTGAATCAAACTATCATTAAAAAAAAAAAAAAACCAAATCATCAAAGTTTTAGCTTAAATATTTTGATCTGCGCCAGAGCATTGAATTCTAAATGCAAAATGATTCCAACGCAAGCAAGTCGAAATCTGAAACAATTCAGACTAAAATAATCTGAAACTTAATTGATGTTCCAAGTTCGAATCCTAATTAATTCATATTTTTAGCTAATTTTATTTTTTTTAAAAATTAAATAAAATGGATAGTATATATGCTACCTTTCTCTAAAAAAAAATAATCTGAAATCTAAAATGATCGAGACCTAAAATAATCCGACTCGAATCCAACCCCAACTCAATTGCATCCCTCATGTTCTATGTTTTGGTCTCTCCAATCATGGTTTAACTCTTTTTAAAAACTAACATTAAAACCAAATAATAAATTAAAATTTGAGAACTATGTATATAGCCAAATATATAAACCTCTAATAGCCCAAAGACACTGCACCAAGGAATTGTGCATGAGCAACAATATCCAAGCATATATATAGTAAATTAATAGTTACTAATTAAACATTGATATGCATCATTAATCACTAGATTTTTTTAATTTTCTTTGGGTGCATGCACAATTCAACTATAAATAATGACCTTTGCAACTTTTATTCTACAAAAAAACAAAACAAAACAAAACAAAACAAAACAAAATAAAACTTGGAATAAAAGAGAAATTATTCCTCTCAAAAGAAGAACATGGCCAAGCTCTCCTTCTCCTCTTGCTTTCTATTGGTGCTCATTGTTTTTGTCTCAAGTAATTCTAAAAACTCTTGCTCTTTTATTCTATGTGTTTCTCATCTTTTAGGTATAAATAAATGCATTGAGATCCCCATCCAATATTGAGTCATTTGAAATAGGGCACTTAAGTTTTTTTTTTTTTTTTTTTTAAATTTTTTTGACACTTTCTATTTATTTTATTTGAGTGTTTTTAGTTTGTTAAATTATGATATTCATTACATTTACCATTAATTTTAACTTAGCTAACTAGAATTACCTAAATCATTGGAGACTGTGAATGAAAAATTAATATAGTTTTAGCACTTTCAATGAAAAAAAAAACTTTCTTAAATAATCGACTAGATGAAAAGTATAAGTTTTATCAGTATCAACCTTTTCTGAGTGCAATTATTGTATTATTTATAATGATAAATGCATAATTTTTTTTATGTTGAAGGGCATGATAAAGAGCGTTTTAGTGTTTTTTTTTTCTTTTCATACTTCACTAATTTGTATATGCAATCATACGTATTGTAGTTGCAACGACAGTACCAGTAACGGAGGCGGCAGTATGCTCAGTGGTTCTGAGCAGAAGTGGCTGCGTCCTTGCATCCTGTAAGCAACAATGCTATGAGCAGAAGAACGGAAACGGACTTTGCGTCCCCAATGCCGGTGCGAGCGACTACGCATGCGTCTGCAACTATAATTGCTAAAATTGCGCAAAACTTTGCAACTAAAATATAGTTTTGGTTTACAATAAAAGAGAGATTAATCTTGTTTAATATCTCTCTATTATTTTGAGTTCAATGAGGAAAAGTTGACATTATAAGAATGTAAGAGTTGAATAAAAGTTTTTTTTTTAATATATATGATGGTCGTTTGTTCTCTTTGCTACCGTTTGGTTCGGAATTAAGAAAAAACTAGCTATTCCAAGAATAGTGTTAAGTTTAGAATTAAAATGGAATTAGAGTGTTTGGGAATAAAATGGGGGTTAAGGGATTATTCCACCCCTTAAGTCCCAACCAAACGGAGGCTTTGTTGCCACCATACAAATAATATTGAAGCTTTTGCTTATATACTCCTCCCTTACTATTCAATATTTTCTAATTTACCCTCCTATAAAATCCCAAGTTTTTAGGGATATATTTGAAGAAATTTTTTAGAAATAGCATGGATATTTTGATCAATCAGACACATATTAAATAGTTTTAAAGTTTTAAAGAGTATATTAGATATTATATAGCATTTAGATTTGCAGAAATAAAATATCTCTATAAATTTTATTATTGGATAAACTTCAAATACCACTCCTGTGGTTTCACACTTTCTCATTTTAGTACTCTTTAGTTTAAGGTGTATCAAGTTAGTGTCATGTGGTTTCATTTTTATCTTTTCGTCAGCTTTTTCGTTAATTTTTTGTTAAACTACATGCAAAACACTTCAAATACCCCATCAAGATTTATTGAATATTCACTTTAGTGCCCTTTCGTTTTAAGTTTGTCACTAATTAAACAAAAAAAATTAGTGGAATCGATAATAAAAAGACTAAAATAAAACCATATGACACTAAATTGATATACTTTAAATTATATGATCTAAAGTGAGAAAGTGTGAAACCAGGGAATGGTATTTGTAGTTTTTCCTTTATTATATAAAGAAAAAATTTTGGCAGAAATGAGAAGTATCTTGAGGGATGCTTGTGTGTTTCACATGTGTTTTTTTTAGAGAGAGAGAGAGAGAGAGAGAGAGAAAGGTAGCATACTACGCTATAAAAAATTTTGTATTTAAGACACTTTAAATGATATTTAGCGACGCTTTAAAGCGTCGGTAAAAATAATCTCGACGCTTGTAAAAGCATCGTTTAAAGAGTCATTAAATAAACATATCAGGATAAATATAACGACGTTTTAATATAGCGTCGGAAAATTTATATAAATATTTGATAAAAATATGTTTATTGGCGACGCTTAATCATAGTGTCGACAAATATTAAATATTAAAGACGCTAGAAGAAAGCGTCGTTTAAAAAGCGTCGTCTAAAACATATTTTGTTGTAGTACTATTTGCTTCGTTTATTTCATTTAGAAATAAATTTAGCTTAAAATGTGAATCAACTAGGATTCGAACTTGGATCTTAAATACCAACCACCAAGCCCTTTTGTCACTTGTGTTGTTTCACACGTTAATGTTGAGATCCCCTCTAAAACATTATTGACCCAAGAGCATGTTGAAGTGAAAAATGTATATATGCAATAGTAAGTTTCTTATATAGTTAAAACTTAGGAGTTTCATTTTTACTATTTAAAAATATTGGTGTTATATGATTTATCTTATTTTGAAAAAATATCTTGAATACGGAATATAGTATCCATTCAAGATGTCTATACGCCTTATTTATTAAATATTGTATATACTTTTTGAATAGAGTGAAGAATTATATTAAATAAAATATACATATATCCAAACAAGACCGCAGAGATATACATATCCGTACAAAATTCAGCTTCCGTACATTGTCTTCGGAAAAGTTTTAGTATTTTTAAATATATTTTTCTGATTTGTTACAGTTAGTAAACTATTTATATTTTCAATTTTGCCATAACTGTTATAAAGTGATAATAATTTCAAAAATTAATTAAGATTAAATATTTAACCTATATTTAATTAAAATTTTCTAATAGATTCTAACGATAGGAATATACCTGAAAATAGAGATAACTTTAAAAATCCCCCTTGTGGTTTCGCACTTTCTCAATTTAGTACCCTGTGATTTAAAGTGTATCAATTTGCACCCTGTGGTTTCGTTTTTTTCTTTTTCTTATCAATTTAATTATTTTTTTCTTAAATCAGTGACAAAGTTAAAATTAAAGGGTACTAAAATAAATATTCGATAAATTTATATGGGTATCTAAAGTTTTGTATATAATTTAACAAAATATTGAGAAAAAAACTGTAGAAAAGATAAAAACAAAACTACAATGGGGCCGGACAATTTGATACATTTTAAATCAGAGAATACCAAAGTGAAAAAGTGCGAAACCATAGGAATTTTTCTAAAGTTTTTCTTTCAAAATATCAAGAGTTTTGCAGAAACAATGTATAAAAGTTGAACTTGTAAAAACATATTTACAATTTACTGTATTTGTAGGGATCTGTATGTTATTGACAATTTTTTTATTTTTTTTTTATTATTATTAATTTTTTTTTCACATGTATTTGTTGTGGGGTGAGTGCACGGAGGAGGCGCACGAAGATGAAGCAATGTCGACGCAGCATTTTACAAAAGGGTCCAAAATAGCTTACACAAATTACACATCGAATCCGAACAATTCCAGCGGAGGAGAGAGGAGAAGAGGGGTGGTGGTGGTGGTGGTGATGATGAGTCGGCGCATGAGATCAGGGCTAGGTCCGCTTGACGGGGTCGAAGTTGGCGACGGCGACGACGGCGCCGACGATCACGCCGACCACGACGCCGCCGGCGACGATGCTCAGCAGGAAGTTCTTCAGCGACGGCGATATCCCCGGCTGCGCCGCCTCCGCCACCTCCGGTATCACCAGCGCCGCCGCCGCCGCCGCGATCCCCGCCGCCCACTCCCTCCTCCACTCCTTCTCCCCCGCCGACGCCCTCGCCGCCAGCCGCGCCCCGCCGCGCCGCCCCGCCGCCGGGACCGGCCGCGCCGGGCGGAGGAGGACTCCGGCGCCGGCGCCGGAGAGCCGCCTCGTGGGCGGCGGAGCGGCGCCAAAGAGCGCCGATGCGGAGGCCATTGTTGTTGCTGCGATGGAGAGAAAGAGAGAGAGAGAGAGAGAGAGAGAGAGAGAGAGAGAAGGATTTGAGGGGATTTGGAGTTGGGTGGTGTATGAGAATAGGAGTGTGGGATTAAGGTCGGGGAACGGGTCGGAGTTTGGAGAGTTGAGGGAAGAGGAAGTGCCACGTCGGAGCGTTCGCGGGGTGACGTGGAGCGTTGTGATTTGTGGTGGGTGATGATAAGGTTATCCATATTTTTATCTAGACGGATAAGAAAAAATTCTAGAAATATATATATTTCCACCCTCTTTGTTAAATAAAAAAAAATAATTAATATATAGGAGTTTCGATCTGAGCTAACTATTTTGCTAAATCTAGATCATTTTTTTTGAGAAAAAAAAACTATAGATTGATATATATTGATCATTCTAGATCTAATCCAGTAAAAAAAAAAAAAAAAATACAATGGATTAAAAGATGTTCACAATTTTGTTTTCCTAATTGTTATAGAATTGTTCATAATAAATACACTAAAACCAACCATTTCATCACAACACTCTTACCAGAAATTTACTCACCAAGCTAGTTTTAGAAATACTACAAAGACATAGACAGATCAAGATACCTTCTTAACACGGATTAATACTTTACGGTGACCGAATTTTCCATTCCCCTAAAGAGATTAAAGAGATCAAATCCTATTAGATTCATAAAAGAGTAGATTAGTAGAGAGACATGCATGCCTCTCCGGTCGCCCCCGTTGCGCAGTTCCACCGCGGAGATCATAAAATCGAATTCGAACAGCTATTGTGATCTTGCGATTGGCTCGAGAGCTTCGATCATGACCACACTGTTTCCCCTGATAACCTGCGAAACATTTATTAGTTCATTAAAATCATCGAATCATCTTTAGAAAAGATCGGTAGGGGATTCTGCTGTTTAGTCCCCGGCATTCCGATTGCTGCAATGTGGTCCATGAAATTGCATGTGTCATCCATTTCGCTAAATTTTTTGGTTGAATTGGATGTAAAATGCCAGCAGAACCAGCATATCAGATGTCCAGAAGTTGATTATAGATGGACTCCGATCGAAAAGGGTATGACTGCGACGAATTACAAAGTTTAGGGACACAACAGTTAATAACTGAATTCATGGGGGGCAAAAGCTGATGCAAATTACTCGAAGAACATTATAACAGCTAATCACGAAAGATTTCAAAGGAAGAGTGGGAATTTCTCCCAAGCATTTGTAGAACGAAAACAGCATGATTTGCCGAAAGAAACGACAATGACAACGCAATGAAACAGATTTAATCGCAAAATGAACCTACCACCATCCCGATATCGTTCTTCTCATTGCCGTTGACTTCTACAGTGTTGTCGATCACCAAGTTCATAAATTGGTCAAACCCGCGAAGGGTGCCGATGACGACCCGGTTCGCATTCAGCTTGACTGTAGTAATGGTTGGGTTCGTCAGAATCATGTTAGCATAAGTTTTAAATGGATGAGACAATATATTACGTAAGAGTGACCTAAGCAACAAATTGTTCCAGTTATTGAGTACTTAGCAGCTACCATAAGCATTAAAGTAAATTGCCAAAAAAAAAGAAAAACAACTTGTATACATAAACATTTTATGTCCACATTTTACAAGGCTCCTGTAGCCGGCTGTTTAAGGATGATTCTAACTAAATTAATCCGCAAAAATGTCATTCCATGTCCACAACTCCCTGTATACCTCAAATATCCCTCCCATATCCCCCTTATATCAAGAATTTTTTTTCTAAAATGATATAATAGTTATGTCAGATACTCCTACAGAGTACCTGACACTTACGGGGCGAGGATCAAAATCAAATACCTACCCAACAAAAATACGGCGAATAAAAACAAGTTGTCTTGCATCATAGGTTACACGTGTTGTGAAGCTAAAGGCGGCCTTAGGACCATATATGTCTCGAATGTCTCAACAACACCACTTACTTCGGTGTCAGGTTAGCAACGACGAAACAAAAATGAGATTTTAGCCATTCCGAAGAAGTTAAGACTAAAGATGGTCTAGCTAAAAATAGACGGCACCGTCACAGCATAGATTTATCTATTAGAAAGCAAAAGTAAATGTGTAATCTTAAACATCTAAGGTAACACAAAAGAGAACAATCAAATCTGATTTGTGACGGAGTTTTCCTCGTCAGTTTTTTCACAGTTGCTACATCGTTTTTCCCATCGACTTATTCAGGATCAATTACTGATTTTGTTTAATAAAACAACAAAAGCAAGCATTCTGTTTCAAAAACAAAAGATTGGTTTGCACAGACACTGGCAATAAGATTAATAATCTACAGATCTAAGTATTTTTAACCTCATATTCTTTACATATCTACATATTTCCACACTGTTTCGTATTTCTCATTATCTTGCACAGCTCCAGTTTAAAAAAAAGAATGTGTGATTAAAGTAGTAACTCCGCAGTCCAAGGACAGTAACAATAGTATATAATCAACTTTCGAAGTTTGCAAAATTTGAGTGATTTTAGCAAAATAAAATTGGGGATTTTACCAAATTGATTGATAATTCATCACATTTAATAGTTTAATCGACTCCGTAGCAGATAATATTAGATCAATCAACTGCTAATAGCTAGAGAAATTTAACAAATATTGAACTCTAAAAACTTATTAAAAAAATTAATAGAAGTTAATGGAATCACTTACTTTGAAGCTTCTTATCCATGTACCTGTAACACCAATACACCATACAAAAAATCAGTGAAAAATAAAAATAAAAAACAAGAAACGCAACACAAAAAATTAAAAAAAAAACAAAGTATGAAGCATCAAAATGGATGATTTAGGCAGAAAAAATTGAGGAAAAAAAAAAAAAAGCTCACTTCTTGAGATCGGGAGGCTGGCCGGATCTGCTCATATCGGCGATGAGAGATTTTTGGGGAGAAATGGGAATCGAGAGATCGCACGCTTCTTCTCCCTCCTCCTCAAAGAGAAATAGAAACCCTAGAAGACGACGAAAAAGAAAGGGAAAATTTCTTCGGTACCCTTCCAAGTAGGTCTAATTTCATATATAGCCTTCAAAATTTTAAAATGGGAAAACTTTAAATACCACCCCTACAGTTTCACACTTTCTCACTTTAGTATAATATGGTTTAAAGTGTATCAATTTAGTATCTTATGGTCTTATTTTTATCTTTTATTATCGATTTTACTGATTTTTTTTTGTTAAATCAGTGATATTCGATAAATTTAAGTGGGGTATTTGAAGTTTTTTATATATAATTTAACGAAATATTAGCAGAAAAGCTGACGAAAAAATAAAAATAAAATTACAAGTCACTAACTTAATACACTTTAAACTATAGGGTACTAAAATGAGAAAGTGCAAAACCATAGGGGTGGTATTTAAAGTTTACCCTTTTAAAATTTAGGATTTGTTTGGGTTTGCGGAAAGATTGCGTTATGTGCAGTGAAAACGTTGAAAAAATATATTTGTTTCCGTACGTACGTTCCGCATATCGCGATGAATCGGTTACAATATATTTCCTACGATCCCACCACAAAACGCAGAAGCAAATCCCTATATATTTTTTCCGCAACTTCATTTTACCGGCCTCAATACCAAATTAAGCATTAATATTTGCCCTCTAAAAGTATGAAAAAATTTCAAAAATACCCTCACTTGTAGCGGTATGTTTATATTAGATTCAAAATATCAATTTTACTCTCTATTTTAATTTAATCACCACCCTCATAATTGAATGTATATGGAGACCCCCTCATCTATAACTCATTGTGTAATAGCGTCCTAAATTTAACTTTTTAATTAAAGTCTTCTTAAATTTTATTTGAATGATTTTTTATTATTAAATTAGAGATTTTATCTAATCCATTAATGATTCAAAACAAATTTAATAATTTTAATAACTTCTTAGTATATAAAATTAAATAAGTTTTTGTTAAAAAAAATTATAAATGACCTATAGTTTGATAGTTTTAGTATAAATATCAAAAAAATAAGTAAAAAATTTTATTCTAAAGAGTGTAAATTTAATCCCAAAAGAGTATAATTTTTGTCTCAAATTGTGCAATTTTTATTTAAAGCAATGCAAAAAAAAATTTAAACAGTAATAAATTTATTTTAACAGTGTAATTTTATTTTTTTTTCTTTTTCTATAATTTTTTATCTTTATTTCTTTATCTTTTTTCTTCTACAATTTTTTTTTGGTCATGCCTCTCTCCCAATGGTCACGGCACTGACGACGACGCCGCTAAAGACCCCCGCTTCGAGGCTGCGGTGCCGCAGCAACCTCCGCGGCGTCAGCATCAACGGAGAGACATCGTCGTCAGAGGTGACTGAGTAGATGGCGGAGGAGGGAGAGGAAGAGGGAGAGGGAAAGGACAAGAAGGGCAAGAGAGGTGTCGTCGTCCCAGATGCTGGAGGAGGGTCGGAGAGAAAAAAAAAGAAAAAAAGAGTCGCAGTACGGCCTCGGCAGGATCGGAGGTGAAGAAAGTGGGGGTGCACGAGCGAAAACGGAGATATGAGGGTGAGAGGCGAGACGAGCTGTGTCCTCCTCCGCCTTTGGCCTTCGCTATTTTCTTCGGAGAGAGAAAAAATAAACGAGAGAAAAAAAAAAAAAAAGAGAGAGAGAGAGAGAAAAGTTATAAGAGTATTTTTGTCGGTTCTTTGAAAATTTGGACATAATCTACAAAATCGAAAAAGCCGGTCTAGTTTTATAAAAACTCAAAATTTATGAATTTTTTATGCAAATTTGCCTTATTTCTTTGTACTATTAGTAAATGGTTTATTATATTCACATAAAATATTTAGATTAGATGATCGTAACACTTATGTGGACAGCATAGGATCATTTAATTATTAAAAAAATAGAAAAAGTGTGCGTTAATGTTTGGTGACCTAAATTGAATTTGAAACTTTAATTACAATAATTGAAAAGGTCCGAATAAAATATTATAATAAATGAAAATTTTGAAATTTGAACCAAATGTGTAATTAAACAAAATTTGAAGTGAGGGGGCCACTATGGGGGAACCCTACATGTACGCATAGCGAGGGTGAAAACCAACCAATCAATCCCCTTCCCGCCTTATCTCTCTCTCTCTCTCTCTCTCTCTCTCTCTCTCTCTCTCTCTCTCTCTTCGTCCCATTCCCAAATTGATTCCTAAAACAAATAAATAAATTATTAAATCAATTTAAAAAGCAATTTTTTTATAAAAAAAAAGCGCTCTCTCTCTCTCTCTCTCTCTCTCTCTCTTCTCTCTCATCATGTCCACCACCGTGGGGATCCCGTCGCCGGCGACGAAGCTCACCGCCCATCGCCACCACCTCCGCCGCCGCCTCCGCCGCCTATGCTCGGCCGAACCCGCTGCGGCGGCGGCGGCGGCGGCGGAGGAGGAGAGCGGCGGCGCGGCTGAGGATGGGGACGGCACAGTCGTCGGCGCCGCCGCAGCCGCCACCCGCCCCGCCTACTCCCTCATCTCCGCCGCAAACGTCCAAAAAGCCCTGCGAGGGCTCGGTGCGTCCACTCCCCTCTCTCATTTACTTACTCCCCCCCTCCCCCTCTCAATCCCTTCATTTTAGGGTTCGGTGGTGATTTTGTTAAATTCAATTACTGGAATTGCTTATTTTAGGGCTGTTTGGGTTGATTCATTTTAATAAGTCGAAATTGTTTATTTTTTAGTGTTGATTGGGTTGATTCAATGGTGATTTGTCAAAGTTAATGATCGTCATCGTTTTTAGCAAGGATTTAAGTGAGGCACGAGATCGTAGCGTAGAGTTGCTAAAATGCTTGTGGGTTGGTACATTTTGGAATAAATAAAAAAACTATCTTTTAGTGTTAGTACATTCTAAATCTTTGTTTACTAACTGGTTTGATATTTGTTGATGTATTTTTTTAAAAAATTTTGGTAATTTTTTTTTTTTTTTTTTTAGCAAAATAACTGTAACAATTGAGAGTTAATTGCTGATAGAATTATTATATTAGAGTCATTAAATTTTACAAGGATTTTAATCGAACTAAATATGAGAATACAAATCAGAAAAATAAGTAAGTTGAGAGAGTTCCAATTAAAAAAAAAAATACTAAGTGCGGATGATATTCAAAATAGGCTATAGTTGAGGTGTTTTATTATATTTTTTGGGGAAAACTTCAAATACCTTCACTTTTTCTCACTTTAAAGTGTATTAAATTAGTACCATGTGGTTTTGCACTTTTTCACTTTAGTATCCGATGGTTTAAAGTGTATCGAGTTAGTATCATGTGGTTTTGCACTTTTTCACTTTAGTACCCTGTGGTTTAAAAACCACATGGTACTAACTTAATGCAAAAATAAAACTACCGGATACTAACTTGATATCAAAAAAAAACCACAGAGTACTAACTTGATACACTTTAAACCACAGAATACTAAAGTGAGAAAGTGCGAAATCACAGGGTACTAAATTGATACACTTTAAACCACATGGTACTTAAATGAAAAGGTACAAAACCACATGCAGAGTTTTTGAACTTTTTCCATATTTTTTACCTTACTCTTATTTTATTTCTAAGAATAAATAACATAGAAATATCACCAACTTTTTAGTGTTTACAATGACAATTTGACCTAGAAATGTTGATTTGCTTTAGGAAATTCATTAACAAACATGATGTCAGTTTTGATTAAATTTGGCCTACAAAATTTCTGTTGTTAGTTGATACACACAAAATTCACCATAATATTACAAAAATTGGTGATCTCTCTGCACAAAATCAAACTTTGTGGGCCGAAATTGCGATGGACAAGGTTTTAGTGAGTTTTTTTTTTTTTCCCCCACCAAATTATAGTTAATTTTCTTTCTTTCATTTCCCTTTCAATCTAATCAATCTAAGCATCATAATCCCCTTTTCATTATTTTGCTTATTTTGATTTGCTTTCACCAAAAAAGTTTCTTTTTCAATTCTGAATTTGTTAATTTCAGCGATTACGGATGTTGATCATTATGGAAGGCTTGGAATCAGCAAAGGCACTTCATATGATCAGGTTAATTTTCTTCCCATTGTTTCGTGAAGCAAAAATAATATGTAGGGTTTACACATTTTGGGAAAATTTGTGTACTTGCTAATGGAGTGCTCAGGAAGAATAAGAATCTAATGTAGGAAATTTATATTTAGTTATTTATTTTCTAAAATAATATATTAGGGCTAGATTTCTATTTGTTAATGCATTTCAATATGGTTTTATAACTAGAAAACCAATTTCCTAGTCCCAGTTCAATCTGAAGTTGCACTGAAAACTTACTGGCACGATATAATATGGTCCGTGTTGTGCAGTGTTCATGTACGCCGGTCACAAAAATATGTCAACACATTATGACATAAAATATTCATTTTTGTGGCACCAATATATTCCAATTGCTTATTATGCATGTCTATCAAATTTTTAGCACTTTATTGAGATAACTATTTGCTAATTTTAAAAAAAAAGGATTTAAGCTGTACCATCAGCGGGAAGTTTAGATAATGCCAACATTTTGTTGACACGATACGATATGATAGATACAGCCGGTGCCGATGGATACTTTAAGCCTTACTGAAGCTATGGTACCTCTAAATTAAAAAGCACCAAAAGCTAAAGATACTACATTTCCCGTTATACACATGTGACATCCCAATAGTCCCACATCGGATGGGAACTGAGTTGTCATTGGGTATATAAAAAGACTCTACCCTAATAATAATAATTGGATTTAAGCATTTTGAGCCAGTTGTTTGGGCCCAACGAGTTATTATTGTTAGCGGCTCATGTCGTTACATTTGGTATCAGAGCCAATTCACGTCGGAATGACAGACTAAGCCTCTCTGTGTGTGTTTAAAGCTGACGAGGATGTCAAGCCCTAAACGGGGAAAGTTTATGACACCCTAATAGTCTTAGTCATTTGGTATTGAGCTTAAGCATTTTGGGCCAGTAGTTTGGATCCAACAAGTTATTATTGCTAGCGGATTAGGTCGTTACATAGGTCGATCAACAAGTAATTTGGATTGTATACTTTATGGTAATCATGTCCTTGATCTGGTATTAGGAATATCATGAAAGCTTAGTGGTATTCACAAAGATTATGTCTACTTATTTTGGAGAAAAGGTAACTAATCACATTGAGCTTTTTGTAGGCAGTGGATAAAATTTGTTTCCAGGTTTCTTATTCCATCTAGCTTGACCACACAGAAACACGCAATGCTAATTGGGATAATACAATGAAGAAAAAGATAGCAAGTTTTTACCCATGTTTGCATCCCTTAGTAGGAGTTTCAAAAATACAAGTTTGTACTCATGTTTTTAATCAACCTTCCAGATTGTCAGATATTTGTTTTGTTCGAAATTGGAATCTGCTTACTGCTGAATCAGGAACTCGGATGCTCATGAAATTGCTAGATACATTTCTTTGCCTTTTATGACACTTATTACATTCTTTTTCGAATGAATTCACGTAAAGTTTGGATATAGTAGGAATCTTTTCCTTCTTTTCTCTTTTCGTTCACTTCCTCCGACACGATGCAGTATCTGAGATTCAACTTGCGCCAGGTTAACGTTGCCTTTAAGAAGAAGCAGGAAGAACTGATGAATAAGGAACTGGATGAAGAGGAAGCCAAGAAGGAGCTAGAACTTCTGAAGGTTATTTCTGTGCTTGACTAATAAGAAGGCTTTGGTGTTTTTCTTAGCTTTACCATGTTTAAGAATACCCCCGAGATTTTATATCCCTTCTACAAGGCTCTCTTCTGTTACACCCCTTTTCAGTGCACATGTCATGGTTTGATAGTCTTCAGGCCATTGTTTGGGGGTTAAGGGGTGGAATAATCCCTTAACCCCTATTTTATTTCCAAACACTCTAAAAAATAGGTGAGGTTAACTAACCCCACCTCAAATGGGCTATCCCGGCTTAGCTAATCCCACCTAACCATACCAAATCCCAACCAAACATTATTTTTTATTCATAATAACCTACTATCCTTTTTATCTCACTTACTCTAATCAAACACTATTTTTCACTATCCAGGACTAACTCCAACTCCCAACCAAACACAAAAAATACTCTAACCCCACCTTAACCCTGAACTTAACATTATCCCTGGAATAACTAGTTTTTCCTTAACCCCGAACCAAACGGTAGCCAGGTGTTTAAGACTACTCCCGAGTCATTTCTTATCAGATTGATCTTTTCATTTGTTATTATTTTGCCCTATTAAGTTTTCATGATTTGCTCTCAGGAATCCTACAACATTCTCTCGTCTGAAGAAGAGAGAAGATTGTATGACTGGAGTTTGGCAAGGAGTGAGAGGCCAGAAAGATATGCGTGGCCTTTTGAGGTTGACATTACTCAGACGCCAACACAGCCACCTCCCCCTAAAGTATGTATCAACATGTTCTTCTTTAAGTTTTATGAAGACCCAAGTTGTTTGTCTAGAAACAGACCCCTAAACTGAAAAAAGTATTTTTATTATTACTTTTTTTCTATGGCATATATAGTGTTTATTTTGCGACTAATAAGAAACTGTACACCACACGAAAACTGCGCTAAATGGTTGAGGATCCCTACTGCAGTATACGCACCATTACTTAAATTTACCCCCTAATAAGTTCAATATTTGTAAACATCTTGTTAGTTTTTCTTCTTCTTCTTCTTTTCCCTAATACCGGAAAGTATACATTTATCAATTTTTTTTCTTTGTTTTTTGTTTTTTGGGTTGGGTGCAGGAACCTGAAGATGTGGAACCAACAAGGCTTGTTGGCTACTTCTTACTAGCTTGGTTGATCCTGTCTTTTGCATTATCTATTACTCTCAATAGATGAGAGCTCTGAAAAACAAAAAAAAAAACAACAAAAATCTTGCAAATATTCAATGCATACTATACTGCATTACATTAAAGAAGGTTTTCTTACTCTCTTTCTTTCTTTCTTTTCTTTTCTTTTAAACTGTCACTACCTTTAACTCGTGAACAACATGAACCATAAGTTCTATCTATTACATGTATTTGACTATGTTCCCGCAAATCTGCATGTTTTACGCATCAAATGTATATATAAGTAAATAGATGATTATACGTGTATATATCTGGCAATATGTCCAGCAGCAGCTTAAAGAATAGCTTCTTTACTGCCAAAAAAAAAGAAAAGAACCTTCTAGAAACTGTGCATTTGGTTAATAACCAATTGACCTCAAGATTTTGCTACAACAGGAAACAAAAAATGAGCTGAGTTTCGCAATTCGTAATATTATGAAAATCCTCTATTTTTTAATTAAAAATATTCAAATCGTTACCACATGCAACTTATTACATTACTATGGGTTAAGAGGTACTCTCATTTACATACTTTAAATATAAATCATTATTAGTCCATTAACAAGAACAAGTTCTTAACGACCTGTGTCAACCTAAATGCCACGGTTAGTTAGCGACAAACTTTACCATTTCAGATATACAATAATAACTTTTTTTCAGAATATTACAAACTGCGAAACAAACGGGCCCCCTAATGTTTATTCCAAGAATACGCACCTTGCAAGATTACAGCATAGTTGACTGAAATAAACCTATAACAGAGTTGCCTGCACATCAGCATATCCTCTGATGAGAAGAACAACTTACATATCTGCTTTTATAGAATTGAAGCAACAAGAAACCATTTTCCATTTAATTTAGTCGAGTAAACAGTAGTCGTGTTTCATAGAAGAAAAACATCAGGGTGTAACAAGATATAGTTAAATCCTCTATAACAGATGAGCAGGTAGAAAATTATAAAACATAAACCTAAAGAGTTTAGATTTCACGCATGGCGAGATTAGAAATATAGCAAAATAACATATGTTACCAGATGGTTGTTCCAGAATGTATGTACACTACTTACCTGTGAGGATATATTGCTGCATTTGCTGTACCAAACTGTGATTTCCAAACTTTAGCGGGTTCGTTTGCGTTTACGATAGTATTCTTCTCCATAATCATCTTCAAGACCGTCAACCATCTCCCATCTGTCATTCTCAAACCGTTCACCTGTCGAATTTTCCTTCACCTCTTTCTCCTCGGATGTTTTTCCATGGTCCTTCGAAAAATCAGTCTCGTCTAGAGAACCAGAATGATTAAGATACTTATGCCTATGCTTTTTGTGATCCGTTCTCTCTTTCTCACTCTTGCGATGACTTTTTTTGCTAAAACCACTTTCACCTTTTCCTTTACTCTCCCCGTGCTTCTTTGAACCACTTCGGTTGTGGTGCTTGCTTCTCTCTCTACCATGTTTAGTGGAGTATTCAGATGAATTGTGCACTTCGGAAATAGATTTCTCAGAGCAATAAGATCTTCGATCTCTACCAGAAGTTGAAGGGTACGAATAATTCTCGTGTTTTTTATCAATTGAACCATGACTATCTTCATCTGATGTATTATATGATTTCTGATGAGTGGGACTATAGTATTCATCTTGTTGGTGCTTCTTGAGTACTCTTTGCTTATCATCGTCAGAGAAGGTTTTAGAAGCTTGCTTTCCAGATCGATGTTTCTGCTCATAAGTTTCTCTCCGAATCTCACCAGGATGATAATCCTCTGATCGGTCATCATAATCAAACTCTCTGAAAAACGAAGCAGCTGATGTTTCAAGCTATTTCAATCAACTATCTTCTTCTAATTCTCAAATGCTAAAATCTGGATAAAACGTTTCAAACTATTTCAAAATATCTAATACAACAACAATACAGTGCCAAATGCTTCGGTACTATGTATCACGGACACTTTTATAAGTCTTGCGTGTCCGTGTCGGACACGTGTCTGATGTGGACACTTCTTGGACGCACGTTCAATGCTGATCCATAGCCTATACTACTAAAAAATATATATACATATTTTTATTTTACTTTTTCTATACAATATACAATGTAAGATGATAAATATTTTGGCTTTTCGATGAATGCATAAAATTTTTTTTGGCAATATAAATAAATTATGCAGGATAGAAAATTTCTTTTCTTAAAATATATAAACTATTAATGAAAATTTTACTAACTTTCATTCGTATTAGAAATATAACCATATTTTACCAAAATTAATATTACATATAATAAAAATATATTATTATATTAATAATAATATATTATTATATATAATAAGAATATTATATTTTATTAGTAGTGTCCATGTCGTGTCCGTGTGCTAATTTTTTGAAAGCTGTCGAGTTACCGTGTCCAAGTTGTGTCATGTCCCGTGTCAGTGTCCGTGACAACTAGCTTCGGTATAAACTATAATTTCATCTATTGGTTTAGATAAAGGTGGGACATTTATAGTGGTTCACAAACAAGTATAACGTTTCAAATTTCTGATTTATCTACTAATTAACTGGATGAAAACTGTTTATAGTACTTTGCTAGAAATGTTGTCATATTACCTCTCTGTGCCTTCATTCCGAATTTTGTGATGCTGCTGCTCACCACCATGAGGATCCCTGAAGTCAGCATGAGTAAAAGTGCCGCTTGATCCATCAAACATGGGATATGGGAAACCTCCCGTTCTCATGAAACTACTAAAAAATATTGTTCCAAGAATTAAAGAAATTACCCTAACATTTTGTGTATTCACGAAATGACTACCGATAAAATAAAAGAAAAAATGTATAGCAATAACCCAACTACAGATCATTCAGGAAAAGCTCCTCGGACTTCGACCTTTTAGATTTGGACCTCCAATTAACATGGTTTCTTCACTTCAACAAAATTCCAATAAACCTTCTTTGATGGAAATGAACAAGTTTAATTAAACCTGATGGAATCTCCAGAAGTCAAATTACTTGTTAATTGGGAGGACCTGTTTTGAAAAGACTTGCCACACACATAAAAGGGAAAAAAGAAGAAGAAGAAGAAGAAGAGGAAAATAAGAGAGGAGGATTGCTTACTAGGGTGCTGACATGCCACCATATAGTGGTGGCATATATGAAGGTAAAGTTGTGTGTGCAACTGGGAGGACTCTAGAATCATAGGGCATTATCCCAGGTGGGGCATACATACTTGCATATGGCTGAAAATTCGGAAATGGAGATCCGTACCAAAAAGGAGGCCCATAAGCAGAAATTTGTCCAGGAAATGCTACATCTCCTGAATATTGCAATTGATTGGACCAACATACCCAGAAAAAAGAGGGTAAAGATTGCTTATCTTGGTAACCTTTCTTTTGGTATAATTGCAACTAAAAAAAAAAAAAAACTCTCTACCTGGGTATGTATTAGAGGCAACTGGGCAGTCTCTAATCAAGTGGTCTGGGGAGCCACACATGTAGCAATTTCGCTCTCCCTGCTTATTTGATGAAGTTTTAAGATAGCTCTGAGATTTGGATAGATAATAGATAATTAAGATTTTCTTTTCAATGAAAAAGAATGCTTTCGTTCATAAAACTGATAGCACTACCGGTTTCTTGTAATTAATACAGTGATTAAAGCCAAAAAAAAAAGAACCAGGCTGAAAGGAAATTTTTTCCAGATATGAAGGACTACCATCGTATAAATAATACATGAAAAAAATTTATATCAGCTTATTATGTGGGCAGCTAATAAACTGCTACATTTTGGTGAGATTTGAAAAATAGATTCATCTGAGGCAAGAACAGCAGGTTGCCAGCATATAACAAATTAGTGGGTTTCTTTTTCCTATAGTACAGATGATGCAGGGCATATTCGTGCGGGTTTGTTAGGGT
The DNA here is from genome assembly GCA_025177825.1 of Aechmea fasciata. NCBI lineage: Eukaryota > Viridiplantae > Streptophyta > Magnoliopsida > Poales > Bromeliaceae > Aechmea > Aechmea fasciata. The sequence continues at coordinate 4,917,648 of CM045935.1, forward strand.
TTAGTCAGTTATTTTTTTAAATTTGGTCATATTTCACATATCTGATTTGCTTGGTTTCTCATTTGTTATCGGTTGGCTTGTAATGATTTGGAGTTCCAATGAACATGGAAAACTATACTTGAATGCTCTTGGCTTCTCACATGCTTCCTCGTTATATATGTATGCACAACAAAAAATGACTCACCTTCCGTGGCTTGATGGGCGGCACAATTGCTCCACTTCCATCTAATCGGAGGGGAATAAAAATCATGAAGAATTATGAAGACAAACTATCTGATATGAAAGGTTTTAAACACAAAAATAAACAAATAGAACAAGTAGCAATACCTGGAGCATTTATGCCAAGTCCCTTTCTTTGATGGATAGTGAAATTAGCTGGAACAATGTAAGGTGAAAAACAAACAAGATGTGTCTGATTGAAATCCAGCGCAGAGAAAAATAGAAACTCAAAAAAAAAAATCTCAAATAAATAAATGTATAGAAGCCACGATTGCGGAAATCAATTACTATAGCCATGGATGTATCTGCTGTCCAACCTACCATTTTCAAAGGTAACTGCTAGCACACAGAGAGTTCACCAACCAAAAACTTCCACCGTATTGGCTAAATAGAATTTCAATTTAAAGAACTTTGGCTACTCAAGTTGCCCAACAAAATTTAAATCACTCTTATATGTTAGAAAAGTTTCACTATAGTCAAAATACCAAACTATCAAAATTCGCATATGCTTAGACTTTTCAAACAAGCAAAATTGCAAATGCCCTTGAAGAATTGGTATTTGCCTGCATGCCACTAAAAAAGGCATTTATACTGTTGTCAGGTTCATATATAAAAAAAACCGTTTTGCATAGATAACCAATCAGGGGAACATGCTCAATAAGTTTGTTTTTCATGGGCGCATAAGCAAAGAGCAACAACACAGGGGCATCCATGGAGGTTTGCAAATTTACAGAGGCATATGTGCAAAAGAGCCAATAGTTTCATATAGTAGTGGTGCGGAATTACCTTATCAAAGACAATGGTAAAAGGCAAGAGGTTGTACCTTCCACCTTATGAGGAAGATTTTGAGGCAATTTTGCAGAATTACCCCTTTCTTGAAAACCAGCCATCTGCTTACACTTGTCTGCTTGGCTATTTTCGTCATGCATTGTTCCAAGATTTATTTGGTTGGTATTAACAGATTTATCTGCACCTAAACGAATACTAATTCCAACAGCTCGTTTCTTCTCAGGTATAGATACTGCGACAATTTGATTGGATCCTTTCCCCGTGGCAGAAGGAGAATAAGGAACTTGTAGTTCTTGCTGCCGAATTGAAACAGCATATGATGGCTCTTTCGCTTGAATTCCTGATTCTCCATCTAAATTTGTCCAAACCAAGTACATATATTAGAAAGAGATGTTTGTATATTACACACACACACACACACACACACACACACACATATATAGAGAGAGAGAGAGATTGAGAAAGAGAGAGAGAGAGAGAGAGAGAGAGAGAGAGTTTGGCTGGAATACTATTGATAGTATTTTGTCCCTTTGCTATCAAGTTTTTAGTCCTTGGATGAGAAATTGTAGGGTTAGGATAATATTAGTTCCTTAAGGTTGAGTGGTCCTCACTGGGTTATAATATTTAATCCAATGGATACTATCGATAGCACCAAGAACTTGGTGCTACCAAGTTTTCTGCTGTTAGATTTAACCCTTTGACTATTTTCACCCGTTAGATTATATTATTCAACCAACAACTCACTCAACCCTATGGGGCCCACATCATCCTAATCGTACATTTCTTCGTCCGAGGGCGGAAAACTTGGTAGCACTAAGTCCTTGGTGCTATTGATAGCATTCCAGCCTAGTTCTATATATATATATATATATATATATATATATATATATATATATATATATATATATATATATATATATATATAATTGCCTATTATTTACATATATCCCCCGGAAATCTAAATTTTTATTTATACCCTTGAAAAACTTGGTTCTCACATATAAAACCAACTTCCGCCATGAAAATAAGTGACTCGGGTAATTTTGAAAGAAACAATATTTACAAAATTGTGTACGGGAAATATATGAAAATTCAGAGTCTACAGGGGTCTATATATAAGGGTAAAATGTATGGATATTTCTTGTATTTCCTGTATTATATAGAAACTGTGAATTAGTAGTTAGTTCCTCAACATTTCACTAAAACTTTAATCCTCGATTTTCCTCTTATATAGCAGATTCAGATTCATCGATGGCCACTAGAAGAATCTGATCACATATTAACTTTTTCTTATAAATGTCCTTTTTACCCCATTTCAATTTCATTGTAACAAGAAAAATTTAACAGGAGATGGGAAAAGGTTAAATTTAAGAAAAACATAGATTTTTTAACAGTAACACATGGAATGACATTGTTTAGGGACTGAAGTCTTTTAGTTACAAGTTGAGGAAGTAAGTCACAACATCGAGCTAAACAGGGAATATCATTGTTCCATACACTTCACCCAAAAGTTTATCATGGAAAAGCAGGCAACATCTAGTCAAGGCACTATGTTCATCTAACCTGGTGCATACTTGGGCATTAAGTTTTCTGAGCCATCAATTGCTTTTTGTGCCTCAAGGAAATGTTCAATTGCCTGCCGCAGTGATAAATTTGGTAATAAGTCCTCAACTGTACATTTGGTGGAGGAACACTTAGGACACTTTCTTATCTCAACCAGTGAACAACGAATACCTACAGAAATATATTTATAAAATACTCAGACATCAACAAAACAAATAGCATGCTTAACTAGTAAATGGTCATCAACTCTTTACAGAACTCAAAATTAAATGAGATAGCATGACGATCAAACAAAACAGATATATTTATCAAAACCAATGTTTGCAAAAAAAATATTGATATGGCAAGTTAAAAGAAATAAATTATGGCAAGCTAGGGGTATAAACCAAGTCTAGTAATTTACTATTTAGGTCTTTATTGTTTTGGACAAGATAACCCAATAGCTATATATCATTACATAGCATTCGTATTCATTAATATGGCAAATGCTAATTTCAGTCTTCTCTTTCTCATGAGTTGTTGAACCAAAAATATATAAGATGAAAGTCAAAAGTATTTGTCAAACCACCTGCTACAATATCCCCAAAATCAATAACATCTTAATTATTATATCAACTGAGATATCAAAATGTGTTGGCACATTTCAAATCCCCAACTCTTTCTTCCACTCAAGAAAGACCAAGATGTTGGCCAATTTTAGTATGGTTCAACTGGATAGAGTAAGCAGAAATTGAATACCATATTAAGGGCCTATTTGGTCTAGCTGGAGTTTCTGCAAAAGCTCAGTTTGCATAGAGCTGTTTGAAAAAAGCCATAATGAACTTTACTGCTAAAATCTTATCAACAGCTTCTCCGCACGGCAGAAGCAGAAGCTTCAAATCAGAGCTTCTGCTGTTGATACCTGAAAACTTAATTCAGCTTCTCACGAAAGCATAAGTTGCTAACCATTTGTTTGCTAAACATCTGGTTTCTAGAAGCTTTCTGCTTTCTGAACTATAGAAACTGCTCAAGAAGCCAGGCCCAACAAGCACCAAGCGTATGATACTTTCACAAAACTGTCTGCATCGTAGAAAGGGACATTACTACAAAGTTAAAATTAGAGAACTATATATTGAAAAGAGAGACACTGTACAGACTCTTCAGCAACATCTTACATCTGTCGCAAAAGCTATGTTGGCAACACGGAATCATCACAGCCTCCTTGTATATTGTGCTACAAAGGGAGCATCTCAATTCCATTGGCGGATCAATGTTCAGCATTATTGCAGAGCACTTAGCAATCCCTCTGTGGTAATCAATTTCAACCATACAGTCATAAAGGCATGTTAGAAAAGTTGAATACGAATAAAATCTAATTCATTAAAGAGATAGTTACATATATCCCTCTGCAAAATATCAATTTGAATGAATATCCCTATAAAATATGAATTGTATACATGCCTTCGGAAACTTTATATCTTATCTATAAATATCCTTGTACTATCCTACACAAAATCAACATCCCTCCATGAACTGGATGACTCGACAACTAAAGGGTAATTTTGTACAAAGCCTGTGCTTTTATCAGGTATATGGGACAATGCAGATTTTATAGGGGCATACATGTAATAAATGATTTAGTAGGTACATATATGTGTGTGTGTTTGTGTGTGTATATAGAGAGAGAGAGAGAAAGAGAGAGAGTCTGGAGATGGTGCTTTTAAAAGCACCAAGCATTTGGTGCTTGTAAGTTTTTCACCATTAGATCTACCCCTTTGGCCATTTCCATCCGTTAGATCGTACTATTCAATCAACTACTCACTCAACCCTAGAGGGCCACTATCATCCTAACTGCACATCCTTTAATCCAATGGCCAAAAACCTACAAGTACCAATGACTTAGTACTTTTAGGAGCATATATATATAAGACTAAAGACCCATAAAAGAAAATGAAGAGAGACATAAAGAATTTACTCATCCAGCGTCTTGTGTTCTTCGATTTTAGACATCATTTGGGTTTCCATCTTATCTTCGTCCAAATCAGATAAATTACTACAATTACCTCCAACAATTTCTGCTTACCCAACACATGTCAAGGAAAAAAAAACAGAATGAAAAGGATGGACATGACAACAAGGGTTCTAGAAAGTCAAACAATAAAACAACAAATTTATTCACCTTTTGACTGAGCCTCACCTAGATCACTTCCTTTGATGTTTTGATGTCTTGAGATAGAAATCTCAGAGCATCTATACCATCAAAAATAAATGATAGAAAGAGTAAAGTAAGAAATCAAGAGGTCAAGAGATCATCTTTAAGACTTCAAGGTTAAAGGAATTGACTTAAAAGTTTACGTAAATGTGCAACTATAGCGCTTAACAAGAAACACTGACACCATAAAAACAGAGTAATAATATGAACTGCATGTGTCACTTGCTACTGTTATCTACTCTAGTCCAAAATTAACCAAAAACAGTAACACCAAAAAGAAAAGCAATAATCCTGTCAAATACATGTGTCGCTAGCTAGTATTATTTGTTCTAAGCCTACAAGGACTACTTCCAGCTGGTTATAGCAAGTTCAATTTGCATTCAGTTTGTAATTCAAATTAAGCCCGTAATAAGGTGCAACACAAGAAAGGACCGCTCGCTCAATCTATTTAGCAAGTCAGTACTACAGCAAAAAGAACAGAGTCAACAGACTAATTCAAGTTAAAACTACAGCAAAAACAAAATGGACACAGGTAGAGAAACTAATTCCAGTACTACAGCAAAAAACAATATGGAAACTTCTAAAAAAAAAGGAAAACGTAGAGAAAGGACAATGATGAAACTTTGTATAGATGAAACTAATTCAAGGAGTAGACCAGTAAGCAAACAGATGAAATGTCGACATAAAATACCAAAAAAACAGATACTCTACAGAATAATTTTTATCAGAGTCTCAAACCTTGGATCTGCAGCAATCTTTTCATCAGAATTGGAATCTGAACTGACAATATCAGCATGTGTCTGCGGTAATACTGCCTCACAAAGAGGGTTCAAATCATTGCCAAAATCATCAAATTTGTCCACATCAATTTTCTGAAAGAAAAAAAAAAAGAAAGAAAGTAAAGAATAGATTAGATCTTGTAAGTAATAATCAAAATATCACAAGAAAGAGTAGACTAGATATACCTTGTATTAAAAGAACAAAGCTAAATTTGCATGCAATCAAATAACGTTATGTAGACCAGCATGTCTAGGTCACCTGATTTGAGCATGTGTTACCAGGTAGAATTAGAAGTATTGGATCCCTCAAGTCCCATGATAATCTTTCATTGAAGGTGAATACATGATACTGGTACCCTTGTTATACAGAGTCAGCACTCAACAGAAATCATTTTGGGTCAAAAGAAAGATCCAAGAGAAGATAACATATTACTGATATAACTATTACCAGACTAACACCTTGCCACTAGAAGAAGATTGTGATGGGCCTATATAGCCAAAAGCTGGATCTTCCATGTGAATGTTTTTTGAGCAGAGCTATTCAAAGAACAGCCCATAAATCAAAATCACGTCCATATGTTCATGCTACATCAATAGTAGAAGCTTCAAATTAAAGCTTCTCTTTTGGGAGTTCAAAAGCTTATTTTAGCACAAAAGCTTGAGAGTAACCTTTAGCCAAAGTACCAAACACCTTATATTTAAAGCTTTCACTATTTGGAATACAGAAACTACTCTAAAAATCAAGCCAAACATGCTCTATGTTGAGTCTTAGTTTTATGGAAAACAAGCTCTATGTCAAGTCCTAGTTTTATGGAAAATAGAGCACCTTCATTTCACCTTGCTATTTAGAATCCACACATATGCACAGGGGGAAAAATAAAGAGAGATATGTTGAAGGAAGCACACATGGTTGACTATAACAACTCATTAGAAATCACAAAAAATTTCACTCCACTTTTAAATCCATCTAAACAATCCGAAGGCCATGAATTTTCACTACAATAACCAGATGATAATAATCAGATTAATTTCTAATTCAACTGTTTGAAGAAGTAAACTTCCCATCAGAAGTGGTATATCTCACCTCCGAAGGTGACAACTCATGTCCTTCAACAAGATCACTGTGTTATAACAAAGATGAGTGATAAGTGCTCACTATAATAAATTACAGATCTATTCGACATAGAAATAAGTTCGCAGCAAAGTCAACGGATTATCTTACACGTTTGAAGGCGCAGATCGGCCTGTGGGTACTCTTTTGATTATAACCTCCGATCCAGCCGGAATTTGAAGTTCCTCATCATCATATGCTGCAACAAGACCACAATAGCTTAGTCAAAAGTTCATATTAATTCAGTACGGTGTAAATGTAAATACTCAGCTAAAAATTAGAGATATATGAGCAGTTCATGTAATAAATACATAAATAAACAACATTAAATGGTTATAAAATTTAAGTTTCTTGCAAAATTATCTTGTTTCCTTCCACTATGAGAGTGAAATAAGTCGAAATATACCTAATGATACCATCAAAAGATAAAAGAAACAAAAATTCCTGAATTATTTGACAATAGCATAGCTAATCATAGTTCTTTCGCGATTTTCCTACAATTCACGTCCAGAGAACCAATTCACAAGTTCCTGCACCTATTCGCATACTCTTTATGAAATCGGTGAATGCGTGTGTGCGCGCACGTGTATGCGTGTGTATGTATCTCTGTGTGTGTGTGTGTGTGTGCGCGCGCGTGTGTGAGAGAGAGAGAGACAGATACGGCGATTGGAGCGCGCGCGCGTGTGTGTGTGCGTGTGTGTGTGTGTGTGTGTGTGTGAGAGAGAGAGAGAGAGAGAGAGAGAGAGAGAGAGAGAGATACGGCGATTGGAGAGGGGATCGGAGATGAGGAGATCGAAGTCGCGGGAGAGGCGGTGGTTGGTGAGGCGGAGGATCTGGGAGCGGAGGTCGCGGACGGAGATGGAGGCGGCGCCGCCGAGGTCCACCACGTCGGAGGCGGCGGAGCTCCGGAACTTGAAGCGCACGGCCATGGCGATCGGCGCCGGAGGGGGGAGGGAGAGAGAGAGAGAGAGATAGAGGGAGATGTGGAAGATGAAATGAGCGGCGAGAGAAGGGTTAAAAAAAAAAAAAAGGGAAAACTTCAAAAACCCCCCTGTGGTTTCACTGTTTTTCACTTTAGTATCATGTAGTTTAAAATATATCAAATTAGTATTATGTGGTTTCTCACTTTATCACTTTAGTATTCTGCAATTTAAAGTGTATCAAATTAGTACCCTGTGGTTTTGCACTTTATTACTTTAGTATCCTGTGGTTTTAATTTTGTATCAGTTAGTCTGTGATTTTTTAAACTACAGTGGTACTAAAATGATAAAGTATAAAACCACAGTACTAAAGTGATAAAGTTCGAAACCACAGAGACTAACTGGATACACTTTAAACCTCATGGTACTAAAGTGATAAAGTGAGAAACCACAGGATACTAACTTGATACACTTTAAACCACATGGTACTAAAATGAAAAAGTGTGAAACTACAGGGTTTTTTTTTTGAAGTTTTCCCAAAAAAAAACGAAAATGTATAGAGGCCCCTTCAACTATAGTTGTCTTTGAAAAAAGCCCTGTTACTTTTCTCCCTTTTATTGGCATTTTCTCGATTTTGAATCTTTTCTATTTTAGCTTTTATATTTAGTTAACTAAGAAACAAATTTATAAAATTTAAATTTCTCTATTATTTATAATTATTAAAAATTAGTCTAATTTAATTTACAAAAAATAATAAAAGTTACGGAACTTGATAAAATTTTTAATTTTCTTACAAATAATCAATTAATTCAAAATTTCAAAAATTAACCCATGGCCGTTTCAAAATTCAAAATAGCACATAGCTGAGGGGGTCTCCGCGTACATTCTTTCTTAAAAAAATAAAAAAATCGAAGTCGGGCAATGAATAATGTCTCGGCGCCGACTAGGCTCAGAGATAGAAGTTGCGAGACCGCATTTTTCGCCACCGGATTTAGTCAACTCCGTCGGAATACACTGAACGGAGAAAGAAATATTAATAATCCGTTCCGTTATAGGCCATTTTGAAATAATTCCTTAACTATTTTTTAGTTATTAATTATTTTCTCTCAACCTTTTAATTATTTTTAAAAAAATTGTCAAATTTAACTATTTTAAACACATTTGCAGATAATAGATTGGTGAAGTATGTAATTTAGATATCTATTCCGTATAGTAGGTGTCGCTTTGTTAAATTTTTTGGTAAAATGTATATTACTTATTTGAACTATAGACTCTTTTAATTCGGCTAGTTAATATTTCAAAATTTTAGCTTTTGTACCCGATCTTTTAATTTATTTAATTTAAATAATTTGCTGGATCTTCATATACAAAATTTAAGCTAATTTTTTACTTTAATTAATTTTATAAATACGTAAATCGTATAAAATATAATAACTAAATCAGTAAAGATAAATAATGTATTTAAATTTTGAAGTTAAAAAATCACAAAAACAGTCAGGTAATAAAATTAAATTTTTTAAAGATTAGGTTGTCAAAGCTAAATGAAAGAAAGTTGAGGGGGGTGTTTGTTGTACATAAAATTGTGAAAAAATAATTTTTTGTGAAAATATTTTGGTGGAAATTTTTTTGTATACTTTATAATATTTGGTCTGAATGAGAAATTAGTAGTTTTATTTATTTATTTGGTTGAAAGAAAGATAAATTCATATTTAGTTGGGTGAAAAAAAATTTATATAGCTTGAGTTTTAGAAAATCGAAGAAAAAAAGATAACACTCAATTTTTCTCAAATATGTAAACGTAATTTTTTTTACAATTTTTTATGGCTAAATAAACTAAGGACTTAAGTGGCAATCAACACAAGTTATATCTATCGTGTCGTATCGTGCCAGTAAGATATCGACATAACAAAATTTTAATGTCGATGGCACAACTCAAAACTCTCTATTCTTTAAATTAGTTAGTAATTTTTTAAATAAAATTAAAAAAAATTTAATAAAAATATATAATAAATAGTTATAATATTTTATTGTTAAAAAAAAATTCATACTATTATGCATCAATACACATAAATTTTTTTGTGCCCGACACATACCGACACGATCCGACATGCATCGTGTAGTACAGTGTGGTAAATATTTTGGCATAATTACTTGCTACAGCATTTAAATTCTTTAAAATAAATACATACAAAAATTTCTTTACACGAAAAAAAAAATCATATCTTTAAAGTAAAGTTTTATACATTTTTGGTAAAACTTCAAAACCCCCTACGTAGTTTCACACTATTTTATTTTAGTACTCTGTAATTTAAAGCATATCAAATTAGTACCTGTGGTTTCTCACTTTATTACTTTAGTACCCTGTGGTTTAAAGTGTATCAAGTTAGTACCATGTGGTTTTGAACTTTATCACTTTAGTAACCTATAGTTTAAAAAATCACAGGGTACTAACTTGATACAAAATTAAAACCACAGGATACTAAAGTGATAAAGTGCAAAACCATAGGGTACTAATTTGATACACTTTAAATCACAGGGTACTAAAGTGATAACGTGAGAAACCACAGGGTACTAACTTGATACATTTTAAACCATAGGGTACTAAAATGAAAAAAAATTGAAACCATAAGGGGTTTTTTTGAAGTTTTTCCTACATTTTTTATTCAAAAATTAAAGTTAGGAGGCCTATTTCAAAATAATCTGTGCTTGAGGGGCTATCAGTGCAATTTTTACCTAATAAAACGTAGATCCAATCCGTAAAAGCAGAGGCTCTTGCGTGACTCTTTATTCTCTCTCTCTCTCTCTCTCTCTCTTCGCCCCTCTCTCTCTCTCTCTCTCTCTCTCTTCGTTAATCCCGGATTCGATTAAATCGCCTACTTTGTGGCTGTGTTCTCTCTCTCTCTCTCTCTCTCTCTCTCTCTACCGTGCTTTGAGGGAATGTTCCAGATTCCGAAGGTACGCCAACAATTAATTAAGATGGGTTCTTGGTTTTTCTCCTTTTTTTTTCTAATTTATTTGAGTTTTTTCCCCCAATTTTTTGGGGAAAAACAATGCTTCGTTGCTCCTCTTCGATCGTTTCGCGACGTGGGTTCTCTTTATTTCGAGAGTTTTTTTTGGGCATCTCGCGTCAAAATTCGATCTTGCTCGTCGCTATCTTTTGCTTTTGCTTCTCTTTTCCCTTTTTTTTTTTTTTGATTCTGATAATATTGGGGCTTTTTTGCTTTATTGGTGTTGCTCTTAGTTTCTACTTTAGGGATTTTTTTTTTTTCTTTTTTGTTTGGGTTTTTTTTTTCTTTTTTTTTTTGGGGTACGGTGGATCAATAGGGAGACAAAGAATTATGTCCTTTTACCCCTGCTTTTTTACCAGAATCAAAAAGGTTCTTTTACTGAGGGGTAAAAAAAAAGTTTTTTTTTCTTTGTAAATTATCTTCTGTAGTGAAAATTGTATCAACACCCCCCCTCAATTCTACGAGTTTCTGAAATAGCACCTCTACTAGTGTTGCTACTACTTTAATTTATAATTTAATTGGTAAAAGTAATGCGAATTAAAAAAATTAAAGAAAAGAAAAGCATTGAAGAGCCTTATTTCACAATCGCCTATTGATGTGGGTTTTTTTTTGGACCCCAAAAGATGTTATCTTTATAGAGTTAGATCAGCTCTGGCTTTATAACCTTCAAAATGTTTAATTTTAATACATACTTTTTTAAAAAAAAATTCATTTGATTTGAGTCACTTAATGACTCTTAGCTCAAATTTGTTTAATATTTATAACTCTCAAAATTTCTAATTTTAATACATAGTTTCTTTAGTTTATGTGATTTGAAGCAGTTAATTAATGGCTTTTAGCTCAAACTTGGACATCGTTGTTTGTTTAAACGGATTTAATTAGCTTGTTTTATGCCATTCATATGATTAGTTTAAATCAAAAATTTAAGTGCCATCGCATGGTTCCTGCCAAAAATTTATCAGTACGGTATGATTTGTGTGGAGCCGTGCCAATGACAAAAAAAAAAGTGTGCTATAATAATGGCATGAAAATTTTTTTTTTTAGCAACAAAATATTTTAATTATTTATTATGTATTTTTATCAAATTTTTTAAATTTTATTGAGTAAAATTTAAAAAAAAGAAAGTTCTAAGCTGTGCCATTGCCACGAGACTGTATCGTATTATCTTGTTGGTACGATTCAGTATGGTAGATGTGGCTCGTGCTGATAGATACTCAAATTTTTGGTTTAAATTTTTGTATTGAAAGAGTCATCAAATAGCTTAAACTAAATTACAATTTAAAAAATTGGATGATAGTTCAAGCAAGTGCTATATATATCTTTACCAATTGAATTGTATATTATCAAGCTATGGGAATACTTGTTTATCCTGCTATGGAAATATGTGAGTATCTGATTGTCATCTGATCCCCCTTTGTCAGAAGAAAACGTGGTAGTCATCATTTTCTTCTGTATCCTTGTCTGTCATGCTTTCTGATGTCTTAAGCAACTCCCCACAGATTCTCTCTCTCTCTTTATCACATCCTCAGTTTTGTAGCTGAGTTTTTGCTTTAAAAAACCTCTCCTATGTACTTTTTGTGGGTAGCCATTAATTTATCAGTTGTATCATAATTTCTCCCTCAATGGTGTTTCGTCGTCTCAGTATTTATTTGACCTGACTTTTGTAACAACTTCTCTATTACGCTTGAAAAGCTCAGACTCCGAATACGGAGCTTCTGCTCTTTGAGTGCAAAAACTATTAGTGCTTTTTCGAGCAGCTCTGTTGAAAGGCATTTAAATTATTTTTCTTTACATTCTACTATTGTTTCGCAGGCATGGTGTAAACTGTAAGCCCTTGCTAAGAGGAGAAAGAGAAAGGGGAGGGGGGGAAAGGAAATGGAAGGCGAATCTTTCTCAGGATTAGGCAGTGGAGCAACTCAAGTGGACGGCAAGGTAATCCAATCCTTTCAAAAGAACTTTGTGCAAGTTCAAAGCATATTGGATCAGAACAGGCTCTTGATCAATGAGATCAATCAAAACCACGAATCGAGAATCCCCGACAATCTCAGCCGGAATGTCGGCTTAATTAGAGAGCTCAACAGTAACATTAGGAGGGTTGTCGATCTCTACGCCGACCTCTCCACGTCCCTCGGTAGGTCTGTGGCCGCGTCTTCCGAAGGGGACTCCACTGGAACCCTAAAGTCCGGTTGCAAGGCCGGCCAGAAGAGAACTCGGGTCAGTTGAACCCGAAGAAGGATAAGCACCTTTACTCTTTGACGGGTTAATAACAAAATCTAGTCCCTAAAGTTTAAAAACTCAACCATGTCCTCAGCATTTCGTTTGCAACAATTTAGTCTTTGATGTTTGTTTTATTGTCTTATTGTCGGACGGCAGACGACGGAATGACTTAATTGGTACTCGGGACGAAACACTAGAAACTAGTTTGGTGAAAACTGGAATTTCGAGGACGAAACTGAAATGTGGTCAAATTTCGAGGACTGAATTTTTAGTTAGCCCTTCTTTGAATGGGATTAGGATCGAATTAATGACCCAAATAGGGTCGGTATAGAGAGTAGCTTGCAGCTCGAAAAGAATAACCGGTGTTGTTCTTAAATTTGTTGTAAATCTCTCAATAGAGATCGTGTTTTGAATGTGTTGTTAGAGGATTCCAAATTTTCACTATTGTTGCTGTATAATTCTTCATTAGACATATAGCAATTTACTAGCGTTTCCGTTAATTAATTAATATGGCTGATCTCAGACCAATTACAATGTTAGTTCTTATTTTTTGGAGTTTCTTTGTTAACATGTTGTAGAGTATCTGAGCATCTCATGATCAAATACAGTTAAATTGGTGTTTGTTTCCTGTGAAGATATATTTTACCATTATAATCTCTTGTTGCAATAAATCTTTAAGCATTTCTCTTTGGACAATTCGTGTGTTTATCCCGATTTTTGTTGCTGTGATTATCCAAATAGTTGGAGGTTGTATTTTATTTTCTGAATGTAGAGCTACATAGCAAGGATCTTTAAATTGTTTGCATTCTTGTTGTGCTCATAGCTAGCTAGTTCCAGGGAAAAAGTTTGCATGCTTTTTTGTTTCCGCAGATATTCTCTGGAGAACTGATTAGTTCTGATCTTACTTGAAATCCAAGGGAAAAGCGCAGAAAATGCTTTTCTGGGCGAAATCTGTTTTCAATTCTCACTTTCTTTGTTACTTAGCAAGCCTTGATCTTTTTCAAATCTTGTGTTCTTCCTCTTCCTGCCATGCACAATTCTAATTACATTAGGGTAAGTGACTGTTTTTCTGTTGTTCATAGAGCTTGCCTATTGAAGAACCTTATCAGATCAAGATTACAGTAGTTTCCCAATGACAAATCTTGTTTTATCAACCTATAACCGGATTCGATCCTCTCTGTGTGCTATGATTTGGGGTTCGAGTTTAAGACTTTGGGTTTAATATTTGTTAGATGTGACTTGAAATTGATAATCGACTTTAGCTCGGGATTTCGACTCGCCGACAGTTTTGCGGTGCGACCAAATTGGAAAATGAAATTGTCGGTGAAACTGTTCGGTGCTAAGGGCTGTTTTAGCTTTTATTTAAGGTGGTAAAGATCACAACATTAAGCACTTGTCTCTGTAGGAAAGTAGAAACTCTAGATTAAGCTTTTTTTTTGCTTCTGATCCTCAAAATTATGCCCTTGCTTTTTATTTAAGTAGAAGCTTTTATGTAAATAGAAGTAGAATTAGAAGATAAGGCCAAACTAGGTTTCTAAGAGAGACACCTTTTCATGTAATCATGTTGTGTGAGTGACACATGCATCTCCTACTAGTGAATGCCCTAAATGGGTTGAAAGATGCTTCAGAGCACCAGCAACATAAAAAGTGGAAAGTGTGTAAACCCTACAATGCCTTGGGTCCCATATATATATATATATACACAATAACACAAAAATGGAATCTTAGATAAGAGAATATGAAACTCTTCGACCCACTGATTTGTTCCTTCCCTGGATCTAGGGGTGCAAACGGATCTGGGTTGGTGGAGCTCCTGCCCTGATCCGCCCCGACGGGGCAGTAAATAGGAGAAAATAAACGGATTCGGGACAGAAAACGGGATAAAATTTACTATCCGAGACGGATTCGGAGTAGGAAACGGGAGAAATTTTGACCCGCCCCGAATCCGCCCTGAAAATTATTTATATTTTAAAAAAATATTCCTAAAAAATAATGTATTTATAAAAAAATTTAAAATACAAATAAGTTAGTACTCTCATTTCTAATGTATTTGAAATTTTTGAATTGTGTTTTGAATTGTGAATGATATTTTTTAATTCTATAATTAATATTGTTAAATTATATATATAATATTATTAAAAATTATTAGTTTATATTTTACAAAATATTAATAATATTTTAGTTTTATAAAAAATAGTAGTTGACTGGGCGGATTTGGGGCGCAGGCGGGAGTCAGGTTATGAGGTGGGACGGATTATGGAATGTATTTTTTAACCCATTTCGGATTTGGGGCGTGAGGCGGGACGAGATTTTGCTAGTCGGGGCGGGGCTTAAGTTTCAATTTAAAGCTTTTATTTTTGTCACAAAAATAATTGTGGAATATTTTTTTTGAAACATTTTTATAGGTTAATAACTCTCTGACTAGAACTGCAACAGTATCATTGGCTGGATCAAAATTAGAAGGCTAAAATATAGAAAGCCTCTTATAAAAATTTGTTTTTGTACTTTACTCCCTTTTCTTTTAAAAAATTTTAGGGGCAATTGCCTATATATCCCTGAAAAATTTCCGTTTTTCTTATTTATTCTTCTTAGAAGGCTAATATTGAAAATACTCTTCTTATGTTCCAAATTTTTTAATATGCTCCCGAAGTTAACTTCCGCGCTTAGGCTAGTTATATATGAAAAATTATCATTTTGCCCTCATCATCATCATCTTCCTCTCATTTTCTCTATCGCTCCGGCGATCGTCGCCGCCGCCGCCCCCGACGGCGCCGCCAACCTCTTCTCTGCCGCTCCTATGCCCCCGGCCATTAACAACCCTCTCCCCACCAAGAAACCGAAGCCCAAGCCGCCGCCGCCGCAGCCGACGACGACGAAGAACCACGAAAACGGCAACCCTAACCCTAGAAAACCCTCGACGGCCCTTCGCGCCGCGCACTCCCGCACCCACTACCACATGCCCGTGCCCCTCGGCGGCGCCGTCCTCGGCGAGGGGGAGCGCGAAGGGAGGAGGAAGAAGACGGGAGGGGTGGTGGGATAATTTAAGGGATTAGTATAATAAAGTAGGGGCAAAATAGGTATTTTATTTAGATTTTAACTCTAGTATAGATTTAACCCATATTTAACCCGAGTTAAGATAACAAATGGATAACTGCGGGGGTATTGTAAAATAACGGTGAAATCTATGAGGGGCATTTTAGAAAAAACAAAAAAGTTGGGGTAGAGCAGATATATCCAGACGCATGAGGGGTATATAGGCAATATCCCAAAATTTTATTAGCTCTTTCAAAAACGTAAAAAGTTGCAGCATTTAATATCGCACTATTACTATTTCGTCACCATTCCATGCATATATTGCATGGTATATATATATATTTTTTAGGCTTTTTGCATAAAAATCCACTTATTTTGGACTTTTGCAAAATCGGGCAACCTTTTTCGTTTTTGCGATTCGGTCCGCTTTTTCAAAGAACCGACCAAAATACCCTTATACCTTTTTCTCTTTCTTTTTTTTGTCCTCTCGTTCTTTTTTTCTCTCTAAAGGACGCAGCGACGGCGAGGCGGAAACAACCCGCCTCACCTCCGCCCCGCACGCCCTCGCCCGTGCAACCCCTCCCTCCTCGCTTCCGACTCTACTGATCGAAGCCGCGCCGCCGTCATCAACCTCAACCTCGCCGTCATCAACCTCCTCCCCCTCCCCGCCCTCGATGGCGCTCCTCGCCCGCTCCTCGTCGAGGCCGCCGCGGCGACCGCAAGCTCCGCGCGAGGT
Organism: Aechmea fasciata; assembly: GCA_025177825.1. Taxonomy (NCBI): domain Eukaryota; kingdom Viridiplantae; phylum Streptophyta; class Magnoliopsida; order Poales; family Bromeliaceae; genus Aechmea; species Aechmea fasciata. The sequence goes on from CM045935.1 coordinate 4,934,214, forward strand.
CGAGCAATGGATCATGTCCTCCACGTCCTCGTCGTGCTCGCGCTCGGAATGGGTGGTTCTTGCTCGCGGGATGGGTGGTTCTTGCTCGCGGGATTCGAATTCGGATTCGCGTGCGAAATTGGTGATCAAGCATTGCTCGTAGTGCGAGGTGGAAGGCTGGGAGAAAGAAGAAGAAGAAGAGAAAGAAAGAAATAGTGCAATGGTGTAAAAAAAAAAAAAGAAAGAAGAAGAGGAAGAAGAAGAAGAAGAAGAAAAAGAGGAAAAAAAAATCAGAAAAAAGAAGAAGAAAAAGAGAAATAGTGTAACGTTGTAAAAAAAAAATAAAAGAAATAGTGTAATGGTGTAAAAAGAAGAAGAAAAAGAAGAGTAAGAGAAGAAAAATTATGCAATTTTGGGCGAAATAGTGCAAAATTGGATAAAAGAGTGCAAAATTGGATAAAATTATACAATTTATCTTCTTCTCTTCTTTTTCTTTCTTTTTTTACACCATTACACTATTTCTTTTTTTTTTTTTTTACACCGTTACACTATTTCTCCTCTTCTTCTTCTTCTTCTTTCTGATTTTTTTGTCCTCTTTTTCTTCTTCTTCTTCTTCTTCTTCTTCTCTCCTTTCTCTACCGAGGAGCTTGCGTCGCCCGCACCGCATGCGCCGGAGTAGCCGGTGGCGGGATCGGGCGCACGGCGGCGGATCCGGCGCCGCCGAGGCACCGAGCCGAGCGCCAGGAGCGTGTGCGGCGCGGAGGAGTAGAGGCGGGGACGCGAGCTCCGGCTAGGGTTTACGTGGTGCGATGGTCTTGGGGCCCGTCGGCGATCTCATCCTCGTCCTCGTCGTCCTCGTCATCGTCGTCCTTCGCGTGGCGCGCCGGTGATCTCTGGGGCCGCCGCGGCGCCGTCCATCTAGTCCCGCCGCGGCGTCGTCGGGGTGATGGAGGCCGATCGGCTCCGTGCGGCGGTGGAAGTTGCGGTGGCACCCGCAGGAGGTGGGGTCGGAGGTTCGCCGCGGGCGAGGAAAAAAAAAAGAAAAAAAGAACGAGAAAAAAAAAGAGGAAAGAAAAAAGGTATAAGGGTATTTTGGTCGGTTCTTTGGAAAAGTTGACCGAATCGCAAAAACAAAAAATATGGCCCGGTTTTGCAAAAGTCGAAAATAAGTGGATTTTTTATGCAAAAAGCCTATTTTTTATTATGTATATATATTATTAATATATAATAATTTTTATGTTATATATGAAAAGTTATTATATATATATATATATATATATATATATATATATATATATATATATATATATATATATATATAGAGTCCATTTGGTATGCTATTAATAGCACAACGAACTTTGGTGCTAGTAAGTTTTCTACCCTTGGATTAACCCCTTTGATTAATTTTACCCGTTAGATTATACTATTCAACCAACCGCCCACCCGACCCTTGGGGCCCACATCATCCTAACCACACATCTTTTAATCCAATGGTCAAAAACTTGGTAGCACCAATGTCTTTGTACTATTAATAGTATTCCACCCTAGTTCTATATATATATATATTATTAATAGCACCAAGTCATTGGTGCTACCAAGATTTGGCCGTTGGATTGAGAGATGTGCGGTTAGGATGATGTGGGCCCCCTAGGTTAAGTGGGTTGAATAGCATGATCTAACCGGTGAAAATCATCAAATGGGTGGATCTAACGGTGGAAAATTTGGTAGCACCGAGTGCTTCGTCTTATTGATAGCATAGGCTATATATATATATATATATAGTCATACTATTCAACCAACCATCCCTTAGATCATACTGTAGTATGATCATACTATAGTCATATATATAGTCATACTATATATAGTATGATCTAACGGGTGATTTTCACTGTTAGATCATACTATTCAACCAACCACCCACTTAACTCTAGAGGATCCATATCATTTTAACCGCACATCTCTCAATCCAACGGCCAAATACTTGGTAGCACCAATGACTTAATAGCTATTAATAGCATAATAGCCTAGTTCTATATATATATATATATATATATATATATATATATATATATATATATATATATATATATATATATATATATATATATATATATATATATATATATATATATAGAGAATTGAGCTCCTATACTTTTAAAAGTAATAAGTCATTGGTGCTTATAAGTTTTTAGCCCTTGGATTAATAGATGTGCGGTTAGGATGATGCGGGCCCCCTTGGGTTGAGTGGGTGGTTGGTTGAGTAGTATAATCTAACGGATGAAAATGATCAAAGTTGTAGATCTAACGGTAAAAAATTCACAACCACCAAGTGCTTGGTACTTTTACAAGCACCATAGCCGAACTATATATTTATTATAATTTATTATTCACTAAGTTATACTTTTTACGTCATCTACTTCCTACCAAACAAACAATGTAACTCAGAATCGCACTTCCACAATTAGAAACAAACAATAAGTGAATTAATTTTCACCCTAACTCCACTTACATCCCAAGTCTACTTACGTCGAAACAAACATACCCTTAGCCGAACTAGAATACCAAGAATTATTCATCAATTCTATCCATATAAAGAGATGGGGAAACCTAAACAAGGAGAGAGGAGTTTTGGAGAAGTAACCTCCTTGAATGCTATTAACACTTATAAATAGAGGTTTTTTTTTGTTAATTTATATACATTTTTGAAAAGTTTCATATAAATTAATCAATACGTAAATATTCTATTAAAGCAATATTGTGGTCAAACGGGTGAGTTGGGTAATCCGCGAGCGGGTCATTGTACCTGCGGGTTACTTGGGTATGGATAAAATTTACCCGTAAATTTTTGGGTAGCCAACATCTTTACTCATACCCGCTCACGGGTGGGCGGGTGGGTATGTGGGTATGTGGATTACCCGCAATTTTTTTTCCTCATATATTTTTAAAATTCAAATACATATATATAAATTTTAAAAATATAACATAATTTATTATTTAAAATATCATAACATATAATAAAAATATTTAAAGTCTTAAAAAAATTTAGTAATATAAAATACGCGATAAATTTTAAGATTAGAATTTTTAACATGGATAAATAAAAATATATATATTTTAATTAAGAGAATATAATTTTTAATTAAAAAATATATGTATGGATATCCGTGGACGGTGGGTGCCCGCGGGTTACCCAAAATGCCCATAGCTTAATGGGTACCCACCTATTTAATCCGTAATTTTTTGGGTTTAAAAAGTTGGTACTCATATCAACAAATTTGCGGATAACCCGCGGACACCAGCGGGTATGGGTCGAGATTGCCGGATCTAATTCTAATTCTGGAGGATACAAAATATTTGTCCATATTTTTCCATATTAATAAAAACAAAATAGAGATAAATAGGCCTGGTTTATTATTCTTTACAATTTCTTTTTCCTAACTACCATGCCAAATTGAAAAATAATAGGCTTCTGAGAACTATATTGTAATATTGAAATCTACAAGGACTAATATATGAAAAGAAATAAAATTGAGGGGGCGTATATGAAAATCGAATATAAAGGAGGGGGCCTCATACGTTTTCCATAGATATATCACCCTATTTTGTTACCGCATCCTTCGTAAAAACCCCAATTTTCTCTTGGCGAGTAACTGAAACCTATAACCAAACCCCGGGCGATTAGGGTTTATTCGAGATCAATTTGGGCGGAATCCTCGATCACCGGCTAGGGTTTAAGGTTAGAGGTAGGGCTTCTTCTTCCCATGGCGGATCGGCGCATGAAGGCCATCGTGGAGGAGGAGGAGGAGGAGGAAGAGGCGTTCGCGCGAACCCCGGGGGTGCGGCTCTCGTCGCGCACGTGCGCAGGCGAGGAGGGGGCTCCTTCGCGAGAGGTGGTTGCGAAAGGTGAGATTTTTACGTTTGGGGAGAGGAGAGAGCCTGATGAGGCTACGGCTTGGGATTTGAAGCGCAAGCGGTTTGAAAATTTCAACCTTGGCGGGTGAGTCTCCGCAAAGATCACACTTTTCTTGTCTCTGTTATGGTTGTTTTGTAATTGTTTTGATTTTGCCCTGTTCATTTTTGTGTTGGCTAATTTTGATGTATGATATTGTTTTATTGCATGAATTTGTCGTCTTTAATGTCTCTGCTATTTTTCACAAGTTGAAAACTCGATGATGCATTACTTGAAACATATTAGTTTTGTTTCGGTTGTGTGCGAAATATATCAATTAAAATGCAAATATTGCACTTTTCTTGCTTGTATTATGGCTATTTTGTAACTATTGCCTGTTTTTAGGTTGCTTAATTTTGATGTTTAATATTGTTTTATGCATGTATGTGTGATATATGTTAATAATTTTTCAGAAGTTGGAAAACTCGATGATGTATTATTTGAACTTAGATTATTTTAGATTTATATGTGTATGAAACATCTCAATTAGGATAATACTAATTTAGTCGGGGCCTGGTGTGTTCCTTTTTCCGATTTGTGTAAGTAATTTTTTTTTTCCATATTGTGTTTCTCCACACAGAGCGTGCAAGAATACAGCTGCATCCTCCTCAGCTGCTGAAGAATCTGCTTTGCCGGTGGCTAGCGAATACAATCCTCGGAGCTCATCAACTTTATCAGAAAACAAGGCGACGTATATTTTGAGTCAATTTTCAAGACACTTTTGTCGTGAAAATACTCAGGACTCCAACGATAGAGGAGGTGTTGATAAAGACAAGTCCGATAATAGAAAAGTTGAGGATGTTAAGATTCGCACTTATATGATGGATGATATACTGCACAAGGTATGAGCACAATCAGTCTAGATTGCACTACCGGTCCTCAATCTGTTGATTGTTACCTCTGCATTTTCCTGTCCATTAAATTCCTTGGCAAAATTGGATAGCAGTTTCCACATAATTGCCGTATGAGAAGAGCATAATACACTTTTGTGCTAATTAGATGACAATTACGTGGATATTTTTGGCCAATTTGATTGAGTAGTTTACCCAAAAGGATAAGATAACAAATTTTACAAAGTGGGGACCCAAATGTAACAGTCAAAAGATTTGGGACGAAAGTGAAACAATTTTGATTCCTGCTCCAGTTTATCCTATTTACTTCAATCAATATTTTTCCAATGTTCTTCTTAATCAGTTGTTTGATTGAACTAGAATCCCAAATTGATATAACATATGTTTCTGTAGATCTTTTCTGTTTTGGATCAAAAAAATCTTTGTAGAGTTGGTGCAACCTGCAAACAATGGCGAGCAGTTAGTACCCACGAGTATTTTTGGAGGCGTTTGAAGTTTGAGAACACAAGAATATCTCAAAAGAATTGTATGTTCTCTACCTGTTGTTTTTTTTGTTTTGTTCTTTTACTTACGCAAAGTAGAACTATTTATTATGTGTAGGACAATGGGCAACTGATTGGATTTGCACTTGGAAATTTAATTAGCATCCACCAATTTCTAGCCATATTAGAGTACAACATGTGCTGATTCTTGCCTTCAGAGTGTATTGATCCACTACAAGTTGAGAAGAAATGGTGTATTATCTATTACATTACCCTCTTAATTACCTCTTAGAGACACCATTTAAAATGAATCTAGAGGTGGCTTCATTACCAATTTGAATTTGTCCTTGATATTCACCCAGGCATAATTGTGATAATTGTGAATGTTGATCTTTCAGTTATGCTAGGCTTGTCTTTCTTTTGTTGTATGGTTTTGTCTGTAATATAAAGATCATGTAGATAATTAGAACTACTTGTATTTTGTATATACTTCTTGGAGATTCTGTTGCTTTTTAGCTGTCAATCAAATGAACAAGCCATAAACAAGAAGTTTCTCTTGGCTTGAAAATTTTCTCTGTTTGTTTTGGTGGATTGCTTTGTTAAATAATATCTTTCCTGCTTATTGGTGTGTGACATGATTATGCTTTAGCACATAAGAAATGCATATCACAAGTTTGTTATGCGTTAGTTTACTTTGATTTAAGTAAATTTTTGTTTTCTGTTTTTTTTCATAGTAAGAAAATATATACATGCATGTGAAACGTTCCTAGTCAGGTTATAAACTAAAGTGATTTGCTGTGACGAAACTGATTATTTTTAGTCAATGCTTAGAATTTGGGCTAAGGTTTATATTAGGTTGTTCACTGAGGCATCTTTATTTATCTTGTTTTCATCATTGTTACTTTCTCAATCGGTAGCTGAGAAACACGTCCTATTTTCTTTTTTCTAGCCAGAACCTTTATAGCCTTTTGACAACTGAACTTGCTTATTCCTTTCATGTAATTTTGTACTTTGAGATATCTGCATTTTACCTGATTGCCTATTGTAGTTGCTATCATTTGCCACCGCTACCGCAATGCCACAGAATTGAACTTGTCAAATGTTCCAAGTACCTGCATGCTAGCTAGGGAAGCAATGGCTTCTTTGAGGTTATTCTCCTCTCCTTGCCCTTGTTTTTCTTTTCTTTGCTCATCTTGCACTCAATCAACTTGCTGTCTTTGACATATGGCTTTTAAATTTCCTTTCAGGCATCTTGAAACATTAATTTTGGAGAGAGGAGTATTGAGTTACAAATTTTTTCACGCATTGTCGGTATGTCCTGCATTGTCCACTTTGAGTATTAGCGAGGCGACTTTTTATGATGAGGACAGAGGGATAGGCGACTACGACGATATATTCATAGATCATGATAGATTGCGTGACATTCGGATTCTGAAGTGCTATCTATTCTGCGTTTCTCTCAGGTGATGCTATTTCCTACTCATTCTAAACGAAGAGGTATAGATATACCCTTGCAAAATCGCACATACATATATACATGAATACATGCATGGATATGTCCATGCTGAAGCTGATTTTTCATGTCTCCCTTAACAAAACTTAATCTTAAATTATCCTTTAGTCCTAGAAAGTGTCCCTCTTTAGAAACCTACTTCTCTATGGAAAACCTATTTCTCCCTTGAATTGGTTGACTATCCAACTAAAGATATGGGACTCTTTCGAACCTTATTGATTATTAATATGGCTCATGCTTATGTGGCTATGGCTCATGCTTATGGGTATGGCACGATGGATATGGCTCATGCTTATGGGTACCTAGATCTTGGGCGGGCATAGGCACTTAAATTCTTAGTGTCTAAGTATGGGTGTGGGGGTGGGGGTGTGTGTAAAATGTAGTCCTCTTTAAGTCAATAAGAAATATAGTCCTCTTTCGAACCTTATTGGTTATTAATATATTTGTACAGGTGTTGTCGGCTTCAAACATTATCTCTGAAACATAGCACTATGATGCGACTAAAGCTACATTGTCCTCAACTACATGTGTTGGATTTATCATCCTGCCGCGACCTTGGTGATTTTCTCATTCGATCGGCAGTTATGACTTGTCCATTGTTGGCATCTTTAGATATATCGTCTTGCACTTATGTTAGTGACAAAGCATTGCGTGAAGTAGCTTCCATGTGCCCCAATCTCTCCGTTCTTGATGTGTCATATTGCCCTAATGTTTCATTTGAGGTCAGTCCTGTTATAATGTTGTTCTTTTTTGCTGCATAATTATATATTTGTGTAAAATGTATTCTAATAACAAGATGATTGATTAATTTCATGTTGCTAATGTAACAGTAGCTTGTTTTAAAATCAATATGATGACGAAGAGTTTTTTTTTAATTGGGGGGCATAGAGAGGTGCTCGCAGGGCATTCGACTGAAATACGAAAATTTAGAACTATACATTTTTATTTTATTCTATCATTAAACAGATGTTGATCACATGGTATAATATGACTGAATAATTATATGATGCTATATGGTGATGGTACTTTTAATGTCACCAAAGACATTGGATTTCTTATCAAAAACCTATAATTTTGAATATTTAGATAAATATTGTGGGAATGAAAGGTCGGGTTGAAAATGCCAGTTTTCACGAACTAGTGCTTTTCCATGAAATATTTATGACGCGCATTGAGCACACCCTTTGACTAGTATGTATATGCTCTACAACCAATTTTGATGATGGAATTGAAATCACTGTCTAACTTCATGTACATTTGAAAATGTTTTACATAATAATTGAACTATAACAATTTAGTCCTGAAGTTTGTTATACATAACAATTGAGACGTTTTTTAGGTCCATCGTCTAAAATTGTGCTGTCTTCGGACTATCATTAGACTTTTGTTTGTTAAATTGAAACTCTGAATTCTAAATCGAAACAGGGGTCAAACTTCATGGGCGAAAATCAAAATTTCAATTTTGGGTTAACATTGAAACTCTGGTGCAACCAGAATCAGGGTCAAAATTCAATGGGCTATTGTAACAATCAAAGTTTTGAGGACAAACTTGAAACCCTGGTTAAATTTTAGTGACCAAATTTCTGATTAACTCGTATCCCTGCAGGACCTGAGCTGTCATATAGGCCTTTTGAAAACTTGTCTCTTGCATACATGCATTATACTTGCAAATGATGCGCTTCTTGAAAAACTTTAATAAAATACCTACTCTCTCTTGTGGAATGGATGTCTCTCTTCTTGTAAGAACTGCGTGAATGTATGTGAAATTTCAATTTTACAGTGATATATATGTAACAGATGATTTTGCAGGGATGTGTGTGAATGCCCCTATCTTATTTTGCATTATTTTCTACTTGATTCTAACATATTTCTTATTTTTGTTTGTAGTCTGTGAAACTTCCAATGTTGACAGAGTTGAAACTTCACACTTGTGACTCCATAACTTCTACTTCAATTGGCACAATATCTCATTGTCATATGCTAGAGGTTGGATCCTTTTCTAATTTTTCTCTTGTTTAAAAGGATTTAAATTTATGATTTTCTAAAAAGTTAAATTGTACTTCTATAACCTTTGCAGGTACTGCAATTTCATAATTGCAGTAAACTATCATCTATATCGCTTGATTTGCCGCACCTCAGGGACATTAGTCTGGTACACTTACCCAAGTACAAACTAACCACCTTTGTTTCCTCTTGCTTTTACAAGGCTTATTCTCATCTGTGTCATCTCATACTCATTCTTTTTAAAAAATAGATTTGTTTATTTAAATTTGCGGAGTCCAAAGCTTGCATCCATTAAGGCTTCCAGATGTTCGGCTCTCGAACATGTCAGCATTATATCGAATGCACTTCAGGTCAGTTTTTTTTCCCTTTATTCTTTTTTTCAATAACATTTTAGATTTTAGTGCTAATTACAAACTTACACTTGAAACACATCAAAATGTACCGTATACCCCTTAAAATGTTTTAGTTTTCTTTTTTTTTTTTGCGTAGCGAATTTTTTGTTCCAAACTTTTGAATGGCATCTATTGAATCATATGTTCTTTGGGAAGCACTTGTGTAAATTTTACCCTGGTTTTCTTCTTCTTCTTTTTTTTTTTTTTTTTTTTTTTTTTTTTTAACGTTTTTGAAGGATGGTGATAATTGATTGTACAGAAACTGGTACTGGAAAAGCAAGAAAGTTTGGCTACTCTGTCATTGCAATGCCAGAACTTGATAGATGTGGACCTTGATAATTGTGTGTCTTTGACAAATTCAATTTGTCAAGTTTTTAGTGAGGGGGGTGGTTGCCCAATGGTCAGATCACTGGTTCTTAATAATTGCAAGGTTTGTGGATCGAACTTCATTAATCTTTTGAATTCTTAAATATTAATGCTTTGTTGACACTATTCAGATTTCTTTGATAGATGCCAACTAGAAATTATGATGTGTTATTCACAAAAGTAGCACAAAACATCACTTTAATAGATCAAAATGTTGTAAACAATGTTGTAAAACCATGTTTGTATGATTATTTACCTTTCTGTATTTGTTTTGATCTGTTCATGAAGTTGGTAGCTATAGAAATTGACTTCTTAAACTGAAACAAAAACAATTGAAATTACCAAAACTGAAACTGTTGGAGATCAAGAGGGAACCCAAAACAAAATCAACATTTCAAACCTTGAGAAGCCCAACTAAATTGATCAATAAATCATTTGTAGTATTAATTGTTCTTTGATCTCTCTGATAGATTTCTCACCTAGCATTAGAAATTGAAGCCCGTAACTGAAATTCTAAGAGCGTTAAGTGGAGCTGAAGCTGAAACCGGTACTTCATGCTTATTCATCAAAAGTAATAATCTGCAAAAGCTATTTTTAAATATACATCTTATTTTTGAGTGTATAATTTATGTCCTGCAAATATCATTTGTGGTCCAGTTACTTGCAGAAAAGTAACTTTCAATACCTTTTAGTCTCTTATTTTTGTTCTTGCATGCTTATGGGTGTTGTGTATTTTTGCATGTTCCTGCTCATGCAGGCAGTGTATTGGTGTGGGCGTTCATCCTTTCTTCGATGGATCAATTTTTTGTTTGGTGGATTTGACTACAATGATTGGAAGCTTTTGCCTTTTTTATTATTATTTTTTTCCTTTTACCTAGTTAGAAGCATCAATTTTATGCATTGCATAAAAGGTTTTTAAGTATCCATTGGCATGGACCGTGCCCTCTGTGCCAACAAGATATCGGTATGATACGAACCCCATGCCAATGGCACGGCTCAACATCCTCTTTTCTTTAATATTTGCAAGTAATTATATCAATAGAGTACAAAAGATTTGATAAAGATATACAGTAAGCACTAAAATAAATTTGTGCTAAAGAAAATAAATATTTCTTGTCAATAGTGTGTCGGTACATATGTATTTTTGAGACAGGCACACATCGGCACGGCATGACAAGCAGTGTGCTATACCGTGCTAGCAAACTCTCGGCATGATCTCGGCCACGGCACTTAAATTCTAGTCGCCTATCCTTTCAATGTGCTATAACATAGTGTTTGAAGTATTGTGAGATTTCTTGCTAATTATTTATCGTGTATCTCAGAGCTTAAGCATGGTGGAACTCAACAGTCATTCTTTGGTCAGTCTTTTGCTTGTGGGTTGCTCTTCAATGTCTGTGCTTCAGCTGTCATGCCCAAATCTTCAAAAACTAAATTTCGATGGCTGTGATCTTCTTGAACGAGCATCTTTTTGCCATGTAAGTAGCTAAAGTCATTTTATATATGCCATTAAAAATTTTGTTTTCATTCTTTATTTCTAAGTGCGGTTAGTTATTGGAAAGAATTTTTGGTGGTTGCTTTGTGAAACATGTAATTTTGGCACGTAAGTCCTGAAGACTAGCTATTCTATCCTAGTTTGGAAATCTCTTGTGCTTTAGCAGCTAACCTTTTTTATTTTGTGTGCTATATCAAGTTTGTTGGGACATATATTTGTTTTTCACTGTCTGTTCATGCCTTTCCCTTACTGAGTAATCCCAACCACTACTATCTATAGTTACAGACCATAGTTGGAATAGAAGGAAAAACTAGTTTGTCGCATTTAACACAACTAGTTATCTGGTGCTTTAATTGGGCCCCTAAATTTTTCCTTGTAAAATTATTATTTTTGCTTTTTACTATGACTCTGTCTAATTTCTTTTTATGTAAGAAGTTCTCTAGCTTCTTGTTCAGTTCAGTGATGAGCATCTTGCTTTGTAGGTTGGTCTTGAATCACTTAATCTTGGAATTTGCCCAAGGTTAACTTCTCTACAAATTGAAGCTCCACAATTGCTGATACTGGAGCTTACGGGCTGTGGCATGCTTTCTCAGGCTTTGGTTAATTGCCCTCGTTTGACATCATTGGATGCCCGTTTCTGCTGGTTGGGTTCTCTCTACATAATTTTACATACATATCCCTGCAATTTTCTGTTAAATTATACTCCAAATGTTTACTTTCTACAAAAATTCCCTTATTTTTAGTTGGGGGATCATCCAGTGTATGTGGAAAGTTGGTTTTGTATTAGGAGAAGTTTCTCCAATGAGGGAACTTTTCTAGGTACAAGGGTATGCGTGTAAGAAAGCAAGTTTTTGGAGGGCACATACAGAAATATTCAGATTTTGCAGGGACATCTATGAAATTAGATGATTAGTATGTAAATATCTCTTTGCATTTAGGCTGATTGTTTTCTCTGTACTTGTACAGGCAGATTACGGATGATTCATTCTCCACAACAGCAGCTTCATGCCCTAATATCCAGTCCCTAATCCTCTCATTATGCACATCCATAGGGGCAGATGGCTTATCTTCTTTGTGTTGGCTTCAGCAGCTGACTCTGCTTGATCTATCTTACACACATTTGATGAGTTTGCAACCAGTTTTTGATAACTGTTTGCAGTTAAAGGTACTCATCTTGCTCAATTTTCAACTCTTTGCTAATAGAAACCTAATGTTCCTATAATTCTCTTGGTGTAAGAGTAAAATGGTGTCAATAAGGATTTAAGTGTCCATCGGCACGGCCGTATCCACCGTGCCAACAAGATATTGGCACGATACAACCCTTCTGCTGATTGCGTAGCTCAAAACCCTCTTTTCTTTAGATTATTAAGTATCTCATAAAGTTCAAAGATTTGATAAAGATACACAATTAGCAATTAAAATATTTTGTTGCTAAAGAAAATAAATATTTCATGCCATTATGTGTCGGCACACATGTATTTTTTGTGACCGACACGCATTGGCACAGCCTAGCACAACCATGCGTACCGTGCCATCAAGTTTTCGGTATGACCCCATTCCATGGCATTTAAATTCTTGGGTATCAGTTAAATATTCATGTTGGTACTTTGTATAGTCCCTCCTTTGGTTGCTCAATCTAATTTGCAATTTATGTTTTACTGTTCAATAATCTCCCAAATACCGAAAAAAATATTGCCTTCCACCAAAGAGGAAACATACTGGACATAATTGGGAATCATAGTCTTAGTGAAATGGAAACTTAAATTGCATCAACTGTGTATTCATTGAGTGTGTATGTATTGCTTGCATGTGAATTGCATTTATTGTTTGTGAACTATCATTATCACCTTATGTGTTTGATGGTGATTGTGGGTTAGTTATCACGGTAAAATTGTATAATTATGCGTGCTTCTATCTAATTTTTGTCTAGAATAGCACATTTGTATTGTTTCTTCAATTATGGCCATTTTTATGTTCTCAAAGATACTTTCCCCTCTCTGTGTCAAATCTGTGCTGATTTACGAACTACAAAAACCCTTTAACTGTAGATAAATTGGAAGCAGTTCACTTTAATTTTAACTGCTCAACTTATGTTTTTTGATTTGAGAAAATCAAACAACACATTACTTGAATACAATTTTTCTTGAACTGAGCAACACCTTTCTCGAGGGTGCAAATTTAGATAACTGAGCACCAGGGAAGTGCTTTTAAACGAATAAACTTTGCCTTTTAATTTATGTAGTTTAATGCACGGAAATGTGTATAATTAGACATGTGTTTAGTTGTGGAACTGGAAGTTCAAAAGTTGTGTATGTTGTGACATCCACTTTTTCCCACTTGCAGATCTTAAATCTTTCGGCTTGCAAGTACCTTGCTGATTCATGCTTAGATGCTCTATACAAAGAACATGCCCTTCCGGCTCTTCGCGAGTTGGATTTATCGTATTCATCTGTTGGTCAAACTGCTATATCTCATCTTCTTTCTTGCTGCACGAACTTAGTTCATTTAAACTTAAACGGTTGTACAAATTTGCATGATCTGTTTTGGGGCTCGAGCAATTCTCACTCTTGTGGGGATCTTGTCGAAAGTTGTCCGTCTAATTCGATAACTAAGGAAAATGAACACTTGCTTGAAGTTCTCAATTGTACTGGTTGCCCGAAGTTGGAGAAAGTATTCATACCTTCAACGTCGAATTGTTTCCATTTATCCAAACTAAGCCTTAAATTATCCGAAAATCTGAGGGAAGTGGATCTCACATGTTTCGCTCTCCGCACACTAAATTTGAGGTTAGAATTCTTTAGAATCTTTTTTTATCTATATCTTGGTAGTCGAGGCTTTTGCATTTATATACATATGTGCAAAATCATCTGTTTACATATAAATCCCTGTTGAATCTGAAATTTCCTTATGTTCCCATCAGAGTGTAGTTTCTTATGAAATTGCTCTTATTGCAAGTTGGTGTGCCATTTAATTGATAGGCTTTAAAAAGAAGGTAATATTTGTAAGTACGAGGGTTTATACATAGTAAGATGTTTAACTTTTGGAAAAGAACTATGTATCATGACCACTTCTATAAGCCTCGCGTGTCCGTGTCGGACACGTGTTTGATATCGACACTCTTTGGACACGCGATCAATGCCGATCCATAACGTATACAACTAAAAAAAATATGTACATATTTTTATTTCACTTTTTGTATGCATATAAAATGTAAGCTGATTATAAATATTTTAGCTTTTCGATGAATGCATACATTTTTTTTTTGACAGTATGAATAAATCAGTCATGGTAGAGAATTTCTTGTCTTAAAATATGTGAACTATTAATGAAAATTTTACTAACTTTCATTCGTATGAGAAATATATCAATATTTTATCAAAATTAATTTTTTATATTTAATAACAAAATATTATTATATTAATAATATTATATTTTATTAGCGGTGTCCATGCCATGTACATGTTCTAATTTTTTAAAAGCTGCCGAGTCACGGTGTCCAAGTCGTGTTGTGTTCCGTGTCAATGTCCGTGACGCCAAAAGAATGAATGAAAGTTCAGATTTTGCAGGGATATATATGTAAAAAGATATTTTGCAAGGGTATTGATATAAATATCCTCTAGTGGATTTATAGCTGATTCTCTGTTTTTTTTTTTTTGTTTTTTTGTTATTTTGACTTTTGTTATGTAGTAACTGTAGCTCCTTGGAGATTTTGAAGCTTGATTGTCCAAGACTGATCAACCTTCAGCTTCAGGTAATAATTTCTGATTTCAGTAACAAGAAATGTCTTCAAACATTAGAACTTACATACAACTGGATATATTCTCTATTTATATACATTAAAATAATTTAGATTAAGATAAGATTAGACTAGTATTATGAGGGTTCAATTTGTAACACCTCCAATAGTCTCACATTGGATGGAATACTGATTTCGATCAGTTTATATGAGGCCTACACGCTAGTAATAATAACTGGGCTTAAGCATTTTGGGCCGGTTGTTTGGGCCCAACGAGTTATTATTGCTAGCGGGTCGAGTCATTGCAATTGGTATCAGAGACGAATACCAGCCGGAACTGTAGGAGCTAAGTGCTATGCGAGGCAAAGTGCTACACCAACGGGTTTGGTGGGAGCCACCTCTTGAACCTATCGGAGTCACCTCTAGAATCTCACATTGCCTGGTAATTGTGATCCTAGTCTGTCTGTCTGTGATTTGGTTTGGACCCGACGAAGACGTCAGGGTCTAAACAGGGGAAATTTGTAACACCTCCAATAGTCCAACATCGGATGAGATACTGATTTCGATCAGTTTATATGAGACCTACACGCTAGTAATAATAACTGGGCTTAAGCATTTTGGGCCGGTTGTTTGGGCTCAACGAGTTATTATTACTAGCCGGTTGGGTCGTTGCACAATTACTGTTAAATCTAATTTAATTCTGATGGAGTTTGAAAATGAGAGTGAGTTCAATATTTTCAGATGGATCTAATCCAAACCATCCAAACTCTTTAGATGTCTAACTGATGGTGCAAAGGTAGGAATCATGGGAAAGGACTCTAGCGTAATTTATTTATTGTATTTTGTTCTTCGTTTTTTTTTACCGTTGGCACTTCATCAGGTTTATAAAGACCCATTTTTCACCTAACAAGAACATTCATTTATTAAAGCATTTTGTAATTTTATCTGGTTTCCCTTTTGTTTAAATATAATTTGCAGGGTTGTAGCGTGTTGACCGAAGAGAATCTAGAATCGGCAATCTTGCGCTGTAATATGCTGGAGATCCTTAATGTCGACTCCTGCCCAACGGTAAAGATTACTGAGGCAATGTTTAGCCTGGATATTTGTTAGAATTGCGGTTCCTCGTGCTACCCCTCGTGTTTTTGTTTGTATTTTTTCAATCTCTACAAACAAGGTTCCTTACTATTTTACAGATAAAAGCCGAGGATTTCGGTCGATTATTTACTGCGTGCCCCAGCCTGAAGCACATCTCCGGCGGTGGAATGGGATCATCACACCAGAGAATAATTCATTATTTGACTTAAAAAAATGTCTTGTGAATCTCGTCTCCTTCCTATTCGAATGCAATAACAAAAAATTTTCGTCGGTTTCGCGGAATGAAAACCCTTTCAATGCATTCATTATTGTCTTTTCTTTTTTTTTCCTTTTTTCGGTCTAGCATAGCAGTTCTCTTAGTTAGTGGCAAATTGTGTTTAGCTATTGTTTACTTAAGAATCCGAGAAATCTTATTTTCGAGTTCGTATTTGTATGCAGTGGTGTTATGTGAATTTTTGTAGGTGTCTAATGCAGATGTTTTGTTTTGCAACTTTGCATGATTTCGTGGTCGACTCTTTGTTTTATTTTTTAGAAATAAACTTAGCTGGAAATGTGAAGCAAAGGGTTTCAATAATTAATTAAATCCTTTGCGACTTGTACTATGGACGGTCGGTCGGTATATTTATGTAATTTTGTTGGTATTATATCCATTGGTAATGTACGAGAAATTAATCAAATTTTTTGTGGTTAAACACCAGAATAATTTATTGGTCTCTGCTTCAACCTTTTAATGGAGAACATCTTATTTACTCTCTTTCAATTTTTTTGTAGACATGTTTTTTTTTTTTAAAAATTTTTTGGTGAAAAAAAAAGTTTTATATTTTATAGTGTTTGGTTTATAGAATAAAGATTTTTTTTTTATCAATATTTATTTAGTTGAAAGAAAAAAAATTCACACTCGTTCGATTCGGCGAAAAAAAAAATGAATGAAAAAATTTTATGCAGCTTAGCTAAGAAACAACGGAATATGGAAACTTCAATTATTTTTTTTTTTTCAAATCCGAAAAAATATTTTTACAAATGCCCCCTAAACCTAACCATATTTCGTTAAATATTTGGAAATTTAAAAAAATTTTGAAATTTTTTTACGAATAGAAAGTATGAGATTCTAAAATCTAAAAAGAGAAGCTGTAAAAGAGGAAAAGAAAAAAAAAAAAGAAAAAGCTCTTAACTATATTTTGATACCTATAGTTAAGCATTTTATAGACAACATTTTATTACACAAAACTATATAGAATTTACAACATATATCTGAGTGATTCAAAAAAGCTTTGGAGCTTTGCTTTCAAGTTGTTTTCGATATTGGGACTTTCGAATCGACGATCGGCTCCGTTAAATTTGATCTAGAGTATTTGAAGTATCTAAAAAATAAATTTTGTGATTTTTCGATATCATTTGCTTAGTGATCGAAGGGGTTCAAAATCAATAATTTTAATGACTGTGGTGAGCCGTTTGCAAGTTTAACGGTATAGAAATATTCAAATGACGTGAAATTTTGATAGAAAATCCTTTATACTGTATAAAACAAGATCAATATTTTTGATCTAAAATTTTAATGTCATAATCATCATATTTTGCAAGATTATTATTTTCAGCCGTTGATTTTGAGTCACTTTGATCACTAGGCAAATGATATAAAAAAAATCGTAATATTTATTTTCTAGATACTTAAGATACCTAGATCAAGTCTAACGAAGCTAATCGTCGATTCGAAAGTTCCAACATCAAAAATGACTTGAAAAATAAAACACTCCGTGTTTCCAGAAGCATACCAGCCGCACTCCATATATCTACAAAATGTTTCTGAACTACTGTGTCTAAATATCATGTCTACAAACTGTTCACCTAGGCCTAGACCAGAGATGTCGCATCATAGAAAATAATAATAATATAAATATAAATTTTAAATAATAATGTACATAACTTATCTTGAGTTGACCAATCCCTCAAAACTTTTTGTTGGTATGTAATCTAATATTTTTAATAAGTTTAAATTTATTTCTGTCAGATTTATTTTTTAATATTTTGTTAGTTAAACATAAGAGATAAGTTTAAATCCTGTTAAATTACTGCTATAATTAAGATTTTGATTTATAGGCATATATAGACTATTATAAATGTGCAAAAAATTATCCACCATAAAAATTTAGTCTAAAAATATTTAATAAAGTTTTTAGTTTAATTCGTTATAATACTTCTCTCCTACTATTCAATCTTTTAATTTATTTGATTTAAGTCCGTCAACATCAACAATACCCTGACTTCAAAAAATTGAATGTGTAGTTAAATTTTTATTGGTTTAGTTAGTATATTCCATACAATTTTCGTAACTATAAATTTATTAAATTAAGTAATTAGTTTAAATTGAAGTTAAAGTTTCGTTGACCGACTCAAATTAAATAAATTAAAAGATTAAATAGTAAAATCAATTTTTTGAAAGGTTAGGTAGCAAATCTAAAATGGTCCATAGTTTAGATAAGTTATGTATATATTTACCAAATTTTTATCCTCAATTTTATGAATCACCACAAAACCCCCCCTAAGAATAGAGAAAATTATTACCCACCCCTAATAAATCAGGTGAAATTCAGAGTACTGAGAATGTGAATAGATAAGAAAGGCTAATTTAATGCAGTGCATGAGATGTGTGAATGTTTTTTTTTTTTTTTTTTTTTTTTTTTGAGAGATAGTACGATACTTGTTTTATTTATTTTATTTAGAAATAAACTTAAGAAAAAATATGAATCAACTAAGATTCGAACTAGTGCAAATCAACTACCAAACCCTTTGCTACTTGCTCAGGTGAACAGTCGGTGAGTCTGTGAAATGTGTGAATGTTAGCTTCATTTTCTTTGTATGAAGTCAAAAGTTATCTAATTCCAAACATTTCTCTCCATTATAAGAAGAAGAAGAGACAACATACCATCAATTCCTAAGGATTGGGTTGGCATGCACATAAATTACATTAATTGGAGCTCATCATCATCATATATATATATATATATATATATATATATATATATATATATATATATATATATATATATATATATATATATATATATATATATATATATATATATATATATATATATATATATATTTGTGTCTCAAAGATTGCATGTGTGGACCTCATATTAAGGTGGCATTGCAAGTATGATAGTGACCTAGCATCATCTCAACCAATGGGGAGGGAGGGACCAAATTGGCCCACATTGATCTCATGTTTGATTTTCTTTTGTTTGTGTGTGTGCAAGTATTTGTTTGAGCATAAATTTAAGTTGCTACAAGTTTCAAGTCACAATTCACAGCTCACAAAAGGCTTTTGCCCCAGTCAAAAGAAATGGATAATACTTTGGCTGAAATCCAAAAGGCATATCTGTAAATAATGCAATCTAGAAGTTGTTTCTGATTACCGACCGTCACTAAAGCAAGTGGCAAAGGATTTGGTAGTTGGTATCCGAGACCAAAGTTCGAATCCTAGTTGATTTACATTCCTAGCAAGTTTATTTCTAAATGAAATAAACAAAGCAGGTAGCGTGCTACCTATCTCTCTTTCTCTCTCAAAAAAAAAAATTGTTTTTGGTTTGAATAATGTAAGATTTATCACCTCAAAGTTGATATTTAAGATTGAATTGGATTGAATATGATAGGATAGAGAGTCTGATGTGTTGAATGTGGCCCACGTGATATATTCAAGACAATTCATAAAGATACGGCCAATCTATTTAAGACGATCTAGAAAGATATGATAAGATCCTACGATTAGGATGTATCTGGACACGTCTTTAATAGACGGACGTAATTTAACATCCTTACATTAAGTTATATATAAATACGTAACATACGGGAGTTCCGGTCTAACCCTAATCCAATTGTCTGTGACGGCTCCATCTCCGGAGATAAGGGAATTAGACTCGAAACGTGCCGTCTTCTTGGACGAACCACGAGCAAAAGCCGTTGCCTACAAATCGAAATCATGACAGAAGATACAATCATAATCCCGCTTAAACGAACTTATCTCCGGAGATGGAGCCGCTTTGATAGGATTCAATAATCCCGCTTAAACGAACTTTGCTTAATCCGAGCAAAAATCCTGAAAAACCTAAACTTTTTGACTTTCGACGTCCTCAAATAACCAATCATTTCGTCTTCTCAAACATTACTTGTTTGCGTTACTTAATCAAATTTTGGATATATGCGTGTTTCTTACATAACTTAATAGGTCATTTTTTTTCCCTCTCTTAAACCTTTTTATCCTAAATAGAGCACATATGATGCATCTATACTAACAATATATTTTCTATTTTTTGCAAAAAAAAAAAAATTTCTAGAAAAATAGAATTCTAAAGATGTGTCAATAATTAATGCAAGTTTTAGTTGTACCACAAACCAATCTGATCACAATTCCTTTTTAAGCCAAAAAAAATAAATTAGTGTTTCTTTTTATGAATACTTAAAAAGAAATATACCCTTATTCACATCTTGCTTATTTTTATTTAAAAATTATATTTCCACACATTTAATACCTTATATAACTAAAATTTCCGAGAACTTAAAATTTCATGCTATTGATAGCATAACAACCGGACTCTATAATATATATATATTATTAACATAAAGAAGACAAACAAATCAGGTGCTCAAGTTTTTGGCCATTGGATTGAGAGATGTGCGGTTAGGATGATGTGGGCCCCTAGGGTTAAGTGGATGATTGGTTGAATAGTATGATCTAACGGATGAAAATCATCAAAATGATGAATCTAACGGCGGAAAACTTGGTAGCACCGAGTGCTTCGTGCTATTGATAGCATATATAGCAGCTCGACTCTCTCTCTCTCTCTCTCTCTCTATATATATATATATATAGGGTCCTACTTATCTTATTATGATTACGATCGCCTCGTACTCATAAGTTGTTTTCGATGATAGAGCTTCCGAATCGACGATCCACACCGTTAAACGTTATTTACGATTTAAAATTTCTAGAAATCAAATTATATATATATATATATACCTCTAATCTTTTGGTTTTTGGTTTCCTAGAAAATTGTGAAAAGCTTAGTTTTCCAGAAAAAAAAAATCACAAAAAAACATTCTTTTCATATTTTTTTTAAATTTTTCGGATAAAATTTTAAAAAATTCTGAAAAATCTAGTCTCTGTGAGAATAAAACGGCCGTAAAATATAAAATATTTTATGAAAATCTTTTTGGAAACCAAATAATAAATATCCACTTTATTTGCTAACATTAATTAATTAATTAAAAAAGAAGGTTATTTTTTTTTATTACATTTAAGTCCTCCAATCCAAGTTGCCAGTTTGCATCCATACCCATGTATCACAAAATATTAAAAACAAGGACAAATGAATAAACATAAAAAAAAAAGGTTCTTGAGTATTTAACCAATAGATTCTATCTACAAATTAAAATATAGTTTCATAATATATAAATAATTCATAGCACCATGTTTTTTTATTTTATAATTGACTTTTAAAACCTAATCATATGTAATATATGATGCTCATATTTTTATAAAAATATTTTTAAAAAATAATATTTAAATAATTTTATCTGGCAAAATGCTGCATAGAAAAATATTGTTAATAACTTTTTCCTGTAACAAAAATAAATAAAAGCTCCGATTATAGTTTTTATTTTTATGGATTTTATTTTATTTTTTAAATTTATCACAACACTAAAAATTACAGTTTTTTTTTAGATATTTTATAAAAAATAATAATCCATCACAAGATATTAAAAAAATCAGGACAAATAAACCAAATAACTTCATAAATAATAAATAATAACACAAGTAAATCATTATACATTGAAAAATATAAAAAATTAGCTGGCAATGGATGGAGAACAACCATGTTTTTTGAGGAGAGAGAAAGAAGAGAGAGAAATTTGCAAGGGATTTGAACTTTTCTCTCTCTCTCTCTCTCTCTTCATTTCCAACCTGGCATTTTCTCTCTCTTCCCCATTTTTCTCTCTCCACCTCTTCCAACTAGGAATTGTCAACGGTTCGGATTCGGAGCGAATTTTCAAAATCCGAATCCGAAAAAAATTCATATCCAAACTCTATAACTAAACAAAAAGTCGGAAATCCAATCTGAGTTTAAAACAATCACTTCTCTTTATCATCATATTATATTAAAATTAAAAATTTTCAAATATCATATCAAATATTTATATAAATATTATATAGTATTCGGACTATATTTCAATTCTGATCAAACATAGATAAAATTTAGGTACATCCGAATCCAATTCTGTTGAAATTTTTATTTTCATATCCGTACTGAAAATGAAGAGTCCGGCTATTATATGCTATTAATAGCACGAAACACTCGGTGCTATCAAGTTTTCCACCGTTAGATATATCCTTTTGATCATTTTTATTCGTTAGATCATACTATTCAACCAACCACCCACTCAATCCTAGAAGGCCCACATCATTATAACTACACATCTTTTAATCTAATGGCCAAAAACTTGATAGCACCAATGACTTAGGCTTCGTTTTGGTATTGCGGGGAGACTGCGTTACGTGCGGTGAAAAAGTACGTTGGAAAAATACCCCGTTTGTTTCCGTACGTAATATTGCGTTACCGTTTGTTTCCGTACGTAATATTGCGTTCCGCATATCGCGATAAGTCGGTTATGATATATTTTCTGCGTTCCCATCGGAGAACGCAGAAGTATATACCTATATGCTTTTTCTACAACTCCATTTTATATAATAACATTAGATAAGTCTCAATACTAAACTAAGCCTTAGTCTTATTAATAGTATATTAGCTTAGTTCTTGAAAATTATATCTGGTAGTATAAATTCGTGTCATTCGGCTTCGGATTCGGATTCGGATTCGAATAAAATTTCAGATATCCGTACCCCATTAACATCCCTACTTCCAACTATAAAATGTATATATAAGAGGAGAGAGATAAAGAGAGATAAAAACTAAAGAGGGAGAGAAAGAAACAGAGCCATAATCCAAAGCAAGAGGGAGGAGAATAAAATCTCCCACTCTCTCTCTCTCTCTCTCTCTCTCTCTCTCTAAAAAAAAATTCCTTGTTTGTTCATTCATTGATTCATTGATTCATTCTCAGGAATAAGAGAATAATAATTCAAAAAAGAAGAAGAAGAAGAAGAAAAAAAAACCCACCTTATTCTCCTCCTCTTATTCCCCCTCCTACTTATTCCATTCACAGAGACATGAGCCTATTCGGCCTCGGAAACAGGTTGGTTTTTGTTCTTCTTTGGGAAATTTGCATTAATTTCTCTTTCTTTTTCTTTCTTTTTTTTTTAACAAGAATTTTTATTCATTTTATGGTAATTTGGTTGTGTTTTTATTGGTGGGGATTTTATTCGAGGGTAATTAATGGTTATTTTGATTTGGGTAATTGAGAGAATTGAGCTACGCTACAAAAATTGGATTTTTTTTTTTTAATAAAAATTGGGCATTTCGTTGGTTATTTTTCGGTTTTAAATAATTATTCGATTTGGTTTAGTTGAGAGAATTAAACTATGAAATGAAAATTGGATTTTTTTTTTTTCTTTCTATGCAAGGTGGTATAAAATAAAAGGATGTTTTTTTTAAAAAAAATAAAAATTATATTTAGGTTGGAAATAGTTATTTGATTTGAGTTTGTACGAGAATTAAACTCTGAAATTTAAATTGGATATTTTTAATTAAAGGTGGTTTTAAAAAGATGATTTTTTTTCTTTATTTTCTTTATAAATTGTATGAATTTTTTTTATTCGGACATTTTATTGATTTTATTTTGGTATTTTAATAATTATTTCGATTTGGGTCGTTGAGAGAATTGAGCTATGCCATAAAAATTGGATTTTTTATATGAAAATAGGATTTAAAAAAGATGTTTTTCTTTTTTTCAACTTTAATGTTTTATTTTAATTTTAATTTGGACATTTCATTGATTTTTATTTTGGTATATAATAAAGTTTTTATTCGGATAATCCACTCGAGAGAATTAAACTATGTCATTGAAATTGGATTTGAAAGAGAGATCTCTTTTTTTCTTGATTTTATTTTGAAAATTTGAAATTTTGTTTGTTTGGGCAGTTCATAGAATTAATTTATCCTATATAGGTCATCAAAAATTGTTTTTTCTTTTTCTTTTTTTTTGTTTCATGTTTTTGGTCTTTTATATGTTAATATATATATATAAATTTTGAACAGAAACCAGAAGACATTTAGGCCTAAAAAGAATGCTCCATCAGGAAATAAGGTAATTTTATTTTCCTCAGAAATAGTATCTATTGTTTCTATTTTGTTAATTTATGCATTTATTTTTTTGTTGTTGAATTTGAAATCTGTTTGTATATATGCCAAGAAATTTAGAGTAATTGTGACAGAAAATTATAGTAGCCGAACTTTAGCAACGATATTGCGATAATTTAAATGGGTTGTCGAAGTTTTACATCTTATGGTTTTAGAAATTACTGTTAATTTGAGAAGTAGCAGTAGTTAGGTGTTTGGCAAACAGAATCGAAGAGCTTTTTCTGAGGCCAGTAGCCGAACTGCTGCGTTTCTGTGCTTCTTCTACTACTGCGATAAAAAGTTGTTAGTGCTTATTCGAGCAGCTCTATTCAAAATGCACTCTTCGAAGAGCGTCGTTCGAAAGTACCAAAATTCAGAAGAACTAAGTTTTCAGAGATTTACTACTTTGCAAAAGCTATAGAAGCATAGTAATCTCTTAACAAATTTTCCCTTCGAGGGGAAATCCAATGAGCTTTTTTGTTTTCCTGCTAGTTTCATATGTAACTTATGCAATTCTGTTGCTTCGTTTGCTGATATTATCTTTGTTCGTCGTCGCGCAGGGCGCGCAGCTTAAAAGGCATATCGATGCTACGTTGGGCAGCGGGAACTTAAGGGAGGCGGTGCGGCTGCCGACCGGAGAAGATCTTAATGAATGGCTTGCTGTTAATAGTAAAATCTCTGACCCACCCTTATCTGTCCATCAGAAGGATCTCTCTTTACGGAATTCTACGTATTTATCATGCAAAATTATTTATTTGCATACACAAATCCTGTTAATCTGATCCATTTACATCCCTTGAAAGCAGCTTATTATTTTATCGGAAAAAGTTTTGTTCAAGAGCTGCATTTTCATTTTTCCTTTGTATATACAAGGGCGTGAATATGGAAGAAATTAAATCTCCATTTATGTAAATCTCGAAGAAATTAAGAAATATACTAACTAGGATGTTGCTGTGTCCTTGTAACTGGGATGTTTGTAAGAAGACTCATAATGTTTCCTCTTAGTTGCTATTATAAATAATAAAAAGAATCGTGTTTTTCATAAATTAATTGAATTTGGGTTTAATTGTTCCTCAGCTGTCGATTTCTTCAATCAAGTGAACATTTTGTACGGCACTCTGATGGAGTTTTGCACCCCAACTACTTGCCCTACAATGTCGGCAGGACCGAAGTACGGCGTCTAACCTCTACAATCTCCTGATGTTTAAAATGAAAATTATAGATTTTGGTTTTATTTGTTGTTTTATGTGCAATCGTAGACATTCGGAGCTTCTTTTCATGGTTATAGGGGATTTTATTTCTCTACATGTGTATCAAATTCATCGATTTACAAATATCATCCTTGTCGAAGCAATTTTTAGACAAGGAAAAGGGGCTTTTTTGGTATTTTATATGAATATTGATGTGAATGTCGACAGGTTCGAGTATAGATGGGCTGACGGAGTTCAGATCAAGAAACCTATTGAGGTTTCTGCACCAAAATACGTCGAGTACTTAATGGATTGGATCGAAGCTCAGCTCGATGACGAATCCATATTTCCTCAGAAACTTGGTACTACAAAATTAGATCATTTTGACATTTCGTAACAAACAAATTATCTCGCATATGCTCTTTTTTTTCTTTTTTACTCGACAAAGTTTTCTGTTTTCAGGGACGCCTTTTCCTCCGAATTTCCGGGACGTCGTGAAAACGATCTTTAAGCGTCTCTTTCGGGTTTACGCTCACATCTATCACTCGCATTTTCAGAAGATCGTGAGCCTCAAGGAAGAAGCTCACCTCAATACTTGCTTCAAGCACTTCACCTTCTTCACATGGGTAGAATTCGCGATCTTATTTTGTGTTACGCTTTCGTACTAAAGCTTCCAGAAAATTTCCTCGCGAATTACTCGACCTAATTCAGAAATTTCGGTCCTATCTCTTCGTCTCTGTCGCTTCCGATTAGATTTGAAACTTATCATTACTATTCAATATGCATCTCATTGATTCTTAGTGATGTTTCAGTGCCGACGATTATTAATAAGACCCTTCATACCTTTGACCCCCCCTGCGCCTTGAATCAATAGCATTTAGTGTTTCAGGATCTGACTCTCTGCGGATTTTCTCTTTCGATTGTTTTTGTGCAGGAATTCCGATTGATCGATAAGGCGGAGCTCGCTCCTCTTAACGATTTGATCGAATCGATAATTCTCGCATGTTGAGGATGCCGACTTATTCAGAGGGCGGGGCGAACGCAGTACAATCTTTTGGATGTAGAAGAGTGTTGTTTTAGTCGGAAATCGAAGCCAGAATAGTGCGGAGCGGTTTTTTTTCTTCTTTCTTTTGTTGTTGTTGTTGTATTTTTATTTTTTTCATTCTTTAAGGTTTGTGGGGGTGTGAATTATTCCTTGCTTTGATCCTCAATTGATTTGATTCATACTCGAAAACATCAATTAATTGTTGGCCATTTTGCTGCTTCTGTTTGACTCTCTCTTATCTTTTACTGTTTCATCAAGGGAAATTTTTCTTGGTTTGCCTTTAATTGCTTAGAAGTGTGTCTGATAATAAATACATTTAAGTGGAATTGCTCTGCAAAGAAGTAACTGCATCTTAAAGAAATCACAATCCTGAACCAAAGAGGCCTGTGCTGCTACTGCACAGGTGGTGTGTGAATGGGTGAGTGACCGACAGCCATTGAGAAAAGAGCAATGGCTCTCTGGCTGCTCTACTTATTGACAGATAGTAATTGATTTAGCTTTTTAATAAGTTACGCAAATGATATAAGGCTAGAATGAAAGGAGCTTACAATGGTAACTGTTGTGGTGAAACTTTTATTTACCGGTGGTTAGTAAGCTTAAAACATCCATCATCACCCAGTCTCAACCTTTTCTTTTCTCCTATGAGTATGATTTTAAGTGCTCGTCGGCACGGATCAAATCTACATAATAAATAGTTAAAATATTTTGTTATTAAAGAAAATAAATATTTCATACTATTATGTATCGTAGCATAAAAAATTATTTTGGCCGTGTGTAGCCAGCCTTTGGGTCCACAGCCATGGCATCAAATACACCAATATTGAGTAAGTTTCAGCACTTAAGAACCCGCGTCAAGGCACTCAAATCCTTGCCTATGAGGATAAGAAATAGACTCACATGCATCTCCTCCCATTTCTCCCACAAAATTCGAAGCATCAAACAAACCCACAAATCTGAAGCTTCTGCTGCTGCTGCTGCTGCTGCTTCTTCTTCCCCATGGCCCAACAAGCTCTCCTCCGCCCCTTCTCTCTCCCAAGTCTCTCTTTCTCTCTCTCTCTCTTTCTCTTTCGCTCTCTCTCACCACTCCCATTAACTCCTTTCTCTCTCTCTCTCTCTCTTTCTCTTTGATTGTAGCGAACGGTGTGGCGAAACCCACCAAGCATGGGGCTTCTCCAAGGCCCCGCCCCACGTTTTCCACTCTCGCTGGGGCCTTTAAGAGTGGCTCTCCCCATGGTAATCCTCTTCTTCTTCTTCTTTTCATTTTCTTCAATTTTAACTGGAATTCTTAGTAATTTCAGGTAAAAATGGTACCCTTATGTTGTGTAATTACGTTTTTCAACCTAAAAACTCGATTTTTTTTTATTTCTTTTTGTAACGTTTTTGTGTTTTGGGTTCCGATTCGATACCTAAGATAGCTGATTTTGCTGTTTTATTATTTTATTTTTGCTGTTCTGTTCTTCTGGTGAAAATTGTACTTTTTCTGTCCTGTAATTTAAAGTTTTCCCTGCTGAAAAACTCAATTTTTTCTGAGAATTTTGCTGTTTTGGATGTGAGCTGGTACTGTGCTTTAGCTGTTTTAGGTTCTTCTTCTTCTTCTTTTTTCCCCCCTTTTGAATTTTCCCATTACATTTGGGGGTATCTGTTCTAACTATGAATGATATTAAAGGTATTTAGTTGAGGAATTACAAAAGCGGTTTTATTAGCTAAATTTTTGATTCCATTAATAGTGTTCTTTGTAGAATCTTTATTAGTCTTAAATTAGTTGAGTAGCTGTTGGGGTTGAGAACTTATTAGGGTGTGTTTGGGATTGAGGACCATCTAACTCCATTAGGCAAAACGGAGTTGAAACGAAAGATTATAAAGATATGCTTCTCCGTTTTCCGATAGAACCATAAAGAATATATCACAACCAGCTTATTTTGGTATGCATAACATAACATTACGTATGGAAACAAGCGGTACTATGTTGTACTTCGTTACCGCACGTAATATCCTTTTTTCGCAATCCCAAACTGAGCCTCCGTGTGACCTTGACTATCGAATAAACAGCGCGAGTAGAGGTAGAGTGTATTTAGCACGAAGTTCTTGCTTTTGTTCATAACAATTGATAATTGAATATTGAAGTAGCTATACCGAGAATTTATTGTTTTCAATCTAAATTAAAACATGAAATGCTCTAGTTTGAAATAATCTGCAGGTTCTTTATTCTTCTTTCTTGTACTTTCACAAGTGAATTAAACATTCATCCTAAAACTCTAGACCCTTTTATCTTTGTTTCCACCTTAGGTGGTTCCGCCGTAATTTTTACCCTTTTTATATCGTTCTACTTTGTTATGATTTGTAGTGATTCTTCTGTATGTTTATATGCAGCCTTTTGGATTACTTTGAACAAAAGGAAAATTGAATCTCGGTCGACATCTATTTCCATAAGGTGTGAGCAGGGCGCGAAGCAGGATAATGGTTTGGATGTGTGGCTTGGTCGTCTCGCAATGGTTGGGTTCGCAACCGCAATAACTGTCGAAATAAGCACCGGGAAAGGTCTACTAGAGGTACATCTCTTCGAGATACTACTGCTGGTTTTTTTTTTTTTTTTTTCCTTCTGATTCAGCGAATGGCCGTTTCGAGCATTGAATCCTTTGGATGCATATTATGAAATGGAATAAAAAATGGAAGAGCTTAAATCCTTTATTTACAAAACAACTCGTGAGTTTACGTTATCCTTCATTTACTTGATCGCGCCATCTAACTATGGAAAAGAAGATTCGCATTGTTTAATATATAATCGTTCAGCGCATCTCGACATACTTATCATGTTTGTTCAGTTGCCAAATGGTGCATTTGAATACAGCTTCTTATTTTTGCGCAGAAGCTTTGTTCACATATTATCAGACTAAGACATTTCAGCCATAACTCCTTATTGAGTATTGATTGCCAAATATGTTTCCTATCTGAAATCTAGGACCTCACCATAACTGAGTTATAAAGTTGTCGCACCTACAAGTTCTCGACAATTTTGAGCCCAGGGGAACCTTTGAGTCGACTAGCCTTTCTAGGCTTTCTAGTATGTTCACCGCTGTCGAAACAAGTTCGAGATCCACTTTTGCTTTCACTTTTGCAGCGGGAAAGAACTAAGTTCACTCGCTGCACTTTTCACGAAGCTGTTTCACGGTAGTAGTTTCTCACCGCCAGAGATTTACTTCCGTGCGAACCATCACTTAATTACTGTCTCTCGCTTTCAACTGTTGGAGTGATTCTTATACCTGTTACTTGATTCGTCATGTTTTCCATCTCGAGCAATATCTGTCGATTTCGTTTCGTCCTGTTCATGTGAGGTTAAGCATTTCTCGATCACTCGTTTTAGTGTATCTAATAGTCGATTCGTGCTTACAGTTTGATCAATTCATCACGATTTGATACTTCTCTCCACTATTATATCGGTACCCCAAAGTTTTCCTCGATGCAGTATCTTTAATTTCTTAATCGCTGCACCGATACTTCCGCCATCGGCTCGTGAGTTAATCAAATGTGTTCTACAGAATTTCGGGTTCACGGCACCGTTACCTACTCTAGCGTTGGCGGTTACGGCGTTGGTCGGAGCTCTCGCAGCATTCTTCATCTTCCAATCTGCTTCTCGAGAATGAGCAACACTTTGAAGTGTCATGTATGTGTTTCATTCTCAAAAGGAAGGTATTATTCTGCACACACTTCAACTGGAGTTTTTGGCTTTGTTGTCTTGTTTACTGTCTTGTGTTGGAAGGAGCATGTTTATTTTGAAACAGATGCAAAATTACTTATCTTTCAATCTGTTCTGTTACAAACTGTAATTCTAATTCTAGTTTTATGTAAATCTTTAAGTACAAATTCAATTAAGATGATGACTTAGTCCCTAAATTCTGTTGTGCATAACAAGTAGGTTTGGAATGGTAAGGATGATAATATGGAAAAGATGAAACTTTGTGGGTGAAATTAAAATCCCATCAAAAATTTTGAAGTTTGGTTTCAAGTTCAGGGACAAAATTTATAATGGATCTTATATACAATGATATGCTATTAGCTGATTATATCACACTAAAAGCTAAGAGGTTGGGAACTAATCACTACAAAAAGAGAGACCTCTA
This sequence comes from Aechmea fasciata, assembly GCA_025177825.1. Lineage (NCBI taxonomy): Eukaryota > Viridiplantae > Streptophyta > Magnoliopsida > Poales > Bromeliaceae > Aechmea > Aechmea fasciata. Next base: position 4,964,717 of record CM045935.1, read on the forward strand.
TCTTAACAGCAACTCGGAAAAGGCGAACCTTAGCCACGAAGAACTTGGTAGAACAGGAATTCCGGGGCTTTTGTTGATACAGAAAGATGAATGAGCTTCTGAATCTCAAAAGTAGTGTCTCAGATCTAAATCTTTTGCTTCTGCTTCTGCTGTAGCGTGAAGCTATCAAGGGGATTTTAATCAATACTTTCTCGACCGACTCTTCTGTTATCGTGTAATCGAAGCATTTTGAGGCTTCCTCTCTATACCAACCAAGCTACATCCCGCGATCTTCTTCAACTCCATTTCCTCCATCATCTTCCTCAACTTCTCTGCATCTTCCCACCTGCCGTTCTCGGCGTACATGTTCGACAAAATTACATAGAAGGTCACGTCATTATAACCCGACCGGAAGAGCTCTTTTGCCACGGAATCGGCCATCTCGAGCTCTCCGTGGATTCTACAAGCACCCAGAAATGCCCCCCAAACACCCGTGTCGGGCTCGATAGGCATACATTTTACGAACTCGTACGCTTCGACCAATCTCGCGGCGCGGCCCAACATGTCCACAATACAAGTACAGTGCTCCATTACTGGAGTGATGCCATACTCCTTTCTCATGCTATAGAAATGCTTTAGGCCTTCTTCTACGAGACCCGAGTGGCTACAAGCCGCTAACACCGAAGTGAAAGTGAACGTGTTCGGCCTCACCCCTTCAGCTTTCATCTGTGCGAAGAGTTTCAGCGCTTCCCGCGGAAGCCCATGAGAAGCATAAGCTCTTACCATAGCACTATACGAAACCACGCTTCTCGATCTGAGGTTATCGAAGGCCTCTCTAGCTAAGTCCAACTTCCCACATTTCGAATACATGTCGATTAACACATTACCGACTCTCACATCGGCTTCTAGCCCATTTTTCCTCGCGAGCTCATGAAGCCATTTTCCGGTGCCGAGAGCTCCTGAAGAAGCGCAAGCGGAAAGCACGCTAACCAATGTCACAGAGTTGAACTTCACCTTCTCCGTAAGCATCGTTCGGAAGAGCTTGATCGCCCTAGTCCCATCGCCGCATTGCTCGTAGATTGCTATCATGGTGTTCCACGAAACCAAACTTCTCACAGACATTCCGTCGAACAGGGACCGTGCAATGTCAATATTCCCGCATTTGCCGTACATTGCGATCAACGCATTCATCATGGAAACATAAGAATCTAATCCCAATTTAATGGCAAACCCATGAATCGATTCCCCCGGATACAACCCCTCCAATCCTTTCAACGCAGGGAGAAAACTCACGAGCGTGACCTCGTTAGGCCGTGTGCCCGAAGCAACCATAGACCGAAACAAGCCCGACGCCTTCCCAAAAAGGCAGTTTTGAGCGTACGCGGCGATCATGGCGGTCCAAGAAACGACATTTTTAAACCCCATCTCGCCGAAAACCAGCTCCGAATCGGGAACCTCTCCACTCTGAGAGTACATCGTGACCAAACCGCTCTGCACGAAGTGGTTCCGATCGAACCCGTGCTTGATCGCGTCGCAATGCGCCTCCTTCCCCTCTCGAACCGCCGAGAGCACCGCGCAGGCGCGGATCACAAACGGGAAAGTGAAGCAATCGGGGGAGAGGCCGACGCCGTGCATGGTTTTATAGAGCAGGGGGACCTCGTCGCAGGGGCCGACATCGGCGTAGCCGCGGATGAGGGTGTTGTACATGAAGGAGTCTCTGTGGGGGGAATCGTCGAACAGTTGGCGGGCATAGCGCATGGTGGGGGAGAGGAGGGCGGCGAGAGAGAGGAGTTTGGTGGTTAGGGAGAGGCGGCGGGAGAGGCCGACGGTGAGGATGCGAGCGTGGAGGAGTTTGAGGGAATGGACGGAGGAGATGGAGTTTAGGAGGGAGGTGTAGTAGAAGGGGAGGGAGTGGGAGGAGGAGGAGGAGGAGGGGGTTTGGCGGGAGAAATGTGGCGGGAGGGGTTGGGGCATGAGTCGACCGTTGGAGCATTTCAAATTTGAAAGTTGGGTTAGGGTTTGAGGGTGTTGGGAAATGGAGATTTTAGAGAGAGAGAGAGAGAGATTTTGTTGTCTTTTTTCTTATTTCGCATCTTTAGTTGTCACATATTGAAATTGTATATTTTTAATTTGGTTTTTTGATTTGAACCTTGGATACAAAAGATATGAATTTCTTAAAAAAAAAGTTTTTCTTTTTAATGCAAAGGCACTATGGCCCAAACAAAACAATAATAATAATAATAATAAGGAAAGAAAATTGAAAACTTATGTTTGGTTTTTATTGTCTTTTTCAAGGTTTTAAGTGTCCAATCGACGCGTGCAGTATCCAGTGTCGTCAGTACAATGAAAATGCGTGGCGATCTGATCTCGATGCCGATGCATGTGACTCAAACTCTCTATTCCTTAAATTACTAAGTGATTTTCTCGATAAAATTCAAAATTTATAATAAAAAGACATAATAAATAGTCAATATATTTTATTGCTAAAGAAAATAAATATTTCATACTATTATATGTCGGCACACTAGAATTTTTTTAACCGGGACGCATCGGCACGACTCGGCACGTACCGTACCGTGCCAGCAAGTTTTCGGCACGATTCCGTACCACGACACTTAAATCATCCTTGGTCCTTTCTTATTGTTTTCTTTTTATTTTGTGATATATATCCCCTATGTTTTTCTATTTATGACATTTAAGCCTAGTTTGGTAATGCAATAGATAAAAGTGTCGTTTTTATACTTTGAAAAATCCGACAATTCTAAAACCACTTCCAATTCCTTTTCTCTGGTGCTATAAAATCATTATATAATAGACAGTACTCAGAGAATTTGAGAAGTACATAATCTTCATCTATATCAAATATTCAGTTCTTAAGTTTTTCTATCATTCGCAAGAAAAAAAAAAAAAAAAAAAATCGAAACCTTCGTACAAACGCCGCAACATTTTTCGATGAAACTTTTTCGTTCATCTTCTTCTCAAATTTCATCCTCTTACATTACACACACGTTTTCAGTATTTGAATAGCTAATAAAATCTACATTCATAATTGACACTGCTACATTGCGGGACGGATATATTTACTGATCCTTACCCCGCTAAATTCTAATAAACCCGAACAAATACGTGAAACTGCATAAATATCATTTCAGAAAAGGTACGCAGATACCAATTTCTGTAGTGTTTTTTTACACGAATTCGCGTATTTGCAGGGGTGTGTACATGCAGAAGAGAGAAGAGCTTCTCTAATTTTGATAAATATTAATGTATTGCACAGGTTAGATGAAAGGAGTACTGCAGGACTAAGCTGATCTGCAATTGTTCGCATCCAGGAGGAACTGCTCGATAAGGCGGTTAACTTGATCAGGTTTTTCAAGCTGCAGTGCGTGTCCAGCGTCTTTGATTATCTCTAACCTCGACTTCTCCCCCAAATGCCTGTTTGAAGAGTAAGAATCGATGAGTTTAAAGTTTTAAAAATCCTTCTGACATTTTCGCAATTATGATTCTTTTCCCTCCTAGTTTTAAAAATATGTACACTAAACCCCCTCTCAATTTTGATGTAGTTTGTCGTCGATAATTAAACAAGTATATCTACTAAAGCTCAATAATCTTATAATAAAATCTAGCTGATTGAGTAGTAAGATTAAAAAAAAACAAGAACAAAAACACTAATAAGAGTAGGTGTATTTGTGAGTTAGGAGATTAGTTCAAGAGAACAGAGAGAACAAGACATACTTTTGTAATTTGTGAGCGAGATTGAGTGGAAACACGCGATCTTGATCACCCCAAAGGATCAAAGATTCCTGGAGAAACAAAGCAGATTAACTGCTATTCAGCATTCTAAATATGAGAATTGAGGTGCTCCGAGAAAAAGCAAAATAGATAGTTTGATTGTTTTTTCATTCAAAATTTTTTTTTGTTGGTTTTTGAATATAAGAGTTTATTTAGAATTCGAACAAAATGTGATACCACCCCCAAGAAGCTATATAATTACTCCGCAGCAACTTTCTTGGTAGTAAATGGATATCTTTTCTTCCTGAAGTGCAATTAAAATCAAGAATCATAGAAAAGATAGCGGAAAATTCTCTAAGCTGAGATAGTACTTTTCAATAAAGATTGACTTACTTCTCTAAGCAAAAGCTGCGATTGCTTATTCAAATAACTCTACTCAGATAGTACTTTTATAGGCGCTCTCTCTAGCTAGGCAAAAGAAGCACTTAACTAAAGATCGACTTAACCAAGAAAAAGATTATGAAGCAAGAATTGCAACATGGATAAGTAACAAGACGACGGTGCATACAACAGAATTGAAATTTTCGGGGCATACCAGAATAGTTGATCTAAGAATTAGGAATAAATCTTTTCTATTTCTTTGGTTCTTTAGCAAAAGTAAAATATTAACTTGAAAAAGCAAATTTATATGAACTGTTACCTGAGTAAGAACTGGGAGGGGGTCCAAACCAGTTCCTTTTTCAAGCAATTCTTTCAGTAGTTCCACCCTCTCCTTCCTCTGATCCAAATACATTACCTGCAACGACGTAGCAATTATTGCATCAGCATTCAACATCTGCGAGGGGAAAAAAAAATAATATAATTTTGTATGCAACAACGTGCATACAAAACTATTTAAAAAATAATAAATAACTATATAAATAAAGAAATAAATAAATAAAAAGTGCACTTGGTGCAGGGGCAGCAAAATGCGATCCAACCAGGTTGGCCTATCTGGTTCGATCTGAAAAATAATATAATTTTCTCCGAACAAAAGGGCGGGGGGTTAAAAGGCCGGGTCTAAACATAAAAAATCGAATAAATTAAGTTAATGAGCCAATTATTTTGATTTTACGCTATATATATATATATATATATATATATATATATATATATATATAGTTTAAAGATAAAATGATATCTAGCTTACCGATCGTCCCTAGAGCAAGTGGTAAAGGGCGGTGGTTGTGACCTACCGAGAATCCTAGTTTATTTTTAAATGAAATAAACGAAGCGGGTAGCGTGTTACCTATCTCTCAAAAAAAAAAAAAAAAAAAAAAAAAATGATATCTAGCTTACTTGAACTATGGACTTGATTTGGCTATTCAATCTTTTAAAATTTTGGTTTCATTGTCTAACTTTCAATTTGTTTGATTTCATCAATCAACGATACTTTGAATTTAAAATTTGAATACGACCTTTACTTTTATAGATAAGTTAATATATTTCATACAATTCTCGTAATTATAAATTTATTAAATTAAATAATTAACTTATATTTTAAAGTCAAAATATTATTTACTGATTTAAAAGTTGAATATGACATTTAGTTTTACAGATATGGGAAAACTTCAAAAAGCCGTCCTGTGGTTTCATAGTTTCTCACTTTAGTACCCTGTGGTTTAAAGTATTATCAATTTGCCCTCCTGTGATTTCGTTTTTATTTTTTCGGTAACTTTTTCGTTAATATTTTGTTAAATTATATACAAAACTTCGTATACCCATCTAGATTTATCGAATATTCACTTTATTACCATTTAATTTTAACTTTGTCAATGATTTAAAAAAAATAATAATAAATTTGATAATAAAAAGAGAAAAATGAAACCACGGTGAGACAAATTAATACACTTTAAACTATAGAGTACTTAAAGTAAGAAAGTGCAAAACCACATAGGGAGTTTTTAAAATTTTTTCTTAATATATTTTATACAATTCTCGTAATTATAAATTTATTAAAATAAATAATTAACTAATATTTGAAGTCAAAATATTATTGACCAACTTAAATCGAATGAAAAAGGTTACGTAAATAAAATCTTTAAGAAACCACAGTGGACTGACAATGAGTGAGGATATTAAAAAATTTATCTTAATTTAAATCCATTTGGCCCCAACGGATATAATTTAGGATGCGAATATCAAAAATAAAAATTTGACAAATTCGTATTCGAATATAAATTATGCATGTATCTGATTCAAATCTAAACTCCACGTAAATCCAAATAGAGTTTACATTATACAATATATATGAACATTTGATATAATACTTAAATTTATGTTTTAAAATTTTAAGTTTCAATAATGATATATTTTGAAATATGGTAAATTTTTTTTTTTTATTATTTTAGGTTTGGATTTCAGATTTTCGATCGAATTCAAATTTGAATATAAATATTTAAAATTTATCAATTTCGGATTCAGATTCGGATTTTGAAAACTTTGCCCGAATCCGACCGTTGACAATCCCTACTAATTTAAGAGAGGCGACAACAAAAATAAATAAGAAATATAATATTATTTCCATCTAGCAAGTTACGCAGATAGCAAATAATATATAAAAAAATTAGTAGTTTAAGATCATTGATCCGAATCTTAAAGCAACTTGCAGCGGACCACTCCCGCAGTTGTCGTGGCAAGTGGCAACCCATATGCCCAACCAAACACTTATTTTCTTATTATTTAAAAGAGAAAACTTTTAAAATCCCCCTATAATTTCATACTTTTTTATTTTAAGACTTATAGTTTAAAAGTTAGTACCTTTTGGTTTAAGACTTTCTCACTTTAGTACCCTATGATTTAAAGTGTATCAAATTAGTACTTTGTGATTTTATTTTTGTATCAAGTTAGTGTCCTGTGGTTTTTAAACCATAAGATACTAAAATTAGAAATTGCGAAATCACAAGGTACTAAAATAAGAAAATGCAAAATCACAGGATATTAACTTGATACACTTTAAACCATAGGAAACTAAAGTCAAAAAATGCAAAACCACGGGATACTAACTTACACATTTTAAACCACAGGATACTAAAGTGAGAAAAAATGAAACCACAGTGTGGGTATTCGAAATTTTTCTATTTAAAACTATATCACAATATAATAACCTATTATTATTATTATAAAATATGGTATAAAATAGTTAAAAATGTATACAACTAATATAAATTGTAGTTCATTCCGTTATTCAATTTTTGAAAATTTTATTTTTATTATCTAATTTTTTATTTTATTTGATTTAAGTTAGTCGACAATACTTGGACTTAAAAATATAAAGCCTAATAGAAACAAACTACTTATTTTAATAAATTAATAATTACGAGAATTAGATGAAATATATTAATTAAACTTGTAAAAATAAACAACATATTTAAATTTTAAAATTAAGATATCATGACTCAAATCAGAAAATTAAAAATATTAGATAGTAAAATTAAAATTTTAAAAGTTTGAACAGTCGATTCAAAATGATCTACACTTTAAATAAATTTCGCAATATTTTATCTATAAAATAATGATAGTAATAAAAAATATAATACTGGAGTTGATACTTGATACCACCACGCGTCCACCGCCAAAAATAAAAATTTTTATATGTTGGGAGTGATCGTCCAAGACAATATATTTATAAATATAGTTTCAATTATATAAAATCAAATAAATTATTTACAACTATAATGCAACCTATTATATTTAATTAAATAAAATATATAAAATAATAATTGTAAATATTTTTACCTATATTATTACTAAGGAAGCAAATGGACAAGGATTGGTGGAGCTCCTGCTCCGATCCATTCCGAATGGAATGGGAAGTGGAACAAAATATATAGAAATATATAATTCGTGCCGAATCCATTCTGATCCGCTAAGCAGGAGGCGAGAGACGCGTTTCTTCTTTCAATCCGTTCTAATTCGTCAAAAATTTGTTCTCGCTCCGAATAGGACGGTAGGTAGGTGGGAGCAAAAAATAAAATAAAAAATAATTCGTTCCGAATCCGCACCGTTCGACAAGAACAGGAATTGACGCTTCCCTTCTTGAATCCGTCCCATTTGCATCCCATAATTATATATATATATATATATATATATATATATATATATATATATATATATATATATATATATATATATATATATATATATATATATAATTTATTATATTCTTACTCATAAATTGTCATTGTTAGATCTACTCTTTAATCATTTTCACCCGTAGATTATACTATTCAACCAACCACCCCCTCAACCCTGTGCCCACTATCAATCGGTGGATAGCAAATCAGCACTTTGCTTTGTGAAGCGACATGGTCCTGCCAATTGCCAACTGCCAACAGTACTCTCTAAGTCGCTTACAAGTTACAAGTATGGCTACTGGAAATGAAATTATCACCGGACCTTTCTTAATGTAAGGCGTGAAATTGACCCCTCTTGTGAGTCGTATATTTTATTTTAAGAATAATTATTTGAAAATATTTAATTTATTTATTTATTTATTTTTTAAATATTCTTCATATATTTCACCGATATTGTGAAATATTCCTGCAGTTATCTTCTGTTAAGTTGAAGTTAAACGTAAATTAAATATCTACCATAGTTAAAAAAAATTAAAATATCAATTTTGCCTTTAGCCTAAGGGTAAATAAGTAATATTGATGACAGTAGTGGGGTATATTGAAAAAGACCAAAAGTCAAAAATATATTTTGTGCCCCTAATTTTAAGGACAAATTGATAATGGAAGAGTATATTTGAAATGACAAAATAATAATTTTACAAAGATAATGAGTTAATTAATAAATTTTATCTCTAAAGATATATTAGAAATATGTTGGAACGTAGTAAGAGTATTTTCAATAATAGCCTTATAAGAAAGGTAAATCGAAAAGTCGAAAACTTTTCAAGAGTATATAAGCAATTACTCCTTTATTTTATTATTTAATAGTAAATAATATTGGCTAAAGTAGTGAGTGAATTAAACCCACAAATTCCCAATATAATTCTAGGTCTACCATATATAACCAGGTGATTTCGATATAAGTAATCAAAGAAAAGTGACTTGCACATTATTTTTTAGGATAAAAAATATATAAAATTTTGCGAGAACTATAAATTATTTTGATTTAACTATTCATTATTTTAAAATTTTAATATTAGAATGCAATCTTTCAATTTATTTAATTTACGTTATTTCGTAATTTTTTTATTATAAAATTTAAGTTGATAGCTTTCTTCATATAAATCACATAAAATATATTAATTAAATTTATAAAAAAAAATAATGTATTTTAATTGTAAAATTAAATAGTCACTAACTAACTCAAATTAAATAAATTAAAAAATTAGATGGTTAAATAAATAAAAGAAAAAAATAGTTAAACTAAACTTCTCTAATCCTAGCGCGCTTAACTCTTTTAAGTTCTTAAGCCTAATCACCGTCCAAAATATTATAGTCGGATTAAGAGTTTTAGTTCTATTATATTTTATATATAGAACTATTTGGAATCTCACATTCTCCTCCTCCCCTTTAGGTTTCTTTAAGTCATGACGTCCTTATCATACTCGGATTTACAAGTATCAGACGATGTGAGACTCGTTTCGCTGATCTTAACCGATTTTATGGGGGTTCTAAACGTGAGACTCGTCTCACTACCCATAAGATCATAACTCATAACAAACCTTGTGGGAGAACCATACACCATCGACGAGAGTTTCGTTCTTCATCGTTATAATTTGCTCAATCGTGACTCATCTCACATTTTCAACGGATAATTGACTCTTATAACAAGAGTGATGTCTCTTTTTTCCGAGGATCGTTCATCTTAAAAGTACATTAATCCTATCATAATTTATTCTCTTAAATTTTTAGATCTAATCACTGTCTAAAATATTATAGCAAAATTAAAAATTTTAGTATCTTATATATAGGACTAATAATGTTCTCACAAAGACTCTGCTCATGTGAAACAAAACATGGAAGAGAACAAAACAACAAGCTCGAGAACGTGGGAGAAAGCGGGAGAGAAAGTGTGAGGGGACAAAAACAAAACACACACACACACACAAAAAAAAAAAAAAAAAAAAAGGGTGTGTGAGAGAAAAAAAAATCTGAAGAAAATTCGTTCCCTTCTCGGGGGGAAGAAAAATGCTGCATATAAAATTTCCATCTTCCTGATTTTAAGAAACATAATTTTTTTTAAAAAAAATACTTACATATTAAAAATTTACTATTAAAAAATAAGACGTAAAAACATGGTATTTGAATGCAAAATTTACGGTTACTCTACAGAAATGAAAGAGTGAAAAAAAAAAAAAAAAAACAGTTTGGATGTAAAATTTACGATTACTCTACAGAAATGAACGAATGGAAAAAAGAGAAAAGGAATCCTCACATGCTCTTCTACCACTTTTTTACGGTTTACTCCATTTTTTAAAAAAATTTAGTATTAAATAAAAGAATAAACTTCAATTTATTTTTGTGTTTTAGAAAATTTTTAACTTTGCCGTTTTATAGTTCGAAATCAACCTTAAATATTCTGTAGTTTTATTTTTATTTTTACTTAAAAAATTAACTATCATCAAATAGTAATATAAATAAATTTTTTAATAACCACCTATAGTTTAATATTATTTTTTAAACTGAAATACGATAAAATAAAAATAAGTTAAATCACATAATAATAAAGTATAATTTTTTAAACCATCAATCCAAAGCAAATTAAAGTTTACCCTCAAACAAAAACATAATAATTAAGACTAATATAATATTGTGTAGAGCTTCTATATTTTCAAAAGTATAAAAAGTTAGTGATATCGACCGTTTGACCTTTGAATAAAAAGTTATAGGATTAAGATAATAATTGTCCGCATGGTTTAGCGATCTTTTTAGAAAATTAATATTAATACAAGTATTAAAACTAGTTAAAAAAAAAGGGTAAGCTTCAAATATGATCTTTGTAGTTTTGCATTTTCTCACTTTAGTATTTTATAATTTAAAATATATTAATTTAATATTTTGTAATTTTATTTGTTTATTTTTTTTTGGCTCCTCCGTTAACATTTTTGTTAAATTATACACAAAAATATTTTATTAAATTATACACAAAAAAAAACTTGAGATACTCTATTTGCTTATCGAATATTCACTTTAATATTTTTAAATTTTAATTTTATCACCAAAAAAATTTAATAGAGATAATAATAAAAAATAAAATAAAATTACAAAATACTAAATTGAAATACTTTAAATCACACAGTACTATAATGAAAAATATTGCAAAACTACATTAACGGTATTTTTAAAGCTTTTTCCCAAAAGAAAAAAAAAGAGATTCTATTTATTTTATTTAGAAATAAATTTAGCTCTAAATTTTTAACTATTTGCTCTAGAGATAGAGATAGAGACCGTGGGTAAGAGATTCTCTATAATAGTGTTTAATAATTAGAAGAAGGTGTTGGTATTGTAAGATTAGGATGAAAAGGTGACGCTAAAAATAGGATTCGCGCAAAAGTGAAGAAACAGAATAGGCTCGAACGCGAGATCGTTCGTTCGTTCTAAGGATGATGCAGTACTGAGTTCCAGTTTCAAGAATGGAGGGGAGGGGGGGAACGATATAGGAACCTGGATGAAGTCGCGGAGGAGGAAGTCGGGGACCCATTTGGGGGGGCGGTGCATGGAGCGGCGGAGGAGCGTGCGCAGGTCCTCGGGGCGCTGTGGGAGCAGCACCTCGCTCACGTCCCTCCCTTCCCTGCGGGCGAGATCCCCCCTCTCCTCCGCCCCAGCGCACACCCCCGCCGACAGAATCACCACCCTCTCCACCGCCGCCTCACCAGCCAACCTGTACGCCACGAACCCCCCGTAGCTGATCCCCACCACCGCGTACCGCTCCACCCCGAGCCGCGCCATCGCCGCCGCCACGCACCTCGCTTGCTCCGCCACCGACACCGATCGAGAATCGGGGGTTTCTGATTCCGATCCCGATCCGGATCCGGGTTTGGATCGGCCGAAGAAGAGGAGATCGGGGACGTAGAGGTCGAAGGAGCGGGAGAGGGGCCCGATCTGGCGCTCCCACTGCCACTTGGCGTTGCCGCCGAAGCCGTGGACGAGGAGGAGCGCGGGGCGGGGGCGGCGGAGGCGGCGGAGGAGCGGGGAGGGGATCCAGAGGTGGAGCGACGGGGCGGAGGGGCCGGCGCCGAGGGGGACGGAGCGGGGGACGAGGTGGTGGCGGAGGAAGAGGAGGGAGAGGAGCACGTCGCGCAGCGCCACGAACGAGAGGAGGCGCCGCGCGCGCCGGAGGAGGAGGTGGCGGACGCGGAGGAGCAGCAGCGCCACGACCACGCGCCACGATCGGAGGATCTCCATCCCACCCCCCAACCAACCCAAATGCCGAGGTACGCCCGCCCCCACAAATTAGGGTTAGGGTTAGGGTTAGGATTTGGGGATTCGATCGTCTGAGCGTCGGCGTCGGGGATGAAATGAAATGGGGGAGTGCTCTTCCCTTCCGCCGCGCCGTGTTTGCGTTTGTGCGTGCGGAAGCGCTTATAAATAGGAGCGAAATGTATGCTTAGCCCCCCGAACTATTCCGATTTCGCAATTCTGTCCCATCGCTTCACGCGTAAAACATTTATTTACATATAAAAACCCTTTTATTATTATTTTATACTTTAATCTCCAACTCTCACGTGCACGTTATTAAACAAGGAGAGTAAATAGTGCCATTTCATTAGAAAAAAAATTAACTTTTATAATTTTTTTAATTTTACTAATTAATAACTTTTAGGAATTACTATAAAAAGTAAATTTTAAAATACATGATCACTATGAATTTTAAATAGCTCATATTTTATTTTATGGTACCGATCACATTCCAATATTATGTACGAAACAAACAAAATTTTTTCAAAATTTGTTTTCAACGTACGTACTTTCTCACCGCCTAAATAAGATGGAAACATACGTTTAAAGTTAAGAAACTAAAGTGTTTAGATTTTTAAAAGGGTAAATTTTAATTTGTCTCATCATGATTTAACATATTTATACTTCGTCATCGTGTAATTCAGAAAGTACGTTACACTAATTATTTTATGATTTGGCTTATTTTTAGTTTATTATATAATTCAAAAAGTTATATTTAACTACAGTTAATTTTTTAATAAAAATTAAGATAAAATCATAGAAAAGTTAAATGCAACTTTTTGAATCACAGAATAGCAAAATAAAAAAATCAGTTAAACCATGCACATAGGGCAAATTGTAGTTTACTCCATAAACAATTTTAAATGCATACGGAACAAACTGCAATTTAGGGATAGTGTAGGGACTACTCACATATTTTACTTGTTTAAATTTAAATGGAAAATAATATCCATACACCCATTTTTGAGCATAAATATTAAGCTCAGTTTAGTATTGAAAACTGTATGATGTTATTATTATATAAAATGAAGAATATATAGCGGTATACTTCTACATTTTTTGATCGAATCACATAAAATATATTATAACCGATTCATTACAATATACAGAATATAATATTACGTACGAAAACAAATAAAATATTTTCTCATTATATTTTTTTTTCATACGTAACGCAATCTCATCGTCCGTCATATCAATAATATGAGTGGCGTAAAAGGAACGTTCATTTGATGGAATGTGTACAAATTAAATGATCATTTTATACAAACATTAAAAGTTTTGTATAGTTGGAAAATATAGAGTCAACTTTAATGCTTTCAATAGTGCACGAATAGAACATATAACCAACTTTTTAGTACTTAGATACAATACTATGAAATGCATCCAAGAGTACTTGAAAATTTGGTATCAAGTACTATTAATATACTATTACAAATAGTCCCACTAGAATTTAAAATATATATTTTTGATAAAAACGTACAAAATTTATCTGAATTATGGATCATTTTATGTCGATTATATAGTATTTTAAATTTTTGATTTTACTATATATATTCCAACCTTTCTACTTAATTCTAGCTACTATAAATTCATTAAATTAGTAACCGGTTTAAATTTTGAAGCTAAACTGTCGTTGACTAATTTAAATTATGTAAATAGAAAAGTGGGATAATAAAGTCAAAATTTTAAAATATTAGATATATAGTGGGCTCAAAATAATTTATAATTTATAGGAAAACCTTCAAATACCACTCCATGTAATTTCGTATTTTTTTATTTTAGTATCCTGTGGTCTAAAGTGTATCAATTTAGTATCTCATAGTTTCATTTTTCTCTTTGTATTTTTTTTTTCATTAAATCAGTGATAATAACTAAAAGATATTAAAATGAATTTCGATAAATCTAAATAGGATATCTGAAATTTTTTATATATAATTTAACAAAATGTTAACGGAGGGAGCTAGTCTAAAGATTTAAATCACACAATACTGAAGTGAGAAAAGATATATGAAATTATAGGAATGGTATTTAAATTTTATCCTAATTAATTTACATAACTTAATGCACGTTTCTACCTATATATTTTTTTTATAAAAAAAAAAAAAGATTTATTAAAATATTTGATCGTTTTGAGACCACAACAAATCAACAATTAATGTCTTTCTCTGTGAGAGAGTGATGGAATATATAATATATTAGTTGGCGTGGTATAAAATGTGCCATGCACGCCAGTCGGCCAGTGTTGAAAAAGTCATGCAAAGTTGATGATCAGAGAGCACTTAACTTCGCCAACCTGCAGCTGAATCACATCACATGATCACAACCTATATTTATATATGTATTAAAGAGCTCCAATCATTCCAAATATTATATTAGATATTAGATGTTAGGTGTAATTGCCTGTATACCCCCTTATACGTTTGAAAATATCTGATTTATCATTTTTGCAAAATATCCCGCAGTTATTTCTTATTATAAGTTAACTTAAATTAAACATGAGTTAAATATTTACCATAGTTAAAAAAAATTAAAATATAAATTTTGCCCTTAACTTAAGGGCAAATAAGAAATGTTTGCGACGGTAGGGGTATATTGGAATAGATCAAAAGTCAAAATACTTTTTGTGCCCATCACTTTAAGAGCAAATAAGAAAGACAGTGACATATATTAAAAAGGGCAAAATAGTAATTTTACAGAAATAATAGAGTTAATTAACGGATTTTTTGGAACGTAGAAAAAGTGTTTTCAATATTAATTTTTTAATAAGGGTAAATTAAAAAATCGGAAACTTTTCAGAGGTATATAAACAAGTGCCCCTATATGTTATATATCCTCTCACATATGTAACATAACTCAGTAATTCATATAAAAAAATTAAACAAAATTAAGAGTCTGGTTGAATTTCCCACTTGATCAGTACTTCAATCCAATCAATTATTATGATATAATTAACCCTTTAATTAAGAACTCGAAACCAATTCAAGAAATTAAGTTATCAGAAAATGATACGCACTTATTTGAAGCTTTATCATCTCAACTATTTTTAAGATTTACCGACCGTCCCTAGAGCAAGTGACAAAGGATTTGGTGGTTGGTATTCGAGATCCGAGTTCGAATCCTAATTAATTTACATTTTTAGCTAAGTTTATTTCTAAATAAAATAAACGAAGCGGGTAGCGAGCTACCAATCTTTCTCTCTCTCTCTCCAACCAATACTGTTTTCCCTATATAGCTAGTGGGACAAAGTGTTGGATATTATTAATTAGGCCCATGTGGGAGTTTGAAGTGAATCTCATTAATTAATAATGTTAGATGCTACTTAATACCAAATTTAGGTCTTTGGCTTTTGGATCTATGATTGATGTAAACCCAAGTTGTTTTTTGCCTAGTTATTATAGAGACATAAGATTTGGCAAGTTTATTGCTAATATATCTATATCTATATTTATATCTTTCGATGCATTTGAGATTAAAAATATGGCCAGGCCCCGCGTGCCCACGGGGCCGGGCCGGCCCCCTCGCATGCGCGGTAGCGCGCCCGCAGCACTAGGGATGTCAACGGATCGAATTTGGAGTAGATCTTCAAAAACCCAAACCTGAAATAGTTATTTCTCTTTCAAATATTTCAAAATATATATTACATTAAATCTAAACTTTAAGATACAAATTTTAAACATAACATCAAATGTTTATATACATGCTATGTATAATGTAAAATAAATTCAGCTTCGGTTCGGGTCGGGTTCGGGTTCCGGTCGGGTATAGTCAAAATCTATATTTGTATCCATATCTTTCTGATTTTATTTTTTATATCCATATTCGAAACTATATCCATTTAGCATCGAGAAAATTCGCTCCATTTGTGTGTGGGTTCGGATAAAATTTTGGATATCTGTACCCATTTACATCCCTAAACAGGGTCAGCCCAGCGGGCCGGACCCATGCATCCCGTCGCCTGCAACACAGCAGGCCAGGCCCGCAGGCCTGCACTCAAACGGAGTGAGCCTAGTATGCTTCTGGAAGCACGGAGCCCTCTGCACTTCGATGTCGTTTTCGATGTTGGGAGTTTCGAATCAACAATCACCTTCGTTAGACTTAATCTAGAGTATTTGAAGCACCTTAAAAAATAAATTTCACATTTTTTTTAATATCATTTGCCTAGTAATCAAAAGGGCTCTAAATCAACGGCTAAAAATAAAAATGTTATAAAATATGATGATATGGCATTAAAATGTTAAATCTAAGATATTGATCTTATTTTATATAGTACACAAAATTTTCCATCAACATTTCATGTGATTTGTGTATTTCTGCACTGTTCAAATACTCTAAATTAAGCCCAACGGAGCTGATCGTCGATTCGAAAGTTCCAATATCGAAAACGACTTGAAAACACAAAAAAAAAACTCTGTAAATTCAGAAACATACCGGCTTCACTCCCAAATATAGTGAGCCGAGACTCAAGTTCGAATTCTAGTTGATTCACATTTTCAGCTAAGTTTATTTTTAAATAAAATAAATAAAACGGTTAGCGTGTTATCTATCTCTCTCTCTCAAAAAAAAAAAAAAAAAAAAAAAGTGAGCATCCATATATTTTAAGACCTGACCCGAATACCGGATGCAGTAAAGTAGGCCTAATCTAACTCGGGTTCAGGAAAAAAATAAAACGAACCGATTCTCTCGGAGTGAATAAGCTAAGTTAGGACAAAAATTTTATGAGCATAATCTCCAAACTAATTTGTTTGGGGATTATGCGGATCAGCGCCACGTGGCCGATCCGACGGTCACGAATGAAAAGATAGAAAAAACCTGTGTTTCTAGAGAGAGAAAAGGCAACTGAGATTAGGGATGTCAATGGATATGGATATCCGAAAAATTACCCGAATCCGAATCCGAACGGGGGGTATACCCGAGCTAAACGGATATGGATTTGGTTATGGGTATAAAAAATAAAAATCCGATGGATATGAATACGGATATGGATTTTGTGTATACCCGACCTGAACCTAAACCCGAACCGAACCCGAAAAAATTATATATATATTATTTATTTATTTATATAAGATATAAAATATTATAGTAAAATATTTAATTATGTTTATTTATATAACATGAATATATTTTGATTGTATTTTATTGTGTTTTGAAATTTTGATTTTACTATAATATATTTTAAAATATGGTAAAAAAATTCATTATTTTGGGTTTGGATTTTCGGGTTCGAGTTTGGGTTTTGGGTTTTTGGCCGGGTCCGGATATGGGTATGGATTTTTAAAACCCGTCGGGTTCGGATTCGGGTTCGGGTATTAACTTCGGGTTCGGGTTCGGATTTTTAAAAATCCGATCCAAACCCGACCCGTTGACATCCCTAACTGAGATTCGTGGTTGTCGGATCGGCTACGTGGTGCCGATCCGCATAGTCCCCAAACTAATGTCCATAAAATTTTTGTCCCCTAAGTTAGGTTCTAGTTGTATTAAAAACTATTTAATGTTATTGGGGCGAGCGAAAAATAAAATCAATTGGTTGCGATGTATAATATTTTTTTAATTACACTTTCTCATGACATATAAAATACTCGCTTTGCGATCTCAACCATAGCCTTATTTTTATTTTTTTTAGAGATTATTATTCACAAATCACTCGTTCTCCTAAAAAAAAAAAAGAAAAAAAAAGAAAAGAAAAACATATATATGGAGACTTTTTGAATTTTAATTTTTTTGCAAATATTATAGGAGCATGATATGTCAATTTTGACAAAAAAAAGAACTATTAAACTTTATCAAATTGTTCAATAAACCCTTCTTCTCAAGTGAGTTTACTCATTGCACAGTTATTTTGATCGGACATAATTCCATAAAAATTGAATATATAACAAATTTATTTTTTTAATTTTGATAATTAAGTTATTTTTTTACTATCATATGGTTTAAAATGTATCAGTTTAGTATCCTATGGTTTCTTCTTTTTTTTTTTTTTTTTTTTTTCCGTAAGTCTCTCTATTAACTTTTCGCTAAATCATATAAAAAAAAATTTCAAATACCGCACTTATAGTTTATCCAATATTCATTTTAATACTCTTTAGTTTTAATTCTGTCACTGATTTAACGAAAAAAAAGAAATAATAAAAAGAATAACAAGAAGAAAAGAAAAAATCATAAGGTTTCTATAAAAGTGATACACTTTAAATTACAGAATACAAATATGAGAAAATACGAAACTACAATAGCGGTATTTGAAATTTTTTCCTAAAACAATCCATAATTTAGATAAAATTTGTAAATTTTTATCAAAAAAAAAATCAAAAAATCAAAAATCTAGGGACCACTCATCACCTGGGTGGCTTGGTGGGACCCACAACGCAATCACCGCACACAATCCTTCCAATCACGTGACACTCACGTGCGTAATCTCTTGGAGCACGGGAGCCCAGATTTTGATCTCGACCGTCCATCTCGCGAAGTCGCCCACGCCTCTCATCAATGTACGGCTCTCATGTTCCCTGGACCAGTCCCTTTCGCTCTTAAGAGGCGGGGGGCCCACACGTACTTCCAAAACTGTTCGCGCCCCAACCAAAAGGTTCCACCTAGGCGTGGTGTACCACGTCAGCACGTACACCGCCATGCTCGGCCAAATCTATAGAAAAATTTAAGAAAAACTTTAAATACCACCCATATAGTTTCACATATTTTTTACTTTAGTATTCTGTGATTTAAAGTGTATCACTTTCGTACTCTATGATTTTATTTTTCTCTTTTTGTTATTCCTCTACTAATTTTTTCCGTTAAATCAGTGACAAAATTAAAACTAAATAATATTAAAATAAATATTCGATAAACTATAGATGAGGTATCTTAAGTTTTTTATATGTGATTTAACATTATACGGTACTAAATTGATACGCTTTAAATCACAGGGTACTAAAGTGAGAAAAATAAAACCATAGGTACTAAATTGATACATTTTAAATCACAATGTACTAAAGTGAGAAAGTGAGAAAATACGAAACCATAGGGTGGTATTTGAAGTTTATCAGAAAAAATTATGTATTGATTAATGGCTTTTAAAATAAGAACAATTGCTTATATATCTCCGGAAAAAATTTAGATATTTTTATTTATCTTGTCTAGAAGAATAATATAAAAAGTATTATTTTAACATTCTAAATTCTTTCAAAGATACTCCTAAATTATATTATGTTAATGAACTATATTAGAAATAACTGTTATTTTTATAAAATTACTATTTTGCTATTTTAAATATACTCGCTATAGTTATTAATTTTTTATATTGTCTTTAAGTTAAAGGTAAAAGAGAAATTTTTTGACCTTTTATCCTTTTAAATATACATTACACCATCACTAATTTTTCTTATTTATTCTTGAGTTAGGGTCAAAATAAGTATTTTGACTTATTTTTAATGTTGATAGAAATTTAACTCAGATTTTACCGAATATAACTCAACAGATACTAACAGCGGAGTTATTTTTTGAAAAATAGCATAGAAATATATAAGAGATATATTTGAAACAAAAGAGAATGTAGGGGCATATAAAATATTTTAGAATTTTTGAGGAATATATAGGTAATTATATCTTAAAGATAATTGCAAAATTATTATTATTATTATTATTTTCATATTCTTATATTTAAGGCTTTGTGTGGCTTCATTGTTTTTTCTCTTTTTTTTTAAAGTTTTGTAGGCATCAGTAAAAATTTTATATAACATAAAAGAAAATACTAAATTATTTATAATTCTTAAATATTTAAAGTATTTGTTTGATAACAAGATATATGTACATACTAAGAAATAATTTTTTTTGGCTTTTAGTATTTTTTTTGAAAAATTTTTGCCATTGATTACTTGATGAGAATAAATTGCAAGCTAACCAACCATGAAATCTAATTTGAGCATCATTTAATAGAATTTTAAAATATTTTATTTGTGATATTTGTAATTTTTAGCTTTGTTTATTTAGTATAGTTTTTATCTTTTGAATTTGATATGTATATTAAGTTCATCAAAATTTATTAGGCAAGAAAGAATAAAACTATAGTAAAAAAAAAAAATGTATATGGTGCTTGCAAAGTAATCAGTAAATAAAAAAAGAATAAATTTAAAAATGTTGATATTATATTTTTTTAAAATTTCTTAGAAAGATGCTTACCAAGGATATTAAAAGATAAAATAATTATGAACTGTTGTAAAAATACCTAAAATGTTTGGGACCTTTACATAAATATACACTCCGGAGTTCACATATTATTTGTTGCATGACGGTGCAGGAGATGGCGTGGTACACCATGTGGAGCCAAAATTTCGGCGAACTCCAACAGGGACCGCATAAAAGTATCATGCGAACCTAGAAATCCACCGTCCACGAAGCCCTCCCCGCTCCATCTCGTCCGTTTAAAGCGACACGTCATCCGTACGGAAAAATGAGAAACATATACCTCATTTTTTTTTACCCGGCGTACGGACGGTGGGATTCGCCCAGCCAGTTTGATCGGACGGTGGATGCGCGTTTTGGGTCCGATCAACTCGCCAATTATATAAGGCCAATGGTCAACCAAGAAGTAGAGAGAGAAAGAAGAGATAGAGAGAGAGAAAGAGGAGAGAGAAAGAAGAGAGAGAGAGAGAGAGAGGAGAGAGACAAAGGTGATCGCAATCGAGAGGAGAGGAGAGGAGAGGCGAAGAGGGGGTTGAGATCTTCTTCTTCTTCTACTTCTCTCTCTCTCTCTCTCTCTCTCTCTATCTCTATGGAGCTCCTCATCGTCGTCTTCGTGGTCGCCGAAGCGATCGTGGAGGAGGCGATTAGGGTTTGATCTCTCGGTCTTTGGAAGCGGGAGGAGCGGGAAACGATCGGAGGAGGCGAAGGAGCGGTGCTCCAATTCCCCTTTTTATCGCGCTCTCTCCCGCTGTATGGATCGGGTCTCCTCCATCTATGCTCTCATCGATCTCCGGAAAGGTTCGGATCTTCAATCCCGTTGCTTCCCTCTCCGGATCTTGTGATTTCCCCCCGTTTTGGGGGGTTTTGATAGGTGAATTTGGGGATTTTTTCTTTTTGTAGAATCTTGCGGTCTCTTCCTTTTTACATGTTTATGGTTGTTCAATGTGTAGATCTGATGAACTAGATTTCTTTTTCTTTTTCTTTTTTTTTTAAAAATCTGTGGACACAGGATAATCAGAAGTAAATAAAGTAAGTGGTGAAATGAGATTAGTTCCTATTATCGGCAAGGGTTTCAGTGTTTTTGAGTAGTTCTAGTTGGTCATCTCCTAGCAATTTGTAGTTTGATGATTATTGGGAGATACTTCAAATGATTGCTTTGAAAGCAGAATACGAGAACAGCTATAGAGTATTAGGATGTGATTTGAGAAAAAAGAAAAAAAACTAGTGAATTCTTGATTTTGGTTGCCGAATTATGTGTCTCTTGTTAGTTGCACTCTGTGCTACCAATTAGGTATCTCTAATGGTCATTATCATCGTACATGCAGAGATACCTGGCCAAAAAGTATTTTGTTTGATCGGTATAGGATTGATGTACTTTTTTATTCTTCTTTTATCAATATATATGAAGGAAGTTGATTTCTTTGTTGTCAAATGAAGTTGGCAGTTGAGCCAGTTGTGGGAGAACTATTTGAGCATGATTACCTCTATTGTCTTAGTTTAAATGCGGTCATATATGATGGGCCGTAGGAAGAAATGAAAATGAAAGCTTGGTAATCCCTAAAGCCAAAACATGCGCATGAGCTTGATACTGACAACAACTGGGCATGTAATTGCATTTCAACCTTTATGTTCTTTCTGAGTTGCTAAAATATTTTGTAATTGTTAGAAAATGGAAGCTAGGCTGGAATAATACCACTTCTTGTGACAAAATGACATTTCTGTAGCCAGTGCAAAATGCTGTTTTACTCAGCTTCTAAAACTCTCTCTCTCCATGAGAAGAAAAGGTCCGAACTCTTGTACACCCCAAATGTGGAAGCTCCAATTTTAATTTAAAGTTTTGGTTGAGGCTTCTCAAAGAGCAGTCAAACAACACTCATCTTGGAGCGCCTTTATCAACTAACATGAAGAAGAGAAAGCAGGACAAACTGTGTTTTCTCTCCTCTTTTCCTACTATATTTGAATGTCCTATATCACCTCATTTTTCATAATGTGTCATTTTTTACGAGAAGGGAAGTTGTAGAGATAAAAGTCACTTCAAAAGGTCATGTGAAGAACAGTTTGTACTTATGGAGTTTGTTGTACCTCCCATTAGTTTTCAAGCTCTAATTTCTTTTACATTCTATGGATATGATTTGCAGGATTGGGGTGAATATCCTCTCTACAATGTTCTTTTTGCTAGAAGGCATTGTGTGTAGCAAACGTCATTTTACGTAAGATAAATATGAATCTATCTGTCAACAGCGCTCCTAACAAGGAGTTAAAGTTAGATTTTCCTAGCAAAGCTACTAAATTGAATCCGAATGCAGCAGAGTTTGTTCCTTCGTCTCTTAGATCTACCCAAGGAAATGCCAAAAGCCCAAGTGTAACCAAATTTGATTTTCTAGCAACTTCAAAGAAAGCAATATTAGATCGATCGGAGTCCAGTATCTCAAATGGTTCTGAAACATTTCAACTCCCTGATGACATTACTCCAGACTTCAGAATTATGGTGGAAGAGTCAGATGGAAAGCGGAATCTTTCACTGAAAGGATTGTCAATACATGAAGGCACTAATGCATCAAATCACTTGCTTTCCACTGCTGACAAAGCATTGACTTTTCTTAATGACAATCTCAGCTTTAGGGATAAGATCGGATTTTCTCAATCTGCCTATGGAGAAGAGCAATTGTCAGCATCTATGATGAACTGGGATGAACCATTAAAAAATGGTGGACTGCATAGCATGAATGGAACAAAGGTGAATCATTATAATGGAGACTCTGTTGCTGATTCTGTAAATGACCTGATAGGTGGAAGTTCACTTGTTGAGGACGCTGCTATCAATCCCCTAAATTTTTTGTCATCAAAGTTTCCTGGTTTTCCCGTTCAGAGCATTGCAGATGTTTATTACAAAAATGGACGTGATTTGAGAATAACTGTAGGAATTCTTTCCTATTTGGAGGTATATTCTGTTCTATCCGAGTTGTTGGGTGTATTGCAAAATTTGTTTATTGATGTCCGAAGCATTAAAATGTGGTTATTTTTCCGAACATGTCATAATCTAACTTTTGTGTCCTGCACTTTATGAGCAAATACTAAATGTAGTTTAACTAAAACAGTTAAGGGTGTGTACAGAATTTGTCTGTGTTTAGCATGAATTGCACAAATGCACATAGAAAACTCAAATTATGTGGAGTTTGCCAGCTGGTATGTGCAATCTTTGTTTTCCCATGCAAAGTGTTATTACAAGAATCATGCAGTTACCAACCGTCCCTAGTGTGGGTGGCAAAGTGCTTGATGGTTAGTACCCGAGGCCCTAAGCTCGGAGCCTAGTTGCTTCACATTTTCAGCTAAGTTCATTTCTGAAAAGAAAATGAAGGAAGCAAGTGATATGCTACATTTTTCTCTCTCAAAAAAAAAAATCAATCCGTAATGCTGCTAGCTTAAATGTGGATCAGAAAGTCAAGTTATTAATGGAGTATTATAGTATTGAAATTTTCTCTGATAGTATTTTTTTTTTTTTTTTCGTTATTGGCTTGATTTTATAGTTGCTAAAGTGATGACTCATTTTTGTACAGCCAATCAGCCCTCATTCATAGCACGAATGCTTTTATGGTTAAATTGAAAAATGGTAAAATTTCTACATATTTAGATTAGAAAAGAATGTCAAGGTTAGTCTGACTTCCTACTTGAACTATTACAAAAATAGGGAATAAAATTGTTACGAAGCACATCACCTGTTTCTCATTTAACATTTCTTTTCAAGAGTTTGACAGATTGCATTTGGTTTCTTCTAGAGAATTTCCTTTTTTCCTGATTACAGAATGTAAATTCTTTGTTTGTCTTGTTTATATCATCTCATTATAATGTCTTCTAATTGTATTAAATGAATAATAATTACATTATTTTAACAATAATTGCAGAATCAAGTTGGTGGCACTTTTGTTCAGAGCCCGCAATCAAAGTCCTTTGCATCTCCAAGCCTTGGCATGCCGGATTTCCCTACACTTGCAATGACAAATACCCAACATGGTCTCGCGAAGTACAGTAAAGAAGATGTTACATATAAATCTCCAAATATAACAAGAGGTGATTTTAATTTGGTTTCGTCCTTGGGAGAATTTGCATCTCCACGGGCTACTCAATGGAGGTATAAGAGAGATGGTTCAAATGATAATGGTGTCGGCTCGAGTAGAAGCTCTCAACTTTTGGCTAGCACCTATGGTGGTAATGGTAAGATAGTTTCTGGTGATAAATGACAAAACTTCAGCAAACTCAGGTGCCTTCTTTGTAGCGCAAGTTAACAAAGCAGTGGATCATACCCTTGAAACACCAGTTTCATTAATTTAATATCAACATGTTCTTTATTTAGAAATATGCATTATGCCCTTGAAAATTTTATGTAGTTATAAGTGTGTAATAAAATCTTAATTTTCATATATATGCGCTGTAAGACGATTTCTTATATTATAACCTTGTATTAATAAAAAATTCCTAGGTAGAAGTTACATGACAGAACTGAATGAAATCAATTGAGTACCCAACTTAAGATAAAGGTGTCTTTCTTTTTCCGGGTAATAATCTGCACTCTCAGGTATATAAATGGAAGTTTAGATTTTACAAGGGTTCGTATGTAGGGATATGTATGTAAAAGAGCGCTGTTTTTCAGCTACGACTTATGTTCACTGTTGGTTTTGAGTTTAGCAGCAAACCTGTACTTAGAATCAAGGGAGGACGCTCGTGATTTCTCACACCTTCGAAATGCATCTACTGAGCAGGTACAAAGGATCGTCCAAGTGTAATGACCTAATAAATACATATCTTTCAGGGGAAAAAACCTATGTGATATTTTTTAGGGAAATGAATTTATAATTGGAAATGTAACTGATGATAAATTGAATAGAGATAATCAAATTTCTTTTAAAGAATTTATTTGAAGCAATATTGTTGACAGGCGAGGCAGGCGTATTTGATTGGCAACAAAGCATTGGCCAAAGAACTGAATCTGAAGGACCAGTTGTACAATCTTCAAATGAAAGCAACTCATGATAAAGCTAGAGAAGCAACTACATGGCAAAGGTGAGCCATTTTTGTTTGCTTATCTTCATTTACCACGTGTTTGTATGTCGGATCTTATTGACTTGCTCCTGGAAAATATAATTCTGTATTTTCCTACCAATCACGTGGTTTGCTCTGTGTGTGTGTGTGTGTGTGTGTGTGAGAGAGAGAGAGAGAGAGAGAGAGAGAGAGAGAGAGAGAGATCATGTGCATACCTTTTTGAAGTGATACTGAAGAATTCAAGACTGACTTCTCAGTAATTACTAACATATTCTGAAAAATATTGATTTTTTCCAACAATGATAGCGTAGTTCATCTATCCACTTCACCCACTCGGTCTTTTACACTGTCGGTTATGAATTGATAACACACATAAACATGTATCTTGTCAAAAGTTTGCGCAAATAATAAGGCGTATTATTTGTGTTTGTATATTTGCTTTTTCATGGGCTTCCATCTTGATTCTTAAAGTGGCCTCTCTCTCTCTCTCTCTCTTGTGCGCTTGTGCGTACATTGATACTGGACTTTTGATAATTCTGTGCTAGGAACTCAAGTTGATTACTCAACCGAAGAGTGATGCTACGAGTACTTTTGAATGTACCTAGAGTGTTGTTTATTAGTTGACTTCGCGTATGTTGCAACTAGGGAGTGATTTAGCTTTTTGGAGTTGACATCTGAATCATGTGCTGTCTCCAAAATTCAAAAACTAAATTACTCCGTACGCGACACCTGTCCAAATCGAACCCATGAACAACATTCTATGGTACATTCCGAGGCCATGCAAAGCATCAATTCTTAAGTGAATGCATGCTTGTTCTATATTTTGTAGGAATCTGCTCTTGCCCGACCTGCACGTCTACAGCAAGAGCGTGGAGGAGCCATCGGATCCCTTCATCGATCTCCGCGGCCTTCATGCTGGCGAAGCAATCCACGCCCTGAACCACGAGCTCAGAAACCTCAAGAGAGCCGCACGATTAGCCCCCAGGAAACTGGAGGTGATGATATTGGTTGGATCGGCAGCAGGGGGCCGCGCCCTCTCTGCGGCCGTGGAGCAGTGCCTCTCCGAGCACGGGCTTCACCACACACCTGTGCAACCGGGTGTTCTACGTGTGGTGATGTATTAGCAATCCATCGAAGGGATTTACGACACAACCAAAAAAAAAAAAAGAAGAAAGAAATTGAAAGAAAGAAGAGGAGGGGGGAAGGAAAATGTGGAAAAGTTTAGGTAGCACACTTTGGTACTTTGGAATATAGTTTGTATTTTTTGTGTATATTGAGAGGAAGAGGAAAGATTTAACAGGTAGTAGTCTCCTGTATTAGTATATTACATTTTGTAACATCCCGCGGAATTCCGCATGCTGTTCTTTCATAGTGGCGATATACATTTTGCTGAAATCTGCCCGCCTCTGTCTTAAGTCTGGGGCTTGCCATCTCTCTCTCTCTCTCTCTCTCTCTCTCTCTCTCTGAAGTATTGTTAATAAGTTTGCAGATTGCATTGCTTTTGGTCAATGAGGAGTGCGTTCATGCGACGAGCCAGGTTCTGCAGCGGCTCTCTGAATAGTAAATTTGTGTTTTTGTTCTTTATAGTTAGCTGGAGAAATTGCCCTTTTGTTGTTCGTAGTATATTAAGACAATTAGGGCCTTACTTGTATATGCTTCTATTTCATTGTTTTTATTTTGCCTTAACGACATGTATCTTACCTTTGTTCAGCTTCTGATACACGCAATCGCGCAGATTTGTTTGCGAAGAAAACGAGCTTGATCTTTGTCAATATTACTAACTAATGCATCAATTCGCACAGATGCATTACGAGAAGATTGTGCCATTCACTTGAATCCTCTCGCCTCGTAGTTCGATCAAGAAACACTCTATGCAACTAATCTAATCAAACAAGAACAACACATTGAATCAAGAACAACACATGAATCGATCCGACACTGCGGGCCTGATTAACATTCTATAGTCAAACAAGCGAAATATACACAGAATCACATAATTCCCCTATCCTGTACTAATTGCTTTATCAGATTAAGCAAAAAAGAAAAACTTGGACATATAACACGCAAAACAAAATCTCGCAACCGC
This sequence comes from Aechmea fasciata, assembly GCA_025177825.1. Taxonomy (NCBI): domain Eukaryota; kingdom Viridiplantae; phylum Streptophyta; class Magnoliopsida; order Poales; family Bromeliaceae; genus Aechmea; species Aechmea fasciata. Next base: position 4,992,176 of record CM045935.1, read on the forward strand.
AACAACAAATAAGAACAAAGAAAATAATGCGAAGTTACTTACAGTTATCCGTGCTACATTTTTACATTGCACTCCTCATATACTCTAATATATCGGCGTAAAGGTCTAGTCAAGTCTGCGCGCCGAGCATTTATTCTTTTCTCCTTTTTGTCTTCAAATCTCCACAAAGTCTCCCAGAAGAGAAGGCTCATTAGTGCTTATCATCTCCTCAAATTTTCAGCTTCAACTCTTGTATCGGAGCTGACCATACTACATTTACCGTCCACAACATTCTCCGTAATGTGCTCATCAAACTCAATTCTGGGCTCTTTCCCATTTTCGGGCCCCAAGGAAATGTGATGAAAGGTTTCCTGTATCTTGTTTACGCCCTTCTCTACAGGTTCTATTGCCCGTGATATGGTAAATGCTACATCCTTCACCACCTAGCACAAAATGAAAAAGTGTTTTCAGTAGAGCTGTTTATAGAAGCCCTATTAGCATTTCAATTTACATTTTTTCTTAATTAATAATCAAATTGAAGCTTTTGGTGCTCAGAAGCTCATTTCAGCTTTTGGTAAATGCTACATCCTTCACCACCTAGCACAAAATGAAAACGAGCTTTCAGCAGAGCTGTTTAAAGAAGCCCTAATAGTATTTCAATTTACATTTTTTCTAAACTAATAATCAAATTGAAGCTTTTGGTGCTCAGAAGCTCGTTTCAGCTTCCTAAAGCAAGAAAACTCATTGGTTTCTCAAACAACTAGCTTTTGGTTTTTGAGTAAGGAAGCTAATTCCAAAAGCTCGGCAAATATAGAGATTCAATGCTTTATGGAAAAAAAATGCAAATATTCACACAAAAAGAAAAAACTTTCTACCGTCATGTTTCTACTTCATTTACCGTAGGGCGTCTTGCGAAAACAACTGTAGTTGGGTAAATGTATGGTCATCCCCTCAACAGTAGGCCATTTCGAAACGGGATTCTGAACTTTATTTTCCTGAATTGACACCTGTGATTTTCATTTGTTCTAATTTGGATGAAAGTTTGTTCAGTAACTACTAATGAAATCCAAATCATCTTCTGCTAAAAAGTAGTTAAGAGCCAAGAAATTTAAAGGAATCACTAACTGATTTAACGAAATCGCCATCTCAATTAACTAAAATCACTCAGTTTTTTTTTTTTTTTTTTTTCAAAAAAACAAAGTAGATAAGGTGTCAATCAAAGGAAAAAGAAAACATTCAGGGCTTATTCTACGTGGTCTAGGGTGTTTCGATACATTTTCACCTTACAATTAATTAGACTAAAAAAAAGGAAAAGTGGACTTCTACATATTGGCCTTTATCATGCTTGTAACACAAATCTCGTGATACTAAATTACCAAATTTGAAATGAGCTTTGGCATCTCCACGCCCATTTCGCTCTACAAGCTTTGCAACATAATCTATTTGTATATACATTTCATAAGTAGAAGCATATATATGCAAGAAATTAAGCTTATGAAGAGCATACTTTACAGTAGCATGTGTGAGCACATGCATGAGAGAGAGAGAGATAGAGAGAGAGAGAGAGAGAGAGAGGCCTTACATGTCCACCACCGCCAATAAAAACATCTTGGACACTCTCAGTGATACTCGTCCCGGGCGCTTCCATGCGAGTCTTTTTCTGCTCAACAATAGCCTGTTTTTCCTTGCCGCCTTCAACTTTAACAGTCAGGTCAGTTTTAATTTCCTGGGAAGTTACCTTCCCATACTCTGAGATCGGGAGATAGCGATATGGTCCTGCCGAGAAAACACAGACATGGGCTACAGCTGCAACAGCCATCTGTTACAAAAGGTGTAGAACCTTTTACGAAGCCAAAAGTGATAAGCGCAAAAATGTATTCAAATAATTATGGATTCGAAACACATATATACAAGGTACAAAAAATTGTTTTCAGACCAACAAAGAACTTACTTCGATGCAAATAAGGAAATTCTGAATCCCATTTTGGATCTTTCCCTCCTTAGGTAGGACGCCAAAGTAGCAAATGATCGCAATGCCGACACCTTGCCACCAAGTAGCAAACACAATGGCCTTGAAGCTTATGAACTTCTCCAATGGTCTGATCGGTTGCAGGCGCTCGTGAGTCACATCGTAGAATTGCACTAGGCAGAACAAAGCCCACATCTGGCTAAAATTTATCACCACAGCAATATAAGGGTACCTAAAATGGATAATACAAATTATACTTGAATGAAATAAATACAAGGAACAGTAAACATCCTGAAATAATAAAAAGACAATGAACCACTTATAGCTCTTATGAAATAGTTGAGATATTCGTAGGGGAACATAATATCCCCGAATTACACTGAATTTTTATAAAATAGGGCCTTATTAACAAGGGGTCTTTAAATATTTCTCTTGGTATACATGTATTTATATTTGCATGCTCTAAAGATAAATTTTTGGAGTACTTATTGAAGTCGAAGAAGTCGGATATGAAAAGTGGCATATATGGTACTAATCAATTTAACAAAGGCTGATGCAAGAATTACTGGTGCCGATGCTAGGGAAGAAAGAACCGACTAACAACCTTGTGGATGCAATCAAGGACATATAACCTAAATATCACAATGAGGTCGAACTGGATTTTGATATTTTAATTATTAGCTGTTTAGATTTTTTCAAGGCGATGGTAGATGGCTCATGGAATTTTATGGTGATCCATGTTGAAAATAAAGTTTCTGGGACAAGAAATTCTAAAGTTCCTGAAACAATCAGGTCTAAAACTACAAGTATCAAATGCAATTTTAGTGAATATATACATAGAGATGGATGAACAAGCTTTCACTTGGATCCTTTGATCTCTAACTTAAAAAGAATGAAAAGGTGCATGAGGTTGACATACATTGAAATGGAACAAGATGGTTACGATTCACCTGTTGGGGTACTAAGAAAAGATATGATATGAAGTAATTATATTTGAGATTGGTTTCCATAGATGACGAATTGTACACTTCGAGGCGTATATGTATACAAACATGCACTCGAGGGAAGGAACATGCAAAACCGAACAAACACTATTAACTGTTAAGCAAGAGCAACCTCAAGGAGTATGGATAAGACTTACCCATAGTACCACTTGAACTCCCCATCTCCATAAACTCCAACAAGTTCCAACAACAATGCTAAGAAGGCGCATACTGTCTTGAGAATCATCTGAATATATTGAAGAACTCAGAAATAGTACTATCCCAGAATGAATGAGCCGCACACTTGGCTTCTGAACTTTTTTGGAAGTTCATTTTTGGTTAAGCACCTTGAATTTTAATAAAAGATACATCCAAGCCTTTTCCATCATCTCTCGTTAAACGAGATTGATGCCGTACTGACATTGGCGCTGAATATGCTAGGATGGAAGCCACAGTGGCTTAGGAAAAAACCTCAAATTAGATAACAAAGGCAATAATATGGGATGTTTCTCCTCATTGAAAGGGCTGTACTATGGAATAGAGGGCCTTCAACGATAAACTTTTTGCCAACAGAGCGTACTTTGCATCGATGTCAGCAGCACTGCCAGTGCCGTTAATGAAAGCTGACAAAAAGGGCCTAGACGGACCACTTATAAAAGTTGTGTATGCCATGCCTATTTTTATAGGTTAGGGGCCTAAGTAAAAACTTCTGAAAAAAGTTTGGGAGCCGATAGTGCAATTCATCCATCCCAATAGTAGACTTTGCAGAAGACAATACACTTACATATTGTACAATGCCGAATTTTATAATTGTGTACAAGTCTTTTCCTAGCAAGGTCGGATGGCAAAAGAAATCACGAAATCGCCTCGGTGGATGTTTCTGTCCTGTTCCTCCCTCTTCGAGCAGTTGTTCATTCAGCTGTTTCTCTGCTGCAGCTTCTAGCAGTTCTACAACTCTTCTTTCACCACCTAGAGATATTGACTAGTTTGTTATACTAGAGTCTTTAACAGTGAATTTAAGGATAACTAAGTCCCCCAAAAAATAAATAATAATAATGGTTAAAATGCGTGTGGATAGTCCACGTACTATCCTGATATTGCGGCTTGGTTCTTGAACTTTTCATTTAAAAGAAAATTTGGATGTCGGGTAAAAAGAAAATTTGCTTACCAACACAAGCAACTAAGTAGCACCCAAAGCTATACAATGCAAACGCTTCGTAACAATTTCCTAAGATGTCACAGATGATAGAGAACCTTGATTGCCACAGTGAAATTACCTAAAGAAGGGAATATGTTTACTAGATAGTTAGTATCAGAAGAAGAAAATGGATTTAAAAAGTGAGACATGTAAACATTTTATTGTAGCTTTATTACATTGTACTATCATCTATAACACATACCACGTAACGGATGGTGGAACATTTTCCATCAAATATTCCCAATTCCCTATATAGCGTTCTTTTAGTAACTTTGCACTTGAGATGAACTATCTTTATAAGAATACGATGATAATTAAGTTAAATCAATGTGCAGTTGCAAATATTCCATAAATACTTCAGAAAGGAAAAAAAAAAAAAAAAAGAGGGTCTACTAGCATATATTGTTTATACAACATAACTGATCTTCTACGCTTTACTGTGTGTACGTTGTGGAAAACGTTTCTACTTCTTCCTTGTTTTCTCTTTTCCTTGCGGGTTTCAGTTAAATTACTCCACAAATTTATCAAGTCACACAATATATTATACCAACTGCTGAACATAAAATGTAGATTTTCTTCTTCCTCTGCAATAATTACTGACAGATTAGAAATCTTTCACGAAAACCAGCTAGCGAGTACTTACAGACTCGGCAGCATAAACAGGAACCATGAACAGCACTCCGATGATCCATTTTTGTTCCTGAGGGGGAAAAAGAATTGATTTGTTTAAATATTCAAAAACATTTTGTAGCAAAAATTTGCATCCATGAATTGAATTTTCTTTATTTTGTTTTCCCGGAAACACAATGGAAATGTCACCATACCCCACTTGGAATTGAGAGGGAAAAATATATCCCCATAACAAGTTAGTTTCCGGAAATCCCAATTCAATGGGGTATGATGGAATCATGCTATCCAAACTTTCGGACGGAAAAGCTGTCAGAGCTTCGTCAGCCAGCTCTCTTCTCAAACAAGACTTCTGCAAAAGCTCAAGCTAGACCAAACAGGCCTCAAAATTTTCTTCTTTTTTTTTTCTTTTCGAGTGATTCAGAAAAAATTGCAAATGAAATGAAACCAATTAATAAAGAACTTACTGCAGGATTACTGTAATGCCTCAGATGTTCCAGTATCAGCAAAACAGATAAGAAAATAGCAATTACGGCGAAAACTGCGCCGATAATCACCGTCGGCAAGTGCAGATTCTTGTAAATTCCTTGAAAACTCGATATCCGATCGAATGCCATTCGACAAAAATCACTCTGTCACGATTATTCCACAAAATTTGTGCATAAATTCAATCGTAATCATTAGAGATAACTCATAAGTATATCATAAGTTGCTAGATCAATAATCTTTTGGGTATACAATTAGCAAAACCCTAATTAATGCACCATATCATGCAATTTAATTCAATAATCACTTCTCTCCAAATTTGAAACAAACCATGGAAAAATTTTACTAAATAATTGAAATCATTCGTGGTTAATTCCTAGTTATGAGATTACAAATGTAACGAACTACAAATTGGAGCCACTGATTTTCTTTTTTTCCCCCAAAAAAAAAGACAAATTTAGAAAATCATTGTAGGGATTCTTCCTTCTTTTTTTCTTTTTTTTTTTTCCCTAAAGTTAAAATTTTCACTAAAGTTAATATAGAGTAATAAAACCACTAGATAATTAAAATTTAAAATTAATAAAATTTCAAATTAAAATTCAAAATTAGGAAAAATGAAAAAAAAAAAAAAAAATTACCTCAAAAAGAGACGTTGCTATCGAAATCGCTTTCATGTTTCCTTCCACAATTTATTACAGCCCAATTTCAACGAAGAACTGTGAAACCGAAGGAAGAGACGTCCCTATATTAATTCCTATGCGAGGCGTGTGATCACCGTACACGTGGCTTCTTGGAGCATCCACCGCAAACTGGGCGCGTGCGCATAGAGAGTAATGAGCGGTGCTTCGGATGGTTGCGCGGCGTGGAGAATGGCGCCGATGCTCGCCACGTGGCGCGACGGGGTGGGTTACGTGGCATCGATAGGAGAGAGATGGGTTGCTTCGTACCTCGAGATTAGAGATGGCAAAATAGGAGAACGTCAACGGTCGAATTTGAGGCTGAATTTTTAATACTTAATAATTTGAATCCCACAATCAAATTCAAAATACAAATTCAAATTCAAATTACAATAAATTTTTAAAAAGTCTATATTTATTTAAGAACTAAAGGAGGTCAATAATTCCAGTCGAATCCGAAAACTCGAATCCGAAATAATTATTTTTTACTATATTTTAAAAAATATTATAAATATAATATCAAATATTAATACGTATGTACATATATTATTATAAAGAAAAATCTAGCTGGTTTTGGTTCGGTTCGGATTCAAGTTTGGATCGGATGCATACAAAAATCATATCCGAATACGAATTTATTCGAGATTTTTTTTTTTTATATCTGTATTCGAAATCATGTCAGTTTAACATTAAATAAATCTGTATTATTCGGATTTGAATTCAAATGAACTATCTGGTATTCGTATTCATTGACATTCCTAATCCGATCTCGTGCCACTGCAATTCAACACCGGTAGAAGTGCAGACAAGATGGGGGAAGGAGTGAGGCGGGGATGTTCAGCTGGAGGAGGAGGACGACGAGGAGGAGGACGGAGCGGGAGGAAAAAGAGAAAAGAAGAGCGGTGGAAGAAAAGAGAGCGAAAAGGCGACGGAGACGAAGAAGGAGATGTGAAAGAGATTTTGTAATGCCGAGATGCGCGACAGCATAGAAACGATAGAGGAGAAGAGGGGATTTTCAAAAGTATTTTCGGTATAATTAATTATAAATTATTAGAAATAAACAAAATAATGAACGACACTGAAACATCCGTCAGTACTCTAAAAACTTAAATTTAGAGAACTAAATATTTTTATATTTAACACTCCCCTCATGCCCTGCTTTAGATTTCTTGATCGGCCCATGATATGACTTGAATTAAATAGGAGGAATTAATATACTAGGGTGATGACGCGACTGAATTGAGGACTTCGTTGATGCACATTGAAACAACCGTTGTACTACAAATCTTAGAAAGATAACAAATAATTGTTTCACACGAAGAAGAAGAAATCAGAGTAGTTGCGGTATAGGTATAGTCAATTATAAATTATTAAAAATAAATAGAATATCGAAGAAATCCTGATGGAAAAGGATCAACTTAAAAGCATGGAGGACAAAATTTTGTTTTTAAAAATCATGTAGAAAAAATTAAAAAACAAGTATATATAGAAAATTTTTCTGTATTTTAACTTCTTGTAAAATTAAAAAGCAATTGCTTATATATCCCTAAAAATATTTTGACTTTCTATTTTATTTTTTTTTTCTTTGAAGGTTAATATTAAAAAAAAAAAAAAATTGGTTTCAAGTTATTTCAAATATACTCCTAGAATTAAATACTTTAATAAACTGTTAACAATAATCGTTATTTCGATAAATTTATTATTTTGCCCTTTCCAATATACCCTTCTACTAACCGATATTGTCAATATGTTAGCATCACGAATTTCTCTTTTTTGAGTCTAAATTTGATATTATTTTCCTAGAATTCACAATTTTTTTTATTTTTTTAATCTTTTGTAAATTTTTATAAATTGTAGTCCGGTAGATAGCCAATTTGCATAAAAAGTTTATTGATTTTGTATTTTTACAAAAAAAATATACCTTTTTTCACATTTTTTTTATATATTAAATTTAAATTTTTAATAAACTAATCAAAATATTCCTATGATCAAATGTCTAAACAAGAAACTGTCGTATTTTTTTGTAAATATATGACATAGCATATCCATCCGTAAAAATAAATCACCTTTGTGAGTAAAAATGTTATAATATCCTAACAAATTATGGCCATTAAAACTTTATGAGAAACTAAAACCAGACTCAAGAACATCCAAACAAGCCATGAAAAATTGTGTTCTAATATATTCACCAAATTTCAAATCCATGCCGAATTTATGAACTGAAACTAATACCCTCATAACCAAGGTTTTAAGTGCCCGTCAGAACGGACCGTATCTACCGTGCCGTACCGTGCCAACAAGATACCGACACGATACAAATCCCGTACCGATGGCACAGTTTAAAATCCTCTATTCTTTAAATTAATAAGTAATTTTCTCAATAAAGTTCAAAAGATGTAATAAAAAAATATAATAAATAGTTAGAATATTTTGTTACTAAAGAAAATAAATATTTCATACTATTATGTGTTGACACACGAAAATTTTTTTGACCGGCACAGCTCGGCACGCACCGTGCCGTACAGTGCCAGCGAGTTTCCGACACGATCCCATGCCACGGTATTTAAATCCTTGCTCAGAACCATGTATTCTTTTTACAATTCCATCACCGATTTTCCACTGTATAAACCGCTTTATGTTTTCAATCACACACCACATTTTTTCGGGAAAAAATAAAAACATCACAACTCCATCGCATTTAATTTATAACTTAAAGGAACTCACAAGGTATTATATCTTTTTAGCTTGTACCTTACGATTTGAGCGTAAAGAACTTAATTTGCTCAAGCATCTTCTTAATTCCCCTCAAATTCAGTCATTTGTGTTTCCTTGAAATAACCTGCAAGAAAAGTTGGAGAGGTAAGAGAACAGGATAAGGATTTCAAATTGATATGATGAGTTTAGAAAAAAAATGAACTATATTAGAAGTAGAATTGAAATGCAGCTCTTTTCTTGAGAAACACAGAGGAAGAAATATCGAAGAACCGAGACATGAATTAGAATTAAAATGCAGAAAACCTCCCCATAAATATCATGATATAATGTTAACTTCTCGAAATTTTATAATCTATATTTTACCCCATTGACCTATGAGCAAAAGAGAGAAATACCACAAGATGAAATACTGAGGCAGCCAAATGAAATATTGTAGCTCGGAGTATTATTTAGATTTGAATATTTCAGGGGCACAAAGCAAAAATCGCTTTGCTTATACGGAGGAGGGTTTACTGCAATTTAACCTATAAATTAAGTACTCTCTTTATGAATATCATCACTCCTCACAATATACAATTGCCCCATCTTATGCTGCTCTGGAAAGAGAGAATTTTTGAAGTTCAATTTGTTGATTCCTGCATACTGTGTAAGATCAAAAATTTGTACAAAAAAGTGCATCTAATGATGTTATGAATCTAAGAAATTGCATAATCGTGTTAAAATTGTGAATTATAGTTACTTGGTTCATAAGTGGTAGCGCATGCGTTTCCCACTCAGTAGACCATCTACCGGAGTAACTTGTAGCCAAGGCACCATCTCTCAATGATTTCAAGGCATCACATTTTTCAGGAAAGCCCTTGAAAAGCATCTGCATTACATCGACAAGACACAAACCATACAAAATCAGAGTTGCCAACAACTCAGTAATATAAAATAAAAGCACAGATGGCAAATTGTATATACACCGCTCGCGATATGCAAGGGCTGATTACAAGAGAAACTTAAGAGTCGATTCACGGACTGTCTAATTATTTTCTTTTGATGTACCTACACATATACCTCTGCAAAAATCATCTATTTAAGAAATCCTTGCGAAATCCGATTTTTTAACAAATGCCTTCAAAACAAACCTTCGTACCTATATACGTAAAAGATGATTATGCAGGAGCATATAGATGTAAAAGCCCCCCGACTTTTTATGCCAGATGAAAATGAATCAAAGAGCCAGTAAGAAGCTTACCAAGAATTCATCAGCAAGCTCAGAAGGTGACGAGAAGAGAAGCCCATTTTTCCCAACTTTTACAAGTTCTTCGATGCTTATGCAGAACACACAAAAAGAAAACTTGGACAATTACTAAAAATCATAATAAAGAATAGTTATACCAACTTAAAATTTCATCAAATCCATGAGACGACATACCAGGAGAATGAAAAAGCACAGACTGGCAACCCACATCCAAACATATCAACAACCTGAAAACAATGTCAGTAAGCCTCTAATTCTTCAAGGGTCAATTAGGGGCCTATATATATTTAAGGGCATACATGTAAGAAATTAAATTTTTAAGGAATTATACAAATAAATCAAATTTTGCAGGGATTTATATGTAAATAGCTAGTATAGGAGTAGAATATGTGTAAATATGTGCAAAAGAAAAAAAAAAAGGAAAAAGATAAAGATAAAGATTACTTGCCTTCATGGGAAGGTCCAGGCCAGATGAGGAAGTATGCAAGGATACACCTAGATCTGCTGAACCTGGAATATGTCTTCCAAATTAGATGGTCTCATAGGTAAACATAAAATGAATACCAAATGCAATTTCTGACGAGTGGGTATGTCTACCTAGTAATAATGGATAATCCTCTGCCGATAGCCACATCGTTCGAAAGGCCACTCTCCTCAATTTTAACTTCTTTATCTGCTCTTCATATTTTCTCCGTTCAGGCCCTTTACCTATAAACATGACATTATTTAAAAGGCGTTGTACTAATGCTAATATTTATACATTAAATTCAACCGTAGCTATCCAGTACAAGCAAGTGAATTGCAATGGGAATCATCAATCACAAAGTGTAGTTTCAGTTCAGTCCCCAACCTTTCAATTATTACAATCAGATCCCTAATATTTGCAAGCCATTGTAATCTACATCATTTCTCTTAGTTATATTGGATCAAAATGCTCATGTGATTGTTCAATGAGTTCAAAAAGTCATGTGATAATTAGATAACAATTATGTGGATATCACCATGCAATTTCATGGAGAAACTAAAGAAAAGGAATAAGATTGCAATTAAATGAGAAGGTTAAGGAGACCTAATTGTAAATATTGGAAAAAATAGGGAGAGCGTTATACTAGGACGGTAGGACCCTTGATGCAATCAAATACCAAAAAATACACCTGTGATAATGAACAGTAATCTCGGGTAACAATACTGTTTGCCATTGTTAATATCAATCCAGAGCTTTTCCTCATCGATGGAATCATCTTCATTCAAGGATTTAGCAACACGCCTATCGTACATAACAGCAGCTTCTAGAAGTATACCAAAATTTTCATCTGGAGTCCTGAATTAGATAGAAGAATTTTGGTCAAGTGGTTCAGCAATTATTCCAGGAGCACATACTATAATGTGATTATGTCAAAGAATATTCAAAATGGTCCAATACTGATTGAATAAGCAGAAAATTGTCTTCTTTTATTTATTTCTGTTCTTTCGCATAAGATAGATGCAGGAATTGCCTCGTTTCTATTTCTGGGCAAGTTCATCTAGATAATCTTGCTAGCCAGTCATACATACTTCATCCTAATTTTGGTATGCTTAAGTTCCAATGCATACATTAATATTATATACTTGAAAAATAAACTTCAAAAGAAATTGTTTAAGTTATTGGTTCTTCACGTGAGCTACCTTTCTCTCCACATCTCCAATAAAAAAGAAAAAAGGAAAAAAGAAGCACAAAAAAGATTTTCACATTTTTCAGGAAAGCCCTAGATAAGAAATAGCTCACCAACTTGTGCTGCTGACAACAAGAGCAGGCCTGTTTGACTTCATGAAAAAGCCATCACCACTCTGAGTGGTAAAAAGAGTATTGCCTAATTGATTGGAAGAACCACTATCTCGGCCTCTTTGCTCTGTAAAGAAGAGAAGAAGCCACTTAGAAAAGTCACATATCAGTAAACGCTAGTTTGCTTGCTTAAGCTTCTGCACAAGTGCTTCTAGAGTAAAATTATTCAAAGAAGCACTAAAAAGCTTTTCAATTACAATCTCTGACGTTGCACCTTGCAGCAGCAAAAGTATAAGCTTCAAATTGGAGCTCGTACAACTGGTGCTTAGAATCTCAATTTAACTTCAAGTGATAAACAGAGCTCCAAATTGTTTGTTAGAAAGACCCTCAGTATCTAAAAGCTGCTGCTTAATTTGGTAGAGATACAAAGCAGTTATGACAATGTATTACCAGAGATGCAGTCACGAATCTCTTGTGGATTACAGATATCATTCTCCAACCTAGTAAACAACTATGACATGTCTTAAGGTCACATAATGAAAATAGTAAAAGAGAAGGACCAAAGAGAGAAAAAAAAAAGAGTCAATGGTTCACCTCATGCTTCTCCTTGAGTAAAGTGGGATGGAAAAATTCAGGGGGCTGATCATAAAGAACTGTTGCGCTGACAATATATAAGGAACATGGTAAAATAAAAAGTTAAAAACTAACATGAATTTTCTTTCAAGAAAAGTAAACGATTGACCAGTCAACATTACTTGATTCCCCAATTTTGAGCAAGTTCATGTTGCATCGCTTTCGTGACACAAAAGGAACCATTTGCCATCCTCCCAAAAAATTTTTCAAACCTACAAATTTTTGGAATTCATAAAGATCCAATATTATTAAATAGCTAAATCCCCAATAGTGCAAGAATATATAGATGAATATATTCAATGAGCCAGAAAATTTTAGGAAAAAAGGGAGAAGGACCGCTTACTACCATAGATAGATCTTCACTATAATATGACCTCTTCCAAGAGACAACCCGAGCAATGAAAATCCAAAGTTGTGCCAATCAATGATAAACTCAGATTTTCTTAACCAGCTACATAATTTGACTGCAGCCAATGTGGGAACAGATGGCGGATTCTGAAGATTTAGAAACATTTACGTACAAAAATTATATATTCTCAGAGATGACTGCATGGTGAATGCACCTAAACATAGGTAAATGCACAAAGATTAAGGACAAGAACATTATTACTCGTCTCAACAACTGCTGGCGTATCAATATAAGCTCAATCCTATTCTGCTAGGAATATATTTTATTTTCATTGGATTTGGATGAAACTCAACAAGTAACCACAACACACCACCAATGCCCACTCAGACTAAGAGTAAGACAAGGAAAATTAAACAAGTTAAAACTAAAATCCATGAGTATCTATTTTTATAGTTTGCTTAATTGAAGTTTCCCGCAAGTTTTGAGCTACCTAGTGCAACCCACTGTAGTCCAAGGTAGGAATTAGTTATTGAACATTATAAAAATACACAAGTAGAGCTAAGATAATGAAATACTAGTAATCAAAACAATGTATTACAGAGAAATAGACTTACCTGAACAAAGAAAATATCTGGACGAGGAATTTTGAAACACAGAAACCAAACCAATATAACGAACTGGATCGCAGCTTTAAGTATGAGTGCCAAGGCGCCAGAAATTTTCGATATTCCTTCTAGGCGTACTGATTTCTGAAAAGGACCGCATTTTAATAACAAAGGAAGTGCACAGAAATGTGAAGAGGTATGCCAAAAGAAAAAGGTAGATAATAAAGTGGTTGATAACCGATACCATTTCATGAAGATGAATCGATGGGTTGCTTTTTACGGCCATATGAGGATCACTACCTGTTTATTTATATAATGTTACAAGAGAAGGAAACTACCAATCAAGTCAATGTCAACTGGAAAATTGACAGTGGACAACTTGATTACTGCTAAAAATAATACCTCCATTGGCAACAATGTCGACATCTAAATCTGCCTATAAAGATAACCAAGTCAGTAACCAGCAATTATATCAACTAAAAGAAGATACCGTAAACACCAATTTTGCAAAAAGATACCTAAAACATGACGAACAACATAACACGACAAAAAATAGAGTTTGCACAAACAAATAGATTCTATAGAAGAAGAGCAAACTTTTTATTTTTTTAAAAAAAAATTTCTTTTTTGATTTTTAACGTCGAGGGCTATAAGTACAGTATATATGAAAAATTGAAGTGTTCAAGTCAAAATTAGAGGACAAAGTCGCAACATGATGAGAATACTACACCTATTTCCATACATTATATCCAACAACAACAACAACAAAGTTGCCATTTCTCTGATCTCGCCTCAACAATTTACTTTGCACGCCCTCTTCTCAGTAGATTATCACCGCAAAGAGTAAGTAACAAACTAAAACCTAACAAAACGTAATCTACGCACAAATCTCAGAACCCTACAAGGAGATCGTGGCACTTTGAATCGGAGATATGAAATTTAAACCCTAATTCTCGGGTAAAGTACCTGCTGGGCGAGGGAAAGGGCGTGGTACTGCATGCGGGGGCTACGGCCGATGTCACCGAGGACGACCACCGCCACTCTCCCCCTCCTCCTCCCCCCGTCCTGCGCCGCCGCCATTGCCGCCGCCGATCAAGCCGAATCGAGGGAGAGGTCGCGAGATCGGGGGTTTCCGAAGAAGAAGGGGAAGGTTGAAGAAGAAGACGAGGAGAAAGGGCTTTTTTATAAAATAACCCTCCAGAAATTTAAAATTGGCAAAATAATCCATCCAAAATTTTAATTGTAAAAATAACCCTTCTTTCGCCACGTGGGCGCTACGTCGGAGATTATGATATTTGTTATAAAAACGGTAAATGATTCACCGTCTTTTCATTTACCGTCTTTAGTGCAAAAAAAAAAAACTTCTTCTCTACGGCTCCTTATAAAGATAATGAACGATGTATACGGCTGCTTATTAAATGGTAAATGATTCACCATCTTATCATAGAAAAATTTATGCATCGAAGTAGAAAAAAAAAAAAAATTTACATTAAAGATGGTGAATGGTTCACCGTCTTTTAAAAACGGTAAATTATTTATCATCTTCATAACAAATATAACAAATACGGTGAACAATTCACCGTCTTTATCTGACGTGGCATTCACGTTGCGAAAAAAGAATTAATTTTATAAATAAAATTTTGACAGAATTATTTTATCATTTTTAAATTTCTTGAGGGTCATTTTATAAAAAAAAAGCCCTGGAGAAACGAGGAGGGAGAGGCAATAATGCGACCCTCTAACGGACTTCCTATTTTACCCGAATCCGGCCCAAATTCGGCTACGGCCCATGGAGCCTACTAACACCTATAGAATTTGATTTAGCTCATTTTTATTTTGCCACCCAATTGTTTAAAAATTAATATTTTATAATAATATTATCTCTATTTTTATTTTAAAAAACATACTATCAAATAAAATAATAAAATAAAATTTGTATAAACGACAATTTTTTTTGATTTATTTGGATGATAAAATTAAAATATGCTAAACCACACGGAATGAATTGATTCAGTTTACCCTTTCCTAAAGCACAATTCCATAGTTGTAGGGAAATGTATCTTTTACTCTTACAACAAATTTACAAATGCTCCAAAACAAGCATTTATAAATACGAACACTTTCAAAAAAATTTAAAAAAAAAATTGCTCCACCACTCCAAAATTACTAAAGTTTCTATGATATCCAAACAGGCCCTTACTCCACACAGAGAAACATGAAAAGATACAGAGAAAAGCATTTAAAGTAACAAAAGAGTACTACAATTCAAAAGAAACATACACAATGACGGAGAAAATGTAAACATAAAAACAACATCCCCAACAAGAAGTATATATCTCCTTCGCAGAACACTCCTTGTCCGTTGCCGGTACAACAACACTAAGCGCGTGCTCACGCAGCGCATGCGATACAGATAATCGTTCTCGTAATCAAGCGTATGGGAGTAGAAACAAACACAAATACAACTCGACGGAAAGTTTTTGATAGCAGGGGGTTGTATATAAGTTAAAAGGGGCCCGAAGGGCGATCGCGTGGGCAATTAGTAGTACATGAGTTGCTGCGTGGCGCTGACGTTCTGGAAGCCGCCGTCGTAGATGGCCTGGCTGGCAGCTCCGGCAGGCCCTGCCATCCCCATGGCGGCGGCGGCGGCTGCTGCTGCTGCCTGCTTCTGAGCGTGGTGCATCAGCATGGCCTGGCTCGAGCCCATCTTGCTCATCGCGAGAGTGCGCTCGTACGCTAATAGTTCGGCCGCCGAGAGGCCTCCTGGGAAGGAGGGGCCGGTGGCGGCTGCGGGAGGAGGCAGCGGGTTTGAAGCTGTACCGGGTGGAGTTGGCTTGCTTCCCCATGAACACTGAGAACAACAAAAGGAGTCACGAGATTATCAGCAAAAGGTACATCATACTCGGCAAAAGAAACTAAAAGGGAATTTGGAAACTGGCCCGTGAGTTGGATCCGTTTTTCGGATTTAAATTGTTATATCAGAATACGCTTTAATTTCTGAAAATTCAATCCGGTAACTAAATGGTTTGTATATAGATCTTGCTCTTCATCAAGACCACATTGAGTATAGAAAGTTAAAGAGCCACAAAACCAGCAACCTTTGAACGTAAGCGTCCACGTTCCTCAACCAAATCCTAAATTTCAAACTCAAAGCTATCCTAAACAAATAAAGAACATGTCCTATTTTACATTTATGGTAATGTGGAGGATTCGCCAGTACCTTCATTGCCTTTCCGCCTAGCACTCTGCCGTTCGACATCTGAATAGCCATGGCAGCTTCCGCATGGTTGCTGAATCTGACGAAACCAAACCCCTTGTCACGCTGAATGCGGACCTCCTCGATAACACCGGCGCCAATACTGTGGAAATAGCGGTGTAGATCGAGTTGAGTGACCTGCCATTTGTAAACACTGAAAGGTCAGAATCAATAGAAGTCGAAGAGCGATACTTCCTTACGCACTCCTACAAAATTATCCTTTTACAGATTAATTTCAAAAGTACCCTCAAAAACATCAAAATTTTGTCCATACCCTCGAGAGTTTAAAAAAACGCAGCACATATTCTAGTCTCTAGAAAGATACATACATACTTCAAAATATCCTTTATCGAATGGCATTTACAAACTCCAAGTGCTTTACAAAGAGAGGCTTATAATTCTTTCAAGGATTTTAAGGGTATTTTTTTAACATTTTGATACAAGAAAATTTATGATACTACCAACTAGTCAAAGGCATATATGGAATTACATTCATCACAGTGCTAATAAGCAAGAGACATTTGCATTTATACCCCTAGAAAATTGTCTACCTGAAAGTTTCGAATTCTTACATATATGGCATTCCAATTACAGAAATGCCCCCATTTGGGTGGGCGAAAAGGAAGTAACTTCCTCCGATGAACTAGATGACTACCCAAATAAGGACAGGTTATTCATGAGGTAATTGCACTTTAAGTGGCATATATGAAACGACTTTACTAAGGCTTATGCATAGATAGAAGATTTCACAGAAACATATAAGTAAAGAGACAAAGCAAGGGAGGTGCATAGTATTGCCAGTTAGCAGTTCATTAACTGTTACATCCTGAAGGAGCAAAAGCTCATCACAAGCAAGATACCTATGTTAAAAAAATACATATTTTAATAAGCTTGAAGTGAGAGAGAGAGAGAGAGAGAGAGAGAGAGCTTGCCTCATGAGCAAGGTTGCCGACATAAACAGTTGTATATTGTGGGTTATTTTCTGGGCCATCATCATTTGCATTCTCTTGGCCATCTTCTGCCCAAGAAAGATATTTGGGGGTAAATAACCTTTTGGCTGAAAAAAAATGAAGTTAAAATGATTTATGAATTTATTTAGATTTCTCAAATAAGATCAGGAGCTGTATAAACTCGGACAATTCAATTCCAATTTTGAAAGAAAGTGCATACTCAACTACTCAAGTAATGAAAGAAATTGGAAACGGGGTCGAGTTTGGCAAGCATCTATAAGCATGTCGTTTTTGGGAGGCCAATTTCACAGACAATTTTACTAACATACTGGTCAGGCATAGATGAAGCAAATCAAATATCCCTAACTATATAGGTTTCAAACGTTTTAAAAAAACTAAGACATAGCTCAAAAAAAAAAGGAGCCAACAAATTTATTCAATCTTTCCTGTATTAAGCAAGAATTGTTAAGATTCATAGCAATCTGGGCTACAAGCTAAGTAAATCATAAGTACCTAACACCTAAACAACAAAGAAACACAGAAGTACACTATGTACAGGAAGGACTAAACATTAAATGCTAACAAAAACGAAAATCAGCTCCAAAACTATTACTGAGAAAGCATCAAACATGCATCTATGAGGAAATGTAAATGAATCACTAATTTTTCAAAAAAAAAGGAGAAAATTGAAGACAAGCTATTGATCCACAAATTCTAAATGACTACAAAGAGAAAAAGGAAAATATGACAATTTACTGGTAGGTAGATCAGACACAAACAAGTTCTGCTAACTTTGCGTAAATATAACACAAGCTTATTTAAGTCCGCAAAGATGCACCTGTTGAACCATTAGTCAGCTCCACCACACTCTTGGAGTCTGTACTTTGTTTGTCTTCATTATTAGAGCTAGCACCCTTTGTCGCCCAATTGCAACGGATCTGTCGGCTCCCAAGCCACTTCCCTGTGAGGAACACAAAATGTTGAATGTCGGACTAGGCACCCCTCAAAGATTGAGGCAGTAAAGGAGTAATGAAATGTTGATCAACCGAAGCTTTTACCGAAGTGTTGTTTGAGTAGAGCAGCCCAAACAAGGAAATTATTGCCTTGACTAACTCCACCATGGAGGAGTATTTTAAATTCAATTTACATTCTTAATTCTAAGCCGCTGGATGTACCTACAGTATCAAAAAGGCCTCTACATGATAAACCACAAGTTTCAAGTATCCCCTTTCATATGCAATGAGCAATGCTTTCATACATAATGAGAGCATTGAATTTTGGGATTACATGATCCTGACAATAGATATTTAAAGCTTACAATTCTAAAAATATACGACTATTAGATACTGAAGAATCACATCTAGCGGTTTACACTTGAATTTTAACTCCTGTATGATTGATAATGTGGTCGAAAAGAAGGTCCATGCTTTTGCAAATTAAAATGCCTTAAAGAGTTTTGCCTCAGTAGAAGCAGGTGCTTCAAGTTACAGCATCAACTTCAGAAGCACAAATGCTCATTTACTGCTTCCAACCATAGTAAATGCTCTAGATATTTTGCTAGCCAATTCCGTAATCTATGGAAGCTTACACTTTCTAGAGTAGAGAAGGCATTCCATGGACAATCGAAAGTGGCACGAAGCTAAATTCCTAGTATCGTACTACATTTGGATCGGCAAATTCCATATAACCAAAAATAAGAATCCAAAAGGACGAAGAATAGGAAGGAAGACCAAAAGACCAAAAATTATCTAAAAGCACAGATGTATTTTGAATTACAAATTCAGCTTTCCAAGCTAAAGAAATAGAACTTACCAGTTAAATCATTTATAGCACTTTGTGCATCCTGCCAAAAGAATATACAATTGAATGATATTAGGGAGTGTTTAGATAATTAATTACTAAAATATCAAGTTTGCAGTGCATTCAGAATCTAACCTGCTGATTCCTGAATGAAACAAATCCAAATCCTCTTGAACGCCCTGTTTTTTGGTCCCACATAACCCTAGCATCGCTAAAAAGGGGAGGAGAAAAAAAAATGACTTGAGAGAAAAATCAAGATGACAGATTAGTAATAGTAAATTTTAGAACAAATGAACTTAATCATCATTCTACAAGAATTGATTTAACAGAATAACTCGATTAGCAACATATTGAATAAGTAGGCCATTTAATGCTTACGAGCAGCTAGGATAAACGGAGAAGCATGCATATAATGTAGCATCAGTGACTTCTGGGGCAAGATCCCCAACAAAAATGTTGAAATGCCCTGTTTCCAGGAAAAGGAAAAAACAAAAATTTACTAGCCAAAAGACAGTTGTGACGATAATACAGTGTATGGAAAGTTTCTAAAAATAAAGACCCTTTCGCAAAAGCAGTCCATTTCTATTTCATTTCATTCCTGCAATTCAATTTCACATACATCCTTTTTGCAACTTTGGACCAAGATATCTATTGCAAGAACAGAATACCCCTAATTGGAATCATCAGTGCATCTTTATATTGGAATGTCGAATGAGGGTTTTCTAGTCCATGAAAAGAAAAGAAATTTTGGCCCAAAGTAGCAAGAATGAGAAAGGTCTGAAACTGCAAAATTGAAAAAGAAGTGGACTTTTTCACCAAAATCCCTAAATTGAACCTGATGTATCCTCTCTCTGCCCACTTGCATATGCCCAGTTAACTTTAATAGGCTGACCAAACCTGCATTTTGAAATTTTGAAGTGTAATGGAAAAGTCGAGATCATAAGGCAGCGACAGGAAAAATGTATATATATATATATTATATTCAGCTTACAATTGCCTCCCATTAAGCGTCATAATAGCGAGTGCAGCAGATCTGCGGTCATAATAGTCAACAAAACCAAAGGATGACTGCAATGATACAAGTCAAAATTATTACAAAATTTATATGGAAGCAACATAAAGTAAATAGTGCAAGAACAGCAGAATAAGAAAAAAGAGCAGTGAAATAAGGTCGAAGCACATGCAAGGATTCAAATGTCTATAACAAATATGAAAACCCCTAATTGAAGCACATGCATATACAGATAATAAATGTAGTCTTTTTCACACTCTATGGTCCAAATTCTAATGAAATTCAAGTACACAGGAGAATTGAAAAGAATAAATTAACCTTTTCTTTCCTAATGAGCTTGCATCCTTCAACTGGACCAGTACTCTGGAAAACCTCTTGGAGTAGTGCTTCAGTTACTTGAACATGCACATTGCCAACATACCTACATTTACCACAGAATAATAAGCAAAGAATAAACAACTAATGGGAAAAAACACACACACAAACACACACACACACACAATGCAAAGCCCGTCTCCATACATAATATAGCAAATTTATAAATTCTCAGGTGATAAATGGTTGAAGTGACTTGCAACATTATCGATAAGCTTATTGCAATAAAATGGTATTTCAAGCATAGAAAAACATTAAACGTCTAATCATACAAATACTGCATACAGCTATACATATCCTCGCTATAGGTATACAAGGATTCCAAGCAGAATGATCATTCTCATATCAAAATAGTGTAAATAAGGTTAAATAACAAGACTTACACACTACGACATGTAGTTGGATCAAAACCAGGAGGAAGATTTCCACTCAGGATTGGCTCTATCTGCAAAATAAAAGTGTAAAAAAACAAGAAAAGGAAAAAATAGCCCCCACATAGCATGCCTACACCACAGAAAAACATAATTCAAAATTCCATAATGGCCTCATGTAAATGAATATAAGACAAGTGGAAGCATTAATGTAATTCCATTCTTCCTATATTAGTAAAAGCAAAGTTGTACTAACCTACGGTTCAAAGTATCCGCAGAAGTAGTAAATATATATAGATATGAAACATCTAAAGCCCAAGGAGAAACCAAACAAATAAAAATTGTTAAGGGTGGACACCAAATATCCAAGTAGCAAGGACACAAGAATGTGAGAAAATGGAAGAAGCAAACAAGCAATAGCCATTTAAACTTTAAACATAAATTGTTTTCAAATGTCGCAAGATTTTCCACCTAATTTCCAACTTAAATTTAAGGAGCTTCAAATGTTGCATATATTAATAATTTTCACCAGCATTACTGTGAAATTCATCTTTCAAAAACGTAATAGAACCTACCAACTCACCAAAAGAAGGAAAAAAAAAAATACTCTTGTTTATATTGAATCATATAGTGGCAAAAATTAAAGGAAACTCCAGAACATCAAGCAGTAAAACCAATAAGCAACTTAATGCAACTTCCAAGAGACATAATTCAACAAACCCATCATAAATCCATTCCCAAAAGTCCCTAAGAGTCCTATGCCAAAAGAAAAGAAAAAATAAAACAACAACAACAACAACAAAAACCAAAAAAGAAAAGAGAAACTGATAAGATACACCAACTATAACAAATTGCTCTGCAAAACCAAAGATGATTGTATGCAACAAAAGACTCAAAGCTGCTACTTGCAAGTTGCCTAATTTAAAAAACCCATAATATATCCACCCCCACTATCCTTATCGCGACCGTCAAACATCCACTTAAAACAAACAGGAAATGTAGAGAAAGCACAGCTTTAAGACGATCTAATAAAACCGACAGGTGCATAAAAGCATTTCCTTGACACACAACTTCACAAACACGTCATAAATTTCACCTCAAATCGCTTATTGCCACTTCTAAATTCCACTTAAATAAAATAGGAGACACCACGAAATGCCAGAAAATGATCAAAGACACAAAATTGAGTGCAATAGAAAACAACAAGCGCCTAAAAGCTACTTCCTTGACACCAAACTTCACAAATCCATGATAAATTCACCACCAAAACCCTAATAGCCACTTTCAGAATCCACTTAAAACATGCTGCGGATAGAAAAACCTTGAGAATGTTGATAAAAGGAACTAAATTTAATAAATCACACCGCAAAATCCGATAACATTAGGACAATTGAATGCAATAAAAAGCAAAAAGCAGCTAAAAGATACTTCTTTGACACCTGATTTCACAAACCCGTCATAAATCCGCTGTGAAAACCCAAATCGCCACCTTCAAAAATGAAAAACCAACTACAAACGCAACTGAAGACCCAAAAAATGCAAGAAACTAATTAAAGACACTAAAATTTAATAAACGGACACACTGCAAAACTAAGTAACTTTTAAGAAGATTGATTGGAATGAAAAGCAACAAGCAGCTAAAAGCTACTTTCCAACCCATCATAAATCCACAGCTTAAAGCCCAAATCGCCACTTTGGAAGCCCACAACAAACAAAACAAGATACCCTAGAAACGAAATAAACCGATTAACGACACCAAATCTAACAAATGACACTGTTTTAATACCAAATAGCTTCAAGAGGATTGAATGCAATGAAAAGCAACGAGCAGCTGAAGTTACTTCCTTGACACCTAATTTCACAAACACTTCATGAACCCGCGGCGAAAACCCTAAACGCCAGTTACAAAATCCACTACAAGCACAACTATAAACCCTAAAAACCAATTGGTTTAGGACGATTGAATGCAACAAAAAGGCAAGAATCGACTAAAAGCCACTTCCTAAATATCTAATCGCACCAAAAACCTTCACAACTCCACAGCGAAAACACTAATCCACCCAAAACAAACTTACAGGCCAACAAAACAGAAAGGAACCGATTAAAGGAACCAAATTTAACAATTCGCACTGCAAAATCGACAGCTCCCAAGACGATTCCCAACAAGTCTCCCACCTGAGGACCCGCCAAGAGGCTCGGGTGCTGGTAGAGCGACTGCTGCTGCTGCTGCAGAAGCAGCGCCTGCTGCATCAGCGCCTGCTGCTGCTGCTGCTTCAGCCGTTGCTGCTGCTGCTGCTGCTGCTGCTGCTGCTGCTGCTGCTGCATCGTCCCTACAGCTCCAAGCGACTCCGATCGTCAAAAGAGGGATACAATTAGGGTTTCGCACGGCTTTCGACGACGATCCGGAGCCGATCGAAGGACGCACGCGTCGGGGTTCCGAAGGGGATAGGAGCCGATCGAAGGAGCCAAACAAAAAAAAAAGAAAAAGAAAAAGAAAAAGAAAAGAAGAAAAAAAAAAAAAAAAAAAAAAAAAAAAAAAAAAAACCCTCGAAACCGAGGGGGGGGAAGGGCGAAACGGGAGGACGAAGAGTGGGGGAAGAGAGAGCGAAGAGGGACCGAAGCGTCTGGAAAACGAGTATTTATTTTATTTTATTTTATTTTATATCCGTTGGGCAATTTCTCGCGAATTTTCGCGCGATACGTTACATGTGTGATGTGTGTGTGTCCACCAAAAAATGTATTGGGCCAGTGATGGGCCGTTTATGGGCCTCTTATGGGCCGTGTTTTTGGCCCAAAATGCTCTTAAATAACAAACCGGCCACAGGGATTGAATTTTAATAATATGTACTAGAATTCAATTCCTGTTGCTGGTTTCACTAGAGTCACTGACCGTTCCTTGAAACAGTGGCGAAGAATCCCTGGTTACATGCTGGATTTCTAAATGAAATAAGCACGAAGCGGGTAGCGTCTTACCTATCTCTCAAAAATAATAATAATAATAATAATAATATGTACTAGAGCCTAAATAACAAAGTGATCGTCCTAGAGCAAGTGGCAAAGGGTTTAGTGGTTGATATCCGAGAACTTAGTTCGAATCCTAGTTGATTCACATTTCTAGCTAAGTTTATTTCTAAATAAAATAAATAAAGCCGGGTAGCGTGCTATCTATCTCTCTTAAAAAAAAAAAAAAAAAAAAAAAAATGTAGGAGTCTTTAGTAGAAACGAACATAACTTATTTAAGCTATGGATCATTTTAAATTATCTTATTTAATTTTAAAAAATTTTAAATTTATTGTCTAGTCTTTCAATTTATTTGAATTGAATCGGTTAGCGGTACTTTAAATTTAAAATTTACTAGCTAATTTAAGATTGTGCATATAGCATTGCTCTTTAAATTTGCTCCCCTATGGTACTGTGCATTTTCATATTGTCCTACTCTGGTTCAAAAGGTTGCATTTTACTTCTACGTGGTTTAACTTATTTTTACTTTGTTACCCTATGGTTCAAAAGTCGTGCTTTATTATCCTATGGTTTCGCGCATCTTTTATTTTGAAATTTTGTGGTTTTTCAAAAACTTTTACTTCACCACCCTATTCGATATAGAATTTTTTTTAGTAAAATAAAAATTAAATCAAAGAGGCGCAAAATATAATTTTTGAACCACGGAATAGTAAAGTAAAAAGTATACAAGTTTTACCCTCTCAAATTTAACTTGTGATGCATGAGTAAAACGGTGCATCCCACATAATTTGTCGTATATAAAATTACTAGTGTAGTCACCCATGCGTTGCTGTAGGTTGATTTCACAAAAATAAATAAATAAATAAAGTTAAAGAAAAATACGCCAAAAAATATATAAAAAAGAAACGGCAGCAGCTGCAATCAAAACATGAAAATAAAAATATAAAAAGGATAT
This sequence comes from Aechmea fasciata, assembly GCA_025177825.1. Classification (NCBI taxonomy): domain Eukaryota; kingdom Viridiplantae; phylum Streptophyta; class Magnoliopsida; order Poales; family Bromeliaceae; genus Aechmea; species Aechmea fasciata. The sequence goes on from CM045935.1 coordinate 5,017,085, forward strand.
AAAAAAATAAAATTTTTTTATAAAAATAATAAATTATATTTATAACAATAATAAGAATTAACCACTAACATGTCATGTGCAAGCCAGAAATTTTACAAAAATATATCACGTCTTATTGTGCAATTGTAATTTATTAAAGTTTAAAATTAAAGTGTAACGTGCCTCATAGTTTGACCTAAAAATTATACTGCATTACAGTTAGAAAAATAAAGTGTAACATGTCTTATAGTTTGAGAACCAAAAGTGTAATTTATTTTTTTTTATATTTTATTTTTTTTCGGGATGAAGACAGAATTCAGAATTCAGGGATTTTATTTAATTAGTAATTTCATTCAACAAAATAATATATTAAACTATCTAATAAATTTTCGAATGTCTAGGTATTAAAATTAATATTTCTACTAGTGAATAATATTGTCCTATATAAAATCATTTTGAAAGATTCGAACTTTGGAGAAGCATATTTAAAATTTTAATGTCAAAACACCAAGTTAGTGTCGGATCGTTGACAATAACCATTAATCCCGAAAGTTATAACGGTAAGAAACACACAATCAATTTACTTAGAACGTACAGATGCAGTATTCACTGATCTTAATTATGACTACCCATCCGGTCTCACGCAGCTTCGAACATGACTCAACCAATTCAGCTTCACGTCATTTCGAACGTGACTTTACCCAAACTAGCCTCCTACGGGACAGAATGCTAGCTCATTTAAGCCTACAGCTAAGTAATTAATAACCCTCCCCTCTCATTGACCTGGTCAATTGTACCAATAATGCCAATTAACATCCTCTTAGGCTCTGTTTTTCTATTGTTAGCTTTTGTTTCACAGCCATCTCTCTCTCCCTCTCTCTCTCTCTCTCTCTCTCTCTCTCTCTCTCTCTCTCTCTCTCTCTCTCCTAATTGCATTGTAGCAAATTAAAAAAAAAAAAAATCCAACAAACAGAAAGCTAGAGAAAAGAGGACAAAAGATTGAAATTAAGAAATTGCAAGGAGAGAGAGAGAGAGAGAGAGAGAGAGAGAGAGGGAGGGGAAGAAGAAGGAAAAGCAGAAAGGCCCGTCAATGAGCAGCGGCCCCGAGATTCATCAACGAATGGCCGCTGCCGTCTCCTTCATTTTCCTCTCATCCACGCTCCTCCTCCTCCTCCTACCACTGTCAGCAGATCTTCCGACGGCGGGGGCCGCTCAGCCAGCCGGCGCTCCTCCCTCCGACGCGGCAGCCCTCCTGCTCTTCAAGTCCTCCTTCCCCAACGCCGACGCGACCGCCCTCTCCGCCTGGTCCTCCTCCTCCGCCGCCGGCCCTCCCTGCGACCCGTCCTCCCCCTGGCCGGGCCTCGTCTGCTTCCGCGGCATCCTCACCGGCCTCCGCCTCTCCGGCCTCGGCCTCTCCGGCTCCTTCGACCCCGCCGCCCTCTCCCGCTTCCCCGCCCTCCGCTCCATCAGCCTCGCCGCCAACTCCCTCTCCGGCCCCTTCCCCTCCCCCTCCATGTCCCGCCTCTACGCCCTCAAGTCCCTCTACCTCTCCCGCAACTCCCTCTCCGGCCCCCTCCCCTCCTCCCTCTTCTCCTCCATGCCCCACCTCAAGAAGCTCTACCTCGACAACAATGCCTTCTCCGGCCCCATCCCTTCCTCCCTCGCCAACGCCACCCGCCTCCTCGAGCTCCGCCTCGACCACAACCGCCTCGACGGGCCCCTCCCCACCGCGCTCCCCCCCTCCCTCAAACTGCTCAACGTTTCCTACAACACCCTCGCCGGACCCCTCGAACCCTCTCTCGTCGCTCGGTTCACCGCCTCCGCGTTCCTCGGAAATCCCACCGCCGCCGCCTCGCCGCCCCCTCCACTCCCCCCCTCGCCGTCGGCGCAGGACGCCGCCGCCGCTACTACCCACGATGGCAGAAATAACAACAACAGCACGGTCGGCGGCGTTGTGATCGCCGTGCTGGCACTGCTGGCCGTCGCACTCCTGCTGGCAATAATCGTGGCGCGCAATCGCCGCCGCCGCGACCGCGTTTTCGATACTCTCGGCGTCGATACGTCCGCCGACGCTGCACTGGAATCCGCCATCGCCGGCTCCGCTGACTTGAGCAATCAGAAACAGCTGCTGCAGCAGCGCGGCTCGTCGACGCAGAAGCGCTCGGGGTCGAGCCGCGGTGGCGGTGGCTCGACGCAGAAGCGCTCGGGGTCGAGCCACGGTGGCGACGGCGGCAGCAATGTAGTAGCGGCAGAGCTGACGATGGTTAATAAAGAGAGAGGTGTGTTTGGGCTTCCGGACCTTATGAAGGCCTCGGCGGAGGTGCTCGGGAACGGCGGCCTCGGCTCTGCGTATAAAGCCGTGATGGCCAGCGGACTGGCGGTGGCGGTTAAGAGGATGCGCGACATGAATAGAGTCGGCAAGGAAGAGTTCGACGCCGAGATGCATCGGCTCGGGCAGCTCCGACATCCGAATATCTTAACGCCGTTGGCATTCCACTACCGCAAGGAGGAGAAGCTCATAGTTTCCGAGTTTATTCCCAAGGGCAGCCTCCTCTATCTCCTTCATGGTATAGTTTAAGATACATACAGTTAGAGATACAATAGTTATTGTAAATGCATTCTGTTTGGTTGGATGTAATAGAAAGCGTTGTAACTATAAATAAAATGTTCAGGGGACCGAGGGGCGGATCATAAGGCGCTGAACTGGCCGACGCGGGTGAAGATCGTGCGGGGAATTGCCCGCGCGATGGCGTACCTCCACGCCGAGCTGGGGGACCTGGAAGTCCCCCACGGCAACCTCAAGTCGGGCAACGTCCTCCTCGACGCCGACTTCCGGCCGGTCGTCGCAGACTTCGGCCTCATCGGGTTAGTCAACCCGGCGCAGGCCCCGATCGTCATGCTCGCCTACAAGTCCCCGGAAGCCCTGCAGCAGCGCAGCCGCGTGTCGGCCAAGTCCGACGTCTACTGCTTCGGCGTCGTGCTCCTCGAACTCCTCACCGGCAAATTCCCCTCGCAGTACCTGAACAACACCAAGGGCGGCACCGACGTCGTGCAGTGGATGGCGTCGGCGATAGCGGAGCGCCGCGAGGCCGAGATGATCGACGCCGACATCGCCCAGGAGGCGGCGGCGGCGGAGACTGCGGCGATGCGGCTCATGCGGCTCGGCGCGGCGTGCACCGACGCCAGCCCGGAGCAGCGGCCCGACATGCGGGAGGCCGCCGAGCTCGTCGAGGAGATAGCCGACGCCGTGCTGACCGAACGGCAGCAAGCCGGCTCCGACGAGCCTCCGGCGCTGCCGCCGCCAAGGACAGAATGGTAATTTCATTTAGGATCAGTCTCGCGTTTCCGCGCGCGCCGACTGGTGCATTCAAAAAATAATATATATAGTAATAAAACAAAGAATCGACGAAATGTGACCGAATTTAAAATCTAACGTTTGTTTATTTTTGAATGTACAGATAATATTTCTCTTATTTAAAAAAAAAATTAATTATCTATTATATACCCATAATATGTTTGAAAATATTTAATTTATTATTATTATTTTTTTCTAAAATATTTTTTATATGTTCCGCCGTTATTGCAAAATCCTCCCGCAGTTATCTCCTGTTAAGTTAATTTGGATTAAACGTGAGTTAAATATCTACCACAGTTAAAAAAAAAAATTAAAATATTAATTTTGTCCCTAACTTAAGGACAAATAAAAAATCTTTAGAGATAGAAAAGATCAAAAGTCAAAATATTTTTTGTGCCCCTGATTTTAAAGCCAAATAAAAAAGCCGATAGTAGTAAAATAGTATATTTAAAAAGACAAAATAGTAATTTTACAAATATAACAGATTTTAACTCTAGGAATATATTGGAAATATATATTGGAACGTAGAAAATGTATTTTTAACATTAACTTTCTAAGAAAGATAAATTGAAAAGTCGAAAACTTTTTATAAATATATAAGCAATTGCTCCTATTTAAAATTATCTTCTTTTTTTTTATTATTATTATTAAGCCATCATCTTCTTCTAGTAAGTTCTAACATGTGTGCATTGCTTTTGTATTATTGGCAGAATGAAATGACAGAAATAGCCTTGCTAACATGGGGGATTTACATTAGTCCCAGAGAAAAGGAAAGAGCAAATGGCATGACCAGTGGGTTTTGTTAACAAATGCAATGTGGTGAGAGAAAAAGGAAAGATTAATGTTTTGCATATCAGGGGTTTTCTTTCCCTATCAGAAGATTAAGAGATCCCTCTCCCACCCTCCCTTGTATATGGCACTTTTCACACTGTCCATTTCCTTCTTCTTTCTTTCTTTTTTTTTCTTTTTTCTTTTTTTTCCTTTTTATAATATTTTTTAAATTTTAGGAGGAGATAGTGGTGAACTCTCTTTTTTTTTTTTTCTTCGTAATATTTCTCTTGGATTAATGATTCGTTTGGTATTGCGGAGAGATTGCGTTACGTACATATTGCGTTCCGCATATCGCGATGAATCGGTTACGATATATTTTTTGCGGTTCCATCGGAGAACGCAGAAATATATCTCTATATATTTTTTCTATAACTCCATTTTATCTAATATTATTATATAGGCCTCAATACCAAACTAGGCCTAAGTATAGTGACTCATCAATCGCGACCACATTTTAAAAGTGACCTGCTTTATATATATATATATTTTATTTTTACATTGTAATAGTAAACATCACAACATTTTTTTTTATTTTGATTTGAAATCCTTCCCTCAAATGAATTAAATATATTAATAAAATGAGCAATGCTGAAAAATTAGAATTTATTTATCTTATATCAATATCTCTTCCCTTAATGCTGAAAATCCGAAAGAATTACTTAAACCATATAATCACAAAATGTAAAATTTATATTTTATAATAATAGAACATACAGTTTTTTTTTTTTTTTTTTTCTTGCTATTAAAATAAACAGTTTCGTCAGCTACCAGCTATCAAGATATTTCAGAGTTTGGCTTCAAATTAATTTCATGCCTACTATACACTGAAATGTTGACAACATTGAAACATTGACCTGCACAAAAATAGAACCCAAAGCGAGGAGCTTCTCAGAAGTCTCAATCCGTCGTCACGTGCCACTTTTATTCTATCCGAGAGTTATAATCATTATTTCCATTAAAATTTAAATTTTTTTTTAAAAAAAATTAGTATTAAAAAATAGAGAGAATTTCAAAAACACCCCTCACGGTTTAATAACTTTTCATTTTAGTACCTTGTGGTTTAAAATGTATCATGTTAGTACCATACGATTTTGCACTTTCTCACTTTAATATCCTGTGATTTAAAATGTATTAAATTAATACTCTGTGATTTTATTTTTGTATCAAATTAGTATCCTACAGGTTTTAAACCACAGAGTACTAAAGTGAGAACGTGCGAAACCATAAGGTACTAACTTGATATACTTTAAACCACAGTACTAAAGTGAGAAAAAGTAAAATCACAAGAGAGATATTTGAAGTTTTCCCTACAAAAATACCCAGTGATCATTTGATGAAAGCAAAATTAATACATAACAGTAGATCAAAAGTTTCCCAACAAGGCATTGTTAAGTAGCTCTCCACTGAAGTTTTAACCGTTTTGCATAGGTTAGAACACTGGTAATCTTAATTCTGTTGGGTAAAAACTGCAACAAAGGTTCATTACATCAGTACCTATTGGGCATTTCGCTGCATAAAAATACAAATCGCGATTTGAACTTACAAGTAACAAGAGCAAAATGAAAATGACGAAAAAAGAAAGTAAAAAAAAAAAAAACAAAGAGAAAAGAGTGGGCTATATCTTTACAAAAAGAACCTCCTCCCAAATTACACAGAAAACTAAACCCGAGATTCGTCGCGAAGAGATCATCGGCTAATTGGACCACACATGTATCAACCCATGCTTATTTCCCGTGTAGATCTCGTTCCTGTCCTCGTCGTAGAACAACGCCGTGACGTCTTCCAGGGCTTCTCTTACGGTGCTATCGACCGAAGAACGGCCCGCTTCCCCTCTTCTTCGGGGGCTGATCGTGAGCGCCGGATTGCTGGTGGAGATTTTTGCGATGCATTTCCCCGTCAAAATGTTGCTAATATTGATCGATCCAACAGCTGAAACTGCAGAATGTCAGAAGCGCGTTCGTGTTAAAGGATCTTCACAAAGCTATACCATAAATCTACGATATAAAGAAACAATGATGGGGACCCACACTAAGCTCTAGGCCATTTCTCAAACTTGTTACCAATTATATTAACTTTCGACAAACTCAAACTTGTTCGAACTCACTAGTTACAATCGCAGGATTATTACTTATCATCACAAGTCGCGAATACCCACAACTGATATAACCACCGAACCAAGTTCTTCACAGGGATTTTGTAGAATTTTTCATAAGCATAGGAATTTTCCAAACAACTTCCCCGGACTCGCACTTTTTCTACTAGCTGGTCCGCAAATTTTGATTGCTTGGAACGAAGCAAAAACCAAGAGGGTGTCAACTAAAAGAGATAAATAAAGTTGGAAGTGGGGGGTCGGTCTGGATAGGTTTCCGAGCTAAGTTTATCGGTTTCTGAGGTAAAATGCAATACCCGGTATTGGACTTTTATTTTCAATCCAATGCTGCACAGGATGTTTGAGCACATGATAAGAACACCATCATTTAAGACACGAAATGACGAGGGTGCACAGGATTGTATCACTTGAAAGGACTTCCGGCACCTAGTTGCCAAATTTTGAATTTGAAGGAACAAAGAAAAATAGCATGGAAGTTCAAGGACTAGTATCCATAGTGTCTTGCATATCAATGTCTAAAAATATGTGAAATGTATGTATATCCCTGGTATTTTTTTAAGTGCCCCTGAAAGCCTTGCGTATTTGCATGTGCCGCTGCTGGGGTATCTACACAAACACTTTTTTTTTTCCCCATATGTAACCCTGGCAGCGGAGGAATGCAAGTAACTACAATTCTAATGGCACATAAAAAATACCTACTTCACAGGGATATTATGTAGTTCCGTATATTTTGCAGGGTATACAAACATACAGTGTTGAGCTGGAATACTATTGATAGCAAATGGACTCCGTTGCTACCCATTTGTTTTCGATGATGGAGCCTCCAAATCGACGATCGGCACCGTTAAATATGATCTATACCACTTGAAGTATTTAAAAATAAAATTTCATGCCTTTCCGATATTATTCTCTTATCTATCAAGTGGATGTAAAAATGAACGACTGAAAATGAATATCCTCTAAAAAGTGATGATAGGAATTTTGTAATCAAGATCAAGAGGATAGATCTTGTTCTAAATAGTTTTAAAAAATTTCTAATCAAAATTTAATTGATTTGGATAGCTTTACACCATTAAATGAGAAAACACCTCATATCAACCATTAAATTACACATTTTGAAACATTTTGACCATTAGGTCAATGATGTCGAAAAAATTTAAAATTTGGTTTCTAAATACTTCAAGTGGTATAGATCATGTTCAATGATGTCGATCGTCAATTTCAAGGCTCCATCATCGAAAACAAATGGGGGACAACGGAGCCCGTTTGTTACTGATGGCATTCCAGCTTAACTCCATACATATATATATATAATTGGGCCGGAATACTATTGATAGTATTTGGTCCTTTTTGCTATCAAGGTTTTAACCTTTGGATAAAAAATTGTAGGATTAGGATGATTTTAACCCTTTAGGATTGAGTGGTCCCCCTAGAGTTGAGTGGTCCCCACTGGGTTATAATATTTAATTCAATGGTTAGAAATGATCAAAGGAATTGATCCACGGGCTAAAAACTTGATAGCAAAAAGGGGCAAATACTATTAATAATAGTATTCTAGCCCAACTCTCTCTCTCTCTCTCTCTCTCTCTCTCTCTCTCTCTCTCTCTCTCTCTATATATATATATATATATATATATATATATATCCAAAGGAAAACAAAATATCTATCTCAAACAAGCAGAGTGTGTCAAATTCACCTTCATCTTCACACGCTCCTTCAGCTTTGCAGTATGAGATGATCAGATCCTGGTCGCTTGTTATATAGATGTTATTTGTACTACAATCAGGATGCCAAAGCAAATTATCTTCAAAAGAAGTCACGAGCTCCCCGCGGAAATTCCACACCGCGACCGTTCTGTTTCGAAATGTTAAGAAAAGATGGTTCTCGTACAGGAATATAAACGCCGAAGGAGTGGAGAACTCAGTCCTGCTCACCTCAGTCAACTCTGAATTCCTCACCTTTTTTTGGGTATATAGAGATTGTTAGTAAAACAGAAGTAGATCGTACATATAGATATTTTGCATATTTATATCCTGCAATCATCTATTTACTTATACAACCCTGTTAAATCTGAGTTTCCATATAGACCCTTGAAAATAGAGTAGCTTAGAGAAAGATACGTTGGTTAATCATCCAATTCGTGGGAGTTGGTTTTGTATAAGAACTTTTCAAAGAGGAAAAATTTCAGCAAGTAAAGGCATATATGCAAAAAAAAAAAAAAAGAAAACAAATTTCTAGAGCGCATAAAATTTGTAGGTACATCTATAGATATAGATATGGATACAGAGATAGCGATAACACTCCAAAGAGATACAGGGATCTCTTGGACATCTACCCCAAAGAAATTATTTTTTTTTGCATATATAACCCTCCACAATATAATTTTTTATGCAAGCCCTTCAAAAACTTATTCCATACAATTTAGAAAAATGCACCCATGTAAAACCCTTATCTGGTAGAGAGCCAGCTTTCCTTCGTGAATCCGATGACCCTGATTCAACATAAAATATTTTTCGCAAAAGCTGCATTTTGAAGGGGTGAACATAGAAATTTAGTTATTACTGGGGCATATATGTAATAGTTGAATTTGCAGGGATTTTTGTGTGAACGGTCCAAAAAGATCTGGTGTAGAATTAGGAAAGAGATTGACGGCAAAAAGCTAGAGTTCCATACATCAAGGATCTGGAGGTTTTCATTTTCCTGCTTGACCAGAAGCTTCTCGTTGAACTGCTCGATAAAGTCAATCTTTTTGTTACGGTGCAACAAGTGATTGAAAGATTTCAACACCGACCCATCTTCAATCGAGAGTATCTTCAATGGAACATAACTAGGTGATCTATTGAATATTAGCAGCATTATTCCAGGACTGCTCGCCGGCCAAAAAAAAAAGGAAAAAAAAAAGGTTCAAAAGATAATGGTTAGGGAAATTTGGAAGAGTCATTTAAGCCAACTCTAGGTTGAAATTACAGCATCAAGAACAGTGGAAGAAATAAAAAAAAGTTAACCTGATTTTTATCTCCTGCACATTCTTATCAGATATTGCATACAAAAAGGAGTAGTTCTTTAAGTCAAAAACCTTGTAGATGCTGCAAAATATTGAGAAATATAAATTAAATTAACTAAATGAGCTAAATGATGATTAGAACTAGCAGAGCTAAAGTTTGCTCACCCATCCTGGGATGAATAAGTTAGTACTTTTCCATTTACATCGTCAAATTCGACAAAACCAGGCCATTTAAGTGATTCAGTTTCAAAAAGAGGGTATCCAGCATCCAATCTATTCCTCTTGATATACCTGACAAAAATTAATAATAAAATGTCAAAGGCGCATTTCAAACAATTAGTTAGCTAAAGGTTCTGAATAAGCACTCCAATAGCAAGAAAACTATAGATCTTAATCGAAGTTGCTATACAAATACCACAGTAGAACAGAAACTGAGATATTTAAATACATTGATGTTAAAGCAAAATAATATAGTTACAATATCTCGGGATTCCAAATTTTTTTCTCTTCAAAATCCTAATTTACTACACACACGTGCGCATATGAATATCCATGTACTTCAAAAAAATTTGCCCTCTTGACAAAACTTTCCTATTAAAAATCCAACTGTTTCCCATAACTTAGGATTACTTTCCCAACTTCAGATATGAGCATTTTTGGTAAGAAACTGTGCTTCTAAAAGGTTTATATATACAAAAATTCAGATTTTATTGGAATACAAATGTAAATATATGGTCTTACAAATGTAAATATGTGGTCTTAACAAAATGTAAAGCACCAAAAAGAAAATGAACTTGGGTTCCGAATATGGTTATAAGCCCCTGGCATGTGCCAATCTGCCAAAGGATACCTGGTTGCATATTTCATCTATCTGCTATAAAAAGCTTGAGTAAAAATGGCATCGTGAGCAGTGATAAATCAGAGCAACTATATTATACTACAAATTTTAACGCATAAACAAATTTGGATGAAAGAATAAAATTTTGCATAGAGAATTCACTAGCAAAATCAAACTTAACGGATGGATTGAAGTTCTTACTCTATTGGAGTTGTCCTGCACTTTAAGGAACTGAAGTTGTCCGAAGCATAAACTGAGACTGTAATAAGTGAATCATTGTTCTTGTTGTAGAAAAGGCTTCTAATCACTTCATCAGGGCTAATATTCAAGAAACATAACCGCTTGTTTGTTGCTGCCAAGAGAAAAAAAAAAGATACCAATTACAGTGAAAAAAAGGCGCAAGGACACTCTCAAGTCTCAACTAGAAACACATTCCTAAACTTTTTTGAATTCATCCCTCAACTAATGTATTGTTTGATCTAACAATAATTTCATAATATTCCGTTGCGACTCAGAACATAACAGATTCTGCAATATTCTGAGGGAATATTCTGTAAATTTTCCGACAGAAAGCAAAATGCAGAAGTGATGCTGCAGAATGCTTACTTCAACAAGTTTTTATAGTATTGGTAGGCAGAGAATGCTTACTTCGACAAAAAGCAGCACATAATCCTGACTGCGCAAGGGCAAAAATGGCATCCTTTGCTGAAACAATCTCGATGATTCTAGATCTTCTTGCAAGAAATTGTAACTGCACAAACAAATGAACACTAGGATCGTAGGTATCAAACTCTTCCTGCATTAAGAAAAGGAAAATAGCACCATTAAAGACCAATCAGTTTAATATAACTATTCGTAAAAGGTAAATAGTAATACCCTTTTCCTAAAGTGATTCGTAAATTACAAGGTGATGTTTTTCACGCTCTCATTCTACCTGTAGAAATTTAAAGACAGTCCATTTTAGATATTCTTCTCTTGCAAGATAGGACTAACAAGGCATGGTTCCGAGCAAGTAAACTTTGCATCCTTTGTAAGTAACTCGTAATTACTTATTAGTTCAATGGGGAAGAAAAACAAATAAGCCCTCTGAAAACTTTTAATTCAATGTCTACAGAAAAAGAAGTCCGGTATCTACATTGTACAAATCTATTAAACTCCATGTAAAACAGCAAATTGTACGACAAACCATTGGTATGCCTGTTGTAAGTGCCAGGATAGGGTATAGGGGAAGGCTCTTCGGTGCAAATTGTACGACAAACCATTGGTATGCCTGTTGTAAGTGCCAGGATAGGGTATAGGGGAAGGCTCTTCGGTTGTTCAATGTGAGTCCGAGTCGGGGGTTTTTGGGGATAGGGCTGGAGGATGCCAAGTTCTCATTTGTTAAAAGAAAATTCTAAGAAAAATTAGAAGGTTGTCATCACTCTCACGAAATCTTCTCAAGAAATAAAACCAGATCTGTTTCCCAAGAGAAATTTCAGACGGTTGCTACCCAAGTGCATCTTCCTATGCACCATAAATAGGTCAGCCATTGGTCTATCAAATTCTTTTATAGCCTTCTGAGCTTTATGTAAATGTAACCCCATAGTTCGGATAAAAAAGGGTCTGATATCACAAACAGAATAGAGAAAACCAACTGCACAGGGCGCATTCCTGGGACTTAATCTGTGATTCATCAAAGTATACAAATCTTTATACTGGTCTAATCATTTTTATCCTTCCATCAACTGTAAAAGGGGGCCATCTTTAAAAAAACCTGCTTGAAAATACCTATATCAAACTATTACTGATTGATCATAGGTAAGAATGTTGATGACTCATATGTAAGAATGTACAGATATTGCATGAAATATAGTGCATACTGTTATAGGTAATGAAATTTCAAATTTTCATTTTACTCCCATATCTATCATAACTTAATAGCATGTTTAACTCTTTCAACAAAATATAATACAACAAAATTGAGTATTCCTTTTACACAACAGAAAAATAAAACTTTTCTGATGGAAATTTGTAATATTCAGACAGACCTTAAAGGTGGCATAGTTATAAATCAAAATAGTGAAAAGTCGAAGCACCTATGTTGAAATGCACTATAATTTAAGTGAAATTCTTTAGCTAGCTAAACAATTTAAATGATGAATGCTAAACCCTGCCAACCCCTGATTAATCAATCTTTTACATGTATATGTTGCAGGAATATCATTCCTAACACAACAATAAAGCCCTAATGGCCTAACGCCAAAACATCATCCAAATGGACCTTGCTAGCCTAATCCAGCCACCAAAATTTTCAGATGAAAACCCAAACCCTAATGTCAATCCCCACCCCCCAAAATCGTCCCTTCCAATGTGAAATGCCATCAAGAAGCAGAAAAACAAAGCTATGCTACCAAAGATTTTCCCAAAAAAAAAGAGAAGAAAAACAAGCATAATATCTCAGGATTACGGCGAATTCCGATAATTCGAGAGCCCTAACTCCCTAGCATCTCAACAAAAACCCTAATTTCGAGGGAAAAGGAAAGGAGGGTAGACGAGGGAAGGGAGGCGGAGGAGGGTACCTGTAACTGGATGTTGCGGAACCTCTCGGGCGCGTCGGAGGCGGCGATTCGGGCCACGCGCGATCGGCCTCCGATCTCGCGGCAGAAGAGCTTCCTCACGGAGTTGAGGCACCCTCCCTCCCGGCGCTTCCGCCTCCGGGAGGCGGCGGCTACGCCGCCGCTTCCGGAGGCCCCCACGTCCTGGCCCCGCCGCCGCGCCGTCACGCGGAGGCGGGAGCGTAGCAGGGAGCGCTTGTGGCTCTCCATTCCCCCCACAACCCTCCGATGGGAGCGACAGAGCGCGGCGTTAATGGAGAAGGGAGGTTCGTATAAATCTAGGGTTGGGGGGTTAGTGTTAGGGTTAGGGTTAGGGTTTGGGGGGATTGCACGGGTGGAGACGAGGAGAGAGAGGGGGAAGAAGGAGCTGCAGGTTCGAGTCGCTCGTCTTCTGAGAAGGGCCCTTCTCTCGGAAACCCCTCAACTGTGATAATCATCTTTGAAATCGGCCTTCAACCTTTTCTTTTATTAAGATCCTTCCACATCCTCTTTTTTTTTTTTTCTGGCCATGTTTTCTAGTTTTTTTTTTTTTTTTTTTTTTTTTTAACTTAACTTTGTTTAAAATTTTCAATAAATTTGAAGAGTTTGTTGCCTATTAACTGTTGATTAGATTATTTGCTAAAATATAATAAAAATTACTAAATTTGATTATATAAAAAAAAAAGTCAATTTGCATAAAAAATTCAAGTATTTTGTATTTTTTTTAGATTTTACATATTAGATTTGAATTTTCAATTTCTGACCAAAATACCCACTTAGTCTCATTTTGCGCTTCTCTGTTTTACCTCACTCATACCTCTATATCTTTTTTTTTTTTCTTTCTTCTTTCTCTCTCGTTCATTTTTCCTCTTTGTCCCTCTTCTGTTTTTTTTCCTTTCTTCTATCTCTCTCATTCGGTTTTCTACTTCATCTCCTTCTCTTTTTTCCTCACTATCCCTTCCCCTTTTTCTTCTCCGGCTTCCTCCCCCTTCCTCTCTCTCCTATCTGGTCCACACCTTTGTTGCGGTGAAAGGCGTAGCTATATATAACGGCAAAAGCACCACGAGATTTGAGAAGAACAGGAAGAGATTCTTCTTCTTTTCTTTTTTTCCTTTCTTCTATCTCTCTCATCCGTTTTTCTACTTCATCTTCGTCTCCCTTTTACTCACCGTCCCTTTCCTTTTTCTTCTCCGGCTTCCTCCCCCTTCCTCTCTCTCCTATCTAGTCCACACTTTTGCTGCAGTGAAAGACGTAGCTATGTATAACGGCAAAAGTACCACAAAATTTGAGAAGAACAGGAAGAGATTTTTCTTCTTTTTTTTTTTTCTCTTTCTTCTATCTCTCTCATCCGTTTTTCTACTTTATCTGTCTTCCTTTTCCTCACCATTCCTTCCCCTTTTTCTTCTCCGGCTCCCTCCCCCCTCCTCTCTCTCCTATCTAGTCCGCACCTTTGCTGCAGTGAAAGGCGTAGCTATGTATAACGGCAAGAGTACCGCAAGATTTGAGAAGAATAGAAAGAAAAAATGCGTGAGAATAGACGAGAGAAGGCACAATACCAAAAAAAATACAACAAGTGAAAATAAAAAATATAGATATATATAGAAAGGATATAAAAATAAAAAATAAATAAATTTCTCTTCTCATATAAAAACTACCAGTCTACCATGCGCCGCGACAGCTACAGAAAAATCAAACAGTAGAAATAAAAGGTTGCACTTATTTGTGATGAAATTTTACTATTTTTAAAAAAAAATCTACTATTTAAAATTATTTAAGACTAAATTACACAACATATAATAAAAATTATATTTTTTGACACTAAATTATAATATAAAACAAAAATTACACTATTTAACAAATAAAACTTTTCACAAAAAAATAAAAAAAAAAACCTATAAGATAGTAATAAAATATGGTTTTTTTTAAATACAAAATGACAAAGTATAAATACACTAAACCATAATACTGGTAAGTGAATTTTACCAGTCACAAAATGTATGGATTTGCTAGTCTGTTCAACAAAACAAAATAGCTTCTCTACTCCACAAACAGCAACAGCAGACTGGACAAAAGAAGAGAAAATTGAAATTTTACTTGCAGACCTCAAAATGCAGAAAAGCTCAGGGTGAGTAGTTATTCTCCGCAAAGGGCTTTTTTTCCCGACTAATTTCGGCTTAAAAATAAATAGTTTATCATCATAGTACACACTTCAACTGCATGAAAACTCTGGTTTAAAAGAAAGCTGAAGATAAAAATACGAAAACCAGCATAAAATACCAGCACAGATATAGTAGGTATCCTGGTTCTCAGAAATACAATAACAAGACTACTGAACAGAATCTCCAAAAACTCAGGTTCTCAAAAAAGTCTTTCTCAGAAAGCAATTGCTCTATATCTCGAGTTAAACTCATCCGTTCCCTACGAAAAGAACCCTCCCCATTCCTTACTCCCATCCTGTAGGTGCGGGCGGAGCGGCCTCCCAACCGGATGGAACAATAGGCGCAGCACCGCCGTCGGGCGCCACCGGGGCCGCAGAGGTGTCCCATCCGTCGCCAGCCACCGGAGCTGTTACTTGGAGGAAAAAAACAGAAAAAAAAAGGGACGATGATTAGGTATATCTGAGGCATTGCTTTCATGCGGGTAGAGAATTTCTTACAAATAACTAAGTTTGAGCCGGCAGTTGATTGCAGCAATTTCCAAACTTTGGGTGGGAATGTGCATTGCGTTTATGGTTCAAGAGGGTATGACATATTTTCCAACAACTTTCGAGTTGCACCAGAAGCAAAAGCTTCAAATAAAAGCTCTACTTGTGGGGGCCTACAAACACATCTCGGCTTCCCGCAACGGTCAAAGCACTAGGCCTTTCCCACTCAACATCTAGCAAAGTTAAAGAAGTTGATCCCAATGTTTCCTGAAACAGGATTTGCAGCGAAGCGTGGCACGAGTACGAGAACGTGGTTTGCTAATTTCTTATAAATGCAGTAGGAGGGGAGTAGGATTAGTCGTAACGTTATTCTGGAACGTGGTTCATTTAGAACGTCAATACAGATTGGCATAGATAAAAAAAGTCAATAACTACCTGTATTATCTAATAATTCTTTATTCATTAAAGAACAGATTGGTTACTCTCTCTTCTAATCAAAGGCGCTTCAACTTTTTTTATATGAGTATGACTCTATGATACTATTCTATCTAGTAAAACATATTTCTTACAGGTAACTAAAACAATTAGATCTAGAAAAGTTGAAGTACTTGTCTACTCTTTTGATTCACCACTTGTTGTGATCCGGATTGAGAACCCAGCACAAATCAGTATGTGCGATCCGGATCACAGTAAGACCCCAGCAACTGTGGTTGATCCAAAATAAAAGACCAAACACGAGCTTATATAATCAAAGAAATAATAAAGGGATTCTGACCTTGAGCAGCAGCCCATTCAACACCAGCCACAGGAGGAACAGCTGGAGGAACAGCTCCCACTTCAGAAGTCCATTGGTCGGAAGCCCACTGATCAGCAGCCCCCACGCCAGTGTAATCGGCAACTGCACTGTATTCAGGTGCAACAGGAGCCTCCTCCTCTTCCTGTTCCTTGGCTTCCTCAGGGTCTCTGTAGAAGAACAGATCAACCTGCACATACACCACACAACAAGAGCAAGTAGAAAAACTCAGGAACAGCTTCCATCTTTTTACTGAACTTTTTCCAGCCAAAAAAAGAAAACCATTATTTTTGGGTATCACAGCACTTTCTTTTGTTTTTATCTGTTAGCACAAGGCATTGCAGCTCATCAAAAGAAATTTAAGTCCAATCGTCCAAAAAGTGAAATTACAATATCAACTAAAAGGCGGACTGATAAAAAAGTGAAATCAAAATATTTGAAGTTGAGATGCCCATTAAACATACGATAGTCCAGGTAAGGCCCATCCATATTTACCAAAAAGGTTTACTAAACCGTGTAATATTATCATCACTTACCATCACCTCCCATTTACGTCCAGGAAGAATGGTACCCCTCATCTGCAGAACCATCCTTGCCAACAGCCAGTATAAGCAGCCAATACTGTTCCTTCCTTTATTATTTGCGGGAATTCCAATATCAACATATCGCATTGGAGAATCAGTGTCACAGAAAGCAATGGTGGGAATATTCCCCAAGGCAGATTCCTTGATTGGCTGTTCAAAATTAAATGCTAAAAGCAATTAATAGAGATTCTGCTAAAATTTCCCTACAAAATTGTCTTCTTATGTACATACCCCTGGAAAAGTCTAGCTCTCGTATATAACTGTCGGAAGTTCACTTGCTTACAAAAATACACTCATCTTACCCGACAGGGAATAGTCCATCTCGTCGGATAAACTTGTATGGGTAGTGTTTGTGATTTCTCACATTTCCAGGGGCACATA
The DNA here is from genome assembly GCA_025177825.1 of Aechmea fasciata. Lineage (NCBI taxonomy): Eukaryota > Viridiplantae > Streptophyta > Magnoliopsida > Poales > Bromeliaceae > Aechmea > Aechmea fasciata. The sequence goes on from CM045935.1 coordinate 5,034,178, forward strand.
TGTGAAAGAAGCATAACCAAAAACAAAAGCTAATAGCAACGATGTCTTTTACCTGATGGTCAGTCCTAGGATCAGTGAGAACAAGAAGGCGAGGCTCGCAAAAGGAAGTTTGCAGCTGATTAGTGAAGGTTCCGGGAGTGTGCCTTCCGGCAATAGGGTGGACACCAGTGTACTGTGCAAACTTCAAGACAGCTCTTTGACCATACGGCCTTGCTGATTGGACAATGATGTCCTGGGGGTTCTCAATGGCAACAATAACCCTAGCTGCCAGTTGGAGTTTCTCCCAAGTTTTGCCAAGGTTGATAATGTAAATTCCTGAGGTTAGGACCAAGCAATGTAGCTTGTAAGTTTTACATCCATCATTTCATAAAGATATTTCCAAATTGTACAAGCAAGTAGTAGAAGCGAACTACTATCTCCTTTCTTAAAAAATTCAGCATTCATCTCACCAATCATCCAAAAAAATGACTCATACAACAGAAAAAGAGCAAGAGATACAAAAGCATCACTCAATTTCTAGTATACATCCCTGGTTTTCATTGAATGATTTGGTCAAATACTTTGACACAACTAAGGCACAAACAATGTATATTTCTTCTCTATTATGGACAAGGCTCAGAATCAAGGCACATAAATTTTCACATAACAAAGGCATGCAGAAGTTCTCTTTAGTGTAAAAGACCAAAGAACACTAAATAACGGTTTGGTTACATTGCTTGAGGTTGTATTTAGCAATTTATTAAATTTTAGCATCAAGAGGCCATAACTAATCTAGACCATGCCTCATGGAAAAGCAATAAAAATGAAAAGGAATCCCATAATGCAGTCGATGTTCTTCCACTAGTAGTAATCACAGCGGCAATTTCTTTCCCTTTGATAACATTTAACTTCTAGATTTTGGGTTTAAAAGTGCCATTTGTGCCAATCAATCATAAGTCTACTTATATATAAAGTTTAAGGTAAAAATGTACCTCAGGGCCTCAACCATGGGCCATTGAAATGGCCCCCTCAACTTTTCCTCTTTCTTTAACTGATCCTCCTAGCTTTTGATTTGTTTTTTCTATTTGAGTGATTTTAATAAACTAAATTGGGGGATTTATTAAATTCATCGGTGATGCCATCAAATTTAGTGGCTAATAAGATTAGAAGTACTAAATGCTAATAGAGCCATTAAATTTAACAAAACTTTCACATTAATAAACCACAAGAAAAATAAAAAATTAGAAGGAGAATCAATTAAAAGAAAAATGAAAGAACATCTTTCAAAATGGCAGATAGTTAAGGACTCTCCATACATCTTTAACATAAAACAAGTTGTTCTCAGGGAGCAACATCACTAGCATGATTCACACAGTAAAGAGGTTGAGCAACATAGGAGACTGTGTATACAAATTCAAAGCTTTTGCAATCTACAACAAACCTATTGCAGGAAAACCTCAATTATAATCCAAGGCAACTAAATGCCTATCATATGCCCTAGTCACAAATCAAATCTCCAACATAAGAGCGAAATTACATACAACGCCAAGCATCAATAGCATGAACTCAAAGGTATAACTTGGCACAGTAAAGAGGTTGAGCAACATAGGAGACTACATACACATACAAATTCAAAGTTTTTGCTATAGACAACAATTCTAATACACGAAAACCTTAATTAAGACCCAAAGCACCTAAATACTAATCACATCCCCTGGTCCATGAATCGGTTCTCCGACATAAAAGCGAAATAGCACAAAACACTAAAGATAAAGCATTAATAGCATAACCAAGGGTACATGGAGGCTACGTACACATGCAAAATCGAAGCTTTTGCAATCTAGAACAAACCAAATCCACGGCAACCTCAATTAAAATCCAAGGCCAGTAAACACTAATCACATCTCCTATTTCACGAATCAATTACGCAACATGGAAGCGAAATAGCACAAGACCCCAAAGATCGAGCATTAATAGCATGAATCCAAGGGTAAAATGATGGGTTAGGATTAGGGTTTGGAGCATACCATCGGTCCTCCGCTTGAAGACGTAGCGCTCCATCTGGTAGTCGCAGTTCTTGGTGCCGAGGTGGACGTCGGCAGCGAGCATCATCTGGATGTCCTGCTCCTTCTGCGAGAGCACCCGCGTCGCCGCCATGGCCGCTCCTCACCGCCTCAGAACGGGGACGAGTGATGCAAGGGTTAGGGTTTCTCGTAAGTGGGGAGGCGAACGAGAAGGTTCGCTGAAACCCTAGGCGTCGGTATTTATATAGTGCGTTAGCTCGAAAACCCTAGCCTTCGAAGAGATCAGTGGCTAGACGGGGGAATTATCATGGACCAATCTGGTAGACCGGACCAATAGAAAGACAACACGTGTAAAATAGATGGTAAATTTCAATTAGCCCTCCGTAGTTTGATATATTTTCACATGCCCATCTTGTAATTTTAAAAAGTTTATGTTATTAACTTATTACTTTATAAGCTAAATTACAAAAAAATTCTTTGTCAATACCTGCTTTTTCACTTTCTCTCGTATCATTTAAAATCTACACTTTTCACCTTGAAAAATAAGAAATACTCACCTTGGCCCTCGCCGTCATATTCGTTTATATTTTATTATTATATTTTTTTATTTTCAAAATACCCTCAATCTCCTCTCCTAATTAGCATGGTCACCTTCCTTTTCGTTGCCCATGCCACCTTGCCCTCCTTCGCCGCCTCGCCCTAGCCCACCTTTCCATCTGTGTCCACGCACACGCTCTCGTGCTCCTTTGCCATCTCGTTCGCGATCTTACCCACCTCTCCGTCCATGCCCACCCCAATCTCCTCCTACCGTTGTCGAAATGAAGAAGCGACGAGGGTGCATGAGTGGGGGAGCATGTAGAGGAAATGGAGTCGAAGCTGCTGCTGAACAAAGTGAGAATAATGGAAAAGAAGAGACGACAACCGAGCAATATTGGGAACGAAGATGGTGAGAGCAATTTGGTTATTTCGCTATCACAGTTAACACTGTATCCACCGATGAACATTTCTAATTTTTCAATAGAACAAAGTGTTGGTTTTTAAATAACAATAGAAAAATAAAAAAGCAGGTATTGACAATGAGGTTTTCTACAATTTAATATACTTTATAATATATTATTTCTATTTTACCGTAAATATATATTATTCACTAAGATAATGAATTATTAATTTTTAACTAATAGAATAATTTAATTTTTGGATATGTGAAGTTAATAAGGATGTGTCAATTGAAAAAAGTTAAAATTAAGGGGGTTATTTCAAAATAGATATAATTGAGATTGGCCTTCTTATTACAGTTTTCACCAAAATTAAAGCACTAAATATACAAAATTTCCTTTGATATTTTAGCTTATATTCCAATTATTTCGAATGTTAAAAAAGTATGCTAATTTGTACTCTATATTTTATCAATGTGTCAAACAAATATTAACATTGAATTTATTTGTAAATTTTGTTAAAATAAGTTTATATAGATAAATTTCCTGTGAACTTATTTCTTGTATTGTCGAAAAATTTTAAATACTAATTACGAGACACTCGAAGGGGTTTCCTGCAATTTTACTTCTCTATAGTAACCCCACTCCCATTCACGGCCAAATTCCAACCCCGGCGACATACACCACACCCCGCCCCTCGGCCGCCGCCGCCTCGCCGCCGCCGCCGCCGATGTCCCTCGGGAGCCGCGCCGCCGCCGTGTTCGGCGGGGCCGCTCGCCGCGCCGCCGCGCTCCCGTGGCGCGGCATCGTCTCCGACTCCCTCTCCCGCGCCTTCGTCGTCGCCAAGACCCTCTGCGCCGTCCACGTCGTCAACGCCCACCTCTGCGGCGTCGCCTTCGTAACTCTTCCCCTCCCCTTTTCCCTCTCTCTCTCTCTCTCTCTCTCTCTCTCTCTCTCTCTCTCTCTCTAAGATGATGTCATCGTCATATACAGGTGCTGGGCCCAAGCATGCTCCCGACCATGAACCTCACCGGCGACGTGGTGGCCGTGGACCGGATCACCGCGCGGTGGGGCTCCGTCGCCGTGGGGGACGTCGTCCTCCTCCTGTCCCCGGAAAACCCTAGGAAGACCGTCGCCAAGCGGATCATGGGGCTCGAGGGCGATGCCGTGACCTACCTCGTCGATCCCGCCAAGGGCGACGAGTCCAAGACCGTGGTGGTGCGCTATGTTTCAATCGATCGATCGATCTTGTGATTTTTCGGCTAAAAGTTTGGATTTTGACGAGTTTTCTTGGTGGTAAATTTGGATTGTTTCTTTTGCAGGTGCCCAATGGGCATGTTTGGGTGCAGGGGGATAACATTTATGCTTCAAGGGATTCGAGGCAGTTCGGGCCGGTGCCGTATGGTTTGATACAGGGCAGGATCTTTTGTAGGGTAAGGGGACTCCTTTTGAATCGATTATGTTGTTGTTATCAGCTTATTGCTTTTGATTCAGTGTTAATTGGTACTATGTGGGTTTGATAGTTCAATTTGATGTGGAAGGATGAAATTTAAGTTTCTTCGCTCGTTTAGAACATGATTTGATGTGCTGGTCATGATGTAGATAATGTTTAAATCACCCATTTCATTTGATTTAGCCACCATGACACTGAAAAAGGGAATTTTTCTTGAATATTGAAGTTGGACAGTAAGCGTAAGGAAGGATGTTTAGAAGTGCAAGACAAACTTCCATATTTTGAAGTTTAGAGAAGATGTATTGCTTTTTGGGTAGTGACAGATTTTCTTCATTTACTTGAGAATCTGAAACTAGAGTTTTAAGGAGCGTCGAACTGTTACTAGTGGGTGTAGAAGAGTTTGGTGGCTAAACAATCCTAGTGACTTAGCATGAAATATTTATTTTCTTTAGCAACAAAATATTCTAACTATTTTTTATATTTTTTTATCACATCTTTTGAACTTTATTGAGGAAATTATTTACTAATTTAAAGAATAGAAAGTTTGAGCTGTGCCATCGGTACGGGGTCTATATCGTGCCGGTATCTTGTTGGCACGGTACGGCACGGTGGATACGGCCCGTGCCGACGGGCACTTAAAACCTTGGTTGTTGCTTACTTGCTTTCATTTCTTATGTCCATAAGATAAGCTTTGCTATGAGTGTATATCTGTTATTTCTAATTTAGTCATAGGAGATGATGCTCTCAATGTTATCCGTATTCTATTGCTACGATATTCCTCTCTTTGATCTCCGTGGATATAATTCTGGTAGCTCGTCTGACTATAATGAACATTTGAAAAAGCATAACGGGCTTAATCCTTAGAATGTGCTAGACTCCAATTTAATTAGCAAGAATAAGAAACTTAGCAATATTGTGCAGTTCTTTATTTGTTTTCTTAATGAGCATTTTATTGTTCCATCTATTGTCTAAGCCTGTTGCCATTCCACAAGTATTCCTAATGGCTTACATTGTCGTTTTGTCAAGACAAAGCTTGACACAGTACCGCCGAGTTCTTATAGTCCGCCTGGTGAAAAAAGAAGACATAAATGACTGCTGGCAATTATACCACATCTACCATTTAAAACCTGAATTTGGGATTTGTGGTTAGAACTTAGAATGCATGCTAAAGTGAGTGTACAAAAAATCATTCTGTTGAACAAGGTTTAGAAGAGCCAATTGAATTTTCTAAGGGAACTTTGAGTCGATTTTAATTCCAAATGCTTGGAATTCCTGTAGCATTTTGCATTGCAGCTGGACTAATTTTATAATGTTTGTTCTTCAATCCTCTTATGCTTATTCCTTGTGCTTGTCATAAGCATTTCAACTTCATTTTCTACTACCACATAGATCATAGTGTTTCTTACATATCTGGTTATTTACAGTGTGTCATCTTACGATTTGTGAATTTTTTTTTCCCCCTTCTGACATTATTTAGTCGTTGTCTTGTCCAGATCTGGCCACCAGAAAGTTTTGGATTCATCGGTCAAAAGGCGTAGCTCGGTAGAAAGGTAATCCCCAAGTTCTTTTTAGTGTATTATCAATTTGCTTCAGGCTTCTTGTTGGTCGTTATCTATTCTAATATCTTCCGACTGGCCATCTGCACATCTCATTTTGCCAATTTGCTTCTATGAGTGCCATATAAACATGTATGTTGGTATTAATTGCTGCTATCTTACAATCACTGCAGACAGGACTGACAGACCTTGTTTTTGCAATGAGTCCTGCTTTGACATGAAAGTTTCTTTAGTGACCGTAACCTTTCGGCAAAGTTACGATAGCTTGATGCACCTCCCTTCAGCCCAAACAAGCTCTTGTGTTTTCATTGCGTTTTATTTCAAATGTCTCTTTCGTTAACGGCCTTCTCATCTCGTGAGTCGTGACTTTTCCTTCTTTTTTTTCCTCCCTAGAATTCGTCTCATCGAACCCAAAGGTCGAGTATCAATCAAGGTTGGGGCTTGGATCTCTATCCCCTGATTGATTAGTTCTCATTGATTCTAATTTTCCGGCGAGAATCTTGTGAACAAGAAATTTTTGCAATCTTGGTTTGGTCTTTTAATCTAAAAGGGCTAAGAGTTTGTGACATGCTTCTATGCTGTACCTTCATCAAGTTAATTTATATATTTTCTCTTTTTTTCTGATTGAAACTGTATGATTATAATGTGTAATCTTTACTTTTTCTTTTTCCTTTTCTATTTTTTGGGGGTAACAGTATCGGTTTAGAGGAATGTTGCGGAAAAGAACATTACTTTCAATTTTTTGAGATTCGGTTTGTTTTGGTGTTGATTTGTTTTTGCCTGTTAATTTAATTCTTTGGGATTGCCCATGAATTATTTTGAAACAGCTATTCGGTTCTTCAAAATTTTGATTTTGCTATCTAATTTTTCAATTTGTTTGATTCGAGTCAGTCGACAGTACTTTTGATCTTAAAATTTATGAATTTATAGTTGCAAGAATTATATAAAGTTTACTAATTTAATCTGTAAAGATAAACAACAACGCATTTAAATTTTAAAGTCAAAATGATGCTAGTTGACTTAAATTAAACAAATTGAAACATTGAGCAGTAAAATTAAAATTCGGAAAGGTTGGATAGTTGATTTAAAATAATTCATCTATACATTTTAACTAAAATTAATATTTTGAAGTTTTTAATTTTTCTTGACAAACTCTAAAATGTATGAACTGCAACTATAACTCTATTATATTATAAGCATAATTAATGTTTAGAAAATAAAATAGAAACTAATAATCATAATATCAAAGAAGACCTTGTATTTTCTACTTTGTTACCAAATTTCAGGATTCACCATAAAAAAATAGGGGGGGGAGATGAAAATTGTGTAGAACTTATCTAAACTACAGATCATTTTGAATTGACTATCTAATTTGTTAAAATTTAATATTTTGGTTTGATTTGAGCTGGTTAACGATACTTTGATTTTAAATTTTAAAATGCATCATTTATTTTTACATGTTTAGTATCTTTCATACTAATTTTATCACTATAAATTCATGAAAATAAGTAATAGGTTTTAATTTTGAAATCGGAATATTATTAACTAGCTCGAATCAAACAAATAAAAAATAAAGTTAGATAATAAAATAAGAATTTTAAACAGTTGGATAAGAAATTGAAATTGAAAATAATTTATAATTCAGATAAATTTGATTTATTTCCATCCAAAAATAATTTGAAAAAGAATGGGGGGCATTCCGAGAATTGAACTCGGGACCTCTCGCACCCTAAGCGAGAATCATACCACTAGACCAAATGCCCTTTTATTGAAATTTTTACATTATTTAAAATATATTTAATGGTTATTGTTTTGCCCTTCAAGCTCAGTGTAAGAAGAGGATTCATTTTGTATGCGGATGCAGACGGGGTGGATTTGGAGACGGAAGGGGTCCCCTACCTCTTGCTCCGTAATGTTATCGTGTCGGGACAGATTAGAGATGTGTTAATTTTAATTTTATTTTTAATTCTCACTTATCGTTCCACTTCAGATGAAGCAAGCGTGGAGCGATTAAAAGAAGAAAGGGTCTTTTACCTCTTACTCTATTTATTTTGTGAATTGAGGCGGATTTAGAATGGAATTTTTTTTTTTTTTTTACTTCTTACTTACCGCCATATTCAGGACAGATATGGACGGAAGCTCCACCAATTCAGATCCATTTGTGTACATAATTTATATGTTAACAAATGGGACCGATGCTCTTGGCTTTTTGGATATTAACATATAGACTCTTTTCTTTTTCTTTTTCTTTTTTTTGCTAAAATACAGAAAAATTTTATTGTAAATATTTATTTGTTCACATTTTTTTTTCCTAATTTTTAAAAATTTATATTTTACTTTTTTTAAATTTACAAATATTTTTAAAGGGACATAGTGTTAATAGAGAGAGCAAAATAACTGAATTACCCTTCTTTATATAAGAAATTTTTTTTTAATATATTTTTGTGATTTTGAATGATATTTTTAGTATAAATTATAAGAAATAGATAGAATAGTAATAAAATCCTAGCAGAGGAGGGCTAAATGCAACAATTTGAAATGTTGAAAAACTTAAATATAGAATTTTGAAAGTTAGAAAAAAAAAATGAAGAGTCAAATATTTATAAGATAATGATTAATTACATGGAGCCAGTAATTAGATTTCGAATTAAAATTTTATTATATAGTGTTAAATTTGAAACGAGTGCATCAAATCCACAACACCATAAAGTAAATAAGTTAAATCATACAGTCACACACAAAAAATGAAAATTTGGTTCCTCAAAAATTTATAAAAAATTAATTTTTAAACAGTTTTTTTTTTTATTGAAAACACTAATTATTTAAAATAAAAATACCATATTTTATAAAATTTAAAAAACTTTAAAAATATCTTTTTATAAAATAATTAGATAGAAAACATTTTTTTAGCAAGAAAATTATTTTTTAAAATAAATATTCCTAATAAAAGTCCAACACCTTATATAAGAAGGATAAAAAAAAGAAAATAAAAAAAGGAGAGAAAATAAAAGGTACCAAAACGCAATATCGATATATTAGAGGAACTATCCATACATTTTAATTTTACCCTTGTTATTATATCCCTATAAAAGAGTAAAAATATGGCCTTTTTTACACCGCTCTCAATTCGCCGCCACCTCGTCCCCGTCCTCGTCCTCCGCACCTTCCCCTTCTCCATTAATGGTGAAGGGCGAGGAGGAGGAGGAGGAGGCGGGGGCGATGCGGGGGGAGGGCGCGGAGGAGTACTCGGCCTCGGCCACCGTCGTCCCCTTCGACCCGCCGCTCCCGCTCCTGCGCGGCCCCGTCGCCGCCGCCGCCGACGACGACCCGGCCGAGGGGCCCTTCGTCCTCGCCTTCCGCGACGCCCGGAGCTGGAGATTGGCTTATCGCGCCGCGGAGTCCAAGGTCCGGGAGCAGTGCGAGGTTCGTTCGTTGGCTCCCCCTCTCCCTCTCCAAAACCCTAATCGCTTCAAACCCTAGCTGGAGAAATTGGAAAGCCCCGAGTTAAATGCTTCTGTTTTTGGATGAAAAAAGAGTTCAAATCGGGAAAACTTTAACCTTTTTTTTTTAGTAATTTACATTTTGACCCACTAGCTTGTCTTTAATCTGATGCAAAGTTAACTCACTAACCTTTTTTCCCTTCCAATTTCTTGCTATGGATCTCACTAACCATACGCCAATTTAAAATTCGTGGGCCAAATTTGTTTTTTTTTTTTTTGGCATCAAATTAAACTTGGTAACATTAGGTAATCAGGGAGTCTTTTTTTTCTATATATTTTGATTTCACCATGTATGATACGTTGCCCAAATTTGCAATCGGAGTATAGCTTGTGGGTTCATTTGTGCCAAATTGCAATGGGAAAAATTGGTGGGCTCTTGTGATTTTATCCAGAAAAAAGAAAAATAGAAAAGAAGATTTTTTTTTTTTTTTTTTTTTTTTTTTTGAGTTTTTGATGCATATGTGTTCATGTTATAATCGACAAGTTCAGTGCTTGTTATTTCCTTTTCATTCCACTTAAACTATAACTCTAGTTTAGTAACATTGTTGTTTTTTGGTCCTTTTTTTTTAAAAAAAAAAAGAAAAAGATTTTCTTTTGAACACAAATTGTATGATCAGAGACATCGGCGCATGGGCTTCTGTATCTTGTCTTTGTTTGTTAGCTCGCAATGTGCCTTGGCCGGATGAGGAAGGGCATGTTCTTCAAAAGAAACACACGGAATGAGAAAATGTACTACTTTGTTTCCGCTTCATGTGCCAAATAAACCCTACAGATGCGTAGATTACGAGAAACTCGTCATCCGCGAACACATGTCCATTGCATAGAATTGCTATTTAAAAGGAGAAAAAAAAAGAAAAAAGAAACACCATCTGATGATGACTAAGCTTTTTGAATTTTCCTTTCCTTAAATTCTTTGTGTTTCAATTTTATTTCTGCAGCTGGCCGAGCTGTGTGGCTCTAGTATTGCCAGTCAGTAAGTTTATCAGCTGCACATATGAAAAAGAGCGCAAAAACCAGCTCTCGGCTGCTGAGCATTAGTAGTCGGGATTGACAAGCGCTCTACAATCCATTAAATTACTCTATTATTCTTGATTGTCGTGTTATGTAAAACAATCAGGAAAATGAATAAAAAAAAGGTGTATATAGGGAGAGTAGGAGACTGCTTTTCTTAATTGTATGCTGAAGTTACTTCTTTCTTAGCTCCAACCCTACTAAATCAAATAACAGATGATCTTGATTCGTTTTTCTCTTTTTTTGAGAGAGAAGATGTTCTTGATTCTTTGTAATGCCGCTAGGGAGTGTTTTTTTTTTTTTTCTTTTTTGGTCTATGTCAGTAGTATTAATGCAAATCTAAGTATTTTAAGATTTTAACGCACTTGATATATTGATTTTTTTTTTTCTCTGTTTGACGAATGATCTTGTTTAAAACCTGCTGCACACTTTTGTTGAATTAAAACTCCTTTTCTTTTCTTGTACTATGTTGCTCTTTCACCCTTAAGTTTAAAGTTTCAAAATCAAATACAAACACTTGGGTTTTTGGTATAAATCTGTTGAAACAGCTCATAGCTGTGTGTGCGCGCATGCGCGCGCACTAGCCTGCGTGCATGAACAGGCGGACGTGCGTGCATGTGTGCATGTGTGTGGACGAGCTCAAAATTATAATCCTGATTCTTGAATAGTTGAGCTTGCAGTAGCAACACCACCCCTCCTAGACCTACTTCCAAGTTTATCACAATACGCAGGAGAGTTCGATCGACTCGTAAATTCTAATTACTGCATGGTTTTTATCATTTTTTTTTCTCGCTTCTTACAGCACTCTGGAGTATTTCGATAAATTTACAGTCTTGTATTATTACTCAATTTCATCTCTCGTTCAACAGGCTGGTGCGCGAGTTGGGTGCTCAATCACTGCCTCCAACAAATGCAGGCCTCCATGGTGGAAGATCCTATCCGGAAATTCAGCGGCAGATTTTGCAGATAGAGAGCGGTGCGAAGAGCGCGAGATGGCTTTATGTCTCGCGGCGTCCAAAGAAGCCTGTATTGAGTTCGCAAAGGAGAAGTGCCTCCCGCCCTTCAGAGATGCGAGGATCGCCTACGGCAATCTGCTACAAAATTCAGAATTCGTCCTTTGGGGTAGTGATGATCCAGAGATCTCACCGAATTCTGAAACCCTAGAGGCATTTGGTTGCAATCTTGGAGCTACAAGTTATAGAGGAAGTGTTCTAATGATGAGTTCATCTGCTGGAAATAGTGGAAAAACATGAAAGAGCCCCTATTCCTGATAATGTGATTGTTGTGTGCAGTGTGTAAATTCTAAATTAATCACTTGTAAAATAATTTGTACTTGAGAAAAGGTGGAATAATTTTGCTAATTGTTTGAATTCTCAAGCTGCTGATTGTTATGCTTCAGGGGGATTTTTCTTTCTTTCTTTCTTCTTTTTTTTCTTTTTTTTTTCAAATTCATTTGTGAGCAACTTTTTTGAGTAAATCTATTCTAAGCAATGAATAATTCTCTCAACCACCTCTAAAGATAGCCAGGATGCCCCTTAACAATAGGCCAACTTTTTTTTTTTTTTTCATTGGCACGTCTTTTAAGTACTATTTCAATTAACTTTTAGACTAAATTATAGAAAGTTTTTCGGTTAAAACCTGAATTTTCTCTCCCCACCCCGTCCCCGTTCTTCTTCCGTCATTTAAAAATTTATATTTTGTCTATTTAAAAATAAAAAATACTTATAGGGAGGTACGATGTTAACTCTGAAGACAAAATGATCAAATCGCTCCTTATCCTTTTCGTCTCCTCTTCAATTTTGTTCATCCGCAGCCTCTCTTTTTTCGTCCTACACGCCTCCGTCGATCTCAGCTCCGATTCTGTTGTCTCCACCTACTCTCCCTCTCCTCTACTATTCTCGTCATCCCTCTACTTCGGCGACTGTAGAGAGGAGATCGGCATGGGCCTGGATGGAGAGGTAGGCGAGGGCGAGGGCGAGGGCAAGGGTGAGGGCGTGTATGTGGACACGGACAGAGGGGTGGGCGAGGGCGAGGCGGTGCGACCGAGGACATCGGTGAGGAATGAAGAGGCATATCCGAGACGAGAATTTCAAAAATATTTTGAATATAAAAAAATATAATAACACAATATAAACGGAATCTTAACAGATTACGGAAGCTGAAGTGAACATTTCTCAATTTTTAAGAAGACAAAATATAGGTGGTTTTCAAAAGTCATGGAATAAGTGAAAAAACAGGTACTGACAAGAATATTTTCTGTAATTTAGCTTTTGTTAAATTGAATTAAAAGTTTATAAAAATTAGCTATCAACTACCGTTGACAGGATTTTTAAATGCATAAAAGTGTTCAAAACAGTTAAATTTAAAAGAGAATTACTACTGAGACTAAACTAATTGATGATATAATGTAGATCAAAAGTCTCCCAAGTTTCAAGTCCTAAAAGCAAGGCTTTAATTTTATTTAATGTTTCTAATTCTTCAATTGAAAAATTCTCCAGTGGATTGTAGACTATGATGATCCTGTAGAACTAAATAGAACAGGAATCTAAATTGTAAACATTCGAAAAATAGATAATATTTTACATTCAAAAAACTTTCCTTTTGCAGTAAAATTATCAGTGGTATATAAATTATAGGGTCAACCGCATATACGTCCCCGCAAACATACTTAATTACAGATATATTTCTATAAAGTTCAACTTTCATAAGTTGTTTCTATAGAAATTTTAATGTTTTCAAATATGTCCATGCCGTTAGAATTCATTAGAAAAGTTTGGTTAACCATAGATTAAATACTTTATCTGAGTTAATTTTTAATATTTTTAGTCCTCTTATATTATACTGTTATAATTTTTAAAAAGATATATTTGTAATGACAAAATTAAAAATATATTTGGATTGAATCGAATGATGCGTTTAACAAAAAAAAGTCTAAAGTTAAAAATAAAAAAAAAACTTTTTTCTATATTATCAAATTTAGAAAAATAGAGAAAATTTAAAATTCAAAAGCACGTGTTTGACCTACGTTGACTTCGGGTACACCAAACATTTAATTTTGCTTTATGAAGAATTTTAAATGACAAAAAACCCCTCAACGTTTTTGACAAATACCATAGAATAACTAAACATAGTTAAAGCACTCTCTTTATGCTCAAACTTTGTTAAATCCTGAAAATATGCCTATAATTGTTAGAGTTTTTAATGAGGATGTATAAATTAAACAGCTTTTAATGCGCTACTAGAGTGTTTCGAGAATCATAGGATGTTTGAACCAACATTATTCAATTTAAAATTTAAATTTTATAATTTTTCAGGATATCATCAATATTTTAAAGGTTTTTTTTTTTTGCATTTAGGCCGCTGAAAATATATTTTTTTATAAATAGTCCCATCAAATTTATAATTATAAATTTAGTCATATCCCAGCCACGTAAGTATCACATGAGCGTTTAGTTGAACACGGTGAATGATTCATTGTGTTCCATACCTATATTTCTCGCCATGTTTAACCATGGTGAATAATTTACAGTATTCAACTTAACAAACTCACTCATTGACGTGTGTACTGATGGATTAGGAGTATTTTTGTAAATATAAATTTGTTGGAATTATTTTTAAAATAAATTTTTTTCGGGAGGCCAAATGTAAAAAAAAAAAAAAAACTCAATTCTAGAACTTGAATTTTCCGGGTGCTGATCTTTCTATATGTATAATAATTTGGTCCTAAAATTATAAAATAATATTTCGTAGGGGTGTAGTTGTAATTATATTTTTTGGAGAGTAGTGGTGTGAAAAAATGGAGAAAAAAGGTAACGAAAAGTGGGGGGAGAACCGTCACCGTGTTGGATCGTTAAGCGTTGTTTCCGCTTATTCTGTTCTAAATTCGCATTTCAAGGCTCTCAATTTTTCCCGTAAAAAAAAAAAGAGAAAAAAAAGGAGGAAAATTGTGGGATTCTTCAATGGACACGAATTGAGTTTGTTCTAATTTCGCCGAATTGTTCGGATTTTGGTCGAATCGGTGGAACGGGAGGAGCTTTGCGGGAGTGGAAGTGGGATTGAAGGTAATTTGGGTTTTGTTCATGCACGTCAACTGTTTGATACTGGGTCTATATGAATGATGTGGTTATTTTTTTTATTTTTTTGGGTATATTCATCATTAAGTATTGAATTGGTGGAATGTGAAATCAAAGGAAGTTGGCCCCAAAAAGTTGAAAAAAATTGTAATTTGGTGGAAATATGATGCTGGTTACTAGAAATTTTGGTGTAATGTTCGTCAAAATGTCGCCTTGTGCAAGTTTCTCAACCTCGATTTGGTGCAATTTGATTATTGCTTGGGCTTTCGCTGTATCGTCTTCTTTTGGCGTGAGGGAGATGATGGGAATTTAAAGTAATGGGTTTTTTTTGAAGGCTCCATCTTTGATGGAAAGCCTCGATAGAGCATTCTCTGTTTTAATTAGTACATTGAGGTCATGGATGCCTCGTCGATCCGAACCGTCCAATGTGTCGAGGGACTTCTGGATGCCCGACCACAGCTGCCGGGTTTGCTACGAGTGCGATGCCCAGTTCACTCTCTTCAACCGGAGGCACCATTGCCGCCACTGCGGGCGGATTTTTTGCGGGAAGTGCACCGCAAACTCCGTCCCAGTTTTGTGTTATAAGGATCCAAAGGGTAGGAGGGAAGAGGTGGAGAGGGTCAGGGTTTGCAACTTCTGCTTTAAGAGATGGGAGCAAGAGATGTCGGCAATTCAGAAGGAACTTGTGGATTGTGTCAGTCCTTCTCTTTCTGCATTGAGTTTGGATAGTACAAAGTCCACCGGGATGATTAATAGCCCGAGCACCATTCTTGGGTCTCACTTAATTAGAGGTTATGAGAATGTGCCGCACATTTCTGGCTCTAGTCCTGATCTATCTTGCGAAGTCAAACATTGTCTCGGTAAGCAGGTTGCCATTGAGGGAAAAGATTCTACCTCTTTGGATCAATTCGTCTATTGCATGAACAGGTATGTCTTAAACTTGCTATGTCATTGTGGTAATTGCAAGAAATCTCAAGCTTTTTTTATGCTAGGAAGCTAAAATGAGCTTTTGCGCGAAAGCAGAAGCTTCAATTTGAAGCTTCGGCTTCTCCTGCTGTAGTGACGGGTTATTGTGGGGACTTTAGTGAAAGAAGCTGTTAGCTCTTCTGCGGACTACATTATTTAAACAACTCTTGTCTTGTGCAAAAAATCCAACGGTCCCATTTTGACTCTTAAAACATAAGATAAAGTGATGTTCTTTTGTTTAGTTTCTAAAAGAATGGTTTTGAAGTTTGTGCAATTGCAAACTTTTCTATTGGTGTAAAAGCATGTTAACAGTGTTTCTATGCATGTTTTTGGATTTTTATACATTTAAGATGTATATTCATGCAAAATGAATGTTGTGAATATTATTAGATGAGTTAATTTACTATGCTTCATTTTTCATTTCAATGCAGGAGTGAATATGATGATAATTATGGAGAGTGTGAAGTGTACAATTCTGATTTCGAAGCACGGTATTTCCAGCAAGTTAATGACTACTATAATCAAGTGGAATTTTATGACCTCGACCCATGTTACGAGACTATCATAAAGCATAGTTCTGAGGAAAATATAGTCTCCAATGAGATTTCCTCTCCATTAAATGACACAGAATTTAGCAGCCCTCTAGCTGATGACAAGTTTGAGGATGAAGTTGAATCCGTTAATAACTACTCTTGTGATGCTTCCTCTTCCATATATGGAGCAGAATGCCCGGATCTGGAGCCTATTGACTATGAGAATAATGGACTTATATGGCTTCCACCCGAGCCGGAAGATGAAGAAGATGAGAGAGAAGTTATTCTATCTGACGATGATGACAATGACGATAATGCAGGAGAGTGGGGTCGTCTTTGTCCAGCAAATAGCTTTGGCAGTGAAGAAATTAGTGATCGGGATCGATCTAGTGAAGAAAATACGAAGGCGATGAAAAATGTTGTATATGGGCATTTTAGGGCTTTGATATCTCAATTATTACAAGTTGAGAACATGTCCATAGGTGAAGAAGATGAGAAGGGAAGTTGGTTGGAGATTATCTCGTCTTTATCCTGGGAAGCTGCAAATTTCCTCAAGCCAGATACGAGTACGGGTGGCGGAATGGATCCTGGCGGTTATGTTAAAGTCAAGTGCTTAGCTTGTGGACAAAGCAATGAAAGGTAAGTTTTTTCTTTATGTTAATTTACTTGTTAAAATTGTTTGGTCTATTTTCAAACTGCAAGATTTCAACACTTCCTCTTCATGATTGGCGTACCAATAATATCTAACACCCTGTTCATAAATTAATGGGGGTAAAATTTAGGTTTAAAATTTTTGGGGTGGGAATGTAAAAATCACAATAGTAGAGTGGTTTCATACATTTCAATTTTCATCCCCTTTTCTCTGTAAGAAAAAGAAGTAGAATTAGGTTCTGTTCTAAATCCTGATTTGGTTTGTCCTCGTTAAAGTTCGAAGTCAATTGGATGATGCTCTATTGTTTTCCATGTTTTTTTTTTTTTCAATTAGTTGCATATAAAATCAATCCGGCTGCATATCTCATATTTGCTAATTTTTCTTGCCTTAGCATGATTGTGAAAGGTGTTGTATGTAAGAAGAATATGGCTAATCGACGTATGGCATCAAGGATAGGGAAACCTCGGTTTCTAATTCTTGGAGGAGCTCTTGAGTACCAACGTGTGACAAATCTTCTCTCTAGTTTTGATACTTTGCTCCAACAGGTACTTTGACCTATCATCCGCTTTTTTAGTGTTAGTTTGGCCTGGTTTTTTGAAATGCTTCTCTACTTGGAAATGCTATAACTAAACATTTGGCACACAAAAGATATCTGAAGCTTTTCCCGTGGAAAGAAGCCGAAATGACCTTCTAAATGCCAAAAGTAAAAGCTTGAATTTGAAGCTTCTGCTTCTGCTGCAGTAGAAAACTTTTGGAAAGGATATCAAGATACAAGAAACCAACCTTACACTTTTGACTCTATCCCCATTATCTCCTCTTTCAAATCCAATCTTGCATTTTACTTGTCTCTAGTACACCCAAAAATTTAGGATAATCATTGTTCATGGAGGCAAAACATCAGGAAAACAAGGTAGTAGATGACATGAGTTGTAGTTATTGGAAAAAAAAGAAAAAATTGTAATGAGTTTGATGAATTGTTCAATAAAGTACCAGTTTATGTAGACGAGGGAAAAGTATGTGGGTGTCTTTTGTTAATTAGTTGTGAAAATTTTGTAATCTTCGCAATAGCTGTACTCAACAGCACTTCTGCAGAAGCTCAAGCCAGCCCAAACAAGTCATAGATGATCTTGCTCTTACTTTATTGGCTTACTTAGGACACTATGCATGGTTTTCCAGGAAATGGATCATTTGAAAATGGCAGTTGCAAAGATAGCTGCTTACCAACCTGACATACTTCTGGTAGAGAAAACAGTGTCTCGCTTCGCCCAGGATTTACTACTTGAAAAGAATATTTCACTTGTTTTGAATATCAAAAGGCCCATATTGGAGCGTATAGCTCGATGCACTGGTGCTCAGATAGTTCCTTCTATTGATCATCTATCAACTCAGAAGCTAGGGCACTGCGAGTTGTTTCATGTGGATAAATTTGCCGAGCATCATGAGATTGGAGGTCAAGGACTCAAGAAAACACTGAAGACTTTGATGTTTTTCGAAGGATGTCCTAAACCGTTGGGTTGCACGGTAAGTGATCAATATGTTATCCTCGGCTGCTATGATTCTTCCTACCTAATATACGCTTGTGTGTAATCTGCAACATCTGAACTGTCATATTTGCTCTTCAAAAACTGAATTTTGTCAGACATATGCCCGTTTAGTTACAAAAGACCCTCTACTGAGTACCTCTTTTTACAAACCTACTTGATGGATAATGTTTTCTTTTTCCTGCCAGACATTCTGACTTAGAGGGGTATATATGAAAAGTCAGATTTTACAGGGATATATATGAAGAGATAATTGCTGGGAAATTTGTGTAGAAGTTCGAATTGTGTTTTGGAGGTTAATCTCAAGAACTTTCAAAATGAATAATAGTGTGTTTAGTTCAATCAGTTCTTTGTTTATACGTTCACAATTTATCCTTATGTGAGAAAATTACTGAGATTGCCATGTATTTACAAGGTGAAAATAATATACTCCATCTTATCTGGGAAAAAGGAAATGAAACTGCTTTATCTTGTCATCTACATAGGCACTGTTTGTTGAACTTTTAAGAATTTTCTATTTCATGTCAGCATGGTGACTTGTCTCTGAATTTTTACAGGTTTTGGCTATGACTCCTTGAAGATTCTTGACATGAAAATCGAATAATTATTTTCAAAAGATAGCATTTCACAGCAATTATTTTTTAATTTTTCTTATTCACACACTACTTGGTGCAGCTTCTGGAGCTAATTTCATATTTTCTCACTTTCTTTTCTTCATTTATTTTGATTTTTTTTTCCAGTCGATTGATCCTTCAGCAATTTTATGTAACCTTATGCATTTGGTTATTTTAGGTTTTACTTAGGGGCGGTAACATCGTCGAGCTGAAAAAAGTCAAACATATAGTCCAGTATGGGATTTTTGCGGCTTATCACTTGGCTTTGGAAACATCTTTTCTTGCTGATGAAGGTGCCTCTTTTCCAGAACTTCCATTGAAATCTCCAATAGCCGTTGCACTACCTGATAAGCCTTCGAGCATTGACAGATCCATCTCCACTATACCTGATTTCACTATCCCTACTAAGGAAATTCAGGAAAGTAGTTCTCAAATACCCAATTCATCAAATAACTCCTCAGCATCAAAGTCTGCTAATATAATGGGAAAATCACAGTTATCCTCTGGAAACTGTAGCTCCAATATTAAAGAATCTTCTAATGAGTGTGTTGTGGGACCTCAAAATACACCATCTATATCTTCTTCTTGTATGTTAGGGTTAGTCTCCAAGTCCTCCCCTGAATCTCAGGTCATTAAAGAGAAAAGTAAATTAAGATTTGGAGATTCTCAAGAGAATGAAGGCAATTTGATCAATTGGACGCATCTAGAGAGCGACCGTGCGGCAGAGGAGCAAGTTGAATTGACCAATTCACCAACTTCAAGGCAAGAAGTTGATCAAAGGCATGAAAAATCCATAAAGGAAGAGATCCAGCCGCCTTCCGATCATCAGAGCATTTTGGTTTCCTCATCCACACGATGTGTGTGGAAGGGGACGGTCTGCGAACGTTTACAACTCTTTCGAATAAAGTACTATGGCAACTTCGACAAGCCTTTGGGGAGATTTTTGCGTGATCATCTGTTTGATCAGGTTATCATTTTTTTTCCCTTCAAGTCTTTCATACCCATCTAAGGCCAGTTTGTCATCTAGAGTTTCTGCAGAATTGCTATTTCATTAGATCTTTTTGAAGAATCTCTAATATCAGCTTCTCACTGGAGTAGAAGTAGAAACTTCAAATTGGAGCTCCTACTTTTATATTCAAAAGCTAATTCCATGTTCTTGCCACAACAAAATCTCCAAATGTTTTGTTTCCAAATAGTTTCTACTTTCTAGAAACTCCTGTTTTGGGAGTAGAAAAGCAACCTCCAAAGCTAGGCCAAACAGGCACTTACCTGCTTTTTTCTGACTGACGCGAGCTACTTTTCCATGTTAGAGTTATCGGTGCCATTCATGTGAAATGCCATCAGAAGCCCACGTGCATTGCTACACACATCACCAAGGCAGCCTGACAATATCAGTTAGGAAGCTTCCAGATTTTCCATTGCCAGGAGAACGAGACGGAAAAATCTGGATGTGGCACAGGTGTTTACGATGTCGTCGTAGTAACGGATTTCCCCCAGCGACTCGAAGGGTAGTTATGTCCGATGCTGCTTGGGGTTTGTCTTTTGGTAAATTCTTGGAGCTTAGCTTTTCAAATCACGCTGCAGCAAGTAGGGTAGCTAGCTGCGGCCATTCTCTTCACAGAGACTGCCTCCGATTCTATGGGTATTACTTTTCACAATTAGACTTCCTGTGTTCAATTTTCCTCCCAGGATATAGTATTTTGATAGAGACTTTCATATCTAAAATTATTGTTTATATATGACCCCTGTGATATTGGAATTTTCATCTACAATTCATCAATTTTACTGGTACGTGTCGATGCTAATTTTACAGGGTATGCATATATGTTCTTCTCTAATATTTCCGTTTTGCATGATCAGGTTTGGGAAAATGGTCGCATGCTTCCGTTATGCACCTATCAATGTTAATTCTGTTTATCTTCCACCTCATAAACTTGATTTTAATTATCAGCATCAGGAGTGGATAGAGAAAGAAGCAAATGAGGTACATTGCCTAAAATAATGCCAAGATAGTCTGAGATTTTGATTTTGCAATTCTGTCCCTTTTTTTTTCATTTCGGATCTTTGGTCTGAAATATATTTTCATGGGTCGAAATGTCCCTCACGGAGATAGTGAAGACATAAATTCATCACATTGTCAACCAGTGGCATTAAATCTGGACATAAAGGTTGCAAAAACAAAAAGAAATGGACCAAAATTGTAAACTCATCAAGAAGGTTCCTCTTTTAGCCAGAAACCTCATAATGAAAGTAGATCACATTCACTAGAAAAGTCTATGGTTACAGTATCACTTTTTCTGTAATCCTAAGTAGATTAACTGTTTTGACTAATTATAACAGGTTGCTGATAGGGCAAAACTTCTTTTCGATGAAATACAAAATGCTCTGCGCCAAATTGTGGAAAAGCAGACTCTCAATGATGGCTCAGAAGTTCCAGAATTTAGACAGCATGTTGTTGAACTGGAAGAATTGCTCCGAAAGGAGAAGGCAGAATTTGAGGTTTATGTCGCTTTCGTTTTTCTCTCCTTCTATTCCTTCTGGGAGTTTGCAAAGAAATCTACTTTTCATGTATTTGCAATTTCTTCCCCATTTTTTTTTTTAAATGCTCGCAACTTTCAGTTAAAACCTCATTTCACAGACCGGAAAACTCGTAACTAACATTGCGAAGAATCTACCATGGCACCATACTTATCAACATGCCCATTTCGAACCATGAAATGATACTCCTTATTTTAGTCTAAACTTGCAAAAAACATATGTATTAACTGAAATTGTAAACTTGGAAGAGACTTATACTGTTTTCCTCAATATGGCTTTTCCAATTTTGGACCCTCATCTGTACTGATAATTCTCCTTCATTCTTAGGATTCAATGCACTCAATAATGAAAAAGGAGGCCAAAAAGGGGGAACCAGTCATCGACATTCTGGAGGTTAATAAGTTAAGGAGGCAGTTATTCTTCCATTCATATTTATGGGATCAACAATTAATATTCTCCGCCAGAATTAACAATAGTCTTCAGGATACGTTGAGTAATTTTTCTCACAGAGATAAGGAGAAAATGGGGAATGCCGAGAAACTAGTAGATAAAAATATTGCAAGAGAAACACAAAATTGTCTTAATGGTGATGATGTCGTTTCTGAGAGTAAGAAAACTGAGGATAATAATGATAATAATCATCGTGATGTAATTTGGTCGAAAGTTACAGAAAACGATTCTTTACAAGGAATGGAAAGGAAAAATAGCCTCGCTACTAGTGTTAGTGTGGGCGAGCAATCAGTTCCTTTAGCATCTCTTCTCCCAGCTCGGCGAACCCTCTCAGATGGGAACTTTCCAATTATGGCAAATTTATCCGATGCCTTCGATGCGAAATGGACTGGTGAAAGTAACATAACTCTGGCCGACGCGATTATTTTGGATTCTTCAGTTTCTGGAGATGCTGCAGCTGCTGGGAAATCACTTTCAGAGAATTTAGAAGAACAATGTGGTACTGAATTGACTCAGTCCTTCACCTCTGTTTTACTTTCCAGGCTGGGAGACAGTGCAGAGGACTTCTCTAGTTGGATTGGGATGCCCTTTTCACATTTTAATCGTTTGTTGAACAAGAATTTGGGTACTCTTAGGTTTAATGCTCTCAGTAAATACACTCCTGTATATTTTTCCTTTTTCCAGGAGTTAGAACACAAAAATGGGCCAAGATTTCTTCTTCCTGTCGGAGTCAATGATACCATTATTGCAATCTATGATGATGAACCAAGTAGTATAATTTCTTATGCGCTGTCCTCTCATGAATACCATATTCAATTATCGGATGAGAGGGATAGAATGAAAGACGGGGCCGATGCTTTATTATCTGTGGCAAGTAATGATTTGGGGAATTTTCTTCAATCACAATCAGTCGACGAGCTCTCTGAATCTTCCAGAAGTTTTGGGACCACAGAGGGCTCTGTAGGATCGGACCTACTAGGATACACAAAAGCAATGCATGTTCGGGTTTCTTTTATGGATGAAGGAATTCATGGGAAGGTAAAGCATAGTGTGACTTGTTACTACGCGAAGCACTTTGACAATTTGAGGAGGACTTGTTGTCCATCTGAGATTGATTTTATTAGGTCTCTCAGTCGTTGCAAGAAATGGGGAGCTCAGGGTGGGAAGAGCAATGTGTTCTTTGCGAAATCTTTGGATGATAGGTTTATCATAAAGCAGGTCACAAAAACGGAATTAGAATCTTTTATTAAGTTTGGTCCTGAGTATTTTAAGTACCTCTCCGAGTCGATTGGTACGGGGAGTCCTACATGCTTGGCAAAGATTGTCGGAATATATCAGGTAGCATATGCTTTTAGAATTTGCATCTACCAAACTGCTTTCTCAATTTGTTTCATACCTTCGTCGAACAGTGTGTTGATATTTGAAGATTCTTTTTGATTAATGGTGTAGAATAACTCTAGATAAACTAATTACATTCTGTTTACCTCCAGGACATGTCTAAGTTGATGACAATAATGCCTTGCGATATACTAATTCTTCGACATTGAATAGGCCTTGATTTTGTCAAAGTTGCTACATTACCTCAGCCTATTATCGAGTTCACTTATAGAGTGGAAATTAATTTAATATAGCACAGAATTTTCTAAATAAGAACTAACCATGTTATCTTAAGTTAGAATTTGTAGGAAATGTAGATCATTACAGTTGTAAACGAAGGACACCAACATGATGTAGGAAAAAGTTACTTCTTCGTACTTAGTAGCTGAAATGCTGTATAACTTGATTTCCCCGACCCCTATAAATTTCCATGAGAAAGGGCATTTTAATAGTTTTCATCAGAACAAGTATATGCACAATTCACGTTTCCGACCAAATAATTTATTTATTGTGTTCCTGTTTCATTTTTCTGCCTGTTTTCTTCTCACATTTTCAATAACTCTATCACGCTAAATGTGCATCTTCAAGTTGACAAAGTCATAACCCATTTTCTTGTTTCCATCATTCCAGGTAACATCCAAAAACATGAAAGGTGGGAAAGAATCGAGAATGGACGTTCTGGTTATGGAAAACCTTTTGTTTGGGCGGCACGTGACGAGGCTCTATGACTTAAAGGGCTCTTCGAGGTCACGATATAATCCCGACTCAAGCGGTAACAACAAAGTCCTTCTCGATCAGAACTTGATAGAATCAATGCCCACTTCCCCGATCTTTGTAGGGAACAAGGCAAAACGGCTTCTGGAGAGAGCTGTTTGGAACGACACAGCATTCCTTGCAGTAAGAATTGATTTTCTCTGTCATAAACTAGTCACTCTGTCAGACTCACCAAAATTTCTTAAATGACATTGCTTCTTTGATGTTTCTGCTCAGCTATCTGTTGGCACAATACTTAATATGTGTTCTGTAGGAGCAGAGTTGTACTGCAGTTAAATTTTAAAATGAGTCTTTACATCTGTTTTTCCGTAAAATCATATATCGATGTACACACCTTTATAAAGTCTGGATATTTACAAAACTTCAAAAAGCTCTGAATATTTGCGTAGTGCCCTCAATGGTCTAACGTCTTACAAAAATACCCTTATCTTAAGTTGGGGAATCAACAAAGTAATAGTGGGCCATTGCTACATATCTAAGAAATTAAACTTCTGAAAATAAATTTATACTTCACAGGGATATTTACATAAATTGATAATTCTGGAAGGTTGCAAATTAAAAATAACGGTTCATAATGTTTTTATTTGTCTCTAATATTATTTTTATTTTTTGTGCCAATTGCTATTGCAGTCGGTCGACGTAATGGATTACTCTCTACTGGTTGGAGTCGACGATGAGAAGCACGAACTTGTATTAGGAATCATTGATTTTATGCGACAATATACATGGGACAAGCATCTCGAAACATGGGTCAAAGCTTCTGGTATTTTAGGAGGCCCCAAAAATGTCTCCCCAACTGTAATTTCTCCAAAACAGTACAAAAAACGGTTCAGAAAAGCCATGTCGGCATATTTTCTCGTGGTCCCGGATCAGTGGTCGCCTCCGGCAATCTTACCCAGCAAATCGGAGACTAAAAGTGACCAAGATAATGAGGAGGAGGGCACTGCCATAACATCGTAAGATGCTTCTGTAAATTTTTTATATTTATGGAAAGGCCCACATTTTAGGGGCTTTCTTCATATAGCTCTTTTTTTCCACTTCAATTTCTGTTTCATTCTTTCAATTTTGTTTTATAGCCCTATCTTTCCATTCTTTTTGCCCTCCTTTATATGTATCTCAATTTTGAAGATTGAGAAATCCTATTTATGTATGTTCAAAGCATCAGAATAGTGTTAACTAAATGCCATGCATACACATGGAAATTTATATCATGAATAAAGTGTAGTAATTATGTGCTATGAACTTCAAATAATCAAAATTCAGCTTCTTACAGTTGCTTATAAGCTGATTGAGCAAGATAAACGATTCTTTTCTTCTTCTTCCTTTTTTTTTTCTTTTTTGGCTGTAGTCACCAAGTTCTTTTGAAATTCAACATTTGTCTCATAAACTCAGAAAATTTGATACAAATTCATTTGGAGCCAGCAATATCTTCCATTCATATTTGGCTTTCAGTTGTTTTCAATAATTTGCATCACACATGACATTTGTGCATATTTTAACCTAGTTTATGCTTGGAAAGAATGAATCAACATATTTTTCATGTGAACTTGGCTTTTATTTTGTAGATATTCCACAAAACCTTGCATACACTTTATGACATGAGAAATGATCAGTTTCATACAATAAGTAGGAAAAGCGTATATCCTTTTTGCTCTCATTATATTACTAGAGACAACTTGGGATATTCACATCCAACACATAATAATTCAAATTTAAATGTTTGGAGTTTTTAATTCTTCCTTTGAACAGCTGCACTCTGTGTAGATTGAAAATCGGCGTCTAATATTTGAGGCAATTTCTCCATCTGGCATTCTGAAATCTGAGGCTCTCTGATCCATCAAAAGCAAAAAAAGAAAAAAGGGCCAATTAAATTGAATATTCCTGGCCTTTTTTCGGAGGTTTTTGATTTTGTTCTCAATCTTTCAATTGTTACAGTTCGGTCCCTTCGTCTTCTCATTTCATTGCAACTGTATCATGCATCATGTTCAGAAAGATTCTTGATCAAATTGGATGGAAATATTATGTTCATATTTCTATCCATTTTGCAAAAACAAATTTTAACCAAAAGGATACGATTATGAAATGTGGGGGTGAGGAACTCGACTGTATCTGTAACAATTAAATGGTCGTGGATCAAACTGAAACCACTCTCAAAGGTTGAGCATCCCCAGTGCGAAAAGAAAAACAACATTAAAGTTACATTATGTCCTTAAAATCGATTGATTGTTGCATCTACTTTTATAATATTCGAATGTTGTTTTACCTTTGTGATGATTATCTCCTCCTGAATTTTCTCTGCTTAGTCGAGGACCTTCATCGAATCCTTCGCAAATTACTTCCCCGTGGTTGTCTCTGTAGCATACTATTCCCATCTGTTGGTTTTCGAAAACCTGTTACAGGCATCGAATTATTTAGAACTGCATCTATTTTATCTCCTTTTTTTTTTTTGTTTGAATCATAATAACATCTCTTTTCTGCTATCAACAAACACACATAGAATAGGAAAAAGAAGCATACCTTGTTAGTCACTGCAAAGTGTTTGATAGAGTCATTTGCTTTATTGTGTTGTGTATGAACACTGTGGAGCTTAAAAGCTTTGATCATAGTTTTTGAATCCTTTCTCGGGGTGAAAGCACTTGGGGTGGAGCATCTAATAGCCATGGAAAACAAAGATCAAAGAGAAACAAAAAAGGAAAATAATTATGGGAAGATATGGAGTGTTTGGAAGGGAGAGTGATTGACTTGTTCTATGATCAAAGACTAAGTATTAGGTTTATAGTAGAAGTGTGTTAAGATAGATACATACATATTTGCAAATGTACCCCCATATATTATCTGCAATTAAGTGGTCCCTCTGTGTCTAATGTGTTTTATCCTTTCTCTTTAGTTAATATTATTCTTGTAATCTAGTGGTTTCTTTGTTGCATCCCACAATCTATTGTGACATAATACAAAGTAGTGGGATAATATAAGTGCATGCCCAATATAAAAACATCAAATGAGAGAAGCTTGTGGAATAAGAGGCATCTATTTTGATGCACTTTGTTTATGATTATCCTGCAATAAGTTCAGAATCTGCAAACACAAATGTTTGAAATCTTAGCGGGTAAATTGCACTGTTGCCCCCTGAACTTTTGGCGGAGTTTCACTTTACCCCCCAAACTCTTAAAACGGGCATTTACCCCCCTATACTTTAATATTGCATCTTGTTGCCCCTTCCGTCAGTTAAAGTTAACGGAGCTGAACGGGAGTTGACGGAAGGGTTAGGTTTTGGCGGTTTTTGGGATGCAAAAACTATGAGAAGAAGAGTTGGAGGGCATAGAAATGGAGAAAAAAGAGTTTTTAAAGAATAAAAGTGAGTTGGTTGGAACAAGGGACAGTTTAGGCGGTAGATTTCCTGCCAAAATCTAACCCTTCCGTTAACTCCCGTTCAGCTCCGTTAACTTTAACTGACGGAAGGGGCAACAAGATGCAATATTAAAGTATAGGTGGGTAAATGCCCGTTTTAAGAGTTTGGGGGGTAAAGTGAAACTCCGCCAAAAGTTCACGGGGCAACAGTGCAATTTACCCAATCTTAGCCATGGTGGAAAAAAAAAAAAAAGTTGTACATGAACCACTGTAATTTAGCACTTTTTTTTTTTTTGGGGGTGTGGGTGTGTGTGTGTGGGGAATAGCAGTGTAACATCAAACATAGACAACTTATAAAGGGTGGGTATTAGATGCTCTCTATATTATAGTGTTCCCATTTGCTTCATTATTATCCATGTAGTGAATTAAGCATATAATTTGGCCACATTTGTTATTATCCATGTTGTGATTAAGCATATAATAATATATAGCCAAGAAAATCTTGGCTAAACTACCAAAAACACCTTTGCTCTTCTCTCCATGTCTTAATTATCTCTCTATATTTTTTGTTGCATCACTTTGGAATCTTACTCTGTCTCAAGTCGACATCTCCAAATTTTGAGCTTAGCATACATGCCATGTTTGGCCCTAATATCAGGCGTAGTTGTTTGATAAAGTGTTGTTTTAATAATACTCGACACCTGATAGCTTCTCCTGGTAGTATTTTCAGACATTTTAAATTAAAGTTTTTTCTTGTAACCTTTGGGATCTCTTTAAAGTTTTTATATTTGTGTAAGATGTTACTAAAAATAATTAAGTTCTGTTCGGATGTCAGAATAAGTTATCAAATGATGATTTATTCGGTACGGAAAATTTCTACTATGATAATAAGTGGGAAATTTGAATTTTTTTTTTTTTTTTAACCTTAAAAGGTCTTGTTATATATTATTTGATTGGATAACATATTTCACCTATCAAGTAAGTTATTTTATTCTGAAAAAATGACTTAAGGGTAAATATAATATTCGTTCTAAAATTTTGATCACACTCATTATGTAACACTCTGGACTAAGAATAGTCCCACATTGGATGTTGAACCCATGGTGCATGGATATGTAAGGCAGGGTTTTTCTTTAACTAATAACTGTGCTATAATATTTTCGAATCCTAGTTGATTCACATTTTCAGCTAAGTTTATTTCTAAATGAAATAAACGAAGCAGGTAGCGTGCTATCTATCTCTTTTTTTGAGGAAACATGGTTATACCCTATTTGAACAGAGTTGGTTACAGGAGCCGGTTAACGGCAAATCAAAAGGCAGAAAACATAAGCACCGACAGAACAACTCAGATTACAGTCGATGTCGACTCGAAACATACGTCACCCTCCTCTCGTGAACGCTGTTGTCCATAGCTTCACCGTGCTATCTATCTCTCAAAAAAAACAAAAAACAAAAACAAAAACAAAAAGAAAAACAAAAACTGTGCTACAATATTTTGGACTATTATTGTGCATGCATCCCCTAAAATATGGGGACACTAGAGAATTAGCCTAATTTGCTCTTGAAGAAGGTAAAAATATATGATACTTATTTGAACTATTGACTATTTTTGATTTACTGTCCAATATTTCAATTTATTTGATTTAGATTAGTTAACGATATTTTAACTTTAAAACTTAAATACATTATTTATTTTTATAGGTTTAGTTAGCACATTTCATACAATTCATATTAGCTTTGTCAATTCTATCGCTCGTTTCTCGAAGAAATTAAAGAGAGCCCCATCTCTGAACACCAACGGCAACGGCAACGGCAACGACAACAACGTTTATGTAGAAGACTTATAAAGAGCAATGCTGAATTGTTCATGAGATATAAATAAAAAAATCCAAATCCTGCTCTACTCCATACAATCGAATAATATTTGGGTGCTAATAAGGGGTCGTTTGGTTTGATATAATTACAAATGCAATATAGTTAGAGACACATGCAATTGAAAGTACAGCGGTTGCAATTTCATGCATCATGTTTGGTTTGATGTAGTTAAAAGCGCTGCAACTATAAATAATTTGTTTGTTTGCATGCACTTGAGAAATTATTTTTAAAATTTTATCATTATATATATATATATATATATATATATATATATATATATGATGGTGAGATTATCTACAATGTTAAAAAAAAAATATTTGTTGTTTAAAAAATAATTACGGTAATTAATTAGAACTGTGACCAATTTGGACATAATTCCAACTGTTGTAATTAAACCTCCTCCTACAATTCCTACTGCATTAGTTAAAGTTATAAATGCCAAATCAAACACCGAATTTATATTTGTATATAGTTACAACTACAGTGCAGTCACAACTACATACAATCAAATGACCCATAAAATTCTCAATCTCTTTTCAAGCAACGTTAATTATTATGTGCACATAAAAGACGTTTTACAGCAACAGAACGGCCATCATGAAACCTTTCAAAAACAATTGTTCCATTACTTCCCCTGGCTATTTCAATATTGGAAATAAAAAGTTCCAATATCAATATTTTTCATTGAATTGAGTATGCTTTATCCTCTCAGATTCGTTGTTAATCTCGATCTCCTTATCGAATGATAAAACCACAATAACTATTCATTAAAACCACAATGGCTCCATTAATTGGTTCAAAATTTTCTATTCTTAGGAACTCCGCTTTGTCTAAAACTAGTTTTAAAAATGAATACATATGGGATCACAAACCATGCAAAAAAATTCATAAATAATTGCATAAGGTATTTCAGTGTAGTTTTATCCAAGAGCTATCATGCATCTTACCTGTTAAATATAAAAATGTTTAAACACCATTTTTTAATAGCTTAAGCTTTTAGAGTATAACGGTTGTTTTTACATGGTATCAGAGCAGGAGGTCCTGAGTTCGAGTCACGCCAGGCCCCTAGCATAATAATTTCCTCCCATTTAATTCAAGAACCGACTAAAAAGTTTCGAGACTTTTTAACAGCTTAATAAGCTTTTAGAATATAATGGTTGTTTCATATTACCATCTACATTTTTAAATGATATTTGGACTATCATATTGCATATTTGCAATATCCAAATCATCAGTACTTAATTTGTTCATCAAAATCATCATCATATCCCAATTAAAGTTGAGCATTAGCTTGAGATGACTCTCGTAAGATACTCAAAGATATATTCGGAACAAATAAGTTGCAAATATATATTACGAATAAATACTATTCTTTTGCTAATAGATAATCAATATTCTACTATTGGACTACGCAAAAACAAGAAAAATAAATAAATAAAGATCTAAAATTTAAACTTTTTTTTTTTTTAATCTTAATTGTGGTGTAGTACTGATGTCCAAATTGATGATAACGAATCAAAGCTTTATATTGAAAAATTTAAGCAGTCATTTGAATCACTATTTTTTGTTTGTAATTTAAAAGGTAAAACAAAAAATTCATTAATTATTTAACATCAAAATTCTAAAAGGTTTGTAGCTTACAACCGCTTTTTACGTGTAAATTCAAACATATATTAGGAAAAAATAAGGCATGCCATGCAAATATATATATATATATATATATATATATATATATAACTAGACTACTATCTATTAATAGCACCAAGTCATTGGTCTACCAAGTTTTTGACCGTTGGGTTGAGAGATCTACGGTTAGGATGATGTGGGCCCCATAGGGGTAAGTGGGAGGTTGGTTTAATATTATGATCTAACGGGTGAAAATCATCAAAGGGGTGGATCTAACGGTGGAAAACTTGGTAGCGCGAGTCTTCGTCTTATTGATAGCATGTAGGACTATATATATATATATATATATATATATATATATATATATATATATATATATATATATATATATATATATATATATATATAGAACTAGGCTACTATGCTATTAATAGACTAAGTCATTGGTACTACTAAGTTTTTTGCCGTTGGATTGAGAGATGTGTGGTTAGGATGATGTGGGCCCCCTAGGGTTAAGTGGGTGGTTGGTTTAATAGTATGATCTAACGGTGAAAATCATCAAACGGGTGGATCTAACGGTGAAAAACTTGGTAGCACCGAGTCTTCGTCTTATTGATAAGATAGATTCTATATATATATATATATATATAGAGAGAGAGAGAGAGAGAGTAGGGCTACTATAATATTATGAGTAGTAGAGCCCTACTACTCATAAGTTGTTTCGATGATAGAGCTTAGAATCAACGATCCAATTCAGATTAAATATGATCTAGAGTATTTAAAACTTCTAGAAAATAAATTTCGTAATTTTTCAATATTTATATATTAATAACAAAATAAACTTCTAGAAAATACGATCCACTCCGTTAAATATATATATATTAATAACAAATACTATTTTTTTTGTGAATAAATAATCAATATTTTACTTTTGGACATATAATAATAAAAATAATAATAAAATGAAAAATCTCAAATTCACATTGTGATGTAGAATGACTATTAGAAGTGAAGACAAAATTAATTACGGCGACTAATGTAAGCCACATATCAATTAATCAAAACAAAAATTTTATATTTAAAAATGTAAGCAGTCGGTTGAATTACAGTTTTCTGTTTGTAATTAATTAAAAAGGTAAAACAAAATTTTATTATTTAGTGTTTGCATCAAAATTCTAAAAAATTTATAGCTTGGGTACGATCGCCTTTTCCAATTAAAAACATATCTTTTAAGGAGTCCGACTACCATACTTTTATGAGTACGATCGCCTTCGTACTCATAAGTTGTTTTCGATGATAAAATTTTCGAATCGACGATTCATAACGTTAAATATTAATTTTTAGAGCATTTAAAATTTTTAAAAATCAAATTTAATAATTTTTCTGACATAATTTACCTTACGATCAAAAGTTTACAACATTGATAATTTTTAACGGCCGGTATGTGATACTTGCTAGTTTAACGGTGGAAAAGAATCAGGATAGATTGAATTTTTGATATAAAATTCTATTCACTACATAGATAAAGATCAATAACTCCGATCTTAAATTGAAGGATCCGATCATTCATTTTTAGGACGTCGTTTAATTTTGGCCGTTTATTTTATGCCCGCTTGATGAACTTTATTATGATTTCGAAAAGTTACGAAATTTATTCTCTAAAAATTTCAAATACTCTAGATCATATTTAACGGAAGTGGATCGTCGATTCAGAAGCTCCATCATCGAAAACAACTTACGAGTACGGACTCTCGTTTAAGATTTTTTTTTTTTTTAAAGAAAACTAAACACTGCCGAATGAGTTTGACAATAAATTTCAAAGTACCTTCCTTAACTTTTATGCAAAAATTCTTAAAATATCCCCTATAAATTACATCTATCATATAATTAACTTTTTTTTTTATTTTTTCAATCAATTTTAATAAGATAAAAACATCTTGGCTTTTTTTGACAGTTTAAAAAAAGTCCTCCGATTTTTATTTTTTGAGTTAAAAAATTATTTATAGGATAACAATCGAAACAATTAAATTTAATCGAACTTTTCAATAAAGTTATCAGAATAATTTAACTCTTTAAATACTGAAAAATAAAAATTATTAATAAAAAAGTTGTTTTTTATAATGTACATAAGCCTGCTTTATAGTAATTTTTCAGTCTTAAAATTTAATAATTATACATCCCCACATCAAATGATAATAGAATTGTGTTTGGTATACGAAAGATTGTAAACACTGGTAATAACAATTAGACTTAAGCGTTTTAGGCCAGTAGTTTGGATCCAACGAGCGTTATAGATCGGCTGAAGCACTATCTATCTGTCGTGAAGCGCGGATTCTGCACTAGTATATTTTAGGGATAATTGCCTATATACTCCTCATGCGTCTGAAAATATCTGATCTACCTCTATTTTTTTTTCTTTCTAAAATGCTTCTCATACGTTCCACCGTTATTGCAAAATACCCCCGCAGTTATCTCCTGTTAAGTTAATCTGGGTTAAACGTGAGTTAAATATTTACCACAGTTAAAAAAAATTAAAATACCAATTTTGCCCTTAATTTAAGGGCAAATAAGAAATGTTAGTGACGGTAGAGGGGTATATTGGAAAAAATCAAAAGTCGAAATACTTTTGTGCCCTTGACTTTAAGGGCAAATAAGAAAGACAG
Source organism: Aechmea fasciata (assembly GCA_025177825.1). Lineage (NCBI taxonomy): Eukaryota > Viridiplantae > Streptophyta > Magnoliopsida > Poales > Bromeliaceae > Aechmea > Aechmea fasciata. The sequence continues at coordinate 5,067,666 of CM045935.1, forward strand.
TGATGGTAGAAATGTATATTTGAAAAGGGCAAAATAGTAATTTTACAGTGATAACAGAGTTACTTAACAGATTTTAACTCTAAGAGTATATTAGAAATAGGTTGGAACGTAGGAGGGGTATTTTCAATATTAGCCTTCTAAGAGAGGTAAATCGGAAAATTGGAAACTTTTCGGGGGTATATAAGCCTATATTTTATTTGTCAAATACTTGATTAAAAATGAATTATTATAGCAGAAAATAAGAGCAGAGGCATAATTGACACACAAAGGACAAAGCATATCCCTCCAAAGTTAAGGCTTTGTCATGGGCTGCAGTGATGCTCCCCCTACTATGGACTATCTAATCTAACCTCTCTCTCTCTCTCTCTCTCTCTCTCATGATCTCATGATCTCATAGAAGTGTCCACAGTAGAAAATCCCAATCCTGCCCCAGCAACTGCAGCAGAGCCTTCCATGGGCTGCAGCAGGAAAAAAGCCATTTCCTTCCCACCATATTAATTGGCTTTTGAGGACACAAACCCCCCACCCCCACATGGGTATTTCTGATCACTCCCTGCCCCCCTGCAACCTCCCAACACCAACACTGTTGCTTTCCCCCTCTACTCACATTCTTTTGTCACCTCCCCTGTTTCATTTCTCCCTCCCAAATTCAAATTCTCATTAAACTCTCTCTCTCTCTCTCTCTCTCTCTCTCTCTCTCTCTCTCTGTACTTTTATTATAGGAACGCCAAAAAGATCCACCCAATGCTGAGCACACACCGACCGTCCCTAGAGCAAGTGACAAAGGGTTTGGTGGTTGATACCCGAGACCCGAGTTCGAATCCTAGTTGATTCACATTTCTAGCTAAGTTTATTTCTTAACGAAATAAATGAACCGAGTAGCGTACTACCTATCTCTCAAAAAAAAAAAAAAAATGCTGAGCACACAGTGATTAAGAGCTCAAGTATTCTGTGTGGAAAAATAATAATTTTTCATATAGTAATAATACAGAATATATACTGAGGATCTTCCTAAATTTCTAGTCTGATTTAAATTTTCTTTTATCTTAATTCTTAGAGTACATGTATCGTGATCGTTTGTCAAAATATGCCCATGCATGAGAACAGTATTAATGTATTTAAAATGATTAAAATTTAAGATGTAGTTATCTAGTAGGTTAAGATCGTATTTTCACCGAGTGCAAGCTCAGTTGGTATCAAATACGATATCTGAAGTGGAAGAAAATACGATTAAGTTCCAATATAATAATAATGTATAGTAATAAGTCGGAAGAGATTATCTTAGTAGCTCACATTTTCTAAAAGCCGACACATCAGCGGCATTTTAGGATACATTTGATGTACCTATAGCATAATCCATCCATAACATGCATGATAGGTGAAAATGTGATTATGAGGCTTGGTACTTTGTGATGCTAAGTAGTTTTATAACAAGGAGGACCACAAGGTCTCTTGTGCATTCAGTCAAAGAAGTGCAAAATTTGGTAAAACTAATAATTGTTGCTTCCTTGGTAAGTGGGTGTTTTGAAATTTTGAACTTTGGGCTTGTTTACATGGTTACTTTGGAAGCATTAATAAATGACTTGTTTGGTGCACAAAACATGACAATATATATTATTATAAACATACACCCCAATATGATAATTTGTCCATGTATGTTATAATTCTAATACAAACAAGTCTTAGATTTTCAAGAACTCATTTTCTGCAATCTTCTCCTAATTTTATTGCAGCTCCTCAAAGAGAGTTTCTTTTTAATAAAGAGATAGATCATCTTCTTGGGTTCATGTCAAGGATTTTAGTGCCGTGTGGCACGGAATCGTGCCGGCACGGTACGGCACGTTGTGTGTGTGTGCCGAGCTGTGCCGGTCAAAAAATTTCTTGTGTGCCAACACATAATTGCATGAAATATTTATTTTCTTTAGCAACAAGATATTCTAACTATTTATTATATCTTTTTATCACATCTTTTGAACTTTATTGAGGAAATTACTTACTAACTTAAAAAATAGAGGGTTTTAAGCTGTGTCATCGGCACGGAGTTTGTATCGTGCCGGTATCTTGTTGGCACGGTACGGCATGGTGGATACGGCCCGTGCCGACGGGCACTTGAAACCTTGGTTCATGTATTAATTGAACAAAACACAGCAAATTGCATCATTTCCTCATCAATCCAACAAATCACATGAATTAAAAAGAACCCAACATATATAACCATTATGCTTTGAACAACATATAGATAAGCCAAATAAATCATTGTAATGGCAACTGGATCCTTCTTTTGCCTCTTTTGGATTCCACAACAGCAAGAGAACCCAAAAAAAAAAGTTGGGGTTTTTTTTTTTTTTTAAATTTTGAGTAAATTTTCTTCTTTAGAGGTGGTGGTGGTGGTGGTTGTTGTTGTTGTTGTTGCAGGGAAAGCAACCACAAGAATATTGCCCTGAGAGATTAGAGCTCCTAATTTTTTGTGCATAATCTGATGCTTTTTGCAGCTGCTGTGTATGCTGTAACTGCGCCGAAGCTCTCCATTCTTCGGCTTTTCGATGAACAATCGCCATCCTTTTCATCAGCTTCTCCTCCAAATTTGATTTCATTTTCTGTATTTTGACCTATAAATACAGAAAAAAACAAATTTTAAAACCAATCTGAATCAATTTAAACTACATAACTACTAAATTTGAACATGAGAGGCTACATTGCATGATAACTTTGCGGGATTCGTATCGTCGATAGACAATATGTAAATATTAAATAAACAATTTAGGAAGTGATGTTGTAAAAAATGTGAGACTTTTAAGAACGGTCGGCAAAACACTTTAAAATATGCTTATCCTTTATGACGGTAAATTTTGTCATATGAACTACCCCCAATAATCACCGCGTTGATGAGAATTTTATAGTGAGTGTAATGGCAGGTAACGCAAATTACTTGCTGAAATTTGAATTCCAAGAAATGCCGATCAATTAATATCGACTATTGGGACCTTCAAGGCGAAAGTAACGAAAAAAAAAAACGTGGGTTACCGGAACGGATTATGTTTATTTTACACGTATCGAAGGCTTTCACATGGCCTACTAACAACAAAAACATCCTTGACTTTTGGGAGCACTAATCCAAATTCATGTTTTAAAAAAACAGATTAAAAAGAGTTCAATTGCACATGTCTGTCGCAGAGGGCGTAACATGTGATAAAGAAAAGATCAAAGGACAGAACACTAACCCATTCTATAATCCAAATTCAGAACTTCGAAACAAGAGAACGTGTACTTAAAAATAAGCTACTAAACTCACCCAAAGCACTTCACTTCCCCAGAAACACTAATTACTTACGGAGCATCGTTTGTTGGTTTCGATATCCATCTGAGAGTTTGAATTACATCAATTATGCATCGTCACCGGTATGAAACATTCAAAAGATCAGGACCAGTATATTCCCCTTAATCTTTCAATACCTAGGAATCTTAGATAACGCGATCGATCCAAACACCCCCTTAAAGTAACATTTCCTCTATTACAAGTATGAGATTTTGATACCTAAGTTTTATAGAGGCCATAGTATGAATGCAATTTAAGTGACCCAAAAATACTATCCTTCAAAAAAGAAACCAACTACAACATTATTACATCTCGGTGTTGGGCTCCGACGCTAAATGACTATTGTTTAAAGACATGAAGACTCGGAATATGAATCAATTAGGCATTCCTTTGTAATGACGCTCATCGGTCCCTACGTTCTTAAAGAAAGTCACGACCGGTAGAACCATTGCGAAAGCTGGTAAAATTGAAAGTTTGGAGCACAGGGTGTGCATCCTTGTCTAATCATATCAAAATTTGCAATAATAAAATCTATAGAAACTTGAAATCTAGAAAGGGAGAAGAAAGCGCACTAAATGAATTACCTCCAGTTTTCTCGACTGTGCTTCAGCCTTCGCATTCTGAAGGTTCACCCAAGCCTGAATCTTCGCCTCTTCCCTTTGATACCTAAACAAGAAAATCACAAAACCACGATACCAAACTGTTACTAAAGAAAAAACATAATTCAAATTTTCATATCAATTAATGTTGCGCTTCTTAATCCATCACCTTATACAACTCTTAGCCCTCTCCTCCTCCTCCCATGCCGAAGCTCTAAACTCGACGCCACTCTTCCTCCCACCGCTTGTTTCAAAATGCCTCAAACTCTTCGAGATCTCCTCTTCCTCCTCCTCTCTCGTGCTCCAATTCGAGGCCACCGAATCGTATTGCAAACTGAGCTCAAGCTTCGCAAAGTGGCAATCTTTTAGTTCAGAAATATCTAAATTAGGATTGTAAGGCACCAGAAGCCCGGACCGACTAGCCGGAGTGTTATGTCTAGCCGGCGAAGTGCTCATGATAGGAGTGTGGCTTCTCGAATTAGTCGAGCTTCCGAGAGGAGTCATTTCGGTTCCGACTTCTCTACGCTGAACCGGCGCAGAAGCTACTTCCGTCGATGCATCTTTCATCGGTGCGCTGTATGGGCTTTTGAATAAAAAGCTCACTTTTGCGGGCTCTGAGTATTGGAAATTGGAGAGGATTGGTTCCACATTGTCTGTGAACTTATCTGCAGTTAAGTTTCGAAATTGGGTTCTCAAATTACAAAGATGAGAGACAATAAACAGTTTTAGTTTCATTTAGACCTTAAAACAATAACTTAGGTACTTAACATGTTGAGAAATCATGCAAAAAATTAAAAGAAAAAATCAAAATAATTTGGATTTAACATTCCAAGATCAAGCATTTTACAGGGCAAGAAAGGAGTTATAAAGTGGGAAAAGGTAAAAGTTTTTTAGTTCTAACCTTTCAAAAGCACTTCTGCAGAAGCTCCATGGAAAGCCACACTTGGATCCAAAGGCACAAGTTGCCCATCAAAGCTTGAAACAGAATTTCTGAAACCCTTCTCCTCACAAACCCTAACTTTCTCAGGAAAGCCACCACCTTTCTGATCAAAGCCACCATTTTGCTTAGAAATCTTTGATGGGTCTGAAGATTTGACCAAGTGGTGGGCAGGGGATTCATGGCATGAGCTGCTGATCAACCACTTCTCTGCATCCTCCCACTTTGATGGCACACCCTTCTTGGAAAGATAAGAAGGGGTGAAGTGGAAAATGGGCCTCCCTGGAGTGGGAGGGGCCTCCAATCTCCTCCCTTCCCCTCTCCTCCTCTGAGCTGAGGACTCATTCAAGCCTCTGCTGTTGCTGTTGCTGCTGCTGCTGCTGCTTCTTGGAGCAGCACCAGCCATGGGAAAGGCCCTCACAAAATCTGAGGTCTCCTTGAGGTTGAGCTTGCACAGTGGGTCACAGAAGCTTGAGTCAGCTTCTTCTGATGAATCCTGGAGAGAAACAAGTGGGTGCAAAGAGAAATCAGTTACTGCATTGGAAATGTGTAGGGGGAAAAAAAAAATACAAATAAATAAAAAAAAGGTGAGATTTTTACCATCTTGGCAGATTGGAAAAGAGGTGAGGGTTGTAAATAAGTTGGGGTTTTGAGGTCTAGTGAAGTGATTACTGATTTGGGGCTTGAGGAATCTCTGTTCTCTTCACCTGCTTTTCTGTGTTGGATCATGCTTTCAAGTAGAAAAAAGCCTTGCTTTTCTCTCTCTCTCTCTCTCTCTCTCCCTCTGAAAAATGGAAAATGTCAGCAATGCAGCTGATGGAAGCAGAGAAATGGCTACTGAATTTAGGAGCTACTGGCTCTTTCACCTCCTTGGAGTGTCACAGCAATAGCATTCCTTTTGTGGAAGGAATTAATGGTGAAGCACTTTTGGAGGTGTAGTTAAAAAATAAAAAAAAAATTGTGTTGGGCTCCTATGGTTTCTCCTACTAGAGTTGCTTTGACAGTTTGACTAGGTAGAGAGAGAAAAAAAAAAAAAAAAAAAAAAAAGGGAGGAGAGCAAGAGCTTGTAGTGAGAAAAGGAGAGCCCTCCAGGAACTATTTGTATTTGGTTCCTGGGAAGCTTCTTGGTTTTTAAAATCCTTGTTTGGTCATGGGATATGTGGTCCATAGATAACAAAGATCCTAGAAATGAAATGCTATGGATACCCCAAATTGGATCCAAAGTTTTTTTTTTTTTTTTTTTGTTTTCTGTGTTTCTTCTGCAATAACAGTGAAATGTAGAGCTGTAACAAATCCAGTTAAGCACATTCAAAGTGGTTTCAAGTAAAAGAAAGATGGTATAGGAAAAACTTTTCTTCAAAATAGAGTGAAGAGATCAGTTCTACAAACTTCGCAATTTATCAACGGTTTCTTTTGGTATCAAGAGTTATCTAACGATAGATGTTATACGAACAAGAGTTGAGGTGAAAGTATAAAAATATATACTTTTTCATCGTATGAAACACAATCTCTGTAATCTCGAACATAACCTAGAAATCTAAGTGTGAGGAAGGAAATGCCATTTGCGCTCATCCAGTTCGTCAACTATGTTTGGGGTACATTTTCAGATGCCTGTAGGATTAGTGCAATAATAATAAGATTAAGGGGCAGGGCATGTTCATGTAAGTGTTGATTTTCTCCCTCCCATGCTCTCTCTTGCCTCCATTACACACTTGTATCATTACTTCCATCTTATTTTATTAAGGTCATCAATTCCACTGTGTCCCAGCATGCAGAGTAGTAATGTTATGATGATGTAGAACTCTCTCTTTAATAAGTTGGGGTTTTTGTAACTATGTTCATATGATAATTTAGTCTCTGTACTTTTAATTTTAATAATTTAGTCTTAATTTAGTCCTTAAAACTTTCTTTATATCTGTACTCTTATTTCTGACCACAAAAGATGGCAGAGTTTTATCATAATATAACATTTAACTATGTTTAAAATTTACTATAATAAGTAAATTATTTACAGTAGAAGAATCAAATGATTATTTTATACAAAAAAAATAGGTTGTGAGAATAGAAAGAACAGTTGGATCGTTGGCACAAACTATTAATTTCAAAAGCTCGAGCTATTAGAAATACACAACCAGTTCACTGAAATTATACAGACACAGCACATCGCCCACGTGTTTTGATTGGAATTCGAACCAACCAGCCTCTCATCATTTCGAACATGACTCGGCTTAATCCGATCTCCTACCATTTTGAATATGACTCAGTCCAAATCTAATCTCCTGCTACGAAAAAAAAAAAAAGAAAAAAAGACTCTTTTATGCCAATAAAAAACTATTCATGCATTTTTAACCCTTGTTAAAAATGTGGCTCTTGGAAGTCTTGTTGCATACTTAATTGCATGCCCTACTACAATGAAGTGACCTTTGTTTTGGCTTGGTATGTATATATATATATATATACATATATATATATATATATATATATATATATATATATAGAGTTGAGGTAGAATACTCTCAAAAGACCAACCCCTGGTGCTTTTGAGTTCTAATCTTGGATCTACTTTTTGTTTACTAATACCCCTTGGATCAAACACTATTCCACCTACCACCACCTACCACCATTTATTACTACCTACCACCATCATCTCAATCCTACATCTCTCCAACCAAAAAACTCAAAAGACTGTTCTTCACAGAAAAATATTCTAAAAACTCTATATATATATATATATATATATAGCTCAACTCTATATATATATATATATATATATATATATATATATATATATATATATATATATATATATTTTGGTTGGTGCACACAAGGACAAGGGACAATGTGGTTTCCTGTGCCTAAATATTTAAATGTGCTCACCAAGCACAAGAATATGATGGACAGTATGGACTGCTGAAAAACACCCCTTTGGAACTGGAGAGAGATTCTTTTCTAGACTTTTGTCTAGCTTAGTGCTATGCTTCACTAGGCTAGTTAATAAGTTGGCTAGATTATAAAAAACCTATCTCACTTTGATTCTGTCTCAATTATCCTTCTATCAAGGTTTTAAGTGCCCACCGGCACGCACCGTATCCACCACGCCGTATCGTGTCAATAAGAGATCGCATATACGTATCCCGCGCTAACGATTATCTTTATTTTTAAAATTAGTACGTAATTTTTTCAATAAAGTTCAAAAAATGTGATAAAAAAATATAATAAATAGTTAAAAAATTTTGTTACTAAAGAAAATAAATATTTCATGCTATTATGTGTCGGCACACAAGATTTTTTTTTACCAACACGCATCGGCACGGCTCGGCACGCACCGTGCCGTACCGTGCCGACAAGTTTTCGGCACGACCCGTGCCACTGCACTTAAATCCTTGCCTTCTATATCAAAATTTGTAAAAATTACTATATTATATTTTGTTATAATTTTAAATAGAAAGTTGGCACATTAGACTATGAAATTATACTAAAATAAATTAGCCAGTGACATCATTTCACATCTGAACATATATCAAATTTACAACTCAAAAAATATATTAAAAAAATTTAGACAGAAGAGATCTCCTATTTTGCTAACACAATCATAATTGATAGCTTATTAAGCAATTTATTCAATTTATATGATTTTATTGCATTATTTATAGATAAATTTACCTGTCAATTTATTTTTAATAAATTTTATAGCTAAATCCAAGATTTATCCCAAAATAACTGGATCTGTTTGAGATAATAAAACTGTAACACCCCAATAGTCCCACATCTCGGATGGGATACTGATTTCGATCAGTTTATATGAGACCTACACACTATAAATAATAGAATTTGTAACACCCCCAATAGTCCCACATCTCGGATGGGATACTGATTCTGATCAGTTTATATAAGATCTGTACACTAGAAATAATAACTGAGCTTAAGTATTTTAGGCCGGTGGTTTGGCCTAACGAATTATTGTTGCTAGCGGGTCAGGTCGTTGCAAAAACAGTGTAGGGAGATAAGTGATGCAATTTTTTATGCAGAGAGTAATTAAGACAAATGCTACACTGCAAAAGGTGCTTTTTATAATTTAGATTAAAAAGTTAGGTGAAAATGTGTAGAGAACCCTCAGCTGTGGATCATTTTTGAAACAGGTCCCCCTACTTCATTTTTTTTTTATTTGCTTGTTCTTAATTTTGAAGACTTTTGATTTCATTTATATGAAAAACCCTAGGCAGCCCCCTAAAACTCCAGTTAAAGAGCTAAAAGTTTCGAACTCGGACCTGAGACCTTCGGTTATGGTCGACGTAAGTCGGTTTCCAATATTAAAATTAATGACTTTATTAGCTATCAGTCGTTGCTGTTAGTTAATCGAACTTACAGTTTCATTAACTAATACAAATTGAGGACTAATTAAATTAGGAATTGTTTGAGGAAGCACCACAAGCATACCCAAAAGAGCTTGAAACCCTAATTTTCTAATAAAAACACACTTTTGGGGGTTGGAAATTTGAACCCTAACTTTTGAACAGTACCTCTTTGATCAAAAACCAACTATTTTATACAGTGATTGTCAATATGGTACAAGTTCTGCACCTAAAACATTTTCAGGTTCAAGGTGCTTGATTTTCTTTTCTTTTCTTTTTGTACTTTTACAATATTTAAAGGCACATTATTTTTTGTACTTTTATACAAAATTGCACTGTATTCAGATATAATGAAGTTTGTTCCTCATGTTCTAGAACTTATGTACTTAGCTGCCAAATAATCCCTAAATTGAACAGTTTCCAAGCTAATATTTTCATTCTTTAACCGGCCGTCCCTAAAGCAAATAGCAAATAACATGATGTGTGAGTTTGAAACTTAATTGATTTGTATTTTCAACTAAATTTATTTTTTTAAACAAACAAACGAAGCAGATAACATACCATCTTTCCTACTAACCAAAACATATTTTGGCAGCTGCAGTTCAGAGTATATGGTTTTACTATCTACACAATACACTATGGCTTAAATTAGTACTTTTCAATTGGAAGTGCTCGAACAACTTTCAACTAAAGCTTCTCATTTTGGGACGCGAAAAGCTCATTTCAGCTTCGTGCCACAGCAAAAACATCAAACATTTCATTAATTAAACATCCGGTAACCAAACCAACTTACAGTATAAATCAATCCAAAAACAAAAAACAAAAAATTCAAATTATAGTATAAAATCAACCAAATCAACTTCTTTCCCACCTAGGCTCAAGCTAAAAATTTACAAAATTTGCAATCCTCACTTGCATACCCACAACAATCATTAAAACAATTTAAGGACCAAATGAACAATCAATAAATAGATACACACTCAAGTAGAATTGATAGATTCACTGTTACATACAGCATTGGAAGGCAAAACATGATAGTTATCAATTTCCATCCATGTAAACCCCACACTTCCACATTCAGGAATCTAAAACTTTTGGCAGGTTATAAGAAAGAAAACCAAGCCTGAAAATTAGACCATTAAGGCACTAAATTACATTGAAATTAAACATAACCTGGCAAAAAAAGCATCGCGAAGTTATCGATCAGTCCTTTACATCTGTAACACCTTCTGACAAAATTTGAAACCTTGCTTCAGCTTCAGCCAAGCATGGGGAGCTTATCACTTTACAAACTCGCTCCTCCCCTCTTCCTTTTCGAAGAGCAAGCCTGATAATATCAAATAAATTATCAACTTATTCAAACAAACAAAAAAAAAAAGAAACAACATAATTGTTGAAAATGATGACAGAGGGAAAAAGGAAAAAAGAACACTCAGAGAACATAACGATTTGTACTTAGATCACTTACTAAGCTATCAAAACCTACATGTTACCCCCTCGATCGATTAGGTGTTGATATTTCAAGAGAAGAAAGTGTACTTGTGGTATTTTTAAGGGGGTTTCTGCAGGTTAGCTAAGTTAGAAAAGGATCATTATCACAGAAAAAGAAGGACCTTGTTGTAGAAGCATGGGCCATTATATTTCCACCAATAGGCTTTATTTGTGGCCCAGCAAAGATTGCCGAACCATCCACTTGAGCAACAACTTGATTTGTGATAACCACAGCTACTCCAAACTACGTCAAGCAATGCCACGAGAAGAAGTCATAATAATTGTAGTTAGTAATAATAATGATAGTAATAATAGTAGTAGTAATAATAATAATAATAATAGCAGTAGTAATAGTAGTAGTAATGGCAATAGACACTTGGAAGAACCACAAATTACTGCTTCAAACTAGTACGTTTTATATCCCTGCAAAATAATTTATATATATATACATATCCTTCCAAGGTAAAATCTGAATTTTCATAGATATCCCTTGAAAGTGCAATTATTTCATTTAATGAATGAAACTTTGGCAAGTAAAAGGACGAATTATCGTTAGACATTAAGTTCTTGAAAAATTCAGCTTTTTGAAGAGATATATACATAAAAAATAACTTTACATGTTTGTATGTGAGAATATATCTAGATTTTGTTGGGTGAAAAGAAATGTCATGACTGATAGATTATACCTCATCTGCCAATTTCTGAAGACTCCTAAGAAATTTTGCCAAATGCATTTGCCTGGCTGATAATTCTCCCCTTCCCGAAAAGTCGGTTCTGTAAAGAGCTGTAGCACTGTCGACTATCATTAAAGCAAACCTACACACAAAAAAAAGAGGCTCAAAATTAGTTGCACTCAACAACACCAACACACAAAATTAGCCATTATTTAATTTCGCCCATTCTCGTAACATTTGACTCTACAGTAAACAGAAGGATAAACCAAATAGGCTTTACAAGGTAAACACACATATCAAGAGCCAAGATATTCCAATATTATTTTGGGGTTAATTACAAATTTATGTCTACTCTCTGACACAACACCACCTCAACATCTTTAGATTTGAAACCTCAAAAGTCAAAATATTGTTATATTGACAATCTAGTGAGATGATGCCACCACAGCATCTTCTTTCAGATGGTGGACTAACAAAATGACTTAAATTCTTTCATACAACAGACATTTAAAGACCAAATCAACCATCGAGATTGAAACTTTTTAGCAACTAATCTCTGGGTTAAACTTCGATGACTAAATTTGTAACAAACCCTGAATAATGAGACAATGTGGTCATGCGTGCTGCACAAAATTTGAATCACGATACAATCATAAGAAGCAAAATTGTTAGTGACTCTCTGATTTGATTTCGAGTGATTATGAACAAAAGAGAAAAATAATATAACCTTTACTACAGATAGACATATGAGCAAGAAATGAATAAAAGTTAAAGACGACATGCCTGGTCTCCACCATCATTGAAGCTGCTTCCAGCAAAAGCCGAGACTGATGATCAGTATTATAAGCTCTAGCGTAAGCTACATTCTCTAGAACATCAGCGCCATTTAATCCAAACCTGTAATTAGCATATGTTACTAATGCTAATAATCATATATTAGTTTTCGTCTCTTAATTTACTCTCATGGTTCCTTAACACCTGTCAGCAATCTGTAGCAGTCTTTGAGGCCTGAACGTTCCCTCAGCATCGATATACATAGCCTTTCCTTCACCACCACCTTGATCTAACGGAAGCTGGAAGGTAAAATTAATAGCAACTTCAGTAGCTTTTTCAGCAAATGACTTTGAATTTATTTGCAAATTAATGAAGTCAAGTGATTGAGATACATAGTTGTCATCTGTTGTTTGCTTACTATCCTATTTTATCAGTACTTTTGTTTAGGTGCATTGTCGGAGAGAAAATTTTTCTTATCTTTAGAGACTCAATAATCACAAATTGGACATCAAACTATCCAATTTGCCTACACTTATAAAAATCCACCTAAATTAGTGCAAATCAGTACAAATTATGAATAAATGAGCATCCGAATGAGAAAATTGAGAAAAATGAAGTGAAACACAATCCAAACAGGGTATTGGAAAGGAAATTGCAAGAATGTCCAAGAAACACGCTGTAACAAATTAATAAAAAAGAAAAAGAAAAAGAAAAACTGAAATGAATGAATACATCAAGAAGCGCATATTAACAACTCACTAACTAGATTTAGTAGAGCTGATAAGCTCACCTGGCAAGTAACACATAGGGTATGGCACAACTGGGTCTTTCCGGATCGAAACTCGCCATATATTTCAGTGATGGACCCAGTTTCTATTCCTCCTGTCAAAGAACATGAGTTCTTTTTTCTTTCAGAAAAAGGTACAAATACTTTTTACAACTAATAAATTCCAGAGTTTTTATTTCTAGCAGAAAAATCATGTAATTTATCAACGGAAAATATTACCTTCCAAGATTTTATCAAGCTCTCTCGATCCGGTCGCAATTTGGATAATCTCGAGCCTCTGTGCGTGGAGTTGACCAGCACTAGTAAAGCCCAAGGGAATAAGCTTTGAAGCTGTGAATTGAAAATTCAAATGTCTAATGAAACAACTCATTAGCAGAAGAGAATTATGCACTCTCAACCAATACAAGGCAAATAACACATTCACTCGCCTGCTTCAATAATTTTATCAACTTTTGCATCACTTATCCCTTTGATTTGCAAAAGATCTTTCCTTGGAGAGTATGCGACGGATTCGACAGTGCAGAGACCAGCATCTTTCAGCTTTTTTACATCCAAAGCAGCTATTCCAGAAGCCTTACCAATTTACGCGACAAAAGAATACGTTATCAACTATAGCACCAATTGCAGTTAAAGAATCACTAGTAGTGACCAGATATGTTGTAACCAAATGCAAATTCTAAATGTTCAAAATTGACGAGTAAGGTAACGGAAACTTAGATTCTGTATTGATTTTGACCTTGCTATAGTAGTGCTTTTAGAAGAAGAAGTATTAAATTAAAACACTCCAGAGATTCTCCAGGTTGCAGAATTAGAAGAACCAAATTAAGGCTTCATCTTTTGGATCTAAGAATCGCATTTCTACTTCATGCTGCAATAGAAGCGAGGCCAAATAGGCTCTGAAGAAATACCAACCAGAGTGAAAAACTAAGGGATACCCATTTGCACCTGATGGTTGATATACAAGAAAATGCTATAAAGTACCAATTTTGGCGTGATTTGATGAGGAAAGAAACACAATTTTTAGGGTTGAGAGAGGGGAAAGACTCAGAAACCAATCAAACAGGAAAAATCAAGGGATGCCCATTTGAATTGGACCGTCCTCGGATAATAAAATGTAGGGGAGGCTCGGTTTTGATGAGGTTCGTTGAGGAAGAGAGCGAGCTCTAGGGTTTTAGTATCTGAAAAGGATCAAAAAGGAGAAGAAGAAGAAGAAGAAGAAGAAGAAGGGTTTTTTATGAGGCTGATTCACCTGGAGGTGCTCGATGGGGAAAGGGCCGTGTTGCGCGTCGCCGATCTCCTCTTGCTCCGCCATTGTTTGCTGCTTCTGCTTCTGCTTCTGCGCCGCGGTCGCCATGGCCGGGAATCGAAGGGAGAGAGAGAGAGAAGTGGAGGGAAAGATGAGTATTCAAACAATTGTAGAGCGCCAAAAACAAAAACAAACAAAAAAAAAAGAAGAAGAAAACAATTGTGAGGTAAGATGAGTGGCAAGGTGGTTTGAATATATCGGAGGGAAACTTCCTCAGCACACCACCGTGTAGGGTTTCCGCTCGTTTTGAAACGAGCTCACCACTCGTTTAAGAAAGCGAACACGATTCGGCTCATTTAATAAATAAGCCGAACACGAGTCGCTTCGCTGTCGTGTTCGACAACAAATTTTCGAATACATATATTTTATATTTATATAATTTATATTTTTATATATAAATAAATAATTATATGTAATATATATTTTTATTATTTAATTTTTAGCAAAATAAAAATATAAATGCGAGCTTAATTATAAAAAGATTTATTTGTATATAAAGTTTTAATTATCGAGATCAAAATCTAATGGATAAGATTTTATAAATTTATTTTTTTAATATATTTAATCTATTTTTTTTTAATTTCAAAAGCTCGTGAGCAAGCTCGTGTTCGGCTCGTTTACACCTCTACCACCGTGTTACAGTAAGGTTTAGTTTGGTACCGAGGTCCATGCTATTAGACAAAATAAAGTTAGGATAAAAATATACGTAAATATATTTTTGCGTTTTTTGATGGGACTGTAGAAAATATATTGATATACGGAATACATTATGTACGAAAACAAATAAGATATTTTTTTATCGTACTTTCTTACTGCATGTAAAACAATCTTCCCGTAAACTTTAATTTAAAAAGCTCAGAATAGGGCTTAATCTACGCCGCGCCGATTATGACGGCCCAGATTGTTTGGGCTTATACGGGCCACAAAGCCTGGCCACCATCCTTTGGACTATGGCCCAGCACGGCCGACAGCGATGACCAGGCCCTACCGTGCTGGGCCGGGAGACGGGGGTCGGGCCGTCGGGGCCGTCCTATCTAACTATATTTTTTTATTTGTTCTATTTCAAATTTTATTCTTTTTTAAAATTTTTACTAGTGATTTTATAAAATATAGTTCTTTTATTAACTAAATAAGTTTTTGATGATTTTTTCTAAATAATTACTTGAAACTTGAATAATATAAATTAATATTTTAAAACATAAAATAAAAAAAAAAAAATGTTTGGAAAAAAGTGTAAGAGGCACAGTCGACATTTGGATCTTGGTTACAAGCCACGAAACTGCAACCGAGCACGCTACGCACCTATGGTGCAACCGTGCAAGTAGTGTTGGACCTGACTGCAGGCCGCCTGGTTATGGCCGTGTTGGACATAGCCCGCCACTCATAGAAGCTATGTTAATTGTACACTAAGGCTTTGTTTGGAATTTCGGAAAGATTGCGTTACGTGCGGTGAGAAAGTATGATGAAAAAAATACTCTGTTTGTTTTCGTTTGTAATAATATGTTCTACATATTATGATGAGTCGGTTATAATATATTTTTTACGATCCCACCGAAAAACGCAGAAATATATCTTTACATGTGTTTTTTTTCTAATTTTATTTTATGCTGTGTCAGCCTAGAAAAAGAGTGTAAATCATACATATTATTATTCCTAGATGGAGTGTGTACAAATAACATTTTCTTTTTTTGTAAAATTTAATGACGAAAATACCCTCAATGAAATTGCTTTTCCCATCCAACTCCCCACCTCTCCTTCCTTGTATCCCAAGTAGTGTATACTCCGCCGCAGCATATTTTTATTTACTAAAAAAACACCACCAGATCCAAAACAACAACACAAAAACCCTTCTCCTCCTCCCCCACTCCCCCTCTCTCTCACAAACATCGTCTTCGAGATGTTCCTCACGAGGTGAGTTCTCTTCCTCTTTTTTTCTCCGATTTAATCCGTGTATTGCTCGATTTTTGATCTGGGTTTTGGGGTTTTCGTTCCCAGGACCGAGTACGACCGAGGGGTCAACACCTTCTCCCCCGAGGGGCGTCTTTTCCAGGTCGAGTACGCGATTGAGGCCATCAAGGTGGGGTTTTTTTTTTTTTCCCGGCTTTTTTGCGATTGTTATGGCGAAACACGAATTGGGCCTTTGGATTCTTGCTCTAAAGTTGGTGTTTTTGCGATTGTTTGGCTGTTGTGGCATTGTGGTTCTAGTTGGGTTCTACTGCGATCGGATTGAAGACGAAAGAGGGCGTCGTGCTCGCCGTCGAGAAGCGTGTGACTTCTCCCTTGCTGGTATTTGATCTATTGGTTTGATTAATTTGTTGTTCCATTACCTTATTTTGATTCAATTTTTGTACAGGTGTGCTTCATATGCAGTTTTGGTTGATCTTTGTACAGCTTGATTGTTTTTTATCTCCGAATAAATTGCACTACTAAGTTCGTATTATTGCACGAGTTCCACTTTGTTCCCAATTAATTTGTTGCATTAGGTGTTTCGAACCTGTGAAATGCAATGTTTGCGAATTTTTTGTGTTGAAACTAGGAACACTCTTTTGTACGAGTTTCACATGCTTGACATTTGTATCTCTATCTTATTCTTTCTATATTGATGATGAAGTTGTTTGTTCCTACTCAAACAAGTGTGACAAAGCTTGGGTTTTAAGACCTTCTGTTGTGCATTCTTAGCTCGTCTTGGTGGCTGATCGGAATGATACGATAATCTCTCCTTTTGATTTATAGTTCGTAGTCACGAATAGAATTCATTTGACGAATGCTAGGGTTGCATCACTGGAACTTTTCTTGTAATATACGGTCTCAGTGCCACATCAACTGTGCTAAACCACATCCAATATTCTTGTAAATACAGTCTGAACGGCCCAGGAAACTGATATGAACTGCCCTATATTGTGCTGATCTGATCGATTGGTTTGACATTCGGTAGGTAGACCGTAATATATTTATTTAATGCCATTTTGTCGTTGGTTGAAGGATTAATTCAGCATTAAGGAGCATTGTTACTCTAAATTTTCACACAACACATGCACAGAGATAACTCCTTACGAAATGTTGCAATGTTACAGTTGGAGCATACATGCCCTGTTGATTAATTAAGTTGGGAAATTGACTTCTGTGAAATGTTAAATTTAGTAAAGTTTGGACACTGACTAATGAAATTAGTAATGACCAGGTAAACCTTTTAAACCTGTGATGCTGCTCTTTTCCTGTTCTTGTAGAATATATTTTTAAGCAATTCTCTGGGTAACCATCTTGTGAGATATTAGGTCCTATCCTTCTATTGATTATTCTATTCTGAAATTTAATGACACTTGGCGTCCCTTCTTTTCTCTTGATGAATTAGTAGAATTTGCAATTATGTTCTGAATTCATATTGAACTCAAAAGAACACACACTCCGTTACAGTTCTCTTACTATCGTAAATTATTAATTTATGAGACATTTCTAATGTTCCTTTACAGTGCATTTGGTCTTATGTTTTTAGGAAATTTTTTTGCATTTTGTGATTGCCATCCTTATATTTGCTTGATTGCTTGAATGCTGGGGCGACCTCTGTCACATAGAAACTTGCTGTTTTATTATCTACTTATTGTAAAGTGATGTTCACTTTGAGAGGGATCAACTTCTCTCTAGAAGTTTCTTTTGCTTCTTACTTTTAGACATACTATCAATTTTATTCATTGGGATGTGATTCTTTAATGTGCATTACGGCTGTGAAATGTGGAGGTTTAATATTTTTTTCACTTATTTTCATGAAATTATTAGGAACCGAGCAGCGTTGAAAAAATCATGGAGATTGATGAGCACATAGGTTGCGCGATGAGTGGACTGATTGCTGATGCACGGACCCTTGTTGAACATGCCCGTGTTGAAACTCAGGTAATCTTAATGTATTTATATTGTTGGTTATATTTGTTGTTTCTCCAAAATGCTCAATCTATAGCTTACAAAAAAATTATTCATCAGAATCACAGGTTTTCATATGGTGAACCAATGACTGTTGAGTCAACTACACAAGCTCTTTGTGATCTTGCCCTCAGGTTCGGCGAAGGAGACGAGGAGTCAATGGTGAGCATCGTTAACTCATCATATTTAAAAATCTTATGTTGAAAAAAAAGGATTTCTAGATGTAGATAATCAGGAGTTTTCTTATCCTTGTCATCTTACTCTGTTGATATTTAACCATCATATCTCCCCTCTTTACTTTCACTCACTCTCTCTCTCTCTCTCTCTCTCTCTGTGTTTTAGGTTAACTTTTGCATTTTTTGTTCTTTTTTTTTTTAAAAACCAAATCTGCGAACTTAGATTAGCTTAAGTAACATACAATAGGTAAGAAGTGGTTCCCAAATTGAGAGGCGAAGTTCTCCGGGATTGGAATTAAGCATTCTTTCTTGTTGGTAACATCAAAATCATACTTAAATGAACTGGCCTGTTATCATTTCATTAATTATTATCATTATGTTATTTGAATTTGTAAGTAGTTTTGTTGATCTAAAGCCTAATTATTGTTAATAACTGTGGGAGTTCGTTAGGCTAAATGAGTTTGTCTCTTGAATTCTTTTTTTTCTACATAGTGGCCATTATATTTTTCATATTACAACACCATAAGCAGAAGTAGTTATTAGATTTTTGGTTTTAAGTAATGGCCAATTACTAATTATCCAACATTTCTTCTTTTTTTTTTCAGTCACGTCCTTTTGGAGTCTCTCTTCTCATTGCTGGTCATGATGAACATGGTCCCAGTTTGTAAGTTGCAATTCCTTTTGCTGACCTAACAATAATGATGGTTTGCTACTTTGAATAACTCTGTCAAATAGTGCTCTAGTGCTTGTGAGCAGCTTCTCTACTAAGTGAAGCAGAAGCTAGGTGTTTCTGAAGCAAAATATCTGGATCTTTTGTTGTGATAAAATTTTAAAAAATGAGCTTCTAGCATAAAAGTAAAAGCTTCGATTTGAAGATTTTGCTTTTGGCTGCTGCAGCTGGAAGTTTCTGGTAGACTTCGATGGAAAACCTATTGGTACCTCTTCGAGCAGCTCTACACAAAAAGCACTTCTTCTGGAACTCAAGCCTGGCCAAACAGGGCACTATAACATGTTTACTTATTCCATATTAATCTATTTTTTAATCACCTTTTCACTAATTTCCTAATGAAGGTTCATCATATGTTTGATGGGTAGTGTATGCCATGGTTTAAGTTCGATTATTTCCCAACATTTAGTGGGAAGCACACTGTCGTATTTAAAATTTCTCTAGTGAGATGATGATTACTTTTGAATGGGATTATGCTATACTCTGGTGTGAGAGGTGAAAAGAGTGAAAACCATAAATTTTCTCAGTATCTATTCGATTGATGGCTTGCAAAGGACATAAAGATTGTCTATGTTGCGCAGGTATTACACGGACCCATCTGGCACATTTTGGCAATGCAATGCAAAGGCAATCGGGTCAGGTTCTGAAGGTGCCGATAGCTCACTCCAGGAGCAGTACAACAAGGTAACAGCAAACTCGATTAACTAGTTTCTAGGTCTCTGCTGTCTGTTAGCTTGCATGTTTTTATTCGACTCTCATGTTGCTAAGATTTAACCTGTTTAGATATGAGTGTTGGTATTGAGTACATTTTTGTCCCACAGTTTAATACATATTTAAATCACTGTAACTTAGAATTGCAATTACAGTGTATGCCTTAATTAAATTGCACTCACCAACGAACTTGTTCATTACTAATTGTTTGGAAGCTCTTTAAAGGAGGTGACAAATCAAATATGAGAACAGATACAGTTCAAACACCATGTTGGGTTCGAAAATCATGATTTAGATGTCCTATTCCGATCCAAACTTTTAGGATCAGAAATGTGATTTACCTTCTCTCTCTCTCTCTCTCTCTCTCTCTCTCTCTCTCTCTCTCTCTGTGTGTGAGGGAGTTTTTGATGTCGTAATATACTGTGCAGGACTTGACCCTTCAGGAGGCTGAAACAATTGCTCTTTCTATTCTGAAGCAAGTGATGGAGGAAAAGGTATTTACTCTCCAGTCTTGCTTTTTGATTAAAAGTTGTTTAACCCAAAATAAAAAAAACTCTCAAAATATGTTTCCTCCTGTTTTTTTCTTTTTCCATTGTATAGGTGTGTGTGCACACACATGTTTGTGTGTTAAAATGTACAAACCTTTACCTAAACTATGGTGGGATTTGAAATTCATACCTGAACTCTTTCGAGTTTTAGTTTTACTTAACCTTATCGAATTGCTGTTTCCATTCAGAAATGTTATAAAAATATTGCATCGTAAAGAATTATCTGTCTAAAAAGTTAAAACGTACCGTGTACGTTAAAAGTTTAGGGACATTTGAAAATGAACTATAGTTCAGTTATGGTCTATAGGAATGTACTTCTATGTTTTTTATATTTGTTTCCTGATTTGTGGCTCAAATAACTTGTGCTTTGCTGTTCAGGTGACCCCAAACAACGTTGATATCGCGAAGGTCGCTCCGACTTATCATCTCTACTCCCCGTCAGAGGTCGAAGCCGTCATTGCCCGACTTTGATCATGTTGTCTTTCTAGTCTCTTTCGTCTCCTTTCGTCCTCTTTTTTATAATCCATTTCCATAGACCTTACTTATCTTGGTGTGAAACATTTAATCCGCGCGGCGATGTGGTGGAAGTGGAATCAATCTTGTTACTCTTGAAAACTTCCAATACACAATGGGCTCAGACATGCAATTTACTGATTACTATTGTGTGGATGTTATATGAAGACCTTGTGATAGATGTTTTGACTTGTGTACTAATCTTGGTAGAGTTGCAATTTTGATTTAATTTGATACAAAGTTTGTTAAGGTTTGGAAAATTTTAAGATTAAACAACATAAAACTAAAAAATTTCCCCTTCTTTCTCTGAATTTCAATTTTTGTGATCTCTTGTCTTGTCAACATGTATGCATCATCAGCAAATAATTCGAAGAAAACATAAATAAAGGAAAAGTATCAGGATTAAAAAGTAAACAAAATATTAAAGAAGTGATTTTATCTTTCAACTCAGTAATAATTGGATTTAGAGGCTCAACTAAGGTTATGGTTGTTGTTGTTTAGGTCAAGTTCACTCCCTGATTCAAAGACTAGTATTAGACTAGGGGTGGCAATCCAGCTCGCTGTTCGCGAGCCAGCTCGTGTTCGGCTCGAAATAAGCTCAAAATCGGCTCGCTAGTTTAGTAAATAAGCCGAACACGAGCTGAATTTTTTAGCTCGTTTAATAAACGAGCCGAACACGAGCTGGGATTAGCTCGCTCGTATTCGGCTCGATAACAGCTCGAATACATATATTTTATATCTATATAATATATTTAATTTATATTTTTATATATAAATAAATAATTATATATAATATATATTTTATTAATTTTTAGTAAAATAAAAATAAAAAGACTGATTTGTATATAAAGTTTTAATTATTAAATTAAAGTCTAATGTATAAAATTTTATAATTTTATTTTTTAATATATTTAATCTAATTTTTTAAATTTATTGTTCGTTGGCGGGTTCGTAGCTATTTCGTGTTCGGGTTTAGGGTTTAGGGTTTAGAACACGGCGAATTTTTCGAACGATCTTTAATGGTAGGAACGAGCGAGCACGACACGCCAGCTCGCTTGTGTTTCGCTCGTTTACACCCCTATATTAGACTAGTTGGTTCTTTTTCTTTTTGTCTTTTTATTATTTTTTATTATTATCATTTTTTTGTAAATAAGATGGAGCATGTGGGCCACCTGTGACTGTGTAGAATTTGTCCTTTTCCTACTCTAGAGATTCATTGACTATACGAGTTTCCTTTGGAAGAGGAAAATATAATGGTCCTGGTATTCTTTATTAAACACTTTTAGCTAGCTTTTGCTTGTGCTTTTTTAACTATAGCTATCTCTGTTATAATGTGTGATGGAAAAAAAAAAAAAAAATAAAAATATTGAAGCTTCTAATATGGCAGAGAATGGAATGAGATTTTCAGGTCCAACATTAAAACCTTCAATTTGGAGCTTTTGATTTTACAGTAAAAAGAAGCTTCCAGAGAAACTTTAATATATTATGTTTTTAATAATAATATAAAATAAATATTTCATCAAACAACACTAAGGCTTCGTTTGGAATTACGGAGAGATTACGTTACGTGCGAAAAGAAATTACGTAATATTACGTTCTGCACATTACGATGAGTCGGTTATAATATATTTTCTACGGTCCTAAGAGAATAATACTGGCTCTTCATTCCTATCTTTTGTACAGTGGCCTGAAGCATAAATACAAAACCTTAAGACCCAAAATTAGAAACTTCAATTTGAATTTTTGATTTTGCTGCATTAAAAAAAATTTTATTAAGAAGAGAAGTAAATTTTAACACAATATTTTTTTTTTCTTCTTCTAATAACAGTACTCAAATAAAAGTTCATCATATGGCACTAGATAAGCTAAATCCTCATCTCCATACCAACCCTAGGATTTTACCTGAAAAATTGAAAAATAATTTGATCTATCAAATTAAACTAAAATGAAACCCAAATTTATTTTCAAGTTAATTTTCTTATGTTTTAAATTATTTTTGATTAGTTTGGTTTGTAATTTTTATATCTATTTGTTTACAAAATTATTATTTTTATTAGTAATTTTATTAAATTTGATAAAATTATTGTGGAAATTCTGTAGTTATCATCCAAACAGAAATAAAGTAAAGTATGGACTCTTTTTATGCATAAGATTTTATGGAACCCTAGAAAATAAAATTTGTAGAATTTTTTAACTGGCTTTTCAAACAGGACCTAATAAGAGTCATTAAACTACAGTTGGGGGTACATTCTAGGGTACCCATAGCAACACTCCTCTCCACAATTTGGAGTTTTCCACTCATCACCTCTTCCTTAACTTACCCAAATCTACTCCAAATTGTCCACCATAGATTCCCAAAATCCCCCCAAAAAAGTGAAGGGTAAGCTCTCTCTCTCTCTCTCTCTCTCCTCTTCTCCTACCTCTTCTCCTTCCCCCCCCTCCCCAAACCCCTCCTCTTCTAGAGAGAGAAAGAGGGAGAGAGGAAGAGATTTAGAGAGAGAGAGAGAGAGCTTGAGAGAGAGAGAGAGAGAGAGAGAGAGTCTTAGAGAGGGAGTGGGAGGGAGATGCAGCAGCCGCCGCCGCCGCAGGCGCCGTCGCCGGCGATTCCTCCGGCGAACATCACCACAGAGCAGATTCAGAAGGTGCAACCCCCCCCCACCAAAAAAAATTACATCTTTTTTGCGGAAAAATCCGACCTTTGTTGTTATGCCCAGTTTGGTTACTATGTTCTTGATTTTGCTGTGCCCTAGTGGTTCTAGGGTTTGCTTTCCTGCTCCAAGTTTCGTCCTTTTTGATGCCGTCCCCGTTCGTTAGTTGTTGGATTCCTCTGTAAAGATTGAATCTTTGTGAGTTGGTATGCGTGGTATCTAAATTTGCGGAGCCCTAATATTCCCGGAATATTAGGCTCTCTATATTTAAGTTAACTTTGATCATTGGATGTAGTAAACATTGGGAAATGTCCTTTTTTATGGGCAATTTGGTTATTATGTTCTTGATTTTGCAGTGCCATAGTGGTGCTAGGGTTTGCTCCTGCTCAAAGTTCCGCCCTTTTTGATGTCCCTGTTCGTTCGTTGCTTAATTTCTCCGTAAAGATTGAGTCTTGTGAGTTGGTATGCGTAGTATTCAAGTTTGGGGATAATGTTTACCCTAATATTTGTTTTTTTTCCCGCTCTTATTTAAGGATTAAGGAAGCTTTGTTCATTAGATGGAGTTAACATTGAACTCGATCCCTTCAAGAGTGTATTGAAGATGACTAAGTTTCTTGTGACACTGAATTGGCTAAAGCAATGTTATGTTGTGAAGAGACTGTTGAGTTGGCGGAAACCCCTCTCGGACCGGTTCAATTTGTTTTTATTTAAAGAACTTTGAAATTAGAAGAGAACTTGTTTAATCTTATTTTGGATTTTCAATTTTTATTGGTATGTGGCTGTAAATATGTAAGCTAATTTGAAATATCGGGGAAGACCCATGCCTTCCCCTATTATTATAAGTTTATCTGAGCTAGAAAATAACGGATCATGTCAAAAATAAGATCAGACTCTTAACAAACACATTGATATGCCCCTTATCTTTTCTTTTTGAAGCAGAAACAACAAAGAAGCCTCTATGTGTTGATTACTTTGGTTTTGTTACATGAATCAGCCTTTTTTATCTAACTATATTGTAGCTATTCTTTTCCATATGAAAAGGTCTTATCTGCCGTCTACAGTACTTCCATGTCTTTTTTAAGAATTCCTCACCCCTGCAGTGCCTTCCATCTGAATTGATTACTTGTAATTATGTGAGTTTTGTTGTACTTTCTCAAACTATTATCTCGCATGGATATGTGTTACTTACATGCACTTTTAATAAAAGGAAGTGGACATTAAAGTAATTGGTTCAAATGTTTGGCACATGAAGGATTTTAGCCTATAACAAGTAAAATGCAGTTTTTGGTCTACGGCAGTGATATATCCCTTTCTAGTCTTTTCTAGTTAGTTTGCTAATCAATAACACCTAGGGCCTGTTTATATTAATTTCTAGGGCAATAATATATCATTTGGCCTTTTTTTGCCAAATATTAGGCTACCATGTTTCATATGAAGTCTTCTATCTATTCCCATTGTGGTGATTCTCTATTTCATCATTTAATTTTATCTTATTTTTTTATCGTCTGCAGTTGGTTAGTTGTTGCCTAATTCTATGGTTTCTCTCTATGATGTAGTATCTAGATGAAAATAAACAACTTATTTTGGCAATCTTGGACAACCAAAATTTGGGAAAGCTATCTGAATGCGCTCAGTAAGTTATTAATTTGGTATTATTTATTACTGTAATTATTTTTGGCTGTTTTTTTTCGCCCTCAAAATCCATATGTGCTTTTGTTTTCCTTTGTTAGATACTTGCCGTGAGTCATTTGATTGTGTTATATCCTAGTCATGAATGATTTATGAAAACATGATATTGCAATGCCAGCCATTGGTGGATGAAGATCATTAGGAGAGAGGAATGTAAGTGATGTAAATTGACTACAAACTTCAGTAAAAGCGATAAAATGCATTAGAGCTGGATGGATTTTCTTATGCTTCGGAAGCGGGCTTGTGTTTTGCCGAAGTGGTTCTTTAGATATTTTTCAATCAGACGGAGTAGAATTGTTAGTGGTAACTAGTTCTTTAATGTTTTAAGTTAGGTGCAACGAGCATAGAGGAAAAGTATTCTATTTGAGATGGTTTAAAACTTGAGGCCATAAAGTATCATGCATCTGTGAGTAATCTAATTCAAGTAGAACTTGATTCGACAAAAAATTGCCCTAAACAAACCTGAATGAAGAATAAAGGCCATTTAGCCAGCCACAAATAGTTGGGACACAATATTTGTTTTTCTTGTTGCTCTTTCTTCTCATTATTTCTTCCTTTTAATTTTTCAGTTCTTGATTTTGTTTCGCTGTAACAAATTTTGTTATAATGGATATCAAATCGAACGTTCTTGTCGTATTTATACAATGCATATTTTACTCTTCCATAGTGCTTTGTATTTTAGTTAAAGCATCTTATGTTTTGTTTAAACTCCATGGCAAGAATTAAAGTACCGTAGCACGGGTTTCCGGCACGGTGCATGCCTGGCGTGCTGATGCGTGCTGGTCACAAAAAATACTTGTGTGCCGATACATAATGACATGGAATATTTATTTTTTTTAGCAACAAAATATTTTAACTGTTTATTATGTATTTTTATCAAATCTTTTAAATTTTATTGAGAAAATTATTTACTAATTTAAAAAATAGAGGGTTTTGAGCCGTGCCATCGGCACGGGGGCTGTACCGTGCCGATATCTTGTTGGCACGATACGATACGGTGGATACGGCCCGTGCTGATGGGCACTTAAATCCTTGCTCCATGGTATCTGTTAGTTTTAGCTACTTATCCTCGTTTCATACTACGTTTACAAGGAGAAAATCGGTTGATATTTGTTATAATTGAAGATGGATGTTTAAAGTCAATCTATACATGTATGATGATCGTAATTATCATGGTATGTAATTTGGGGCGAAATGATGGACAAAATTAATGGAGTGCTATGTAGGTTTGATTTCCTTATATGGTATAGCAATAAATAATCAAGTAGTGTTAAATAATGTGAAACAACTGTTGTTCCCCAGCAGTTCAAGCTGTCAGAGAAAGGTGCTTCTAATATATGTATATATATTCAACAGTATTATTTCCATCAGCCATGCTATGGTCTTGTTTGGTCGTGATTGAGCTTTTAAAGAAGTGCTTTTTGAGTATAGCTTTCAAGAAACATCGACAGTGTTTCCATACAGCCCGCAAAGCTCCTTTTGAAACTGAAGATAGAGGCTTCAAATCGGAGCTTATGCTTTGGGGGCTTCGGAAGCTCATTTTAGTATGCCATTCAAGCCAGAAGCTCCAGACTTTTTTTTGCATTACTTTGCTCCGAACTTACAAATTTTAGAAGTGTTATCCCCTA
The DNA here is from genome assembly GCA_025177825.1 of Aechmea fasciata. NCBI lineage: Eukaryota > Viridiplantae > Streptophyta > Magnoliopsida > Poales > Bromeliaceae > Aechmea > Aechmea fasciata. The sequence goes on from CM045935.1 coordinate 5,094,457, forward strand.
GACTAAATTAGCTTGAAACTCTCTTGGAAATTTCTAAAAGGTGTAGAATTGATCACTCAAGCAATTCTTCAGGTACCAAGCTCAGCTACAGAAGAATTTACTATACCTTGCGGCAATCGCAGATGCTCAATCGCAGTCACCTTCCGCTCGCCCTCAGGTTAGCTAATCAGTTATTCACCCTTTTATCAAAAGAAATATTTACATCTACACCCCTACAAATTATCTATATATAAATATATATACATATTAATTCCTGCAAAAATCTATTGACAAAATACAACCACCGAAATCCATCACGCCTACCTCCAAGTGCAATCTATTACAAAAATATAATCTCTGAAGAACATAAATGAAAATTCATATTTATAGGATAAATTTACATCACTGGTCATTATACTTGTCATGAAGTTCCATTTAGGCCACTAAACTTTTAATTTGTTGCAATCAAGGTTTAAAGTGCCCGTCGGCACGGGCCGTATCTACCGTGCCGTACCGTGCCAGCAAGATGTCGGCACGAATACGATACAGATCCCGTGCCAATGGCACAGCTCAAAACTTTCTATTCTTTAAATTAGTAAGTAATTTTCTTAATAAAGTTCAAAATATGTGATAAAAAGACTTAATAAATAGTTAGAATATTTTGTTGCTAAAGAAAATAAATATTTCATGCTATTATGTGTCGGCACACAAAAATTTTTTTGACCGGCACGGCTCGGCACGCACCGTGCTGTACCGTGCCAGCAAATTTCCTGCACGACCCCGTGCCACGACACTTAAATCCTTGGTTGCAATCAAGTCACTGAAATTCGGTTCTTGTTTCAATCATCTACCTCCATCAAGCTCCATGTAGTTTTCGTACCAGATTGATAGCACGGCATCTGATTCAACTGTCATATCTTTTCTTGGAGATAAAAGTGGAGACGATGTGGTGCAGGTTCAGTTGTTGTGTCTTCTTAAGGATGTAAATATTCAACAATCATGTCATAGTTTATAAACGATGTGGCAGCTAAATAGAGTGCTTCATTGTCGGCATGGTGACTGATTAGAGATGATGTGGCACCCGAATTAGCTCAGCTTTCATATTATTTCTTCAAAACCGATCGATGCTTGCAGCAATCTGATAGAAACGAATATTGAAGTTCTCTTAATTGAAGCAAGTCGAAGTTTAGTGACTTAAATGAAATTCATAGTAAATTTAGTGACCAATAATGTAGACCGTTTTCTTCTTCCTGCTGAAGTTCTCTTTCTTTTTTCTTTTTCTTTTTCTTTTTTTCTTCTTTTCTTTTCACTTTGCAGATGATGCCCCAAGGGCCAATAATGCCGCCGCAAGGAAGCGCATACATGCAACAAGCACAACTTTTCCCTCCAAGGGCTCCTTTACACTTTAACCCTCAACAAATTCAAGAACAACAACTTCACCCCCCGCCAAATGTGATGCCTTTCCCGTCCCACATGGCCATGAGACCAAATAATGCCATAAACGGCATACATGCCATGCATGCTGACCCATCCCATGGCGGCAGCAGCGGTAGCGAGCTCCAGCCGCCTGCGGGCATGGGAAATAAGCCAGAGGCCGCGGGGGGAAGCTCGGAGCCTCCGGCTTCTGCTGGCGGGGAAAGCCATCGGAGCTCGGGAGGAGAGAGCGAGAGCGGGAGCGGAGACGCAAAGCTACGCGAGAAGGCGTGAGAAGATGCCGAGTAATTTGTTTTTGATGAAATGGTTGTGTACTTCTACCATGGCCCCCCCAAAAAAATGTATGTGAGGATCATTTATGCCCTTTTATGATCAGTGGCTCCGTACCTCTCGATGCATGATGAATGGTTGTGGTTTTAACCCATTTTAATTATTCAGGATTGATAATCTTTTGACTTTGTTTTATTTCGAAAAATACTGAAATATTATAGCGGCGAATTTATGTAGTGTGATCTAATCTTAACCCTCCCTAGTTAATGTAATTTGATTTGTGGAGTGTGACTCGAATGTAATATATTTTTGTATCCTCCAAAGTGGCTGGTGTTTCAAGAAGCTGCTTCCTATATCTTTGAGTAGTAAAAATCATTTCATTGTTGCTATTTTGCTATTTAGCCAGAGTGCTTCAATTTGGGACAAGTAGTTTCTTATACAACTTTGTAAGATATCTTTACTGTGAGTGGCTCTTGGGTTTTGCCTTCTTGAACTGCTCTGAAATGGTTTTATGTAGGGGTGGCAATTCAGCTCGCTGTTCGCGAGCCAGCTCGTGTTCAGCTCAAAATGAGCTCGAGATCGGCTCGCTCGTTTAGTAAACGAGCTAAACACGAGCTGAATTTTTCAACTCGTTTAATAAATGAGCCGAACACAAGCTGTGGCCAGCTCGCTCGTGTTCGGCTCGATAACAGTTCGAATACATATATTTTATATTTATATAATTTATTTAATTTATATTTTTATGTATAAATAAATAATTATATATAATATATATTTTTATTATTTAATTTTTAGCAAAATAAAAATATAAGTGCGAGCTTAATTATAAAAAGACTTATTTGTATATAAAGTTTTAACTATTAGATCAAAGTCTAATAAATAAGATTTTATAAATTTATTTTTTTAATATATTTAATTTATTTATTTTTTTATTGTTCGTTGGCCAGCATGTGAGCCGGCTCGTGTTCGGCTTGTTTAATAACGAGCCGAACACAAGCCGACCCCAGCCCGCTCGTGTTCGGCTCGTTTACACCCCTAGTTTTATGTTCTTGTTATAAAAGGTCTGCCCTGAAGATTCTAGTGGATTTTGATGGGACAAACATGTTACTGCTGCTTCTCTGATCAGTTCTACTCAAACAATATTTTTGGAGGAGGCTTGTTTAGGCCAAATAAGATGAAAGGCCTAAGAATGTTGATTATTATCTTACCACACCTCTTAAAATAGAAACTGTTTTTAGATATATTTATACCTACTATACCTGTTTCTGAAAAATAAACAGTAGCCTTTTAATCAGAAAAATATGTTTTAGTTGAGGAGTTTCTCGGCCGAAAGAGCTAACAAACAGAGTTTTCTGCGTTTTAAACTAACAAGAAGTTGAATTTTTGTTAACTATTCCAAAAAATTTTAAATTTCCCTTGAAAGGAAAAGGCCCTTTTGCATAAAAGGACACAGATTATCTCAAGTAAAATTTTCCGCAAAAGAAAGAGCATTGATACAAACACCCAAGAATTTAAGTGCCGTGACACGAAATCATGCCGAAAACTTGCCGGCATGGTACGACATGGTGCGTGCCTAGCCGTGCCGATAAAAAAAATTATTGTGTACCGACAAATAATAGCATGAATTATTTACTTTCTTTAATAATAAAATATTCTAACTATTTATTATATCTTTTTATTATATTTTTTAAATTTTATTGAAAAAATTACTTACTAATTTAAAGAATAGAGAATTTTGAGCTGTGCCATTGGCACAAAATCTGTATCGTGCCGATATCTTGTTGGTACGATACGGTATGGTGGATACGGCCTATGCACTTAAAACCTTGCAAACACCACACCCTGAATACTGAGTAGTCAAATAACAAACATGCCAACCGAAAAAGCAGCAGCCACATCCACACCCAAAACAAGCTAATAATCTGGCCTTCATAGTTACAGAAAAAGAAATACTCCTATTTGATGCAATCTCACAATAAATTCACACAAAGTTTAACCTCAGGAGGTTCAATTACAAACAGATAGCCATAGGGCATTAAATCTCCTACTACAAAAACTCTCCGCCACGTTTTAAATTTAACACTCAAAAATGATGCGCGACAAGATGGTGGTCACCTTCTTCTCCTTCTGCGTAACTCGGGGAATTTAAGAGGAACAGGGAGAGTAACAAGACTTTGCTCCGAAAAATTCTCCCTTGAAATCTTGCAGCCTAGCTGCTGATAATATGGCCTAAGAGTTTGAATGGTCATTTTTAGATCCCTCGCAACATCGGTCGGGTCGGTCTTGAAGTTGTCCACAAAGAGCGTGAGCACCAGTATGTAACCAATAAGAAGTTCATTCTTTTGCGTCGAGAGTAAATGGGATTCTGGGTCAACAAACATCCTTTGCAATCTCTGATACGTAATGCGCGGAATCTTGGAATGGTCGGCGGGTTTACTATGATGCTTAGACTTGTGTCCAGAAGAGCTTAGCCGTTCCCAGAAAGATTGAAGATGTGTGATGTACGATAACATGCGTGCCAGTTTCTCTTTTTCTTCCTCATCCTGTGAAGAAGAAGTACATAATGGTCTTACACAATGAAACTTAAGAAATAAGGAGAAGAATCAGCAATACAGAAGATAATCATAGCTCTAGTTAACTAGATATAGTGCTTTGCAATGCCTTAGATAACTATACTGATACAGTATAGGCATGAACTTCGTTGGGTTCTACTTTTATTCTTAGCTTTTCTTGTTATCTAGATTAATCAACAGGGTCATTTCATTTGCTTTTACACTACACAGAAGATAATCATCAGTCTAGTTTATTAGATATTGTGCTTTGCAATGTAGTAGATAACTATAAGGATTTGGTACCGGCATGAATTTTGTTGGGTTTTTGCTTCTTTTATCCTTAGCTTATCTTGTTATCTAGAATAATGAAGAGGGTCATTTGATTTCCTTTTAGATTATGCAGATACCTGTGAATACAACGGATAACTATAATGATAAAATATTATTTTTTCGATTATGGGATACCCAAAAAGATACTGAGGGATAACACAATTTCATGGTTTGAATGGAATAGTAATTCCTACATTATGCTGTAATAAGCCGGTCTGACTAAAGGTGTGGTCATTTGATAGAATGAAAAGAATAACTGGCACCACTATCCCCCTAAAATCAAATTGAGACACACATTAAATATATGAGTATATAACCAGATAGTGGCAACATAAGCCAATAAAGAAATAGAAAGAAAATTCTTTGCGTTACATCATATAAAAATTACCTGAAGCTCCCTTAGCTTGTATAGACGATTGGAAACAAAACTAGGATAAGGCTTCAAATCCAAATCCACCCCAGAATGCAAGGCTTCCAATATGTCCAAAAGATAGGCTCGTTCACCTTTAGGAATAATCTCATCTATTAGATATGCTCTCTCTGGTGTATCCGCAGAAGGATTGTGTGGTGGGATGTTCCGAGCAGTTGATTCTGTCTCCTGATCCGCAGCATTGTTATCCACATCAGCATCAGTCTTTTCATTTTCGAGATGTTCATAGGCAGAGGGGTCGTTCCTTTGTTGGTTTAATGACATCCATTTCTTATCCTGTTCAGAACAAAACCTCTCATTATATACAGCATATTATTACAAAACTAAATATTTCGATTATGATCTGCAGTATGATATCATGATAATCTAAATGTTGACAAAGTGATGTATCTGGCAGCTTGTCGAGGTGCTGAGACCTTATGGACCGTTCACTCACACATGGGGCAATTTTTGAACAATAAGGAATATAAGTTCTTCAGTAAATTCCAGCATAATGTAGACTACATGAAGGGTACATCAGCAAATTTCACATGGGAGATATAAAATTGCAACTAAGCACCTTTTCAACAGGTATATATGCAAAAACCCTGGGTATAAATCCAAAAACCCTAGAGGGAGAAACCGTACTACTTCTTACGTACATCTAAAAGAAACTTGAGCATTCTGAAGAAAAGTACTGCACTGTCCATATAAGTTTCCAGTTATTAAGTAAATATTATGGTTCAATTCGAATGTACAGTAAGACATATAAAAAATCTAGATGCCTAATAGATCATGAGGGTCTGCGACCTGTACGTATGTCCGTAATATAAAATTAAACAATTTAAACAAGATAGCACAGTATACCTTGTCCCTATCTTTCTTTGTTCCATACATACTTGTAAGATCTTGTATTTTCCGGCCCACCTGTCCTGTAGCCATACTCTCCTCTGTTAATCCCTCGGATGCTTCCATATGAGCAGGTTGGCTCACCGCTAGCCGGGGCTCCAACCTGAAAATCTGTAAGAAACTTGAAAGTAAATGATCCGTACTAAAAAGCTATGGAAAAATGTAACAAATACTGTGCCAGCAACAGGACATGATAAAGGAAAATTTGATATCATCAGCATGCCTAACAAAAAGCAGTTGACTAAGGACTTATTTTGCCAGGCCGAAGCTGGCAGCATTTTTCCAGGTAAAGCTGTTTGAGAAGCCCTAAGAGCTTTGTACCGATGAAACCTCTTAACAACAACAATCTAAGCAACCAGTATAAACTCCACAATAGAGCTTTTTCCTTCTAGCATCTAGAGGACCTTTTTGGATTCCAACTCCAACAAGAAACTCTAAATGTTTTCATCACCAAACACTTGGCATCTGCTTTTGAGTAAAGAATTTGCTCAGGACCCAAGCAAAACAAGCACTAAGAGCAAAGTTTAGCCTAACTGAAAGCTTCTTAATGTTTTGATTTAGAAGAGCTGTTTGAAGGAGTCATAAGAGATTCTTCATTATGTAACCCCAACTTGCGGAAGCTAGAAACAAAAGCTTCAAGATGGAGCTTCTTCTTATCAGATCAAAGAGCCCATACCAGTTGCAAACTCCAACCAAAAGCTCTAGTTTATGTCCAAATGCATGGGTTTTGCTTCTCAGGTAGAGAAGCTGTTAAAAAGGCCAGGACAAACATCCATTAAGTACAACGAAAAGATAAAATTATAGCAAAAAAATGATGTGTGTCTATCAAAAGGACCACTTGACTAACACATGAAATTGATACCTAGCAGTATAATTATTACCCTTAAACCACTAAATCCTAAATTCTATACCTTAGACAGTATCTTCAACTTAGAGAAGCTTTCTCCCATGTATAGATTAAGACATTACATGGATTTGCATCAAAAAGAGGTTCTATGCACTCATTTGTGCATTCAATCATACTATAACAGATGATGCTCCACTATACTTAGCTCATTGGTAAATGAGAGCTAATCCACGAATTGTTAGAATAGTTACACAATAGCTAAGTTTCCGAAGAACATCTGACAAATGAAAGTGACTTATACCACAAGGTATAAAATTTAAACCACATAAACCAAGCACCAAGTAAACAATACTACACATTACTAATATCTATATTGTGGATCTCTCGCAAAAAAAAGATTAAACTTTATTCGATTTGCTATTCCTTGCGCCCATTAATCAACAATTCAAGAGGAAAATCCTACTAAATATCTTTCCCAAAATAAAAAAATGACAGCTATTAAAAACGTAAACAATTAATCAAATCCAAACCTTATTGGCGGCAATGGGGACTATCTTGAGCGTCTGCGTCGCCTTATCGAGCACCCCGAGCGCGTACGTACACAGCTGGGGGGCGGCGGCCTCGCCGGCGTAGCTCTTCCCGACGAACTCCACGGCGGAGCCCCGGGGGCTCACGACGAGCTCGAGGCGGTTCGCGCGGCGCTTGTTCCTGAGCACACGGACGCTGGGATCATCCGCCGCCGCGGCGTGGGCTGCGGCGCCGCCGCCGCCGAGGGGGTCGTAGCCGGAGGGGAAGTAGCCGACGACCGGGGCGATGCGGTCCCCGGACTCGGCGAGGGCCTCCACGGACACGTCCAACGCCTTCCTCTTCCTCTTCTTCCTCGTCGACGGCCCGGTTAGGGTTTCTACGTCTTCTTCCGCCATTAATGGAGAGGTGAGAGAAAGAGAGAGAGAGAGCGGGCGTCTCTTTGGTTTCGATTCTAGGGTTTTGAAGAGGGCGAAGAATGGTTGGGTTTTTGATGCGGGAGATTGGACCGGACTAGACCGGACCGGGCCTGTTTATAAAGGTTCGGTCCAATGCGGACATTGGATCGGGCAGGGTCTACACATGCCAAACCGGCATATTGGATAACCTGCGAGCGGGTCATTATATTCACGGGTCATATAAACATGAATACAATTTCTTTATAAATTTTTGAATAATCAATATTTTTATCCATACCAGTCCCCACACAGCACATAAGCCGTGTCTCCGGTTCACCCTCTCTTTAGGAGGCTGTCTGCCGTGAGCAGCCTCTTTTTGAGAACAAGCCAACAGAACACTTTTACTTTAAGAGGTATACGAAGACTCCATAACTTGTTTGCACGTGCATCCCTCGTACCCCCATCGGTCAATACCGAGTAAACCGACTTAACCATGAAGCGCCCCTCGGGGTCCCCCCATCGATCAATACCTAGTAAACCGACTTAACCATGAAGCGCCCCTCGGGGTCCCAGCGTCAAAGAATCCTATCAGGACACTGATCAACTTTGAAAGCTGAGACCCGATCCTCCGCGTAGTTAGTACACAAGCCCACTGCACTAACAACATTATCCCCCAAAATCTTGCTCTAGGCCCAACTGTCGCTCCCCCAACACTCCTTGGCCTTAGCAGTCTTATATCTCGTTGTGTCATACACCTCCGGGTAAAGCCAGTTATAACAAATTCTCACCACACCATCGATCCGACCAGAAATCAATTGAACACCCGTTCCCCAATCCATAGCATATCCCTCATTTAAAAATTTCGGAGAGATTTAGGACTTCTTTCCACCATTGTGAAAGCAGCCTAAAGTATCTCCCTTCCTTCAAAGGTCTTCTCATACGATAATAGAGAGCATGAATGATTTTGTTCCACTGTAACTGGGCTCTATATGAAACTTCCACCACCATTTGATAAGTAAAGCCTGGTTCATAACCGCTAAGTCCAAGACGCCAAGTCCTCATTCTTTCTTACTTTTACAAACATTCTTTCAGGCGATTAAGCATCCATTCCCAAGGTAGAACCTTTCTCCTTTCCAAAAGAAATCTCTTCGAAGTGCCTCTATACGTTTGATCACCCATTTGGGTGTCTTGAACGTCAACAAGAAGTAAATTGGACGATTGGTTAAAACCGCGTTTACCAAGATAAGCCTATACCTCCTCTTGAAAGAAGCTTAACATGCCATCCATCAATTCTACTTTGAATTTTCTAGATAAACCCCATCCAGTCCGCCTTGGAGGGTGCTCTAGTGGAAAAAGACAGACCAAGATACTTGGCAGGCATGCAGCCAACACTACACTCGAGTAACTCCGCCAGCCTACCCGCTTTTCCATCGATGTGACTAGTATAGTATAGTTCCGACTTCTTCTTGTTAACTTTCATTCCGGACGCCCATTCAAAAAGCTGCCACAAGAACTTTAAATTCTTGATATATTTTTTTCGGGCCTTGCAGAAAAAAAAGATATATTTTACAATTTTATTGTGTAACCTAAAGCATTTACAGAAAAAATTTTAAAGAAATATTTTGTAAAGTAATATAAAACTTTACTAAATTTTAAACGATTTTATCAACACATTACAAAAACTGTTGACCACAGGTAATAATACAATAAAAAATTCAAAAATTTATATAACTATTTTTAAAGCATGAAATAATTAGATTGTAAACTTAAACATTTTAGAGTCTATCTAACTGTCTCAGAATTTGCTTCAGTCACATAAGGCCTTAATTTTTTTTTTTTTGAGTTAATTTTATACAGGTCTCTACAAATATTATGAATTGTAAATATATTTTTATAAAGGTCAATTTTTATATATTGTCCCTATAAAAAAATTATAATATTTTCAAATATGTCTGATTTATTACCGTTAAAATACTATTTATTCTATAAGTAAAATAATTTTTTTGACATCACAAATATGTCATTCCAAAAATCTCAACTATTAATTAAAGACGGATAAACGGTTTATTCACATCATTAACTAATTAGGATTAAGCATTTTATCTATGGTTAACTAATTTTTTCTTATGAATCCTAACACAAAGATATATTTAAAAATATCAGGACTTTTATAGGATAAACATATAAAAATTGAACTTTATAGGAATATATTTGCAATTTACTATATTTGTAGGGACCTATACGAAATTAGCCTTTTTTTTGAAAAAAGAGTTTGGGAGTCAATTTTAAAATATCTGTAATGTAGGGGTCTCGTTACAATTTTACATTTATTTATTTATTTATTTTTTTAAAACTTTTCACCCTATAAAGGCTCATCATCCTCCCTTCCCGCGCTCTCCTCTTCTTCTTCCTCCCTCTCTCGCTCTCTCCCTCTCTCCCCCAACCCCACCATGCGAAGCTCGGCCCCGCCATGGCCGTTGAGCTCCGCCGCCTCTTCCCCTCGTGCGCCACCACCCTCCGCCGCGCCCGCGCCCTCCACGCCCTCCTCCTCCTCTCCGGCCGCCTCGTCGCCTACCCCTCCCTCACCGCCACCCTCATCACCCTCTACTCCCGCCTCGGCGACCTCCCCTCCTCCCTCCTCTCCTTCCTCCACCACCCCCCTTCCTCCTCCTCCACCACCATTGTCTCCTTCAACTCCCTCATCTCCGCCTTCGTCAGCCACCGCCGCCCCTCCTCCGCCCTCTCCGCTTTTCACAGCCTCCTCTCCCACCCCGCCCTCCGCCCCGACGCCTTCACCTTCCCCGTCGTCCTCAAAGCCTGCGGCGATCCGCAGCACGGTGAAAATATCCACTCTTTAGCCCTAAAGATGGGATTTTGCTCCAACATCTACGTCGGCACGTCCCTGCTCCACATGTACTCACGGTTCGGGCTCCTGGGCTGCGCCCGGAAGGTGTTCGATGAAATGACTGAGAGGGATTTGGGTGCCTGGAATGCCCTTCTTTCTGGGTTTTGTCAGAATTCGAGGGCGGCTGATGCTGTCGGGGTTTTTGAGGAGATGGTGGTCAAGCGAGTGGGAGCGGATAAGGTTACCTTTGCTAGCGTTGTTCCGATCACTGTGTTGTTGGAGGATCGGTTGCTGGGGGCGTCGATGCATGTTCGCGCAGTTAAGCTTGGATTGGATTCGTATCTTTTCGTCTCCAATGCTTTGATCGACATGTACGCCAAGTTGGGCTGTTTGGGCGAGGCGAGGCAGGTGTTCGATGAAATGCTTCATAAAGATCTGGTCTCATGGAATTCTTTGATTTCGGGATACGAGCAATTCGGTAATGTAAGTTTAGCTCTCGAATTATTTCGTCTAATGAAAGAAGGCGATTGCCAACCTGATGTTCTGACTCTGGTGAGCCTGGCGTCAGCAATCGCTCAGTGCGGGGACGACAGGGGTGGCAGATCGGTACATTGTTATATCATGAGAAGAGGGTGGGAATTGGACGACATCATTGCCGGGAATGCGATCGTGGACATGTACTCAAAGATGGCGAAGATTGAGGCCTCACGTAACGCGTTCGATAGAATGCCGGTCAAGGACATAATTTCTTGGAATACTTTGATCACATGCTACTCCCAAAATGGGCTCGCGAGTGAGGCGATAGAGATTTTTGACTACATGGAGAAGTTTGAGGGGCTTAAGCCAATCCAAGGAACATTGGTCGGTATTTTACCTGCATACTCTCATCTCGGAGCCCTGAGACAGGGAATGAAAATTCACGGCCGTTCGATTCGCATTGGGTTGGAGTCGGATGTTTTTGTGGCTACTTGTCTTATTGACATGTACGCAAAATGTGGGAAATTGGGTGATGCATCGCTTTTATTCCAAAAAATACCTAGAAAGAGCAGCGGCCCATGGAATGCCATAATAGCGGGTCATGGAGTTCATGGAGATGGCGGAGAAGCTCTTGAGATTTTCTCACTAATGGAAATAGAAGGAGTTAAGCCAGACCATGTCACCTTTATTTCGTTATTATCGGCATGTAGCCATGCAGGTTTGGTCGATCAAGGCCAAAAATATTTCCAACTAATGCAGACAAATTACGGTATCCAACCCATAACGAAGCATTATGCGTGCATCGTAGATTTGCTGGGTCGTGCTGGTCGACTAAATGATGCTTACGAATTCATAAAAACAATGCGCATGAAGCCTGATTCTGGCGTGTGGGGTGCTCTTTTGGGTGCATGCAGGATTCATGGAAATGTCGAGATGGGCTTATTGTCTTCAGAAAAGTTATTCGAAATAGACCCCGAGAATGTTGGGTATTACGTTTTGTTGTCGAATATGTATGCGAAAGTCGGAAAATGGGAAGGGGTTAATAAAGTGCGATCTATGGTTCGACACAGGAACTTGCAGAAAACTCCCGGATGGAGTTCAATTGAGGTGAATAAGAAGGTCGATGTATTTTTCACTGGGAATCAGACCGATCCTCACCCTCAACAGGAAGAGATCCAAAGAGAGATAGAAAACTTGTTGGCCAAGATGAAAGCCCTAGGGTATGTTCCAGATTACAGCTTTGTGCTACAAGACGTTGAAGAGGACGAAAAGGAGCACATTTTGGCGAGCCACAGCGAGAGATTGGCTATTGCATTCGGCATTATAAGTACATCGCCCAAAACCCCTATTCAAATTTACAAAAACTTGAGGGTTTGCGGGGACTGCCACAATGCGACCAAATATATATCGATTATTACCGAGAGAGAGATCATTGTTAGAGATTCGAACCGATTTCATCATTTCAAAGAAGGGCGTTGCTCGTGTGGCGATTATTGGTGAAACAAGCTAACATTTTGTTCCTTTTGAACAGCCTCAAAATCGCTTTGCACTCGAGCTAAGCTGCAGATAGTATAAGGCTTTAGAGGAGAGGAAATTAAGTATACTAAAATGAAATTTTGCAAACTTTTCATTGTCCAACAGTAAAGTTAGATTTCCTGGGGATTAAGAACTTAATCTCCAACCCCTCTTATGTATTTTTTTACATTCTTTCGCCCCAATTTCTTTGTTAAATTAATGAACTAATGAGACATATCTCATTTGCATAGTTTGGAAGGGAAAATTTTGGTGACATATATCATATGATTCGCATATAATTAAAAACTGTAGATAATATTTTGTGTATCATGAAATGTAAAGATGCACAGGGTCTAGGCCTTTTTTTGTTTCCTCTTCCAGTAAATAAGGACAAGGATCAAAATGAAACTACTTCAAAAGTTTTAAAAAGGATGGTATATCGAAGTTAAAAAAGTTTGACGATCAAAATAAAACTTGGGCCAAAAAAAAAAAGAAAAAAGAATTTGCTATTCGACGACAATTTACAATACGTTGAAGTCGGCAAAACTGCTCGTCACATGGCCGGGTTAGAACTTAGAAGTCGGCGATCCAGCTTCGACTAGTGCTCAAGATGTTCATAATTCGGCAGCGATGCACTTGACTTCGCCGACTTCAGCGTTCTGCGAAGGAAGGTAGTTGCCTATTTAAACTACTCTTTTCTCTCTCTACGTTCAGAAGAGAGAGAGAGAGAGAGAGAGAGATGGGGCGCCCTCCTCCGACTCCTCCAAACCCTAGGCGCGGGCGGGGGGCGCCGGCGCCGGCGATCCTCCTCCCCTTCCTCGTCGCCCTCGTGGTCGTCGCCGAGATCGCCTTCCTCTCTCGCCTCGACCTAGCCGGGAACGCCGCCGCGGTCCGCCATTGGACCACCTCCTTCTACTTCCCCTCCATCGCAAACCCTAACTCCTCGTCCTCCTCCTCCGATCACCTCGCGGGGGCCTCTCTCCTCGACGACAACAACGACAACGACGACGACGACGGCGTAGGCGAATGCGTCGACCGGTTGGAGAGGGAGGACGACGTCCCTTACTCCCGTGACTTCCGAATCAATCCGGTTTTGGTCTCCGGGGCCGAACAGCAGGTTCCTTTTTCTCTCTGTATCGAATCAATTAATCTGGTGCTTTTTTTGCTATTTTGTATGCAATAATCCTTTTCTTGTTTGAAAGATTCCTCTTTGGGATTACATGAGATGAGTCAAGTTGGGACATTTGGATAGGCTATTAGCATATAACTGGTGCATATTTAGTGAGTATTTAGTGAGTTGTTGCGATGATCACTTGGTTAACGCTATATTCACCCAAAAAAGTTAGCTTTTTTGGGGTTTTTTTTTTTCATCTGATATAAACAAGGAATCTGCAGTGTAGATCATGTTTTATTAGTTATATTGTTAAGAAATTACTAACTCTACAAATCCAGTCGATAATTGGCTTCTTACTTTTAGTTTGGTTGGTCACCATCTGTCTAGTGCTATGGACAAAGTGCCTACTTGGCAGACAAAAACTCTAGAGCTTTGCTGCGCCGAGAAGCTGAAATGACCTTCTATGCCCCAAAAGAAGAAGCTCCAATTTTAAGTTACTGTTTCTGCTGCAGTGAGAAACATTTTTTGGAAGGATTCTGATCGCACAACTATTTGAGCTCCTTCAAATAATCTACTCGAACTACGGTTTTGCTGAATCTCCATCCTAGCCCGATAGGCTCATTGCAAACCTTGGCATTTTGAACCATAAAATATTTACTGACACATTTTTAATTCGACAAGAAACAAGATCGTTTTTTGATATTCAAATTCATTTTCTTTTAGTTAAAACATTTTTTGTAATTATTCTTCAGGTTTGGGATGCATGCTCTGTTGGCTGTAAATTTGTATTTGCACCAAACAAGATACCTGATGCAACATTCGGCCTTCCTCGACATCGTGAAACAGCTAGCATCCTCCGCTCTATGGAGTCATCACGATACTATGTTGAAAACAATATTGACGTGGCACGACGGTAGGTAAGCACACTTCATTATGTAATACCCTATCTGTGTACTTTAGACGGAATTGCGTGAATTTCTAATGAACTTTTTAAAATTGAGATGCATTAACTTTGCAATGCTCTGGCTTTTAAATTGATATATGTGTCTAGGAAATATGCGGGTTGCTAAATCAATTAGTGTAATGAAATAACAAACACTTTGTGTTAAGTACATAGGATTATTTATCCCAAATCTGCTGCGGCTGACAATTCTGGTTCTCTTGCTAATAAAGAAAGAAAAGGTTGTTTCATTTATTTGTTAATGGAAGTTTTGAAGTTAGGCTTGTCATCACAGATTGCCTACAGAAAATAGTTATTTGATTGAACTTAATTTCCTTATAATCAATCTGGAAGTCAAATTCCTTGTATCGGGTATTTCAATTTCCTTAACTTTTTATTGTTGCCTTGCTGGTTAAGAGGGCAAAGTCTTGAATAAATAGTTATTTACATCCTCTTCTAGATACGTATTGTGATAATTGAGTATCTCTGATGAAGAAAGATTTGTAAGGGAGTTCCTGCTCTCTCACTTGACTTGGCCTTCATGGGGATAGATGAATGCTCTTTCTACAATTTACTGTATAAATGTACACCATATATTCATTTTTCGCCTTTTCATTTGACACTAATATTTGTTCTTTTGCTTTGTGACAGGAGAGGTTATAATATCATAATGACGACAAGCCTCTCTTCAGATGTTCCTGCTGGCTACTTTTCTTGGGCTGAATATGATATCATGGCGCCCATGCATGCTAAGACTGAAGATGCCCTAGCTGCTGCTTTCATTTCTAATTGTGGTGCACGCAATTTTCGTCTACAAGCCCTTGAGATGCTCGAAAAGTTAAATATCAAAATAGATTCTTATGGAAGTTGTCACAGAAACCGAGATGGAAGAGGTATGTACAGAATCCATTTGCCTTTCAGAAATTCTTTATTGGGTTAACTACAGTTTTAATCCTTAAAGTTTGACTCTTATTTCCAAAGATTCTTAGAGATTTGGCTGTAAATATTTGATCCCTTCAGTTGTTTTGTATAGCAGTTACGTAGTACTACACTCTCTGAAAAAGGGGCCACATCAACACCATCATTAGACTTAGTTAATGTTTTACTTGTGTGTTTCTGATTAATATATTGATAAGTTTGTTTTAACAAGTATTAATTTTCGTGTATTAACCATCACAGTCGACAAACTACAAACTTTAAGGCGCTACAAGTTCAGCTTAGCTTTTGAAAATTCTAATGAAGAGGACTATGTTACTGAAAAGTTCTTCCAATCCCTTGTGGCAGGTATGTTCTAACTCTTTTGTATAGAAGTTGTATGTATCTTTATGATCTTTTCAATGTATTTGCTCTTTAATTTTATTTTTGTGTTCTATATTTCTAACATATTCTTTCATTAAACTGAGGCTAGACTTCATTGTTCATTGGGCTCAAATTAATGTGCAATATTTATAGAATCTCCAGTGAATGTATATTTTCTCTAGAGATAGAGATATTATAGTATCCGCCCTCTATGATCTGTCTGTGTGTGTGTATGTTTGTTCTCTCCCTACACGATCTGAATTTTCATATTGACCTTTCAAAACTTAATTTTTTTTACATACACATCCTTGCACTTACAAACATACTAATCCCCATCTCTAAGGTTGTTCTTTTAAAAAAGTAACTCCACATAGATTTGAGGAGTATATGTAATATCAATTATATTGCACAAGTATATATGTAAAAGCCTTATTCATCTATTGGACTTCTGCAGGAGCTGTGCCTGTTGTGGTTGGTGCTCCAAATATACTAGACTTTGGACCTTCTTCACGTTCTGTTTTGCATATCAAAGAGCTTACTGATGTCCCCTCAGTTGCTAAGACCATGAAGTTCCTTGCTTCAAACCCTAATGCTTTCAATCAATCAGTCAGGTACTGCAGCTTAAATTTGTTATTTGTTGTGTTAATATAGGGTGTGCTTGGCATTGAAGTGATTGCAATTTGGTTGTAAACCAAGTTTAGTAAGAATAGAAACGTGCGGCATGCCAATGAGATTTGCTGAGCAGCTTTGTGCGACATTATTACTCTTTCCATCAAAGATGATTTTTGACCTTTTCAAATGAAAGTTGGTTTCAAGGAGTTAAGCCCATAGCTAGGTGGATGGATCTCCTCCGCATTTCGCTGTTGATGGCCGGCCAATGTTTTACTCTCAAAGTCTCACCAAACTTGCTTTCAGCTGAATCACCTAGATACACCGCATTCCACTGTTGATGGCCGGCCAATGTTTTACTCTCAAAGTCTCACCAAACTTGCTTTCAGCTGAATCATGGTTATTCCAACAAAACACCGGCTTCAAGTTTGTTTGGCCTTGCTAGATGTTTTACAGAATTGTTGTTTAAGTAGAGCTATTCGGAAAAACGCTAACAACTATTTCATTAAAAATTCTCTTATTATTCACTTTCCATTTTGCCTAAACGACATGAAACAATTTCACACCATTCGCACCTTGTATTTGTTTAACTCGTTTCTTTGCCAAGTCACTGTTGATTTTAAGCAAAAACATTACTAGTTTTTTTTTTTTGTCAAGCCAAAGTAGTTCCAAGCATGGTAGGAATTACATTAAATAAATAAATCTTTGAAGAATAGAAGAACAAGAATGATGCCAAAATTGCCCTTAATTTCTCTTTCGCCTTTTCAGATGGAAGTACGAGGGTCCATCAGATTCTTTCAAGGCACTCGTCGACTTGGCAGCCGTTCACTCATCTTGCCGGCTTTGCATCCATATTGCGACAAGGATCCACGAAAAAGAAGAAAAAACTCCAAAATTCCAAAAACGTCCTTGTAAATGCACGGATAAAAAGGGGCCGGTGTACCATCTTTATGTGAGAGAAAGAGGCCGGTTCGAGATGGAGTCCATTTTTCTCAGGTTACTTCAATCCTTCCTGCCTCCACTTTTTTAATGGTTAGCTGCAAATTTAGTCCCTAATCTTTGGCTCTAACTTCAATTTGGACCTAGTAGTTTTAAATTGAACCAATTCAGTCCTGTAGTTTGCTCCTGATCTGTATTTTGCCCTCGGAGTCTCAATCTCAAATTCTCAATTCATCCTCAAGTCATAATTGTAGAACTTGATTGTTAAACTTGGAAACAATGAGTACACAGTCGACATCGGGTCAAACTTCCGGGGCTAAATTTATGATGAATCTTTTATTGAATCATGGTTCTACTTTACCGAAAGAGATCCAACTCTGTTAACTTTTTCGCAGATCTGAAGAGTTGAGATTAAATGCTTTCGAGTCGGCCATTACCGCAAAATTCAAGTCGCTAAATCACACACCCATATGGAAAAATGAAAGACCACAAAGCATAAGAGGAGATGATGACCTGAGAATATACAGAGTATACCCAGTAGGCCTCACACAGAGGCAAGCACTGTACAGCTTTAAATTCGGCAGTGATGCCGAATTTTCGGAACATGTTGAGAGAAACCCCTGCCCCAAGTTTGAAGTCATCTTTGTATGAACAGCAGGTTTCAATTGTTTTGTATCATAGTTTTTGTAATTCTTTTTTTTTTTTGCCTTTTTTTTTTCTTTTTTTGTTATGATACGAGATATTACTTCTCTTTTAATGTTATTCGTAGACAATTACTCTTGCTTGTTTTTGTTGACACACTCCACGCTTTTGATTGTTTACATTTGATCTATTTTTGTCAGTTAAATTAGTGATTTTGGTTAAATTTACTTATGATTTTGTTAAACTTAACGGCTTTAATAAGTACCAGTTAGGAGTTTACAGCTAATTGTTGGCTTAAATGGACCTGCATCGTGTTTTGTGACGGAAGGTTATATAAGCCGACTCATGTTCGAAATGACGTGAGGTTGATTGGGCGGAGTAACAATCGAGATTCGTGGGCACTGTATCTATACACTTTAAGTGAATTGGTTGTATATTTTTAACAGTTCGAACTTTTGAGATTAATGGTTAGCGCCAACGATCTGGCACTAATAACTATGGGTACTTTTAAATGCAATAAAATACCCAAATTAACTAATTAGAATAGCTTTAATGAAACCAACCACAAAAATAATAAGTTTAGGGATGTGTTCTATACCCATCTAAAGTTTCATGGGAATTATTATTTAGTAAGGTGGATAAGAAAATCGAAAACTTTTATGATGGCTATAAACTTCGACATGATAAAGGTGAGTATTGGGTGCATCCTTATACACCATATTATGTTCATAATAATAATAATAATATAGAAATGATCATGGTGGGAGCGTCTTTAATAGTGTATAGAAATTTATGCGCACAATGTTATAAAAAAATGTGCATATGAGATGATTTAATTTGAAGTTTTTAGTTTTTTTTTTTTTCAAAAAGTTATCTCGCACATCTTGTGCTGTATAATTTAATTTTAAAAAATTGATATTATACAATTAAATTTTATATTTAACATATACAATCTAAATTATATATATATATACATAAAAAAAATGTGTAAAAAAATTACATAATTAAAATTTTTAAAAAATGACTGCATCTTTGGTTGAAGGAGAACTTCATGGTGACAATTTAATTTTTAGTATTTTTTTGAAAAACCTCTCTGCTGAACTGGCATTTTCTTTTATTAGAAATTTTACTGGGCCCAGCTAAATCAATTGCATTAAATGTGAAAGATCCCTAATACCACACAATTATGAATTGTTGCTGTCACATACATCATGCTTAGATAAGCTAAATCTGCAAAAATAAAAAATAAAAATAAAAATAAAAAAAAACAAACACCTCCACAATCCAATCTTTCAATAATTAGAGGGGAAAAAGAAAAAGAAAAAGAAAAAAGAAGTGTGTGATTATTTAAGGCTACTTGACCCTCACTTTGACCAATCCATTTTCCTTTTTTGCTTCTCACTGTTTTTTTTTTTTTTTTTTGATAAAAAAATAGCTAAGCTTTTTCATTCATAAAATGGTATGAATTCTAGGCTAATCGACCAATCACTTGACCAAGCCATTTTCCTTTTTCTTTTTCTTTTTGAGAAAAAAATAGCAAGATTTTTCATTCATAAAATGATATGAATTGAAAAGCACAGGAGACACAGACAAGATCTCGAGAAAATAAAAAGAGAGGGTAGAGAGGGAGCACGAGTGAATGTATACGGTGAAGAGCTTGGGTCGGGGTCAAGCCTCATCTCCTAAAAATAACATTATATATTTTTTTCTAGCCAGATTATTCATCATGTAGGTGAAAACTTGGTGAGTTCATTTATCCGACTATAACTATCAATCTTGTTGTTAAATCTACGCCTGAGCACGGATCTTGTGAATCCGCAATCCGCTCTGATACCGACGGCTGTAGATCCGATATCGATTGTTGGGATTTCTCAACGGAAACGTCCAATCATAAAAAAGAAAAAAATCAAAACAAAAAATATACTGATAAAATAAGATTTATTAAATAAGAGAAGATTACACCATACTCCTCTTCTGTACAGAGTAGCTATAACCCGAGCCATCTTTTTGAATCTCTTCTATTCTTCTCTCGTCTTTTATTAATCTAAAAAACTACTCATTAACGCACCCGTGCACACGGTGCATCAAACTTAATATCTCTCTCTTTTTTCTCTCTCTCTCTCTCCTGCTGTAACTTACATCAAAAGCAAACCCACCGACAACTATTTATAAAACTCCACCAAATTGTACTCTAATTAATATCTAAATCTATCTTAATTTATCTTTAATAAATTTAAATATTAATTCTAGTCTAATTAAATTTATCCTCTAATTAATATTTAAATTTTAATTTATCTCCAATAGATTTAAATATTAACATATTCTTATCTAAATAGAATTCAACTACAAATCTAACCAAATCCCAACACAGCGTTCATCCAAAAACTCTATTACATCATACTCAAGAAGTGACGCAGTAGGCAAGTCATTTGTCGAGCAAAAAAGCAGATACCGAAAGTAGTAGGCCAGTCAGTTTTACTTCCCACTGTTACTGATAGAATTCAATGGGCTTTACATATTTGTTCTAACTGATGATCATTTTCATTCATCATTTGGGGCTATCTCAGTGGATTGAATAGAGGGGGGAAGGAACTAGGCATTGTCATATTCCCACAGTAGTTTTGAGAGGACAATGAAGCTTATTTATTAGTGATTAAAGTCTAATAAAATGATATTAAAAAAAGATTAAGTAGCTATTCATTGAGAAAGTAACAGGGGAACTAATATATAGCCTTATCAGTTATCATGATGTTGATAATAAATTTCTCCAAAAAGACAGTTCACATAATTTAAAAAAGTTTTTGAAAAAAATGGGAATTGATTTTGGTCTCCCCATTTATCATGTTTTTTTTTTTGTTTGTTAGCTACTTTGTAATTAAAGTTCTTTCACCTTTTTTTTTTGGGGAAAACTTCAAAAACCTCCCTCGTGGTTTCAATTTTTTTCACTTTAGTACCTTGTGATTTAAAATGTATCAAGTTAGTATCACGTGGTTTCTCGTTTTATTACTTTAGTACCTTGTGGTTTAAAGTGTATCAAATTAGTACCCTGTGGTTTTGCACTTTATCATTTTAGTACCATGTGGTTTTAATTTTGTATCAAGTTAGTATCCTGTGATTTTTTAAACTACAGGGTACTAAAGTGGTAAAGTATGAAACCACATGGTACTAAAGTGATAAAGTTTAAAACCACATGGTATTAACTTGATACACTTTAAACCACAGGGTACTAAAGTGATAAAGTGAGAAACCACAGGGTACTAACTTAATACACTTTAAATCACAGGGTACTAAAATGAAAACGTGTGAAACCACAGGTTTTTTTTTTTTTTTGAAGTTTTTTCTTTTTTTTTTGGTCCACAAAAATCATGATGCATAAGAAATTTAAGAGTTTGCTTTGTCATTAGGGCACACACCTATATATGAACTGTAATATGACTAAAAAAACCAAGCTAATATTTTTTTTTATTTTTTATATAATAGATAGATAGTCCATGATTCCTAACCTATTGGTAGCCAATTTCTTTCAATATTCAAAATATATACTTTGAAGAAAATTTATGCACCAAATGTCAAAAAGCTTATCGATTGTATAATCCTTTTTAATAGATAGGAGTACGATCAAATGTCTAAAAAATTAATATACTATATTTTGTCTTAAAGTTATTGTTTTTGAAACAAAATAAGTTATTTCGCAGATAAAATGTCTTAGTTTAAGAGGGTACGACCCGAGCTAAAAAATCAAAAAAGAATTAACCCCTTCAAAATAAATTAGTTTTTGCTAAGTAACTTATTTGTCTATAATATATATAGTTGTTGCCTTTTAGATTTTTCTCTCTTTTGGTTTAAGATATTTCTATGACATTCCTAGTATTTAGAATAATTTTATATATGGTAAATCGATTATAATATATCAGGCGGTGGCTAAGTTCAAGAATTCTAGTTCTAGGATGGATGATTTTCTGAAAAGCGAGGTGTCGCAGTTGGTATCATAGTCAATTACTAGATGAAAATATAAAATAAGTCTCGGTTGAACCAGAATTATACGGCGGATACAGCGTGGTTTCCGGATGGCTGTTGTGGGTGGAATGCAGCTCCCATAAAATATTGGCTAAAGCCTAGTCTAACGAGGACACAACTAACAATATAGAATATCCAATTTTCTTAAAAGAAAAAAAAAATTCTTATAAACAAAATCATATCCTTATTGGTTGGCTATTCTACTCATAACCCTAGTTAGTTAATTCACGAATTATTCGCGAATTATTGAAAATCCGAATTAAACGGTCCGTTTACGAATTTTTTCCAAAGAACCCAAATTATTCGCGAATTTTTGGACCAGTCGAATAATTCGCGAATTATTCCCGAATTATTGAAAATATAAATAAAAAACTTATAATTTTTATTTTTAAATATAAATTATTTTATATTTTATATCTTATATTTTATACCGAATTCGTTTTTTAAGCCGAATTTTTTAATAAATTTAAAAATTAAAAAATAAATTTTATACGTATTATATCCGTACCGAATTTTTGCTGAATCCGAATCAACTAACTATGCTCATTTCCCAAGCACATGTGCAGTTGCGAAGCTCCACATCCAATAATGTGCCCTTGAATAGTAAAAAAAAAAAAAAAGAGGAATAAATGCTTTTACTAAATCTTTTTTAAAATTCTTTTTTTTTATTCTTTTGTTTCTTTCATTAATATATGAATGAATTAAATAATACTCCATGCATATATGCCATGATTAATTATTTGCCAAACCACCAACTAATTTCAGTTGAGAGATTATTGCTGATCATATTATATACTACTTCATGTGGCATGATAAACTGATGAGATTCATTAATATAAACACTTTAATTTGCATTAATTGTAGTTATTATGGGGGGCAGGTTTTAGTTGGAATTAATGGAGATGAAATGAATGATTGGAGGTACCTCTTGCAGAGTTATGATTTCTAGTCGTCCGCAAAAGTCACAAATTTTTTTTTTTTTTTTTCTCTCCTAGAATTTTGCCGCATATTTTAATATTTTATCTCATTTTTACTAGCTAGCACAGCTGATAGAGACATTTACTATTTTGAACTAGCGACCGAAATTGTTGCATGTACTTATACTACTCTCATCGTCGTCGTGAGAAGTCATTCCGTCAGACAGTCAGATTTAATTTCGCACCAATCTTAAAGCCCTGCAAAGCAGAATATAATGACGGAGAAGATGTCGATATATCAAAATACTAAGTTGGTATATGTTTCTCTCTTTTGTAATTGTGCCGGTTTTTATTCACGAAGAGACAGATTTACGGTAAAAATTTGATTTGGGATTTTTATTGTGAAGTCTGAAAAATCGATACCGGAGCGAGTACCGAATTTACAGCCGTCGGTGTTAAAACGAGTTGCAGATCCTTAACGTCTGGTATCAGAACGAGTGCCGAATTTCCAGTAGCTAACAATGCAACACAAGCACAAGCATATTAACATGCATGCTCATAAGAGCTAAAAAAAAATGAAAAAAGAAAAAAAAAAAATACATGCTCTTTCTCTTTCTCTCTCTCTCTCTCTCCATATATATTTTCTTATTAATTTCTACTAAGTTTTCAAGATTTTTTTTTTAATCTTTGCAAAACTCTTTACTTTTTTTTTAAAATTTTTTTTTGCTTTTAGTTTGATAGACTCATGAGCTTTTAATGCTAATTTTAATGCCTCCATGCTACAAACAAAATGGTAGGTCAGCTGTGCCCCATCCAAATTTATTGGCTTAATTCCTTGAAGAGAAAATTACAAGGAGGAAGGGAAAGAAAAAAAAAAACTATATATCTATTCTTATATAATTAATTTGCTCTAACATTATATAATAAAAAAAGATTCATAATAAAAGTAAAATAAATTAGCCAAAAGAAACCAATTATCCACCGACTAATTAATAATAATTAGAAAAAAGAAAAAAAAAATCCCACTAAACACAGCTTTATAAATGGTGGTGATTGGAGACTTACTTACCTATAAAACTTCTTAGTTATTCCAAGATTTGTGAATTGTGACATTTTGTACTCACACTCAAAAAAAAAAAAAGAAGAAAAGAAGCAGCTGTGGCCTCTTTGTACCTCTGAAGTGATAATCATTGAGAAGAATTTATTGCATGGACTTGGTCCACTTTGTCAGCTGTGGATCGTCTAAGTTGATCTTGATATACAGCCTATCTGCAACAATCCGACTCGTTAGTAACAATAATTCGTTGGGCTCAAACCACCGGCTCAAAATATTTAAGTCCAGTTATTATTACTAGTGCGTAGGCCTCATATAAACTGATCGAAATCAGTATCTCATCGAATGTGGGATTATTGAGGCGTTACACTATCTTTATTTAAACTTTTGATTTTTTTTTTTTTTTTTTTTTGCGTTGAATGATTCATTGTTTAAAATATTGAGACACAAATCAATTACATTATACCTATCGGATCAAAATGGTTAAATCGGAAAAATATTGTGGCAATTTTAGAGAAAAAAATATAATAAAATTAAGCATGGCGTATAGTAAAATTATAATCTAGATCATTATTAATCCTATACAAATTAGCATGTACAAATATATAGATTAAAGATAAACTAAATAGTGTAGAGCTACTATGTTATCGGAAGCATATATAATGGGATTGTTGCTTCCGATTTTTTTAGCCCTTGAATCAAGAATTTCAACTTTTAGCGCTTAGATCAAGAATTGTACGGTTAGAATAATAATGGTCTCCCTTAGGGTTGAGTGGTCTTCACTGAATAATAATATTAATTCGATAGTTAAAAATGACCGAAAAAGTTAATCCAAGGGCTCAAAATTTAAAAGCACAAACTCTTTTATGCTTCCGATAGTATAATAGTTCTGCTCAACTAAAAATATATACAAACTAAAAGTATGGCATAATCATGCATGATTCGAATCCTAGTAGCATTTGAGAAAGAAAATGGTAATTATTAACCGACCTAAACAGCATTAGCTGTATCGATTAATTGTCCCATACGATAGATACAAGTGTATATTACTTAGACGGTACGCGGCGGCGACCTTGTGGACCAGGTCCATGCAACAGCTTCTGAAATAGGCTACTAATTAATTATTTATTATAAGATAAGATTGGTGGATGAAAAGGAGGTAAATTAAAGTACCAAATGCTAATCAATCCACTAATTGTGCTTTTTTGATGCTGAATTAATTATTAATTAAGCTGCTTGTTTCGGTTGTTTTCACCGAAACTGATCAAACTGATGATCTGGAGATCTATGTCAGATCTGGTGGGAAGTAAAAATCTGATGGAAAACAAAAAAAAAACAGAATTTGGGATTTAAATACGGGTGTTAGATGCAGTGGAGTTGCTTTCACGTACGCGGGTTTAATAATGTGTCAATGTGTGCAAAGTGGTCAGATCGATCGTACACGGTTTTCCTTTTCCCTTCCTTCAAATTAACTTTGTCTACAGAGGATTGAGACTGCGCAACCAACTACACCAGTCCAATACAAGGAAAGCCCCTGTATATGAATTAGTTGTCGGTCGCTTATATATGTTTTATATATATAATATATATATATATATATATATATAGGCTGGGGTTACTATACTTATATGAGTATAGAGTCCTTTGTACTCATAAGCTTTCAGTCGTTCGGATGAAAAAATATATGGTTAGGATGAAAGTGGTTACGGTTAGGTTGATAGTGAACCCCCTAGGGTTGAGGAGGTGGTTAGTTGAATAGTATAATCTAACGGGTGAAAATGAGTAAAGGGTAGATTTAACGGACAAAAACTTATAAGTACAAGAGTCTCTATACTACTCATGTGAAAGATAATAGTTTTGACTTCTATATATATATATATATATATATAGAGAGAGAGAGAGAGAGAGAGAGAGTTGAGCTGAAATGTTATCGGCAATAAATATGCTTCGTTGTCGCTTTTATTTATTTTTAAATGATGAAGCCTCAAATCACCGTTAAAAACTTGATAGCAAAAAAAATATTTTGCTATCAATAGTATTTCAACTTACTCTCTCTCTATATATATAAATATAAATAGAGAGAGAGCTACTATAATTTTGAAAGTATAAAGGAGTCAGTGTTTTCAATTTTTTGGCTCTTGAATTAAAAATTGTAGGGTTAAAATAATAGTAGACTCTCCTAGAGTTTAGGATCCTCTAGAAAAATAATATTAATCCAAAGATTATAAATAATCAAAGGGCCAACAAATCGAAATTACCAACTCTTTTATACTTCTAAAAGCATCATAGACGGACAATACGAGAGAGAGAGAGAGAAAATTAGGTTGAAATACTACTAATAGTACGTTAATAGAATTTGCTATTCACTTTTTAACCATTGGATTTTTAGGATTGAGTGGTTTGTTGGTAAAATATTAATAATCCAAGAGTGATCGAAGAAGTGAGAAGTAATTATCGTACTATTCATATAAGATTTAACAGCATCTTAGTTGATCTCTTTCTCTCTCTCTCTCTCTCTCTCTCTCTCTATATATATATATATATATCAATTATTTTTTCAAAAGCTTTAGGTTGTAGAAAACAGTATGTTTTATATTTATATTCAACACTTCCTTTTATGTTTGGGCTCGTAAAGCTTTAACTTTTAAAGAATAGCATATTTGATATTTATATTTAATACTCCCTCTTACGTCTAGACTTGTGACTTTTTGATAAGCCCAAAAAGTCAACTTGAATTAAATTAGAGGATATTAATAAATAATATTAGGAGTCCGATAGAATTCGAACTTACAACCTTCTGTTATAATATCATGTCAAATTATATGAAATAATCATTTTTCTTCAAAAGCTTAAGTTTTCAAAGAATGACGTTTTTAATACTTAAATTCTACAATATAATTAAGACTCAAAATTTGCCATTATGTGACGTCCCCTATATAACTATGATCTGGCTCTTTCATCGCTAGATACAATGTATCTGTTCTATCAGAATTTGTTTTAACAATATCAATTTCCAATTATAAAGTTTCTGCAACCATTTGTACATCTTAATTTCACAAAATAGTAATATGGTTGTTAGTGTGAGAATTGATATAGAACATTTATTAAAGGGTGTACTTAATGTTTTGATGGATGTTATTACTTGGAACAAACATTGCCAAAGCGTATTCACACAATTTCTTTTTTTTAAAGAAAAGCTGCTTATGAGGATAACCTAAAAGTGACCCAATTTTATGGGACTTATGTGCAATATTGAAAATATTACGGACTAACATGCAAAAATCCCAAAAACTCTAATATGGTTTTGGGGTCATGTTAATTGTACCTGGGAGAGGGCATTATTATAATAATAAAATAAAGAATAATATCTAATATATCATTCAAAATTTCAAAAATATCAAATATACTTTTGGTTGACCAAAATTAATGTTTTTATTGATTTTCAAACATACTTTAAAATATCCCTAAAATACTAGAATTTATGGTAATTTTAAAATATTTTTTACAATTTTAAATAGTACTCAAGAGTCAAGAGTTAGTAAAGTAAAAGTTCCTGTAAATAAATAAATACATATGTTGACCCACATGCATGAACTATATTTTAAAGAATCTCCAAATATTCAATAATACTAATTAATAATAATTTATATATGGTATATATTTTATAAATTGTATTGCATTTATACTTTTACTTACGATTATTTGATTTTAAGTAAAGGAAAAAGAAGTATCATATTTCAACCTATTTATGTTCACTAATGAAAACTTTCATATAGAAGATTACGGGACGAAAAATGTAATTACAAGAAAATTGAGGGGCTCGTTGCACACGGGTCGCTAGCAATTCATAGTTAGTTAATTCGGATTCGGCAAAAATTCGGTACGGATATAATTAATACGCATAAAATTCGTTTTCTAATTTTTAAATTCGTTGAAAAATTCGGTTTAAAAAATGAATTCGGTATAAAATATAAAATACAAAATATAAAATATAAAATAATTTATATTTAAAAATAAAAATTATAAGTTTTTTATTCATATTTTTAATAATTGGGAATAATTCGCAAATAATTCATTTTTTGAATTAATTAAAACCTTAAATTAGTATGATAATATGGAACTTCCATGATGTACGTCTCTCCTAGTGGAAAAGAAAAAGGAAAAAGAAAAGACTAAATTACAGAAAATTTTTCTGTCAAAATTTATTTTTTAATCTTTTTTTCTGTCATTTAAAAATCTATATTTTGTCTCCTTATAAAATAAAAAATATTCACTTTACCTCTGTGTTAGTAATCGGTTAGTGTTCCATTTATAAAATATTATTATATACTTTTTTTATGTTAAAAATGCCCTCGGCCTTCTCTTGTTGCCAAAAATGGTGAGGAATAAAATAATTATTTTGTCATCATAGTTTACACCGTATTTCTCTGTGACTATTTTTTATTTTACAAGGGGTAAAGTATAGATTTTTAAATGACAAAAAAAAAATATAAATTTAGATTTTGACATGAAAATTCTATGTAATTTAGCCAAAAGAAAAAAAGAAAAGAAAAACTTTGGACCTACCGGGTTAAAGTATATATATATATATATATATATATATATATATATATATATATATATATATATATATATATATATATATATGAGTAATCTTTCTGTATACTTTTTATTTTTCGTTAGTCGTCTATCTATTTTTGCGTTGCGCGTGTTCAATTGACGGTTGATTTAATTTTTTTTAAATTGTGACACAATAACAGATGTGGTCGGCTTTGGAAGGTCTCACAGGGTATCAAAAATATTTTATATTTTTGTCTTTTAATACAGGTAATTTAGTCATTTTATCTCTATTATATTTTTAATTTTTTTTTTTTTTTCCCTTTTTCTCTCTCTATATTTTCTTTCATAATTTGACATTTTATATAAGAAAATTTTCAAATGATTTGACAATATGATATTTTATATTTTCAAGTTAAATTAATTATTTTTGATTTGAAATATTTTAAATGTAAATATTGTTTACATAAACAAATATTAAAATTTGATATATTTTCAAGTTAATTAATTATTTTCGATTTGAAATATTGTTTACACATCCAAATATTAAAATTTTAATTAATTTCAAATTTTGAATTAAAATATTAATTTATATTTGAAATTATGAACCAAATTTAAATTTAAAGTTGATTTGATAAACTTATTTAAATCATTCTATTTTTTCAGATCTAATTTCTTTTTAGTTAATTTTTTTAACTTATTAAATACATTTAAATTATAAATATTTTAACCTACATTCAAAATTTTTTAAATAAGTGATACAAAATTAATGTCTAAACTATAAGAATTTAAAAGTTTCTTAAATTTTTTTTAAGTATTTAATATTTAAAATTTAATGTATCAAAACTGTCTCTAATACGATCTCGTCTTAAAAATATCATCGTAATCTTATCATCTTAAAAAATTATACGGCGAGATTCACGTTTGTATCAAAACGCCTTTAACTTAAATTTTACTTTTAAATTTTAATTATTTAATATTTAAAATTTAAATTCATCGTACCTAGAAATAAAATTGTTTTTAAAATTTCCTATAATTAATGCATAATTTTAGGACCTCAATTCTTGGAAATAAAACTATTTCTAAAATCTCTATAATTAACGCATAATTTTAGGAACTCAATTAAAAGTTTTTTTAAATAATGTATTGTTTAATTACCAAACTAACCTTGAATAAAATAATTTTAAAATAATCTTTTTACTTAAGTATTAAAATTACATTTTTACCCTTAATTAATCAAGGGTTAAGATTTTTTTTATTTTATTTTTAAAAAATCTGAAGCATTACTCTATATATATATATATATATATATATATAGAGAGAGAGAGAGAGAGAGAGAGAGAGAGAGAGTTTAGCTAAAATATTATCAAAACTATGAGGTTGGTCTTTTGAGTTTTTAATTTTTCAATGGAGAGATGAGGAGTTGGGATGATAGTGATAGGTGGTGGTATTTGGAATGGTGTTTGATCCAAGAAGTATTAGTAATTAAAGAGTAGATCTAAGGACGAAATTTAATTAGAAACACTAAGGGGTGATACTAGCTTTTAAAAATATTCTAGCCCAATTATATATATATATATATATATATAGAGAGAGAGAGAGAGAGAGAGAGAGAGAGAGAGAGAGAGTCAAAATTCTTTATCTTTATCAATAAGACGAAGACTCGATCTTTAAGTTTTTCCGTTAGATTCACCCTTTGATGATTTTCACCGTTAGATTATACTTATTCAACCAACATTCACTTAACTATACCTAACCGCACATCTCTCTCAATCCAACGATAATTAAAAATTTGGTAAAAAATTTAATATGTCTTATTAATATATATATATATATATATATATATATATATATATATATATATATATATATATATATATATATATATATGAAAATATTTTATTATTTGGTATCTGTAAATTTTTATTAATTGCTTTGGACATATATATTTATGATGCTGAGACTTTATGCAAAAGAAAGGACAAGGGCAACAGGATCCTAAATATTTGGGTGGACCAAAGTTTCAAACAAATAATGTTTTTGTGGACCAGAAGCCCTTGTGGAAGAACAGCAGAAAAAGAGTGGAAGATGCACCAACCCCAACAGCAAGGAAAGAAACTTCATCACATGCCCTATTTTTTTTTCCTTTTTTTTTTTTTTTTCAATCTCTCTCTCTCTCTCTGAGAAAGGGTAAACCTAAAACAAAAGAAAAGTTGAAACATGCATCTCTCTTAGTGGCCTCTCTCTCTCTCTCTCCTAATTTCTTTTATTTTATGTTTAACTCTCTCTCCTTAAATATAAAATTATATAAATATCGTTTTCTAAAAATTTAAGCTTTTACAGTACCAACGGAACGGTGTTTATATAATTGTATATTCAACATCTCTCTCTCTATGTAGCATAAGTAAACCTAAAACAAAGGAAAATTAAATTTACACATGGATCTCTCTTAGTTGCCTCTCCTAATTTCTTTTAATTCATTTTAACACACACACACACACACTCACTCACTCTCTCTCTCTCTCTCTCTCTCTCTCTCAGTCAAGTGGTAAATCTAAAAAACAAGGCAACAAAAAATGGACACATGGAACTCTCCAAGTGGTCCTCTCATTTCCCAATCCCTGTATACATCCCAACCACTACAAATGCCAAAAAGCTTGTATCTCACAACTAAACAAGGAGACATAGTTAAGAAGGTAGCTAGATAAGCTACGCACATTTATATTTATAGGCAAATATATATATAAATATGTGCACACATATATATATATGCTATATAGCTGAGGCCAATGCATGGTAGTTCATAGTTAGCATGGGATTACTCATGAGAGGGGAGGTGTTTAAGGCCGCGGCGTCGCGAGCCATTGTGATAAAGATCAACATAGCCTTCTTGATCTTCTTCCTCGCCGCTTACTTCGCGCTCCTCCTCTTCCAGCCGTCGTCGCTCCTCGACAAGAACGTCGCGTCCCTCGTCCGCTGCACCCTCCGTGACTGCCACTTGAGGAAGGTAAGGTAAGGGCCCTGAATTTTGCAATGACCTTCATCAAGAGATTAAATTTTAGTAGATTTTTTACTGTATTAATTTGTTAGCTAGCTAGCTAGATAGTAATAATTAAGCTACTTTTAAAAGAACAAACAAAATTAAAACACAAGCTAATGAGAACTAGCGTTAGAATATATATATATATATATATATATATCTTTAAGCTTTCTAAGCTTTATTTTGTACTTTAGATGCTCAAAAATTAAGAAAAACTTTTCTAAGCTTTCAAGCTCCTTTTTTTCTTTGTCCTCTTCTGTTGTATTTTCTTGTGCTATGATTTAGTACTTACAAATTTCAATTTTGAATTCAAAATTTACAGGTTGCGACTAGAGGAGAAGTTCCAAACAATGCGATCAAGAGCGAGAAGAGAATGGCGAAGGAGATCAACCCCCCGAGCTTCCTCCGAGCCCTCGGGCCCGTCGGAGACGTGAAGAGCATCGCGTTGGTGAACATCGGCGACGACGAAGTGATCGCGTGGGGATTCGACGGGGTGGAGAAGAACATGAGTACCGCGGAGCTGACCGCGGTCAATGTTGACTTCGAGCGGGTCCACCCCAACTTCGAGTGGGCCGACCTGTTCCCGGAGTGGATCGACGAGGAGGAGGAGAACGAGGGCTCGTCGTGCCCCGAAGTCCCCATGCCGGACTTCGATTCCTACCCCGGCGCCGCCGATGCGGTGGTGGCCCGCCTACCGTGTCGGCACCCGGCCAAGGGTTGGAACCGCGACGTGTTCAGACTACAGGTGCGAAACATTTAATTCTGTGGTAAAACTTTGCATTTTCAAAATTATTCATATTACTGAAAGAACAGATACATTATAAATACTAAAATCACACGACTGAAGTTTTAGGATTTGATGTGAAAAAAAACAACAGGTTCATCTGGTGGCCGCGAACTTGGCGGTGAGGAAGGGGAGGAGGGACGAGCGGGGGAGGGTGAAGGTGGTGTTCCTGAGCGAGTGCGAGCCGATGCCGGAGATATTCCGGTGCGACGATCTCACGGCGAGGGAGGGGGAGTGGTGGATGTACGACGCCGACGCCGCGCGGTTGGAGGGGAAGGTGAAGTTGCCCGTTGGATCGTGCGAGTTGGCCTTGCCTTTGTGGGGGGAAGGTATGGATTTAAATCTCCAATTAATGCTGCAAAAATTAAGTTCATGATCCTCTAATTAATTATTAATTGTTGGTGGATCATGTTGATGTTTACTTATCTACGTACGTACGTTGCATGCATAGGGTATATATGTTTTAAAAGTGGACGTACGTACATAGGTTTTGTAGAGGTTAATTTTCAAATTTTAGGAATTCAAATGCATGGAAGGGATGAGTGACTTATTATTTATTAATCATCCACCATATTGTCAAATATTTACATCCTCCTATCATTAATTAGAAAGTAAAAAAAAAAAAGCATCTTCTCTACTACAAATAACCAGCAATTAATACTCGAATAATAAATTTTAATCTTAGTAATAAAATATTTTCGTGTTTAATTGTAGATTCAAACTTACACACAAAGTAAATTAATGAGCATGGGCCATGCACACCTAACATAAGATTCCGTGTCCTCAGAAAATCAAACATGGTTGGTGCATGAGGCCCTCTATTATTTAAGAGGAGTGGGAGAGAGGCCACATCTCATTTTTGTGATCACATGCTAATCGTACGTTACAAATTATATAGCCTTTATTTGAGTCGGTTCATGCGGTTCCTTGTACTGTGGTAAACATATATAGGGACCACTGATTTGACTACTGTTGACTGAGCAAGATATATAATTTTTCTTTTTTTCTTTTTTTTTCTAAATATGTTAGTTTGGAGCTGTAGAAATAGAGTATTTTGTGCATGCACCAGAATATTTTCGTAATTTCAAACGGAGCCTGACTGATTACAGGCCTATACCCTATAAGTGCTGACAATTCAGCTCGCTGTTGTGAACATGCTCGTGTTCGGCTCAAATAAGCTCGAGATTGAGCATTCATTTAATAAATGAGTTAGAGCATGAGATAATTTAATAGTACCAAGTGCTTGGTACTATTATATATACTATAATAAAAACGATCTATAACGATACTTTTAAATATAGGTATAGGTCAAAAAAAGTGCTGCTAGTTAAATTACCGACACTTTTAAAAAGTATTGCTATATGTGGGGTCGCTAGATATAAAGTGACAGGTAAAGAGTGTCGCTAGCTATAACCTAAAAGAGTGCTGCTAATTTACCAACACTTATTTAAACATTTAGCAACCGACAAAACTCTATCTTATTAGCTGCAGTGGCGGAGGAGGACGACAGGGAAGTGCTCTTTGTCTAGAATTTCAGTGGATTGAGTGAAGGGAAAAGGGGAGATGGTAATCGATTTTTTCTTCTTTTTTTTTTTATTTGTAATCGGGCCAAATGGGTTGGGTGTGGGTGGGTTGAGTAGAGTAACTTTTTAGTTTTGATTGGATTGAGCTTTATATTTAGATATTAATAGATATTTTTTTTAAAATTTTAACATAAATAGGACACTTACACAAAAGTGTTCCAAACATGTGTCCCTATAACCTAATTCTGTTGTAGTGTTAATAGTATGGTAGTAGTCTAATTCTCTATCTCTCTCTCTATATATATAGAGAGAGAGAGAGTGTGTGTGTACGGCTACTATACTCTTATCATAAGTACGATCGCCCTCGTACTCATAAGTTGTTTTCGATAATAGACTTTCCGAATTAACGAACCACACCATTAAGTTGTTTTCAATGTTATTTTAATTTTTTTATGTTTTTTAATTTTTCATCGTGTAGCAAGGCCAGCCATCTAACTTATTATTTACAAGTCAACTCATATTAAACTTGTTAATAAATAAATCAAATAAAAATTAAATATTTTAGTTTAATATTTTAACGAGCTAATGTGTTCAGTTCGTTTAATAAATGGATAAGCATGCATGAGCTGCCCCAGCTCACTCTCATGTTGGACCGGCTGACAGCCCTGCTGCCTACCACCTGATTTTAGGCGGGCAGTGATGGTAACAGATCATAAACATATTCAAACGACATGGGAAGAGTAGGGGAAAGAAAAAGAGAACCTAACCCTAGGCTTTTTATAATTAAGCATATATATGTACCTGATTTCACAGCATAAGTTAGCTCAACAAATAGCACCGTCACATGAGCTTTGAGATTTCGTTTGGAATTGCGAAAATATTATATTACGTATGGTAAAAAAATTTAATAAAAAAATATTTTATTTGTTTTCGTACGTATCTAATATAGTATTCCATATATCACGATAGTTGGTTAGAATATATTTTCTACAGTCTTACTGAAAAAGGTAGAAATATATCCTTGTATATTTTTACCCCAACTCGATGGATCTCAATATCAAATTAAGCCTAAATTTTTTACCTAACGAGATCACACACGTGTGAGGCTCGCATATCTTCTCACTAATTACAGTTTCTTGTTTAATTAGAGAGTGACTGGGGTGGCTGTGCTCATTATTACTCTTCGCCCCATAAGCAAGAGACAATTTATTTTTCAGTCCAAGCAAAAAGATGCACAATTGAGGGGGGTTTTCTCAATAGGAAAATCATTTAATGCAAAATGTTGAACGTTGTTTGTTTGAGGATTAACATGCAAAAAATACGACCCAAATTTTTGTGATTCTCTCTACCTCAGGGGCTCAGGGCTCAGGCACAAACTCTTTCCCTCCAATTTTTTTGAATTCAACTGCCGTTTAAAATTTTGGCGAAATGATGAAGAATGCAATCTAAAATCTATCACTCATGATCAATGAATGCAGGAACAAACCAGGAGTTCGACTCGTCGAAGCTCGCGGCGGGGGCGGCGGCGCCCCGGCGGGAGGCGTACGCGACGGTCCTCCACTCGTCGGACGCCTACCTGTGCGGGGCGATCGCGCTGGCGCAGAGCATCCGGCAAACGGGGTCGACGCGCGACCTCATCCTCCTCCACGACAAGTCCATCGACGGCGCCAAGCTCCGGGCGCTGGTGGCGGCCGGGTGGACCCCGCGCAAGATCAAGCGCATCCGCAACCCGCACGCGGAGAAGAACTCGTACAACGAGTACAACTACAGCAAGTTCCGGCTCTGGCAGCTCACCGAGTACGACAAGATCATCTTCATCGACGCCGACATCGCCGTCTTCCGCAGCCTCGACGTGCTCTTCCGGTTCCCGCAGATCGCCGCGACGGGCAACGACGGCTCCATCTTCAACTCCGGGGTCATGGTCATCGAGCCGTCGAACTGCACCTTCGACATGCTGATCCGGCACCGCCGCGACGTCCGGTCGTACAACGGCGGCGACCAGGGCTTCCTGAACGAGATCTTCGTGTGGTGGCACCGCCTCCCACGGCGGGTGAACTTCCTCAAGAACTTCTGGTCGAACACCACGGCGGAGACGCGGCTCAAGGAGTACCTGTTCGGCGCGGAGCCCCCGCGGCTGTACGCAGTGCACTACCTGGGGCTGAAGCCGTGGATGTGCTACAGGGACTACGATTGCAACTGGAACGTCGGCGACCAGCGGGTCTACGCCAGCGACGTCGCGCACCGCAGGTGGTGGCAGCTGCACGACGAGATGGCCGAGGAGCTGCGGGCCTTCTGCGGGCTGTCGCAGAAGAGGAAGGAGGACTTGGAGTGGGAGAAGAGCGTTGCGCACAAGATGGGCTTCGGCGACGGACACTGGAGCATCAATGTCACGGATGGGAGGAAGGATGCGTGAGTTTCTTCAAAATCGACTAATACGATTTTTTCTTCTTCTTCTTCTTCTTCTTCTTCTTCTTCTTCTTCTTAAAATAGGTGGAATAGAAAGATTCGTAATATTTTTTGTAATATTGATTTAATTGTCTCTGTATATGGATTGAGCACTCTGGGATATGCGAGGACAAAATATATGGTTGGTAAATAACATCTGCTGACTTTTAGAGCTATGAAAAATGCTTTGACGAGATTAAAATGATCAGAACTGAACAAGACCTATAAATACGAACCGTCCCTAGAGTAAATGGCAAAGGGCTCGATGGCTGGTACCAGAGGAATCCTAGTTGATTCACATTTCTAGCTAAGTTTATTTCTAAATAAAGTAAACGAAAGAAAAAGGAGACCTATAAATCACGATCTTGATGATGATAATTGTTGAGGGTTTAATCATTCCCTAACTAACACACGATTTCAAAGACCTGCTCTAAAGTAAGCCCTAATCTACTTTGTCAAATGAACCTGCTGCTTGCTTGTTCAAGCAAATTTGAAGCCACAGAAACCTGAAGAAGAAGAGGGTTTAGATTTATAGCCCAATGTCCTCAAAAGACTCCAAATATTGTAAGGGGTCGTTTCAACACTTTGGGAGATTAAACCACATAGAATTGGAACCTAATAAGAAACCTAAACCAACTAGGAAACCAATCGACTGCGAATGCCGGTGGATTGATTGGCCTCGGAATGGAATACAATGCAGCTTCACAACTCCTAACTCCAAGAGCATTTAGCACTCAGACATTAGCAACTTAGATCCAAACCAAAATCAACTTTGCGAGTTGGCAGAGTCTACACAAGATGCCATGTAGTATCCACCATTGGTGCCCATTTCATGTTATTGCTCCTAAACCTACTTTACCACATGCAGAAGCTTCCTCTAAGGCTCTAACTCTCTAGGGCACAACATATGAATCAATCAATGCAAAGAATTTGAAACCTTACCTAAGGAAATAGAGAAAAAAAAAAAAGAAAAAAAAAAAAAAGGGAGATAACACATGAATCTAAACAAATTAATGAGGAATCTACCCAAGAAAATGGAAGGCAATATATATAACGCCCCAAATAGTCCCACATCGGATGGGATACTGATTTCGATTAGTTTATATGAGGCCTGCGCGCTAGTAATAATAACTGAGCTTAAGCATTTTGGGCCGATGGTTTGGCCCAACGAGTTATTGTTGCTAATCGGCTGGGTCGTTATATTAGATATCAGAGCCGGTTCACCAGCTGGACATGTATGGCGAGTCTCGACTGAGCTAGAGTTTGAATGACAAGGCTAGCGAAGATGAGTCTCACATCGCCTGGTGTTCTTGGGCTGTGTGTGTGATTGGACTAACACCCCAATAATCCCACATCAGATGGGAATGGGCTTGTCATTAGATTTATATGAGACTTGGATACTAGTAATAATAACTGGACTTAAGCATTTTGGATCGGTGGTTAGGCCCAACGAATTATTATTGCTAGTGGGCTGGGTCGTTACATTGGTATCAGAGCCATATATACCAGCCGGAAGTGTGAGAGCTAAGTGCTATGCGGGACAAAGTGCTACACGTGGGAGCCACCTCTTGAACCCGTAGGAGCCACCTCTAGAATCTCACATCGCTCAGTAATTGCAGTGCAGTGCATGCGTGTGATCTGGTTTGGACCCGACAAGGACGTCAGGGTCTAAACAGGGGAAGTTTGTAACGCCCCAAATAGTCCCACATCGGATGGGATACTGATTTCGATTAGTTTATATGAGGCCTGCGCGCTAGTAATAATAACTGGGCTTAAACATTTTGAGCCGATGGTTTGGCCCAACGAGTTATTGTTGCTAGCGGGTCGGATCGTTGTAATATATTCGATCCAATAAGAAGCGGATATTTGGTAGTAAAAGAATTTGACTAAAAATGATACTACACATAAAAAAAAAAAAAAAAAAAAAAAAAATGCTCTTTTTTTGTTTTCCTTTACTTACAAAGAAGACAAAATTATTGCAGTACATTTTACAACAAAGTTGAAAATAAGTACATGAAAAAACTATCATATTCTACGCCATTCATAAAACTGTAGTTAGCAATTCTCTTTCCTATTATCAACCCCTTTTTTCTTTCCTTTCCTTTTTTTTTTAGCAGAAGCTTGTAGATAACATTACATTGTCAATCATTAGGCACAGGCTTCAATTTATTTCACTCTATCAACACCTTTAGTTAAAACAGCACGAGAGCCAACTGAATCCACTAAAAGCAATGGGGACTTGAAAGAAACTTATCTGTTTCACCAGTTATGAAGCTGAGAGGCAATGCTTTTAACCAGGGGATGGTATTCTGTGTGCAAGTATTTCTTGGCTTTCTCCGAACCGGGCTCGACAAGCCACTCATCGTATAATCTCTTCGCAATTGGATTATCGAAAGGATTGGCAACTAACACCTGTTATACACGAGAGAAATTATAGTTTTATAAAACCATTAGAACAAATCTTTGAAGATTTTATATAAGGCCTTTGGAGTATATGCCCCAGCAAATGTGTGAAAGTGTGTAAATGCCCCT
Source organism: Aechmea fasciata (assembly GCA_025177825.1). Lineage (NCBI taxonomy): Eukaryota > Viridiplantae > Streptophyta > Magnoliopsida > Poales > Bromeliaceae > Aechmea > Aechmea fasciata. Next base: position 5,133,359 of record CM045935.1, read on the forward strand.
ACAAAGCTGGTATTTGCATGCAACCCTCAGAAAGTTGCATTTGTTTGCATTCACACACCCGTCGGACGTATATATGCAAAATTTCTTTTGCATAAATACTCCCTAGTAAGGGCACAGGCAAATAAACAATGTTGTGGGGAGCATGCATGCAAATCCAACTTCAAAAGCTTATTTGTGCAATTTCTCGTATATGCAGCAATATCTATGCCACACAAAAAAAGAAAAAAAGTAGTAACATCTGGCCGAGTGTTAACTTCACCAAAGTGCTTCGAAAAGCCTAATCAACATGACCACAACACAAAGGACTTACATCTTGCATATATATATTCTCCAATTGTCGAATAAGATCTTTGGATGATTGATCTTTCTTTGGTTTTATCTGGCCTCCTCCATTAAGACAGCCTGTGTCCGATATTAAAGAGTTATTGGTCATGTCACAAAACTTCCACAATTCTATTTACAGATAAAATGCAGGTTTAAATTTCAATAATGCAATATTTAATCCTCTTGGTATAATTATAATTAAAAAATTTTAAATATTCTAGAACTGTAGGAAGACAGAGGAAAAAAAAAATATTAAAGACCTAATTTAGTTTATTATAAAACTTTGTGACATAATACAAATAATGTCCAAATTATAAGAAAAGTATTCTAACAACAAAAAGCAAACAAAACTTGAAAATCTAACAAAGGATCTATTGTTGATATGTTCAAGTAGCTTTTGAGAAAAACACAAGACTAAATCTGACTGTACCTGAAGGACATGCCATAACTTCAATAAAGTGGTAATCGCATTTCCCGATTTTAATTTTCCTGACAACATTCTGAAGATTTCGGAAGCCATAACAAAGTGCAAATTTCAACACAGGTTTGCCTTCCACCTGCATGCATATGTAATATGAATGATTTAGTTTCACTTAGTCAAGTTACGTAGAATTATTTGCATATACCACTTCAAACATGCAAAATTGCGTAAAAATACTTTCAAAGAGGGTATTTGGCTTGCATAACCTAAATAAACGTATTTGCATCCATGATCCTCAAGTGGTATGCATGCAAAAACATTTTAGCACATTTACCCAGGTAGGGTGTGCACAAATAAACACGGTTTTCAGGGTCCTGAGTGTATAAAAACCAACTTTGCAGACGTATTTGTTACCACTTCACATATTGCAGGGATATAATCAACAAAAAATAAAAATAAAAAAGATTTTCCTTCATGAAACTGGTGACAAGGGAAAAGGAGGGTAGTATTAGAAGAGAGGGTAGTCTTACTTCTAATACTACTTCGCGAAAATCCGAATTCCGCAAGGTTTTAAATTCAATGGGACCTTCGATATCTCTTCCAAAGAGTGTTTCTGCAGCGTGGCGAAAAACTGTCTCTGCATAACCTCCAGAACCACCAGTAACGCCATAAAGATACCCTTCTTCATTGACATTCGTCAACCTGTTTTCACGAACAAAACATTATTGATCACCTATATGTACATCTCTACATAACGAAGATGTTACAGAAAAGCCTAATAACGAACGAAGAAGAATCAAATCTAACAAATCAACAGATGCTCATAGCAACTTGGCTTTTGAACATCTCCTCTACTCTAGATAAGAGAAGCTTGCAACAATCAGTATTTGGCAAAGGAAAATCGTTTTGTACGATAGAAGCAAAAATTCCGCTTCTAGAATTCTGCTTCCACTGCAGCACAAAGCTGTTTGGAAGATTTTAATGACAATGATATTTGTGCTTTCTTTATATATCTCTATAATGTTGTTAGTGCTTTCTTCATATATCGATACTTGAACAATACTCATGCAAAAGCTCCGACTCACATACACTACAGGCCCTAAGAACCTATCATAGATTTCATGTAAGAAAGAAGAAAAGCATTTAGGCATCTCAAAGACTTACAGTCTGTCAAGTGGAGCTTCCTCCAAGGCCTTGAAATCCATAGACTTGGACTGCAGCAGTGAGACAAGCACTATTATTGATATCAACATATTCATGAATCTTTCTCACAAGAAATAAATTCAACAAACAGAAGTATTAGAAACACATCGTCACCTGTATTAAATCTAGCACTTCCCCAGTTGTTAAAACTGAGTCTACCTCCACAATTTTCAAACCTGGATTTTCATCGCCATTTTCTGTATTTTCCAATGTGAAAATAAAATCATCCCTGGCAGCTTCTAGCTTTTTATCGTAACAGGGCATTACAGTAACATGATAGATATCCTCTGGCCTATAACATAAACAAAAATGGTGTCAACAACACAGGGAGATAGGAAAAATCAAAATAACAGCAAACTTCTTGAACCAAGTAATATAAACAAAATCAACACTACTTGAACAGGATTGGCAGATTTCTAAATTGAGCCTTCTAGATATATATCCTTGCTAAATCATCAATTCACTTATAAAACCTCATAAAATCTGAATTTTCCAGTATATACCCCACTTCAAAGTAAAGTTTCTCACAAAAAGTACCCATATCTTTGGATGGAGAGACATCCAATTCATTGGCTTTTTTATTATAGAGGGGCAAATTTTTTTTAATTTCGAGGGTTTTTAAGTTTTTGACAAAATGCTAGGAAGCAAAAAGTCTTCTTCATTCATATGAATTTGAAGAACGTAAAAGGCAAAAAAAAGAGCAAAATTTAAAATTAGTCATAGTCAAACATATTGGAAATACAATGACATAAGCGTATTTGATTACCAAAATTTCGTATAACTTGGAACAACTATGTTGCCAAGCATTTATGCAAACAAGCAACATACTTACTTGAGACCCAGTTTTTGAGCTGTGTGGTGCTTGATAGCGGACCCAATAGCTTGTTGAGGACTCTTTACAGAGGAAATAAAGGGTAAGATATATGATCCAAGTGTCTTTTCAGCATAGCATATCCAACCTGAATTTAACAAAATAATTTTATATCAAGGAATGACTACATCAGTCTATCATTTTTAGTTGCATGATTCTGACAACCAAGCAATAGCTATGAATAAAGGTTGACAAAAGATAGGACCATAAAATAGCGATAGACACAACCACAAGTGTTATTCTAATTTCTGCCCCTATACCATGGCTGTAGAAATTATACAAAAGGGCCAGATATCATGATATAAACACTTTAGAATTAGAGTGGAAAAACACCACATTTTGAATGCTATACAAAACAAAAAAAGGGCTTTTGCATGTATATTCCCGAAAATCATCTATTTACATATATATTCTGTAAAAACTAAATTTTAATATATCCCTCTTAAAAGTAGAGATCCTTGCAAAAGATACCTTTAAGGTGCGGGAGTCACTTAACTCATGGGCCCATTTTCCTAAGGGTACATATGGAAGTAATTGAGTTTTTGAAAGGCCATGTGTGAACATTTTCAGATTTATCCTGGGATATAAGAAGGTAATTTTGATCTGTAAATATTTAAAGTTCCTAAAGTAGGCAGTGAAGAGCAATCTACCAGGACATGCAGATGAAAGAATAGGAAGGCTCGATCCACATTCTTTGCCGGCGGAGAGCTGATGCTGCTTGTAACGTGAAATGAATTCATTACATGATTCAATAAGGGAAAGATCTCGACTACAACTTGTATCATAAACAGCCTTCACTCCCATCGACTTCAACAGAGTAGTAAGCTTCCTGAATACCTGACAACAGAAAAGGCAACAATAATTGATTATCAAAATCAATAAATGATATAAGAATATTGATGTCTTTAAAAATAAAAATAAGATTGAGCAATAGTGAAATAATAAAATTACATATTCCCATATTAAACAGCAGAATTTGCTGTCCATTGATAACAGAAACTTCTAGGATCAAATGAATACCTCCTCTAAATGCTACTAAAATCAAAACCACATTATGCAGATTTTACAGACACCAAGATGACATTCTTATTATACTTTTATCAAGACGAATCACACAAATATGCATGTTCAAAGCATGATGTGATATTCAGCACAGACATGACAGTACACACATAATAAGCTAAAATTGATACCTGAGATGGAGATAGATCAAAGTATGAAGCCAATGAGGCTCTTGACTGGGGAGATATGGAGACAATAACAGCCTTGTCTGAATTAACATGAGAGATAAACTCATTCAAACTTTGCTTCTCGAGCATCACAGTTTCCGCTGAAGTTACACAACCACTGAAAATTCCCAGGGAATGAGTAAGTGTATTATCTCTTACAAGTTACACCGCAGTTTTACCAGTCGCATACAAGAGAAAGTAAGGTTCCTAAAGAACTGCACACACCGCTACTCTACCTTCTGAAATTATGTTTTGAAACTACCATTCTACATAGTTTAAGTAGAAGAATTATTCGATTTGCCTTTATCTTCCTTCTTATGCATTTTTAGTGATTTGCAGGACACATGATCTCCTGCTGAAGTGCTCCCATACAAAACTGCTTGAACAAGCGATTACATCCCCCAGAACAGCTTTTCAATGCAGCAGAAGCAGAAGCAAAAGCTTCAAATTGGAGCTTCTGCTTTTGGGACACAAAGCACATTTCAGCTTTACACCGCAGCAAAAGCTTTCAACTTTCAAAGTCAAATCGCATAACTGCTCCTTTTTAGAGCAGAGTTGTTACAAAAGTTCGGGAAAAAGTAACATACCTGCATGCCAAGCAGTCCTTAAGTGAAATCTTAACAGCTTCCTCTTGTGATTGCTGGCTGCTAGCTTTCTCTCTTTCTTTGTTCTGCAAACAGTATGACTATATAAGAAACAACTCTAGGAAAAACAAGGAAAAAAAATCAAAATTTCAAGAAATAAAGATAATAGCAAGAAATAATTAACTGTAATCGCATCAATATATTCTTTGCAACTGAAAATTTTACTTAGGCGTGCGGCTGCTGATTATGGAAAACTAATGAAAATTCGAGTAGAAACGAATTAAAAGTTAATCGTATCTTTTTTTTCTTAAAAGTGATCCCATACAACTTGGACAAATATTATTAATTAAAACAAAACAAATTAATTCAAAATTAATATAAAAGATCACAAATTTGTACAAAATGCAAATCTAATCCATAGAACTAAAAACTATTTAACGTGCCAAACTATCTAAAATCTAAACAAATTCACAAATTCCTTCGAAATTCAAGTCTAATTCTTTACCCAAACAATTTACCCAAACAAAAAAAATCCAAAAGCAAATTAGGGGTAACGAAATCGAGATACCTCACCTCAACCCTCTCGTGCTTCGATTTGATCGCCTTGAGCGAGACGATGCAATCCTGCGACGGCGCGATGAAATCGTTGAGATCGGCGAGGCGGAGAGCCGGGGAGAACTTCTCCGACATCGCGCAGCCCCAAATCTCTCCCCAATCCCCTCCAAAATCGCCCAAAAATAGCTCAAAACCTAGGAAAAAAGGGTGTGGACAAGAATCGCACTTTATATAAAGCGGAGGTAAGAGAATTCGATAATGGATTCTTCTTCTTCTTCTTCTTCGTCTTCGTCGACTTTGTCTCCAAGAAGAGCGGAGATGTGGCGAATGGGGGATTAGGGTTTTCGGGGTTTGGGGAAAAGGGACGATGCAAAAGCGAGAGACGGGTAGAAGAGAGTGTCGGGTCGGTCGGGTTTAATATGGGTTTTTTTCCTACCCGATCCGATAGGGTTGACTTCTCATTTCTCAGTTCTCATAGGGGGTGCACCACTCGTCGTTTCGTTAACAACAGATCTCATTAAATGGCCCGAGATTTATTGCTTAAGAACGAAATTTAATTTTTCAAATTTGCGATTAAATCTAACGAACACGAATAGGGCCGGCTCTCGCTCGTTTCGTGCTTCGATAACAATTTCGATTACATATATTTTATATTTTATATTTATATAATTTATTTAATTTATATTTTTATATATAAATAAATAATTATATATAATGATATATATTTTTATTATTTAATTTTTAGTAAAATAAAAATATAAATGCGAGCTTAATTATAAAAACTCATTTGTATGTAAAGTTTTAACTATTAGATTAAAATCTAATGCATAAAATTTTATAAATTTATTTTTTTAATATATTTAATTTAATTTTTTTTTAATTTATTATTCGTTTGTTGTATGGGCTACAGTTTATTTTCAGATTCAAGCCGTTATTAAACTGTTCTAACACCTATATCTAATAACGAAAATACCTAACACCACCGTCATGAATCCGTGATCGGCTCGTTTGCACCCCTACTTCTCACCCACGCTAAATTACAAATTACAAAAACTAAACATAAAAAAAATAAATTGCTCTTTTTATCCTCAAAATATGCGCCACCGACACTTTAATTCTCAAACTTTAATTTATTATAATTATAATTAATAGCTTAATTTTTTAAATTATTATAATTAAAGTTCACAATCTAATCTAATTTACTAAATATTTAGATATTACTAATATAAAAATAATGCAACAGTGCTATGATTGATGATGCGACAATAATTAATATGATACATAATTTTTATATTAGCAAATTATTTTAAATTATAAAATTTAATTACAATAATTTATAAAGTTCTTATCGTAAATTATAATAAATTAAAATTTGAGCATTAAAATGTCCTGGGCCTGTAATTTATCTAAATAAGAACATTATTCAAATAACCTTACCACAAACTTATTATATTTTATTATATAAGACTTAATCTTTGTCATGTTAATTTTTTTAAAACACTAAAAAACTCAAATCCTAGTACTAGATGATGTAATATATATGCTCTATTTTGGTTATGTACAAGCAGCATCTCTCATAATTAAATTATTACTAATTAACCTACCAATAAAAAATTCCAACAATCTTAACCTGATTAATTAGATAATTAGATATAAAGTTGAGTTGGTGATAATTAAATTTTATTACTTTTAGTTACACGCAGTGCTTTTAGAAAAAATTTATATATATCTTATACCAGAATTTATTAAACATTTTGAATTTTTAGTATTTAAAAAAAAAGATTAATAAGGAAAAGGTTAATTCTTGATTCTTAGATGAGAAAGTGTAAAATGTAAATCTCATTTTAGAGTATACACATAGAAGTATTGTTAGAAAATAATATGACTAGTAATTGCCCTTGTGGTTTTGTTTTTATTTTTTTGTAACTTTTTTCTTAATATTTTGTTAAATTATATACAAAAAATAGATTTATCGAATATTTACTTTAGTATTTTTTAATTTTAACTTTGTTACTGATTTAAGAAAAAAGAATAATAAAATTAGTAAAAATAAGAGAAAAATAAAATTATAGAAAGACAAATTGATACAATTTAAATCACAGGGTACTAAAGTAAAAAAGTGCGAACACACGGAAAAGCTTTTTAAAGTTATCTTTATTTAGGAATATGAAATGCTCCTATCTATAGACCAGGTCCACGCAACAACTCCCCACAGTCCCTTACGTTGTTCCGTGGACCAGGAGCATAAAACCATTTCCTCGTCCTCCCCTTACTCCTCCTCGTCACATACCCCAAAACCTCCCCTTCTCCAATAATGGCGACGACCCTCCTCCTCCTCCCTCCACACGCACTTCCTCTTCCTCCTTCTCGCTCTTCCTCCTCTTTTGGGAAGAGGGGACCCCCCTTCTCCTCTCTCAAGCTCCGGGCTTGCTCTTCGCCTCCGGAGCCTAAGGTGGTGGTCACGCGGGAGCAGGGGAAGAATGCGAAGCTCGTCGACGCGCTGGTAAATTTGCTTTAAAACAGTGTGAATCGAATTGCGCTGTGATTTGTTTCCCCGTTTGATGCTTCGTTGGTTCTAATTTTGGTGGATTTGAATCGTAGAGTGAGAATGGGCAACGTTCCGATTTGTTCCTCCGTTTGGTGCTTCGTTTCTTCTAATTTTGGGTGATTTGGAACGAGGAATGGGATTGGGCAAATGGGTTCGCTTTGTTTTGCCTCAAAATGTGAAATTTGTTTCATTTATTGTGTCTGAGTAGTGTGAATTGAATTGATTTTCAATTTGTTTCTTTATCTGATTTTTTGTTGCTTCTAATTTTGGGGGATTTGAATCGTCGAGCGAGAACGAGAATGCGCAAATGCATTCTCTTCGTTATGCCCCAAATCGTGAAATTGCTTTCATTTCCTGTGTCCGGATAGTGTGAATTGAATTGGGTTTCAATTTGTTTCTCATTTTATTGCCTCGTTGCTTCTAATTTTGGCGAATTTGAATGGAGAAAAAAAAAAGGAAGTGGCCTAACGAGTTCTTTTTGTTTTGCTTAAAAATGTGATTTTTTTTCTCATTTTTTGCGTCCGGAAAGTGTGAATTGAATTAGGTTTCAATTTTTTTTTTTGGTATTATTGCCTATTTGGCATCTAATTATGGGAAATTGGAATGGGCAAATGAGTTCTCTTTGTTATGCATCAAAATGTGGAATTGTCTTCATTTCGTAATTGAATTGAAAAAAAAAAGGGAATTTTGGTGAATTTGAATTTGAAGAAAAGGGAGTGGCCTAATGGTTCAACTTTCTTTTTGTCTCAAGATAATGTGAATTGATTTTTTTTTTTTTTTTTTTTGATGAGCAAAGGTGATTATTGACCCCAATTGTAATTAGCCCTTTTAGCTCTCATCGATATAGCTTTCACAATTTCTTTGGTGTAAGTGTTTGTTTCGTTTCTCTTTCCTATTCTATCTTACATGGTACTGCAGGAATTTCTTCTGTTTATTTCAAATTGTCAATTACTTTTGCTTCAATGCGTGCAAGTTTGAAGCACAAATTAGTTCCTTTCCTTGGCCTCCCATTGCATCCAAGAGTCATCGGCGTGACATGATAATTTTAGGCTATAGTGTTCTTGCTAAGTAACTATACCACCTTCACTGTATCATAGCAGGTGATTTCAATCCTAGTTTGAAGAGAGAAAATTTTCCTTGTTTGGTTTGTAATGTCGTATACCAATCAAAATTTCGGTCAACGAGAGAAGAATGATGGTGCCCTTTTGGTCTTCAATAAATTTTACTAATGTGCACGTTGATTCCTGAACTTATATAACCTGCAATTTATTACACAGCGTGTCTTCTCCATTTCTCTGTAAGAGTGAGGTAGTTCTTGATTCTGTTTCCTTTTTTTAAAAAAATTTCTATTATAGGCAAAGCATAGCATCCACTGTTTGGAGCTTCCTCTTATTAAGCACACGCAAGGGCCTGATGCGAATAGGCTCCCAGCTCTCTTGAATGGTAAGTTGCTAAACTTCGTCACCTGGGCCATGTTTCTTTCACTTTATTTTAGCTGCGCATAAATGCATTTTTATCAATGCTTCAGAAAATGTCTTGGGCAGGCATTGAAAGTTTAGAACCAAAATCCAAAACAAACAAAATAAAATGAGGGGCCTTATCGGGTTGACTGCAGCTTCTACGGAAGTGTTTCTTGAGTGTGGATTTTTCAAAGAGCCCTAAAAACTATTTCATTGAAGATCACCGACCTCTTCTTACTGCAGCTGTAAGTAGAAGTGTCAAATTGAACCTTCTACTTTTGGAGTTCAGAAGCTCTTTTGGCTTCTTGCCAAGGTTTTAGTTTTTGTTAGCCGAATACCTAGCTGTTGCTTTTGGAGTAGAAAAGTTTTTTTAGAAGCTAGGCTAAACGAGTGCAAAATATTTAAGATAACAGAAGGGTACTTCACCTCCTTCCATTATCACTGCTTTTCTTTGCAAACTCAACCTACATAAATCATTGACCACAAGATTACTTGTTTTTGAAGCTCAAGAATCCAAACATGTTTATAGGGCTGTAAGTGTTTCTTGTAGTTACTCCATCTATTTAGCCACTACGTGTTGTTTTGCTGATTCCACTTCGAACTATTCTTTCTTTTCTTTTCTTTTTTGTCTGAAATGACATCATCAGGTGATTTTGTATGCCAAGCACTTAAAATTGTCTATTGCATGGAAAAATATCTCGAGTGTATTCTTATGAATCAAAGAAAGGAAAGTCATAACTACATGGCAATAATTTGAAAAAAAAAAAAACTAGAATGCATGAAAATGTTAATGTGAATGTATCATTATTGTATGGCTCAAGGACTAGCTAAAGTTAAAACAGAATTATAAAATCTCATAAAGTAAGGAGTGTTGTGCAAGTTTTCTTTTGCACGTAAGATTTTATTATTATGCATGATTAATAATTTGTCCTCCTTTCTTCAGACACTGAGTTTGACTGGATTGTTGTAACTTCTCCAGAAGCCGCTGCAGTGTTCCTTGAAGCTTGGAAGTAAGTGTCAAATAATTTTGGATGATCTTCGCTAGCTTTCTTCTATATGTAATAATATGCCTTAGGCCATGGTTTGCCCATATACTTCATCAAACTGTGTATGTACTTTGCTATGTTAGTTTAGTTAGATTGAGCTTTTAATAGAGCTCTGATGTCTGGCATAGGCGCATAGTCAGTTGGCCTTTGGACTTCAAATAGATTGGTCAAAACTCAAAAGTTAATGGAGTCAAATTTGTTCAGCAGTGAAATCATTATAGTGAATAATTATTGGAAAACATGTCATTAATTTACAACATGTTGAATATTGTGTTGATATAGTAACAAATCCAGTTCTGTTAGCTTGGGTTGCGTAGAGAATTGCTATCTGTAACTATTTGTTCCAATACTTATTTTTGCATGTCAAATCATTGGGATCGAACTTTCTGCTTTCAAATGTCTCATGTACTATTAGGGCTGCGGGAAATCCTAAAGTGAAAATTGCAGTGGTTGGAGCTGGTACAGCGAGCATTTTTAATGAAGTGTTGCAGTTTAATGGACAAACTCTTGAGGTTGCATTTTCCCCTTCAAAAGGTAATGCAAGTTTTTTATTTCCAAGGGCACGCTCCTTATTCTGTTCGTTTTTTTTTTTTTGTGGAGTCCTACATCTGGTATTTCTAATATATCCTGAAAAAAAATCTATCTAAACGTATACCCCTGTGCAATGTAAATTTTTACATGTATTCTCAAGAGTTCATTTTCTTTTGACAAAACCCTTACCGTGAGGTGGGAAGTCATTCTACTTTTTTAGCGTAAGTGTGGAAAGTATGCTTTTGGATCTATCGAAGGTAGAATTGTTGCTTGTGTTTGTGGTTTGTCGGCCCTCAATCCTATCTCATACTTCAACCTAACAATCCAAAATAAAATTAATTTTTAAAAACCAAGAGACTGCAACTCAGTGGATTTGGGCCCTGAAGTAGGAGATATGATGGAAGGTTGATTTCTGGGTGGCACATGGCATGGTGTTGTGCATCTAGTGCAGGTAATAATTAGTATTATGTAAGATGGTGGATCGTGATTGAACAAAACAGGTAACATTATTTAGTACTGTATTTACTGGCTTAAATTGCTCTATATCAGGTAATAATTGTTGTTATTTTTGCTTTATTTATTTATTTTCTTCTTCACGAGTTACTATTACATACTGCCTAATGAAACATGCTTTTACTTTCCGTTTTGTTTTTGTTTTCTGTTTTTTTCTTTTTCATAACTTATTTCTTCTTGCATTCAACTCCATAGGAGTGATGGAAACTCATAAAGTGGTTGTTGTTCAGTACAAAAGAACAACCTTTTTCTTTTTTTTTAAAAAAATAATAATATTTACAGTAATGATAAGTCCAGCATTGTTTAACTTCCACATTCTCTTTTTTATTTCCTTTGTCAGCAACGGGCAAAGTTTTAGCTTCGGAGCTCCCAAAATCCACTCACAAGAGCTGTAAAGTTTTATATCCTGCATCCGTGAAAGCTGGCAATGAAATTGGTGGGTTTTCTGGGTATTGATAATGGTATACTTTCTTCAAAAGCTGATATCTTATCTTAATGTATTATTAATTTTTAAGTTTGATGTGAGGTTTTAGTTTATAGTAGTGGCATTATTTCCTGAAGCTATTGATACTTGTAATTTCTATTCTAGAATTACTGTAAGCATACTCTAATCTGTTCGTTTGTAATGTTTATCCTTTTCTCTCTCCATCTTTTTCTTCTTTTGGTGCATTAACTAATTGGTGTTTTAGATTTTGCATGATCTAAATAGTCGCATGTCCTCGAAACTTAATACGAATTACTCCACAATATTCTCTTTCTGATGCAGAGGGTGGCTTATCAGATCGAGGCTTTGAGGTGACAAGGCTGAATACTTACAATACTGTAAATCCTGAATCTTCTGCATATTAATGTTCCTTAACTATTATTTTTCCACATTTATTTTCAAACTATGCTATTTAACACCCTCCCCCCCAAGTTAATCTTGGTCTTAATCTAGTGTACACTAAATTTCCTACTTCAAGCTTTTCAAAAGGTGCTTAAAATGTTGCATCATTAAAACAGATAGGGAGATAGATTGATCACTTCGTTATGCAACAATCTGCTTGGTATATGCAGGTACCTGTACAAGAAGTGGACCCAGTGCTTTTAAAACAAGCTCTCTGTGCTCTGGTTGTTGCAGTAGCTTCACCTTCAGCAGTTCGGTAATTCCAGAAATTGCACCTTATGATTTACATATTTCTCTTATTTTGCAGCTTTGTCGGAAATACATTGTCAGTCATGTGCAACTGAGATCTGTTCATCGGCGGATATGTGCTTTGCCTTCTTGACTCACAAGACCTGTTATATTATTTGCCTTCATGTATGTGCAAACTGATAAGGACTTGCAAAGTTCATCAAGTCCCTGTCTGGAAACTAGGCATGTGGCTAACAAAATGTCCGGAGCTTCTACTTTAGTTGAAGGGTACAATGAGCTTTTGGTCCCCAAAAGCAAAAGCTCTAATTTAATGCCTCTGCTTCATCTGCAATGAGCTGTTGAAGAAATTTGAATGAAAAAGCTTGTAGTGTTAAAAGCAAGAATTTAAGTACTGTGGCACGGGTTCGTGCCGGAAACTTACCGGCACGGTACGGCACGGTGCGTACCGAGCCGTGCCGATGCGTGCCGGTCAAAAAAATTCTTGTGTGCCGACACATAATAGCATGAAATATTTATTTTCTTTAGCATTAAAATATTCTAACTATTTATTATATCTTTTTATCATATCTTTTGAATTTTATTGAGAAAATTACTTACTAATTTAAAGAATAGAGGGTTTTTAGCTGTGCCATCGGCACGGGATCTGTATCGTGTCGGTATTTTATTGATACGGTACGGCATGGTGGATGCGGTCCGTGCCGACGGGCACTTAAAGCCTTGGTTAAAAGGACAAAATTTAGAAAAATGTTGTCTAGTAGCTTCAGCTTTTAGAGATAGTAGTTTCTTCACATGACATCCAAGCAGGAAGATCCTAACTCCCAAGTCTTTTCGAGCTCTTAGGTCTCATGTAATTTTCTCTCATTTCATTTAATATCATGTCTTGGGCGTATTAGGAAGTATCTATATGATATGTTTGGCTAGTAAGTTGACAGAACTCTTCCTGAAACAGTGCTTGGGCAAATCTGATACCAGAATCAGAAAATTGGGATAATTCAGTCGCTTGTATCGGTGAGACGACTGCATCAGCTGCAAAGAGATTAGGTTTGAAGAATGTGTATTACCCAACTAACCCTGGCCTTGAAGGGTAAGTCCTTCATTATGTAACTATAGATTAGTCATCTGATTTTGGGTATATAGTAGGACATAGTGTACCTGTAAAAGCTCTCTGTCCCTCTCTCTTTCTCTCTAAAATGATATCGACCCACGATGTTTCTAATGGTCGCCTTTTATGTTGGTTTTTGACAGCTGGGTTGAGATCATCCTAGAAGCTTTGATAGCCCAAGACCAGATTGACAAGGTTTATGTTCTATCTATGCCATCTGCCTTACTATTTCCTTTCTTTTCCTATAAATTTTATTCATTTCTTAGTAGAAATTTTCTTCTGATCCCTTTTTCCTATTCCAGGCCCTAGCTTCTTGATGAGTAAGCACATAGAGGGAAATTGAAGATTGTCATTGTTAGATGATTGTAGATTTGTCTTGTTTATTCCTGCATTACACTTACCAGAACAACTTCGAATATCAGAGGCATTTATGCACCTTTCTGTTCTGCATCTATCTGTGTACATTATTTGTAACATTTTGTATAAAAATTAAGAGGTGCTTTTTTTATTTAGTGCACAGGTTATCAAGCTGAAAAGAAAAATGGCTGAGAGTGTTGTTCAGTTCCTGATTCTTGGCTAAACAGATTAATCCCCACTCTGGAATAATTGTATTTTATTTCTTGAAAAAGCCCCTCAATTCTAACTGCATTTTACAACAAGCCTTAGCAGGTGAATAGAGCAACAACCATTAGATGGCAAGGTAGAATCAATTACCAAAGTATTTGAAGTATTTTTTTATAGAGATAAAAGATAAATCTCTTCCTTTGTACTAGAATTCAAGATCTGATGAAAATGGCTAATAAACCACTCAATAATTTGATCAGAATGCTCATTTGATCTGTGTCAATATAAGCAACAACAAGAAAATCAACAGCATAACTTTTAAATATTCCCAGTTGTCTTTTCTTCCCCTCTTACCTACATACTCAAATAACTATCTTCCACTGAATTGAAAAGACCTAAGGAAACAAAACAAATAAATAACCCCTTTACTTTATTCATGTTAGAAAGAATCAACTTTCATATTAGTGCTTAACATAAAAAAAAAATCTCTATAAATAAAAACAGGGGCGGAGCGGCAGAGATGAAAATTTAGGAACAAACTGCCATAAGATCGGAGAATCACATGTGCTTCGGAGAGATGAGTTGAAGACCACCCATATAAGGCTGAAGTGGCTTGGGAATTATTACAGATCCATCCTCTTGCTGGAAATTCTCCAAAAGGCATACTATCATGCGCGGAACGGCGCAGGCGGTGGCATTTAAAGTGTGAACAAACTGCGTGGGGGCCGAGCTGCTCCCTTTTCCCTTTTTGGCATTTGTTGTTGAGAGATCCAAAACAGATGGGCGATATCGGATTCCCAATCTCCTGCTTTGATAATCAGTGCAGTTGGACGCGCTGGAGATCTGTTAGGGTTTCCAATATGAGTAAAGTTAGCATTTCTTTGTGTAGCAATGCATTCTTTTAGGTTAATTACATTAACCTCTGAAATTTGTTCTGTATAACAATTAAGTTTACGCATACCTCCCCATACCGGCCTAGGCCCGGCATCCATGCTTCCACATCAAACTTCCTGTATGCCGGCGCGCCCAAATCACCTGATGCCATATCCAAAACCCTAAAGAAAAAGACAATGGTAAATTACCACAGAGAAAGGAAAAATGATGTATAAAATACACAAAAAGAAAAGATTAGGAAGTACTTGAAATGAAGACCGAGCGACGAGAAAAGATCTTCTTCGATAGAAATAAGTTCTTCGTGGTACATGTTACTGTCCTCTGGCCGGCAGAAGACAAACATCTCGACCTTACTAAATTGATGAACTCGATAGAGGCCCCTGTTCAAGAATAACAGTCCCTGAATTCAGCTTACTGTAAAAACGACGGAGTTTTAACATACATATTCCTGTAATATCTGAATTTTCACATATACTGTCAAACGTGCAGTTTCTTTCACTGTTTCACAATACCCATGAGGAAAGTTGCTTGCGTTAGGAAAACCTTTTTAAAGAGGGCTTTGCGGCAACTACCAGGACATGTTAATGTAAGAAGTTAAGTATTTGGCACATATGAGAATTAAGATTTTGCAGGAACATAGATGATAATGGATAATTTCACAGGAGTACAAATGTAAATTGTTAAATTAAATAAAACAACCGTTATTCTCCAATAGCTTAAGCAACTAGAGAAAGGTATTTTTGATATTTATGTTTAACACCCCCCTCACATCTGGGCTCGAAACTTTTTGATATCAAACTACATTATTAGATAGTAAAAGAAGCAGACTCACCTAGTGGCTGTGCCAGCTGCACCAGCTTCAGTGCGAAAACAGTGAGAATAAGCTACATATTTTAGAGGTAAAGAGGATTCAGGAAGAATCGAATCCATATGGATGCCTCCAACAGGGATCTCTGCAGTTCCAATAAGGCATTGGTCACTATCTTCAATTGAATAAACCTGTTAAGGAAGAACAAAAGCACTTATTACAGCTTAGTTCCATACTTTGAAGGAAATTGTCATAAAACACTCCAAATTTTTTAAAAAAGGGACGACTTGCATGCTAGAGCTTTATTAAACTTGTTAATCTGATTAAATAAAATACATCTCTCCACATCAAGCAGTAAATCATTGGTATCAAGCAGTACATCATTGGTTTTGATCTCTTTCATGGTAATAACAATATGTTTATTTAGCTATGAGCCTTCATAATAACTGCCTAAAATGTATTGCCAAGCCACTAATTATAAACTTTCTTCGCACTAGTCTAATCTTTTTCTTTGGAAAGATAAGTTTTGATAATATCACAATTTTACACCCAACATTACAGGAATCATCCTCCTACAAATATAAATGTTCATTATTGCTTGAATTAACATCAATCTCTTTAGAAAATATCTTCAATTATTTAAACTTTTGTGTTGAGTTCACACGGCATTTAAGATATGCAAGGAAAAAAAAAGAAAATTGTGCAACTATTTAACCAAGTCAATGTACAACCAGCTTCGAGCTGGAATCATCATCATATAACTTTATAAGAGGGCAGGGTAAAAGCACATACCTGAGTGTTTTGGCCTCGGGGTTGAAAGCCGCACTTTTCAACTACGGATGATCTAACAATCTCTGGAGTTATAAGAGGTGTAAAACCCCTTTTTGAGACGTCCGCAATTGCCCAATTAATAAGGGCCATTTCTAACAAAACAGCTTCATTCTTTAAATAATAAAACTTCGAACCACTGACCTAGAGAAGGCAAAATACAAAAAATTTCAAAAAACCTGCAGAATTCATGCGAGATAAAGTGAAATAAAAAGCCCTATCCTAAGGAAGGGAAGTCACGATAATCAAACTTGGAGCCTGTTTTGGCCCAGCTGGACCTTCTGAAAAAGCTAGTGAGTGCAGCTACTCGAAAAAGCACTAATAGCTTTCTATTTAAATCTCCTCTCCAGCAAAAGCACTAATAGCTTTTCTATTTAAATCTCCTCTCCAGCAAAAGCAATAGGTCCAAATTGGATTTTCTTTGGCACCCAACAGTTCAGTTTAATGCCCTACGTACAGAGGCTGTCTTTTTTCTTATTTACTCCTTCGTTACAAGTACTAAACAACTACAGGGTCCTTATTTCATTACATTTTATATGTAGTAACAAGTACCTCAGCTGCTGCATCAAAATCAAATAAATCAAGTTCCTTCCCCAGGCGAAGATGATCTTTGACATCAAAATTAAACTCCTTTGGACTACCTATCTATGCAATTTCAAAAATAGAAAAATATCAGGGTGGTCAATTTAAAGCAGAAAAAAAGTTGTCAAGATAAATAGGTTAGGAAAAAAAAGGAAAAAAAATATCACCGTCTTTCTCACTACAGAACTCTCCTCGCCCCCTATAGGAACGTCTGGATGCATTGAATTAGGTATACACTGAGCTTCCTGTTGAAGCTTATCAGTTAGTTGAACAAGATCTTCCTCTAGGGCAACGAGCCCTTCTTTTAAGCTTTTTCCTGCAAAAAGACTGAAAAATATGAAAAAGAAAAGCCTTGGGAGATGAATTAAATATGTACCTTTTATAAATTTTACCTTCTTCTACAAGAGCTTGGCGTATAGATGGCCCTAGTTTTCCTTTCATCTTATTCGCAACAATGTTTCTCTCAGCTCGGAGCCGTTCAACCTCCTGCCATCTGTGATTGAAAATTAGAGATTTTTTGCATCGTTTTCTTTTTTTTTATTATTATCTTTAATAGTATCGTCTACTCCTACTGCATTGCTTCATATCTTCTATCTTCCACACAAGTGCATCTCTGACAGAAAATGGAAGCTTCCTAAAACTAGCCATTTACCTAACAAAAGATCTGTAGTCTTTTTACATAGTTACAATGAGCTTTTGGTCCATAAAACTAGAAGGTCCAATTTGAAACTACTGTTCTATGAATATACTATAAGAGGAAGCCATCGAAGAGATTCTTCCTGAAAAAGCTATTAGGCATCTTCGATGAGCTCTATCCAACCTGCACTTCTGCAGAAGCTCCAGCCAAGCCAAATTGGCCCGAAACAAGAAGCGTTGATCTAATCCTGAGGTAAAGTAATATAGGAAACAGGATATTTTGGTTTAATGAACCAAAAGTGAGGTTTTCTTACGTACATATAAAATGTATACTAAGCCATTCAGTAAAATTACATCTAACAGAACAAAAGGCCTGACCTTTTGGAGGTTAAGGAACTTCTCATAGAGTTCGAGCACAAGTTCTAGGTTAGCAGTGGAGTTCCTATTCTTGATATTGGCCGCGACTGCATCCCTGTTATCCCTAATCCATTTGAAATCTATCGCAGCTCTCCATTGCGGCTTAGCGGCCATTACTGCAACTCAGCCCCAAAAAATCCTAATTAAATTGAGATAAAAAAGAAAGAGGAAATTGGAAAGTGGCATTTGCGTTCGTATCCCTACAAAATCTAGAAATTGCACATCCATTCGTCAAGTTTCTTAATTCTAATAAGTACTCAGACTAAATTTAAAATTTTGCTTAATTTCCAACTGCTAGAGAATTCAAATTCACATAAAACGCATGAGACTACAAAATGATATAAAAGATATTCTTTTCAAGGGCATAATGATCAATTTCAAATAGTTAACTAACGAAAAGCGATAAATTCGCAAAAAAATTATAAGTTAGAGCGGTAAATTTGATCACTCGAAACTACAAGAGTAAAAAATTATGCCTAAATTTGACAAATTTGCAAGAATATGTATGCGAACTTCCGAATCAGAAGTGAGAAGCATACCCTTCTGCTCTTCTTGCACTGCGAGGGCGGCCGTGGGCTGGGCGGAGATCGAGAAGGGCCTACGGAGAAAGCAGCGGTGGCCGTGATGGAAGAGGGGGAGGGCTAGGGTTAGGGTTAGGGTTTTGAGGGTGGAGGGGAGAGGTGAGGGGCGGAGGAAGAAGATGGAGGGGGCGAGCGATGCGGCGGCACCTCCCAAGCAACGGGGTGGTATCATCGACATTGGAGAGGGAGAGGGAGAGGGAGAGGGGAAGAAGTGGCGGCGGAGGTGGTGGTGGAGGAGGAGGGGAGAGGAGGGTGGAGGAGAAGGAGAGGAGAGGAGAGGGTAGGGTTTAAGAAGAGATGAGGTAGGGGATAATAAAAGGTGAGCGCACGTGCGCATTCGCCCGTGTGATCGTGCGGGTGGAAAAGTCGGCGGACTAGGCTGTTTCGGCGCCGGCTTCTTACTGGAAAAACTCGGCACTCTACAGCCGTTTCGGCGCCGAGTTCGTCTTCGTAGTCGGGGCATTTTATGACCAAAAGAGAATGACATCAAACAAAAATATCTTTTTTTTTCCCTGAACAAAGAAAAGTATTAGGTATTAAAATTGCCGGAACTCAGGTTGTAAATATATAAAAGATTAAGGATCAAACGCCATTCAGCAAAAAGTTGAGGAAAGAAGTTTTTAATATTATATTATATGATGACATTTTTGCATAAAAAATTCACTTATTTTAAACTTTTACAAAATTGAGCCACCTTTTTCGTTTTTGCAGATTCGATCCACTTTTTCAGCAAACTAACCAAAATATCCTTGTACATTTTTCTCTTTCCTTTTTTTTGCTGTTTTTTTTTTTTATTTCTCTTCCTAGAGAGCGGCGGATACAGAGGCGGAGGCGGAGGCCTCTCCTTCTCCGCGGCGCCCGCCTTCCTCATCGCCTCCTTCGACAAACCCACCTCCTCCTTCCGCCACCTTTCATTATTCCACGACGACACTCTTACGACTCCGGCCGCCGCTTCTCTGGCCCCGATACTCTGCACCCCTCGCCCCTCCGCGTTTTGCCCCTTCTGCCGCCCCACCGAACCTCCTGCCCCTCCACCTCCGCCCTCTCCTCTGTTGTCGACGACATCCAAGACGTCAGTGTCGTCGTCGTCATCATCAAACTCTCGCGTCCCCGCCGCCTCGATTTTTAGAAAATTTTTGGTGTAATAGTGTAATGGTGTAAAAAAAAAAAAGAAGAAAGAGAAAAAGGGTGAGAAGGAGAAATTGTGCAATTTTGGATGAAAATTGCCCAAACTTGCACCATTTTCGTCAAATTTTGTACCATTTTCATTCAAAATTGTATAATTTCTTTTTCTCATCTTCATCCTCTTTCTTCTTTTTTTTTTTACACCATTACACTATTACACCATAACAACAAAAATCTCCTAAAACGCGCGGAACGCAAGAGCTTGCCGACAAACGTGAGGGCGTCGTCGTCGGCCGGAGAGGACGTGAGGTGGAGGAGTGGTCGTAGGGCGAGGCGAGGAGGGTAGAGCAGAGGAGAGGCGGAGAGGAGGCGGTAGAGCGACGGAGGGGTAGAGCGGCGAGGAGAGGGCGGAGAAGAGGTGGAGACTTGTAGAACTTTAATTGTAAAATTTCAAAAAGAATGTTGAATTATTATGTGATTAAAAGATTAACAATTAATCATATAATTACTCTTAAATTATTACACTTAGTTAAATTAGTAATAAGGATAAAATTGGTATTTACATAATTTTAGATGACTTTTTAACAGAATACTCAAGTATTTGTGAATATTTTTGCTTTTTAGAGGGGTATTATTGATATTTTTTAATTTAGAGAGGTATTTACTATCTCTTAGAGGGGTATTGGTGAAATTATCTTTTTTTTTTTTTTTTTTTCAAGCGCCTGTGAATTTTTTTATTAATAAACTTAAAAATATTATAATTATAAAAATAGTCATCTAAAAATTTTATTTATAAAATTAGATTTATACGATGAGAATTATTATTTTTTAAATACAATAAATTATTTACCGTCTATTCAAAAAATTAAAATTATTTTTAGTGTTTTTATATTGAAAAGATTTGGTAGGCTTTAAGTAAAGTGTAATATATGTAAAATTACTACAAGAAGGACCAAATCGCAATATCGGGATAATACAGGGACCAAATATACACTTCAGTCTCTCATTTATTTCTGTATATATTTCTCCCCATTCCCGTTTCCAAATCGTGGCGTTGCGACGAGTCGAGAAGCGATCTCCTCCGTGTTGCAACGCGAAGTGGGCTTCCTCGGATCCTCGCGAAGGTAAAACCCTGGATGTTTCTCCTCACCGATCTCCATATATCTTCTTAAATCGTTCGATGATCCATCATTTGCTTTCGATTCTCTAGATCTATCTGTTGTTCGATCATGTCTCTCTGATTCCTTTTTTTTTTTAATGCAATTTTAATCCATGATTTCTCGTTTTTTTTCATGTTGAATCTTATGTAAAATTGGAAGTTTATGTGGCTAAAACTTCAGATTTATGATCAATTATCTAATTGTTTCATCCAAGGGCTTAGGGTTTTTAGCATGTGCCGGGGGATCTGTTGTTTGATCTAGTAAATGTGATGCTTGGTGCACGATCAGTCCATGATTACTCATATCCGCATGTTAAATATTTTGAGAAAGTAAAGTTAATTTTCTAGAAAAGCTCCGGATTTATGATTAATTATCTTAATGTTTCTTCAAGAGGTTTAGGGTTTATAAATGGGATTGCTCCATCGATGGTTGGATTTCGTTTCTCTGGAGAGATCTGTTGTTTTATCTTGTAGCCGTGATGCTTTTTGTGCATGATTGATCCAGGATTTTCATATCCGCATGTTGAATCTTATGCTTAAGTAAAGTTTGATGAGCTAAAAATGTTCAGATTATGATTAATTATCTAGTTGTTTCATTAAGTGTTTTAGCTTTTACAGCATGTGAGAGAACTGTCGTTTGATATTGTAAATATAATGCTTTGATGCATTGTGAGTACATGATTTCTCATATCTGCAGCTTATGAGAAGATAAGAGTTAATTCCCTGAAAAAATCTTCAGATTTATGTTGAACTATCTAATTGTTTCATTTATGGGGGTTTGGGTTTACAGCGTGCCTAGATTGATCTGTTGTTTGATTTTGTAAAATTGATACTTTGATGCATTGTTATTCCATGATTTCTCTATCCACTTGTTAGTGCCTTTTGGGACATATGAGGGAGTTAAATTTCATGTGCTCGGATTATGATTTAAGTATCTAGTTTTTTAACAAGGAATTTGAGTTTTTAGCGCATTCAAAAGCCAACATGTTTTTTTATCAAAAGTATGAAGAAACCTTATTGATCTGGGCTGGCTGCACAATTTGGTGTTTTAGGGTTTTAGTTGTTAGGTATGCAAGAAGGTTTCAGATGAAAGTGATGTTACTAATTAGTTTTTTTTACATAATGGAGAAGAGGTGGTATGGGTAGAGGGACATTATTGATATTAGACGCTGACATATTTATCCAAAGAGAGTAATAAATTAAATATAGCAAAAGACCTAAGAAGAAGCTAATTTTTGAGGGTTTTTACTATGAGATCTAGGTTATCTGATTCAAAGGGTCAAAGCATATTGCTAAGGATTTTGATAAGAAACATTATTGTAATCTATCTTTTTCAACCTGCTGAAATGAGCAAATTTGTGTCATCAATGCTTAAAGTTGATATGTTGAAGAGACACCTAGTGTGGAATGAAGGGTGAGTTGAGCTGAATTGGAGCACATTTATAGGCAGTTTGTTCTTTGACATGTCAGAGACTTACAAGGAGCTAGACCTAGAAGAGGTGTTTCCAACATTTTGAAGTTCTGCCTTTCTTGTTTTGAATAGAAGCCCACAGGGTTATCCACACACCCACATACTCACACATTGAGACATTGACAAGCAGACACAAGGTGCAGGGTGGGTAACAAGGCCTAATGAAGCAGCAACCTGGGATTGTTTCCACCTTCTGAGGAGTATATAGATCAAGTACGAATAGTGTTTTGTCTTTTTAGTTGAAATGTTCCTTTCAAATCTGAATACTAGAACATGATTCCTATTTAAATAAATGCTTGATCAATATTTGAAGCATTTGGTTCATGCTGAACTTCAGTGAGATTACAACAAATCTAGCAGTGTGAAGGAGACATGAAAGTATTCTCGATATCTTCTCGCTTATTATTATAGTGCCTTTCAACAAAGATATTATAACTAGGACCCTCTGGAATTGTGAGATTGGATTGGAATTTTGGAATAGAATTCTTGGTGATAAATAATTTTCAATTATCATCAGATTAAGATTTTATCATTGATTGGGGCTACGGTCCGATCCATCAGAGACCGAGCTGCTATGAAAAGAAAGGGACAAATTGTCAGTTTACAGGTCTTGTTTGCTTTTCACAACAAGAAGAATATAATCAAAGCAAAAAAAAAAAAAAAATTCTTCTAGAAAATCGTTTTGACCTCTTAATAGCAGCTTTTCTGCGAATTATTCAAAATAGATTATGAATTGAAACTCTTGATGTGAATATTAGAAATCAGAGCATGTGCATCTAGAAGATTCTTAGACTCTCTTACCACTTGTGCAATAAACATCTGGAAGTCTGGGTTAACAATTGTTTCACCAGTCTGCATTAATTATCTTGATTAAGCCCATTTTTATTTGGTAACAATTTCTTGTCTTCAAAATTATTTGATACCCTTAGCTGTATTAAAAGGAATTCGTTGGGAGAGCTACGACTTTATGCCCTATCAAATTCATTTGCTATTAGAGGGATGAGACTATAATACTAAACTAACCTCTGATGGATTGGATGAATTTATTTCCTAATAGAGAGTGAGTTATTATGTCTTGCTTATCTGTCTTTGTGCTTGCAGAAATGCTTCTATCTAAACTGAAATTCGGGTTTCACAGGGTGGTATTGCCAGAGCTAGGCTGGTTTTGATATCAATGCAGAAAAATTCAGAATATATGGCTGCCGCCACCAGATCATATTTGAATCTGAGTCTTATGTTTCGTTTTTGTGTTGCAGATGATCGACGACCAAGACTTGGGATTCTTCTCCAATTTCCTCGGCATATTCATTTTCATGCTGGTAATTGCCTATCATTATGTGATGGCCGATCCAAAGTACGAAGGAAACTAATGCCGAAACGGAGGAGGTTATGTTAGCTTTTAGACTCGCTGGAACTTGTTTAGGAACTGCTTGAGAAGATTCTTATGGTGTCATGAACTTTTGAGGGACTTTATTTCTGTCAACTTAAAAATTGTTATAATCTTATAGATTTTTTACCCCCTTTTGAGATATTTCTTTTCCCCTCTTTGCATCCGCTTCCTAGTAATATTTCATTTTGTGCACGTTGTTGTGCCGGGCAAGATGCATAGGCATGCACATGGCTGTACTGTTCCAGCCAAGTCCTGTGATGGTTTTTCTCTTTTTCTTTTGTACCCAACGAGTTATCCGGGTACTCACACACCATTACCATTATGATTACTGATTACTGATTATACTTATATTTTTTTTAAATAAAATTAGTTGTATAATTGAAAAAGAAAAGAAAAAATTAAATTAAATTTTTTTCCGGCTTATTGGGACATACAGTGTTATTGTGGTAACAGCAGTCCTTAAATCCTTACCCTACTACAGGGTTTTAACTAAAGTCGGTGGCGAGGCAGGTCAGGTTGCCGACTTTCGAGCTCGTTATAATGCAAATCCTAATTCCTTATGCCACGGACTCTTTTACTTCTATTTGCTTAATTCTAATTTTCTTTAATATTTTTTTAAAAATAGAATAGAAGAGTTAGCTAAAAATCGGTATTTGAACAAAATTATTACTCTAATCGAATTTCTAGTTAATAACTATAATAATAGAAAAATTAAGCGAATCTAATTTTTTTAAACGAAAAGAATAGTTAAGAGTCGTAATGCAAAATAGCCTATTGCTGAGGGGTTAACGGTACAAATTTTCCCAACTCCTCCGCGCTCCGCTGAATTGAAATAGAGAGAGAGAGAGAGAGAGAGAGAGAGAGAGGGGTCAACAATGGCGAAAGGGCGGCGAGAGATCCCTCCCTGCTCCAAGACCTACGGCTTCCCCATCTACTGCGCCTCCTTCGCCCCCCTCGCGGAGATCGCCGCCGCGAAGAAAGATGACGAGGACGACGGCGCCGCCGATGCCCTAGGAGGTGGAGATGGTGGTGGCGGATCAGGAGAAGGAGGAGGTGGAGGTGGTGGTGGAGATCGCCTCGTCGTGGCACTCGGCGGCGGAGGTGGCGAAGGGCGGAGCGGGGTCCCCAACGCCCTCGTCGTCGCCTGCTTCGATCTCCCTTCCCGATCCCTCTCGGATCAACCGGCAATGCTCTCCACTCTTTCAGTTTGATCCTAGTTTTGGGTCTACTCGGTGTGGAATTTAGGGTTGGGGTCGAATCTCGAGCTTAGAATCGCTATTGATGATTCAGGTCTTCAGGATGGGGACTAATGCAGATGTTCCGTACAGAATGGCCGTGCATCCTAAAGGGGATGGCATCATCTGCTCCTTTCCGAAGAGTTGCAGGTTCTTTCACGAAATTAACTGAAAAATTTTGAAGTTACTGCTAATTTTTATGTGAAAATCGAATTGTGTATTGAACATGTCCTAGGGCTTTGTTTGGCATCATCGCAGCCTTTGTAAAAATGCTGTTTAAATTGAGTTGTTCGAAATAGAAACTGAATATTTGAATTGAAGCTTCTTTCAGGAAAGATAAAGACGAAGCATTTATAGGGCAACCATAAAGCAGCGTTACTTCTATACTGCTCAATATGAGGCAATTTGAAGCACTTCTTTTGTCGTTTTCAGATGCATTAAATCTTGGCAATTCCATTTTATTCTGTAACATCTGCTGTATCGTGGAATTCGATTATTTTAATTTCTGTGTAGTCTTAATTAGCAGAATGATTTAATGGTTTAGGTGGTTTGAATGGGATTTATTAGAAGGTAGGGAACTTCATAATCTGGCCCTAAAATCTTCCGGGAAGATATTGCAACCGCTGGAAGATGTTGGGTTACAATTGGCAATATCTTTCAATGAAGAAGGTTCATTGCTTGCAACTGGTGGCGAGGTAGTGGATTATTTTTTGCTGTACTTTTCCCATAGTTTGAATTCCTCAATATAAAGTATCGAAATTCTCATTTCTGTGAGAAAATGTTCATAAGTGAATTAGTATTTTCTTGATTTTGTCAGATGTGGCATATTCCAGATGTTTCGTTAACATGTTTCACTGTTCTGCAGTTGCCAAAAAAATTCAGAATTTGTTATTGTTATTGTTTTCTTTTTTGAATAATTCAATAATGAATGCAATTGATCCAGAATTTACGTGGTTTACTGTTGGAATATTATTTATTATAGAACTTTTCATTTTTTTGTTTGCATGTATGCTTTGTCCTTGCATACACAATTTGCATGTATGCTTTGTTCTTGCATGTGTGTATGTGAGTCTGAATCTGCATGTCCGTGCACAACAGCCTTTGTGCATGTGTGTGGTCAGTTTTTCGATAGTCTTACTATCTATGACTCCATTTCTAATATTTTCTCTTAACTTCTTGTATCTTATTGTGCGTTGTTTGATCTTTCCATTTATTTTCTAGCTTCAACCTTCATTTTGGGTCCTTGCTTGCAAATTTCTTCCTTTTCTAACATTATCTCTTATTGCAAGTAATTGGTTTGCTCTACTGTGGACTATTCCCTCCTGCTTTTGTCTCAAAACTTTAATTGTTAGTAATATGACAAATGTTTCCTATGATGACACAGTTTCATGTGTTTATCACATTTCTTCATATTGGCTGCTGATAATTGTATTCTTTAATTTAGTAAGTTTCTTAGTCAATCAACAGCCAGAAGAAAGGATGTTGTACTAATAGCAATGATATTCTTAATGTAGGATGGATGTTTGAGGGTCTTCAAGTGGCCCAGTATGGAAAGCATTCTAGAGGAAATTGTTGATAATACAACTTTAAAGGATTTGGATTTCAGGTGCATGATTCATTTTCAATTGTACCTATATGATTCATATTCATTTGTGACCTAATTTTCTTTTACTTAAATTTCATGTAAAATTATTTATTTTTCTCACTTTGGTGTATGTTCTGCAGTTCCAGTGGCAAGTTTCTTGTCTCTCTGAGGAGTAGTGGCCCTTGCAGGGTTTGGGATTTAACATCAGTAGCAGTTGTAGCAAATCTACCAAGAGAAGATGTAAAATTTCTGCTTTATGATCCCTGATGTGTCTTAATTACTCTCTTTGGTATATCAAATTACTAAATTTTACACATTCCAGGGAGAGATCTTTGGCTTTTGCAGGTTCTCTCATGGAGCAGATGATAACGAGATCCTTTATGTAACTGTGATGCATGGTGATAGTCTAAGATTTTGAGTGCAAGTCACTGTTGTTATTAAAGATATTTTCTTAGATATCCCTGCAGAATTATCCATTTCTATCCTTGTAAAATCTGTGAATCTTTATATACATCCTTCATTCCTATCTACATACACTTGCGCTTACAAAAATGCCCCTCTTATAAAACCAGGCCTTTTCTAATAAAAACCAAATTTCCCTATCTGTGAATAGATCACTCCCCAACTTTTTGTTAGTTTATTTTGTGTAAAAAGTTCAGTTTGTAAGGTCTGTACAGATATTTCACGTCATATGAGGGTTTCTTTGTAATTAGATGATTTCTGAGGGATATATAATATGGAAAGGCTTCATTTCTTTATCGTAACTTTGCTACCTGATCGAGGGGATGCAACTTGGTTTTGCAGGTGATAAAGGGAGAATAGTATCTTGGAATATTAGCTCATGGAGTCGAATTGGGTCAAAGAGTATAGCCCGTGACCCGATATCTGCATTCAATGTCTCATCTGATGGTAAATTCCTTGCCATGTAAGTGGTCGTAGATATGTCCATACTTCTGCATGTATGTGTGCTTGAATGCATGTATATAGATATGTAGTGCCATTTTTGTGTTCTAATAGGCAATCTTATTTAGCCATTTGCACAATCTACAGTGGGACAGTTGAAGGAAGCATCATTATTCTAAGGTCCGCAGATACGCAGGTGCATACAGCAGTTAAAAAAGCGCATCTTGGCATTGTTACCGCATTGGTATTCTCACAAGATTCAAGGTCATTATCTCTTCGGTGCCTCATTATCCTGCTTAATTTAGCTCATCTTTTGATTCATTTGGCTCCACATAAGGTCCCATCAGTTCTGTTTAGTAGAACTGTTTGAAGAAGCTGCGACAACTATTTTCATCATTATGCAATACCTGAATGGGATTTTGCAGTTTTCTGTTCCATCTAAAAGCTTTAGAAACTTGTCTTTCGAATTTCTCCTGCTGCTTAAATTTGAGAAGCTTTTGTCGAAGCCAGGCCAAAATAGTTAATGTTCTGTGTCCTCAATATATCCCAAAATGTTTGTTGATGCGTCAATTTCGTATACATGCTAGCCAGTCAGTAGTTTAGTTTTTTAGAGTTGATATCCATATATCAAGTATTATATCCGAAATTTTAAGAAGATAAATCGGTCACTAGTTGTTATTTGGACAAAAGCTGACTGATCAAGAGATCTAATGGTGGTCTTACATATATGCTCCATTAATCTGTGGATTTAATTATTTTTCATGTGCTCAGGGCTTTGTTGTCTTCCTCCTTCGACTCGACCGCGAGGGTGACAGAAATCGAGAACAAAACGAGCAAAGGCACTCTGCATCTATAATTCGATTTCTGTTTTGGTTGTCATGCTTTTTTTTTTTGTCTTAATAATCTTTACTTAATTTTTTTTTTCTTTTTCTATTTTTTGCAGGTCTTAATATGTGGCTCATTCTTTTGGTCATTGTGCTGGCCATTGTTGCTTATCACATGCGGTTCAAAGCTGCCCCTTGAGGATTCTTCTTGTGGAGCAGATTTGCTTCTGAACCTCAAAACCCTAATTAAAACTCTTTTAAAAAAGATAAACTTCATTGCCGTTCTACAGTTTAGCGCATTTTCATCTTGCCTCCCTGTGGTTCAAAAGTTGCATTTGACTATTCTCTAGTCTTATTGTTTTTTTTTATTTTTTTCTTTTCCCGTAGGACTCGATCTGCTATTAAAATACAGTAGTGAAGTAATATGTTTTGCAAACTACAAGGCAGTACAATAGACCATTTTGCCATTCTATTGACCGTCCCTAGAGCAAGCCGCTTAGTGGTTGGTATTCGAGGTTCCAAGTTCGAATTCTAGTTGATTTTTATTTCCAGCTAAGTTTATTTCTAAATGAAATAAACGAAGCGGTAGCGTGTTACCTATCTCTCTCTCTCAAAAAATATATATATATATTTTACCATTCTATGATTTGTATTTTACTGTTCTGTGCTTTGCAAAAAATATTACTTTGCTACTCTGTTTAATAAGAAAATTTCAAGGTAAAATAAAAATAAAATATTAATATAGTTAAGTATAATTTTTTGCACCACATAATCCAGGGGGGCAAACTTGAAGTTTATTTTTTTTTTTTTTTTTTTTAAAGATATCAAATCTGTGATTATTTTCAAAAAGCTCCCTAGGCCGAGCTCATTCTTTCTTGACACTGCACCTAGTTTATACTCTTTTTGGAGATTTTGCATATACATCCTTGCTAGTACATGTATTTACGTGTACAGATGTAATTTTCAATTGGGTCAAATGCATATACAGTCCTGCAAACATAGTGATTGCGGAAATATCCTCGCAAAAGCGAAATGAGGGAAGATGTCCCTGCAAAAGTCCAAAAGTATCCAGATATGTCCCTGCCGGGTCGTTTGCAGGGACATAACTGCAAAATATTCCTGCAGATATGTCCCTGCAAAAAGCACGGCAGGGACATATCTGCATAATTTTGGACTTTTGCAGGGACACCTTACCTAGTTTCGCTTTTGCAGGGATATTTCCGCAATTGACTATGTTTGCAGGGACCTGTATGTAAATAACCCTTTTCAATTCTATATAATGTAGAGAATGCCCAGTACCAAATATTGATGCGAATTAAAAAAGATTTGTGACAGAAAAATATTAGAGGTATAATGTTTTCTTGCATTTCCTTTTTTTTTTTTTGTACTTATTTATATGTTTCAACTGTTCAATTAATTATTTTTTTCTAGAAACGAAGTACGCATAAATGGGAAGGTGAGCATAAATGGGAAGGTGAGTGCTTGAGTACAGTTGAGTGGAGGAGAAAGTAAGGAGACAGGTTTCTCATTGTTTCTACCAAAATTTTGTTTGATTAATCAAATTTAAAACTTTGCTTTTATTTTAAGTGAAAAGGAGAATGTACATTACTTATTCCAATCGTAATTCATTTCAGAATCAACCTGCGTGAACTTTGATTTAGCTTTTCAACTTTTCATTTATTTGATTACTATTGCTGTCGAACCATTTGTCTCATCACTAAGAACGTGCTGTACAAATCGACTAGTTCAAATCGCGCCAAATTTGTCGAGCAAGGCCGTAAAAAACTAATTGTGCATTTAAATGATTAATTGAGAAAACAATCAAATAATAATCTAAATTAAATGAATAAAAATAGTATATAATTAAGTCAACAGAATCTGAAAACTAGTTATTGGCGACAAATTTTTGCTTTCTTGCGAACAAGAAATGGATGCATCAAATGACTTTAGCTAAGGGTCTATTTGTTGTTGTAGATCTTTGAGGTTGAACTCGTGACTCTAAGCTACCGTTTGGTTCGAGATTAAAAAAAGATTAGTTATTTCAAAAATAATGTTAAGTTCAGGGTTAAGGTGGGGTTAGAGTATTTTTGTGTTTGGTTGGGAATTAGAGTTAGTCAAAAATAATAAAAAATAGTGTTTGGTTGGAATAGGTGGGACTAGAAGGATAGTGAGTTATTATGAATAGAAAATAATGTTGGTTGAGATTTTGTGGGGTTATGACGGGTTAGCTGAACCGGAATAATCCATTTGAGGTGTGGTTAGCTAATCCCACGTATTTTTGAGGATGTCTGGAGATAATATGAGAGTCAAAGGATTGAGTAATTCCTTAACCTCCAACCAAACAATAGCTAAGAAAATCATTTGCGTCAGTAATTGCTTTGACACTGAAGTTGTGAAATCTTTTGAAATCTTTTTATTCGACAATATCATATTCTGTTTTTCATATGATAATACGTTCTACATATTATCAACTTTGAAATTACAAATCATATTTACCTACTCGTGACTTATATATTTTTTTTTACCAATTAAGTACCGTCACATATGCTAAGTTGCTAACCAATATTATTATAAAATGAAATTTATTTATAATTACAGTATTAATCCAAAAATAAAAATAAACTTTCTTTTTTGTATTTTTTTCTTTAGCCCTTTTCAACGGCGGGCACCTTCCTAAAAAAGGAACATCTACAAAAATGCAATCCCTTCGTAGCAAACCCCGCGGAATGTTCTCGCACCTCCTTCACCTCCTCACTCCCCCCTCCTCCCCCATCATCATCCTCACCACCTCCACCTCGCGCGCCAATCCCCAAAACGCCACTCTCCTCCTCCGCTCATCATCTCCCCCCTCTCCTCCTTCTCCTCCTCCTCCTCCCCTCCCCCGCGCCTCTCTCCTTGGAGCTCCGCCCCACCTGCGCTCCAGAAGAAGCTTCTCCTCGGCGGCGGCCATGGCGGACGAGCCCGTCTCCTACATCTCGCAGAAGGACGCGGCCGAGATCGACGAGGCCCTCATGGGGCCCCTCGGGTTCAGCGTCGACCAGCTGATGGTGCGCCTCTCCGCCCCGATCGATCCCCTCGCTGATTCCTTTTTTTTTTTTTTTTTTCTTTTTCTTGTTTTTTTGGTGGCGATTATTTTGTTGTTGGCGGTGTTGGTGTGGATTGAGATGTGTTCGTCTCTTTGTTGCAGGAGTTGGCCGGGCTGAGTGTGGCCGCGGCGATCGCGGAGGTGAGGGGAAATCTTCGATCTTTTTGGTGTTTTTTACATTGGTTTAGTAAACCCTAGTGAGGGAATTGGATAAACCTGTCATCTTGTGTGTTTTGAGCTACCGCATAATGGAACTGAAGGTAGGGTTCGTAGTATAGTGATCGGATTAGAGCATGGGAAGTCTGAGTTCTTGTGTATAAATTGATGGTTTAAGCATTTCTTTTTCCCCTCTGTTTTTGCATTTATGATTGAAATGCCTCTGCAACAGATTCTAAGTATGGATAAACGTGAATTTGGTAATGGCATGGACGAACGAAAATCTCACTCGAGTATATATGATATCGACTACCATTACCCTCAATCTTTAGTTGTTTGACATGGTTTATCATATTTGTATTAGCAGTTTTGGATAAAATGTATTGTTAGTTCCTGAATTTTATCTTATGATGAGCTTTCGCTCCCTACCATAAAAATATCTACCATTTCTTTTCTTTTCTTTTTTTTTCATAAATCGACCTGTTAATTCATCATAAAATAGCTTTCTTGTTAGAGTGCTTAAAATATGGTCTAGAAGGTTCTCTTATAAAGAAACAGGTACATCCTGTTAGATTCTTTTGGTAGCTAAGGACGGAGTTGCAATATATGGAGAAGTCCATGCCTTGAAGTGTTTCAGTGGAAAGTTCAGGGAGTATGACGCCATATTATGAGTACAGGGACTGTCCATACATGTTACCTATTGATTTTTGTTGTGTTATTTTTGGTTCTATACATGTGTTTTTGAACATTCACTCTGACTAACTATTTTATCAGGTTTATAAATTAAGTGAATATAGTCGCGTGCTTGCTATCTGCGGTCCAGGAAATAACGGTGGTGATGGTCTAGTGGCTGCTCGCCACCTCTATCATTTTGGATATAAACCCTTCATTTCTTATCCCAAACGGACATCGAAGCCTCTCTATTCTGGCCTCGTAACTCAAGTACATTGTTTATGTTATGATGTTATGATATCCTTTCTTAAGCTAAGTCTAATGTTTTCATTGCTCATTGATTTGACTTGAGTGTTATGTAAATTTGTAGCTTGAATCATTGTCGATCCCATTCTTGTCTGTTGAAGACCTGCCACAAAACTTATCAGATGATTTCGACATTATAGTGGATGCGATGTTTGGGTTCTCATTTCATGGTAACCTGCTTGTTATACAAGCTATGGTTTTTAAGTTTGATTATTTTGAAATTCATGTATCTGTATATTCATGGGATGCTATGTTGATTAATTGCCTATGACCAACATAGGTTATTTACAGTGATTTTTGGCTCTGCCATGAAACCGATCTTACATAAGTACATGACTTTGATTAAATACCTTTGTTACTGTGCATGCGTGAAGTTTGTACCCATAATTTTGGTTAGTTGAAGTTTGGGTACTTAATAAATTCATTAATTTTGGTTAGTTGAAGTTTGGGTACTTAATAAATTCATTAATTTGCTATTTTGAGCATTAAATTTTGCATAATTTGGTTAGTTGAAGTATTCTGATACGAGAGCTGTTACAGTTTTGCCAAAATTTATTGCGTATAAGTAAACAGTAAGGGTGGCACCGTGAAGACATTGGAAATAAAAGATGGAATATGACAATGGGGTTTGTTTGCCATCTATGCAGCATCCTGCTTCATTGCATATCCGCTTTTATACTATAGAACTTTAATTATGAAGGAGCAGATAAAGGAGGAAAGACAATTTATCTGCATGAACTGTTATTGGGCTCCTTTATTAAATTTTGATGCTTAAGTTTTCTGAAATGATTCATGAATGCAGGAACACCAAGGCCACCTTTTGATGATCTCATCCAAAGGCTTGTGGCCTTGAAAGCTTTTGATAATGCCCCCGAAAAATCGCCACCAATTGTTTCAGTTGATATTCCTTCTGGGTGGCATGTGGAAGAAGGAGACATCAACGGTGAAGGAATTAAACCTGAAATGCTGGTTAGCATATGATTTGAAGTTTTATATGTTACATGTTTTTTGGAAAAAATATGCAGACCTTGCATTGAATCATATTGCATTTTGAAATAGGCATCTGAACTTTATAACTTTTGATTTTTACTCCCTAACATACAAGTTATTTTGATTTCAGAAAACTCCATTAACTTCTGTTAGATTATAGCTCAGTCCTAAAAGTCATATAAATTCCATCAAGCAATAAAATATTTTGTTAGAGTATGGAATATTCCGTTCGAAAAATTAAAAATACTGTCAAGTTCTCGTGTCGAGGTATTTAAAATAAAATTGCACCATTGTGGTAAGGCCTGTACGTCTATGTGTATATTTTCTTTTTAAATCTAACAATCTTAATATCTAAATCATCATCAAAACTTAGTTTTTATTACTTTTGCTTTTCTAGGTGTCGTTAACAGCTCCAAAGTTGTGCGCAAAAAAATTTGCTGGGCCCCACCATTTTCTAGGGGGTAGATTTGTTCCACCAGCGATCATAGATAAGTATGGACTCCGACTACCTACTTATCCTGGCACTTCAATGTGTGTTAGAATCGGAAAACCCCCGTCTGTTGACATCGCATCACTTAGAGAGAACTATACTTCTCCCGAACTTCTTGAAGATCAAGTGATGGCTGACCCTGTGGATCAGGTATTACATCCTTTCAACTCCAGATTTTACTGACATCCCCCTGCAAAATCACATGTTTATATACATATATATTCCTGCAAAATCCCAGTCTTATAAATGCCCCCCAAAAATTTTATTTCTTACGTATAAGCCCTCATACATTATATGAATGCAAAATTAATTTCCTCTCATGAATTTTATGCTGCATTATTTGAGAATACATATGAAAATCACGATTTTATATTTATGCGTGCATGCAGGTAACTAGATGATTTGGAGGGACATACATGTAAAGCCTCCAAATTTCTTTGTAATCTAAATTTATTTATTCCCTTGAAATTTGCTGTAGTTTAAAATATGGTTTGATGAAGCTGTTTCTGCTGGCTTGCGTGAGCCAAATGCTATGGCTTTATCGACTTCCGGCAAGGATGGAAAGCCGTATGTCCTTTCTTTTTTAGTTCCCCCACCCACCCTCCAAAATAGAAGTTTTCTTTTCTCTGGTGAACTGTTTTTAAGCTAGAAACCTGCTAATCTCATCTCTGTTTTGCCTGCAATGTTTGTGCTTTGCAGTTCATCGAGAATGGTCCTGCTAAAAGGAGTTGATAAACAAGGTTTTATTTGGTTAGTAATGCTTTGATTACCAACTTTTATCATCACCTGCTCAATTAGGTTGTCATGTTCATACTTTTACTACTTTTTAAGGGAACTCTTACTTGATGCTAGGCAGTTTAGTCTGAACATGACTGAAGGCCTGTTTGGCCTTGCTTGTACACAAGTTCTACTGAATAAAGCTGTTGGAAGAAACACCAACAGCTTTTCCATTGATATCTTTTCCAATAACATTTTGCTATGCCATAGTAGAAGATTCAAATTAGAGTTTTTGATTTTGGATCCAAAAGCTCCTTCCAGCTCCTTGCCAATCCAAAGTTTCCAAACTTTTTGTGTGCTATGCACCTAAGTGCTTCATCTCAGAGTAGAGAAATTTTATGGAAGCTAGCCAAATAGGCAAGTAATGGCTTTTTTTTTTAAATTCCGGATTTGGTTCTTTTAGGTATACCAATTATGAAAGCAGAAAGGCCCGTGAACTGTCTGAAAATCCTCATGCGTCCCTTCTTTTCTATTGGAATCATCTCAATCGTCAGGTGCTTTTTTTTTTTCAATTTTACAATATGTGCATTTTTTTTAATCTTGTTTGTACAAAACTTGTTATTTTTCGAGATGGCGGCGGCACATAATATTGAGAATATGTAAATCTGCTAGTTCAAATTAAACTAACTTTTTGCTTGTAATTAACTCAATCCTTTCAACTTTGTTTCCATTCTGGTTCTCTTAACCTAACTGAATTTCTTCCTCAAGTGCAATGACTTGTGTGAATAAATTTCAAAAGATTCAGATAGGCAAGGAAAGTAATCAAAATATATGTTGTACAAAGCTAAATGGTAAGCATTGTAGATCAAATTTTATTCTCTATGATCCTTGGTTGTGTTGCCTATTGCTTGAGGATGGATTGGTGTCAGTTCAAATTTTAAATTATGAATAACATTTAGAATCATATTATACAATAATCAAAAGGCTAGACAGCTTATGCAAGTATACTCTTCAGTTCATGTAAAGAGAGCAAAATGGGTAACTGCTAGGTATGTTGACTGCTGGCTGCATGTCTACTTGATTGCTCATATAAATGTTTGGCGTCATCATCTCAAACATGGCATAGTGCCATAGTGGGTGTCTTTGCTAATGTGTTGATGTACAGTGCTTATCATATTGAGAGGTACTCGCATATTGCATTGTTATGAAGGTATATTAGGAGTTTACTCATCAGAAAAGGTAAATACATAATATCCAGGTAAGAATTGAAGGCTTTGTTGAGAAAGTTTCCGACGAAGAATCTGAGAGATATTTCCACAGTCGCCCTCGAGGAAGTCAACTTGGTGCAGCAGTCAGCAAGCAGGTCACATACATTAAATGATAATAAAATATTCAGTTTTCAAATCTGGATTGTAAAAATTATATACAATTTTACAGAGTGCTGTTTTAGCTGGAAGGCATGTGATTCACCAAGCATACAAGGAATTGGAAGAAAGATATCCTGATGGGTCAGTTTTAACTTCTTTGAATGCTTTCTTTGTAACTATTACATAATTCCTTGTTAATTGTTTCCGTTTAACTCTCGTCATTCAATTACGTGGAATTTTTAATTTGCGGTAACTTGTGTTGGTTGATATTAGACAAATCATGACTTATGGGTTGACTCTGGGCATTGACTACACTCATATTACTTGAACAAGTATTTAGACGGTCTTCATAGTTTAAGATGTAACAACATGGTAGAGGTTATAATAGTCCAAGATAAATGGGTAATAAACAGTGAAATAATGATAGCATAACTCTTATATATCATACATGGTTATGCCGATGGGAAGCAATTTAGTTTCCTATGCATGTTATCTTTTAGCTGTTTCTCCTCGCAGCGTCTTTTGCTTCTAATAATATTCTCCGAGGAGAAACTATTCTTCTTCATTGGTGTTTAAAAACATTTGTTCACTCTTCTTAAGTAGACGAGTGACATAATCTCTAGATGATGTGGAAAGATGTAGATTAGGCCCAAAATAGACGCTCAGATGTTACTATCAAAATTCTATCCTATATTTGTCTTTTCTTTTTTCTTTTTTTACTTTTCTTCTTCTTGTTCTTCCTTTTGTAACACTCATGGGGTGATTGGACAGAAAGGTAATCCCCAAACCAGATTACTGGGGAGGTTACAGATTAACTCCAAGATGTTTCGAGTTCTGGCAAGGACAACCTTCTCGTCTCCATGATCGGTAGGTCTATATTTTTCCAATGACCGAAATGTACATACGCTCCCTGTTCTATCCCGATATTGTCGCGTATGCTATCCCAATATTGTGACTTACTCTGTGAACTTCTCGCTCAAAGCTTTGGTCTCTGAGCTTTTTTTGTATATTTTCATTCAATCGAAGCCATTAGAAAAGAAATCTGACAGTAACCTCGTTGCAATATTGGGATTCTACAGGGACTATCTATACATTCTAACCATTCCAATTATTCGACTTATGCAAATTGTGGACATAATTACTTATTGGAAACACAATTTTTTTTTTTTTGTTTTTCTGCACAGGCTACAGTACGTACTAAGAGAAGAAAATGGAAGCCAAGTATGGCAAATTGAGAGGTTGTCGCCATGACTCGTATCCTCTCTCTCTCTCTCTCTCTCTCTCACTCTCTCTCTCTCTCTCTCTCCCCCCTGCCTAAACATGAAGAATATATGTCATGTCCTGTTTTTGTCTGGACAAGTCTAATTAAATTTGGGTACAACCACTCGTGGAAAATTCTAGTTTTTCCATCAGTTGGTTTTTAGATATGGTTGTTGAATTTTGGAAAAAGAAAGAAAATCCATAATTGCATTGTAATGTACAATTAGTGATTAGTCATAATAAATTGTCTAATACATGTCCTAGTTGAATTATTTAAGGGCTTTAATGTGAATAATTACAAGAATCAAAGTAGTACATTATATTATTGTTTTGTTGCTGGGGTTAGAATTATTACCCCTGTTTGAAGCTTTAACTGTTTCTTGTTATCATTTCAATTTTTTTTTTCCTGTTTTGTGACCGTTAACTGAAGCTTCATATTGGTTTGTTATTTTGTTGATTAAGTTGGCACTGCATTTGCTTTATTCTGATCTTTGAGGCAGTAGAAATTGTTGGAAAATTATGAAAATTTACTCTCACATTTGCTAGAGATAGAATTAACGAATGAACAAAATTAATACTCCCAGTTAATTTCAGTTTATAATCACTACCTTTTCTCTTTACTTTAGTGCTCAAATCCAATATGTTGCTTCATTATCTCTTCCACATTGCCAGAACAAAAAATGTTCTAAAGAATGATGGGTGGTTGAGTTACTAAAATATTCTCTTCTTTTTCATTGTAGGAAGGAACAACTACAACTACAACTACAAACTATATACTTCTCATCTCTCTAGTTATAATGTTCCCTGCTAAATCTGAATCAAGTAGGTGTAGATTCACCACCAAATGGGAATTTAGCTTCTTAATAGATTTGGCTAAAATTATTAAACCTTGTATGCTCAAACATTTGTATGTCTTGGAAATAAGTTGATAAGAGACTCATAAAAAGCCACCAATAATTTTCTGCTTCACCGGAGGAAGCAGAAGCTTATCCACTCCAGAGATTTGAGTGTGTGAATGTTATGGTGTATGTTGACTTGCTATCTTTCTAGCATTGTGGGATGCGCCCAAACATTTCTGGTTAAGATAACTTGTTATTTATCTTTTATAAAAAAAATACAAAAAAAATCCTAGTTGGACACAAGTAATTTTGAAGCCGATTCAAACTTTTGTGGCTATATAAGAAGGCCTAGACCGGAGAATTATGATCATCATTCATCAATTAATCCATGAACACGTCCGGCACACTAAACATTCTTTGGGTAATTATAGTACGGTAGTTTGTAGCTTTGTAGCTTGTAATAATTTTAATTCTAGTCGTAGTATATTATATCATTCTGAAACTTGGATCGTCATCTCGACTGGGAATGTTCACCGACATACTAACTTATCTTAGACCATATAATTCTGAAACTTGGATCGTCGTCTCGACTGGGAATGTTCGCCGACATACTAACTTATCTTAGATCGGAGATGTTATGCAGAGAAGTCGCCTCGGGGGATTCCTGATGTTATGCTGAGAAGTGAAGTTTTGAGTGTTAGAGCCGTCATCGGTGGAGGTTGACCTTCTCGAGCTTTCTTGAGTGGAGGTCGACTTTTGCTTAGGGGGGATTCCGATTTAGACTCTGAGGCAGTGTTTGGTTCAGGAACTAGGGGGGAAAAGGGGTTATTCCCCTCTTGTTCCCTAAACAACAAATGAGCCCACTAACACTCGAGGCAGGAACTACGCTAATTCCCAACCAGAGCAACCACTGCTCCCCATCCTCTCTTTCCGAAAGTTTCGATCCCCTTTCCTTTTCCTCTTTTCTTCGGTTTACCATGCGCCTTCGATCGGCGATCTCCATCCGTTCTCCGACAGATCTGGTGCCACCGGAGCTCGGACGGCTACCTCCTCTTCCTCCTCAGCACCGTCTGTCTCTCCAAAGCTGTCGCTCCCCTTTCCTCTCCTTCTTCCCTCCGAGGTTTATTGTGCGCCGCCGATCTGGAAGGCCGTGTTCCCGATCTAGTACCACTAGAGCTCCTACGGCTACCTCCTCTTCCTCCTCCGCACCACGTTGCCTCACATCCTCCCCGCTCGGTTTTGTCCTACTCCTTGGGTTGGCCGAGGCTTTCCTCTTCCTTTTCCTTCCGCGGTTTACTGTGCGCCGTCGAGAAGGGAAGGCGGCGTTGCCGACCTAGTGCCACCAGATTGCCTACGACAACCTCCTCTTCTTTCTCTGCACCTCGTTGCCTCACCTCCTCCCCGCTCAGCTTCGTCATACTCCTCAGGTTGGTCGACGCCTGCGATCGGTATGATTTTGGGCCTTTGGCCTCGTACACAGGAGAACTCCTTTTTTCTGTGCTCTTCCCCCTCTCTATATGCTTTTGTGGCTTTCGCCCGACGTCCGCCAGTAGCGTATATTCCGGTCTGTGGTCTTGTGTCTCTCCGGTCATCTGTACCTATCCCCCTTCTCTCACGTCTCTCCGGTCATCTGTACCTATCCCCCTTCTCTCACTGCTTGTTGCTGTAGTTGGGAGTGTCGTACGACTGTCCTCCGCAGTCCCTAGCTCGATTCGGCCGAGCCCTGCATGCAGATTTTATAGATCTGATTATACTCGAACCATTTATCTTCTACTTTTGTAGGTATTTTGTTTGCACGGCGACGCCGCTTGGTGTTGAAATTCCCTGTTTGTGCATCCCCTGTTCATTCTAAACCCGTGTTGCGATAAGGTTTGGTCTTACCAAGATTTTATTGCTCTAACATTCAAGTTTACTCTAAGCTTTTGTATGATTAGAGGATATATGATTTACTGCTGTGCATGATAAAATTCTATCAATATCTGATATTCATTTATGATGAGTCTATGGCTCTATGCCGTCGGTAAAATTCAGAACCCTGTGGCAGCATGTTTGTAATATGTCTTTAATTTATATGTTTGCCGGAATGCATGATATAGTGAGAAATTGATTACAGTTGTTTGTATGGTAATGAAGGATGCGAAAGAATGCATTGGCGATGATGACGGTTTCAAGTTGCATTAGATGGATGGCATGATTCTACAAATCAATGCACCCACATGCTCTTGGAAACCATTTTGAGTCACATGACCCAAATCACACCATAAGATGCCGATTCTATCTCATTATACAATCTTTCAAGTACATCCTTTGATTCTAATCAGTTATAGTTGTCATATGCCTTCACTTGTATTTCATTACAATAACTTTCTAATACTTTAGTTTTCAGAA
Source organism: Aechmea fasciata (assembly GCA_025177825.1). Classification (NCBI taxonomy): domain Eukaryota; kingdom Viridiplantae; phylum Streptophyta; class Magnoliopsida; order Poales; family Bromeliaceae; genus Aechmea; species Aechmea fasciata. Next base: position 5,174,153 of record CM045935.1, read on the forward strand.
TAGTCTTCCATATGTTTGGACATAGTGAAACATAAATTGTGTCAATTCACCAAAATGGTATGGCAGTGAATTGCTATTTGCTTGAACCACACATGTCTCCTGTTAAGAAACCATCTAAGTCTACTCATACGAAATGTGTGGTGTTTGAAACCACACCAATGCAAAATGTACATGTGGAAGGTGGTAGCAGATTGCATAACCAATCTTGGAAGCGAACTCCAAATTGGACCGACAGTATGGATGCAACTATACTCTAACAGAAGAACACGCTTTAGGAAACTACACCAATGGGTCGTTCACAAACGGTTCGTGGATTAGAATAATAACTGATTTCAACGATACGACCAATATGAACTTGACAAGGGAGCAAATAAAGAATCGACTTAAAGTGCTAAAGAGAAGGTTCATGTTGTACAACTGTCTTGCAAACAAGAGTGGATGGGATGGGTTTGCTGAATTGTGTGCTAATTACATGTGCTTATATATGTAGACATATTATGCTTTGATTGCATACTTAGTAATATCTGCTATATTTTTGTTTTTATTATATTGTATTGTAAATGTTTGGTATAAATGTTTGGTATAGTTTGTAATATTTGTCGAGTTGTGTTAATTATTTACTGATGGTGGTTATAAATCTTATTGTATGGTTATTAATATGTTGTTCTCAATATAGATTGGAATGGTCGCAATATTTGGATTGGAATGTATGTAACTTGTGGATTTTTCATGTTTGTAACATATGTTTGGAATATTTTAACATTAATTTTATTTTTTCTATAGTTATTTATTTGGTAACATTGTTATAAACCTTATTGCAATAATATTCTGGATATTTAATTTTAGAAGAAGAAGAATTTAATTATAATGAACGAAAGTTGGTAGAAAAATATTAATTAAAAAAAATTTATATATATTTTTTACAATATAGTAATTAATTATATAATTTTACAGCAACGAGGATATGATTAATTTATATTTATATTTAATTATATGATATTTTGCTTGTATAGGATTAGTCGCACGAGAGAGGTAAAAATATAATTTTAACCCATAACCAACATTTATTTATCTTATTTTATCTTATACATTCAAACACTAATTTTCTTATAACCAAACACAAAAAATATAATAGTTCCAACTAGTTCCAACATTTATATCTATACTTGTATAGGATCCGTCTCTTCCTTCTCCTTTCTCCTCTCGGGCTCCCTCTTCTCCGATTGTCTCGTCGCGGTAGAGGGGTTCGGGTTGTGACTGGGGAGGAGGATCGGGAGAGGCGGTAGAGGGGTTCGGGTTGTGACTGGGGGAGGAGGGGAATCGGGAGAGGCGGTTGAGGCGGAGGTGATGGTGAAGCCGGAGGAGTAGCTGCTGTGGCTGTTGAGGACTTCGAGCGTACCGGGTAGTGTACTTTTTATGCAGTGTACTTTTTCTATCTTATAACTGCAACTGCAAGTAATTTTGTTTTTTTGAATATTATTTAATTTAATTCTCTTCACAGGGAAGAGCTGGAGTATCCTACACCACCTTAGTTACCTGAGCATATTACAGCGTTCATATATATTGAACGTTTACATATCTTTTCTAGCTATTAGATTTTACTCCGTAGTTTCTATTGTTAAGTGTTTTTCGTTCAAGAAGACTGATCTTGCCACCCCCACGACATCTCGCAGCCCCACCACCGCTACAATGGTATGTTCTTGATTATTGGATGAAATTATATAAGTTACAAAATTAAAATTGAATGTACGTAGGTACGTTGCAACACCTTCAGCTGCAAGTTTAAAAGCAAAAAAAAGAGAAAAAGATTTATTTAATAATAAAATGTAATAATCTTGCTATGTTTAAATATGTTTCTCACCAAGACATCCTCCTCCGATCCCTCTTCTACATCGCCCCCTCATGCCGATGCATCTGCTTTCTCCTCGCCCCTTTATCTAGCTGACGCATTCTCCTCCGCTTCTTCTACTTCTGCATCACCCCTCGCCCCTTTATCTAGCTGACGCATTCTCCTCCGCTTCTTCCTCTTCTGTATCACCCCGGAAGCCTCCGCTTCTTCCTCTTCTGCATCACCCCTCATCTAGGCATCCCCAATGAGCATGGAAGCCTCCGATGAGCATGGAAGCCTCCGTCCTCGTGCCTGTGGGACCATGGTCTGATGAGAGGTAATAAATTTTTTAATTTTATATTCTTCTATTTTAAGATATTTATATAAGATTTTTATTTTTTTAGATTTTTTTTTCTGCTCTTGCAGTTTCGATATCATGCTGCTCTAGGACTTATGAATACATAAATTGGCGGCACATTCATAGGATGTTTACTTTTAGTGGATAAAGTTTTTGCTTCTATTGATCGTTTAGTATACATTTTTTTCGTGTAGATGATTTCGTATATATATTTTTTTTCTGTATAGATGGTTTTGTATACTTTTTCCTTTATATTTTTTGTACTCTTTTGTATACTTTTTATGCTGGGATAGAAATTTATTTTTTTCTATACTTGTACGAGTGAATGACATGTCTAGTCTTATTTTTCTGTAAAAAATATAAATATATTTCAATGTAGCATTTTCAATCTAATTATATTTATCGTGATTAGAATAAAATATTAAAAAAATTTATTGGTGAACACGAAAGAAGCTTTGTCTCCTCCATCTCTTTCTGTACCCTTTCTTTTTCCACCGATGTATATCTTCTCTCTTTTTTCCACCGATGTCTATCTTCTCTCTCTATCCCTCTCTAACCAACTGCTGCCGTTAGTACTGCAGACAGTTGGGTTGGAGTCGACCTCACCCATTAAAGAAATAAATAAAGTGTGATTTTTTTTATACGCCTTTTTTTAATTTTTTTTTCTAAAAATACCAATTTATGAAATCGGCTGATTTTAATAATATATGTTAGGGTTCAATAAATTTTTTTATGTTTCTTTTTTTAACTTTTTTTTTTTTTGGTCAAGAATATCTATTCATAAAATTTGCTAGGTTTAATAATGTCTAGTAGGGTTCAATAATTTTTTTTCCTATGCTTTATTTTTTTTCCAATTTGTTAATTCAATAATCTCTTAATTTATGTTTTGACAAAATATATATTATGTTTGTATTTAAAATTTATTAAATTTATACATAGTTTTATAATATAAAAATTATATATAGATATAAAAGTCTTAATCAATAATTAAAATATCTCATGATTATGCTTTACTTAGAAGAGGTAATCTCACATTTTTATAAAAAAAGTGACAGAATTTATAAATACAAATCTCAATCGCAGCTTATCAAATAGAAAAAAATGTAATCGCAGCAATTTTAACTGTATAAAACCAAATAGATTATATGTAGTTATGAGTTATGACTGCAGTATTTATAATTACATATTTTTTTAACTACACTATTTTTAAAACTATATCCAACCAACCAAATTGCTCCTACCAAATTGTTCCTAAATCTCTCTGCAACTCCGCCTCTATGCTCCTAAATCTCTCTGCAACTCCGCCTATGTTCCTCTCTATTAAGACCAAAATTTTATATCATAATAATAATACTGGTAGTTTAATTTCAATTAGGACCTTAACTATATTATACTTGATCAGACGTAATTATCTAAGTTAAAAAAAAAGTGTTGATAGAGTGAAGTACAGTTTTTATTTATAAATTTAAGGCATTTAAAATTTAGTTAAATTTGATAGCTCTATCATCTATTAATAATTAATTATTCCATCTCTTTTCAATGAAAGATGAAATTATAATAAAATCTATTAATAATTAATTATTGGCAAACACTCATGATTTTTAAGTTAACCAAATATCTTAAGAAAATACAAAGAATTTATAAGTCAATCTTTTAATATAGCGTACATTATTCATTGGTACGTGAATAGCTTATTTTTCACATTTATTATCTTAAAAAATGTTGAAAAATAAAATTATTACACATAATTTAATGTTGTTATATGTTTTGGGTGTTATATATTATTATTTTGTAATATCTGAGATTTTTAATCGAGAAACTTCAAATTTTGAAATTAAATTTGAGTTTTATTTTATATATATATATATATATATAGAGAGAGAGAGAGAGAGAGAGAGCTAGGCTGGTATACTATCGGTAGCACGGAGGCTTTCGTGCTACCAAGTTATTTTCAATTATGCGGCTTCCAAATCGACGATCGGCTCCGTTAGACTTGATCTACACTATTGAAAGTATTTGAAAGCTAAATTTCATAATTTTTCGACATTATTTGGCTAGTATAAACTAAATAATAAAAGGCATATGGAAATAACAATTGCATCAAATTATCATACCAGATAGTGTAATCCCAACTTGGACCAGAGAAACGTGATTTCTCTTAACTGGAGTAGCAGAATTAGGTTACAATCACTATGCTAAAACGATAAAGAGAATAGAAGATGGAGTTTGTGGGGATAAAAGAACAGGAGAACACAATAGAAAGAAAAGGCTTTCGAGGAATATAAAACAGAACAAGATAGTTTTCAAGGAGAATAAAATAGAAAGAGAAGGCTTTCGAGCCAAGGGGGGATTTATAACAACTCTACGTCCATATCATTTGGATATTTGGTCTGTCATCTTTTCCCCACTGTTATCACCATTGCGCTCATCTTCTTTCCAACTAGAAATTTGTAAATGGTAATAAAATAACTCAGACTTTAATAGGAGCACTTTTAAACCCTGCTTTTGGAGAGAAACAAGAATCATATCTGTGCAAATTGAAAGAAGAATCTGATCCAAATCACAACTATATTGGACTCCTTTAAGAAAAGAAACCCATAAGACACATCCTAATTCTTAATGATTTTCGTTTCAAGTTGATCACACTTGGGTTGAAATGGGAAGAACAAATAAGCCGGACAATATGGACAGCAGCTGTCCATAAGAATGCACCAAAATAGAAGACAAACTCTAGCTCGGACAAAAGACTAAAATCTAAAACAAAATCGGCTCGCTGGACCCAATTATGGCATAATTATGTGTATGGAGCTTGATTTACTTGTCTAGATCTAACTAACAATTGTCACCAGAATCTACAATGTATTAAAAAAAAAAAGAAAGATGAGCAAGAACAAAAGAACTAAGTAGCACTTGGTGCTAGTCTAGGTTCTACTCCAAAAACTAGAAACTTCCAAAATCTAAGCATTGGGCAAACAAAATGTTTAGAACTTTTGCTATCACAAGTAGCTAAAAATGTGCTTCTGGGCTTGTTACAGAGAAAAGTTCCTTGAGAAGATTTTGTTTAAACAGCTAGCAGTGCTTGTTTAAACTTTAAACAGCCTCCACTCAACAGAAGTTCCAGCTGAACGCAAACAGGTTCTTAGCAACAAATAAAACTTATTAATGTCTTCCACCACCATTGTCCCCAGTATTTATCATTTCTACACAATAAACAAGTGTCAATATATATGCTCTTGATAGATTTGTATCATCATTCATGAAGCGAGGGAGCTAGAAAAGTTAAAACCATTAAACTTTTTCAATTCAATATTTACACTTATGAAAATTTGCAAATGCAACCTAAGCTTAAAAGCCAAACCATTTGGACAAGGAAAGCTAATCATTTTCACCTTCCTTTCTGTACACGTTGCTACGAAAAGGGTTGTTGCCGGCGAACTGATGAACTCCATTTGCACTAAAAAATCATTCTTGTATTCCTTTTTTTTTTTTTTTTCTTTTTTCCGCTGATACCAAAGCCTTTCTCCTCTACAAAGTTGTATTGAAACATCTCTTCATACTTTATCCTAATAAGAACAAAAGAAAGGGGCTATTAGTGTGCCTATAAAATGTTTGGAAAAAAAGGTTGTAACAAGAAACCCAAACTTGTTCATTAGATCATTACCTGTGACTGGGAGTTAGAAAGAACCCTAGATGAAGAAGAGGACAATTCTGCTGTCGAATTAACTTCAATCGCATTATCACCTCCGATTTCGACATCTCCAGCATCTGTTTCCTCTTCAATTCCCCTAACTTCCGCCTGATTACTCGAATCAGAGTCATCATGATCGCTAATGGTGGAGTCCGAAGAAGATGACGACGACGACGACGACGGGGATAGAGAAGGCGATAACGAGGGAAGCGCGTCGGCAGGGGCGGGGGCGGGGGCGGGGGATGGCGCCATGATCGGGGCGCGGCACAGGGGGCAGTTGACGTGGCCCCGGAGCCACGCGTCGATGCACGCAACGTGGAAGGCGTGGCCGCACTTGGGCAGGAGCCGGAGCAGCTCCCCGTCCCGGAACTCGGCGAGGCAAACGTCGCACCCCCCTCCGCCGCCGCCGCCGCCGCCGCCGCCGACGAGGGCGCCGCCCTCGCCGGACTGGTAGACCCACACGGCGATCGCCCCGATCGTGGGCTCGTCGAGCCCCACGGTCCTGATGTACCACACGTGGTGGTCCACCTCTCCGTCCTCGTCGACGAACCCCCCGGCGTCCGCGGCGCCGCCGCCGCCGCCGACGGCTGCGGCGGAGGATGCGGAGCGGCGGCGGCGGAGGTGGATGGAGAGGAGGCAGGAGAGGAGGAGGATGAGGGAGGCGGCGGCGAGGGAGGACGCGGAGGCGACGAGGGCGAGGGAGAGGCGGGAGGAGTGGTGGAGGCGGATCGGGGAGGTAGGGTTTTGCTGAGGAGGGGGAGGAGGTGCGTATAAGAAGGGGCCGCAGAGGTCGTAGAAGTTGCACGCGTCGGAGCACTCGAACAAGCAAGCCGTGGCGTTGGGGGGACGCGGAAACAGCATCCGGGCATGCGGAGCCATGGTGGACTGTGAATCTCTCTCTCTCTCTCTCTCTCTCTCTCTCTCCCTCCCTCTCCAGTCCCCCCTCGTCCCTCGATATCTGCGCCTGCACATTCTTCGAGGTCAATGAGGCGGGTTTGAAGAGAGAGAGAGACAAGGTATCGCACGGACCATGTCCACCGTGATTCCGTGAACCACTCTTTTGGTCTCTCACTAGTCACTATGATGATTGATTTCCACCATGGCAAATAAATAAATAGATACGGTGGTTAAAGTAAACAATTTATAAAAAATATAGTTTGTATTATGAATAAGTATTTTTTTAAAAAAAGAATTATAATAAAAAAATATTCAATCATTTCGACGAAATCATTAAATCTTATTCAAAAGAAATCGCGTACAGTACAAATGGACGATTAAAATTATTTTTATAACACAATAATCAAATGAGAAAAAAAATAGACTATATTCTTCTCCAAATTAAGAGGTGGGTACATGTAGGATGTAGGATGTAGTTATGAGGATTAATGTGGAGATAATATAGATATAGATTTGAAATTCGGAATGAGCTATTCCAAAATAACTTAATCACTATAAACATTTTTCTTATAGGATTTTTGGTTGGTAGAGTATTATATCTAACCCACAAAAGAAAATTATTTTGTTCTGAAAAAATAATTTTAAACATCAAATATATTATTTCACCGTAAACATTTTTCATACCAAATAGGCTATTACTAAATAACTTATTTCAACTATTTAATGAAACTCGTTAGATTTATATATATTCGAATAGGTGATTCCATTTTTTTAAGTCATTAACAATTAGATGATATAAGGGGAGTTTTGGGGATAAATGGTGGACCGGGTTCAGAAATAAATTGTCAGGATCATGAGGTTGATGCACAACGGATTAGGCATTAAAACGGTGGGTGGGTATTAATTAATTAGTTAGGCATTAAAATTAGAATATTTTTTGACACGTGGGATTGAATTAGTGGGCTTAATTTAATTCACGCGTACCTAGGTGTTTGTGAACCCGGTCTATTTATAATTTGAACTTGGTCTAGTCATAAATTCGAATGCGATGGACCACCAGAGATGGATGACGTGTCGTGAGTTCATTGGCTAGAACGAAGGGTCTAGGTGAGCGGTGAGTTAGGCACGAGTAGGATATAACCACTAACGACTAACCAGGTGCCAGTGGAAACGAGACATTATTCGCCGCACCGGGTGTATAAATATATCTCATACACCGCATCCCTAAAAAATCTATTAGAAAGGTTTTAAAAGTGGAAATCAAATATGGCACATCAAGCCTTTTTTTATCCAATCATTTGATGAGACAGAGATGATATAAAAGAATTATAATTAATTGTACGATAATAATTAATATATTATATATTAATTGTAAAAATATTATTATCAGTTAGTTTAAGTTTTTAAAAAATAATAATTATTTCACATAATTTAATATATAGTATTAAAACATAATGTTCTGAGTTCAAGTCCAGCCAAATTTTTAATATTATTAATTTATTCCTATTTAATTTAAGCTCGTGTATTGATCTATCAATATGTCTAGATATGAGAGTGATAATTTAATCTTATCAAAAAATATCTCAAGTTTAGATATAAGGATGACCGTTTAAGTTTTTAGAGAAAAACAAATGTTTCGCATTATTTAATACTGCATCACTTTTATATTAATAATTTAATCAATCTTTGTCAATATTTAGCCAGCTAAATTGAATTGTGGAATTTGATTATAATATTTCAAAAAAATTGAGTCATAACGCACCTCATAGTTTGAGAATCAAAATTATAATTTATCTACTTTAATAATATTGTAAGACTCCGCTTCTATGCCACATACCAAACATTCAATCAATAGAACCTCTTTAATGTAAGAGTATGCCTGCATAACGCAAAAATTAGTTAGTTACACAGTCAATTAAATGGACATACGACGTTTCATGTAGTTATCAATAGGAGTGTCGATGCTCCTGATGAATCCAAAAGTGAATGTAAATCGAACAACTCATTCATAGAACGAGTGAGATCTTTTATAAGTCACATCGATATATTTTGTAAAATAATTTTACTTATAAAATGAGTGAGATATATAATATACAGTCCGAATTAAAAAATTAGATATATGGGCTATATTTTTTTAAAGAAGCGGATGAAAATGGTGTCATTATCTTTATAAGAAACTTAGACATTAGTAATAATAACTAAATTTAAATATTTTAGGTCGGTGATTGGTGATTGTACCCAATAAATTATCATTGTTAGTAGACCGAATCATTACATTTAAAAGTTGCTTTGCGCTCTACTCAAGAGGTTTTTGTGATTGTAGAGCTCATTGGGAAATGCTATTTGAGTAGAAAAGTAATATTAGTGGAAGTACTTTGTAGGCCAATCAAATTCTCTTTTACTATGTCTTTTTTTTTTTTTGGAATTATTGTCTCTTTTACTTTTTCAACTTTTACATTTTATCGACATCATAAAAAAACTTTTTATTTTATTTTTATACTTATAACCAGAGTCCAAATGACTGCATTTTTTACACTTTTTCTCTTTCTTTTTAATTTCTATTTCTATTTTTATATTTTTATTGCCTTTTGAATAAAGTCGATTGAGTAAAATCATCTACTTTACCCATCTCAATTACTTCTCCACATAAAAAGTTAAATTAATTAACTTTTTATAATTTGTCATTATTTCGAATAGCTCTTAAAATTTAGACTAAATTACAGAAAATTTTCCTGTAATAACCCGCGTTTTCACTTTTCCCCCTGATATTTAAAAATAACCATAGTCCAAATGACTGCATTTTTTACTCTTTTCCTCTTTCTTTTTAATTTCTATTTCTATTTTTATTTTTTTATTTTTTATTGCCTTTTGAATAAAGTCGATTGAGTAAAATCATCATTTTACACACCGTAACCATCTCACATGTGAACATTCTCCATATAAAAAAATTAAATTAATTAACTTTATAATTTGTCATTATTTCAAATAGATATTAAAATTTATAATGATTGTTGAATTCAATTATAAAATTTTATAAAGAAAAGGTTATAAATATAAACTATTTTGATTAATGCAGTACGTGTAACCATATAAAGTGAATGTCCTCGTTCAATTTACTATCAATTTTAATAATATTAGTAAAATTTGATATTCCTTTCATATAATTTGTTATATATTTAAAGTTATAAATTAAATAAAAGTTAAGATATAGAATAAGTATGATATAACTCGTTTTTATGAAGTTTTCTAAATAATTAATCAATTATCTTAAATTTTTGGACTTATTTGAAATAGGGTAAAATATAAAAGAAAAATTGACAATTTTTAATGTAGAAATAAATGAAACATCGCCTAAAATGCAGGGACGTTTTTTGCAATTTAGTTTATTTTTCTATAAACATAGGCTATAGAGGGAGTGTTTGGTTTCTCGAAATGTATTAAAAAAAGCAGTTCATATTTCGATGTTTGGTTTCTAAATAAGTAGTTTATTGAAAAAGATTCTTCAAATTTTATTAAAAAGTCTTATTTTTTGTGTTTTCAACTTTTTATCCCGAAAAGAAAAACCGTCAAAATATTACTTTCCATATATGTTTTCCTGAACAATAGTTTTTAACTATTTTTTTTTTTACGGAATCTAACCCTCACTAATAACATATTTGTTTGCCCTTATAATCTATTTCATAATTTTCACCTATTTTCGTATGTACAGATAATATTTCTCTTCCGTAAAGAGAATTGCTATAGGAGCATTTGGATTGGTAAAGTTGCAATTTGATCGTAAATCAATGAAGATATTAAGAAGATCTGATAGGTTGCTGCATGCTTAAATTTTTAAAATCGAATTCACTTTAAGATGGATCAAAATAATTTTTCAGATAAAAAAAAACTCAAAATCTATCCTACAACTAGACGTCAAACATCTTCGGTTCTATGTTAGTTTGACCGTATGACTAATGTGAAAGAATGTAAATGATGCACCTTTCTTATAGGATCTTTGTTGCTAATTATTAATTCTAAAAATATAAATGATTAAAAAATGATTTATTTATTTAAAATAGGGAAAACTTAAAAAATTTCCTTGTGGTTTCAATTTTTTCACTTTAGTATTCTGTGGTTTAAAATTTATCAAGTTAGTACCATGTGGTTTCTCGCTTTATCACTTTAGTATCCTGTGGTTTAAAGTGTATCAAATTAGTACCCTGTGATTTTGAACCTTATCACTTTAGTACCCTGTGGTTTTAAATTTGTATCAAGTTACTATCCTGTGATTTTTTAAACTACAGGGTACTAAAGTGATAAAGTTCAAAACCACATGATACTAACTTGATACTCTTTAAACCATATGGTGCTAAAGTGATAAAGTGAGAAACCACAGAGTACTAACTTGATACACTTTAAATTACAGAGTATTAAAATAAAAAAAATGTGAAATCAAAGGAGGGATTTTTGAAGTTTTTCCATTAAAATATACAATGATGGAATAAATGTTCTTTTTTTTTTTTTTTAAATGGTTACGATGCTTAAAGCAAATAGCAAGAGTGACACGTGCGTGCGGAGTATTGGGCGAAAAGATGGCGTCGTGCCCCCGCACGTGCGGGCCCTCCTCGAAATATCGCCGATGTCTCGTGCGATTTCCTCGCGGCGATTATTTTGTTGGCGTGTACGTGGATGCGGGCACGGTTGACCCGGTCAGCGCGAGGACTACGGCTCACTTCTCCACCGTCCGATCTGAGAGAACGAAGGTTGCTGTTCTGCAAGAAAATGATCCGAACCGTCCATTTGGGCAGTGGGGACCACAGTGATTTTCCCGTTCTATTGGACGGTTCGAAACCTGCGTGTAGTCTCTTTTTCTGTCGCGGGGAAAAATATATGTATTTTTTTAAAAAAATATATATATTATACGGAAAAAAGAGAATAATTTGTATAATTTTTTTTTTTTTTTCACAAGGACAGGAAAGTAATTATAAATATAAGTAAATATAGTTAAAAAAACAGTTAGGTACGTAACGATCTCATTTTTTTTATTCATTTAGTTGAACATGATTAAGGGTGAAATTACTTCCCACTGTTTCTTCTTTTTGTGCTTAAAAGAGTGAGTAACCAAGTAGATAAAAAATCACCTCATAGCTAGGTGTAAACGAGCGAACACGAGCGAGTGGGATTGGCTCGTGTTCGTTATTAAAAGAAATTAACACGAAATTTATCATTAAAGACGTTTAAAAGTGTTCATTCCAGTATAATAAACGAGAACACGAATCGTTCAACTAACAATAAATAAATAAAAAATTAGATTAAATATATTAAAAAATAAATTTATAAAGTCTTATTCATTAAACTTTGATCTAATAGTTAAAACTTTATATACAAATAAGTCTTTTTATAATTAAGCTTGCATTTATATTTTTATTTTGTTAAAAAATAAATAAAAAATATATATATTATATATAATTATTTATTTATATATAAAGCTATAGATTAAATAAATTATATAAATATAAAATATATGTATTATTTGATGTCGTAGAAACGCGTGGTGGCCACTTGGCTCGTGTTCGAGAACGTTTGTCGCTTGGTACAAAATTCGGCCTCGTGTTATTCGTTCTTATGTGGCCGTCTCGAAGCTCATTCAAGCCACATTCTGGTAGCTTTCATGACAATGGTGGTCTCACCTCTTTCATAGCATACACTTATTTTTTTAAATTTTACTATGGTTTTATATATTGCCTAATTTGGTGGTAAGTCGCGGCGCAATACTATTTTTATGATATCCCTTATAATAAAAGTGAGATCAAATTAGTTTTGTTTCTAATAATCATATGATATATTTGACTGCCAAATGCTTAGATAATAATAGCTAAACGGTGAAATCAGAAACAAAGACAATCAGGACGATCGTATAAAATAAAATATCTGTAGAACCTATTAACACTTTTTGGTTAAAATTTTGTTCAGAAAGGTAGAAAAATTGTGTTGTATATAAAGAAAAACTAATCTAAAGAAATATTTCATTAAATTTTTTTATGCACGTATTTTTTTTGCCATGCATATTTACCGTACATAACGCTGCTATTCTCGATCCCAAAAAATTTTTGTTCAGTAAAAAAAAATTTCTATTTAATTCAAGACGTAATATAACATGAGCGAAATAATATTTTATTTATTTCCATAAATAATATCATATTTTGCATATCAAAATAAGCCAATTATAATTAAACAAAAATATTTATTTTTATACATAATATGCAATTTTGTATATTATAATAAATTAATTACAATAATATTTTGTCCGTCCATTGTATGATCTAAAAGGGTCAGACGGGGGATCAGAGGGCTCTAATTGGCTAATTTGCTACACCAAATGCCACGTGTGCATGACTTACACCTAAACCCAAAGGTGTGTTTTCCCGCGCGCCGAGTTGTTTACTTTGACGGAGTCCTCCTCGCCGATCAGATAGGCCCGTGTGGGGCCTACGTAAATTTCTATATTTTTTTCTTTCTTCTTTCTTTTTTGTGAATTTAGTTGGTCTCTTTAACCAAGCCACACTCAACAATTAAAAAAAGCATAAAGATTCCCACCAAGCCCATCCTTTTCCCACTTATCGTCCTCATCTTTTTTCTTTTGTAATTAAAAATAAAAATTTAAATAATTTTTTTAGAAAAAAAAACACATAAACTTAGATTTATACTAGAAATCGCAAAAGTTATAGGTATATTAAAAGGTATCGTTTGGTTCGGAGATAAGCAAGAAGTGTTATTTCAGACATAGATTTATATTAAGATATAACAAGAAATTAGATCAATTTTGTATTTGAATAAAAATTAGGTTATTTTTTAAAATAAAAAAAATAACGTTTGGTTAGGTAAGATAAAATAAAAATTAAACTGAATAGTTATAAATAAAAAATAATAATATTATCTTTTTTTCTTTATATTAGAATTTTATTTTTCATATTTTATATTTTTATTTTAGAATTTAAAATATAAACTTTTAAATTTTAAAATTTTAAAATCTCAAATTTATAATTTAAAAAAAATTTAAATTTTAAACTTTAAATTTAAGATAAAATTTTAATTTAAGAATCAAAATATCAAATTCTAAATATAAAAGTTTGTATTTTAAAATCTCAAAGTTTAAATATAAAATTTTATTAAATTCTAAATATAAAAGTTTGTACTTTAATTTCCACCTTAACGGGCTTGTTCCTAGCCTGTTCCATCTTGGATGGGAACACCAGTTCCCACCCTTTTAATGGGTTATTTTAGAATAACCCGTTAAGATAGAAATTAATGTTCCCACCAATTTTTTTGTAATTGAAACATAAGGATGAAATAAAGTTTTATTCCAACTGAATTGCTATAATTTACATGCTATGTTATTAGTTATAAAAACAAAGAATATATTTTTAATAGTAGTTTCGTACTAAGGGGCTGTTTTGTGGGAAGTGGGAACCCAAATCATCTTTTTTGTAATTTTGACCCATCTTTTTTGTGTTCTTGGAACTTTTTATTTCAAGTATCTTTTTATGAGCCAAAATATCCCTAGCAAAAATCTCCTCTCTACATATATCCTTGCAGGGTATTTTTGTCCACAAATGAGATTTTTTTTAAAAAAAATAACAAGAAGTCAAAGTTGCAAAGCTGGAAATATAAGTGGATGCTTTTTGCAAGATGGGCTCAAAAGACACATTCAGAGCACTTGCAATAGAAGAAGTTATTATCCCTTGAGATAACAAACAAAACAGAGAGAGAGAGAGAGAGAGAGAGAGAGAGAGAGATGTGGAGGTCACAGGAGTGGGAGGAGAGATGCAGGAAGCACTTTGAGCACAAGCAGTCCAAAGGAGTGTGCCCCTACTGCCTGAGGGAGAAGCTGATTCACCTGTCAGCTTCTTCCTCCGCTTCGACGACCGCAAACGCATCTTCTTCTTCTTCCTCCTCTCCGGCTTACTCCTCCGGTTGCGCCGCCTCCCCTCCACACAAAGAACCCAACTTCACCAACAATTCTCAGCAGATCTTCAAAGAAAACATGGTGACCAAAGCCGAGGCGACGAAGGAAACAACGAGGTCTCTTTCTTTGGATATGAAGGAGAATAAAGCAGAGGAGGAGAACATGGAGAAGAAGGAGAAGAAGAAGAAGAAGAGGATGTTTTGGGATAAGCTGTTGCACTCAAAAACCATGAAGGAGAAGAGTTCTACCAAGTGGATATTCTATTGAGAGTATTTTCTTATAAATACTCTGCTTATATTTTCTTTTTGTTGTATTGTATGCATATAAGATAAAGGAAAATAAGGCCAATTTGCATTAAAAAAATCATAAGTTTCAAGCTTTTGCCAAATATAAGTGGATGCTTTTTTTGCAGAATGGGCTCCAAAGACACATTCAGAGCACTTTAATAGAAGAAGTTATTATCCCTTGAGATCAACAAACAGGCGACGAGGCGGAGACGGCGGCGGCGAGGTCACAGGAGTGGGAGGAGAGATGCAGGAAGCACTTTGAGCACAAGCAGTCCTGGGACGTCTCGTCCCGCCTCGCCTACGCCCTATACGCACTCGCTCGCGTCCGCTCACCCCCTACCCTTCTCGCCTCCGACTCGGCCTTTTTTTTTTCTTTTCGACTCTTCTCCATCGTCTCTGCGGCCCTTCACAATGGTGACGAGAATGACATCGTATACTCTTCCTCCGCATTCGCCCTTCATCTTCACTGCAACAGATTTTTCACCTACCAAATTCACTTTTGAAAACTTGCGCTCTCACCACAACCGCCAACAAGTAAAAAGAAGTGTTTCTCAGCGCCAAAATGCTCGCCAAGAAGGTAGGAGGCACGTGGCCCATCCAGGGCCGGTGAGGAACAAAGTGGAGACAAAGGAGAGCTTGATGATGGGCGCGGGTGTGATCTCGGTAGGGTCAGAGGCAATGAAGGCAGGGAGTGCACAGGATATCTCTGATCAAACACTTTTGTTTACTTAAAATAAAAAAAATAACTAAAGAAAAAAAAATAGAAAACAAGAAAAAAAAACTAGAGAAAAATAAGAAGATAAAGTTGTACTGTTTTAGAAAAACGTTACAGTTACAGTGTAACTATCTCCCAAATAGTATAATTTATATTTAAAAAATATAATATTAATCTTAAAATGTGCAATTTACATCTTAAAAAAATGCAACTTACATTTATAACAGTACAACATTCTTTTAAAACTATGCAACTTTATCATCTTTTTTCTTTTTCTTTATTTTTCCTTCCGTATTTATTTCTCTTTTTTTTCTCTTTTTTTTATTTATTCTCTCCGAGGAGGGCGACAAGGGCGAAGGCGGCCCTGCCTTGCCTCCGCTCCATGTGCCTTTGCCCTCGCCCTCGCCCGCGCACCCCCCGCCCTCTGGGACATCCTGCCTTGCCTCCGCCCCATACGCCTTTGCCTGCAGTTGCTCACCTCCCGTCTCCTTGTTTTCGACCCTGTCGAGACCGTGCGGCTACCTTTTTAGCACTGTGGATTTTTCACTATCAAATTCACTTTTGAAAACTTGCGCTCTCCCACCACAGCCTTCCAACAAGTAAAAAGAAGTGTTTCTCGTTTGCAAAATGCTCGCCAAGAAGGTAGGAGGCACGTGGCCACATCCAGGGCAGTGAAGAACAGAGTGGAGACAAGGAGAGCTTGATGATGGGCGCGGGTGTGATCTCGCGTGGTAGGCGAGGGCGAGAGTGTGCGAGGCGGAGGCGAGAAAAAAATAAGAAAAAAGAACTAGAGAAAAAGAAAGAAAAAGATAAAGTTGCATTATTTTAAAAGAATGTTGAACTATTATAGACATAAGTTATACTTTTAAAAATATAAACTATACCTTTTAAAATAAAGGTTATACTTTTTAAACAAAAATTATACTTTTTGGGAGATAACACTATTTCTCCTCTTTAAAAAATAATATAATTATCGTTCAAAGAGTATAATTTTTGTTTAAAAAGTATAACTTTTATTTAAAAAAATACAATTTACATTTATAACAATGCAATATTTTTTAAAACAATGCAAATTCATCTTCTTTTTTCTTCTTCTCTAGTTCTTTCTTATTTTCTAATTTTTTGTTTTTAGTTTTTTTTTTTTTTAAGTAAACGAAAGTGCTTGACCAAGAAATGCTCCTACCCTCTTCGCCTCCGAACCTGCCGAGACCACGCTCGCTGCCTTCTGTCATCACGCTCTCCTCCATCTGCACCTCGCTCATTGCAAACCCCGGAGGGCTCGATAGGCTGCATGCCCCCTCCCTTCCCGGCAAGCTTCTCAGGGTTGCAAAGCGCTTTCTCTTCGCCGCCATCGACGATAGTGAGGATACATGTTTCCGTAAATGGGTATAATGCGCGAAGAAAAATGACGTAGTGCCGTCTTCATTACCGTCATAGAGAACCGCAAAGGCGGTGGAGAAGGATTGGAAAGAAAGAAAAAAAAGGATCGTTTCGCAGAGTAGCCTCAAGAGGGTCGTTGGCAAGAAAAGTTTGGGCGCATAGATTGAAAGCAAGGCAGGGCATCTCAAAAGGGGGCAATGAGCGCAACCTCGGGGAAGTTGAAGACGAGGAGGGCGGCGAGCATGCAAGCACGAGCAAGGGTGTGCAGGTGCAAGCAAGGGTAAGAGCACGCAAAGTAGAGGCAAGGCGAAGGCGCCTTCACCTCCACCTCCACCTCCGCCACCCTCTTCAAAAAGAATAAAAAAAAACAAGAAAAATAATAATAAAAGGAAAAGAAATAAAGATAGTTTGATCAATTTTTTCAAAATCCAAACCGAATTTCTAAAATTCAAAATGGTGATCTACTTTTGCAAAATCTCAAAATTAATGAATTTTTTTATGCAAATTGGTGAAAAATAAAGGATTTTTCATTAAAAAACAAGGGGAAAAATGGAAAAGTAATAGAGATTTTTCATAGGCATAGATTTATGAAATACAAGAAATTGTGTATAACTATGTAGAGAGCAATGGTTTGTTAAGTTGTGATCTATTGTATCGTATTAACCCTCTTTTCTATTATTTTTTTTCAAAGAAAAATTGCATACTATTTTATTTATTTTTCTTCATAGATAAACTCAACTAAAAATATATGAAGTAATTAAACTTTAAACTTGAAATCTCAAACACCAAATGTCAAGTCCTTCCCACAAACACTGGAAACTTTGTGCCACTCTTCTATTGTTGTAGGTTAATTGTTTGATAGCTCCCTTGTTGCATAATAGCATTATCTCCTCTTTTTTCTTTTTTTCCTTTTTTCAAGCCTTTCATTTTTGTTCCACAATGGCATATAAATTGCCCGAGAATAAATTAAAAAAAAAGAAATAAGAAGAAAGAATGCATTATATTTTGTGCTAAGTTTGCTGAAAACAAGAGAGGTGATGTAATCAATTCCTCCACCCCTTCACATTCTTATTCCTCTCCACATACAAGTTAAAAATAATAATAATAAACTCAAAAAGTAATTTAGGATTCAAAGGAAACATAAACATAATTGCAGTTTGCAGAGTAGAGGTGGAAACGAGCTAAGCTCGAGCGAGCTCAGCTCAAGCTTTGCTTGAAATTAATTTCGAACCTAAATTTAGGCTCAATCTCTGTTTGAAATTAATTCGAGCCGAGCTCGTGCAAGTCTAACTTCGAGTCGAGCAAGCTCGAGCTCTAAACGAGCCTCTTGAAATTTTTAACATCGTGCAATCTATAATTTAATTTTTATAAAACATTATTTCAAATTTGAACAAAAAAAGTCTAATAATTCAACATACAAAATGAATATATCAAATATGATATTATAATATTAAAAAAATTAAAAAAAATGACTTTGCAAGCGAGTCAAAAAAAAGAGAAATGAGCAATTAGAGTAAAATTTCTTGGTTTGATTTTGCGGACCCAATAATCTCTATATAAATATAATTAAAATATATAATATATATTATTTTATATAATTAAAGTATATATTATATGTAAAATTATGCAAATTTTATGCAAATTGGTGAAAATAAAGGATTTTTCATTAAAATTTTGACCATTTCCCTTCTAAGAGACCACTCAATTCTAGGAGATCACTATCATTCCATTCTAAGGCACTACTCAATTCTAGAGGATCACTATTATCCTAATTGCACATCCAACTGTTGAAAATTTCTAAGTGTAAAGGAATCTATACTCATAAGAGTATAATAGCCCTAACCTATATATATACATATATTTAGGTTACTATACTATTAAGAGTGCCAACAGTTTGCTATTAGATCTTTTACCTTTGTATAAACACAACTAAAAACATATAAAGTAATTAAACTTTAAACATAAAAATAGCCAAAAGATAGATCTAACTAGAGAGTACCAAATGCTTAATACTATCAATAATACAAAGAGTTTAACTCTATATATATATATATATATATATATATATATATATAGATAAATCTAACGACAGAAAACTCGATAGCACAAGATACTTGGTACTATCAATAGTATAGATAGTATAATAGCCGAACTATATATAAAAAGAGAGAGAGAGTTTGACTACTATATTATCGATAGTACCAAATGTTTGATACTATCGAATTTTGTGCTGTTAGATCTAACACTAACCATTTTCACCTATTAGATCATACTATTTAAATAATCACCCACTCAACCCTAAAAAATTACTATCATCCTAACCACACATCTCTTGTGCTAAAGTTTGCTGAAAACAAGAGAGGTGATGTAATCAATTCCTCCATTTCACATTCTTATTCCTCTCCAATACAAGTTAAAAATAATAATACTCAAACTCGGCTTAAAATGTAATTTAGGATTCAAAGAAAACATAAACATAATTGCCAGCCCTACAGAGAAGGCAATAGGAAGCATAAAGGCACAGGTAGAATCAAGGAGCGGTGCTCCAAACAAGACCCAGAAAGAAAAGCGCACAATTATGTACTCCACATCACTTTTGCTAATATTCCCCCCCCCAAAGGTGTCAAAAAATGTACAGAAGCAAAACCTTTTTCAACCAGTTGCCACCACAACACACGCAACACATTTCTGGCATTCTAGTCAGACCAAAGATAATAAGATACCATCATTCAGCATCGTCTTTTGACTCTCAAGGTTAAAAAGTTAAGTATTGGAGAAACTAACGACCATTTAGATAGTAACAGCACCACGGCTTCTGTGCTATAAAATCAGTTTTAATGATGGCACATCAAATTCAGCAATCAACATTGTCAAATATGATTTAGGAAATTTGAAGTATCCACTTAGTTTTATGATTCTTTGACATCAACTACTAACTGATAAAAGCATCTC
The DNA here is from genome assembly GCA_025177825.1 of Aechmea fasciata. Classification (NCBI taxonomy): domain Eukaryota; kingdom Viridiplantae; phylum Streptophyta; class Magnoliopsida; order Poales; family Bromeliaceae; genus Aechmea; species Aechmea fasciata. The sequence continues at coordinate 5,194,203 of CM045935.1, forward strand.
AAAATTTGATGATTTTGATGAACAATATAAAGTAATTATTTTATAATGATTCTTATAAAAAAAAAAAAATCATCAAATCTGGTTTCTAGATTATGTTTAATGTTTAATGGAGTTGAAATGGCTCTATAGCACAAAGGCCTTGGTGCCCGTACTCGCACCCTAGCTCAACTTAACAATAATGTACTCACACGGCAAAAATTACGATCCAAAAGCTTAAGAAAAGCGGAGAACATAAAGAACACAATGGACAAGGGGGGAAAAAAAAAATCACTTAAAACTAGCAAACTGTATGAAGCAACTTTCACCACCATTACCCTAAACAAAACCAACAGTATTACCGCTACCCCAAAAAGAAAAAGTAACAATATTACTAATAAGATTGGACTATAATATGATGAGCTTACCAAAGTATTTTCCAAATGAGCACTCCAAAACACAGTTACCAAAAAACTAGACAAACAATCTCACCACAACACCATCCGAACAACGTACCCAAATGCAGCATCAACAATTTAAGCCCTCTCACCGCGGATTCTCCTAGCCAGCTGGATGTCCTTTGGCATGATTGTCACACGCTTGGCATGGATGGCGCACAGGTTTGTGTCCTCAAAGAGACCCACAAGGTACGCCTCCGCTGCCTCCTGTAGTGCTAGGACAGCATGGCTCTGGAACCGCAGATCTGTCTGCATAAAGCAAAATCAACATAAAGGGCCAATGAGCACCACATTTAGTTGCAAGGTTAATCGCAGCTCAGGTAGAGTTAATCAGAAAAGGACTACAGTGAGAACCTGGATAGATTATTCTCAATCTTCAACTGAAGATTGAGAACAAGTTGAATTTAGCGAGATCAATGGACCAATGAGTAATGATGCATCACGACACGCACACACACAGGTGCAGAGAGAGAGAGAGAGAGAGAGAGAGAGAGAGAGAGAGAGAGAGAGAGACTCGACCTTGAAGTCCTGAGCAATTTCCCTCACAAGCCTCTGAAATGGCAGCTTCCTGATTAGGAGCTCAGTGCTCTTTTGATATTTCCGAATCTCACTGAATTCAATAAAATAATAACATTAGTTCATGATGAAAGCAATATGAAAAACACTAACAAAGGATAGTGAATAAAAAAGCTATAAGATACCGAAGAGCGACAGTTCCTGGCCGGTAACGATGGGGCTTCTTCACACCACCAGTTGTGGGAGCAGACTTGCGGGCAGCCTATAACATCAAACGACAACATCTTATTCCACAACAAGTTGAATAGAAGAAAAAAAAAACAACAAAAAAAACAAAAAAGAGAGTCCAAGATTAAAATTAGTCAAATATTATCCGTCCAATCCATCCTCTGAACACAAGTTTTGCTAGATATGGTTGTCGATATACATATCCTCATATGTCTAAATTCCAATTCAAATCCAGGTAAACTTTAAAATCAATATCCTGAGCCAGAAAATATGATCACCAAAACTAGAATTCATTTAGCATCTACATTAGATGTAATTTTTGAATAGTACAAAAAAAACGAAGAGAACCTTAGTGGCAAGCTGCTTTCTTGGAGCCTTTCCTCCAGTCGACTTACGAGCGGTTTGCTTAGTACGGGCCATCTGCAGCTTAAACAACATCATTAGGCAAACAATTCAAATTTAAAAAAAAAAGAAGGAAAAACATAAGAACTAACTTAAATAGGAGAGTAGAAAGACGAATAGATATTGCAGGAATGCAAATCGGGATATTGCAGGAATGCAAATCGGAAAACAGGACAGTTTTCACTATTCTCATCTCCAATCTTTAAACAAAAAGCTAAATCATAAAACAAATGCTACACTTTACTCCATATATATCAATTAACCTCCAGTGTTTTAATAAAAAAAAGGGCATCAATTTTAAGCATGCCATATTTCAACATCTCAAATAGGACCCACAAAATTTGATATGATTGTTGGAATCAAAACCAAAAATTTATGAAAATTTCATAACCCTACTGAAAAAAATTAGACATCTTTTTGTAAACTTAAGATCTCCTACACAAATAGTAATTTTAAAAGCAGATATTCACACACAAAACTTGCTTGATATCTCAACATATTCTAATGAAAGTTTTGCATGCAAAATTTTCAAGAGAATCAAAACTTGATGCAACGTTTTAAACGATGGGTTAATTACAATGAAGGCTACAAGCTAGGAGCATTTTGTAAGTTAGCCAACAATACAGGAAAAATTGGTTAAGTGGTTTTGTCGGTTTGATAAAAACGTAATAATCAATCAAATAAGCGCTAAAAGAACAACAAGAGAGCTAAATGATGCACAGAATTAGGCAAAAAAAAACTGGGTAAATTATGGGCAGAATAATAATCACCAACCCTTAATTTAAAGAAAATGCTAATCAAATTCAAACAAAAAAATCAGAAACCCTCATCTCCATATAAGGTTTTAAAGTAATTCTCTCTCTCTCTCTCTCTCTCTCTCTAAAAAACAGAAACCCTGAATATTTTGTAGGTAAACAGCAAATTTTTCAAATAAAAAGCCAAAGAAATCGAAGAAAACCCTAAAATTGTATAACGATCCCTACTGCTAATCAATGCATTGCACTAAAGAGACGAGATTAATATTAAAAAAACAAATGATGTGCAAAAAAAAAGAAGAAATCTAGCTTTGACAAAAAAGAAAATTCACAGACCCTTAATTCAAAGAAAATGATAATCAAATTCGAATCAGATATCAGAACCCTGCATCTTTTACAAGTAAACGGCAAAATTATTCAAACTTCAAAAAAAAAAAACAAGAAATCGAAAAAAGGAAACACCAATTAAATGGCGATCCCTACTGCTAATCAATGCATTGCACTAAAGTGACGAGATTAATACAAAAAAAACAAATAATGTGCAAAAAAAAATTCAAAAAAAATCATAAACCCTAAATTTAAAGAAAATGTTAATCAAATTCCAATCAGAAATAAAACCCTGCATCTTTTGTAAGTAAACAGCGAAATCATTCAAATTTAAAAAAAAAAAAGTCAAAAAATCAAAAAAAGAAAACCCTAATTAAATGGCGATCCCTAGTGCTAATCAATGCATTGCACTAAAGCGACGAGATTAATGTGCAAAAAAAGAAAAAATAAATTAAAAAGGTGGGGAAAAAAAATAACTTTACCTCGTCGAATTAAGGGGGAATCGATTTCGAAAAGAATCAAAAGAATTTATTTTTGGTCGGAGGTTGAACGCAATTTATAGGGCAAATGGGGATGCGTTACATAGCTTCGTCGGTTTTTTGCATTATTGATCGGACGGTCGGTACGGGTCCGGGTAGAACTTTTCAATATCTGACGGTGGAGATGAGATATTTTATTTTTTAAGTTTATAGCAAGATCCTACGGATGGGATTCGCCTATCAAGTTTGTCACTCGGATTGCTGGTCCTGGATCCTAGCTTTCTATTGGTCGTGGTGTCTTCTCGCGGATCGAGAGCCTGGTGCGGTTTATAAATTTTCTTTTTTGATGCATAAATTTAAAATATTTAAAAGAAGAAAAAAAATAATTTTTTTTTAAAAGTTTTTTTATTTAATTTTAACATTTTTTTCCACCCAAGCAAGTATTAAAGAGTACATCCAGCGATGTAGATTTTGTCCGTAAAAATGTACGTATCATATCTAATAAATAAATACAAACTATTTATTATTGAATTTTAAATTTATTTGATTCAAATCGATCTAATTTTAAAATTTAAATTAATTATTTATTTTAATAAATTTATAATTATAAAAATTATATGTAGCATATTAATTAAATCTATAAAGAAAAACAATAAATTTAATTTTACAGTCGTAATATGTAATATGTTTGCCTGATCCAAAACAAATAAATTAAAAAAAATTAATAATAAGATTAAAATTTCATTCGATAGTTAAATTAAAATTTATTTTTTTAGGCTTTTTTGTATAAAAAATTCACTTATTTTGAAATTTTGCAAAATTGGGCCATCTTTTTCGTTTTGGCAAATTTTATCCGCTTTTTTACCAAACTGACCAAAATATCCTTATCTCTTTTTCTCTTTCTTTTTTTTTTTTTTTTTTTTTTCTCTTCCAGAGTGGCGAAGAGGCCTCGCCGCACACCCCCCCACCTTCCTCGATTGGAAAGCCTCGTCGCACCCCCCCACCTTCCTCGCCTCCGACGCCGAGGCGGCCACGACTTTTTTTTTTTTTGTCCCTTTCCGACTCTCCTCCACCGTCTCCGACAACGACACCTCTCTGGCCCTTCCTCGTCCTTCTCATCCTCTCCCTCTCCCTCTCCCTCTCCCTCCTCCTCTATCGCCTCAGACGACAACGCGTCGATGCCAACGCCGACGCCGACGTCGACATCGTGGAGGTCACTGCTGTTGCAGTCTCGGAGCCAGGGGTTCTTAACGGCATCGTTGCCGGTGCAGTGGCCGTTGGCAGAAAACGATGACAAGATAAATTATAGAAGAAGTAAAAAAAAAATAAAGATAAAAAATTATAGAAAAAGAAGGATGAAGATGAAGTTGTATCGTTAACTGTAAAAAAAAATTACTGTTTCTTCTCTTGTTACACCGTTTCTCCTCTTCTTGCACTATTTCTCCTCGTTTCTCCTTTTATTGCACTATTTCTCCTCTTATTACACTATTTTTATCTTAACCTGCAACTGCACTCTTTAAGAGAAGAAACAATGTAATAAGAGAAGAAATAGTGCACTCTTTAAGAGAAGAAACAGTGTAATAAGAGAAGAAATAATGTAACAAGAGAAGAAACAGTGCAATAAGAGAAGAAACAATATAAATTACTTTTAAAAAGATACAGTTTACATCTTAAAGAGTGTAATAAGAAAAAAAATAGTGTAAATATCTTTCAAAGAGTGTAATTTTCGTTTACGGAGTGTAATTTTCATCTTAAAACTACAGTTTACATCTTAAGTAATGCAACTTATAATTTTTTTTTTGCAGTTAACGATATAATTTCATCTTCATCCTTATTTTTCTATAATTTTTTATCTTTATATTTTTTTCTTGTTCCTTCTGTAGTTTTTTTTTTTGTCACTCCTCTCTGCCAACAACCACGGCGCCAGCGACGCCGCAGCTAAGGATCCCCCGCTCTGAGGTTGCAGTGCCGCAATGACCTCCACGGTGTCGGTATCGGCGTCGACGAAGATCCGTCGTCGTCGAAGACAACATAGGAGGAGGGAGAGAGGGATGATGAGAAGGGCCGAGAAGGGCGAGGGAGACGTCGTCGTCGGAGACAATGGAGGAGAGTCGGAGAGGAAAAAAAAAAAAAATTCTCCACGGCGCCGATGTCGGCGGAGAAATGTCGTCGTCGAGGGCGGCGAAAAAGGTGAAGGATGAGGAAGATGGAAAGAATGATAAAGGTGAGAGAGGGTGAAATAGTCGTCGTCGTCGGAGGCGGTAGAGGAGGATCAGAAAAAAAAAAAAAGTCGTAACGTGGCCTCGGTAGTATTAAAGACGAGGAAGGTTATGTCTTCATCGAATCTGCAAAAAGGTGGAGGAGGATCAAAAAAAAAAAAAAAATCGTAACGTGGCCTCGGTAGTATTAAAGACGAGGAAGGTTCTGTCTTCATCGAATCTGTAAAAATTAAAAAAAATAGTATTGGAGATGCGGGGTATCGATCCCCGTACCTCTCGCATGCTAAGCGAGCGTTCTACCATCTGAACTACATCCCCAGACACATTAAAAGTGCGAAATATACTAATGTTACATAAATGGTAAAGATTAAACGCTTATATAAGAGCCCCGTCGAAATCCCTCCGAAAACTTCGAAGAGAAACCCTAGTGGCCGCTTCTCCCTCCCTCCGCGCTCTCCTCCGCCTCTTCCTCGGCCTCTTCTCCCTCCGATCGCCTCCACGGTGCACGATGAAGGTAACAATCTCCTCTAAACCTCGAACCCTAGCCTCATGAATCCCCCATTTGCCGAAGCGATTCTCCTGTTCTTTTGATCTCGTTCGTTTCTTGGTGGAATCGGATTGATTTTTGTCGATTTTTTCGTGCTTAATGTGCAGTTTAATATCGCGAATCCGACTACAGGATGCCAGAAGAAGCTCGAGATCGATGACGACCAGAAACTGTGAGAGTTTTATTGGATTTTTCTTTTCGTTTCTGAGCTAGATTCGATCTAAGGGAGCGTTGTATGAATTCTATTTTCTGATGTTTGATATGATCCTCTTCTTTTTTTCTCAAATTGACCTCTGTTTGAGTTTCCATATATCTTAAAGTAGAATGTGATGGTTGTTGATCTCTAGTTTGCTAATGTATAGTAAACTTGTCAAATTTTTGCATCCCTATTCATAGTTATTGAGTTGTCCCTGAGCTAATTTGCGAATCCAACTATTTGTTGGACATTCTTACTCTGGAATTTTTTTTTTTTTTCTAAGTAAACTAGAATCCACTTTCTATTGATTAGTTTTCTTTTCTTCCACTTACGTTAAGAAGCTTACTCAATGAATCTGTGACATTTGCAGCCGCGCCTTCTACGACAAAAGGATCTCTCAGGAGGTCAGTGGGGATGCTCTTGGTGAGGTAAGCATGAGCACAACTTATTTTCCGAAAATTATTTGTTCAATATTTTTCCATGAGGGCATTGATTTATTATTAATTTTTTTTCTTTTTCTAACAGGAGTTCAAAGGCTATGTTTTCAAAATCATGGGAGGCTGTGACAAGCAGGGCTTTCCAATGAAGCAGGGTGTCCTTACCCCTGGACGCGTCCGCTTGTTGCTTCATAGAGGTAACCTTGTGTACTGCTATTTACCTTTCTTGATATCCTGTTATCCCCTTTGGATGGACGTAAGGCAGCTTTGCTACAAAGTCATTTTATAATTTCTCTCTCGTATGAAGATGTCTATTTGTCGCTTGAACTCTCTTCTCTTACCAGTTAATTCTCTAATCTTTTGTATATCACCATCAGCATTCTTTTGTGTCAAGTAGATATGCATTCGACATAATCTTACATGTATATATCATTACTTTTCCTTACGCGGACAATCAAGATCTAACAAGTCAAATCAAACAGTTTAACTTAATGGATAAGAACTAAAGTAATAAACACTTTATTTTGCTGGCATGGATGAATCTGGCATGTTCTTGTAATGTTACCGGTTAACAACGAAAGAGTTTACCGACCAACATTAATGCAATTTTATGGAAGAGATTTACCGTATATGTTCCTTTCTCATCTTCTTCAATCTGTCATTCCGTCCCAGGAACTCCTTGCTTCCGTGGGTACGGGAGGCGTAACGGAGAACGGAGGAGGAAGTCTGTCCGCGGGTGTATTGTCAGCCCCGACCTCTCTGTTCTGAACTTGGTTATTGTCAAGAAAGGGGAGAATGATCTCCCTGGCCTGACTGACATCGAGAAACCCAGAATGAGGGGACCCAAAAGGGCTTCTAAGATCCGGAAGCTGTTCAACCTCTCCAAGGAGGATGATGTCCGTAAATATGTTAATACATATCGCCGCACCTTTACCACCAAATCAGGTTTTTTTTTTTTCTTTTTTTGTGCAATTTTATGATTCTATCTGGATTTAGGGCCTGTATATTTATATCCCTTCAAAAATTAGCTATTTTGCATTTTATACACGCCCCTCGAAATTGCGGTTTCTTACAAACATACCATTATCTGAGGTTGGGTTGTCATTCAATTGGTGGGGAAAAGTTTTCAAAGGGCTTATTTGAAAACTCGTATACTGCAGGTATACATAGAGGGGAATATCTCTTCGTTAGTTGGTCATTTCTAGTAGGCTGCTTTGTGATACTTGTGGGCTGCAACAATGGATAATGTATTTTGTTTTTCTGCACGAGTTTTCGACTTATTATTTCTGCTTATTAACTCCGATATTTAAGTGCTTTATATTTGAGTACTGTTTCTTTCATTTTGCCTTAGCTCATTTTTCTCATTCCTCGTTGTTTTTGCCAATCTGCAGGGAAGAAGTGTAGCAAGGCGCCGAAGATCCAGAGGCTGGTGACGCCGCTGACGCTGCAGAGGAAGAGGGCTCGTATCGCGGACAAGAAGAAAAGGATCGCCAAGGCCAAGGCGGAGGCCGCCGAGTACCAGAAGCTCCTCGCCACCCGCCTCAAGGAACAGCGCGAGCGCCGCAGCGAAAGCCTCGCCAAGCGGCGGTCCAAGCTCTCCGTCGCCGCATCCAAGGCATCGCCCGCCGCCGCTTGAAACCTTAGGTCCTGCCCTCCACCCCACCCTCTCTCTCTCTCTCTCTCTCTCTCTCTCTCTCTCTCTCTCTCTCTAGATTTTTCATTGATGAGACTATGACTTTTGGACCGACTGGTTATTGACTGTTGGAGTTCTCAAGGCTTTTTCACAAGGGGTTTCACTCGGAGTCGGCATTGATGATGATTTTTTCGTTGATTTGTATTGAGTTCAAATAATTTATGTTTCTTCGCAAAATGTGTTAATTATCATGCACCATGAGTTTCAAAAGGATTTTACCGTAGTTTTATGCAAGGGTTTTTTGTTGATTGACTAGTATTAAATTAAGCGCATATGTATTTGCCCTAACACAGTAAGCTGGCTGTTTTAGTCCAAAGAGACTTGTTTTAGGCTTTTTGCAGCTTCTGGAGCACTTGGAATAAAAGAGGGTTTTGGAAGGAATTTGTTCTAGAATGTACTAGCGATTTTCTCATAGAAATTCTCTGGCTAGCTTTTTGCTGCAGCACAAGCAACACATTGGAGCTAAGCTTTTATTTTTTGCGAGGCAAGCATAAGGCTATTTAGATTCACGTGAGGTGATTGTGATAGGTCAAAGTTAGTGAGAGTTGGATCAGTGAGTGTAGGCCATTTCAAAACAAATAGGTCCTACACTCGTAAAAAGGATTTATGCGGAACATAATTAGAAAAAGCTATTTCAAAAGCTAGCCAGATGTTGAGATCTCGACGTTCACACGATTGATTTTAATAGATAAACGATGGATGGCACATAAAACAGTCTTATATTGGCACCATCAAGACATAAATATTTTCCAACCGTATTTAATACAAAAGACATCTACTAAAGTTTCCTCTTTAAATCTCAACTCACACCCGTTAGCAGTGTATAAAGATTCAACCGAGATCCACAAGAAGTAGAATTGAATACACAAACAATCTCCACAGCAAGCTTTAAAAAAAATAATAAAAAAAATAATAAAAAAAAAGGGGGGAGGAAAAGAGAAAGAAACTTACAAACTTTTGCAGCAGGCCTTGCCCTTCGGTATCTCCTGCGCTGGCCCCGGCACGATAATCTTCGTCCCCGAGATCGGCGCGCTCCCATTTCCATTACTCTGCGAATCAGAGGCAAGGTTCTTCTTATTGACGATATTGAATATCTCGGTTAGAACGGTTTGGAAAGCGTTCTCGATGTTCGTGGCTTCGAGCGCCGACGTCTCGAGGAAGAAGAGGTTCTCCTTTTCGGCGAACTCTGTGGCGTCCTCGGTTGGCACGGTCCGCTGGTCCACGAGGTCGGTCTTGTTGCCCACCAGCATGATGACGATGTTCTTGTCGGCGTGCGCCCGCAGCTCGTCCAGCCACCGCGGTATGTGGTCGAAGGTCTGCCGCCTGGTTATGTCGTAGACCAGCAGAGCCCCCACCGCGCCGCGGTAGTACGCGCTCGTCACCGCCCTGTACCTGTTATGTAAAACATTGAGCACAGTTAATGTAGATACAGCAAAAATTCGGCATGCGAATTATCAAGTGGTAGTTTTGAATAGTAAGAAATATTTGGAAACCTAGAGAGAGAATAACACATGGGATTCATATGCAGCGGCAGGAATCTTAGGCATAAATATTACGCCATTTATATAGGTAGGGAAGTTTTACAAGTGTTGCTATTAGTCGATTATGTGTTACATACTTGCATGCATAAAGCATGTTTATACATTTCAAAAGGGAAAAAAAAATCACAAATGGAGAAAATTACTCATTTATAAATTCCTCTGCGAATGATTCGGGAATTATTCGTGAATTTACTAAGAGAGGCATCGAAAGCAAAGGTACTGAGATCGCACTTACAAAATAATCAAAGAAGATAAGGATTTCATGACTATTAACATCTTTAAGCAGATTCTGACTTCTAATTATTTCAATCTTCCTCAGTTGTTTCTCTCCTACATAGATTATCACAATACAAACACATGCTAAAACTGGAAACAACCAACATTTTAACAACAATTCATCAATAAAATGGTAGATTCAGCAGTTAAAATTGGTTTCAACACCCCGAAGGAGTACGCAAATGGATTAAACAGATCCAACCAAATGCTACACTTGCCACTACAATGCTAAAAAGTATAATCTGTTATACAGTGCAAAGGTTTAACATGAAAGCATCCGGAAATCAATATATCCTAGTAAACATAACAACAGAGAAAAATCTAGCAAAGTAAATCGCACAAGCATCAAAATAATCTGGAAACAAAAATCTAACCATAAGATCTAAATCTACAGGACATTACTACAAAATCCAAGTAGAATGCGATCAGATTTGATAAAGAAGAAAAGGGTTTAGTAACTCTGTTAAACTATTTAGAGGCGTACTGAACTGAAAAAAAAGGAAGAGAAAATCTAGCGAAATAGCATCAAAACAAGCTAGGATTAGTGATCTGAAGCTAAAGTCGAGATCTAGAGGCCATTAGTATCAAATCCGAGAAGAAGGGTAAGGAATGGGATCAAGAAGATAAGGGATTAGTACAAGACGAAGAAAAACCTAGCAAAATTAGCATAAAAAAAACTGATCTGAAGCTAGACGCAAAATCAACTCGCCATGGCTACTAAATCCGAGTAGAATGGGAACGGATCGAGAAGAGAAGAGAAGGATTTAACACTTCTCTTGCGGTGCAGTGTCCATCATCAAAAACACTGATCTGAAGCTAAACTGGAAATCTATAAGCCATTGCTATCAAATCCGCAACGAATCGGGTCAGATCGGATTGAGAAGAGTAAGGATAGGTTAATAAACATGAAAAAAAAAAAGAGAGGAAAACCTAGCAAAAGAGCATCAAGATAAGCTAGAAAAGTGATCTGGAGCTAAACTTGAAATAGCATAAAAAGAAACTACGCACACCGATCTGAACCTACTAAACTAGAAATCAACAAGTGATACCCTATAAAATCCGAGCTGCTAGAAGCCTAACAAACAGACAAAGCAGCGGAAAACCTAGCACAACTACATTAGAATAAGCTATGAACACCGATCTGAAGAAAAACATCGAAATCTACAAATGATTACTACCAAATCCAAGACGAAAGGATCGGATAAAAAATGCAGAGGAAAACCTAGTAAAATAGCATAAAAAACACTGATCTGAAGCTAAACTCGAAATCTACAAGCAATGAATGCCAAATCCGAGCAGCTAGAAGCCTAGTAAACATGAAAAACAGGGAAAAAAAAAAGTGGCAAAAATTTCATCGAAGTAACTGATCTGAAGCCAAACATTGAAGTCTACAAGTGATTACTAGCACCAAATCGGAGACGAACGGGAACGGATCCGATTCGAGAGTAGCAGGGGCTAATCGGGTACCTCTCTTGTCCCGCGGTGTCCCAGATCTGGGCCTTGACGCTCTTGTGGTCGATGACGAGGGTCCGCGTCTGGAACTCGACCCCGATCGTGGCCTTGGAGTCGAGGGCGAACTCGTTCCGCGCGAACCGCGCCAGGATCTGCGACTTCCCCACCGCCGAGTCCCCGATGAGCACCACCTTGAACACGTAGTCGACCCTGTCCCCCATGGCCTCGCCAAAGAGGTCGAGATCGAGATCGAGGAGGAGGAGGAGGAGGGAGGAGGAGGTGAGAGGATCCTCCGCTAGGGCAAATCGCGAGGTAGGAGAAAGAGTGAGGAGTCGGTGGTGAGCGGAGTGAGGTGGCGTGTGGTAGAAGAGTGAAAGAGTAAGAAGAGATGTTGGTCGGGGGTTTTATAGCGAGTAGAAAGGCGAAAATGCGCTTTTAACCCCTCAACTATAATTCATTTTGACTCGGCCCCCCTAAACTTTTAAACTTCAAAAAACGTACAAAATTTATTTGAACTGTAACTCCTTTTAATTTAGTTACTCAACCTTTCAAACTTTTAATTTTACTATCTAATTAACGACACTTTGACTTTATCACTTATCTATACATATTTAATTAGTATACTTTACATAATTCTCTCATAAATATAAATTTATAAAAATAATTAATTAACATAACTGTGAAAGTTTAAGTACGTTGACAGACTAAAATCAGATAAATTGAGAAGTTGGATAGTAAAATTAAAATTTTGAAAAGTTGATGAATAATAGCCAGCCAAATTAAAAAGATCTACAATTCAAGTAAGTTTTATATATTTTACCAATTTAAAATTTTCAAAACTTTATCAAATTTACCAATCTTAATCATCTTTAAGTAAATAAAAATAGAATAATTAATGATTAATGACTAATAAAAATAGAAATTTTAGTTAACTTTTAACTAAAATGACTAAAATAACTCAATTTGAAAAAAAAAAAAAAAAGAAGTTAAAGAGATCTCTGGTTAAAAAGAAAATTTAAATTAAGGGGGGAGCATTTCAAAAATCATCGAGGGTGTTCGTTAAGTTTTACCTTTAATTTGTTTAATTTAAATCATTCAAAATACGCAAATTTGACGATCAAATTTAGGGAGTTTGTTTTGAAATAACCTGTTGTTGAGGGGGTGGTCCTCCATAAGAGCGGCGTCGCCTTCGTGCGTCCTCGTTTCTGACTGACGTGTGGGGCCCACCGATACGGTATAACGGTTGTGTACCGCGGCCGTGGAATCGAGAAATTTTACACTGTCACACTTACACCACGTCATTAATAACAAACCAATTGTATCTCTTTTTTTCAAATAAAAATATAATAAAAATATTTTTTTTACAATCATGATAGAAGAGTCCGGCTACTATACTTTTATGAGTATAGAAGTTCTTGTACTCATAAATTTTTAGCCGTTTGATCCGCCCTTTAATCATTTTTATCCGTTAGATTATACTATTCAACCAATCACGCACTCAACCCTAGAGGGCCCACTATCAACCTAACCGTAATCACTCTCATCCTAGTCGCACATTTTTTCATCTGAACGGTCAAAAAATTATGAATACAAAGGACTCTATATATTTTTAAAAAGAGATTTTTGTTTGGTTGGTCACCAATGCATCCGGTGCATTTTAGAATGTTTTCGTAGAATATAACGGTGGGGCCCGCACGCTCGTGCGCGGGGCCTACGTGTCACGCTCTGGGCTAACCTACGATGTGACCGTTGAAATAACCTGCTAGTGTGCGCGGTACACAAAGGACGGCCTAGAGAGTAGCAGTAAAGAATCGATAAAATATTGCCTAAACCTGGTGTATCCTCATGCCTTGTACACCGCATCTACGTATTAAAAAAGGGAATTATTATAAAATTTGAAAAATTAGAAGTAAGGGCAAGATAAAAAACCAACAGTTGTAGAAACGGATATCATTCGATTAGAAAGAAAATAACATCCAAATTTTATGATTTTGAGAAAAATCAATACTTTTTATAAAAATTTTAGAAAGTTTAATAAGTGAGATCTTAATTTTGAGGGCCGTGTATTGAGATATTTGTGTACACCCGGTGCAGGCAAGAATTTCAGGTAAAGAGTCTCTGCTTGTCATTTTCCTCTTGACAGTTGCTCAGGTCAAAAGTAGCTCTCTCCTTTGTCGGAAAATTAATCCGCGGTCCAGGGCGTTGGAGCGAACTATTACGTGCACCCGGTGCACCACATCATCTGTCAACCACCATCACGTGTGAAGCTGGATTGAATAGTTTTGTTTTTTGTTTTTTTTATTTTTTTTTAAGAAAAGTAGTATGCTATTCGCTTTATTTATATTTTTAAAAAATAAACCCATATCAAAATATAAATCAATTAGGATTCGTCAGTTATAAATTTTTACTATTTAAATTTTAGACTGATCCAAGTACAAAGAGATTTATTTATATTTTGTAATTTTAATTTTTGGATTAGATTTTTAATTTCTTTAATTTTCTTTCACCTTTTCATCCACTAGTAATATTATTAACTTATAACAACGTTGCTGTTATTGATTGGATTGATATTTAATAAAGCCATTTAGTTTGTCTGACTAATTAATATGGAATGTTTAACCTAATTTTTTTTAATTCGATATTTTAATAAGTTAACTTGTATTCAACTAGTTTAATAAATAAACGAATACGAGCTAGCTCCAACTTGTTTATATTCAGCTCGTTGATTTATCTTCATCATTTACACTAAGGCTGTATTATGTTCAGATATAAATAAGAATTGTTTATTCTAAAAATAGTTGAAAGTTCAGGTATAAACGAAAATTAGATCAATTTTTTGCTTGGATGAAAATTGAATTACCCGTGGGAATAAAATAAATAGTGTTTAGATATTTAAATTAAAATAGGAGGAATAATAGTTATAATTGTAAAATAAAAATATTTTATCTAATTAATTAATATCAAAATATTAATTAAAAATAATTTAATAAATTAATAAGTTTATTAGTTATGACTTATGAATATAGTATAAGATATTAAAAATATATTAATTAATTAATTAAATAAAAAAAAAAATTTAATAATTTAATTAGATAACTAGTAACAAAAAATAATTTGATTAATAGAAATATTAATAGTTAATCGATATAAATATTATTTTATAGATAAAAATATTAAATTATTAATAATTAAATAGCTAATTAATTATAATTAAATAATTGGTTTATTAATTAATTAATAGATAATAACATAAATATATTAATTACATTTAATTAATAATTTAATATCATAATTAAAATTAAAATTTAATTTTAATTAATCTGGATCCTACTTGGAAAAAATTTTGTTACAGGAAAAAAAAAGAAAAAAGAAAAGAAAGATAGAATATAAGTTGCAAAATTATACTTAAATTATATCAATTTATTTTAGAAATTTGAAAATTACTGTTCTCCGATATCAAACACAATATTTAATATTTACCAACCGTCCCTAGATCAAGTGACAAAGGGTTTAGTGGTTGGTACTCGAGACCCGAGTTCGAATCCTAGTTGATTCACATTTCTATCTAAATTTATTTTTTACACGAAATAAACGAAACCAACCTATCTCTCAAAAATAATAATAATAATAATATTTTAAAAATGAAAGAAGAAGTTTATTTTATTTTTTTTATCTTTATTTGTCCTCCCATTCATGGCGATGGCATCAGTTCCACCCGGTGAGCTCACCCCCTCCATCCACCATCCCCCCACGTCCCCTTCCTCTTCGTCCTCGAACCACGCCCCCACCACCCTCTCACTGCGGAGCACCACACCCTCCTCCATCACCGACCTTCCATCCCTCATCCGACGCCTCTCGCGCTCCGGCGACCACCACGGCGCCATCGCCCTCTTCCGCGACCACCGCCGCCGCAGCAAACCCTGCGACCGCTCCATCTCCGCCGTCCTTCGCGGCTGCGCGGCGCTCCGCGCCGTCCGATCGGGCCAGGAGGCGCACGCCTTCGCGCTCCGGCACAGCGCCTTCGGTGTGCTGACACGCCACACGGTAACCTCCCTCGTCTCCTTGTACGCCCGCTGTGGCCTCCTCTCGCATGCGCGGAACCTGTTCGATAAAATGCCTCATAGAGATGTTGTTGCGTGGACCGCCATGTTAATGGCGTATTCCGATAAATATGACCCAATTGACGAAACGCGCTTGCTGTTTATTGAGATGTTGTGCAGTGGCGTTGATCCCAATCCCCATACTCTCACCGTTATGCTCCGTTCGGCTACGCTTCGATTCGGGAAGCAGCTACATTGCTATGTAATGAAGAGGGGTTGGGGCTCTGATCTGTTTATCGGGAGCTCGTTGATCGATATTTATGCTCAAAATGGGATTTTGGATGATGCGCATTTGGTTCTTAGTACAATTGAGCACAAAGATGTCGTTTGTTTCAATTGCTTGATATCGGGTTGTAGCCGGATTGGGTCGTTGGACGCGCTCTTCTACCTGTTCGATGAAATGCGTGTATCCGGATTTGAACCGAATCAGTCTACATTAGTGTCATTTCTCAATGGATGTGCGACTTCCGGCTTTATAGGTCCTTCGATGCAATTCCATGCTCAAGCAGTCGTAAGGGGATTCGTCTCGGACGAAATGGTTCAAGGCGTCATCGTCGACATGTACGCAAAATGTGGTGATCTTAATGCGGCTCGCCTCGCCTTTGATAGAGTAAGTAGTGCAACGAACAGTGTCATTTGGAATTCGATGATCTGTGGGTACGGAAAGCACGGGCGAACAAATGAAGCTCTTCGAATCTTTGAATCAATGGATTTTGCTAGGGTTCGACCCGATTACATCACATTCATATGCCTCTTGTCGGCTTGTAGCCACTCGGGTTTGATTAAAGAAGGTTGGAGACTATTCAACTTGATGATCGAAGTCCATAAGATAGCTCCTAGAAGCGAGCATTTATGTTGCATGGTTGATCTATTGGGTCGAGCCGGGTTGGTTGTCGAGGCTTTTGAGTTCATACACAAGTTTAAGTGCGAGCCAACTCCTTCAATATGGGGGGCTTTGTTAAGTGCTTCTAGGGCATGCGGCAATGTCGAGATCGGAGAAATTGCTTCTAAGAAGCTATTTGAGTTGGAGAGGGAATGCTCGGCGTCTTACGTAGCAATGTCGAGTATCTACGCGGGAAATGGACGGTGGGATGAAGCTGATCAAGTTAGGGAGTTGATGGATGATAAGATGGTAAGAAAAGAGGCAGGGTGTAGTTTGATTGAAGTTGGCGGTGTTGTGCATAAATTTAGGGCAGGGGAGAATATAGGGGGTGATAAGTTAGAGGAGGTGTATATGATGTGCAATAAGTTGAATTTGTGTATATCTGATCAGTTTGATCCTGATTTTGCTTGTGATTTAAAAAGCTTAGTGTATAAAGTGTGAGAGCTTGTGTGATTGGGCCAGAACTTTTGCAGATGATCTATTTGAGTAAAACTATTCAAAGATGCACTGTGAATATTTGTGTTTGTAAAAATCTTCCTCAGTAGTTTCAAGGATCGAGCATGCTGTGATTCACAGCTGAAGAAGATTTACTTGTACGAGTACATTGAAGTCTCAAAAAATGGTGGTAGTGATTCACACTTCTCTTCTCTCTATTTGTGGCTCTCTAGAGTCACCTAAATTTAGAGGGTTTTAGGAAATATATCACAGAGTTTTTAAGCTCCCAAAAGGTGAATTCTAAGCGACAAATCCATAGGCACATAGCATAACAGAAAATATAGCTATTACACTATCTACCGTACTGTACCGTGTCAACAAAATACCGGCACGATATAGATCCCGTATCAATGGCACAGCTCGAAACCCTCTATTCTTTAAATTAGTAAGTAATTTTTTCAATAAAATTAAAAAAGGTGATAAAAAGATATAATAAATAGTTAAAATATTTTTTTGCTAAAGAAAATAAATATTTCATGCTATTATGTGTTGGCACACAAGAATTTTTTTGACTGACACGCATCGGCACGGCTCGGCACGTACCGTACCACACCGTACTGGCATTTTTCCGGTACAATTCCGTGCCACTGGCACTTAAATCCTGTACTGCACTGTTTTCATCAGAACCAGACGCGACACCAGAAACCGGGTGCTGGGTATTCTGAATGCGCCCAGAATTGAGAGAACTGTTTAATCATTCGTTTTATAGCCGTTGAAGATTACTGCTTGTGTCAGAAACCATCGGGAGAGCCGTCTAAACCAGAGCTGCCTGCTTTTCGCCGGTTCGCTTTCTGACAGCCAAATACTCGGTTTCAAATCGCGCACTCGCTTTTCCTCTGGCAGTAACTTGGCCTCGAGAACAGATGCGCTCTCCGAACTGGGCGCGCTCCATCCATTGAGAAACCGCGTGCCCGCTTTACCTCAAGCAGAAACATTCTGGATAGAATCGGGCGGCGCGCCTTCATAATTGGGTGCCTGAATTCTATTTCATAGCTGCTGCTGTCAACTAGGAAACAGGACATGCCTCAAGAAGCCCGGTACCCAGCTTTGCGGCCGAAAATGGAACTCGCGGAGGAGCACTGAGTCTGCTAGACTAACACTTCGAAGGCCACGAAGAGCTTCTGGACATTTGACTTACTGGGAATGGCTCGCAAGAAGATCCAGGGCTAGTTCGAAGTTATAGGGCATGAGAGCGGATGGCTTCGACTAGGGCGGTGCAAAGAGAACCCTATCAAAAAGACAATAGTATGAAGTAAGGTGAGAACTCAATGGTAAGAAGCTGATATTACTCGAGTTTTTTCAATGACCACATCAATTCCTCATGAAAGAAAAACTGTCTTCATGCTGCAGATCCATAAGCAACCTATAAGCAGGGAATTATCTAACTAAACGAATAATCATTTTACGACAAGTACTATAAAAACATATCAATGAAAAGATATTATTACCTTCATTTGTAGTAGTAGAGTACAACGATCCGCTCTGGTTGTTACGACAGATAAGAGATGCATGCAGCAGAAGCATCAAAGCCACCTTTTCAGTTTAGAGCAGCGTTTTCAAAATATTAGTGGAACTAAACTTGCATACCAAAACTAATAGATGAAACAAAGTACCAAACAATATATAGCAAGTTACCTTGAAAACCATTATCTCGAAAACGAAGCTCTTATGAGGTTTTGCTTATTATCCAATCAGATCAAGTAATGGGTGTATTGTCCTTTGTATCAAAATTAGCTCCTTTTGAAATCTTCTCCGATAGTTCGGAAGCAAGGGAATATCTATTGTTCTCGTAGCATCCATTGATGAATGCGATATAAGTTACGCGGTCAACAACACAATCTTCACTCAACAATTTATTAAGGAACAAGTATGCTATCTCGACTTTTCCCTCGCAACTTAACTTTCTAACGAGTATATTACTGGTGCGAGCTTTTTGCTTCTTCTCTAGCTTCTGCAACATAGACATAGCAACGCTCGCCTTCTCTCTCTTGCAATACTCGAACGCTAGTGTAATTCGAGTCACTTCACATGGAACTAAACCCTTATCTAGCATGCCCTCGTAGAAAGCTCGTGCCTCCTCAAGTCTTGACTCTTTGCAAAGCCCACTTATAAGAGCACCGTATGTTACAGCATCAGCAACACATCCATCTTTCATCATCTTCTCGAAGAACCTCAAAGCCGAACTCGATCTCCCAATTTTACAGTATCCCCCTATCATTGACGTATATGTTTGTTTTGTCAGTGCTAACTCCATTTTAAGACACTTCTCCAATAATTTCTCACACTCCTCCATTTTCTTCTGCCTACTATATGCAGTAATTAGAGTGGTATACGTCTCGACGTCAGGGTCGCAACCGGATTGCGACATTTGATCAAATAATTGCAGGGCATGAGACATTTGATCCTTTTTACAATGCTCACTGATGAGTGTAGTATAAGTAAATTTATCAAGTCGCAAACCTTCTGTTGAGCACATTTGAAGCAACCTGTAAGCTTTATCAACCCTTCCTTTCTTGCACAACCCATTAATCAGTACATTATATGTACAAACATTAGGGAGAAAGCCTTCTCTTTTCATAATTTCGAGCAATGCAAATGCCCGATCCAAATTTCCTTCTTTACAATGCCCGCCAATAAGAGTAGTGTAAGTGTGCGTATTCGGGATCAACTCTTGTTCATGCATCCTCGCCAGCAACATCTCAGCTCGAGAAACCTTACCCTCCCTACAATACCCTCCGATCATAGCAGTGTAGGTATTAACGTTCGGCTTATAAGAATCGCTTCTCACGAGCTTCAGAAAAAGCCTAAAAGCCCTTTCCGTCCATCCGATCTTACATAATCCACCAATCAATGTGGTATGCGTATAAACATTCGGCTTTATCCCTCGTTCGACCATTTCCTCGAGCACCTGGAACGCTTGCTTCACACTGCCCTTCTTGCACAATCCATCGATAAGAGCGGTGTAATTAATCACATTCGGCGACAAACCCATACCACACATCTTCCTAAAAACAGCGACCGCTTTATTAAACAAACCCTTCTTGGCAAACACATTCAGCATCAAAGTACACGTCGAATTGTCGATGCAAAAACCTCTCTCTTCCATCGCCTTAAACAACTTCTCAATCTCATCCGTGTGGCCTCCTCTACAATAACCAGCGATCATAGTCTTAAAACTACACGAATCGGGATAGACCCCATTAAGAGGCATTTTGTCGAACAGCTTCCGAGCATGCCCTACATCATCCAATTCAACAGCAACCCTAAGAACACAATTCATGGTGTGGACACTAAATGGTAAACCATTGCTCCTCATCTCGAAAACCATCTCTACGGCCTCCTTCAACCTCCCGATCTCCGAGAAGCTCTTCGCCATGCACCTCATCCCCTCCTGGGCCTTCTCCAAATAGCCCCTGTTGGTCAAACAAATCGCGGTGGTGATGTAAAACCTCATCAAATGCCTAAATTGGGGGCGGGAAATCGCCCAGCGGAAGAAGCTCATGGCGATCGCCGATCCTTCGTTCTCGACGAGGAGAGAGGCGACGGAAACCGCTTCTTCGGGGGTCACATTGGTTTGGAGGGATCGAAGGGCTCGGTCGCCGTCCTCGTAGGTGTCGGAGATGAGGCGACACACCTTGTGGAGCGGAAGAGGAGGGGAATGGGGATTGGAAATGGTTGGGTCGGGGAATTGGGAAGGTGGGGTTTGGAGAGGAGGGGGAGGAGAGGGTTGTGCGATGGGGAAGGTGGGATCGTGGGAGGAGGCGGAGGAGAAGGGTGTAAGGGTGATAATGGCGATGTGGCAGGAGAGAGAGTGGAGGAGGAGGGGAGAGGAGGGGACGCGGCAGAGGAGGGGCCGCGCCGCCGCCGCCGCCGCCGGCGGCATCGTCGGCGGCGGAGTATTCCGGCGAGGGAGGAGGAGATGGGAAATGGGAATGGGGAGAGAGAGAGAGAGAGAGAGAGTGGGGGGTTTTATTCTTATTTTTGGTATCGCAAATAAAATTTGAATTAATTTGATTTTTTTTTCTTTTAATAAAATATAATATGAGGGCTTAAATTGAATTTGGGATTCAAATCGTATTGAACTGTGATCTTAATGGATACTGTTTTTTGGCATTGGCATTATCAATGTAATTTTGGATAGTTAAGTACTTTTATATTTTGAATTTACAGATTCAAATTACATGAAACTCCAATGTACTAAAACTGATGTAAAATCTGCCTAAATTATTTGAAACGATTATAAATTATATTATTTGAAACGAAATCACATGAGCCGTATTTAAAGTTTTTTTTTTTGTTTTTTTTTTATGTAACCAATCATGGAACTATGCCAGCCTCAAATCAGAACTTAATATAACATGCATAAATATAGAGTAGGTCTTGTGTGATTTTAGGAGCATGGAGGTTTTCGTACTTTTAAGTTGTTTTCGATGATAGAGTTTCTAAATCGACGATCGGTTTCGTTATACTTGATCCAGTATATTTGAAGTATCTAGAAAGTAATTTTGTGACTTTTTAATATCATTTACCTAACGATCGAAAGGATTCAAAATCAGAGGTTGAAAATACAAATCTTACAAAAAGTGGTGATATAGCATTAAAATTTTCGATCAAACATATTGATCTTACTGTAAATAGTATAAAGAATTTTCTATCAAAATTTCATCTGATTTGAATACTTCTACACCGTTAAACTTGCAAACGGTATACATCGACTATTAAAAATTGTTGATTTTAAATCCTTTCGATTGCTAGAAAAATGATATTAAAAATCACAAAAATTATTTTCTAGATAATTCAAATGCTTAGATTATGATCAATTAAGCTCCATATCAAAATCATCCTCCGCGGTTTTAATAGCACTTTTAATAGCACTCCATAAATTTATATTACTTATATCAGAAAATATTTCTTACTGATTTAGGAAGCTAGTTGTTGAGTTTTAAAATATGATATGGCTATTTAAATAAAATTTGTCAAAATTTAGCAACGCTGTATTTTATTTTGTACCAAAACTCTTTTAAAGACCTAATACAAAAAATAAACAATGTGTTTGACCCACATTTGCTTCTGCTTTTACTTACAAAAAATCATTTGACTATCAAAATTTTTTGCTGCCCAACGAAGCTAATGTAATAATAATGCTTCTCCTAATAGCACTAATTAGAAATTAATTACGAAAATGTGTGATTAACCCGAGCTAATAAATATCTGGTTATATGAAAAATAACCAATCGTTAACTACGTTTAGAGCACAACATTTTGTGAAAGGAAACGAGATTGCTAATTATAATAGTTTGTAGACTAAAAAAAAGGAGATAAGATTTAGATCAAGAGACTGAAAGAAAATACCATGAAAAAGTGGAAAAAGAGAACTGAAAAAAAAAAAAAAAATCGAGAAAAAGGAAAAACGAAGTTAAGAAATCATGAAAGAAAAAAAAAAAAAACATTTTAAAGATTACATAGACTTTACAAAAAAATCTGGAAAGGGAGCAAATATATACCAATCTATAAATGCACAACAGTATAAAAACGAAAAATTATATGCAAAAGTAAAATCGAAATAAGCAATAAACGCTGTAATACGAAAAACAATAGAAGAAAAAAAAAATCAACCATAGCATGCATCGATTTTCAATCACAGCTTCATAAAACAACAAGAATAAGTAGCCCTTTAGCAGCAACAAAGGGCTATAATCTTCGATTATATATATATATATAAAAAAACATAGTGGATTCAAAACAAAATTCACAAAAAAGTACAGTAATTAAACTATACAAACATGTCACTGAGGAAGACAACTAGTTAGACAACACGATATTACAACAGACGCAAAAAAGCAAATGACTCCAAAATTTGCTTATTTCTACAACTCCATCCCTAATCACATTTCGAGCTTTTTAAAAATCCAAATTTAGAAAAAGCAAAAATCTAAGAGCTACAGTAAACAACGGAAGAACCACAACACGGCATCACTTCCTTGGCAGGATTAGTGCAAAGATGCGCTTACAATACGGGCTGGTTCGGAGCATCGGCGCATGTGGAAGGATGGCCTCGACCAGTGCAGCACGAAGAGAACCCTGCGAAAGAAAAAGGATAAATGTTTTGTTCGTATTAAAACCATATTATTTGAAAAGTTTCAAAGGGAACTCCAAGAGAACTGGACATGCTTAATAATACTTCAATATCAAATCAAACTCAAAACAACACGGAATGTGATTGCAAAACACTTTAGTTGGTCTTCTTGAACCAACTGTGAGGAAAAAGTTGGTGCTTTTTTGAGATTCTAACCAGGAAAGAAATTACGAAGAGAGGTAAAAGAAAAAAAAAAAAATCTCAAAATATAAGATGCTCTTACATACTGGAGTTTTCTGTTGATATTTTACCTTGGTATTCTGAATAGCACAGTAGATTACATAGTTGGCGAAAGGGTCTTGAAGTAGTCGATCAAAGTTAGGTACAGAGAGTAGCTCGAATATTATAGTTGCCCTGTCATCATCTCCGAAAACCGCAAGGCATTTCTCCACCACATTACTGCTGAATTTTTGCGTCGAGAGCAGGACATAGTTTCCTTCGAATAGAGATTTCACGTTCAAAATTACCCTTGGGATTTCCAAGTCCATGACACATTGAACAGCATAGTTTCTGGGAAGGGGGGTGGAGAAAAAGAGAATTAGTAAGTCTAGGTCCATTGAATGGCGACGAGAATTTAATTATCATATTAATATTTAATAAAGGACAAAATAGAGCCAGTAGTTAGTTTTGATCGGAATTTATTCCAGCAAACATAAATATAGAATTTAAATACTGAATAATAAAGGGAATTTAGCATACAACTAAGAAAAGCCTACTGTCACTATCATATAGATTTAATTTGAAGTTTTGTAAAAACGTCCTTAATAAACCATTTGAGGAGGCAACATAGAATTAAAAGGTGAACCGGAAAATCTTTAACATCAGAGAAATTCATAGCTGTGCCTCGAACACATGAAATTTCACAGAGAAACCACAAACCACTCAGATGCGGCTTAGTGGAATCCAAAAAATAACTTTTAAGGATCAAAAACATCAATAAGTAGACCTACTCGGGAAGTAACGCAAATTGCAACGTTATGAAAATATGCAACTCACAAAACTGATATATGTTTACATCAATCAACACGCAATACTGCATGAGAAATGCATCACTATTAATCTCTCGTTCTATGTATTAACTTAGTATAGGTTAAAATGGGAATTAGTGCAAAGATGGCCAAAAATTTTCAAGAACATAACAACGGAGCAAAATAAAGGCAATAATAACGAATAGAAACAGTGAGCAATTGCATCAGAAAATTCAAATGATGTTTTACTTGAGAGGTTCTAATATTTTACTGAGTCAATTCCATCATTTACATAAAAATGTAACAATCAATAAGAGCTCATGAATGTTGTAACAGATGGAAACTTTGATGTACTTTTGTGTTTAACTGCAATACATGCCTTGCGAAGGCATATACCTCTAACTTCGGAGGTTTCAAAGGAGGACATAATAGAATATAGAAAATTAGCTAAATATCGTCAGAAAAACATCGACTATAATGTTGAGCATCTATAGCAATATTGAAATTGTGTCATGTGGTTATAAAATACATATATGGTCCCATCACATAACTATTTAATGTTAGCTGGTTTCGAATAGCTGCATGATGGATAGTTGGTGCATGCATGGTGCAAAGGTCATGACGCCTATTTGGTTTGCTTTTAGAATAGTTTCTCTGCTCCAAAAAATAGCAGCCAAACAACAGAAAAGAAAACTTCTGGAGCATTTGCTGTGGGCAAGAAGTTATACTCCAAACTCCAAAAGCAAAAGCTCCAGCTTTGAAGCTTCAGCATCAGCTGCAGGGAAAACTGTTGAAGTCTACGCAACGCAGAAGTTCAAACCAAGACAAACAGGCCCTTAAGAAGATAAGCTTCAAAGTCATGATTGGCAGTGAAATTCTTAGCTAAATTAAAATAACTACTTCCGAAAATAAATAAACCAAAACAGACTTCAAAAGAACATAAAAACAGGGTTTCTTTTCTCTCACTGATAGAATAAGAACCTAACATCAAAGTTAGACCTAGTAACTAAAGCAAATATAGGTGGCATAATTCCCTGGACAAAAAAGCAACAGCTTTTAGTTTGAGAAACACTATTACCCATATGGATCTTGAGCTAGTTGAAATCCATTAGCAGAAACTTTTTCAACCAACGCCATTCGTTCTTTACCAATAGAATGCTTAATGCATTGCTGCAGGACACAACAGCCTTGGCTCTGTGTTGCAATATCGACACAGTGAATTGCAGCAGCATCAAAAATAAACTGCAGTTTGCAAGTTAGGTCAAACATAGAGTATGTGAAGAAACAAAAGGAATACAAGATGTTAATGTATAGTGAATGAGTAAGTAAAATAACCAAATGAGAAATAAAAACATGAATGAGTAATACATTGTAAATCCACAATCTTGAATCAGAGCTTATTACATAATATACTAATTGAACAATTACAGAGGATGAAATAAGATAAATATTATATCAGAAAACTAAATTAGAAACCTTGTTGTTTTTGTCTTATTAGTTCACTTCCATGCAGTTGTATTAAATATCTCACATTGTCGGACCTGTTGGTGTAAAATCCAAAATTTCCTAATTACTTCCTTTTATTTTTATTCTATTATTTTATTACTTTATTTATTTTATTTATTTTATTTATTTTATTCTCTTTCTTAATGAGAAAGAAACTAACGGAATATTTTCCGTTCCGTTTCTTTCGCATTCTGTTGAGCGGGTTCCGCTTCTTTCTCGTAATAAGAAAAAGCGTAAAATCCTCTCTCCTATTCTCTCTCCTTTTTTCTTCTTGCTCAAGACAGAGTAGTCAATAAAAAGGAGATGTGATTTTTTATTGAGATCGACCCATTTAATTTTATCTTTGATTTTTATCCACTGGGTGTTGAGAATCTCCGTCAACCTCCTTCACGATCGTGCTCGCAGGAGGAGGAATTCCGGTCGTATCTTGGGGTGTTATTTCCGGTTAATTCCGCACGTAAGGACGGAAATACGCCTTAGGACAGTGCCTCGCACGCTTCCGGATAAGATCAATTATATTTTGGATATTTGCGTTTATCTGTAAGTTGTTTTATTTATTGTTATCACAAATTTAGTTAGATCTTTAATCACAATCAGATTCCTATTTGATATTTGTTCTAACAATCTAAGGCGTATATCCTAATCTGATTGTAATTAAAAATCTAACATGTGCTACTTTTATTTTAAATCCTGACTGTATGATTTAATGCTTAAATTTAAATATCTTACGATATGCACTTTAAATTAATAATTGTATATCTATAGTTTAAATTGCAAATATCTTGGGATCTGCACTTTTTATTGTACACGAAAATAAAGTGCTTTTCAAAAAAAAAAATAAAACTGTTTTTAAAATATATATATATATATATATTTGAAAATATGCTTTTACTGTAGCTATTTTTTTTATAAAAATGGGCGGATTCTGTATGGATTTCAAAACCATATATATATTGTGTTCACTGTTTTATCTACTGGAATTTAAAAAAAATGCTACAGTAAAATTACTTTTATGTTTTGCGGTTTTAAAGCTTTTTCTACAGCAAATAAAACCCTTCCAAAAAAAAAAAAAAAAAAAAAAAAGAGAATTTTTTGATTTGCAAATCGAGCGCGATTTAACAAAAGTTCACATCGGCCGCACTTGATCTATCGAACCAAATCTAGTTGTTCAATGAATTCACGGTTTAATTAATTTATATTTTTCGCTAGCGATGCGTAGTATTTATTCTTGTTAGTTTAATATCGATATATGTGGGCCATGTGCCAACCTCAATATTAAATTAATTTTTGTGGGGGAGTGTCCACCACGGTAGCTTACTGCTGGGGTTCTGTCACGTCGCTCATGCGCCGCGCTACTGTTCGAGTCTAGCGCACTCATATATGTGATTTTTTTCATTGCATTATTATTTCGCTTAAAATCGAAAGATATTGCGTATTATTTTGTTTGACAATTTAATTGTGCGTTTGTCATTCAAATTTAAATAAATTGGGATTAGCATTTTTAAACCTATTGCATATTGTTTAATTATCTTATTCTCTTATTTGCTTTGTGGTGTTTTAAATTTATTTTTTAAAAATAAAAAACTGTAGCATTGTTTTAATACCGTACGGACTAGATTTACTGTTTTGCTATATATTTATACATATCTACAATAATTTTATGCTAGTTGTACGGATTTAAAAATGTTTGCTACAGTAAAATCCTTTAGTATTGAAAACGAAAAAGGGTTTTGCTACAGTAAAAAAAATAATAAAACTCTTTGGTTGAAAATTTTGTTTTTTACTGTTCTACTAAAACTTTGCTTTAAGTAGGACCGGAAACAGAAAACTAGTGTTCATTTGTTTTATTAATGAATGGTCTAACCATCAAACATGTTCTTTAGAATTGTCTCTTATACTGTACGTTTCAGCTTTTCTTATAATTTGTTTGCTGCATAAAAAAAAAAAAAAAAAAAATTATTTGATTACATATATCTGTTCAATATTACTTGATTGAAAGCAAACATTTAAATTGTTTGGAACATCTATTTGCTATTGAATCAAATTCTATTCAGCATGATTAAATCTCAGGATTTTAAATTTTTTGTATATCTCTGAAATTGTGGGGGAGCTCTTTATCATCAGTTTGATAAATTTTGCTATTATAATTGCTCTCGTGATTTCATCTATTTTATCTTAATGTTAGCTTGTAAATGAATTTGTTAAAGTTGGCAGATAAATTATATTGAGACATAGAGTTATTAGATGGTTATTTTATTTGAGTTTTATCAGATCTGACCAGAATATTGCAGATTGTTTATCGAACGACCTGAATAGGACTAAGGTCCTGAAGTCATCGAGGGGGATGGGACTTGACCATAATGGGCCTTTCTGCAGTGGGAACCCAACCTTTGTGATAGGAGATCCCTTGAAGAAGGTTCAATGTGGTAAAAACAAGCTGTCAGGTTGGCCAAAGAGCACTTTCTACAAATTGTATAAAGGAGCTTTAGCTCCAATTCCATCCCTATGGTGAGTAGTGCTCTGTGTAGTGGATTAGGTTGAGCTGAGAGCTCTTAATGGGATCCAAGGCGATCATTTTCGCGAGATGTGACTCTACACACATCCCTGGAGGAAACCACCTATATAAGAGTATCCGTATGTGGCCGCGGCTATGTGAATGGGCTATCCATAGAAACTCTTATGAAAAATCAAGGTACTGTGCATGGCCATTAACGCACAGACCCGCGGCGGAGAATTCTATACTGTGTGTGTGGTGGTTGATGTCAGGGCCAAAGGAACGTAGTTCAAGACCTGGTTCACTCCGATTCCTTCTGATGGAAATCACTTACACTAAGTGGGGTTAAGTCTTTTAAAGACACCTCACCCATTGCATTGTATAAAACACCCAGTAAATTTGATTTTAATTTGTATTTTAAAATTTTGAATTTTGTGGGGGATTGTTGGTGTAAAATCCAAAATTTCCTAATTACTTCCTTTTATTTTTATTCTATTATTTTATTACTTTATTTATTTTATTTATTTTATTTATTTTATTCTCTTTCTTAATGAGAAAGAAACTAACGGAATATTTTCCGTTCCGTTTCCTTCGCATTCGTTGAGCGGGTTCCGCTTCTTTCTCGTAATAAGAAAAAGCGTAAAATCCTCTCTCCTATTCTCTCTCCTTTTTCTTCTTGCTCAAGACAGTAGTCAATAAAAAGGAGATGTGATTTTTATTGAGATCGACCCATTTAATTTTATCTTTGATTTTTATCCACTGGGTGTTGAGAATCTCCGTCAACCTCCTTCACGATCGTGCTCGCAGGAGGAGGAATTCCGGTCGTATCTTGGGGTGTTATTTCCGGTTAATTCCGCACGTAAGGACGGAAATACGCCTTAGGACAGTGCCTCGAACGCGTCCGGGTAAGATCAATTATATTTTGGATATTTGCGTTTATCTGTAAGTTGTTTTATTTATTGTTATCACAAATTTAGTTAGATCTTTAATCACAATCAGATTCCTATTTGATATTTGTTATCACATTCAGCAAGCATATTACATGGTCCCATTAAACCAATGTACCATTTCCTATGCACTTTGAAAAACTATGATATGTGCATTAGCTTAAAAGCAAATATCCGACTGAACAGTGAGAGCTCTGTTAGGCCAAGTATAGCTAGAACTTCTGCAGAAGTGCTTCTGAGGTTCGAAGCAGAACTAACATTTTTTAATTAAAATATCATAGAAACTTCAGATAGGAGCTTTTGCCTTTCGGGGCTGAAAATGTTATTTTAGCTTTTCCAACACAGCAAATGCTTGCAGACAAACACCTCGCTTCTGGAAGCTTTTGCTTTCTGTAGTAGTAAAGCTTATTTCAAAATCCAAAGCAAATGGGCACTTAGAGTTGAGTTATATACCTTATTATCCTCCAGCGGAAGACATTCCAGGCAACATTGTATCACATGATTGCCATTAAGATCTTTGACGAGATCTAGAAAACGCCGCCTTAAGGCCGAAACAACCAGAGAAATCTGTTGCTTGATTTTAAGAGTCCCGATCAGCTTCTGTACTGCTCTTGTCCTGAAAAATACAGCATATAATAAAGCTGGTTAATGGAATAATCATATTAAGAATTCAAATTCTCTTCAACTATGATATCGACTAATCACCGACTATAACGAGAAAAGAGGGCTACATTACAAAAAAGTAGCCTTGTATTTGTCACTTTCTCAATTACCACTCTACAGCATCCAACTTAAACAATTTGAATCTTGCCTTTTGCTCTCATTTCTAGCGAGTCCAAAATATTTGGGATGAAATACTCAATTCTGATGCAAAACTAAACGAAACTGAATTGGCAGACAATGTAAGTTAAATTATTATATATATGAATTCATAGTTAGTCGAAAATAGTAGATCTAAAGCCCAAAAGAAAAGAAATATAATTCTCCACCAGGAGTTTTTAGACTCCAAAATAGGACCCAATTAAGAGGCAGTAAAAAATATATATATATAGAAAAATAGAAAGAGGGAACAACATATGGTAGAAGGAAAGTTAGCTGAAAATAAAGAAAACTACCCATGCATATTAAGAGAGATTTCAACAAGATCGAAAGGATCTTTTGTCAATGCAACTATGATGCTCATCCTCTGTTCTTCATCACAAACACCCAGGAGCTTCTGCATGAGATAATTCCCATACGGGTCCACCATGAGCTCCACCACATGATCAGCAATCCCGTGAAATATCACATCCACCATATGTTTCCCTTCATCTAACTTATGCTGCAAAACCCTACATCCTTGCTGGTCCATCGCTTTCTTTTTTATATCCATCAAACTTTCATCCTTCACCGAAAAATTCGGAGACTTACGAAGGTTAGGACACATGACGCTGCACAAACTCTCCATATTTTCAAACCGGTTTCCTCCAAAATGCGACTTCTCGTTAAATTGCATTTTCTTTCTCGACTTCGTGTTCTCGAATGAGCGATTACCCGCATAGTGCGGGTATCTCCCTTGTATAATTAAGCTGTCCTCGAATCCAAAATTCTCAACATTTTGATTTTGATGGTTCCTCCGTAGCAAATATCGAGAATCCAAACTATTCAGAGAGAACTCATTTATCCCTCTAGGGCCTCTACCGTATACATCAAAGCTATCTTTGAATCCGAAATTCTCGATGTTTTGATAATTCGTATGCAATGTATTTGGAGAACTTATACAATTTGGAGGCAGTACAGATTCTCTGTTCGGCACTGTACTGTAAAATGCACTAGAAAAGAACTGATCAGCATCCATTGCAGGAAAGAAATCACCAGCATCCATTGCAGGAAAGAAATGATCAACATACTCTTCTTCCTCTCCCCACAGAGGAAACCCCCTTTGTTGGGTGATAGCATCATTCGGATGAAAATCCGAAGAACAATGCATCATACTTTCATTAAACAACAGGGGTTGCGGAAGAACAGAGCTCGGAGTCGAATTAACATCAATTTCGATGCCATTTTTCACAAAATTATACTGAGAATGACT
The DNA here is from genome assembly GCA_025177825.1 of Aechmea fasciata. Lineage (NCBI taxonomy): Eukaryota > Viridiplantae > Streptophyta > Magnoliopsida > Poales > Bromeliaceae > Aechmea > Aechmea fasciata. Next base: position 5,225,305 of record CM045935.1, read on the forward strand.
GCGAAAGAGAGATGGGTCAATTGGGTTGTTCTCACAAATCGATTGAGCCCTTGTTGGAGGGGTTATGCGCATGGAGAGGAGCTTCTCCACCAATCGCTCGTTCTCCGCGGCATCGTCGTCCCCCATAGGAGACAGTGTTCCGGAGAGGGAGCTCGAGGCCGGGGACTCGTCGGAGAAGAACGGGGGCGGGGACAAACATGCATGGCCATCCATGATGCCATGGCCATGGCCATGGCCATGATGGAGGCCACGGAACGCCGATGGGTCATCGGCGGCTGCACCATACATGCCATGGATGGGCACGACATGGTACTTCACCATGCCATCATCATCCATGACATGACCATTACCATGAGAGGGGTACCCACCATGTCCACCATGATGGAGATGATGATGACCATGGCCATGGCCATGGCCATGGTCATGATGATTAATGTGATGAGGACGATGACGATGATGATGATGGAGACGTGGAGATGTGGCATGGGGTATCTCATTCAACAGCATCTCCATCTCCTCCTGTATCTTCATGTCCATGGCCTTCTTCTTCTTCCTCCTCCTCAAAACCCAACCAAAAATTCCCAAAAAAACCTCAAAAAAATGGGAAAAACGGATGAAATGGAATCAATGCGAGCAAAATAAAGAAATCCAGATCATACAATTGATGATAAATGGATTTGCTAAGAGAAACTGGGTTCTAAATTGGGGATTGGGGATTCCATGCGGGTTTGTGGGAGAAGCTGTTGAGGCATGCAAAAGAAGAGGAAGAGAGGAGATAGAGAGAGAGAGAGAGAGAGAGAGAGAGAGAGTGGGGTTTATGTATTTAAATAAATAAAAAATTAATTTTTTAATTAATTAAATACATATATATTATAGTATTTGAGGGGATTGGTAAAGAGAGGTTTGTATATCTACGTATACACCTTTCAATTTAATTTTTATAAAAATTTAATAAATACTGAAAAGTTGTAGGATGTGGGTTTTAAAGAGTTCGAAGGTGAGGATAAGAGCTCAAGGTGAGGTTACCTCCCAAAAAAAAGGGATTAATAAATTGGAAATACCATAAATAGATCATTAGTTGTTCTAGACTCCATATCTAATTAAAATTTGGTCTATAAGAGCTTATTTGCAGTTTGATTAAGTCCTTATCTAAAAAGATTATTATCAAAATATATTATATTATATTATATTATATTAAATTTTTTTAATAATTACTCTTTACAGCAGAATCAGAAGTTAGAGTTTATGAGATTATTTAAATTTCTTGTTTTCGGTCGTTTATTTACTTTTTGTAGCCGTATAAGAATCCGAAATTAAAAGTTGAAAAAAATACACGTAAAACTATACTCCTTGATGAAAGTATTAGAATATTATTATCAATCAATAAATAAATCTATAAAGTATTTTTCTATCGTATTTTTTTAGCGTAACGAGTACACTCTATTTATATTTTTAGTCGAAATCTAAATATAGTAGAAGAATAGGTGATATTTACACAGTAAATTTAACCAGACAAAGTATAAACTTTCTATATAATTTTTATGGTTTTAAATAAAAATTTAACCTTTTTATTATGTAACAATTTTTCGCTTGTTATTTTTGAAATGATTAAATTACTTTACTGCATCAGAAGCATAATTTCAAAAAATTATTTTGGAATAAAAGTATGAAAATTTTGAATTGGGGAGAACTTGAGAATGATGTATTTAAAAGTTAATTAACTAAAACTTTTAAATTAAAAAAAAAAATACGGTGACCAAGTTGTAATAATGGAGGTACTTTAACAACAAATTATACTATTTGAATATCACAAGTAGAATTGCTTTTTGAAGAGGTGACCACAACCAATTTTCTTTTTTTTTTTTAATAAATATTGTTTTAAGAAAAGTATAAATATCTTTATTTGATGGAGTAGTTTATAGAGATATATATTTAAGAGATTTTTATTTTTTTTTAGTTTTTGGAATTTACGAAGCAGTAAAAAGAACTGGTGCGTATTGGAAGCGTAAAATGCGCTTCCTCTCCCGCTTCTTTCTGACTGTAAAATGACAAAAATGCCCCTCCGCTTGTTGCTAATTACATAATGAACAGTACGGTGTAAACTAGGGATGCAAATCGCCCTTGGAGCTCCCGCCCCGATCCGCTCGATAAATGAGAGAAAATAAACGGATTCGGGGAGGGAAACGGAACAAATTTTACGATCCGAGGCGAATTCGGGGCAGAAAACGAAAATTTTTTTGACCCGCCCCGAATCCGCCCCGCCATGATCCGTCCGTCCGAATCATTTCAAAATTATTTTTATTTTAAAAAAATATTCTTAAAAAATAATATATTTATAAAAAAATTTCAAAATACAAATAAATTAGTACTCTCATGTCTAATGTATTTGAAATTTTTAATTTTATTTTGAATTGTGATTGATATTTTTTATTTTTATAATTAATATTGTTAATATATATATATATATATATATATATATATATATATATATATATATATATATATATATATATATATTATTAAAAATTATTATTTTATAATTTATAAAATATTAATAATATTATAATTTTATAAAAAATATTAGTTGGCGGGCGGATAAGCGGATTACAAACCCGCACCGCCTTCCACCCCGCCAACTAATATTAATTAAAATATTAATTATCTTTTTAAATATTTAAAAGTTGAATGATAAATATTTAGAAATAATAATTCTAAAGTTGATAAGATTTTACAAATTTATTTTTTAATATATTTAATATATTTTTTTATTTATTGTTGGTTTACTCATATTCGGCTCGATTATTAAACGAGCCGAACACGAGCAAGACATTAAAGTATCAAGTCGAAAAATTCGGCTCGTTTAATATCGAGTGAACATGAGCCGACCCCGAACATGAGCCGACCCCCGCTCTTGTGTTCGGCTCGTTTACACTAGGGATGCAAACGGGGCGGATGCGGGCGGGAGCCCGCACGCGCTCCCGCACCGCCTTCCGCCCAAAATCGGGACGGGTTAAAAAATATATCCCATAACCCCTCCCCGCCTCGTAACTCGCCTCCCGCCGGCGCGGGTTTTTACGAGGCGGGGCGCGAAGCGGGGCAGGTTATGGGATATATTTTTTAACCCGTCACATTCAGGGCGGAAGGCGGTGCGTGTTTTTACTAGTCGGGACGGGAGGCGGGACAGGGCTCCCGCCTCCAGATCCGCCCCGTTTGCATCCGAACACAAGAGCGGGGGACGGCTCGTGTTCGGCTCGATATTAAACGAGCCGAATTTTTCGACTCGATACTTTAATGTGCCGCTCGTGTTCGGCTCGTTTAATAATCGAGCCGAATATGAGCCGACCAACGAACAATAAAAAAAAAAAAAAAAAGATTAAATATATTAAAAAAATAAATTTGTAAAATCTCATCCACTTTAGAATTATTATTTCTAAATATTTATCATTCAACTTTTAAATATTTAAAAAGATAATTATTAAGGACAATGTAGTCATGCCGCATCATACTTGATCTAGCCTCGCATGGACGTCAAACATAGTGCAATAGAAAAATAAATATTAAACTTTTTCTATTATAATATAAAAAATGGGCAATTGCTTATATATTTCTGAAAATTTTTCGACTTTCGGATTTATTACCCGCTTTGTATATTTCATTTAGAAATAAACTTAAATTTTGGAAATATGAATCAACTAGGATTCGAATTTGGGTCTCGAGTACCAACCACCAAATCCTTTGCCACTTGCTCTAGGGACGGTCGGTAATATACACCTAGACTTAAAATTTATTAATTAACTCTTATCTTTGTAAAATTATTATTTTGCCTTTTTAAATATACCCTCCTACTGTCATTGTCTTTCTTATTTGCCCTTAAAATTAGAGGCACAAAAAATATTTTGACTATTGATCTTTTCCAATATACCCCTCTATCGTCACCGACATTTCTTATTTGCCCTCAAGTTAAGAATAAAATTGGTATTTTAATTTTTTTAACTGTGATAAATTATTAACTCACGTTTAACCCCAATTACTTAATAGAAAATAACTACGAAAGTATTTTACAATAACAGTAAAACATACGAGAAATATTTTTGGAAAAAAATAATAATAAATCGTATGTTTTCAAGGTATATAGGCAATTATTCTTATAAAAAAAAGTTCTCCTAAAAAAGTCATATTAAAAAAAAAAGAATAGTAATCCATTATGTAATATTTTGTTATTTATTATGAGTATCCGAGTAAGTTATTAATAAAATGCCAATGAAAATCATAAATGAACAACAATTACATGCACATGAAGTTAACAAGTTACTAATCTCACAAGGAAAAACATTTAAAACCCAAAAACTTTACCCAGCTGAATTTATTTGTACTAGGTGATTCACCAAATATATATCCTCAAGAGGTGAACATCACTGATGACAAAAATTTACAAACATGATGAAAATGTAGCTACATCACATTCATAATGATTAGATTCCGCCATTTTTATACGCGGCGTGCGCAATCTCATGCCCCTGCTTCACATCTTCATATACTTTCAAAGAGGCCTCGGAGAACTTCGCCAACTTGCCGAACACCTTCCCTAAACTCGCCTGCAAACTAACCAACTTTGCGTAATTTTCGATCTTCTCGGTTCTGCCGATCTCTCCCGGCTCTTCTTTCCTTTTCTTGTCCTCTTCTACCAACTTTTCGATGAAGTCGTGGAGGAGGGTGGTGAGTTCTTTAACACAATCGCGAAGAAAATCGTATGGAACCACTCTCATTCCCGTGAGCCAATCGCTGCAGAGAACGAATATCGGAGGAGAGAGCGCTTGTCGAGGGGGGAAGATGGCTCTTCTCCTTCCCCTTCTGCTTTCTTGCGGTTGGAGGACGCACTTCTGGAGCCACGAGTTGAGCGCCGCGACGTAGGATTCGAGCGCGTCGACCCAGTTTGTGAAGCTCGAGCTGAAGAACTCCAGCTCATTCTTAAGGTGCACCAAGGCCTGCTTACGGTGCCCGTCTCGTGAGGGAGGCGTCGAGGTCGTCGAGCTTTTGGCATGGTAAGCTAAGGAGATTGTGATGAATTGAGAATGGTGGCACTCAAGCATGTCCTTCCACATCCTGATTAACCTGCATGCAGAGAGTTATTTACAGTAAACAGTCGATGCTGCCGAGTCATAATTTTCAGATATACACCTCGAAATGCGTTGGAATTTAGGAACATACCCATGGATGAGCTCGACGAGTTGCGGGAGCAATTCCTCATCCCTCATCCTCTCGATTCGTTTGGATATTGAATCAACCGCTTGAATGGCTACACATAATCGCGAATGCAGATCCTTTACAACAGCTCGCGTTTTATCGATCAACTGTGCGTTGAGATCTCGGGCAAATTGGTGTCTGAGCTGAGTACACTTCTGATCATAGGCCTTCCGAATACATTCGCTAGCCTATTGATTATCACGTAAAATACATGAGAAGAGGATAACAAATACACTGAAGAAATATATCTTTTTTGTGTTCTAATGCTATGGTATCACCGAAGAAGTATGTACAAATAAAATCAACGACGCCAACTTATTTCTTGGTTATATGCAAACATATATCCTACATTTTTCTTTTTTTTGGGAGAAAATATCCTACATTGAGGTAACATAGATACTAAAAAAGAAAGATCAAGTTTGTTCAGAATTAATTTCTTGACCGACGAGCGATGTTCTGAAAAGCAGAAACAGTCCACGTGCAGTCACGGTATCCATTATAGTATAGGAGAGTTGAGATGTCCGCTGAAAAGAATTTGCTTTTCAGTAAGGAAGTTGCATCAGGGGAAACAAGTTGAAGCAAATCCGTATTTTGTTTCTATTAGCTTCAACCAACAATTTACGAATTACGATGAACCATTCATACAAGTAAAAAAAAAATCGATAACTAGTAAGAGCTCCAGGGAATGAATGAATTCTACAAAAGATATGACAGAACTCGATTTTGCGGAATAAATATGTAGAGCATCCTCACTTCAAAGACGGTGCAAACCTTGATAAGTTATTATAAGTTATTTGCAAAACAATGAATAAGCGTGCCATGCATGTTAATATACTAAGTACCTTGATTTCATCGTAAAGTTTTCTTTCCCATGCATACAGCCTGTTCAGTGTAGAAGAATGGCTTCCCGAAATCATGGAAAATTCCTCAATAAAATCACTACTACTATCGCCGCCATCATCTCTTGCGGTCGATGTAAGAGGGTTCTTGGATGATGATGACAGGGACGAGACTGAACGATTCCAAGTGATGACCTTCGTAGCATTTTGCGTAGATTCTGTAGTAAAACTCGCAATTAGATATCTATAGCAATTTGCAAAAACAAAAGCTTATCATATCCTTTATCATTTAAATGTTATATAATTATAACATAAAAAATCAGAGTACCTTGATTAAGGTGAGTCTCCCCATTGCAGCAAACTCGCTGAAATGCTGTCAGAAATCTTGAAGTGGGTGGTCTGCCTATAGAAGCAAAAGCTTGATAAAGATGAGAAAATGAATCGCTTCTCTACTTCACAAACTAGAAGCTTCAGAAATGTGGCATTGGGCTAACAAACAGAATGGAGCTTTTGCGATAGCAAAAAGCCAAAAAAACCTACAATGAGTTTTCAGGCTCCAAGAGCAGAAGCTCCAATTAGGCCAACAAACGGGATGGAGCTTTTGCTATCGCAAAAAGCCAAAGAACTAAAACAAGTTTTTGGGCTACGAAAGCAGAAGCTCCTAATATTGATACTTCTTTCAACAGCTCTACTTAAGCAGCACTTTTGCAAAAGCTCTAACTGAGCCAAACATGCCGAAAGAAGAAAACCAAATAGAAAAAAGGGTATGGCCTATCACTAGAACAATTACCTGATAAATCAGAACAAATACTTAGACTGATTTTGTTAGTCTCGAGCATTCTCGACATCTCATTGCCCGCTTCTGCAGCCCTAAGAAACCGGTGGTCGATGTCCCTTATGCTAGAAAGAAAATCTTTGGCCCTATGTGTAATGTACTCGGCAGCATCCTCCCTTTCCGCTAATACTTCTTCCTCTCCCTCATCCCCTAAAGCTTCATCAATGATACTCCCATACATGTCGACCACCTCCTCTTGCATTTCATGGGACTTTTTCGCTTCCTCTTCGATTAAAGGAACCACTTCGGCTTCTCTTACTTGTCTCAAACCCTTCAATCTACTACTAAAACTTATTGCATCGGTAGGATCAAAGAAGTCCCACGAGGAATTCGATTCAAGGGAAACCGGCGGCAGCGGCGGCGGGGGGGAGCGGAGAGATTCATGCTCAACAAAGTGAGCTGCTTCTCGCTCCACCGTCACCGTTACAGAAGCACTCTTCGCCGCTCTCATGTAGCTCGCATTTGCGAGCTGAGGAGACACGGCGGCATGCTCGCGGGAAGGCGACGGCGATGCGTAGGAAGAGTGGCTTGGGGATTTCTCTACTTCGGAGGCCGAGATCGACGACTCGACCGAAAGATCAGGCTCCGCGTATCGCCGCAGAGCATTTCCGGTGCTACGAAGGGACCGGATGTACAGCAAATGCGCCGCGGAGAGCGAATTCCGCGCGTCGATCGCGCGCTTGATGTAATGCATTCTCTCCTTGCAGAGAACCAATGCTTCATTGCTGGTGGTGGGTTTAGAGCTTGAAGAACCCATCAAGATCCTACTTTTTCTATAGCAAATTTTCAACAATTTAAGGGGGACTTGAGTTCATCAAAAAACCTAGTGAAGTAATGGATCTTCATACTTACAATGTCCCAAATTCCACAACTATTCCTGCTACAATCTCTACTTTTCATGATTAATCAGAGAACAAAAAAAAAAAAAAAAACTAAAAATTAAGAACTGACTTCAGAAAAAGCAGCAGCATTAAATCAAATGATACAAAAGAGTGAGTTACCTCTCTCCACTTCAAATCAGTAAGCGAAAAACCCTAATAAGAACACATTTTGAGTTCTTGCTCCGGACAACGAAGGACACCAACTTTTTACAAATTCCTCACACATACCTCACACAGAAAAAAAAAAAAAAAAAAAAAAAAAAAAAGGAAAAGCAAAAGGAGGAGAAAACGCATCAAAATGGGAACTTTACCCTCTTGTTTCTCTCTCTAGCGCCGCTGAGAAAGGGGCGTCCAAATGGTACCCATTGAAAAAGCAGCAAAAGTAAGAGAGAGAGAGAGAGAGAGAGAGATGAGACAAATGAGAACAGCAAAGGAATCAACAGAGACACATACATATATATAGAGACTAGAGAGAGAGAGAACCTCGAGATATGTGGAGGCTAAAAGGTGTGGGAGAAGAGAGAGAAAGAAGAGAGAGAAGCAGTTCTCTCTCTCTCTCTCTCTAAAGCCCCGGGTTTTGCATATATTTATTCATTTATACTTTTCAAAATTTTCAAATTTACTTTTAAAATTAAAAATATTTAAAACTATTATTTAAAATTAATAAAAATATTTTTAACCTAGGAAGAAAACAAGATATTTTTAGAATTTTGAAAATCTATTATATATTATCTTTTTTTAAGACTAAATTGCACATTGACTTTTTAAACTAAACACGTGATATTTTTATTTTTAAATTTTAATTTATCAATATTTTTAGTTCAGATTTTTACTAGTACTGTAAATTAAATTTTGCAGCGCAATTTTATTAGTTGAATAATGATGTATATAGTTGATGTGGTCGTAAATTTTAATTATTCTCACATTATCGACCACGATATTATTATTTTTCTGTCACATTAACAATACGTCGTTATTTAGTTAACTAAGTTTACTATAAAATTTAATTATAATAATTTAAAATATTTAAATTAAAAGTTATAATAATTAAAATTTAAAAATTAAATGCCACGAGCCTCAGAATTTGATGGCCAATTGTGCAATTTATTTATTTATTTATGTTTTAGTAAATATATGAGATATTATGGGATATTCCACTTTGGGCTACAAAAGCACTTTTTGCAGTCGCAGTATGGGGTTTATTATCTAGTAGGAGGATTTTTGTTGATTAATTAGAAATGGGCAGAGAATGAGATGGGCCCAAAAAAACAAGAAGGGAAAACTTCAAAAAAACCCCCTGTGGTTTCGTCTATTCTCAACTAGTACCCTGTGGTTTAAAACGTATCGATTTACCACCCTGTGGTTTCGTTTTTATCTTTTTTTAAGTTTTTTTCTTAATATTTTCTTAAATTATATACAAAAACTTTAAATACCCACGAATATTCACTTTAGTACTCTTTAATTTTAACTTTAACTTCTTTGGTTTAAGAAAAAAAAAATAACAAAATTGATAACAAAAAGATAAAAACGAAACCACAGAAGGGCGAATTAATATATTTTAAACCACAGGCACTAAAGTGAGAAAACACGAAACCACGGAGGGGTTCTTAAAGTTTTCCCAAAAAAAGAAAAGGGTGTACATCTCACAACCCACCCATTCTTGGGTGGAAATTGACTCACCAGTCACATGATGTGACTGGTGAATTACACTCCATCTAAGAATGAGTGAAATTATAAGATGTACACCCCTTTGGAGTGTACACCTAGCATTACTCAAAAAGAAATAGTGTGAGCTTTTAACGGCTATTTTTTTATTAGGGTTTTGGGGAAGTGGGCCGTCTCATGGAAGGGGAAGAGTTGGAGTAGAAAAGTAATTTATTTATTTTTCTAAGCAGTAACAATAATGTATTATTAGTTTTATTAAAATATTTTTTTTTTCAATTGCATTAATTGTTGATTTAACTTGTGTGAGTAAACCAATCAATAAATCATATCAAAAATTATTTCGCGATACTCTCCTTTAATTGTAACTTTTCATACGACGAAAAATTATCATATCATGTTTGTTCCTGAACGTAATATTACATTTCACGATAAGTCGGTTATGATATATTTTTTTATAATTTTATCGGAGAACACAGAAATATTTCTCTATATATTTTTATCCTAACTTTATTTTATCTAATGTTAACATTAGATAGGTCTCGATACTAAACTAAGTCTTAAGCTGTTAAATTATTATTTTTTCCAGCATTCCTACTTTATCTTATCTATCTTCTAATTTAATCTTTAAATGTCTATTTGTCACGCTTATACTTCAGCAAAAATCAAACAATTTGATTATTATTTCTAATAGCTTAAGTAGCACCGATTTGAATAGCATTGAATCAGGCCCGGCACGAACCTTGGCCCAAAAGAGAAAAATAAAATTACACATTAAAAACTATGATATAAATGTTATAATATTTGATTCTTACGAATCAAACAATGGTTCTCTCAGCTTCTCCACGCAGTGAAGTTAAAAAGCCTCAACAACATAGCCAAAAAAACCTCTGCAATTTTCGTTCACTAAATCACGGATTTTGCGTTTTGAATACGAAGCTATTCCAAATGCAGGACCAAACACGCATTTATTATTACTCCCTTTTCTTTTCCTTTTAGGATCGAACAGTTTCAGTTCTTATTTCCAGCCACAAAATTACCAAATTTATCCGTACCTATTACTGCAGTGTTTTGCCTCTTAACTCCAGGAGCGAAGTCGACGGTCTGCAGCTTTGAGTGCCAGCCGCAACGATGCTCCCTGGGCGGCAGCCACAGAATCGCGTTTCGACCGGCAGCACAGCGCCATTTACTGTCGAGGAAATGAGTTCTTTCCCACTGCTGCTGCTGCTGCTGCTGCTGCTATTCTCATGTGCAATCTGACTAAAATATTAAACAAAAAGTGGTAGTCTGTAAGCATATTACAGCTAAAATAGATTGATAGCATACAACTCTTGCCATGATTCCATGCAAACTTGTCAGCACTCAATACATCGATTGTTTAAATTTGCTTAAACCAAAGCTGCACTTCGATCACGATTAAGTTTTTCAAACTAGTGGAAAGATATTACAACGAGGCGAGGTTTTGTGGCGAGAGAAAGAAGCGGCTCGCATTGCTGCTCAATCTGAATCGGAATCCTGAACAGCTGAGGATCTAATGCTCCGGTTTCTGGGATGATCTGTGTCGTCGTTTTCATCTTCCTCGTCGCCACCGTCTCCTTTTCTTTCGTCGATGATACCTAAAATATCAAAGAAGGGTACGGTGCATGATATGCAACAGAAATGCAGAAAAGGAAGGGGCTGATTAGAAAAAACTGTTCCCTGAAGTTTGGTCAGGATTTGTAATTTCATTCTAGTAGTTCGAATTGCAACAATTTCGTCCCGAAGTTTGTTATAGCTTATATGTAAATCTTTTGTCGGTTCTTTAGGCTTCTTTTCTCTGTTACAAATGACATTCTTGAGGTGAATTAAAATGGAGGTCAAAATTCGAGAATGAATTTGAAGCCGAGGTCAAACTTTGAACTTTGGGTTGAGAATGAAGATTAAAATCAAGGCCAAACTTCAGAGGCTAAGCTGTTACAGTTGAAAGAGAAAGCAATTGAAAGTGAGCACAATTGCAACAAGGATCAAACTTCAGGGACTAAATTCATAATTAATGAAAATAAAAACACCTTTCTTTTTAAGAAGGTTCTCTAAAGCTCTTGTGGTGAAATCATCTTTGCTGCCGAGATCCTGAAATCCAACCAGCCTATCAAAAGCTATGCCGTTCCTGGAAAAGGGTCATCAAATTCTTCAAAGGAGTTTGACAAAGAAATTAGTTCATCTGAGAGCCTTATTCGAGAATCATATAAGACCAACATCATGAATCCAAAAGACTAATGAAATGATACTACATGTTTGTGCAGCCTCTCTTCTGTAATTAGTACGCTACACTGTGAAGCTGAAGCTGGGCGTTTAACGAAGCTTAAGCCTTTTGAACCAAAAAAACAGAAGCTCCAATTTGAATCCACTCGGCATGAATTCTTTTAGAGAGATTTTTATACTCAAATAGCACTTTTGGAGAAGTTGTAACTCAGCCATGAGGCCGCAAGACATTAGCATTATAACAATATCCTTATATAGGAATATTAATGTGTTCAACTGGATATTAAGTTTGCTGTGAACAAAACAAATCAACACCTCTCACCTGAAAAGTACGATGCAAGGCAACGTCTTAATGGATAGTTTCGTCACAAAAAACGGTGCATTCTGCATCAAGTACCACAAAGGAATTAGATATGATCTTCTGAAATGCAACAGCAAAAGTCCAAAGGTCAATGTATACTAACTTCAGCGTCGATCTTGACGAACTTCGTGTTGAAGTACAGTGGTGCTAGAGCCTTCAGATGCTTATCCATTATCCTAAAATAGAAACCGATATACTACCTCAATAGTGGAACTATCAATCAATCGAAAATTAGTGTAAATTGCACAACTGGTCGCCAATCTTTTAATATAATTGCAGTTTGGTTTTCCAAACTTTCAAATCTTACACTCGCGTCCCTATCCGTCTCGCCTTTCAGTTAAATTCCTCCGCCAAATTGGACATAAATATCTACTTTAAGCTACAACGAAAGCAAATTTGGACTTCTCATAGAGCAATTGTGTTCACTGCTGAGTATCTAGATCCAATTTAACCAAGAGATTAATGAAAATGCCAAGATTGCAACTATTTGCAACAATTGAAAGGTTGGGGAGCCCTGGTGCAATTTACCGCATTAAAGAAAGTGGAGTGAGATCAATTACTTGCAACGATAAAATTCTCGGTGGTAGAAATGGCACACGATTTTTTCACTACCAGTGACCTCTCCAAGGAAGTCACCTTCGGATATTTCTCTATACTCTCCATGCCCTTGCCTCTTTAGGACTTCTCGCTTCTCGACCTCTTTCTGTCGGTTCAGACATATTCATGAAGTCTATCTGCTGAACAAAGAAAAATTATTACACCACAGTTTTTACCTTGAGAGCGGCTACCCTCTCTGCGTGCAGTTTCTCCAGTTCTGGGTCCTTCATGGCAAATAGAATGTTAATATTAATAATGGGTTAAATTCAATATAAGCTATATAATTCGAGAAGAAAAGAAATGCTTGTTTGGTATTTTAACTTACATCCAACAATTCATCAAGATCGACTTCCTGGTTGGTAGCAGAGGTTGCCGGAGCCTTCTCTTTAGCTAGAATTTCCTACACAATTAGCTTTATTTTATAAGATTTAATTTCAATGAGTAAAAGAGTGCTCATCCTAGGTGAAACCTGGTAATGATACCTCGAATCTAATAGCATTTATGTAGTTACTTAAGGATAAGCAAAGAAGAGTTGATTGACACGATAGTCATGAAGTTTAGCAACATCAAAGCGAGGCACAAAAGAGCAACAACAAGCGTAAATAACTACAACTCAGAAAATCATTACCCACTCGAGTTTTCCTGGAGAAACAAATAATAACATTGCGGAAATAATTATCTATGTTCACTCCAGAAGCCAATAGTGCAATCTCAAATTATAGATATGATTCCAGCTAAATAAACATCGCTGCGAGCTACGAACACTGCAATAAGAGAGAGGCGTGGGGTTGGGGAAAAAGAAAAGGATAAGTCCCTAAACCCATCTTTCGCGTTCGTAAATCCAATAAGATGATTTATTTACAAGTGCAAACAAATCTTTACTACTTGTCCAATTTTGTATATGAAACTACTAGCTTGCAGAAAATTGCGAAAAACCAATCTTTCTCGCACTTTAGCTGAGCTGTTTTGGAGCAGCTTCTCACTCTGAACAGCAGCAGGTATGCATTAGCAAACAAACATTCCGAAGCCTTTTCCAGGAAAAGAACCTGAAATGAGCTTTCGAGTCACAGAAGCACAAGCTCTAGTTTGAAATTTCTACTCACTGCAACTCAAAGTCACTCTCTCTCTCTCTGTTTTGGCTAATATAGCAATAGATCATCACACATAAATTTCAACTACTTCCTCTTCTTATAAATTCCAAAAGGAAAATTAATCAACCATTAAAGTATCGTAATCATCATTCTCATGAAAAGGACAAAGATTAGATCTTTCACAGATGACAAAAAGAGAAAAAAGAATCCCCATCTCCCCATTTTCTGAACAGGCATCAACAGATCAGATCAAGTAGCTACAACCGACCAAATCTATCTCCTTAAAATCCAATAACCTAACCAATTTCCACAAGAATCAAATCCGAAAATGGGGTTTGTTCCCGAAACCAAAACATGGGCTCTGATGGGTCTCTCACCACAGTTTAAAAAAAAAAAAAAAAAAAACCCCAATACACATCAAAATTACTCAAGAATAAAGGATTCAAATCCGTGGAAAAGGGGGCTGAAGAGGAGTGTATTTGGGGATAAAAATCGCACCTTTTGGTAGTCCCTCGCGGCCGCGGCCATTACATTGCCCAATGCGAGGCCCGATAGCGTGGATCGAACCGAATCCGGATCCATCTTTGGCTCGATCTCACACCTCCCCTTGTCGTTTACGCTCTCTCTTTAGTAGGAGACGAGATCTCAAAGAGAGAGAGAGAGAGAGAGAGAGAGAGAGAGAGAGAGAGATTTGGGGGGTTTCGAGTTTTATTATGGTGTGGTGTGAAAGAGCGAGCGCAAAGAGTGCGAGGAAGAAGAAGAAAACATTTTCAAAAAAAACCCTGTGATTTAGCGTATTGACAGTTTCTATTCACCGATTTACAAAGAAAAAATTTACCCAAAAATTATCCAAATATCCTTCTAAATTCCAAATTTTCCGTTAAACATTATTTAGAATATTTAAAACTTCTAAAAAAATTAAATTTCATAATTTTTCGATATCAATAGTTTATAAAATTGACAATTTTTAACGGCAGATATAGAATACTTGCTAGTTTACGGTGTAAAAGAATCAGAATTTGTTGAATTTTTGATAGAAGATTATATTCACTACCTAAATGAAAATCAATAACTCTGATCTTAAATTAAAGGATCCGATCATCCATTTTTAGGACGTCGTTCGATTTTGACCGTTCATTTTACGCCCCTTGGTGGACTTTATAATGGATTCGAAAAATTACGAAATTTATTTTCTCAAATTTCAAATACTCTAAATCATGTTTAACGGTGTGAATCGTTGATTCGAAAGCTCCAACATCGAAAACAACTTATGGGTACAGAGGGCTCTATACTCATGAGAGTACAGTAGCCAGCGGGAGCGCTGGCCCGGCCCATTGTCTACTCTTGGGCCCGGCCCGGAGTGCTGGCCCAGCCCGCCCGAAGCAGCCGATCAGTGGACCGGCCTGCAGCGTTAGCCATGGCCCAGAATGCCCAGCAGACCCGGCCTGGCTCCTCTGTCTTTGGGAGCGTTGTTATACCGCTGAAAATTTTTTGATTTTCTGATTTATCCCTTTTAGAAGGCTAATATTGAAAATATTCTTTCTACGTTCTAACTTATTTCTAATATATCCCTAGAGTTAAAATCGGTTAATTAATTTCATTATCTTTGTAAAATTACTATTTTGCCATTTTAAATATATCCCTCCATCATCTCTGGCTTTCTTATTTGCCCTTCAAGTCAGGAGTACAAAAAATATTTTGACTTTTGATCTTTTTCAATATATATACTTCTCTGCCGGACAAAATTGATATTTTAATTATTTTTAATTGTGGTAAATATTTAATTCACGTTTAACTCAAGTTAACTTAACAGGAGATAACTGCAGGAGTATTTTATAATAACGATGGAACATATGAGGGGTATTTTAGAATGAAAAAAAAAGAAGGTAAATCGGATAAGTATAAGGGGTATATAGGCAATTTTTTCTTTTTTTTTTTTTTTTTTTTATGTTTCTCTGTGGCTTGTCACTTGTGTACCTTGTTTGTTTTATTTATACTATGTGGGCGCAAAAGTTAATATTTGTATAGCATATTGTGATTAACTATGGTTTTTTTTTTTTTTTTTTGACACATAAGTACTTATTTATTTTTTTGCCGTTTTCAACCAAATTTAATTTTGAAAAAACTTATTCGACGTATGAAGCATTCCTGTAAATTTTTTTTCTTCAGATATATATTTTTATAGTGATCTAGTAGATTTTATTCTATAAAAGTGATTTAACAAATTAAGGTTATGTAAAAGAACATGTTTTGCTCAGTCTCGAAGTTTTTTAAATTAAATTCGGCACAAATACTCATTTTGTTTATTTGAGTGATAATGATAATACATAGATAAATTCGGCATAAATTTCTTTTTTTTTCTTTGTATAGTACAAATATAATACTTATAAATTTTAATATCATTTTTCCAAGAATAATTACAATACTAAATGTTATGCTTAATTAAGAAATAAATTTTTTTTTCCTTGCAGATCAATGCAATATATAGTAAGATGATTTTAAATTAAATTTTACAATCATGATATCTATAATAATAACCATTAATATAGACAATAATAATTAATTTATTTAACTGCCTAGCTACAATTTCACATGGTAAAATAAAAACTCTAATATAGGCACGGTTTCCGAGGTGACACAAAAAGAAGGCAATTAATGGTGATTTCATCGTCTGCCCAATTAAATTAACGATTATTCGAGTAAAAACTAGAATAACCCGCTTTGACTGGATAAATTATTCCAATCATTTTTATTTATTTGGTAGAATAACGAAAATGAATTTGATTATTCCATAGCTGTTCCGTTACAAAATGGAGCCTTGAGATTTAGCTAGATATATTTACAGGCTCTTACGTAAATTCGAGAAACTCAACTCTAAAGTAAGCAAACATGCGTTTATTAGGTATTCTAAAAACTCAAAAAGCTATGTGATGTATGATAAAAACTATGTGATGTACGATAAACTCCTAGTTGGTGGAATGACCGAAAGAGAATCTCGTGATGTGGTATTCTTAGAAAAAAAAATTTCACGCATTGGTGAAATTAATACGGAGAGACGTCGGATTGCGTGAGTTACAAAATGACGCTACTCTATTATTGTTGAGGATGATTGACCACTTCTTAAAGTCGCTGAAGAAATTAAGTGGTAACGATCCTCCGGTTAGTGTGAGTGCTTCCACGAGTGAGAGAATACTTCTGAAAGTTGGCAGTTTAGGTCCTCAATCGCGTAGAAGTGAATGTGGACACATTTTCCATCGACATGTTGAGATCGAAGGGAAGATTTTTATGTGCACTCCACTTGATGATGATAAGTCTGCTTTTTGTAAAGAAGCATTACAAATTGCAGTTTGCAGTGAATGGATGGCTAATATGAGAGATAAAATAGATGAGAGATGAGAAGAACTCCATAATATAAGAGTTGGTTGACTTTCCAGCTAGACGCAAGTCTTTTGGAAATAAATGAGTTTTAAAAATTAAGTGTAAGGCAGATGGGTCAATCGATAAATATAAGGCTCGACTCGTGGCCAAAAGCTACACTCAGAGTTAAGCGATAGATTACAATGAGATGTTTGCTCCTATTGTGAGATTTGTCTTTATACGTTTGATTCTAATTTTAGTAGCACATCTGAATTTGGAATTGTTCCAAGTGGATATCAAAACAGTTTTTCTCAATGAAGAATTAGTGGAAGAGATTTATATGGATCAATGTTAGGATTTTGTATTCAAAGTTTAAGAAAACAAGATTTGTCATCTTTAAAAAATATATTTATAGTCTTAAACAGTCGTCAAGACAGTGATATTTCACATTTCATGAAGCCATCATCTCCGTCAATATGTCTATAATAGAGAAAAATCATTGTGTATATGTCAAGAAGACAGAAAAAAAAATTTTGTTCCTTTCCATATTCGTCGACAACATACAATTGACTGAAAATTTCATGGAGTTGATTAATACAACTAAATAATGGTTGTCTCTCAACTTTGATATGAAAGATATAGGTGAAACGAGATATATGCTCGGAATGTAGATCATCTAGGATCGCTTTAGAAGATATATTAAAGAAAATTAGAAAAATATCTTAAAAAAATTAGAAAATATCATCAAAAATAGGTTGTTAAGTGAGAATTAAAAATGATTATTACTATTTGTCCAAATGTGAACAATATAAAAGTACCAAAGTTTATGTATCTACCCTAATATGCCTATTTTAGGCAAGTAAATAAATTATGAGTAAGGCTACTATGCTTCCGTGCTTTCAGATTGTTTTTTATGTTGCGACATTCGAATCATCGATCTGTTTAAACTTGATCTAGAGTATTTGAAGTACCTAGAAACTAAATTATGTAATTTTTTGATATTATTTGCCTAGTGAACGAAGGGGCTCAAAATCAACTGCCGATAATAAAAATCTTACAAAACATGATAATATGACATTAAAATTTTAGATCAAAGATATTGATCTTGTTTTATATAGTATAAAGAATTTTCTATCAAAATTTTGTAATTTGGATATTTCTACACCGTTAAACTTTCAAACGGCTCAGACCATTAAAATTATTAATTTTCAGTCCCTTTGATTACTAGGCAAATGATATCGCAAAACCATAAAATTTATTTTCTAGGTACTTCAAATATTCTAGATCAAATTTAATGGAGTCGATCGGCGATTCGAAAATCGCAACATCGAAAACGACCTGAAAGCACGGAAGGCTCCGTGCTTTCAGAAGTACAGCAGACTCACACATAAATTATTATACCAAAAGTGTCCTTCCTTCGGTTAAAAGAATTATAAAAATCCCATTTAAGTGCTTTTCCATGAGCCCAAGCTTCAAACTGGAGTTTTCGATTTCTTTTGGAGCAAAAAGAAAAAAAAAGAAAAAAGCTCATTTTAATATGCTTCAAGATAATCTTAAAATTTTTTCGTTCATAAAAAAAAAAATGATGATTAAAATGAAAGATAATTTCAGAAGCCAAATTAGGCAATCATTAAATCTGCTAAAATTAAAGGAAAAAACTGTCTAATTTTCAAGAATTAATTGTTAATTTATTAGGATTAGGAAGAGTTTTGATTCACTGTGAATGTTATAATATTAATCCAAATCATGATCAAGATTCTATTCTCCTCCTTAATAGATAAATTAATTCACATACAAAAACAAGGCCCAAACAAAGATTCCCCCAAAAAAATAATAACATCAAAATTCGTGCCGAATCACGGAATTTGAGATTCCCAATAAGCCCCAAAATAGATTAAAAAGAAAAAAAACAAAAGGAAACTGCATCAGGAAACAAAAACAAAACAAACATATATAGTAGACAACAAAAACCAACATCCACTAACATGTTACTCTCTCTCTCTCTCTCGCAAAAAAAAAAAAAAAAAAAAAAAAAAAAAAAGAAAAGAAAATATGAGCCCCTATATACATCGATATTTGTACATACGAAGCGACAACAATAAACTCATGAGGCCTCGCGGGTGACCTGATTCGCCGCCGTCGCCACCACCGCCGCCGTCGCCTTTCCGTAGCTCGGAAACACTTTTTCATTAAACCCCATCTTTTTTTTGTTATTCTCCTCTCTTATTCTCTTTTTAATCCTCTCCTTGCATTGCTCTTGTTGCACATGCACTTGTGCATAGCTAAATCCCACAGAAAACATGTTGATAATAACAATAACAACTACAACAACAACAATAATAATTAAAGGAAAAGAGAATTGTAGAGAATATACTCTACAAAAGAGCTAATTGTGGGAATGAATTTTTTTTATTTGGTGGAGGGGGTATAAATATAGGGGAATTGGAGGGGCTTTTTGGGAAATTTGAGGGGATCCCAATCTTATCTTTGTTTTTTGGGGTAAGGTTTGTAGGGGGGACAGGTGCCACGCAGCTGCAGGTGCCTGTCATGTATTTAAAAGCACCTTTTGTGGAAAATATCTTAAAAAAAAAAGGAGAAATTGATTAGGGTACAAGTGGCAAAAGTTAGGCACACCTTGAACAAAACTTTGACTGGGATTGGCCCAACAAGAGATTCCTTCGTTTCGTATACGTTAAAATTCAGGAGGTCTTGGCTGCTTCCATCATGTAAATTATACGATAGAATTCAGAAGGTCTTGACTGCTTCCATCATGTAAGTTATACGATAGAATTCAGGAGACCTTGACTGCTTTCATCATGTAAGTCTAGTTCATTTTACTTAATGAATGAAGCGGGTAGCTTGCTAACTCTTTCTCAAAAAAAAAAGAAGAAAAGTATACGTTAGAATTCATTAAAAAGAAAACGAAAAAGAAAAAAAAAACTTTCAATATCATCTCTGTGATTTCATATTTTTTCATTTTAGTATCCTGTTTAGTTTAAAATGTATTAATTTAGTATCCTGTAGCTTTATTTTTATCTTTCTATTATCGATTTCACTAGTTTTTTTCGTTAAATTAGTGACAAAATTGGAATATCTGAAATTTTTTTGTATATACTTTAATAAAATATTTACAAAAAAGCTAATAAAAAAAATAAAAATTAAATCATTGGATATTAATTTTGATACATTTTAAACTACAGAATACTAAAGTGAAAAGTGGAAAACCACAGAGGTGGCATTTGAAGTTTACACTAAAAAATATGACTAAATAACATTGAATCAAAAATTCTGCCAAATTCGCAAGTTTTACGATGGACGCCAAGAATCTTTAAACCGTCATAAATTTTCGTTTGGGTGTTCATTTACGGCATGTAATTTTAATTCAGAGATATTTTTGGAGATCTACGCGTCGAGCTGCAAAACTTGTTTAGGCTGAGTTTAGGATCCAAATTCAGCTATTTAGGTTTCTATTTTTACAATTTTTAGATTATTTTAAAAAAGTTTTGTATTTTTTTTTTTACTTTGAGTCTGACTATTCGGTTATTTCTGATTGCTAAAATTTATTATTTTTAATCATGGTAGGATTCGAGCATCGACTATGCCGTTTGATTAATATAATCAGTTTTAAAGTTGATTAATAATATTTTTGTTTTGTCGAAGAAATGTGTTCTTCGTGTATCTCTTTCTTTTTGTCTTGCGCTTCTTCCCTCACAACGCTGTTTAGACTTGCGTCACATTTATTATGTAGATAAGGTTCAGATTGAAGTATACTTTTGGCTGAACTAAAGTTTAAATAAAAATTATTTTTCTTTCGTTGTTTATTTGTATAACTGGTTCTGTTATTTGTTTAGTAAAAATTGAATGACGTAAATTAAAGCCGGATGAAAAGACATATGCTGACATTTTGTTATATTTCTCTACCACTATTTGTTCACCATAATTGACTTAGGTTTACAACAGGGCGAAATCAATTACGATATTTGAAAATCTTGAATTTTACTGAAGATGGAGTTATGATAAATTAAACAAAAAGAATAAATATTTACAATAAAAAATCACTCAACCCCTCTTCACTTTCCCTATAAAACAAATATATCCTTTAAGGGGCTGTTCGGTTTGACGTAAAATTGCGAAAAAAAAATTTCGGTGGAAATTTTTTTTTACCTAGTTTACTGTTTGGTTTGTAAGAAAAAAAAAAAAAATTTCATTAGGATTGTTTGGTTGAAAGAAAAAAAAGAAGATAAAAGCTTATTTAATATATATAATATATATATAGAATTGAGCTATAATACTTTTAGAAGTTTCTAATTGGATCTATTTTTTTATTACTAATAGCCTTTGGATCTAACAAGATTATTTCACCTACCACCCCCTACCACCATCATCTCAACTCTACATCTCTCCATCCAATGATTAAGAACTCAAAAGCACCACACCTTTGGTGCTTTTGAGAGTATTCTAGCTCAACTTTATATATATATATAGAGTCCGGCTGGGATACTATCGATAGCACCAAGAATTTGGTGCTATCGAGTTTTCCACCGTTAGATTTAACTCTTTGACTATTTTTATCAGTTAGATTATACTATTTAACCAACCACTTACTCAATCCTATAGCCAACATCATTCTAACCACACATTTCTCAATCCAAGGGTTAAAAAACTAATAGCACCAAGTGTTTTGTGCTATTGATAGTATTCCAGCCTAGTTATATATATAGAACTAGGCTACTATGCTATTAATAGAACCAAGTCATTGGTGCTACCAAGTTTTTAGCCATTGGATTGAGAGATGCGTTTAGATGATGTGGGCCCCCAAGTGGTTGGTTGGTTGAATAAGTATGATCTAACGGATGAAAATCATCAAAGGGGTGGATCTAACGGCGGAAAACTTGGTAGTATATATAATATATATTATATATATTATATATATAATATATATATATATATATATATATATATATATGAGTCGATTTCTATCTTATCAATAGTACGAAGTACTCGGTCTTTCTGATTTTTGCCGTTAGATCCACCCCTTTGATGGTTTTCATCCGTTAGATCATACTATTCAAATCCACCCACAATCCTAAACGCACATCTCTCAATCCAATAGCTAAAAACTTGGTAGGACCAATGACGCTATTAATGGATAAGACCTAGTTCTCTCTCTCTCTCTCTCTCTCTCTCTCTCTCTCTCTCTATCTATATATATATATATATATATATATATAGAACTAGGTTACTATCTTATTAATAGCACCAAGTCATTGGTGCTACCAAGTTTTTAACCCTTGGATTGAGAGATGTGTGGTTAGGATGATGTGGGCACCCTAGAGTTAAGTGGGTGGTTGGTTGAATAGTATGATCTAACGGTGAAAATAATCAAAAGTGGATCTAACTAAAAACTTCAGAAGACTAAACCTCCGCTATCGATAAAGATAAGAAATTATATATATATATATATATATATAATGCATGCGGTCCATGAGGCCAAAGTGGCCTCGTGGACCACGCGCACTCGCTTCTCCATTATGCTCCAAACGCGGCGCCATTTTCATCTTGCTTTTCGTTTTCCGCGGGCCGCACACGGAATACGAAAACTCAATTTTTTTCAAAAAATATGTAAAATAATTTTTCCAAAATAAATTTTAGGGACAACCAAACAAGGGAAAAAAAGTTTTCACAACCGAAAACTTTTTTTTCCTGAGGAATTTTACAGCGATCCAAACACACTTTATATATAAGTGTGAACTCAAATCCAGTCAATGCCGTCTTTAGGTGATAGGTGTATGCTTTGTTTGGGTTCAAAACGTTGAGCTAAAACCAGGGGCTAAGGTTATTGAATCTGGGTTTAGCTTGAAGCTGATTTGATATGCGTGTCAATAGGACAAAAAAAAAAAAAAAAAAAAAAAAAAAAAAAATCACTTTACTGTTCTGTAGTTAAAATGTATCAATTTTGTACCTTGTGGTTTCATTTCTTTCTTTTCGTCAGTATCTCAGTTAATTCACCGTTAAATTATATACAAAAAACTTAAAATACCTACATATAGTTTGTCGAATATTCACTTTAAGTATTTTTGATTTTCCGAATTTTCACTTTATAACCAGGAGTTTTAACTTTTTTTGTTGATTTAACTAAAAAATTAACAAAGGGGTACCAGAAAGAGAAAAACGAAATAACAAGATACTAAAGTGATACGTTTTTAAACCATAAAATACTAAATTGAGAACGCGTGAAATCACAAGGATAAATGGTATATGAATTTTTTTTTTAAAATAAAAAAAAAATAGAGGGCTGGTAAAGTTTGGGTGGGGTTAGGTTTTTGACAACCCTGTACAGTCCGAGTGTTTTCCCACTTGACTTTGTCTGGATTGGATCGGATCAAACTCTTAGCGGGTCGAATTGAGCGGGCTAAATTTGCTTAGATCCATTTCTATCTTATTAGATTGCAAACATAGTGGTATAGGTATTAGTGGTTTATATTGAGTTTAGATTTTGCACCTCTAATATAAATCCTACTCAACAACACTTCGAATTTGCATAGTGGTTTATGCAAAAGTTAAGAGCTTATTAACAACATATTTTTCAAGGATAAATTCTAATCATTTATCACTCCTTAAAAAACAAAAAAAATAGCAAATTTCAATACGAAGAATAGAATCGATTCTGAATCATCATATATTTAAATATAAAAATAAGCGATCAATGGTTGAGATCGATGTGAACCCTGAGTGTGCCCTCGCGTGACATGGACTTAAAAAAAATAAAAAAAAAAAATTGATGAGCTCCTCTTAGAGGGATTAGAGGGGCTTCGTCCCACTAATATTTTTAATATCTAGTTAAAGAAAGGGGATTTTTTTTTTCTTTTTGATAGCGGTGAGATCTCTACTGATGAGTGGTTGTTTGATTGTACATAGTTATAATCTGTATAGCAATTATAATTGCATACACATCCGAATCCGACGTTTGTCTGAATAGATTTGAACTCAACTGCTGCAATTACAGCTGCACGAGAATGCTCAGCTGTAATAATTAAAACTACGCCCAAATTTGCTATAATCCTAATTACAGCATTTGAAGAGAATAATTTTTAAATAAAAATAAGCTTACTTTGTTAATAATTTTATTTTCCCTTTTGTACATAGAAAATAATCTCATCATTTTATAAATAAAACAATAGAAATTTGTAAATGCACTCTTCTGCCATATGCAGCTTTTGTTCAACCAAATAAAATATATATAATTATAATTACTATATATTAACTAGAACTAGGCTACTATGCTATTAATAGTATTAAGTTTTCGGCCATTGGATTGAGAGATGTGCAGTTAAGTTGATGTGGGCCCTTTAGGGTTGAGTATGTGGTTGGTTGAATAGTATGATTTAACGGGCGAAAATGATTAAAGGGATGGATCTAACGGCGGAAAATTTGATAGCACTGAATGCTTCGTGCTATTGATAGCATAGTAGCCGGACTCATATTAACTATATTCATTTATAACTATACTGTGTATATATATAGTCTGTATTTATTTATAATTATGTCAAATCAGACGACCCTACGTTTTTGGGTCCAACTTGAGACAGAGGAGAATGGTAACAGGTTCAATTGTTTAGTGCAAAGTGGGGAGGCATGGTCTTTAGCCCAAACTGGGCCTAACTTCATTTTTGACCATCCCTTTTTTTTTTTTTTTTTTTTTTTTTTTTAAAGAAAGGTTTTTTTTGATTAATTTATTTTATCTTATGTTAATGGATGGAACTGTTGAGAGGTCGGTTGGGACAGCAAACTGATCTCTAGCGACAGGTAGGTTTGGGTGAGGTTCTGCGCACTACCAACTCCAGGAAAGCAACATAAAAATTAGGCATCAATGTGTAAACACTAATAATGGCATGTTTAGTTCATCTATTTTATACTAGAAAATTAGAATAAAATTCATTGATTCTGATAGTTGTCGTTTGTTTTATAGGAATCGGATTAGGTTCGGTTCCACTCTGGAATCGAAACGGCCGAATTCATTTATGGGAATGTCCAAATTTATTTATGGCCCAATTTGATTCTGAATGATTGATCTGTTTCAAAATAAACTATTCAAAATTCTTTTTCACCAATACATTCCTCTTCTCCCTTTGTCACTTTTCTCCCTCTCTCTTTTAATTAAAGCCTTCTCTAATAAGTTTTAAATTTTCATTTCGATTCCATTCTAATAATGAACCAAATATTTTTGAATGATCCGGCATTCTATTTTCTATTCTAAAGTAATCCAGTTTCATTTCTCATTTCTATTCCAATCGTAAACCAAACATACCCTAACATGAGAGCTGCGACAACAAACTCGCTAAACTTTTAGTTTTGACAATTAAATCTTCTAAATTTTATTAAAAAGTTAAAAAAAAATTTCTTTCCTCAAGCAAATTTACTGATTAAATAGTCATTTTGAATGAATGTCAGGCACGTAACTGTTGGAAGCTTTAAAACACAACAAAATCTGCATTTTCCGCTTTAAATTTTTTAGAAAAAAGCAATAAAAATTGTACATGAATCCAGCTACTTTCTAATCCTAGTACCGAATTTTCATCCAGGAGAAGAGAGGAATTTTTTTTTTTTTTTTTTTTTTAGAAGGACCAATTGAACCATTTGATAGAATTTAGAGAACTAGTTCCTGAAATTGCAACTACTTCAGTAATGGGCACAACAAGCACCGTGATGGATAACTCAATCCAAACAAGGTTATCCTAATCCAAACACGATCATTATATGCTTCAAATACAATATATGCATATGTATTTACCTACGAACATCTTAAAATATATATATATATATATATATATATATATATATATATATGTAGAGCTAATATTTTTGAAGCACCATCCACTTGGTGCTTCTAAGTTTCTAGCCCTTAGATCTACATCCCAACTACTAATACCCCTTGGATCAAACACTATTCCACCTACCACCACCTACCACTATCATCTCAACCCCACATCCATCCATCCAATGATTAAAAACTCAAAAGCACCAACTAATTGCTTTTGAGAGTATTCTAGTTCAACTCTATATATATATATATATATATATATATATATATATATATATATATATATATATATATATATATATATATATATATTACTTTTCCTTCTACATGCGGCTTGCGTTTCATCGGTGCTTCATGAACAAATAATTACTCTTCCCCACAGCCAAAAAGCAGAGAAACCAAAACAGCAAAAGAAGAGAACAACAATAAAACTGATGCAACATTTCACAACATGAGCATAATCCAAGAGATTGCGCATGGCGGTAATAACAATTTAAAAAGATTTCACAGCAAAGTCTAAGTTTAAACTCAAAATTATGGAAACTTATGAGACACTGATTATTGAGATTTCCATGTTAAGGTGCTCATTTCACAATACAATGCTCCTCAAATAGAACTCCTACAATGGTATCATTGCGGCGTGCAAGGTATTTATGAACAAAGTATTCAAATTACATTTTGCAAAGCTCAGAATTAAGAGCAATGAGTTTATCAGAATACACTCACAATGGTAAGGTGCTCATTTCACAACACACTGTTCCTCCTCCAGTAGAACTCTTACAATGGTATCATCGTTGTGTACAATGTATTTACGAACACAGAATTCAAAGTACATTTTAAGCTCAGAATTAAGTGCAATGAGTTTATCAGAATAGGGGTTATAAGAGTCCGAGAGCCCTAAGCTGATGAACATGCTCCGGGGGAAGTGGCGGTGGGCACCAATTTGTTCCCTCGCCGTCGACATCCTCAACTACATACTCCTGTATAATGTACAACATTTCAATGCCACTAGTTAAAATGAGTGGATACATCTAAAACAACGATTATAAATTTGATAATTTAGAGTAAACACTGTCCCTGCAATCCTCTAATTAGTTTTGCTTTAGTCTCAAATCTTTAAATTTAAAGCATTCTAACTCCCTGAGAGTCACCCTCTAAGTCGACACAAGGTTAGCATGTCTATCATGTATTCAGTAATTGGTAGCAAAGTTCATGTTCTCACAAGATGAGTACCTTTTGTTATTTGAATAGAAAATCAATGCTTAAGACTCCTCACCAGATTTCAAGAGATATTGAAGATTGAAGCGAACGTCAGGTGCACAGTAAGAGTACACACTTTAACATTTTAGTGGCGGCAATAGTAAGAGTTAATGAGAACTAAAATGAAACAATTACATTTAAACTAGTTGGAGTCAAATGCTTCAGTTTAAAGACCGGTAAAATAAAGTGAAACCTTGGAAGGAGTCAAGGGGACGGCGTTACAATTTACATGAATAAATTATTTAAAAATACAGACTAGCCAAATACAGGTAGAGTATTAGGTTTGGTCTCTCGACAAACGAAAACTAAACATCCATTACAGAAACTTGGAGTTTTAGGTAGTGAAATCAAAATTTTTGAAGTTCAAGTGTCCATATCAAAATAAGATGCAATGCTGTTTAAGATCTATACATTATTTACTTTAATTTACAATAAAAGCTCAAGCTTACTTTTGTTAGCATCCTTTTAGCAAGTATATGATAATGCCGCTGCCAGATCCGCTGGCCGACCATTGTTGCCACGAGAACGCTATAAAATATACCGACAACTGTGAATAACCCAAGCACAATTATTCCAATTATAAGCAGCAGGGGCAGGCCAGCCTCCCCGGCCCCACTTAAGCAACCACCGCATTCGCCCGCGGTGCCCGCACAACCCTCGAAGCATGCAGTGCAGTCAGTCCACATGCAGAGCGTGCCGGGTAGATGGCAATCTGCACACATTCTAAAACGATACAAAGAAAGTCATCCGGTATTCAGATAAGGTACAAGCAGATTGTCCTTCACTGAACTACATAGCACATTTTCCAATGGGTATCTGAACTTTATGCATTTTTGTTTTACAAACCAACCTCTTTGTCAAAAGTTAACGTTATGTATAACCTTTCTAACAGAATATTGTGTAACCTGTCATTTGATGCCTGGTTGGCGGAATATCCTGTACCTTTTTTGATGAAAACCATTAATTTCTAATTAAACTTGACAAAAATTTTATGAAATCAAAGTAATGAAAGGTTGGTGCTAAAATCAAATTTCCAAATTTAGATACCCATCTCAATATGTGCTATAGGTCATGGTAGTTCTGTGTGTTTTTACCCCTGACAAAATAACAAAATGAAGGGGTACTTATTGATTCTACTACAGCAGTGTTTTAGTGCTACAGCCTGTTTGCCCCTGTTGGAGCTGTTTTATGAAGCAAATAACAATTTTTCATCACAGAACACCCAATAGCTTCCAAGCAAGTGCTTCAAATTAGAGTTTCTGATCTTAGAAATTAGAAGCTCATTTCAGCTTCCTACCATAACAGAAGTTCTTAACTTTTTACCTTTTTTTTTTTTGTGCCAAACACTTGGCTCATGCTTCTAGAGAATTTCTCTACTTCAAAAGGTAGAGAAAACGTGGTTATCAAATAAAAATGAACTTCTAGGCCCCAAAGTCAGAATCTCCAAAATGGAGCTTCTGTTTTTGTTACAACAGGAAACTGTTGGCTACTCCAATGAATATTAGTGTGGCTCTTCAAACAAATCTACACAAACAGTACTTCATCAGAAGCCTCCAGCTGGGACAAACAGGCCCTATAGCTTTCTATAGAGGTGCTTAAGAAGAAAACCATGTTACTTTTGAATCAGTAATCAAGCCAAAGATAAACAAAAGTTGGCTTAGTTCGTACCCTGGGTGGCAGCAACAGAGACATAATTCTCGACAAGGCTGAGCCAAATCATTCCGCACTCTTCGATCATAGCAAGTTATAAAGCATCCAGAAAACCCAAGCAGGGCAAAGAACAAAAGTGCCCCTGAAAGATTGGTGGCCATGGTAAAGTATTGTCAATCTGAAAATAGTAGACATCTATCTACAACTTCCGAAACACAAGAATACATTAAGGAAAACGTAATCTAGGCAGAACGACCGTGACAGTTTTAAGTCTTCACATGACTTCAAAGGACAATACAGCTAAAAAATTTAATATAATGGCTGATAGATAGCAAGCTTCTTTAAAAGAGTCCTATTTAAGATATTATATTAATAAATAAATTATGTTAAAGCACCATGATGCAGAACAAGCCTGATGTTATGTTGATCAGATTAAACCGATTTAGTTCATCGTCTTTTAAATTTGATTAGATTAGTTGATCATATCATTTAGTTCGTTAAATAAGAATTTTTATCTATCCTCTTATTTGGCATTATTTTTATTTACTTTCAGATTTTTATCGTTTAGTTAATTTCTAGATAAGGCAGTTTAATTTAGTTGTTTAAGAATTAAGATAAGATCATATTTGAAATTGGTTATGTGTAGCTAAGGCTAATGGTATAAATAAAGCATACAGCTTCATCGTATGAGGATGATGATATCAATAAATTAATAAAAATGATTCGGAGCTTCCATGCACAAGCAATCTTTTCTTTTTTCCTTCGTGAATGCATCACCCTAGAGTGAGTCCAGTCCTGAAGCGAGTTCGGTTCAAGAGTGAATCCTAATAACTTTTTTTTATTTTTTTCTAATAATCTTTTCTATTTTTTCTAAACGTTCTTTTATTTTTCCTTAATTTCGTAATTTTCATAATTTTTTTTCAATTCCGAAAAATTCCTAAAAACAAAAAAAGCAGTTATAAACTTTCAAAATTTCAAAAAAAAACTTTTGACATTATATATCATATTTTGGAGCCCGCAAAACATAGGACCTCATATTCCACCCAACATCACATTATTTCTCTGGTACCAAGAATTTGCTCTTTTCTTTTTCTCTCTTTTTCATACAAGCGTATCTCATAACTAAATTTTTCTGAGGCATGTATTCAAGAAAATTTAGAATACTTCTCATGTAGATTATCGCTGCTGACAAACATATTACCATTCCAAATAACTCAATTCCAACATAAACATGCAATGCAGCATAGAGGTAGTAGAGATTATCAAAAGAACTTCGCGATCAAGAACTTCACCGCATATATAGTAGAAACTAACTTCACTGTCGAAGCCCCATGCCAACCGCAACCAGTATTGCTGATAACCATCAATTAAATATACCAGATAGGCCAATGATGAGA
This sequence comes from Aechmea fasciata, assembly GCA_025177825.1. Classification (NCBI taxonomy): domain Eukaryota; kingdom Viridiplantae; phylum Streptophyta; class Magnoliopsida; order Poales; family Bromeliaceae; genus Aechmea; species Aechmea fasciata. Next base: position 5,255,541 of record CM045935.1, read on the forward strand.
TTACCTGAATTTGAGCCATAAAGATTCAGACTAGGGAGGAGGGAGAAATGCTAAATTCTAAGTAAGAAGAGATCACAGACTTACAAGTTGAACTACTATGAAGATGAATAGCATGTCTCGAGTTACAAAGAAACGGAACTTCAAAGTTCTCCATTTCCTATCTGTGTGAACTTGAACCCTCAAATAGTAAGGAGCCTTGCAGGTTGTGCAATGGGAAAATGCAAAACCTTCCTGGAATGTAAAGACACAACGTTAAGCGTAATACTTTAAGCTATAAAAAAAAATAATAACAATAATAATCTCCCATAGCAAAGCAAAAAATGAGAAGAAAACAGGAAAACAAATCCATATCAATGAAAAAGAGATGGAATTATTTGACTTTTTTAGGAAAACAAAATTTTCTCAATACGAATTTCAACCTCTGTACCAAACACCTTTCGCTAAAATGCACTGTTCACTTTCCTCTGAGCATCAGTTGCTTTTCTTTCTCCAAAATTCTAAAATTTAACCATATGTTAAATTGCTGTTGGCATGCCTAATCTTACAGACCAATTCATCTAGATTTCCAAATTCCGACAAGCTTGATCCATCAGAATTTTGCCATAATCATCAGGTTGAAGCACCCAATTACAAAACACAGACAAATCAAATTTGCCATTTCATCTAGAGTTGCATTAGATTACGCATCACATTGCAATGTGATCAAATGGAATGAATAAAATTTGCATGAATTTGGGTTCCCAACCTCATTTCAGAGTCTTGCTGCAACAAAAGCTCCAACTTTTTCTGGTCACCAGACGAAAAAAGGTAGCTGCAGAAGCAGAAGCTCACATACCTTTACAGATCGCCAGTGATCAAGGCACTCGCGGTGAACGTACTTCGAAGTCCCCTTACATTTGCACGGCGCTATGAAATCCCTACCTACAACCACACAAAACACCCAATCCCACCACCTAGATCATCAAAAAGGACAGCAAAAAAACCACAAACAAAAAAAAAAAGAGCACCCCGAATCCAAATTCATCAAATCCTCTCCAAATGAACAACAAGGGAAAGAGGGAAGGGTCCGAACCGTCGGTTTCGAGGCAGATTCGGCATTGGAACTGCTCCCCGGCTCCGGATTCGAGGTCGATCTCGTTGTCGCCCGGCTCCGCCGCCGCCGCGGGGGCTGTGAGAGGGGAGGAGCTCCGCGGATCGGCCATGGCGATCAGGGAGCGGTGGGGTCAATGAGGAGAGATCCAATCTGAAGGAGAAACCGAGGAGAGAGAGAGAGAGAGGGAGGGTATGTACATAAATCGAAACCCTAGAAACTCTTCTTCCTCGTCTTTGTCGTCGTGTTTCTCTCTCTCCACTCTCTCTCTAGAGAGAGTTTTTTATAATTACGACATTGCTCCAAAATAGTAGTTTCTAATACTCTTTAGTACATTCTAGTATTCTACGCTCATTTAACGTTTTACTCCTTACAAATTTGTGTATTTATACATGTCTCTTTGTACATTTTTCATTTTTTTTTAAAAAGCTCAAAAACAAATTAAGATGAGATAACTTTTAATTAGTTTTATTATACCTAAGAGCTGTTTTATTACAAATAATTATATCCAAATTCAAATCTGTTGTTTAGTTTGATATATTTGATTTAGTTATTATATTTTTATCTATAAAAGACTCAATTCTTTGTAGTTGGAGAGAATAATTTTACATAAAGATAAACTTACTTTTCTAATCACTTTTTAAATAAAAAATCTTTTTTCTTTCTATATAAGAAATAATTTATCATTACGTATGTAAAATAATAAAATTTTAAACAATACTTTCTAACTATATGAAACCAAACAGATTATTTATAGTTGTGATACTTTCTATAACATCAAATCAATTGAAATACATAAAGTTACTGCAATATTTATAACTACACTGTATTTCTAAATAAATTAACTAAACGGTTCTTTAGTAAAAATATTTTTATTTTAAAAACCTAGAGGTTACAGAGGTGTCAAACAGAATAGTAAAACTGACAGGCACATCACAAAATAGTTTTTCTTTTTTGAGAGAGAAAGGTAGCATGCTATCTACTTCGTTTATTTCTTTTAGAAATAAACTTAGCTATTTTACAGATAAATTTCACAAAAAAAGTAAAGATATTGACTAACTAAAAAGTTTACAGATAAATTTTATCTATGCCCATATAATCGGTGAATATAATAATTTGCTCATGGATTAACATTCAATTGAGCTCCTATGCTTTTAAAAGTACTAAGTCATTGGTGCTTGTAAGTTTTTAACCATTGGATTAATAGATGTGCGGTTAGGATGATGTGGGCCCTTCGATTAAGTGAGTGGTTGGTTGAATAGTATAATCTAACTCCAACTACCAACCAAACACAAAAATACTTTAACCCCCTTAACCCCAAACTTAATACTATTTCTAAATAATTAGCTTTTTTCTTAACCCCGAACCAAACGGGGCTAAGAGGGTCACCATACGTATTTATAATGTAATATAAGAATGGCTCCGTACATAAAAATAAGAAGTGGACCTACGAAAAAAAGAAGGGACCTATTTCAAAACAGGTTAGTCACCACAAATAAAACTAGAAAGTGTTTGAGGCTAGTTACCATACATATTTATAATGTAATATAAGGACGGCTCCGTACATAAAAATAAGAAGTGGACCTATGAAAAAAAATGGAGGGACGTACTTCAAAATAGGCTAGTCACCACACATAAAACTTTGAGAGTGTTACCGTACATTTACGATGTAATATAAGGACATTTCCGTACATAAAAACCAAAGGATGATTCTGTTCATAAAAATAAAGCCTTGTGGGTAAATCTCGTACCCATCCGCCTTCTGTGGACGGATACGGATAAAGATATTGACTACCCATTATCTATACCCATATGACCAGTCGATTTAATAATTCGTTCGTGATTATTCAATTCACCGTTTGCTAGGTCTAATAGAGGGACGACTCTATATACAAAAAATTATATATATAAACCTACTAAATAGGCTAATGTTAGGGATTGTGACCGTACATATGGAGGGACGTATTTCAAAAAAAGTTGGTCACCATACATAAAACTAAAAAGTGTTTGAGAGAGTCACCATATATATTTACAATGTAATATAAGGACGGTTCCGTACATAAAAACTAAAGGATGATTCCGTACATACATAAAAAATTATACATATAAACCTACAAAATGGGCTAATGTTAGGGATTGTGACCGTACATATGGAGAGACGTATTTCAAAAAAGTCCAATCACCATACATAAAACTAAAATATAGTGTCTGAGAGAGTCACCATATATATTTACGATACGATGTAATATAAGAACGACTCCGTACATAAAAACTAAAGAACGATTTCGTACATAAGACCAACAAAAAAGCTAAAGAACGATTCCGTACATAAAAATAATAAGCGGACCAACGAAAAAATTTAAAAACTGGATGTGTCTGAGCTTACCCGGGTTGCTACCGTATATATGGAGGGATGTATTTAAAAAAAGGCCAGTTACCAAACATAAAACTAAAACATACGTATCTGAGAGAGTTATCCATATATATTTACGATGTAATATAAAGACGACTCGGTACATAAAAAATAAAGAACGATTCCCTACATAAAAATAAAAAGTGGACCAACAAAAATAATTTAAAAATTGGATGTGTCTGAGCCCGGGCTCGAACCGGGGACCTCTAGTGTGTGAGACTAGCGTGATGACCAACTACACCACCCAGACAACTGCATAAAAAATGATCAGATTATTTTAACAACTAATAGTTTACTTAAATTTAAAATCTTTATTTCATTTAAATCTGAATTGGATTGTGTTTTATCAATGTACATGGACATTAAAAAACGTTTTTAAATAAAACTACTTGAAATGATGCTAGCAACTTAATTTGCTTTTGTATCTTTTCGAGCAACTATTTTAATACTGATTGGACGTTTCAATTGATCCGAAGATTCAAACAACTCATTTCAGAGGTAGTATACTATCCGCTTCGTTTATTTCATTTAGAAATAAACTTAGTTAGAAATATGAATCAACTAGGATTCGCTCTAGGGTCTCGGATACCAACCACCAAGTCTTTTGCCAGTTGCTCTAGGGACAGTCGGTTAAATTGAGCATTTTTTAAAAACAATTGTTTGAACTTTGAAGTACAGATATTTACAGGTTGGAATGAACATCAGACGGATCAGTTTGATTTGAGAGACGTACGGTTAGGATGATATGGGGCCTCTAGGGTTAAGTGGGTGGTTGGTTGAATAGTATAATTTAACGGATGAAAATCATCAAAGGGGTGGATCTAACGGTGGAAAACTTGATAGCAAGTCTTCGTCTTATTGATAGCATAGGACTCTCTCTCTCTCTCTCTCTCTCTCTCTCTCTCTCTCTCTCTCTATATATATATATATATATATATATATATATATATATACCTTTGGATTAAGAATTATACAGCTGGAATGATTGCGGTTCCTCCAGGGTTGAGTAGTAATGGCCAAAAAATCGAAAACATCATATCCTCTATACTTTCGATAGCATAGTAGCTCTACTCTATATATACATATATATTAATTGAATGTAGGTTTATATATATATATAGAGAGAGAGAGAAAGAGAGAGAGAGACCTGCCACCGTGCTATTAATAGCATGAAGCGCTTGGTGCTACCAAATTTTTTGCCATTAGATCTATCTTTTTGATCATCTTCACCCGTTAGATTCTACTATTCAACCAACCACCCACTCAACCATAGGGTGCCCACATTATCCTAACCACACATCTAGATCTTAATCCAATGATTTTTTGCCGTTCATTTTTAGACTACTCGTTTGATAGATAAATGATGTCGAAAAATTATGAAATTTAGTTTCCAAATATTTTTAATAGTGTAGATCAAGTCTAACGGAGTCGATCGTCGGTTTGGAAGCCGCATCATTGAAAACAATGTAGTAGCACGGAGGCCTCCATGCTACTGATAGTATACTAGCTTAGCTATATATATATATACGTGTGTGTGTGCGCGCGCGCGCGCGCGTGAGTGATGGCGGTGGAAATGGTAAGAGAGAAAAGAAAAATCCGAAAGAAATTCAAAAAGATAAAAAAAATTGAGAGAGATATTAAGGAAAAAAAAAAAAGTGAATAATCGTAACCATCCATCAATTTTAATAAATAACTAAGAACCATTGTAGCTGGAGGACTGCAGTCCTGCTCTTTATATAAATCTACTAAAATTTTAGGGCTTCAAAAACTAAAAAATAAAAAAAATAAAAAATAAAAAATAAAAAATCCGAAGATTACATCCTCTCTAATTCCGCAAAATCTGTGTGTAGGAAAAAGGATTAAAGAATAGAACCTAAAACGAATAATCAGTAAAAGATTAAACATTACCCGGTCAAAATTGATGCAAGTGCGATTTATTCTATATGAAATTTTGCCTATGAAAAACTAATAAATTATTGCTGATTCTTCTAAATCTATGAAGAAGATATGCAACTGCGTTCATCGGTCGCCAAAAGGTCATCAGCTGAATCCATTAGCATATCCTATACACACACACACACACACAAAAAAAAAAAAAATGTTTCAAAGTAATTAAAATTTCCATTTTGTGCGACAAATTTTGTTGATCACAATGAAGTAACATGTGCTTAGATAATTTCTTAAAAAGAATTTACGACAATTTGTAATTTGATCCCTGAATTTTCCCAATTAAACAGACTAGTTCCTCACCTTCCATGCATAACTTTTCATGGACTAATTTGTAATTGAAATAAAGAAAAAAGAAAACATGCGTCCAAAATTACAAAATATTTTTAGGAAAATTGCTAGAAAACATGCGAAAAGCACCATAAATCATGTTTACCAACCAAAAAAAACTGTTTTGCGCCTACGCAATTTTTTTTTTTTTTTTGTGAGATAGGTAGACGCTACTCCGCTTCGCTTATTTCATTTTAAATAAATTAAAACGCTGAATCAACTAGGATTCAAGTCGGGTTTCGAATACCACCAAGTTTCACATCAAGGCTGCATGTCACTTGGGCGCGACAGCAAAATCTAGAGCAGCTCATCAAACATCCAACATTAACACATAATTAAGAAGGAAAATTAATACTCCCATTTTTACACTTTTCTTTTTCAGTTTATCAAATTCGACATTTTGAGAATTACTGGGACTTCGCCTGCATTTGCAATTGATAATATCCATTGAGATGATCAGTTGCAACAATTCCATTGTTTCTTTCTCGCTCTCTCGATGACCCACAATTACGTAAAAAGAAAACCATTTTGATTGTTTTGGTCTGTTCAAAACTTAAAGAAAAAGTTCGAGTCAAATTTCATGCATCTTATTGTTCGAGAACCAAAAGCACAATTTAATTACCTCTTTTTTTATGTTTTGTTTTTATTTGAAATAAAGTCAGAGTTCAGAGTTGATCAATTTTTTTTTTAATTAGATATAGGAAAATCACATGAATTTTAGAAACCTAATCGTTAAAATTAAAACTCAACCAATCATATTTTAGATATTCCAAAAGATTTTAAATGTAAGATTAATCACTCATGGGATTATAAATATTGCATTAAGGTTTGACAGTACATATATATAAAATTCTTTTGAATTATGACCCATTTTCAATCAGCTATCCAACCTTTCAAACTTTTATTTTTATTATTCAATTTTTCTATACGTTAGATTTAAATCAATTGATTGTATTTTAACTTCAAAAATTGAATATTCCCCTTAATTATCTTTACAGATTTAGGGGGGTGTTTGGCATAGCTACTCAAAAATGATTCTGAGCAGAAAATTACTTTTGAGCTCAGTAGAGCGTTTGGGAATGACATTTTGAAAATCTGATTCTGCTTCTTAGAATCCGAAACTCATTTTAACAGAAGCAGAAAAAAGCTGCTTCTTCAAAACTGATTTTGATTTTGAACTCAAACTTTTAATTTTTATTTTTATTTTAGATTCAAAGTATAAATTTAAAATTAAATTTAAAATTTGAAATTTGAAATTCATATTTGAATTTTTAAATCACAACTTTTAAAATTTAAAATTTAGATTTAAAATTTAAAATTTAAGTTTCAAATCTCCAATTTTCAAATTTTAAAATTCAAAATTCAAAATTTTTATTTTAAATTTTAAATTTTAAAAATTCAAATTTTAAATTTTAAATTTCAAATTTCAAATTTCAAAATTTTAAATTTTAGATTTTAATTTTAATTTTAATTTTAATTTCAAATTTCAAATTTCAAAATTTTTGATTTTTAATTTTTAATTTCAAAATTTTTGACTTTTAATTTTTAATTTTTAATTTTTAATTTTAATTTTAATCTTAATTTTAATTTTAATTTTAAATTTAAATTTAAATTTAAATTTAAATTTGAAATTTGAAATTTAATTTAAAATTTAAAATTTAAAATTTAAAATTTATATTTAGATTTAAAAATTTAATTTTTAAATTTAAAAGTTTGAAATTTCAAATTTATTTTTGTACAAGTTTGAAATTAAAAAATTATAATTTTAATTCAAATTTAAAATTTTAATTTAATTTCTAAAAATAAAATTTAGTAAAAATATTAATATATGCAAACATCAAATTTTTTTTTAAGAAACAGTTTTAGAAAATCATTTAAAATCACTTTTTTCTAAATTCAACCAAACGCTCTACAAACTTTTCACCAAAATTAATTCTACAAACCAAAATTATTTTTACATAAATTACTTCTACGTAAGCTAGGCCAAAGAGGCCCTTAGTTAGTATACTTTATGAAATTTTCATAATTAAATTTAATAAAATAAAAAATTAACTCAAACTCTATTATTATTTTTTTATTTTTTATTGTACTATTTATATCTAATAATAAGTGATCATAAAATTAAAATTTATATTTTTAATAACTACAATCTAAAATATTCAAAAGTTAAGCATAAATAATTATTATACATTTTAAATTTTTATAATAAAAAAATAAATTGAATTAAAAAAAAAAAAAACCTCTAAATTCTCTTCTCTATATGGAGAGAGAGAGAGAGATTGATGCACTTTTCTTGCATCAATCGACTCTAAATTGAGCCATGAAGGAAACAAATTAAAGCGTCGACGATTCGCACAAATCCATCAATCTCATGAGTAGCGATCGAAAAGTTTGATTATGATAGAAACTCTCCGTAGCATAACAATTTACCGCAAAATGAGAGGATCAAAAATAAGAAACAAAACAAAAGTAGATCAAAGAGTGTACGTAGCATCTAAAATATTTGGTTATATTATATGTTGTTACCTTTTGACTAGTGTCCAGCGCTCTTCTGAGCTTATCATTCCTGCACTCCAATGCTTTCACCTTGCCTTCTAACTCTCCTATTTCCCTCTCTTTCCCTTTCAACTCCTTTTCCAGGTGACTAATATAGGCCTGCCTTAAACAAGAATGCTGTGAAAGGAAAAAAAAAAAAAAACGGACTAAAAAGAGAAAATTTAAAACAAATTTAACTTTTGTTGAGAAAATTTAATTACCTGTTTTCTTGCTCTTGATCGCGCCGCCGACTCCCGATTCTTTAACATCCTTCTCAGCTTCTTCTCGACAATCTCATCAATATTCGTAGGGGAATTTAGTGTTCTTTTTTGCGAGATAGAGTTAGCCGTCGGGACGAATGGAATGCTCACCTGCGAGGTCTCGTTTAGCCTCCTGAGTAGGGCCTGGGCCTGGGCCTCGGTTATTAGTGTTGTACTAAAAACTGGCATGTTCAGATTCTGATTTTTCTGTAACAATTCCTGCTGCTGCTGCAGCAACAACACTTCATCTGGCATTATCTGTGAGGCTGTACTAACACTCAGATTCTGATTTTTCTGTAACAATTGCTGCTGCTGCTGCTGCAACAACAACACTTCATCCGGCATTATCCCTGAGGTTGTCCTAACACTCAGATTCTGATTTTTCTGTAACAATTGCTGCTGCTGCTGCTGCTGTTGCTGCTGCTGCTGCTGCAAAAACTCTTCATCCAGCATGACAGTTTGATCCTCCTTGCTTTCAACATGACGCGCAATCTCGCTGTTCACGCAGTGCATCAAGCTCTCGAAGCTGTCTTTGGCCTCGTGCTTTGTGAGCTCAGGCAACGGCCGGTCGACTGCTGTGCAGCCAAAACTGTACTCGCCGTCATTTGCACTAGAAAACAGACGAATGGCGTCGCGTGATGATGATGACGAAGGATGTGATGTATCGAATATCGAGTTGCGTGATGATGATGACGAAGGATGATGACAAAGATCGTCGCATGATGATGATGACGAATGGCGTCGCGTGATCGAGTTGCCATTACAATCTTCATCAGATATTCTGCGAATGGCGTTGAATGATGATGCTAGAAATAAAGGGTGCAGCTCGAACTGATCCGTCGGCCATTGAAATTGTTCATCACTGTTCGCCACTAAAGCTGCATTAGCTACCGTAAAAGAAAAGAAATATCAAACTTAAAATTAAATAATTCCGAGCAATTCAATGACTGATGAGCCGAGTAAGGATGTCACGAGTCGGGTTTGAGTCAGGTTTGAATCGGGTTTTCAAAAACCCGATCCCGAACCCGAAAACTAAATTAAAATTCGAATTCGGACCGAACCGAGTTTTAAAAATCCGTATTCATATTTGAATACGATCAAAAATCCAAACCCGAACCGAACCTGAAATAATGATTTCTATTTATTAAATTTCAAAATATAATAAAGTAAAATCAAAATTTTCAAAATAAAATTTTTAAAACATAATCAAATACAATATTAAAACATTCAACCCATCAATCAATATCTGAATAAGAAAAATATAAATTCAAATAGTTAAATATGTAATACAATCTCAAGATATCAAAATATTATATAATTTACTTGGATTCAGGTTCGGATCGGGTAAATACAACATACCTGTATTCATATCCGTCGGATTTTTATTTTCTATACTATTCGTCTGGTTCGGATAAATCCGTCCGGTTTGAATTTGGGTCCAGATAATATTTTGAATATCCATACATCCCCTATACATACCCTATAAACGAGTGAAAACTGTATAGATTAAATTTATAACATTCGGGTGCAACACATCAAATATATACGCTACACGGTTATAAACAAAAGAGAGATATACAAATATAGATTAGATTTCTTTAAAAAAATTTCTCTATTCATCACTGCAAAAATGCGTTCCTCGTCGCCTATCGGGAAATCAATGATGCACTGCTAATACATTATCTGAGAATTCTTGAATTCTATTGGATATACGCCGAGATATTGAACGCGATTCTCAAATGTCGTAGAACTGAATGTGTGAGATAGAATACAATATCAGGAGAATCAATGATGTACTGCTAATACATTATCTAAGAATTCTTGAATTCTCTCGGATCTACATCTACGTCGAGATATTGAACGCGATTCTCAAATATCGTAGAACTGAATGTGATGCGAGATGCGAGATAACATAGAATACAATCTTCTTAAAAAGATTATTCATCACTCCATTTATTGCGCGTCGCTCCCACCCACGGCAATGAATTGTCAGTGTCGGCACCTCCGTGCTGAAGCTAAAGATGCTGCTGCTGCTGCCGCCGACACTAATGACGACGTTGCCGGCGACGATCTTTGCATTATTATTATTATTATTATTATTATTATTATTATTATTGTTATTATTTGGCTAAAATCAACAAAACTTTTAAAAAAACCCCACTAATAATAAACGCATATACATGCATGGGTGAATAAATCACAAGGTGGTGAATAAATCATAAATAATAATTACCTCATGAGGTGCGTTGAGAATGATCGAAGAAGAACGTACGTAGTTTTTAAATATATATATATATATATATGGAAGCCCACAAATTTATAGTAAACGAAGATCGATAAAGGAGGAACTGTTTCTCAACAAAGTATCGATTATCCTCGATTTTCTTTTTTCTTTTTTTACAAATCATATTCTCTAGATTTTTCGCGGTTGATAAGATCGTAAATGCATGCGTATAATAATATAATGGGAACGTTAAGCTCGATATTGAGAAAAGGAAATTCTAGTGTCGGCGCGATTTTTATTATTATATATTTTTATTACTTATTTTTTTTTTTTTTAGTTTTAATCCATCAACGTGCCCGTTTGGATTAACGGGTTGAGATTTTTGGCGTGAAACCCGACCCGTTTAGTAAGCGCATTCGGGTCTTGTAATTTCGTACGTAGTGGATAGGTGTTATGTTGTAAAATGCTTTTTGTATCATTATATATATGAGAAGCACTGTGTTAATAATCTTCTTCTAGCTACCTATTTCTCAAAAAAATTAATCTTCTTCTAGCACTTTTCTTTATTATGGTATAAAAAGAAAATTTATATTAAAAATATTTATTCTTTGTTTGAGCTTCATATTGATTACTATAACGGAGATGCGGAAGCTGAAAATAGAACCGCAAATGAGACCAAATAAGTGTTTTTGATTTAGATACACGACAGAGCATTTTCTGATAAAATGTTATCAGAATATAGTAAGAATTTTGAAATATATATTTTACTGTTTACACCGTATTCTTTGCCAACTCTATAAAAATATTTCTACGCTCGCTTAACAGATGTACGTATAGTGCTAAATAACACAAATACGCTTAAGGCATTACTTTGACTCTTGCAATAAAGGACTTCTTTGTGAACAAACATATATATTTTTGGAATATTTAGTGTTTGCCATCAAATTTAACCATCAAAATATTAAATTCCAAACATTTGCTACCCAAAATTAAGAGGTTTTTTTTTGTTTCTCTATCCGGTGGCATGCAGTAACACTGACGGTCGATATGTGTTATTCAAAAGAAAGATTACTAAATCAATTATAAAAAAAAACTAACTATTGTTCACACATGATTTTAGCTGCAATCTGGTAAAACACATGACGAGTTTAAGAAAAAGAAAAGCACAGTTTTGAAAGTTTGGAAATTTCTCTCAAAGTTCTATTCGATCATTATTTTTTCATATGATTCTTTTGTAATAGATTAAACATCACATCTTTTGTAAAATTTACTATTTTTTATCCTTAGAATCTCATTTTAACCATTCTTGTACCATCTAGTATAGTTAAGTAAGAGATGACATCTAAGTCTTACTTACTGACAGAGATGCTGTTTCAAAACGTACGCTTTCAGGGTTCTCGAGCGTGTATCTTTCCCCATGTCTGTCTGGTCATCTATACCTTAACATCTCCCTAGTAGGCTTCTTGGTTCCTAGTTTGTTTGTTTGTTTCTTTCTTTCTTTTTTAGCTATTCTTTTGCTTCTTTTTTTTATTTTTGTTTTTTAGGGGGTCTTAGCTGCTTTCCTCATATAAGTCTACCATTTTTCCTAAAACGGTTCTAGTCATTATCTTTTTCTTTTTTTTATCAACAAAAAAAAAAAAAAAAAGTAGACCCCAAATTTTTTACATTATTCCCCTTCTATATTATACTTTCCCACTAAAACCCCTCTCTACATCTTGCATAAGTTAAACATTTGGGCCCCAATAAGCAATGGTTTTAATTGATTCGGATTTAAATCCGATCCAAAAGGCACCCCACATAACCAACCCCCCACCCCAAATAAAAAACAAAATAACAAAATATATAACTACTAATATATGATATTTTTATTCTTCAGTTTTGTTCAAAATAAAATGCGAAATTCTATAAGTACAAAAAAAATCACACAACTTCATTTCTAAGCTGTTTGAATACATATCGTCCAACTACATAAGATTTATAACAACTGAAATTCTAAAATTTTGAAATTAAAAATTAAAAATTAAAAATTAAAAAACAAAATTTGATATTTTAAATTTAAAATTTGAAATTAAATTTTAAAAATTTAAATTTTAAATTTAAACTTGAAATTAAAAATTTAAAATTAGATGTTTTAATTTTTAATTTAAATTCAAAAATTTAAAATTTAAAATTTAAATTAAAATATTTGAATTTTTAAATTTGAAATTAGAAATATGAAATATGAAACCTCAATCTTAAATTTAAAATTTAAGATTCAAAATTAAAATATTAACATTTTAAAATGTACAATTTAAAGTTAAAATTTGAAACTTAAATCAAAAATCTATATTTAAAAATTAAAAATTACAAATTACAAATTAGAAATTAGAAATAAAAAATTAAAAATTTACAAATTTACATGTTTGAAAATTTAGAATTTAATTTAAATTTTAAAATTTAATTAAATTTTAAATTTTAAATTTTTAAAATTGAAAATTTAAAATTTAAAATTTAAAATATGAAATTGAAATTTTAAATTTTAAATCTGAAATTATAATTTAAAATTTAAAAATTAAAATTAAAATTTTAAATTTTAAATTTTAAATTAAAATTAATTTTAAAAATTTAAAATTTAAATTTAAATTTGAAAAATAAATTTTAAATTTTTAAAATTGAAATTTGATATTTGATATTTCAGAAATAAGATTTGAAAAGGGACTAAATATTAATGGTGTGCCGGGCCGTGGGCCAAATCATCCGCGCAACGGCCTAGGCCCGTGACGGACCGACGGGCTCAGTTAGAGCGGCGAAGCACGGCCGATGATGTTAGGTCGGGCAAGTATGATAGTGTAGAATTCCTCGCTTAAGAGTGACGTCGTTAGCATTCTAAATTTCTAATTTTATAATCTCAAAAGTGGTAATTTTATAGTCTCAAAAGTGGCAGGAATTATCCATAAACGAGACGACTTCGGCCGCGACAAATAATGAAGTACGCCGGCATGGCAAAAATGAGGTACGCCGCATGATCGGCGCAAGGCCCTTGGCGCGGCAGAAAACCCTAACCTAAAATAATTTGAATCGTAGATGCAAACTCAGAAAGATGAAGATTCTAATTCTTACTCCGTGACTCTGCAGAGAACCCTAACCTCAGCAATTTGAATCGTAGATACAAATTCAGAATGATGAAGATTCAAATTCTTACTACGTAAACACAAAATCGCAAATTTCGCACCTGCTATGCCAACACAAGAAAAAAGGTGTGAAAAAAAATTCCACTGCCACAACAAACAGAGAATAGGTTTACAAATGGGTGACTCGAAGGAGGAGGGGAGAATTTTCGATCTAGGACGCTGGCTCCGTGAGCAGGTAAGTGAAAACCGATACGGCTTCTTGTAGGTATGCGGCGCGGTGTTCTTCGGGAATCGGGGCGGTGAGCATCGTGTCGAAGGAGCTCATCTGTACTTCGGGAGTTGACTTCTCCCCCGAAGTGGACATCAGGAGTGCGCAGAGCTCCTCCGCCATCTTCGAGTATGCTGCCCTGTTGACAATGGATCAAAGTAAGACTAGTCCAGGAAAGAAGACACTGCATGTTTTCACACATACAAAACCCTGTGAATGCGCAAAAATGAGCAAATACCGGAACACCACAGTTGGTATCTAAGTGCGTAGCGCCGAAAAACTTGCTTATGGCGAAAGAGTGCTCTTTCAAACAATTCTTCTGTAAAAGTTCTAGCCAGGCCATAGAAAACTAACTTGGATATGAGGAACTAGAACAGCCCACATTTTTCTCAGATAAAACTTACACAAACAGTTTAAAGTGATAGAATACTTACTAGTATATTATCAAGATTTTATATATTGCACAACTTAAGAAAGGAAATGCTTCTACCTTGCTTCAACAGTTAATCTGCTTCCCCAGACCAGTAATGAATCATTCAAGCGACTAAAGAAATTCTTACACACTTCATTTTTACTCTCCAGCTTGCCCTGGAAGGGGAAAACAATGTTTTTAGTAGAACGAAAGTCAAATCATGCAGAAGAGAAAAAGAATATAGTGCCCATAGTAGATACACCTTCACAGAATAATAATAAAAAAAAGGATAAGTTTGCTAATTCTTCCGAAGGGCTTTTGTACATTTCGTATATATTCCTTCAAACTGAATTTTGGATAATATATAACCCTTTTGAATACAAATTCTAAAAACATATCTGTTTCTTCAGTTGGTGAGTCATCGAATTGATGGGTGAAGTTGTTTATGTATTACAAAAAGCTGTTCAGTGATAGGCATCTCCTCAAGTAAACAGTAATATATCAAGTCTTGAGGGGCACATATGAAACATCAAAATTTTGCTGAGATGCATACGCAAATATATTTTTGTCAAATTATGCAAAACATACTGTAGATGTAGGTCTTACCAAGTCGCTCGTGGCATTTTCTTCTTGGAAGGAGCTTCTTAATATGTAAAAATCAATATAAATGCCCGCACCCACGTCCCAATCAGCAATTTCCGACTTGTGTTCTTCCATGGAACTTGTTATCCGCCATATCTCTGAATGTTTCACTGAGTGGATGTTTTAAAAAAGGCTAATAAGTTACATTTCCATTGGAGATTTATGCATATATTATAAATTCAACCATAATAAATTAAGAAAGAAGAAGTATTAGGGATAAAATTATCATCGATCGGTTATTTGTGGACTATAAAACTTCATTACACAATTGAAAGAGAAATAGGATCTAATTCATTTGATCGTCTTATGTGCGTCCTGTCTCCTCTCATGCCTAAGTATTTGCCATCTGCTGGATGATAAGCTGAATTAGATCCTCTTTTCTGCGTCCTGTCTTTGTCACACCTAAGTATTTGCCATCTACTGGATGAAAAGTAACATCACAATTTGGTGCTAATTGACTATAAACCACTCCGTTTTGTGAATTAATCATTAATTTCACTCATAGGCCATCTGAGAAGACGGCTAAAATGCATAGCAATACCATTTGTCTATTGAAAAATAGAATATCTGCACACTAAACTCCTGATACAATTCATTTCCTAAAAATCAAATGTAAGCACAACATATAGATGCAATGAAGTGAGAGGCAACCAAATGAAAGTAATTTTAACCAATAGAACAATATGCACGTACATGCCAAAAACAGAGGCGGAGCTGTAGATGTCACGAAAATTGAGTGAGCTTTTTGCCAGTTAGCGCTTTCAATGAAATGCTCAAGTGCTTTTGACTGATCACCGTAGTACTGAAAATATATAGCCTGCAATAAATATTTATTACTATCAACCATCAATGGCAAGACACTGGAACTGAAAGATACAACATCTGCAAAACTCTCAAATTATCAGCTAGCTATAAAGTCATACAGAACATTCCTGCAAAATCATTTATTTACATATATTTCCAAGAAATTTTGAAATTTCATATGCAAGTTTGAAAATTCTTTGCAAAAACAACTTTATCTGAAAGCTGAAATTGGTGAGTCAATCAATTAGCAGGCGCAAAGAGGAAGGGATGTTGAGTTGGTTGTATTAGAAGAAGGATTTGAAGAGGGTCATTTTGTATGTGAAAGGGTGTATATATATAAGATATTAAGTTTTTGAAGGGCATACATGAGAACTCAGATTTCAGAAAAATAAATATGTAAATTGAGGACTTTGCAAGGTTATCTATGCAAATATCTCCATATCAAAATTTCAGAGAGCAACACCTACCAAAGCCTCGTGCATCCATGCTGTTGGTACACCAAGTTCCTCAATAAACTGCCGCTGTTTCTCTTCCCTACTCCATGACTCACAGTACTGTAGCAATATTTCCTTTATTATATTTGCTTGAATACATGGAAAATCCTCAAGATACGGCATATGAAGTACAACATAAATGGCCCAGTGGCACTGTCCAACACAAAGTAATTGATATACAAAGCTCATATCAAGCACATGAAGATCGCTTGAACTAAACGCACCAATAGCTTCCAAAATCGAACGTTGATGCCAAATCATGTGGTAGTCAAGTGGACCATAAGAAGACGAATAAGCACTAAACATGGTTTTGAGTAGACTAGAAGACGAATTCTCCTCACCGTTACCATGAAGAAGCATAAGATAATACAATATATCAAACCGATCACCTGAATTCCACTCCGGTGCTTCGTCAAGAGGTCCTTCATCTATATAAACAGGAACTGGATATGGAACCTTTCTTTCACAAACTAGTTGTTGGTAAGTATGAATAATAACACGTAATGATGTATCGGGGGGCAAGTGGTACCACATTAACAAACCCAAATATCTTTTCCAATCAATAGAATGATCTTGAGCAGCAATTTGAATATTACCCGCTAGCAATTCATACAACTTCAACCTTTCTTTCTCAATGAAACTAAAGTCGAGCCCATTAGTTCTCCATAAATCTAGTTGCTGTGCCACATCAGCACGATTGATCATTGATCCACCAGCTTGACTTAGCAAGATAGCGAGCCTAACATCTCCTTTTGAAGAAGCCATTTCCACAGCTTCATCCAACTGCCGTCCTGTTAAAAGTAGAAGAATATTCTCCAAGTAATTTGACTCATTTAGGCAGCTAATGTCTCCCTGTATTTTATGGCAAACACTCTCTTGTAACCAATAACTGAAATCAGCTCTTCGAACAAGTGGGTAAGCTTCAAAATCTATATCAGAAGAGCTATCTTTCTTATCCAACATCATATCCTCCCCATCTTCATTGTATATGATATTTAACGGCCCATTTCCATTTCTGCCCCTCTCTGAGAACAAAACCTTAATGAGTTCCCAAACCGTGACTTGATGCATCAACAGTACCCGATAAGAAGTGGACAATTCATCAACTTCAAGCTGTTTTTCAATAATCTCTATATAAGCCCTGCAAATCTCTGATAACATAGAACGATTTGTTACAACCTTTTGAAGCTTTAGCCCAAAGGAATCAGCTTCAATTTCATTATATTCCCGGTCGAGTGACTTGTGAAGAAACAAGGGAGAAGAGAAACACAAATCAACGAGATCTTCTCTGAATTTATTCTTTTCATCTCTCACAGCTCGATCAACTGCAACTTTTTCTACATTAACAATAGAAGATAAACCGCTGTTAGGGTTTCGCACTGGGCTACCGGAGTGAACAAGAACACCATTCGGGCCCCACCCTACACGAAATGATCTACCCATAAATAATGCAGCATCGACAATGCAATTAGAGTATTTTACACCAACAGGAGATGAGTATTTCCCCTCCAATTTAAAACCTTCAATCTTAGCCCTTTTTACAGCTAATCCCTTGCTTTGTCCAGACAGAAGAATATTATTCAATGGGCTTAATTCGGAACTGCTTGTATGGTATTCCAATAAAGCTTGTGGTGCTCTCTTTGGAATTGGAGTAGCTTTATTGTGGAACTTCCTTGTAATCGGCGAATCCACTTTCATAGCTTCCCTACTAGTGTATCTTTTATCAGGGAAAAGGTTCTGTTCTGTATCATCATCATTGTCATCCTCGCCAGGAAACAGCAACATCCTCATTTCTTGCACTTTTGCCGGATCGAGGCCTAGATGGGCTGGTAGCGAACGGGACAGCTCAAGCCCATTAGAATTTAATTGACTATCTTTGACCTCAGAACTCGGTTGAACTGCCGCATCGTCCATCACAACATCCTCTTCTTCATCGTCGTCCAATCCAAATCGACTAAAATGTTCGACCATAAATTTCCACTCCCCGTTAGATGGCTCAAATGAAAGAAATTTAGCACCTTGTTTCAAGCATATCCTCCCCAACTTGTTCAGCAACCTATTACTCTCCAAATAATCCAAACTTTTCGATCTTAAACGAAGGATAAGTGTTACTTCAGCAGCCTTATTAAGACCATGACCTACAGGGGGTTTATCAGCTTCGTCGACGTAAACTGTCACAGAATTACGATCAAACTTTACAATTTTATCCAAATTTATACACCTAATGTCCGTATTGTCGAGAAATTTAAGGCACCCATAACCAACTTTCCCGACGACGAAATTGGGAACTCTACTGCAGTAACCGGAATCGATAGCTTCTATTTTAGCCAGTTCATCGAGAGAAGGCTCTGTATAATAGCTCGGAGAATGCAAACTGGGCAAAGAAGCTTCTATATCCATTTAAGAGAGGACCTATAGGTCTCAGAATGAACTAATGTGGAACAAACTCAGATCCCCA
Organism: Aechmea fasciata; assembly: GCA_025177825.1. Taxonomy (NCBI): domain Eukaryota; kingdom Viridiplantae; phylum Streptophyta; class Magnoliopsida; order Poales; family Bromeliaceae; genus Aechmea; species Aechmea fasciata. Next base: position 5,274,528 of record CM045935.1, read on the forward strand.
AATTAGAGATGTCCCTTTTTGTTTTGGAGGTGAACCATTTCTCGACCTGTTTGAAGAGATTAATTAAATTAGCAATTTAGGACCAAATATAACTTCAGAGAAGCTCTTAAGCACTAAAAATTTGTCTTTTTTTTTTCTCCAATGCAAGTAAATTTGTGTCAATAGAATTAAAAAACAAATATACCATTAAAAAAAAGACAAATATTCACAGAAATAATACCCAAAAAAAAAAAAAAATCAAAGTAGCTAGGATCAAATAATTTAACTTCATAAAAGCTATAAAGCACAAAAAGGTTTTTTTTTTTTTTTCTTCCAGTGCAACTAAGTTAGTGTCAATAAAATTTGAAAAAAAAAAAAAAAAAAAAAAAAAAAAAAAGAAGCAGAAAACTATCATAAATGAGAGAGCATCAAAAGGACAAAGTTTTATAGAAGCTATTGAGCCCTAAAAAAGGTTTGTTTTTTTTTTCTTTTTTGTCCCCCAAGGCAACTAAATTTGTTTCAATAGTGCGAAAAAAGAAAATTCATTAAATAACTACCGAAAAAAAGCAAATATTCACCAAAAAATTGCACGAGAAACACTGTAATTGATAACGGAGTTCACATTTTACCCAGCAAACTCAAGAAAAAAAAAAAATCGAGAGAGAGAGAGAGGGGGATTTACCAGCAGGGATAAGCGACGAGGTAGCATCCATGGATGGCTACTGCGAAGCAAAGAGATAAAGAGAATGGCGTATAAGTAGTAGCGTGGATGGGAACGAGCTCTAGGGTTAGGGTTTTAGTATCTTGGTGTGTGTTGGAGACGACGCAGTAGAGAACGGTGGAAATTGGGAGGAGGGAAACGGGGAAAGAATCGGGGGAGAGAGCGCAAGGTAAAGTGAAACAACCGGGTCGGTTGAACCGGACCCGAACGAACCGCACCCGCTGGGTTGAATCCGACCCGTTCGGAGACGTGACCCGATCCACCGTTCGCAAAATAAAATCTTCACTCGCTGGGTTGAAAACGTGAAAACCGTACACGTTCGGAAAATAAATCTTACACAAAATTTGTAAAAATTGTAAAAAATATATAAAAAAAACAATTGTAAATTGAAAATAATTTAAAATAATTTGAATCCGTTTGAAATTTTCGGGAAATTTTGAACCCGACGTGAATCGAACACGCAACCTTCTGATCTGGAGTCAGACGCGCTACCATTGCGCCACGGATCCCAGTTGTTGTTAATTTGTTTTTTCCTATTTATATCACATTATTATTAAAATGTTAATTGTTAACATTATTAAGACTTTTTTATTTATTCAAATTATCACTTTTATCAAACTACAATCGAGTCCAAAACACGCACTTTTTTTGAATGAAACAAACTAGAGAGTCGAGAAAAAAAAAGGAATGAAAGAAATTATATAAATTTTAGAAGAGAAATGAATACTCTCTCCTTTTGCTCCCATTTTATCCTTCATTCTCTTCTAAAATTTTTAACCAAATAAACTTAAAATAATCTTTCTTTTCTCTTCTAATTTTTCTTTTTATTACTAAAAAGATAGTAGTTTAGCAGTTAGATACGATCAAAGTTTGAGTTTGCGTTTATGAGTTTAAATTTAGAGCTCGCGCCTTTGCGGACATGCAAGCAGAATGAAAATCAAAATTATGTAATAAAGAAGTGCTAATTGTTGCATAAAACACATAGATGACTACAAACATTCCATATTGCGCATTTTGAAGGAGCTAAAAAAATGCCAGGTATAGTTAAGAGAGAGGGAAAAAGAAACACAGAAACAACTATTTCCTGATAACACCTCCAATTGATCAAATAAGAACAAACAGATATTACAGCATCAACCTACATGTAATAAGAGGGTTAAAACTGATTCCCAGCCCCCTACCCCTCATCGAATTTCCACTCCGCAAACAACTTCGTGGCGAAATTAGCAATTAAAACCATCGAATAATCTAAATTGCGAAAATACATTCAACAAGCACAATCTCTATTTATGTACAAACTTCCCGTCTCCTTCACTACTAGGTACAAATTTGTTCATCGGATTCCAAGTGATTGAACAGTACTAGCTTTGTTCTTTGTAAGGTGTCCAGATCAGCTTGCTGACGTCGACCTCGAGGCCTCCGCGGCCCGCAGCTTTTAAATGGCGGTCGAGGACCTTCGGATCGGCGCAGATTACGTGCTGCCCCTTCCTGTATTGTATCAAATCGAGACTTTGCAATGTGCTTAATATGTCGTCCGCTTTTATCGCGGTCATATCGCTGAGTTCCTGCATATGAAAATGAAAGTTTGGGATCTCGATTTACTCAGAATTAGACAAGTTAAACAGTTCTGAATGATTTAGATTCTTAACAATACCCAAATAGGAATTCATTTTAAAAGTCACACGACGGTGTAGATAGGGAGATAATGTAGTTGATAAAAAGTGGTTAAATTGCAGATCACCCACTAAAAAATTAAAGTTGCCCCAAAATATAACAACCTATATGTATTACCCTCCTCTTTTACTTTCTAATTCCAAAGAAGAGATTCATAGATATTTTTATGCCACTCAGTTCATTTCAAAGCTTTGAAATTTTGATCCTTGAAAATTTATTCAAAGTATTATTGATAGTCCATCGGGAAGAAGAGAAATCAGTGAAACATCTGCCAGCTTTAACTCAAATTTTTTATCTAATATCTAAATTACTCCCAATTAAGCCTAGTGGTGGAGAAATGAAGCTAATGATTAACACTTGAAGCCGAGATTGCAGGTATTACTGTTGTATAGGAAATTAACTTGCCACAAAAATTTTGAAAGAACATTTTTTCTTTTCTCAGTAGGATCATTAACTTTACATGTATACAATGAGTAATGATGCATCAGAAGACGAAAGCAAGAGATTAAATTAGCACACCCTAGGCCTAACCAAGTATTGAGAGAGAGAGAGAGAGAGAGAGAGAAGCAACATAGTGAATGGAAGTGGCATAGAGTATTTACCTTGATGGATATGTTGCTTTTGTGCTTTTTCAGTATTTCTAGAAGAACTCTTGTCCAATAGCCTCGGTAGCTTAACAAACCAAGATCAGAAAGTGGGCGCTCGGGTGTCCCCACTTTGCCCTCCTTCTTTGAAAGTTCATAGGCTGCTCAAAAATAGTAAATAATTTATAAGCCAAAGAGAAAGATGGTGTTGTACGAATGCACTACATTTAAATATATATATATATAATAAATCACACTTCGGTGCATTAGTTTATAGCCTCACGTAGATTTCCTTGATTAAACGAATGCTCATGCAGATTTCAGAAAGCCAAGAAAAGCAACACGATTTCACAAAATTACATAAAAAAGTCACTTGGAAACACCTAATTGGAAGGTTAGACTAAGATGCATTATTCTTGTGGAACATCAACAGAGTTCTAAAAAGACAACAAAATTTCACCAAGTCTTAAAAAAAAAATGGTAGGGTGTAATCTGAACGAAAATTGCCTTTACGAAATGCAGAGAAAAACATAACTGGAAGCAACAAAAATCATATTAAAAAAAGTCAAACTACCATCCCCTTAACCAGGATGTGAATAGTGCATACTATTGACTTTTTAGCTCTTGGGTGCCTAAGATTTAGTGGGGGTAGGTTGGAATAGTATTTAATCCAAGGGCTAAAAACTCTATAATACGCATTATTCATGTCCTAATAAAAGGACCATAGCTGGACTCTTATACACAAACTTGACAACCAACAACCAAGAAGAAGAAAATATAGCAAAATTATGAAGCTTACAGAAAGCAATCAGAAATTTGCCATATCCTTTCCGCTGATATGGAGGAAGAGTAAGAATGCATGCCAAATTATAGGACTCCTCTGAATGTTTCTCCTGCATCAGAAGCAAAAGCAAATTAAGAAATTTAACATGCACGCCAAATAAGTTGGTGGCTTCATTATATCCTATCATGAAAGAAAATCTTAAAATTCATGGTAAAGCATTTCTAGAGTGGTAATCAGATAGGTTGGATCAACCTTGGGTCAACTCGATTCGGGTTTAAGTTATTTGGGCACAGATTGCTTCAGGTTTGGTTTCCTTGGGTTTAGGATCATCTGGGTCTTGAGTTGTTTCAGGTTTGGAGAAATTGTAGCCTGGACCTGGTCCGACAAGGACTAGTCTCCTAAACCCAATCAATGAGGTCTTAAGTGAAAATTTGAAGTACTGGATGTGATCTACAAGACCTAAAAGGTCTACATATTTAAAAACAATAAATTTTGAAAATCTATTTCTCAATGTAGCAAACAATAGCTCTTTTCAGCTTTTGCCAGCTCCAAGCATTTTCTAGTCACCTAATGGATGGAGAATTAAACTTATTACCTTCGAAAAATATCCAACCATGTGGCACCCTCGATCATCACATTCACAAAGGACATAAAACAAAAACAAATCAACATCATAGTACAGTGTCTTATGGTCCAGAAAAAGCTTCGCCAAATAGCAGAGGTTCTGCCCATAAACCTTGTTCTTCTTGCCATCAACCTGTTACACGTATTTGATCAAATAACAATAAAATCACAAAACCACAGTAGAGGTAACACTAAAAGAAAATTAACATTGCAGGAGAAAGAAACGAAAAGATATACAGAACAAAAATAGCAAATGCAGAAATCTCAAAGCTATATTAAATAAGAGTACTAAAAGAAATATTGACATCTACGCCCTATAAAAATTTCAAATTATGTATACACCCATGCAAAATCTGAAAGTTCATGAGCTCCTTAAACTTTGTTTCTTACACAAATCTATTTCAGAAAAAGATGCAAGTAGCTGATTTTGCAGAAATCTGTATGTAAAATCTCTTTACTTGAAGGAAAACAAAATTTTGTCTCCATGAACTTTAGGCCACTAAAATATCTGAAACTGCTGCATGAAGGACTAAATGAAGAACCAACTTGGCTGAGAGGAAAATCCAAGGTTACCTCAAACATAGATAGTGTGCCACTTCGATAGATCTCATCACCAGGGGGATGCTTGAGGTCACACTTCCTCTACATGGAAAGAAAAAGGAAATATTTATCAACCTCTACAGCTAAATAACAATGATAACTGTTTTATTCCTAATATGCAAAAACTGCACCGCAGAAGAACCAACCATATTGATCACAAACTGTTTAACAAATTGTTCTTCAGCACCAGAGATATCTAATTTCAGGCACTAATTTGTGAGTCTCTGAAGAGAATCAACCTTATAAGATAGAGGTATAGCATATTAACAAAGCAAGCATAAAAATACAGAAGTCTGATATCGGTTTCACTAAGTTTTGAATACATGCATAGCATATATAACTAATCTTACTAAGCTGAGCTTAAGTAAACTAAAAATCCTAAAGCAAACCAAAAAAATTTGTACATACAGATGTGAATCATGCAAATCTTGTTCAATTTAAACAAAAATAAATCACAGGCCAAAGCTGAACTAAAGGAAAAGAAATAGCCACTGCTTACCATATGCCGCTGAAGCTGTTCTTTGCGCTTCATGAAATTGAGGCAAAACTCACAGAAGTAGAGCTTCGGAGAGTCATTGTATTCTGGCGGAAAAGGGGAAAAGTACCATGTGTCAATCTCATATCGTCCAAGCTCTATCTTTGCAATGTTTTTCACTTTAGTGAACTCCTCATGTTCGCGCAAACTAGCAGCATCAAGCTCCTCATGACCTTGCTGAACAAGTATTAAGCTTGATAAGTATTAATGTCATAGTATATTCTTTTTCAGTCCATATCTTCTAGAATGAAAAACGGTATACGTCAAACTACTTATTCAGTATGAGCTTTATCTGAAAAAGGGAAGTCATACCAATATGACTTAAGTAAGCAGTACAATAACATAAAAAAGAAGTTTTGTCGATCATAATAATCAAGATACCTCCACATGTGTTTCATCAATTTTCCGCTTTTGGTGCCTCGTCATTTTCAAGCTTGTTGCCTGAAACGCACAGGATCATGTGTAAGCCACTTTCCCTAATATCATGTTATATGAGGAACATTGTTACATAAATTTAAGAAGTCCGAAAATGAGTATTTTGTAGGCTTATCTCAAAAGTTTCCAGTAAATCAAAAAGTCAGGCAGGATCAAGACTTAACAATTAGATTTCTACTTTAGCAATATGAAAGTTACTTTTGCATATGTTATACCTTGTCTTCCACTTTTTCATCGATGTCACTCTCCACTGTATCAAGGTCCAATTGCTCAAGCTTAACCCACTCATCAAGCCTCCTGTTAACTACACAGAACAATCAAGTGCTATAAAATGAATAAGAATAAGACCAAATGAGATTGAAATTACACTGATCATACATTTCAAATTGAACATTTGACGTCACTTTGAGAATGTTAAAGAGGTAATGATGAGATATTGATAGACATCTCTCGAATATATACAAAAGATCTCCAAATGGTAGGCCACAGTAGCATGGATTCCAAAACCCGACTTGTTAATCACACAGAATTTCATATCAACAAATGATAAATAGAATATCTCTCGTAGCTAACAAGTTAGGAGAACTAAAAGAACAACAGATGAAAATTCAAGAGCTCCGGTAATAACAGGTAAAAGCTTTACAATTGCCTAATCGAAAGCACACAGGAAAATAACCTACAGGAATAAGGTTTTAGTTCTTCGAGTTGTCCCTCTTGGGCTTAGTTATAAAGTAATTAGCTGGGGTAAAAACCTCTAAGGGGGGAAGCATAATTCCACCATAATCCTATGAAGTTGCTATCTGCGGGGATAAACTAGCTCTGGGAGTCTGGGGATATACTTCCTATACAATTACAAGTGAGAAAGTATATATAACCACTGTATTTCGAGGAATAGTGGGATATCTATCACTATCCCCACCATATTCCGAAACCAAACACTACCTGAAGCTCCTTCACTAATGAAGAAACAATAATCATGTAACAATAGGCCAAAAGTCAAAAATATGTGAATATTCCCCAAACTATAGGCCTTAAAACCTCCAAATTTCCAATTGTTTTAATTTGGACTATTCTCCTAAATTCAATTCAAGATTCATTTAAACTCAAAGCTACATCCTACTACCAAAGCTCGCAGCTTCCTCAGTAAATTCAACAAAAGTCTCTAACTTAATCAACGAAAACAATTTATATCAAAACAATCAAAAATTTTAGGGGAAACGTCTATCAACAGAGAAAAATTGAAGAAGTCTAATTCAAAACGGCCTATAATTTAGGGGGGTTTCCTGTGCAAATTTACCAAGACAAAACCCTAGCTCCATCAATTCGGCCATTCCCATCCCGATCAACCTCAATCCTCCCAGATACCCAACTCCCCGGTCCTTTCCCCCCAAACATACAAACCATAACCCTAACTCTAGCCCTAACCAACCCTAGCTCCCCCAATTCGGCTATTTCCATCACAATCAACCTCAATCCTCCAAGATACCCAACTCGCCCGTCCTCCCCCCCCAAACATACAAACCATAACCATAACTCTAGCCCTAACCATCCCTTGCTCCCCAGATTCGGCTATTTCCATCCAAATCAAACTCAATCCTCCCAGATACCGAACTCCCCGTCCTTTCCCCTAAAACATACAAACCCTAATCCTAACCCTAACCCTAAAAGCGATCGTGGGAGTGTCGGGAGAGCGCTCACACTCGGTGTAGTGGACGTAGTACTCGTAGTCGTTGGCCCCCCCGGAGGAGATCTTGCGTCGCTCGATGACCTTGACGGGGTGGAGCTTCTGGTCCCTCCACCGACACATCACCTTCGTCCCCACCTCCAGCGGCAGCGCCGCCATTCCCCCACCCCCCACCGCCGCCGCCGCCGCCGCCGCAGCCTTTCCCCGCCGCCCCACGTTTTCTCCGCCGCCCCCGCCGCCGTTGCACGCCACCACCGCCGCGGCGCGCCGCCCGTTCTCCGCCTTCGCCCCCTCCATTGAGCCCATCGCGCGGGTCGAACGAAACACACCCCCGCGCGCACCCTTCGCGTAGATGGGAGTATTGAGAAAACCGGTCGAATTGAACCGGAAGAGTTCGCGGTTGTTATGTATCCTACCGATTGGGGATCGAACCGGACCGGCTTCGACCGGACCGCACGTTTTTTTAGAGATCCCTCATCCCTGTTACAAACTTACAATTCATATTAAACAAACATATTTTCTTTATAAAATAATTCTATGATTTTTTGCAATGAACAATTTATTAATTTTTTCACTTTATTTATATAATAAATAAATAAATAAATAAATATTATTTTATAGTAAAAGTTTGACTTTTTTATATAATAATAATAATTATTATAATTAAAGAGTAATATGTATAAAAATTTAGTAGCTGCTTAAATTGGAAGAAATATTGCATTTCATCACAATCTGTCGTTCTTTTAAATTGGAAGAAATACTGTATTCATCTCAACCGTTGAACCGTTCTCTTAAATTTTGAAATACAAAATGCTGAAAACGACTTAATCAGCGAAGTTGATATTTTTTCCTTTTTTTTTTTTTGGAGAGAGAGAGAGAGAATGATTCAAAGCTATCGTTTCGTTCATTTTAGAAATATAAAGTATTTGTATTTTTCCTTTTTAATTGAAACCACCTTCTATGAAATATTTGACGAGTATAAAAAAGATACTTACTTGATAAATACAAAAATTTGAAGCACATATTATATTGGCAAACAAAAAACGAATTTATAAGTTTCAAAAATATGTTTGTGTATTTCTAATAATCATTGAAAAAAAATAAAAAAGCTTCTTGAAATTTCTTACTCCATCAACTACCCAGAGGGCTAAATTTACCAAAATTTTAAATTTAATTGCTAAGGTTATTTTTTAATAATAAACTCAATATATAAAAGTAATTACTTTTAGTTTTTTTACAACTTCTCAGTAATTTTTTAAAAAATTTTAAAAAAAATTTGAATCCGTTTGAAAATTTTGGGAATTTTTTTGAACCCGACGTGAATCGAACACGCAACCTTCTGATCTGGAGTCAGACGCGCTACCATTGCGCCACGGACCCCAATTGATATGTTTTAAAATTAATTCTAAATTTTAACTAAATTTCCTTTTTGGCAAGTGTTTTAATAGTTGCATTTGATGCTCTCCCATGTCTTGCATAAATTCTCTGCTTAAGTATTTTGGATAGTGACAAGTCCTAAGAAGTTAAGAGAGTTAAGCGTGCTAAGACAGGAGTAGTCCTAGGATGGATGAGACCCCCGGAAAGTTGGGGGGTCACAAAGATATTTTTTTTTTCTTTTTTTTTTTTTGGGAGAGATAGATAGCACGTTATTCGTTTCGTTTTTTTCCTTTAGAAATAAACTTAAATGTTAAGATTGAAATCAGACCAACCAAAATCTTTCTCTTTGTAGAGGCAGTCAGTTAGATTCTCTGATATTGTTGCTGTGCTTAATAGTTTTCTTTTTAACTCCATTTTACTCCAATTTTTCTACGCATCTTGATCGCCGGTGATTTAATTCCAACCAATTGATTAATCAACGAAGTTGATATTTTTTCCTTTTTTTTTTTTTTTTTTTGGAGAGAGAGAGAGAGAGAGAGAGAGAGAGAGAGAGTGATTCCAAGCTATCGTTCATTCTAAAAATATAAAGCACCTGTATTTCAAATTTGAAATTTCGAATATCTGCACTAACCTAGATAGTGCAGATCCCGGATAATACGATTTTATCCGGATAGTACGACTTTGAAATTTGAAATTTAAAATTTGAAATTTGAAATTTGAATAAAGCATGTGTATAATAAGGCATCTATAATTCAAATTTGAAATTTCGAATTTGAAATCACGGATAGTACGACTTTATCCGGATTAGCAGATTAGCAGCAAATAGACTAATTCTCTTTCTTTCTCTCAATTATGTCCAGGTGACCAAGTCATAAATTTCTTTATTTTTTATTTTCTTAATCTTTGTGGATTACTCCTTGTGTTAACTTAATTCTTGGACTTTTTACTTGACCACTTCAGCATCTAAACTTTCACATAAATTATTATTACACTTTAATTTATTGATTATTAAAGATTTGTTAATTTTTTAATATTAAATAACTATTTTACTGCTAATTTGATAGAATATATCTCGTTTATTTCAATTTATCTCTGTTGTCATATGGTATGTCCAGGTTTATATAAGACGTGGATTTTGATTTATTATAATAAATTTAGGAGAAAAATAAATTGTACTATTATATGTTAATAGATATTCTAATGCTAATTTTTAACCCAATTTTTATGTGAAATTCAGGATATTTAAAAAGTTCCGTTATTTTATAAATACATCCTTTTTCTCCCATATAATCGATAGAAATAGAAGAAAAAAAAAATTATTAAGATCTCTTATTCTACATTTCCGGGTTTGGCATATGTTGCATCCGATCCGTGTCCAATAATACACAGAAGATCCGATTTCAGTTCCTGCATATGTTGACTATCCAATTTGTAAATTTTCGCTGCTCTTTAATTCTAATAACCTCGAATATAGTGGTTGGCATTCGGTTAAATTGAATCGGAATTGCTCATGATAGGATTTAATCCGACGGTTATTGTGTTGTCAAATTGAACTAGACTTAATCTCGATTTTAAATTATAAAACTGTCATTTTAAGATAATAATTATAAATCGATTTGATTTAATCTTTTACCCACCTATTAGAGTTTTGAGATTCCTTATAAATATACTAGCTATTCTCTCACAGAAAATAAAATAAAATAAAATTTGTGAGTCATCTTAGGAGAGAAAGAAATTATATCCTCTACTAATTAACTAGTGATTTTAGAGGTCTTAAACGGTGAATTAGAAATCGTGCTAGTTTTTAGCTGGATCTACCGTGAGTATGGAGAGTTAGAAGACCTTCGTGAATGATTTCAGAACACGTAAATCAACTTTTTATGATTTAAAACTTATCGTGTTATAACCTGAGTCGCTTTTGAAAAATATATAGAAAAATACTTTCGCTGTGTTCTACAACGATAGATTCTAAGTTGGAATTCTATTATATTATGAAAAAATAGATGAGTGTGTAACTTTAGAACATTTATTTATTTATTAATTTGAAAAAGAAAATAAAACGAAAAAAGAAAAAACAGGAGGACCAAGCTGCGAAATCGTTATAGTACAAGGACCCCTCTAGGATTTTGCAATTTACTCCCTCTTCCCCCTATAAAATGGGATCTCTCTCTCTCTCTCCACAACCCTCGCTCTCTCTCTCTCTCCCCTCTCCATCGATGCGTCCTCACCACCCCCACCGCGTCGCCATTATCGCCGAGCCCACCTCGGCGGGATGCTGCGCCCCCTCCTCCTCCGCCGCCGCCGCCGCCGTCGCGGCGGAGCTACCTCCCTCGCCGACGCCGCCGCCGCCTCGCCGGCGCCGACGACGGCGGCGGTGGTGGTGGGGAAGGAGCGGAGGGTGTTCCACGTCGACCCCTCCGTGCTCGAGGAGGAGCCCGTGAGGGCTCTAATGGATGCTGCGGCGGCGGCGGCGGCGAAGAAGAAGAGGGGTGGGAGTAAAGGGGGCGTCGTCTTTGTGGACGCCGACGCGATCCTCTTCGAGCACGCGCTGTGGATGGCCCACAACGAGCGCTCATCACCTTCCTCTTCCTCCTCCGCCGCCGCCCCTGTTTCCCCTGTTTCCGCTTCTCTGTTTAAGCTCCATTTGAGGGACATCATAGAGTTCTACTCCCAGGAGTAAGTAATTTTGGTTGATTCAATTTATAATTGACCCCCAAAATCTCATTTTTATTCTTTTTCTTCCTCTTTTCTTCTTCTTTTTTTGCGAGATTTATTGGTAATTATTATGTAATTTAGTTCGTGGGAATCTCTCTCTCACATTATCTGTTTAAGCTCCATTTGTGGGAGATCATAGATTCCTATTCCCAGGATTAAATAGAGATATATTTTTTTTTTGTTGATTATCTTATGTAAGTTTGTGTAATTTAGATTGGATTAAGCACCAAAATCTCTCCTCTTTTTTTTTTTTGCTAAATTACAGTAAACCCCCTATAATAATCCTCTTTTTCACTTTTCCCCCTGACATTTAAAAACTTACACTTTGCCCCCTCTAAAATGAAAACTGACATTTAAAAACCTACACTTTGCTCCCTGTAAAATAAAAAATGTGCACTTCACCTCCTACCGTTAGGATTTCGTTAGAGTTCCGTTAGAAAATATTTTGTTTTACCGAAAATACCACTCCGCCAATTCTCTGTTGCTTCGCCGCCGCCTCGCGCCGCGTCCTCCACGCGGTGCTCCTCCGCGGCATCCACGTGACGAAGCGCGACCTCGTCTACACCGATGCGAAGCTCTTCGGGGACCAGTCCCACTCGGACGCCGTGCTGGACGACGTATCGTGCATGCTCGGGTGCACCCGGTCGTCCCTGCACGTGGTGGCGTCGGAGAAGGGCATGGTGGTGGGGCACCTCGTCTTCTCCGACGACGGCGACCGCATCGACTGCACCCGCATGGGCATCGGTGGCAAGGTGATCCTGGTTGTCGCCGAAATCTAGGGATGCGGCCGAAGAAGACGAGGAAAAAGACGAAAATGACGAAGGGTAAAATGGTCATTTTACACACCGTAATCCTTCTGTGAACATTTTTTATTTTACAGGGAGGTAAAGTGTAGGTTTTTAAATGTTTTTAAATGTCAGAGGGAGAAAGTGAAAAAACGAGTTATCACATGGGAATTTTATGTAATTTAGCCTCTTTTTTTTTTTGCTTAGATATTTTATTTATTGATCATTTATGTAATTTAGTTTGTAGAGAAATTCTCTCTCTTTCTCTTTCTCTCCCACTCCCCTGTTTCTGTTTTTCTCTGTTTAAGCTCCATTTGAGTGAGATCATAATAGAGTTCCAATTCCATGATTATTAGTTAGAATAAAGAATAAAGATGTGTTTTTTATGTGATTTTATTATGTCCCTAGTTTGTATTCCTAATTTCCTACGTAGTAAGGTGCTCTGTTTTGAAATGTTGAGGGGACCCAATGGGCCCGTGCATTTTGCATGGAAGCCCCTCTATTTTTATTTCTTATGATAAAAGGGAGCGTTCATTAAACCAATGAGCACCGAAAACTGTACGGTATATATATATTCAAGTTCTACTTTTTCAATGATTTGTCTACGTAATTGTTCTTCAACAAAAGACACTAATAAACAAAAATGAATGAAAACATAAAAATTAAAAACGTCTCAATTGGAAAAATGAAGGCACACTTTTAAGCTACAAGCCTCAATTGGTCTCAACATTTTGGGTTTTACTACTCTTTGAGTGGGACTGCAATAGTAAAATATTTACATTTGAAACATTCAAATCCACATGCATGATGCATGCTGTGTTAGGCACTCCCACACTTGACAAAGTAAGAGCACCAAAAATATTTTCCTCTCGTTTTGCATATATACATTCTTTGTTTACCGTGTCGTCTATAAAGCCTTTTTCTATATATATATATATATATATATATATATATATATATATATATATATATATATATATATATATATATATATATATATATAGGATCATTAATAGGATAGGACTTATCTGTCAAGTTTTTAACCTTGGATGAGAAATTATAGGGTTAGGATGATATTAGTTAGTTAGAGTTGAATGGTCCCCTTAGGGTTAAGTGGTCCCCACTGGGTTATAGTATTTAATCCAATGGTTAGAAATGATGATAAGAGTTGATCCAAAGGTTAAAAACGATAGAACAGTCGCTCATATCTATATATATATATATATATATATATATATATATATATATATATAAAATAAATTCATGCGAGCAAATTTCTCTGGTAAAGAAGAGCTTTCGTAAACAAAATGTAATTGCATCGTTTGGATTGGGAATAAGGCGTGGAATAACCTCTTATCCCCACCTTTATATCCAAACACTAAGGTACCATTTGGTTCGGGTATAAACAAGAACTAGCTATTACAGAAATATGTACAAGTATGAGGATAAGAAAAATAGCGTTTGGATGAAAATTGGATTGTTTCCGGGGATAAGAAAATTGTTAGTTAGTTTTATATAAAAAATAGAGGTGTTGGTGGAGATAACCGAGAATTACTATTCTCGAGTAAAAAATTAACGTTTGGATATAAAGGGAGGGATAAGAACCTATTCCTATTCCTATCCCCTAACCAAACAAAGCTTAATTACTTAAGAATAGTAGTTCTCGGATATCTAAAATAAACTGGTATAACTATTTCCACCAACACCTTTATTTTCTATATATAAAACTATTCACTATTTTTTTTTATTCCATATTACCTATCCAAACGCTTTTTGTCTTATTTCCAAGAACAGCTCAATTTTCATCCAAACGCTATTTTACTTATACCCATGCTTATACATATTCCCGTAATAGCTAGTTCTTACTTATATTCGAATCAAACGGTACCTGGTACCTGAGCAATCGAAATCCGCATAGTGATCCAAGAACTTGAGCTAGCTAGTCATTTTCGACGGCCTCGCCTCAGAAACTGCCGCCGCCGCCGCCCTCTCGGCCGACTAAGGTGTAGGGCATGTGAGTCCCCATCACCTTGTCCCAAAACGGAAAAAACGGTTGCGAGTAATCGTACCTGGACCCCCGCGGAGCGAGTGATGGATATCGTGGTAAAGCCGAACCGTTCTCGAAGAAAATGTGGAAGAGATTTCCGGGCAGCAGCATGCTGCGGCGGTCATCGACGGTCTTGATCGTTGAGAAGCAGAAGAAGTACATGGCCGTCCTCGGCGTCATCCCCGACACGAGAAAAGATATGGCTCCTCCCCCTTAAGTTTAATGTTGAACATGCAAGACACTGCAGGGCCTTGTTTGCGATTTTACACAATATGTTGCGTGAGCAATGCTAGGTGTACACCCCAAAAGGGGTGTATATCCTACAACCCACCCATCCTTTGGTAAGGATTTGCTCACCAGTCACATCACGTGACTGATGAATTACACCTCATTCAAAAATAGGTCGAATTGTAAGATGTACACCCTTTTGGGGTGTACATCTATCATTTTCCTATGTTGCGTAGAGGTGAAATTGTAATACTACTAAGTAACCAATGTACAGTAGCAGAAGCATGTGTGTTGTGTATTATCATTTGAAAAATGATCTTAAAATAATGTAAAACAAATTAAGTTTTCATTAGCTTCTGTCTCTATTATGTACAATGATTTTACATTGTCGATCTTCGATTTACACTTAAATCATGGATGGTACTGCTCATTTCCATCGCTTTGCGTTCTTCAATGCTTTCGACTTTGACTTCGCTTGTTGAAAAGCCATAATTTTCTGCTTCTTCCTGACTTCTTTCTCCTCCTAATTTAAAGCTCACTTTATTAGAAGATGAAAGGGGAAGAGGGGGCGAAAATACAAAAAGAAAATAGAGAGAAAGGAAAAGGAAGAGAACCATTCAAAAAGTAGTAATCACCTTTGACATCTTAGATTTTGCCTTCATTTTGGGAGCTTTTTCCTCGAGCTCAGCCTCGCGCTCAAGTTCTCTTTCTCTAGCTTCAAGGTTCTTTTCAAGATAATACTGTTCAAATGATCAAAAAGAGATCCTCCAATATTAGTAGCGTTATCGACAAATAGTGTAATCTAATTTCAGAGTAGAATTGCGGGGTATTATACTGACATGTGGATGGATACACCAAAATTATAGTAACTAAGTGGGAATTTCATCTTAAGATCCTTCAAATATTTCAAATGAGGGAGAAAGATTGTCACAAGAAAAGCAAGCACATGTTTATAATTATACATGCAGTACTCGGCTTACCTTGTAATCACCCGCATAGTCTTGTAGGGTTTTATCTTTCACCTCCACTACTCTATTTACTATTTGCCTTATGAAGTACCGATCATGAGAAACAGTAATGACGGTGCCCTTATACTCTTGTATAGCCTCCTGTTAAACATCAAAAAGTTTCCAAAGAAATCCAATGCTTCAATTGCGTGCGATAAACCTAAAACATAAACATAAAGCTGCTCAGATACTGAATTAAAATGAGTGCATTACCTCTAGCATCTCTTTTGAAGGGATATCCAAATGGTTGGTCGGTTCATCCAACACCAACAAGGTAGATGGCTTCACCATGAATTTGCAAAATGCTAGTCGTGCCTGTACGCAATATATGTTAGATTAAGCTAGTAAGTCATAAAGAGGCTTCAATATGTTCCCATCGGAAGAAAATAACTTTCTGTTAAGTAAGGGAATTGGTCTTGTAATAGAAAAAGATTTCGTTAAGAGGAATGGTTTCATTACTTAACAGAAAATGATAAACACATTGGCACAGCACAAATATTTGATGAAACCCAAGGAAAACAAAGAGAAAGAATGAATTATAGGGAACTATTTCCTTACCTTCTCTCCACCACTTAAAAGTGCAACTTTTCTATCTAGCATGTCGGCCTTAAAGTTACAGCGGCCAAGGAGACCTTTAATATCGTCGATCCTCCAATCTTCCGCAGCTTCTTCAACTGTTTCCAGAACTGTTTTCTCCAAATCAAGTGCCTCTGCCTGAAACCAGAATTGCAATGCTCGATTACTATAAAAGGCAAAGTAATGTAAGAAAAATTTACAATTTAAGTACTGCAAATAAATAGCTATAGAGCAGATGATTTGATCCTAAATATATACAGGTCTACATCACATAAAGAAAAAGGACTACTCAACTCTAAAGGGAACAGGATCACATAACTCAAAGAATCATCCATGCGACTATAGAAAAACACTTTTTTTTTCCTTGGTGCAAATTATAATCTATTTGGCTTCGGAACGGCTTGCCTACTCAAGGAAGAAAAAACTGCGGCACTTGTCAAGCCGAAAGTCCAGAGTTGTCGCCGTGCCAAATAATACAAAGCTAAAAAGAGCTTCTAGTGCTTGTTCAAAAAACTCTACTTAAATAGCATTTCTACAAAAGCTCAATGTGGGAGTAAACAAGGCCTTAGCAGCATAAGAATAACAAACATCCACTAGCAAAACATTAGACGTGTAGCCTGTGTGTCGATGAATATAAAACTTAACATCATAAAAGAAAAAGATATGCACCTAACCAAATTTAAGATACCTGGTTCTGCTCAAAATAGTTCGGCAAAACATTATGCTCTCCAAGCAAAACTTCACCCGCACGAGGCTTCTCCAAACCCATGGCAAGTTTAAGCAATGTACTCTTTCCGCATCCATTTGGGCCAATAATGGCTATCTTCTCACCTCTCTCAACTAAAAGATTTGCCTTCTTAAACAACACCTGGCAGTGCATTTCGAAGGCACAAATTAGCAATTTCTGTGAAAAGAGAATGGCATGTGCTGCTTTTAAGTGAAAAAGAATTAGAATGTATGCATCAATTTTCAAAGTTATGTTCCAGAAAAGAACCTTTTACATGTACTAGATATACCGACCTCATCACCATACCCAAATTCAAGATTCTTCATCATTAATACTGTTCTACCACTTCTTCCACGCTCAGGGAATCTGATCTTTAATTGCTTCCTTTGGAAAGGTTTCTCAATTTTTCCTTCTTCTTGAAGCCTCTCCAATTTCTGTAAATTACAACAAGTTTAGGATAGAACCAACAAATATAAATCAAATTACAACAATTAATAACTAGTATGGGCTCATATGGCATTTTCTGATATCCCCCCCACTTTATCTTCACCCCAAGTGTTGAGGTACAAAGGTACAAACTCTATGTCTAAAGGTTTTATTTGCCAAAATATAAGGTTTTATTTGCCAAAATATATATATCGTACATATTTACATCTTTGTTTTTAAAAAAAGTGCTATTTGCAAACTATTTAACAATGAGAAGAATAGAAAAGTCTGATACTATGACTTTACTAGTTATGACACAACAAATTCGTCTAAACAGAAGTAGGCTTAATTTTCTAGAAACACAACAATAACCTTTTCCTCACTAGAAGCTCGCCCAGAATTAACACCAGCTCCCAATCTGTTTATTAGCTCTTTAGTATGTTCAATCTCCTTCTGCTGCTTCTCCCAAGCCGCATTCTGGGCTTCTACCCATGCTGCTTTTTGAAGGACATACTCCGAATAGTTACCCATAAAAGTCCTTGATACCCCCATATCAGTTTCCACGATTTTGGTGCATAGTTGATCGAGAAAAGCCCTGTCGTGAGATATGATAACCATCGGAACATCTTGCTTGTTCAGATACCCTTCTAACCACTCAATCGTGTCCAGATCGAGATGATTCGTCGGTTCATCAAGCAGCAGCAAATCCGGATCCTGCAAATGGCAGCTATATTATGCCCCAATCTTCGAACCAAACAATAGGCAAATAATTCTAACTGATAAATCAGCGAATGGATATAGAATGTTGAATAAATGCAAGGTAACAATCCCAAGCAGAAAATGCGTGACTTAAACCTACAGTCTAAATCAAATACATACTTCTAGTAAGTTTGTACCAGGGAAACCATCTACCAACGTCGTGATTTTCACATCGACATCTCTAAAATGTTAAAACTACATTCATCCCATCGTCCAATGAATTAAGTGATGGATGTCGCGTAACATAACACCGACAAAGGAGGCAAAGCAAATCTTGTAGCTCAATGCAGCAACAAACCAATCAACCGAATCACCGAACTGAAAGGTTAGGTAGCAAAACTTAAAACTTGAAGAAGTTGGGTAATCATCCCAAGATGAACCAATTTTCAGCTTCCATATGTTTTCAGCTTTATAGAGCGTTTGTCTGTATGGATGCAAGTATTTGTAATCACCCTAAGATGGGAAAAAAAAAAATATGATAATTACAGTTGGAAATTTCCAGCAACTTAGCTTATTTTTAACAAAAAATTGGAATCTATCTGCATAACAATTTCATTCTAATCAAACATCAACAACAAATAGACATGATAGTATTCACTTTAATACAATTAAAACTGATAAGGACAATGCGGAATATACCTGAAGTAAAATCTTCCCGAGTGACATCCTCATCTGCCACCCGCTACTAAACGACGCAACCAACCGCTCCGAATCCTCCGGCGTGAACCCTAATTCTGGCATCAGCTTACTGATCTTCACATCGACCTCGTCGAGGTCCACGTCCTGCGCCCTCCTCTGCAGCAAATCCAGCTCATCCAGCAGCCTCCCCATGAGCCCCATATCCTCCACCGCGCTCTCCAGCGCCTTCTGCACCTTCTCCAACCGCTCTGCGATCTCCATCTCCTCCTTGAACGCGCTCAAAAACTCTTCCTTCACCGTCCGGCTAGGGCACACCTCGAATTCCTGGCTCAGAAACGTGATCTTCATGTTCTCCTTCGCCTTTATCACGTTCCCCGAATCGGGCTCCTCCAATCCGGCGATAATCCGGAGTTGGGTGGTTTTTCCGGCCCCGTTCACGCCTACCAACCCTACTTTCTCCCCCTTCTTCACCTCCCAGCTCACGTCCTTCAGCAAGGTGACACCTTTGAAGCTTTTGCTGATGGTCTCGAGCCGCACCCCCGACGACACGCTCGAAGCGCCCGTGCTCTGCTTCTTCTTCGCCTGCTTCTTCGAGGCGCCATCGTCGGGGCTACTGGAGAAGAGGGATTCGATATCGATCACCGTCTCCGTCTCCGTCTCCGTCTCCGCCGCCGCGGCGTCCACCGCCAACCGAGCGGAGATCCTAGGGTTTCGAGTTCCGGAAGGGGGAACGAGGGTGACTTTGCGGAAGGAGAGGTGGGACCGGGGATGGAGCAGAGGGTTTCCGAGGAGTGGGGAGGCGACGGGGAGGAGGCGCGATCGGAGGTCGACTCGGCGGAGCTTGGAACAGATATCCATGGCTTTAGCGTTGCGAATTAGGGTTAGGGTTAGGGTTTGTGAGCTCTTCTCTCTCACTCACAGTGAAGGGAGAGAGAGGTAGAGGCCACAAAGAGATGGAAAATCTCAAACCAAAGCTTAAAAAGAGGTGCAAAAATTTTTTAGGGGTGGAGAAATTTTAGATATTTCTATATATATATATATATATATATATATATATATATATATATATATATATATATATATATATATATATTGTATTTTTTTTAATGGTTTTGAGGTTGTGTTTTTTTTATTTTTTTAATTTTTCCCACTTTTTATGTGGGGTTGATGCCCATGTAGTTTTAGATATTTACAAAATAACCTGTAAAGGTTTTTTCTTTCTACTTTAACGAAATTATATTTTAGTCTCTCTCACTATCAGACTATCGGTAGAGTTGAATATTTCTTTGTTCATTTAGTTATAAAAAATAGAAAAATACTAATGATACATCTAAAATGGGTGTACATCTTACAACCCCACCCAATCCATTCATCCTTAGATGGTATAATTCACCAATCACATCGTAAGCTGGTGAGCAAATTTTCACCCAAGAATGAATGGGTTATAAGTACATCTAGCATTACTCAATATTGTTTTCAATCTGTATGCACTTTTGTTAGAAATAATAAATAATAAATAATTATATTATTCATCAAAATAGTTAATTTATTTTATATTTTAGAAAAAAATTATATTAAAATAGATGTCACAGCAGGCAAAAAATTATATTAAAATAAGTAAATAACCATAGTTACTATAAAGATTTTATATTTTTTCATTCCGATTAAATAAAATATTAATACTGGATACATATAAATTATTTATCTATTTCGTTACATGGTCAAAACTACATTAAATTGGCATTTGATCAACTAGCATTTAAATTTTAAATTAAAAAAAGAGGAAAAAAAAAAAAAAACACATTTCATAATGGTCATGTAAAAAATAATTAATTTTAGGGTACGTAGCATGATGCAATAGCACAATGGCAGGGTTGTTATTCTTTGGAAGGATTAGGGCTAATTTATTACATGTTTATTTTTTAATTTTTTTATTATTGTGGATAAAAAAATTGATATTAATGAGGAGGGAGATATATATATATATATATATATATATATATATATATATATATATTATTATCTATATCTATCTTTGAAAAGAGAATCCGAAAAATGTACGGCAGGCACCTCCGCGATCGGCGCGGGCGCTGGCGGGGGCGGACGGCGCGGGCCGGCGCGGGCGCGGGCGGGCGAGCGAGCGGGCGCGGGCCGGCGCGGGCGAGGCCTGGCGACGGGCGCGTCTGAGCGCGGGCTGGCGCGGAGGCGGGCGCGGGGGCGGGCGATCGTCAGGAGCGGGGGGCTCGCGCGGGCGAACGGGCGCCGGCGCACCGGCGCGAGCCGGCTCGATTTTTTTCCCATCTTTCCTGTGGGACCCACTCCTTCCTCTCTCTCTCTTTTCTCCTGTGGAACCACTCCTCCCTCTCTCTCTCTCTCTCTCTCTCTCTCTCTCTCTCTCGGGTTTTTTCCCCCACTTTTCTAACCTTTCTCTCTCTCTCTCTCTCTCTCTCTCTCTCTTTGCCCTGACCTCCCTCTCACTCTCTCTCTCTCTCTCTTTTTATATATATATATATATATATATATATATATATATATATATATATATATAATTTTATTTATAAATATATATATATTTATTATAAATATTTATTTATATATTTTATATTTAATAAAAATAAATAATAAATTATATAATAATTTAGAAATAAACAAAGCGGCTGTGCTACCTATCTCTAAAACAAAAAAAACAAAAAAAAGAGTCTAATATTTTAAATTAATTTAAATTAAAATTATAAATTTATATAAATAAGGTAAAGATTTATAAAACTTGAACTATATACTATTTTGAATTTGGAAAACTCTACCTGTACAACTGATCCAGGGTTGTACATCCTACAACTCAGGCTAGGATGTACAACCCTGGATCTAATGGCTGAGAGTTATTGTCTTATTAGACAATAAACAAACAATGTTAACCTCGCACTTCATTTGTTTCCCTCACCCTTTCCCTCTTCTTTGACTGTAGGTTTAGCAAAAAAATTAAATAGGGTGACAATATCAACTACTGATATCAGCCCTTGGATCATGAAGTTGTAGGATGTACAACTTTAGTGAAGTTGTACAGGTATTAGGGATGTCAATGGGTATGGATATCCGAAAAATTACCCGAACCCGAACCCGAACGGCAGGCGGGTATACCCGAGCTAAATGGATATGGATTTGGTTATGGGTATTAAAAATAAAAACCCGACGGATATGGGTACGGATATGGATTTTGTGTATACCCGACCCGAACCCGAACCCGAAAAAATTATATATATATTATTTATTTATTTATGTAAGATATAAAATATATAAAATATTATAGTAAAATATTTAATTATGTTTATTTATATAACATGAATGTATTTTGATTGTATTTTATTGTGTTTTGAAATTTTGATTTTACTATAATATATTTTTAAATATGGTAAAAAAATTCATTATTTTGGGTTTGGGTTTTCGGGTTCGGGTTTCGGGTTTTTGGTCGGGTCCGGATATGGGTATGGATTTTTAAAACCCGTCGGGTTCGGGTTCGGGTATTAACTTCGGGTTCGGGTTCGGGTTCGGGTTTTGAAAACCCGACCCAAACCCGACCCGTTGACATCCCTAACAGGTATAGCACTACTCTTTAAAATTTAAACGTTTGTTTTCCTAATGTGGCATTTAACATTAACTCTTTGCTCTCCTAATCTGGCATTTACTATTCGATTACAACCATTATGGAATGGTATCTAATATTAATTTGAATTCAATTTTTAATTGAAATTTCGATTAAATTTACATTTTTATTTCAAACTTTTAATTTTGTACATTTTGTCTAAAGTAATCATATTTAAAAATATTAATGTATAATAAAAATAAAATAATATTAATAGTATATATATATATATATATATATATTATTATATATATATAATATGGATAGCCAAGGTTGAGGGCTCGTGGCTCACAATGAACCGTGTGATGATTGGCAACCACTAAAATCCCGCCACGTGTCATCTTGGACAAGGCCTCGTGGCTTTTTACTATCCACAAAAATCTCAACGAATGGATTTGAATTTGAAAAATTCAACGAATTTAAATTTAACTCGAATATGAATTATATATATATATATATATATATATATATATATATATATATATATATATATATATATATATATATATATATATATATATATATATGAGTCCCGCTACTATCCTATTAATAGGATAGAAAGACTGTCTATCAATTTTTAAATTTCTTGGATCAACTTTTTCATCATTTCTAACCATTGGATTAAATACTATAACCCAGTGAGACCACTCAACCCTAGGGGACCATTCAACTCTAACCGACTAATATCATCCTAACCCTACAATTTTTCATCCAAAGATTAAAAACTTGATAGGACAATCTTCATATCCTATTAATATTATAGTAGCCTATATATATATATATATATATATATATATATATATATATATATATATATATATATATATATATATATATAGTAGGGCTACTATACTATTATTGTAGAAATTGTTTGTAAAAATTAACACTTTTCATATCTTTTATCACCAAAAATCATCTTGGTATATTGCGATTTTAATAATCTAATTTTGAATTTAATTTCTTTGTACTTCATATATAAGTATTTGATGCGCAAAAGTTGACGCAAAAATTTAAATCGAATGAGCGTACGAATTTCAAAGGTTAATTGAATATTCATAGTGGGGTATTTGTTAATTTATATGATTTTTAACCCTAGTATGCCAAAATGGCCTCTACACATTTTTAACCTAGTAGGGTCATTAGTGCAAATAAATAAATATGGTTTGTCACACGAATTTTAAGATTAATTAATAACAACATAAGTTCACATATTTGAGTTAATTATACAATCATCATAAAAAAAAAACAGTGGAATGAAACAAAACTATATATATACAACTTATACGTCCTATATGCTAATAATAAACCTCATTTTTTTTAAGTTTTTAGAGGTCATAATTATCACAACTCTAGAAATAAAAAGCTATATATAGCTAAAATACTTTGAGAAGTAAATGACCGTGTTTTTTTACTTCCTCATCATTTTCTGCGATGGTATTAAATTCAAATTTGACGATCCGCACCGTTAAACTTTAATTTAAACTTTTTTGAACGTTTTAGTATCCGACGACATCATTTGCCTATCATTTAAGTGGTCTTAAAATTGATTTTTTTTAATGGTTAATATAAAGCGAATTTGAGATCACTTGATCATTAGACAAATAATATAGAAAGATTATGAAATTCGAGTCTTATAAAGTTTGAATAGTGTAAATTATGTTTAATGGCGTCGATCGTTGATTCAGATACCCTTCGCTTGAAAGAAAGCGGCGAGAGAGAGGATGTAGATACTCCTTGTCTCATTCAGGGCACTTGCATGTACCTTCTTTGCGGAACCGAGGGAGATCCGCCGATCGGCGATCGCCTCGGCGAATAGTAGTGATTCCCCACCGGCGATCTCATCGGACTGTTATAAGCCGTCCGACTGCCGATCGACGGAGACTGGAACGCGCTGTGCTTCATGTCCTGCAGCTGCTCCAGCGTCGCGAGCACTTCCGACATTTTCGGCCGGAGCTTGGCCTCGCTGGATAAGCACTTCGAGGCGAGGCTTGCGATGATTTGGGCGCCTTTCCGGGGGTACTGCCCTTCGAGTTTCAAGTCCATTATGCTGTGCAGCTTCTGCTTTCCGGATAAGCAGGGCTTGACCCAGCTCACCAAGCTCTGCTCCATTCCGACTTTCGACTTGTCGACGGCCCGCCTCCCGGTTAGCAACTCCAGCAGTACTACACCGAAGCTATAAACATCGGCTTTCACGGAGAGCCGACCTGTACGTATCACAAAAGTTTGATCAGTACCGTCGACCAAAAGCTTCTTGTTGCCGTAGAAGCTCATTTCAACTTTCTGCCACAGCAAAAGCTCCGAACTAAGATATATAACCAACCAAACTTGTGAGACCCCAGATAGTCCTACATATGAGATATAATAGGGCTAAACTCTTAACCCGACTTAAGCATTTTTGGATGGTGACAAGACCCAAGAGGTTAAGAGAGTTAAGCGTGCTAGGACGAAAATAGTCCTAAGATGGGCGACCCCCTGGGAACGTTATATATATATATACGAGGATACGTCGCAGATCTAAAGTAAACTACAAATCAAAATTTATGATGAATTTATCTTCTGAACATGCAGAAAAAGAAGCAATTTAGATTCTGCAATGAACCTGTAGCAATATATTCTGGAGCGGCGTAACCGTGAGTGCCCATCACTTGCGTCGAAACGTGGGTTTTATCCCCCGTCGGTCCCGCTTTCGCCAATCCAAAATCTGAAAGCTTCACATTGTATTCCTGCAGATAAGAGTATCAGCGAAAAAGAAGATGTAAACCCGTTTTCGCAATCGAATTCGCGAAAATTTGCACATACCGAATCGAGGAGAATGTTCGAGGCCTTCACGTCGCGATATATTATTTGTGTCTTGGGGTCATGCAAAAATGAGAGACCCCTCGCGGTCCCGATGGCCACTTTTATCCTTATCGCCCACGGTAGCGGCTGAGCTCCTGAAACGGGGGCGAAGTTAAGCAACATATCACAAACACTGAACAAAAGTATTAAAATGTCGCCAAAAACTCGAATTCAATGCACAATTCGACCGTCGATGTTTCGATATGTATCGGACTTTCGACTGAGATCTTTAGTCGCGCCGATTTACATTCAAAAATAACTATTTTCTTCTTCTTTTTTTGCGCAAATTGGACACATACTTCTGAAGAGATGATTCTCCAAACTTCCTTTCGGCATGAACTCGTAAACCAAAAGGCGGTTGTCGCCCTCCGAGCAGTATCCGATGAGCTTAACCAAATTGGGATGGTGAAGCTGCCCCAGGTAGTTGACCTCCGTCTGCGACCACCAACGGTAAACAATGGATATTTTTTTAAAAAAAAATAATCCTGTAAAATTTTATAATTGGCTAAATAACTTTTTCTAAAGAATTATTTGACCGAATTAAAAACTCTTCTTTTGTCAACTCAACGCCTCAGTGAATCATTCATCGAATTCAAGAAAACGGCGACCGATTCACTGTCCTTAAATCTCCTACTAAATCGGTGAATCTCCTACTACGTAGATATCTCAAATTTCATTTACAATCACTCTCTGCTACAAATTTTCAGTAGATATTTCAAATTTCACGAGCCTGATCGAACAACGTGTTCCCGCGCCGTCTAAAGCCGTGATAGGTAGATCACGAACTTCTTAATTTGTTGTTCGCCGTCGTTTTGAAGGCGATAAATGATTCACCTCTTTTGGCAGAGAATTCCACTCTAGCGCCGAGTTGGCAAAAGAAGAGTTATAATTTGAATTTTTCTGTTGAAATATTTGATATTTATTTATACTTGCGCATTAATGCGCGATAAAAGGCATATATTATGAAGGCTTACCAGCCATTCCTTGTGGCCCTGAAAGCCCTCCGGCTTGAGCATTTTAACCGCGACGACCATCCCCGATCCAGGCTTGGCAGCAGAAAGAGTTTGCTCGTCGATCCAGCCCTTGTAAACGTACCCGAATCCTCCCTCCGATGAGGCTGTCGGATCGGAAATTTCGCGTGGCGCTTCTTAAATCGTTCAGCGTAAACGCCTTCAGATTCGGGGACGAAAGGATCTCGCCTTCCGTCCGAGCGGCGGGAAGGCGCACGGAGAGAGCCGCGGGGTCGGCTGCAGGTTCAATGTCAAGGGAGCCGTCGGCTTGCTTGTTTTGCGGTCGACTCTGCGCGCATCTGTTTCATTTCATTTCGTTTTGATAAGATATAGAAGCCGTACTTTTAGCCACCGCATTACCAAACTCGACGAGTATGATCAATTTATAGAACTAGACACACTCTCAATATATATATATATATATATATATATATATATATATATATATATATATAGAGTAGGGCTACTATACTATTATGAGTATAGAGCCCTTACTACTCATAAGTTGTTTTCAATGTTGGGGTTTTCGAATCGGCGATCCACACCGTTAAACATGATCTAGAGTATTTGAAACTTCTAGAAAATAAATTTCGTAATTTTTCGAAATCATTTTAAAGTCCATCAAGCGGGCATAAAATGAACGGTCAAAATCGAACGATGTACTAAAAAAGGATGATTGGATCCTTCAATTCAAGATCGGAGTTATTGATCTTTATCTATGTAGTGAATAGAATTTTCTATCAAAAATTCAACAAATTTCGATTCTTTTACACCGTTAAACTAGCAAGTATCCCATACCGGCCGTTAAAAATTGTCAAATTTGTGACCTCTTGATCGTAAGGTAAATGATATCGAAAAATTATAAAATTTTATTTCTAGAAGTTTTAAATGCTCTAAATAATGGATCGTCGATTCTGAAGCTCTATCATCGAAAACAACTTATGTAGTACGATGCGATCGTACTCATAATAAGATATAATTGCGGACTCTATATATATATATATATATACATATGTACATGTTTACTATATATGTTTCACAAAGCATGCAATTCATAGGAAGGAAAATTAACAACATTATGTCTTATATATATTTCCATTAATTTTGGTTCTCTAGAACATATCTCAGAAATTAGTTTTTTATAAGCGGGAAAAATATTTCGAAGAAAAATAATTTTTCTGAATTTTTTTTGTTTAGATTTTGTGAAAGAAATATAAAACTTATGAAAAAACAACTTTTTTTTTTTAAAAAAAAAAGTTATTTAAAAAATTATAGTTTTCCATGTTTTCCAAAGAACCAATACATCCCCTAAAATAATACCAAAAAAGGTTCTTATGCAACAAAGAAGATAAATATATATATATATACATACACCAAAATTATTATTATTATTATCATCATCATCTATGTGTGGATTTAAACAGGAAAAATATCTGATTTAAGCAGGATTTGAAGAGGATGCTCCCAATATATAAGAAAAAATGTGGAATACCCAAAGCACAGTCCATAATCCTTTTTCATTCACAAACCCCAATTTTTTTTTAAAAAAAAAAAATATTACCCAGTTTTGATAGAAAATAAAGTACAAGTATAATTACTATTAGGAAAAACCAGATGCTAGAAACTGTGTAATCCAAATCCAAATCCAAAATGGTTAAAAACTCAAATTTTGAGCAATGACTTGTAAAAATCGAATCTTTAAGCTGTATATAAAAACACACTCTATATAACATGAAACAATCTTTAAAACAAAAAGGAAAAAAAAAAAACACTCACCCACTTAAACCAAAAATACACACACACACAAAAAGAGAAAAACAAAAAAAACAAAAACCAAATTCAACCTTAAAAAAAGAAAAGGAAAAAAATAAAAAATACAACTCACAAGTTGTTTGATGAGTACTGTGCCGAACCCTCACTGAAGTGTCCACGCAATTCCCCATCTCCTTTCTCCCTCTTTTCTCTCTCTCTCTCTCTCTCTTATTTTCTTTCTTTTTTTAAACTAACGATTCAAGCACCAAATTAAACCAACAAATCCTAGAGCTTTTTGAAGAACAAGAGGAGATATTTACGATGGTATCCCCCCAAAAATAAGATTTTTATCTCCTTTTTTGTGTTTTTTTCTTTTGCTTTTCCTTCCTTGGTCTCGATCACATACAAAAAAAAATAGAGAGAGAGAGAGAGAGAGAGAGAGAGAGAGAGAGGGAGAAGGTGACGGGGGAAAAGGGGCAGTGACACTACACTGGTGACCTCTGCCCCTACACAATGGAAGTACGTGTGTGTTGTTTTTTTTTTTATTAAAAAACAAAAAAAAAGAAGCTAAATTACATAATTTTTCTATAAGGGAAAACTTCAAAAAAACCCCTGTGGTTTTATGGATTCTCACTTTAGTACTCCGTAGTTTAAAACATGAAAAATGCTTGCAACCCACCCATCCTAGGATGGGGATTTACTCACCAGTCACGTGATGTGATGTGATTACACCCCACCCAAGGATGGGTGGGGTTGTAAGATGTACACCCCTTTGGGGTGTACACCTAGCATCACTCTTAAAACATATCAATTTGCTCCCTCGTGGTTTTGTTTTTATATTTTCGAAAAATTTTTCGTTAATATTTCGTTAAATTATATACAAAAAAATTTCAAATATCCATCTATGTTTATTGAATATTTACTTTAGTATTTTTTAATTTTAACTTTATCACCGATTTAAAAAAATAATAATAATAAAATTGATAAAAAAAAGAAAAACGAAACCACGGGGGCAAATTAATACGTTTTAAACCACGGGATACTAAAGTGAGAATGCATGAAACCACATGGGGTTTTTTGAAGTTTTTTCTTTTTATAAATATCTAATTTTTATTAGAATAATTTTATATGGATCTCTACAGATATAGTGAATTTCAAATATATCCTTACAAAGTTTAAATTTCATATATTATTTCTATAAACGTTCTAATATTATTAAATTTGCACATCCGGTTTGTTACCCTTAAAATACTATTTATTTTATAAGTGAAATAATCTTTTTAGTATTACAGATATGTTCCTTTAAAAATTTCAACTATTAATTAAAAAAAGGTAAAAAGGTCAATTCATCTCATTAATTAAGTAAGGTTAAGTATCTTATTTAATGGTAACTAATTATTTCTAATAAATTCTAACAAAGAGAGACATATTTGAAAACATCAGAATTTTTGTAGGGATAACATATAAACGTTGAGCTTTGTAAAGATATATATATTTACAATTCACACCTTTTTTTTATTTTTTCACCCTAATTTTTACAAATCTATATTTTAGCCTCTTAAATTTCTAAAATATTTTTAGAAGGATAAAGCGTTAGTGGAAATGACAAAATTATCAAATTACCTTTATTTTTTTCTATAGGGAAAGAAATTT
Source organism: Aechmea fasciata (assembly GCA_025177825.1). Classification (NCBI taxonomy): domain Eukaryota; kingdom Viridiplantae; phylum Streptophyta; class Magnoliopsida; order Poales; family Bromeliaceae; genus Aechmea; species Aechmea fasciata. Next base: position 5,304,327 of record CM045935.1, read on the forward strand.
TAGTATATTTTTATAATTTTGGATGTTATTTTTAGGAAAAACTTCAAGAACGCCCCCCTGTGGTTTCGTGTTTTCTCACTTTAGTACCCTGCGGTTTAAAACGTATCAATTCGCCGACTGTGGTTTCGTTTTTATCTTTTTGTTATCAATTTTGTTATTTTTTTTTTCTTAAATCAATGACAAAATTAAAATTAAAGGTTTATTAAGTGAATATTCGTCGGTATTTGAAGTTTTTTTTGTATATAATTTAAGAAAATATTAACAAAAACTTAAAAAAGATAAAAACGAAACCACGGGGAGGTAAATTGATACGCTTTTAAACCATACTAAAGAGAGAATAGACGAAACCATATGGGGGTTTTTGAAATTTTCCTATTTTTTATATAAACTATAAAAAATGAACGGGATAGTGACGGAAACCGGACGGACGGGAGTTAAATGCAATAAGTTGAAATGTTGAGGGGATAAAATATAAATTTTTGAAAATTAGGGAAGGAATGTGAAAAGCAGGTATTTATACTAGGATTTTTTTGTAATTTAGCTAGCCTAAAAAAAAAAAAAAGAAGTTATTTTAAATATAGATTAGTTCGGATCCGTTATTCAATCTTTCAAAATCTTAATATTATTATTCGACCTTTCAATCTGATTGTTTAAGTCAGTAGGCAGCATTTTGATTTTAATATTTGAATACATTATTTATTTTCACATATTTAGTTCGTATACTTCATGCAATTTTATGAACTATAAATTAAGTAATTAGTTTAAATTTCGAAGTCAAGGAATCATTAATTGACTCAAACTAAAATAAATCGAAAGATTAGATAGTAAAATTAAAATTTTGAATGATTGGATAACCGAACTCAAAATGGTCTATAATTCAGATAAGTTTTGTATGTTTTTACCAAATCTAAAATGCACTTTTGGTTCTCGAACTTTAATACGCGAGATACTTCAGCAATCAAATGTTAATTTTTTAATAAATTTGAAGTCAAAATTTTAGTCTAATTAAATTAACTGGAAGAGATTATTGTGCTGCCAATACCATTGGCACTTATTTTATAAATTAAAATTTTGGTTCGCGGCAATTAATATAATTAATAATTTTGATAAATTTGCTTGCTCAAAATCTTTATGTAATTTCCTTTTTGGACGTACCAGGCAAAAATTTTATAAACACAGCATCCAAACAATATTACTTGGTGTTACGATAAACATACAAATGGAAACGAAAATTTAACACGAAATAATTAAACCATAAGTAGAAATAAAAGAGAGCACATGATTTACTGAAAAATTCGTTGTAGGAAAAACCCACGAGTACAACGAAAAAGGGAATACAATGTTCGAGTACAACCAACCATGTACAATCTGTCGCCTCTAGGGCAAAAAACGAAAAGGAAACTCTTAACGGTTTCGGGTCCGATCCATACCGTGGAGGGCTCGGCCTAAGCCCTTCATTATCCACCACAGACATTCATTTTTTCTCAATAATTTATTTTTCAATTTGGTCGCACCGCGAGACTATCGACGAGTCGATCGAAATTCTGAACTGAAATCGATTATCAATTTCGAGTCACATCTAACATTCAGAAACCTTCCAGATTGGCGCTGCATGGCGAGCGCCTGCTCATCTCAAAGCTTTTCTTTGAGACATTTACAAGCGGGCTGTTTTGGAGAATTCGTGTTTGGATGCAAATCCGAAAGACGTAAACGAGGCGACCCCAACTTAATTTGCATGAGCAGAAATAAAAAAAAAAAAAAAAATAAAAATAAAAATAGAAAACACCATAGGGTTTGATTTTTTTAGAGAAAGAGAAAGGATCAGAGAGAAAGAAAAAGGGAGGGTGAGAAGAAGTTGCTGAGAAAGAGAAAGGAAAGGGATAATGTAAGAACTTTCTCTATTATAATTATTTTAACTGTGCTTGACTTAGAAAATTTTGCTAGATATGGAAAAACAATCAAGTCTATGTAGATTCACCAATCTTTCTCTTCCTCTGCAGCTTCTTCTCACCCTCCCTTTCTCTTCCTCAGCTTCTTTTCTAGTCGAAGCACGAAAATTCTTATATTTGTAAGTTATTCTCAAGAATACGCCTCTTAAATCAACGTCGATTTCATCAGACATGATTTCCAATTTTAAAATATCTAAAAAATATATTTTTTATAAATTTTTGTTTGTATTATTTGTCTGATGGCCTGTTGAAAGAGTTCATAATCAACAAATCTAGTTACCGATGTGAGCGCGATTCGCAAGCTTAACAATATAGAATTATTCAAATCATCCCAAATTATAATAAAAATTTTATTTATATGTCTAACGCCGGATAAATATTTGTAATTTAAAATTTGAACGTTACCGATCCCTAAAGCTGTACTCTCTCTCTCTCTCTCTCTCTCTCTAAAATTAAGAGATAAATTCTCAAGTCAATAGCCATTATACTCCAACACCTATTTGCATGACCATTTCAATCAATCAACATTGAGTCAACCTAGTTGACTTCTTGAGGTTGTTTGACCCTTTTGGTCTCTCCTTATCACACATATTAATTAGGTGAAAAAATGTATAAAGAACCCCTCAATGATAGGCCATTTTGAAATCAATCCTCAGCCTTTTTTTTCACGTTTTTAACTAATTTGTATTTTATGACTTAATTATGTTTACAATTCTATCAATTTATTTTTCTTTACTTAAGTCATTTAATTCCAAAAATTTACGAGAGCTATGTTCGTCCGAAAATGTTTTAACACGAGCAAGCGTTTCGACAACACGAGCTCATTAAAGTATCTTATGTTCGGCTCGTTTAATAAACGATACTCGCTCACGAAATGCCAACGAACAATAAATAAAAAAATATATTAAATATATTAAAAAAATAAATTTATAAAATTTTATCCATTAGACTTTGATCTAATAGTTAAAACTTTATATACAAATGAGTCTTTTTATAATTAAGCTCGCATTTATATTTTTATTTTGCTAAAAATTAAATAATAAAAATATATATTATATATAATTATTTATTTATATATAAAAATATAAATTAAATAAATTATATAAATATAAAATATATGTATTCGAGTTATCGAACACGAGCGTGATTTCGTGTTCGGCTCGTATATTAAACGAAATTTGAAAAATTTAGCTCGTGTTCGCTCATTTACTAAACGAATAGCCAATCTCGATTTCATTTCGAAATAACAGTGACTTGAACAATGAATGGATTGCCACCCCTACTCCGCGCGTCTCTTCTAAAGAAAATAAAATTTGACGGGTCTATTTCGAATTATCCTGTAGTTGAGGGATTCTCCGTACACTTTTGAACAGGTATATACGCTGTTCGTAACAAATTTTCATTTTATTGATGGACGCAACGTAAGAATCAAACAATAATTTATTTGTCTTATATTCTAAATTCTTGTTGTATTCTTCTGAAATTTTGTACTTTTCATTTCATATATATATAGACTATTCGAAGAAAAAAAATCCCCATCTACATACCAGTTACTATCATAGGGGCCAGTAAAATCGCGACACGTATTAGCGGGCGCCATAAATATACGAAAATTTAATAATATTGCGAAATTTGATATGTCATGTTTTCATTCATTCGTGACATGTATAGATTGCGTTGCGTGCATCTATTTATCGCACTTTAGACTTTCTGGAGCTCAAGAGCGCGTCGACGTTGGCACGACGGTTACGCAAACACAATTAAACGATACCGAAGCTGTGAAGCAGAGCAAACTATTTGCGCTTGATTAAACCCAAGTCAATCCCAACATTCACATTTACAATGTTTATTTCTAAAACGAAATAAACGGTTTTAGCTGCCACATATCTCTCAGAAAAATTGATCACCATTATCTTTTTTACTTTTTTTCATAATATATACGACGAAAAGGTGATTTTTTGTATATACATACGCTCGTATTCGTATTGATAGGAGAGAGTTATGTACACAGCGTTTGTTCTAAGACCGACTCCAGCGAATTTGATTTGGTTCGATCATCGGTGTATCGACAAGATCCATGAATGTCTAGTTTCGTGTTCGAATTGAGCTCGTCGATCGACGAGCCGGTCTTAGAAGATGATTGATGTGTTCACTGAGTCATTTTGCATGGTGCCCTAGCTAGGTACATTTTTTTCCACATAAAATAACAAGCGTACGTAACACTATATATAGCCAACCTAGAAATTAAGGATTGTTTGGTTGGATGTAGTTACAAAAATAATATAGTTGGAAGTACATGCAGTTGTAAAAATAGTGTAATTGCAATTACTGCAATATTACATTTATTCTGTTTGATATTCTATAGTTTAGATTTGTATTTGTAAATTCTGTCAATTTTTTTAAAAAAGTTGAGATTACCTCTTCCGCGCATAACGTAATCATATTTTAATTATTAATTAAGACTTTTATATCTATCTATATATAACAAAATTATGTATGAATTTAATAAATTTGAAATGCAAATATATTGTATATTTGTTCAAAAACAAAAATAAAAAAAATATTTAACTAGTAGACTGAAAAAAAAAGCGTACAAAAAGAATTTTTATCGACATAATAGATATTATTAAATCCTATTATATTGCATGAATACATAATTTTGGAAAAAAAAGCGTATGAAAAAAAAATACACTTTATTTAATTTTTTAATGGGTGAGTCAATTCCTGCCCAACTGCGGCAGTTTGGTCTTCAGTTGGGCCTAACTATACCAAACCAAACAGAAGCATACATTTTCAATTGCAGTACAGTTAGAAATTTATGCAACCAAACAGCTTCTTAATGGAGTATTAGATAGTGTACTATATATATATATATATATATATATATATATATATATATATATATATGGATCGGGTTGGGTATATATTGACCCGGCCCGACCCATTGCTACAAAGAATTAGAGGCCCAAATATGGCCCATCTAATAAAATTTGAATTATTTGGCCTTTTTGCATGCGTTGCAATTTACGAAAAATTAAAGTTTAATTATCATCACATAATTAATTAAAAAAACACGTACCATTTCGATCCAATTAATCATCAAAGTATGTACCCTATTTAATTAGCGGCCTAAACCGGGCCCACATTTGTACACAACACTAGTTTTTTCAAGTGCACAAATGAATATACACAGTTTTTACTCTCCAAAATTTTCGAAATATATTTTCGTTATATCTCGATTTGGTTTCGTTGGGATTATAAGTTAATTAATTAGGGTTGTGTTAATTAGATTCGACTTTGGGTCGAATTTGATTAGAGATCAAATCAAACCTAATTACCATGAGCAAGATAGAGTTAAATTGCTCGGGCGGATTCGAGTACATCAAACTTATCCCAATTTGCATAGGCGTTTGGTTCGACGTAAAACGAAACGAACGAAAAAACCGCCGTTTGGTTCGACGTAAAATAATTTTTCTGTAAATGTTTTTTTTTTTTTTTTATAGATTTGAGGAAAAATTGAAGTTTTCATTTTCCGTTGATGAAAATTCTTTGGAATTAATATACTATTATACATTATTTTATTTATAAATATATATTTATATATGAGTATAGTTACTATACTATCACAAGCATAAAAGGGCATTAATATTATTATTTAGTGACCACTCAACCCCTATGAGACCATTATCATCATAACCTTACAATCCTTAATCCAAGGCTTAAAAAATCGGAAGCACCAATTCTTTTATGCTTCCAATAGTATAATAGTTCTACACTTTATATATTATATTTATATTTTATATATTATGTATATATATAAATTATTATATTATATTATATTATATAATATTATATAATATAATTTTTAGATATTTAAATTATAAATATAGATGACAACGATGATGATGATGATAGCTAGTAATAATAATATATATATATAGATATAAAATTTTCTTTTGATATATATAAATTTTTCTTATGATATATATAATATAGCAGTTATGTATATAATATAGCTAGTAATATGTATATATTTCATGAAATGAAATATATATATATATATATATATATATATATATATATATATATATATATATATATATATATATATATATATATATATATATATATATATATATATTGAGTTTAATATTCTCAAAAGCACCAAGAGAGTGCTTTTGAGTTTTATTGGATGAAGAGATGTAGGGTTGAGATGATGGTGGTATGTGGTGGTAGGTAATAGTGTTTGATCCAAAGGTTATTAGCAATCAAAGAGTAGATCCAAAGTAAAACTCAAAAGACCAACCCCTTGCTTTTGAGAATATTCTAAATTATATATATATATATATATATATATATATATAATTATTTTTAATTGTTTTACGTTACTGTTTGGTTCCCTGTAAAATTGAGCGAAAAAAAAAAATTTTCAGTAGAAAAATATTATTTTGAGTGTTTGTTTGTCGTAAAAAAATTTATTTTACAAATAAGAGGAAACGAACCGCTCGTTTACTCGAAACGAGAGGAAAACGAAAACTATTTTTCGTGGCGTTTGGAAGGGGCGGGGTTCACAGGCGCGCAGTCCACGAGGCACACCCCACCTCGTGGACCACGAGAGAGTCCACTGGGTTCCTATCTTCTTTATATATATATATATATATATATATATATATATATATATATATCTATTATTAATGACCAAGTTATTAGTCTACCAAGTTTTTAGCCATTGGATTGAGAGATGTGTGGTTAGGATGATATGGGCCCCATAGGGTTAAGTGAGTGGTTGGTTGAATAGTATGATGCGGTGAGAAATCATCAAAAGGGGTGGATGTGTGTGAGCTTGGTAGCGGTAGGTGTTTAAATCTTTATTGATAAGCATGCTTGGTAGAACTAATATATATATATATATATATATATATATATATATATATATATATATATATATATATATATATATATATATATATATCCTTGTGCTCCTAAGTTTTTAATCACCGATCAAATTTGATGGTTGGTTAGGATGAAAGAGAGATGAGTAATGGGAGAGAAATTGGGTTTCTTAATTTCTCGTTTCTTTGAATTTCTCTCCAATTTCTCTTCTTCCATTCATCCTAACCATCCATCAAAGGTTAAAAATTTAGAGCAAGGGCCGCCGTGCTCCTAATAGACAGCTCTACTCTATATTATATATATATTAAAAATAATATTTTATTTATAAATATAAACTATAATACTAATATATGTAATATGATAATAATTATATATTAATAATATAAAAAATGTAAAATGAAATGAAAATATATATAAGAATTTTTATTTATAATTTCTTTTTTCAACCAAGCAATAATTGTGGAAAACTATTTTTTTTTTCCTACAAATTAACTAAACATAAACGATGTAAAAGATTTTTCCGTCACAAATTTTTTTCTTTTACGTGGAACCAAACAAGCCTAAACCAAATAGACCCTGAAGTTCATCTCCATTAATATATATATATATATATAAAAATATATACTTAACTATTTGGGCACATCATCCACCATATATAGTTTACTTGAATAATATCAAATCACACTTCCACATACAAACAGGCATGGCACATGCACAATGCCATGTGCATATATTATTACCCTAATAGCTCACTAATATATATGTGTTACAAAAATATATAAAACCATATTAATTTGTTATTTTATTTTTTGTTTTAATTAACTATATTATTAGTATACTTAAAAGCAAAGTTGGCAACAACATGCAATTGTGGCTGCCACCATAGGTTTTAAGAATAGTTTTTATAAATCTCATACACACCATGCATATGGATTTGATGTGTACTAATTAATTAATTAAACTACTTTTATTCCAATCATATGGAGTTATTATATTAATTGACGCTGACTTTAATTAATTTCGATTTCATGTGACAGAGGAAAAGAATTAATCAATTTAATTAGAACATCCTCCAACATGGTCCACTCCAATACCATCATTTTTAGATCCTAATGATTTTACAAAACCAAGAGAATCATATATATATATATTAATCAAGTGTTTGTTTGTCGTAAAAAATTTATTTTACAAATAAGAGGAACGAACCGCTCGTTCTTAATTGGCGAGAGGAAAACGAAACTATTTATACTATTCAACCAAAGGGGGCGGGGTTCACAGGCGCGCAGTCACCATCAAAGCAGGCATCATCCTAACCGTGACACCTCAATTCAATCCACGGTCGAGAGAGTGGTATTGTCTAATTAATGACTTGGTCTTTAGTATAGCAGTTATATATAGCTATATATATATATATATATATATATATAGTATATACGCTATTGCAGGTCATAGATGCTATCAATAATACCGTTGTTTATTGCAGTACCGCTATTATGCTTTCGCACCTTCGGAATGAAAACTGAACGGTTTGCATAGGGATGACACGCGGGTCTTCATCATGTTATGAAAAGTAAGTTATTGGTTTAATAGTATGATCTAACGGTGAAAATAGTCAAAGCTGTTAAATCTAATGCTATATATATATATATATATATATATATATATATATATATATATATATATATATATATATATATATATAAAATCCATTTTCAATTTGCTTTAATGATTTTGTAAATCAAAGAATCATGATTAAACTCTCATAACGACATACTTTTCCTTAGCTTAATTACAGTATACTACACTATATTTTTTTCGAAGGCACCACTGATCAATGATTAATCGCTTATAATATTGTAAGTAAATCTTATATATATATATGTGCCCTACGCTGCTATTAATAATTAAGCAATATAATATTTTCTAAGTTTTTAAATTCATCAATACTAATCATATGTTATAAGAGGAAAGAGAAATTGATGAGATATTCAAAAAGATGAGAAATTGAGAACCTTAATTTCTCATCAATTTCTCTTCTCTCTTCACCTTAACCACCCATCAAAATCAATTGCTAAAAACTTAGAGCACATGTTATTTATTAATAGCAAATTCTCTACTCTATATATATATATATATATATATATATATATATATATATATATATATATATAGTTGAGCTAGAATACTCTTAAGAATCTGCCACCATTTTACTCTCGAGTTGTTTTTGATGATAGAGCTTTCAAATTGACGATCGGCGTTAAATATGATCTAAACCATTTAAACTACCTAGAAATCAAATTTCACGCACTTTCGATATTGTTCTTGTATCCATCTAGTGAAAAATGAATGGTTGAAACTAAATATTCTTTAAAAAATAATGATAGGAGTCTTGTAATCAAGATCAAGAGTATAGATCTTGTTTTAAATAGTTTAAAGAATTTTCTAATAAAAATTTAATTGATTTGGATATCTTTACACCGTTAAACGAGAAAACATCTCTTATCCACCATTAAAATTACAAATTTTGAAACCCTTTGATCATTACGCAAATGATGTCGAAAATATTTGAAATTTGATTTCTAAACACTTTAAGTGGTATATATCATGTTCAACGGAGCCGATCGTCAATTTGGAAGCTCTATAATCGAAAACAACTCGACAGTAAAATGGGCTCGGTACTCTTAAGAGTATTCTAGCTCAACTCTATATATATATATATATATATATATATATATATATATACAACAACTGATTCTATATATATATATATAAATAAAAAGGAAAAAAAAAGAAAAAGAAAAAGAAGAAACTATTAAAATTAGAGGTAGGGCATAGAATCATTTGACTTTTCTATTAGACAAATTGATCACAACTAACCACCTCTATTACTTGATTCTTAAGCTACCTAATTGATGCCTCCCCATGTGATGTGGTCTCAATTTATAAAAGCAAGCAAATGTAACTCCCTATAGCTATGGAAGGTGAGAAAAGCTGTTTTTTTGGTTGTTGAAAATATTGTTTGGCAAGTGAGAAAAAAAAAAAAAAAAAAAAGGTGGGAATTTTTAGTTCTTAAGAAGAGTGAAGATGTTTTAGGCAATTTTTTTTTAATTTGGAGTAGTGGGGATAAGCACCTAAATGTGGAAATTAATAGATGGTGAGAGATCTTTGAACCAACTATTAATTGTACTCTATTAGAAGCTTACGATACTTTCTCTCACGTCTGACTCAAACTTTGCAAAGATCTATAACGTTGACTTAAATTAAATGGAAGGAAATTAATTATGTTAGGAGCCTGGCATGATTAGAACTTAATTAGAACCTCTTGCTCTGATATAATGTAAAACAATCGTACCGTTGTATTCTAAAAGATTAAGTTATTAAAAAATAGTGTTTATATATTTTTATATTTAACAATATCTACGATTTTTCACTCGATCTATCTCTCTCAAGCAAACACTAGTAAATTGGTCTATATTCGCGCGATTTTCTATTAGTTTACTCTTTCGACTAAGATGACATGGGAGCCGGTCCTAAGTTTTCTCCATTATGCGTTAAATATAAATATATATAAACACCGTTCTTTAACGGCTTAAGTTTTTAGAGTACAATAGTTGTTTCGCGTGATATCAACACAGAAGTTCGAGTTTGAGTCATGTTAGACTCCTAGTTTTATTAATTTTCTCTCATTTAAGTCAAATTCACGTCATGAGCCTTGCAAAAAAGTTTCAAGTTCAGACGTGAAAAGAGTGTTAATTGAATATAAAAAATATATAAATACCATTTTAAATGAAATAAACGGATAGCGTGCTTCATCTATTTTAGATTATTATAGAATTGAAATGGAATTTATTGATTCAGATAGTTATCGTTTATTTTATAGGAATCAAATTCTCATTCCCACTCTACTGGAATGGAAATGACCAAATTTATTTATAATAAAACAAATATTTTTAATGATTCGCCATTCTATTTTTCATTCAAAAGCTTAACTGCCCGAATCCTGAATTGGTATATTCCAAAGTAAACTATTTAAAATTCTCTTTTACTAATACCAAACTCCTCCCCCTTCATCATTTTTCTCTTTTTTAGTCAAAACCCTCTCTCAAAAATTCTAAAATTTTCATTTCAATAATAAAACAAATATTTTTGAATGATTCGCCATTCTATTTTTCATTCAAAATTCAGTGTTGTATTTTAACGGGCGCATATATACAAGATTAATGGGTGACATGTCAAACTAAGTCCACATAATCATTAATCATTAATCATTAATTAATTCCTCCGTCTATGGAGCAAAACTACGTACGTACATATATATATATATGTGGTCACTCCTAATTTGATCCCATATTATAACAGCTTGAAAAATAGTTGACTTAATCATTTGATCCCAACAATCTTACTTTATCTTTTTTGAATTCTTGGGGGACCTTATCTTGGATAGGGACATCATACTCAACTTTCATGTTTTCCTTTTCATTTGCTATGTTGGAGGGAATGAGTTTGTTTTAAGAAAGGATAGGAAGATGCACAGCATGACTATATATATATATATATATATATATATATATATATATATTATTTAATACTTTTATAAAAGACAATACTTGTTAAAAACTTACAAATGATGATACTTTTAAAAGATATAATTATATATATATATATATATATATATATATATATATATATATATATATATATATATATATATATATATATATATATATATATATATATATATATATATATATATATATATATATATATATATATATATATATATATATATATATATAAAAGCTTTGTTAATTTTAGCGAAACTGGAGTTTCTGTAGAATAGCAAGAAACAAAATGTATATATATGATTATCAATGCGTGGTCATTTGATCATATGGAGTACCAAAATGCATGAGAAAAGGCGAAAAAATTAAGGGATGTATCTTCTTATATATGATGATCTTAACTTGCTTGGTTAGGCAATATTAGAGGAGTACTGAGACTAATAATTAGTTATGGCATGGCAAGTTTCAACCTGGCCTAATATATATATGGTCTAATATATATTAAGTTTGGCTCTTTGATTCTATTTGCTAACTTATCTCAAACATTAATTGGGAGACATCATATGCTCTATTGGGTAGGATATACATATATATCTCATATATAGGGTTAATTGCATACATCTCTATGTAAGCATATCGAATAATAAATACATCCCTATAGAATTCAATTTTTCATATTTATTCCTATAAAAGTTCTAACATTTTCAAATATATTTCTATCGCTAGAATCCGTTATAAAAATATAGTTAATCATATGTAAGATAATAACGATATCAAATTAGAGGAGGCGAATATGAATATTACTGGACTTTTATAGAGACAACTATGAAAAGTTAAATGTTGCAGGAAAATATATTCGCTATTCGATATGTTTAAAGGGAGTCGTACAAAACTAACCCCTATATATATATATATATATATATATATATATATATATATATAGAGTCCCGCTCGTTTATGCTATCAATAGCACGGAGGTCTCCGCTACCAAGTTTTCTACCGTTAGATCTACCCTTTGATGATTTTCACCCGTTAGATCATACTATTCAATCATCCACCCACTTAACCCTAGGGGGCCCACATCATCTTAACCACACATCTCTTAATCCAATGGCTAAAAACTTGGTAGCACCAATGACTTGGTGCTATTAATAGCATAGTAGCATAGTTCTATATATATATATATATATATATATATATATATATATATATATATATACTAGTTTTTTACGAGTGCGATACGCGAGTAAGCTAATATAATAATATAAAATAATAAAAGTTATTATGTAATGAAAATAAAAAAATATTCTAATTAATATTATAATTTTTAACCAATAAAAAAAAAACTATTAATTTTAATAATAGTATTGATATCCTAAAAAGTCGGTAGCTATTTGACCCGTGCGATACACGACTAATATAATAGTATAGAATAATAAAAGTTATTTTGTGTTTATAAAAGAAAAATATTCTATTTTTTTAGCAAATAAAAAAATAATTTATCAATCTTAATTATAGTACATATTAAAGTTTTCCAATTAATATTATATTTTTGATTAATATTATAGATAATCTTTGACAAAATTTATAATATTAGAAAATAAATCATCATTAATAATATAGATTTTATTATAGCATCATCGCACGAGTAATATTATATTACCCGTAAAATCATCATTAATAAGATTTGATTACAAATTAGAATTAAAATCATATTTGGATTTTTTTTATTAATATTATATTACCCCTAAAAACATCAAATTTAAAATTACATACTATTTAATTTTTTATAATAATCTTTGACAATTACCCCTAAAAACATTAAATTTAAAATTACATACTATTCAATTTTTTATAATAATCTTTGACAATGGTTAGATATTTGATTTAATTATATTTATATCCTAATTTTTAGCTTCAATTAGATTAGTAATTCAAATATCCTAATTATCTATTATAATTATTTATATGCTTTGAATTAATTTACATTAAATTTAATAAATTTTGAATTAAATTGCATTATATTTAATTGATATAATAAAATTTAATAATACTTTTTTAATTTTATTTCCTAATTAATTATATTTATACCCTAAATTTTACCATCAATTAGATTAATAATTCAAATATGCTTTCTAAAGTAGATATTTGATTTAATTATATTTATACTATAAATTTTAGCATCAATTAAATTAATAATTCAAATATGGTTTCTATTTACTTTCTATACCAATTCTATAATAAATTTTGATACAAAGTTATATTTAGCATCAAGTATAAGCAAACATCACAAATATAGAATGAATATTATTTTCTAATTATCTATTATTCAATTAATAATCTTTGACAATTATTATTATTATATTTTTTATAATAATCTTTGACAATTTTTAATTTTGGTGGTTAGATATTTGATTTAATTATATTTATACCCTAATTTGTAGCATCATTTAGATTAATAATTCAAATATCCTAATTATCTATTATAATTATCTATAAGAATTAAAATTTAATAATATTTTATTAATTTTATTTTCTAATTAATTATATTTATACCCTAATTTTTACCATCAATTAGATTAATAATTCAAATATGCTTTCTATATGCTTTCTATAGTAGATATTTGATTTAATTATATTTATACCCTAATTTTTAGCATCAATTAAATTAATAATTCAAATATGCTTTCTATATACTGTCTATAGTAAATTTTGATACAAAGTTAAATTTAGCATCAATTATAATCAAACATTACCAATATAGAAAGTATATTATTTTCTAATTATCTATTATTCAATTAATAATTTTTGACAATTATTATTATTATATTTTTTATAATAATCTTTGACAATTATTAATTTCGGTGGTTAGATATTTGATTTAATTATATTTATACCCTAATTCTTAGCATCATTAATTTAGATTATTAATTCAAATATCCTAATTATCTATTATAATTATCTATAAGCATTAAAATTTAATAATATTTTATTAATTTTATTTCCTAATTAATTATATTTATACCCTAATTTTTAGCATCAATTAGATTAATAATTCAAATATGCTTTCTATATGCTTTCTATAGTAGATATTTGATTTAATTATATTTATACCATAATTTTTAGCATCAATTAAATTAATAATTCAAATATAGATTCGTATACTTTCTATATTCTTTCTATAGTAAATTTTGTATACAAAATTAAATATATATATTTGATTTAATTATATTTATACCCTAATTCTTAGCAAAATTTAGATTATTAATTCAAATATCCGAATTATCTATTATAATTATCTATACGCTTTAAATTTGAATTAATTTGCATTAAATTTAATAACTTTTGAATTAAATTACGTTATATTTAATTTATATAATAAACTTTAAAACTAATGTATCAATTTTATTTCCTAATTAATTATAATGTAGATTTTATAATATAGAAAACATATAGAAAATGCATTATTTCCTAATTAATTTTTTCTAAAAAATCTAATATAAATAATGTAAGTTTATTTCCAAATTAGGCTTATTTTAAATATCTATATTTCGACACGTAAAGTATATAGGAATACGTGTCAGCATACACCAGGGATCACGCAGGGTTCTACTTTAGTATAATATAATAGATATCATCACCAAGTTGCATGGGAGAACCACCATTTGGTTTGGTCCATGCAATGCTAATTAAGTCTTATTTATGATTAAATTTTAAGCCCATGCATGATGGTATCTTACGTTTTTTTCTTTTAATTTCTTTTTTTTTTTCCCTCCATTGAAGTTCAAAATGGCCATTAATATTAAGGTCCCCACATATCACCACAATCCAAAATTTGTGATTTTCAATGTACAAATTTTTCGAAAGTTATAGAAACATCCAGTGAAATTAGACCCAGATTTTGAGTCCTCCACAGGGATGCGGTGGTGCGTACGCAGTGCACAAGTTTGCATGAAATAATCATCTAGTTGAATTGAGAGATGTTTTTTTTTTTTTTTTTTTTTTTGTAATAAATTAATTGCGTAAATTTAGAAACGTAAAAAAATAAATTCATTGCGTAAATGTAGAAATGCCGAGGGCTCAGATTCGGGACGAATTTTTAAAACCTCGAACCCGAAATCCCAAACAATCATCTCGCTTTAGTCTTTACCATATGTGAAAATATATTATATCAAAATTTTAAAAAAATTTCAAAATATATATAGATTCAATTATAACATCAAATATTCACGCAATATAATAGTAATATATCCCAATAAAAAAAAGTACAAACTTTAATGGTTAAATAATAATTATATTTTTGGTATATTAATTATATATTGCAAAATCTATTCGATTCGAGTCGCTAGGATTTGGGTCGGGTAGGGACAAAATCCACATAGGAATCTGGATCCATTGGGTTTTTATTTTTTATATCCATACAAGAGACAATATCTATTTACATCGGGTTAAATCTGCCTAGCTTGATCGAATTCAGGTTCGGATAAAAATTCGGATTTCTATACACTTTGACATTTCTAGGTAAATTAGACTTTTAGTGGTCAAACAATGAGGCGAGTGATATTTTGGTCCTAAAACTTAAATTTTTGGCAATTTTGACTTAACTTTGTAAATTATTATAATTAAATCTGGCAATTTAATTTATTTAGCTAAATATTGATAAATCGTTGATGTGACAGTGATGTAGCATTTTAATTATTGTCGCATCATCAATTACAATACTACTATATCACTTTTACATTAGCGGTATATCTATATTTAGTTAGTTAAATTGGGTTGTGATCAGACTTAATTACAACAATTCAGAAAGTTTGAACAAAAAAATATGACAAATTAAAATTTGAGGACTAAAGTGTTACGCATCTAATAGTTTGAGGACCAAAAGTGTAATTTACCCTAAATTCATAATATAAAATTTCTTGGGTAAATTACTTTTTGATTCGCAAACAATGTGGAGACTAACACTTTAGTTCTCAAATTTTAATTTGTTATAATTTCTGGCTTGATCTCTCTGAATTTTTGTAATTAAGTCTTATAATCCAATTTAGCCAGATGAATGTTGACAAATTACTAATATAGAAGTGATATAAAAATATTTCGATTGATGATGTGACAATAATTAAGATCCTATATCACTTCTACATAAATATTTATCCAGCTAAATTAGGTTGTGTGACTTGATTGTAATAATTTAAAAAGTTCATATTAGGTATTACAACTGGTAATTTCTGGCTTGATCTCTCTGAATTTTTGTAATTAAGTCTTATAATCCAATTTAGCCAGATGAATGTTGACAAATTACTAATATAGAAGTGATATAAAAATATTTCGATTGATGATGTGACAATAATTAAGATCCTATATCACTTCTACATAAATATTTATCCAGCTAAATTAGGTTGTGTGACTTGATTGTAATAATTTAAAAAGTTCATATTAGGTATTACAACTGGACCACAATGTGACACTTCTTATAGTTTGAGGACAAAAGCATAAATTACCCAAGTTTCTTTTAAAAGGTAAAGAGATTTAAAAGGTAAAGAGAGAATAAAAAGCTCATGCAAAGGCAAAGGAACTGCAAGCCTAGAAGTAGAAAGGATAAAGATGGTAACAAGTTATACAATGCATGCAATGTACTAGTCAAAGGATCAATCATCAATGTGGGGCTCTCTCATGGTGAAAGTAATATATATATATATATATATATATATATATATATATATATATATATATATATATATATATATAGGTCCCGCTACTATACTATTATGAGTACGCCGTCCTCGTACTAATAAATTATTTTCGATGATAAAGCTTCCGAATCGACGATCCATACCGTTAAACGTTATTTACATCATTTAAAACTTCTAAAAATCAAATTTTATAATTTTTTAACATCATTTACCTTACAATCAAGAGGTCACAAATTTAACAATTTTTAATGGCCGATATAAGATACTTGCTAGTTTAACGGTTTAAAAGAATAAGAATTTGTTGAATTTTTGATAGAAAATTCTATTCACTATCTAGATAAAGATCAATTAACTCCGATCTTGAATTGAAAGATCTGATAATTTTTTTTTAGGTTGTCATTCGATTTTAACCGTTCATTTTATGCCCGCTTGATGGACTTTATTATGATTTCAAAAATTTACGAAATTTATTTTCTAAAAGTTTCAAATACTCTAGATCATATTTAACGGAGTTGATCGTCGATTCGGAAGCTTCATCATCGAAAACATCTTATGAGTACGAGGGCTCCAATACTCATAATAGTATCGCGACCACGGCATATACAAACTCTTTTTTTTTTTCCTCCTATGATTTTTGTTCTTTCCTATAGAAAAAAATATTTTTTATTTTTATTTTTTATTATTCTTATTTTTTCTCTCTATAATTTTTTTTTAGTCACAACTTCTCTCTTGTCCTCTATCGAGCCACTATTCTCACCGGAGTGTAACTATTTTTCTTCCCCTCCCTGTCCGGTGTGCTTCTCGGCCCCGAGAAGCACTTTCTCTTCGTCGCCGGCGGTGGCGGTAGGAATGGAGGGTTTGTTTAGTGGGTAAAAAATCTGCTGCAATAGAGATGAAGAGCAAAGGAGGAGGAAGAGGACCGGTCTTTGTCCTTATCGTCGCGGAGGTGGTGCGAGGAGGGTCGGAGAGAAAAAAAAAAAAAAAAAAGATCACGATGCGGCCTCGGCGGGGTTAGAGGTGAGGAAGGAGAGCGTGAGGGGGCAGGCGAGGCGGGCCGTTCGGCTCCGCTCCCGCCGCTTCTTCGGAGAAAAAAAAAAAAAAAAGGAGCGAAAAAAAAAGAGAAAAATGTATAAAGGTATTTTAATCAATTTACTGAAAATACAGACCGGATCTATAAAATTAAAAATGACGCCCAGTTTTACAAAAACTTAAAACTTAAGATTTTATATACAAATATATATATATATAGAACTAGGCTACTATGCTATTAATATCATCAAGTCATTGGTGCTACCAAGTTTTTGATCGTTGGATTGAGAGATGTACGGTTAGGATGATGTGGGTTCCCTAGGGTTAAGTGGGTGGTTGGTTGAATAGTATGATCTAACGGGTAAAAAATCATCAAAGCATGATCTAACTACGAAAAATTCGACAAGCATTTGTACCGCTTCACATTTCCAGAAAGATGAGTCGACTTATATATATATATATATATATATATAAATAAAATGATGGTCCCAAAAAAAAATGTCCTCCTCATAGCAGGGAAGGGGAAAGAGAGGACACATCAATGTGTGTTTGTGTGCTTGTGAGTGGGTGTGGGACCCCCACCCCCCCCCCCCCCACCCCAATCTCTGATTCCCTGAAGAGGCCACCATGGCATGTCTTTGTGTGATAGTGGCCTCTGTATGCATTTTCTATCTTCAGAGACTGTTTTGCCTGCCTAACCATCTTGACTACCTAAAAATTGTTCTTCTCCGCCCTTGTCCTCTTTCTCTTTCCTTCATCTCGCTCCCTTTTCTCCCCCTTTTCTTCTTATTCACTCTCTTTTCAATTTTGACAAGTTCGCCGGCCAGTTTAGACGTCAGATCAAATCATGAGTAGCCTGCAGTAATCACAGTTTTTCAGAATTTTTTTTTTTTTTTTTTGAGAGAAAAGTAACGTCACGCTTTATTTATTTCATTTAGAATAAAGATTTAGAAATAAACTCAGAAGCGATTTTGATTTTTTTTTTTTTAATCATGATTAATTTGTAGTAGTATTTCACTTAGGCGGATCAGGTGATTAATTTATCTCATTCTGTAAAAGTGATTTAGCGGTTGAATTAATACGGCATTTTTCTAGACATTCGTGCTTCATTTAATTCGCGCATAGATAGGTCCTAATTAAACTTTAATAATTTGCAACTTGGTTATTTGTTCTTTAATTTTTACACTGAACTTACCCAACCTTTTAAAGGGTTATGGCCTACATGCACCTTTTTATCTTTTTTTTTTTTTTTGTTTAATGATATAAATGTACGAATGACATGCATTTAATTTGCTTAAAAAATAATAAAAGATAAACTAAAAGTTATACGCCGGTGGTCAATCAATCAATAATAATAATAATAATAATAATCATAATAATAATAATAATGTAGGAGAGGGTCTATTTCAAAATATTCTTTAGTTCTGGAATTGGGTCCGTACATTTTCCCTGACCAAAATATAAGTTAGAATTATGGTAAGATTTACATTTGATGACCAAATTATTTAATATTTAATAAAAGGGCTGAGAAATTATAAATTAGAAATTAGAAATTAGAGACATTAATTAATGCTCGGTGCATGCATATATTGATATCTCACTTTGTGCATGGAGATTCAATTCATTAATCCCCTCATGAGCAGCAAAAACAACAACAACAACAACAACAACAAAAAGGAAAAAAAGCAAAAGAGGGGAGGGGAGGTGGTGGGGCCAGTAACATAGTGGGTGGCAGTGTGTCACATGTCTCTCTCATCTTGTTTGTAAGATTTCTCAGCCTGTTTAGCCCAAAGGGTTGTGTATGGGTGGGGCTAGGGCTAGCTGCACCTCCATATCTCTTTCTCTCTCTCTCTCTCTCTCTCTCTCCTTCCTTTCAAATCTGCAAAATCTTTGTGTATAAATTAAACAATTTTACTTTAAATTAACTGAACTTTAATTATTATTATTATAATTGAGAACTCGATCGACCTCCGTTTCAATCAGGTTATTCAGCCAAACTCGATCAATATTATGTACTTAAACAAATAGATGCCATATCCGCCGAATCACATGCTGATATGATCTATGTGGCTGCTGGATCAACTGCGCTATGTTATCTCGAGGGACATGATGCAGTTGATTCCAGCGGTGAGATACTTGCTATGTGATCATTCACTGTCATCAATCACCCTCGCTTGTGAAAATTAAACAGAATTTGACGGATCAACCGTATTAAGCTGCGGTAGCCTAAGTCAAATCTCTCGATAAGCTTAGAGATGACCCACAATATTGTTCAATTTAGTCTGAAAGCTTAATTGGTAGCTCTGACATCAACAATTCATATATACTTTTGATAAAGACCGAACAAATTCATAGTGAATTGGCTGTTCTGCCTCTACGGCGTGATATGATAGCCGCAGCAATCATTTACATTTTAAATGGATTTGATTGGAAAGAACATAAGTTCTTAACGAAAAAAAACTACTGCCCCTGATGATATATATCAGTTCTCTGAAAAGCTGTAAACAGGACACCAATCACTGCATGGTTGTGGAAAACAACATCAAGACCAGCCTTCAACCAATGTTGGCGAATAAGTAAAAATATAATACAAAGGACTGTACCCCCAAACAAAAAAGAAAAAAGAAAAAAAAGAAGAATTATATAAGGTACCTATATATATATATATATATATATATGAATGAATGAGGTCATGGGTCCATCAACTAGTCAAAATCAAGGTGAAGCAGATTTTTGCCTACTTTTTTTTTTTCATATCCCCTTTCACTATCTCATAACCAAGTTGGCTTTTGCTTTAAAGCCCCCTCCTCTCCCTCCAGCTTTTCTAGTGCTTGCAAGCTGAGCTTTCTTGAGAACACCTGAAAAAGATGCATGCTCTTGGATTCAGAAACAAAAGGCCCATAAATGCATACATTATTATTTATGCCTGTGTGTCTCAGCTGTGTGTGATCATCTATAGTAACCCACCATATATATATATAATATATATATATATATAAACTTGGCTAATCTTACAATCATATTATTCCACATTTTCAGCAAAATATAATTGAAAGAAACAAAAAATTTAAATATTCTCTAAGGTAAAAATATCTACTAAACTCTCCAACACTTAATTTATTCCCCACCCCCACCCCCCACCCCTCTCCCTTTGGTTCTTCTATTCATTACACATTGGCTAGACTCAAAAAGGATTTGCAAAGCTCATAGGTACTGATATAGAGTCTAACTGCATGCAGAGAATATAAGATCTCATTAAATTCATGCATGGTGCTACACACTAATGGAAATTGTTGTGATCTGCCCATGGCCAGAAGGGTGGTTGCTCCTCCATGCTGCACAGCAGGTTGCTGAAATTGCCGTCGGCGATCACGTGCTCGATCTTCGGGCATTGGTTTTCCGGCGGCGGCGGCAGCGGCGGCTGTGACGAGGGGTTCTGGAGGCGCTGGTGGTTGATGTCGGCGGGCCTCATCGACGGATAGAAAGGGAGGGTCTGGTGAGGGTTTAGGGGGCTCTCGATCGCCGCAGACGTTCGCGAGATGTCTAAGTTGATCTCGGAGCTGTTCTCGCTGCAGTTGCTGCAGGAGCCTTCGGTTTCCTTGTTCAGGTTGATCAGTTCTGAGCTTTCTCTGCCTTTCAGAGACAAAATCTGCGCAGTGAAATTTGTTGAGTTCATGCAAAAAAAAAAAAAAGAAGAAAATTTGCAATTAATATTGAATTTTGTGGATTGGACAGAAATTGAGATCTGGGGTATTTGCAGAAACTGCAGCAGGATTGAAATTTCTTCTCATTACCAAATGAGGAGAATCCAGAAAATGATAATACCCTTTTTTTTTTTTTTTTACTTCATAAAGATCAGACAGGGATAAATAAATAAATAAATAAAAAAAGACATCTTATCAAAGAAGATTTTTTCTGTTGCAGTTTCATCATCATCATCATCATCATCATCATCATCATCATCATCATCATCATCATCATGATCATGGCATCATCAGCATCACATCTCTCAATAAAATGATGCACCCAATCATTTATGGTGTGTACAATTACGTTAGCCCAACAGGTGCTTCTCACACTTTGCTCAAAAGACTCAAAAGCCACCAAACTGATTGACTCAAACTGTTTCCAATCAGACCTTTCTGAAAAGACCCAACTCAGAAAGATGCAGAATATATCTCATGCAAATAAATTGGTAATAAGGAGGTTAGAAAAACATAGAGGGAAGAAAAAAAAAAAAAAAAAAAAGATAATTTTTCATGAGAATTGAATCCCCAACAATTTAAAAGAAAAAAAAATTACTAAGTAAATAATTCTAATTCAAATTGACAGAACATAAATTCAATGTATCTACTCTGTCAATATTATGAATGTATGAATATATATTTTCGGAGGGTGGGAGGGCTGGAGGAAAATTTTTGATTGACCTCAGCTTGGAGCCTTTTGTTTTGGGCTTGGAGGGCGTCGTTCTCGGACTTGATGGCCTCGAACTGGCGCTTGAGCACATCGTAGTCCTTCTCGAGCTGCTTGGTCTTCCAACGAGCCCGCCTGTTCTGGAACCAGATGGCGACCTGGCGGGGCTGCAGGCCGAGCGCCTTCGCCAGCTGCATTTTCCTCTCGGGCTCCAGCTTGTTCCCGAGCTCGAAGTTCTTCTCCAGCGTCCGCACCTGATCGATGTTCAGCCTCCTCTTCTTCTCCCCGCCTGCGAGCAGTCGTCCGACAGCTCGTCCTCCCCCACTCCCCGCCCATCTCCTCCGCCCCCGCCCCCGCCCCCGCCCCGCCCGCTGCGTCCATCCCGTGGAACGACATCGATCTCTTCCCCATCATCGGCACCATCCCTACACAACAACAACAACAAAAATAAATAAATAAATAAATAAATAAAATGAGCAAAACTTGAAAAAACCCATCTAGAATTTTGGGCTACTTTGTTTGTTTGTTTTTTTCTTCTTTTTTTTGGTGTGTGTGTGTGTGTGTGTGTGACCTCTGAAGTCCTGGAGATTGGAGGGGAGGAGGGGGTTGAAGGGGTTGGGAGGGTGGTGGTGGTGGTGGTGGTGATCATCTTCATGGGGTGTTTGGATTTGGAGGATGAAGTTTGGAGGGAAAGAGGAGGAGGAGGAGGCCATTCCATTGCATGCCATTAATGGTGCCTCTCTCTCTCTCTCTCTCTCTCTCTCTCTCTCTCTCCCTCTCTCTCTCTCTCTATCTCTTTTTGTCCCCTTTTTTTTTTTGGTGTTGGAGGCTTGGAGCTCACCAACACCACCTTAATGGCATGGTGGGAGGAGGAAGGAGAAGGTAAGAGAGAGATAGAGAGAGAGAGAGGGAGAGGGAGAGAGAGAGAGCTGAGAGTGAGTGAAAGCTTAGGAGATGGAAATATATCATAGGATATTGAAGAAGTGATAAGCAAAAATAGGCTAATAAAAGTTTTTCACTTCTAGTAATTACCTCACATTTCTTTTTCTTTTTTTTTAAACAAAATTTCTCCTCATCCCATATGAGTGTTTTTAATTTTTGGGAAAAAAAAAAAAATTATACAATGAGTACAATAATTTTACATCTTAATCACCGCAAAGCACCTGTACGTTTCCTCTAGTAATTTGATAATTTTACTGTGCTCATCAGAAAAAGAATTTATATATATATATATTTCTGTGGGTAAATAACCTGATGTTAAAAATAGTTTGCTTTGGGATCTGAAAGTCAAAAGTAAAAAAATGTCAGAGAAATTCCCTGCTGGTTAAAAAGGGGTATCTAAGGATGATTCAATCATAATACTTCTCTCAATCCAATGGAGAACATAACTTTTGTTGGAGATAATTAATTAAATTATTACTTCTCTCAATCCAATGGTGTTTAAATCAGACCATTGGATTAATAATCACTGTAATTAATTCTCTGATTCTTGTAATGTTACTAATTGCATGCTTTTTTATATTTCCAATTGGGCCCTTAATTTTTTCCCCTTTAATTAATTAAATTAAATAAATGCTGTGTAGTGAGAAGTGGGTTGTCATATGGAAGAGCTAGAGGAGTGATGTGTTATTGAATTTATATATATATATATATATATATATATATATATATATGTATATATTAGTACATAAGTATACCTTAATAAAGAGAGATGAGTGACTTTTGGGGAGAAAAAGGAAAAGGACTTGGCTATATGTGATTCTTTTATAAGGGGCTATATATATATAATGGTTTTTTATTTACTTGATCTCAATTGGTTTGTGGAAGGTTGATGGGTTTTATATATGACAAGATGGCTACAACAGTTGCATAATATATATATATATTGTCCTTAAATGTGATAAGTTATGTGGTAAGTAAAATATTAATTTTGTCCCAAAGATTAAATATATGTTGTAGTAATCTAGTAAAATCCTATTCCTCGATTGGATTGCAAATAAGAATTCTCATAACAGAATAATTTTAACTAGCAATCAAATTAAACGCGCACTCTAAAAGCTCTTTACGGATATTTGGGACCTGTCTGGTATTAAGTCTATTTAATATTAATACATAAAATGAAGTTGGGGCGAAAGCATATAGCGAGGATAGAAATAAATATGATATTTTTTTATTATATTTTTTTCCCGCATGCATGTAATATAATATCCCCACAATTGCAGTTGATTGATCGAGGAGTACGATCTTAGCACCTTAATTCAAAGGCCTTAGTAATTAAGTAGTAACTATGAGTAGTTGGTATAATGTACTTAATTTTACGGACGAGAAATTAAATTTGTCATACTCCGAAAAAACAAGTTAAATGCCGACTATATATATATATATATATGATATGTTTTTCAATATAAATGATCACACACTCCGCTCCTCATCTGCCAAATAAAACAAGCTTAATTCTCGAGTAAATGAAACAGATGATCAGTTTAAATATTGAACATGACATTTTCATGCTCTAATAAAGGAAGAATTATTAGACATGCATGTCATTAATTCTTTATGGTGAAAAGGTTGGGTTTAATTGGATGTAAAATAAGAGCAAAAAAAGTACAAAAGAAATAGGAGAAATTGGTTGGCTAGAGAGAGAAACATATATTTCTATATATATATATATATATATATATATATATATATATATATATATATAATATATATATACATATGTAGTGTACATGTGTGTGTGTGACCTCTCTAGAGAGAGAGAGAGAGAGAGAGAGAGAGAGAGAGAGAGAGAGAGAGGGGAGAGGAATCTAGAGGGGGGATGGGTCCTATGAGCTGCAGGGTTTGCTACCTAACCCACATACAGCTATCGTGGCATCTGGCTCTCCCCCCTCTCCCCTCTTCTATATATCTCACACACATCAACCTCACCCCCACTAGGGTTTCTTTTTTCTAAAAAAAAAGAAAAAGAAAAAAAAATTTGTGTGGAGCTAGGGGTGGGCTCTAGCTAGAGAGGGAGATGGAGAGAAAAGCACTAAACCTAATCCTAAACCTAATTTTAATCCTAGACAAGAGGTTGATCCCTTAAATGGAGGGGCTAATGTTTCCACCTCTGATCGATTCTGTTTCTACTTCTTTGATCGTAATCGTTCATAGTTTTTTCTTACACTGTATGGTCAAATTTATTGAATCCGGTAAAATCAGGTCAGTAAAATAGTGGTCAAATTTTAACGAATCGCTCCATCGGTACGATATAAATCTCTCTTAATCACGTCACATCTGCAAAGGCATTCGACACGTTTATAGAGCGAGACCACAACTTCGTTTTCTAATTGGACCTCCTTAGAAAAATTGATTCATTAATTATTGAACAATATTTACTCTTAATGAAAATGCTCGCTTACCCCGTTTGGTATTGGGGGCGATCGACCTGATCAGTACGATATTTACTCTTAATTTTCCTTTTTTCGATAAGGTCGTAGAAATTTCATCTTAAAAATATGATCAGTACGATTTGTGCAATGCGTTAATTATCACTTACGAAAATATATAAGCAAGTTATTATATGTAACTTATTCCATAAAAGTTGATGACAAATTAAGCATCAGCAAAAACAAGCTAATTAATTGGACTCCTACAATAGCCTAGTGTTAAGGTGCTCTCCATAGATTTTTTTTTTTTTTTTTTCCCACTTAAAATCTCCACATGTGATGATAAAATAAAAGGTGATACATTGAATCACTTTTAATTCCACTGTTACCTTGTATGTGTGTCATATTCCTCTCACTACCATGCATGTATCCACACAAAAACCACATATTTCCTGCAGTTTTTCAGGTTGGGTACATTTCCAAGGCAATCAAATTGCCTACAAAAATATATAATCTTGTGACAAGAGACATTATATTTTAAATTTTTTCTTATTGAACACCAACTTTAAAGCAAATTAATAAACTGATGTTAATTTACCTTGTATATATATATATATAACTAGGTTAGTAAAATAAAACATTTCTTTCTAGCTAGCATGAAAATAAAAAATAAAAAAGAATGTACAATTTATATTATTTTCCCTGAAAATATATAATATGTTCCTGGTGTTACCTAATCTCAACTAACCCCTCCTTTTT
The DNA here is from genome assembly GCA_025177825.1 of Aechmea fasciata. NCBI lineage: Eukaryota > Viridiplantae > Streptophyta > Magnoliopsida > Poales > Bromeliaceae > Aechmea > Aechmea fasciata. The sequence continues at coordinate 5,330,993 of CM045935.1, forward strand.
AAATATGAACTAAATCTTTTTATAAATAATGACAAAGATTATATATATTGTTTACATAGAAATGTACAAGGACCCTCTCATGCAACTATATATATAGGCCATTTAGTTTGAAATAAGACCACCCCTCAAGAATTTTTATTTTGATTCACACCACATTAATAACTTTTGACTCTTTCGATTTGAATTACTTTAAATCAAACTATAATTGTGAAACAACCGTTGTATTCCAAAAGCTTAAACTATTAGAGAACGGTGTTTTAAATATTTTTATATTTAATACTCCCTCTCACGTCTAGACTCGAGACTTCTTAGTCGGTTCATGACGTGGGCTTAAATTAAATGGGAGGAAATTAATATCTTTAGAGTCGACGTGATTCGAACTCGTGACCTCCTGCTCGATAACATGTGAAACAAAGAACCGTTGTATTCCAAAACATTGTTAGAGAACGGTGTTTTAAAAATTTTTATATTTAACAATAATTCTTATAGCAATTCTATTATATTTGGCTGTTTTGATTTCGATCGTCTAGCTTTTTTACGTGACGGTGTTCTTAACGTACTATTATGAATTTATAGCTATATATGGAGCTGTTAAATCTGTAATATTTGAAATCGAGAAAATATATATATCCCAAACCAAAATAATTGGACTTGAGGGGGGTCTCAATTGGAAAATATAAAAGTTATTAGGGCATTATAATTATGCATTCTCATTTCTCCATGGGATTCTTTTGATAATTGTGGTCTCATTCAAAGATACTATTGGCGATAGTTCCACCACACTATACATGATGCGTCAACTTTATCAATTAAAAATAGAAAGAAAATTTTTGGAAGTGATGAAGTGACAAAGAATCCAAAGTAGAGCTTAAAAACAAATGTAAAAAATAAATAAATATAGTACTCCTTTTTTTCTTTGTTTAAGTATGAAATACTAAAATATCATTCTTTGATCATTTAAGTTTTTAGAGAGTAACAATTATTTCGTATAGTATTACTACTCTCCGATAGTTTAAATTTTACCAGTCTCATAAACTCTCATGTAATTTCTTTCTATTTAATTAAACTTCGTAACTTAAGTTCAAATTCCACCCATTTAATTAAAGTAAGGAATAATGGTTTTTTCACCCCCTTTTTTTTTTTTTTTTTTTTTTTTTGTGAATCTTAATAATCCTTGGACCTAAATCTTAGATCCTTTGAAGTGTCAAAGAGCTAGTTAGAGGCTTAGAGCTATGTTTAAGGATGTACATAAGACTATTATACCTTTGGCAACTTATTTTAACATATATGCTATGTTTTAGAAAATTCTTTGGATTCAACTACAAGAGATGTATTATGGACAAATTTTAATTAAGTTGACTAGTTAGGATGCTTTAATTTATGAATCCAATGAATGTTTACCCCTCCTAGGATTCTTTGTGAATCCAATGTACTTGTCATGAGCTAGCTTTATAAATCATTTGAAAAAAGAAAAAGGATAAACTATACTTTTGGTCGTCAAACTATGAGCGTGACACTTTGATCTTCAAATTTTAATTTGTTGTAATTTTTTACTTGAACTTAATAGTTCAGAAAGTTTGAGCAAAATATTACGACCAATTTAAATTTAAGAACTAATTAAAACAGTAGGATCCTTAATATATAGTATGGAGCAAAAGTTCAATTTAGCAAAAAAAAAAAAAAAAAATTCCTCAATTTTTTTTTTTTTTCAACTTTATATTCTAATCATGACACGTGTCGTTCATGTGTCTCAATTCTCGACAAAAAATTAATAACATTGTTAATTTTATTTTTTTATTTTTTATTTTACCGACCGTCTCTGTGGAAAGAATCAAGAAGCACATTAAGATGAAATTAACCTTTTTATTTAATACTATCTAATACGTCCTTTTCTCATATTTTTCTAGAATCAAAAAATAAAATTTGGATTACATTGGTTCAACGTTCTCTCGATTAGATAACAAATGAATCTGATTTATTTAAACTAATTATCTTGTGGGTATGCTAATTTTTTTTTTTTTTTTTCCTCTAGATGCTTTCAGAAAGCTGGAAACTAGTGTTTTAATGTTGTATACATAATTAGTAATTAAACTCATGGTTATTTCACATTTTCATTGTTCAAAAGCCGTTTGGTCTTACTGAAGCCTGTAGTATTATATATATATATATATATATATATATATATATAATTGAGATTTAAATTCTTATTAGTAATAATCATTATTCTTCTGAGTTTTTAATCTTTTTGGATCGAATACTGTCATTATTTGGCAATTGGATTAAATCACATAAGCGTTAGGGACGCTCATTTTTATGAAGGGACACTCAACAATATTCTTCACAATAATAATCTTTGTGCATAAATTTTAATCGAGGGTTAAAAACTTCATTAGTAAAAAGCGTTTTACTACTAATAGTATTTCAGCTAATTCTATATATATATATATGATAATTACTATCTTATTATGAGTATGAAACTTATACTACTCATAAGTTGTTTTTCGATGTTGGGGTTTTAGAATAAAATGATCCACGCGTTAAACAGTCTAGAGTATTTGAAACTTCTAGAAAATAAATTTCGTAATTTTTGAAATCATTATAAAGTCCATCATGCGGGTATAAAAGGAACGGTCAAAATCGATCGACATCCTAAAAATGGATCATCGGAGCTTTTAATTTCAGATCGGAGTTATTGATCTTTATTTAGGTAGTGAATAGAATTTTCTATCAAAAATTCAACCTATTCCGATTCTTTTACACCGTTAAACTAGTAAGCATCCCATACCGGCCGTTAAAAATTGTCAATTTTGTGATCTCTTGATCGTAAGGTAAATGATGTCGAAAAATTATAAAATTTAATTTCTAGAAGTTTTAAATGCTCTAGATAACGTTTAACGGTGTGGATCGTTGATTCGGAAGCTCTATCGAAAACAACTTATGAGTACGAGGCGATCGTACTCATAATAGTATAGTAATAGGACTCTATATATATATATATATAGTCCCATTATGCTACCAATAACATGGAGGTCTCCGTCTACCAAGTTTTCCGCCGTTAGATCCACCCCTTTGATGGTTTTCACCCGTTAGATTATACTTATTCAACCAACCATCCACTTAACCCTAAGGGCCCACATCATCCTAACCGCACATCTCTCAATCCAAAGGCCAAAAACTTGGTAGTACCAATGACTTGGTGCTATTAATAGTGAAAATATGAATCGGATTGGGATTGACTTGGGTCTCGGTGTCAATGGCAAGTCGCTGCTTGGTTGTCTTTAGGGACGGTTAGGACTATATTTTTGTGTTATATATATATATAGCTAGTGATAACTCATTTATACTTTCTGCTATTTAATTATATAGCAAAAATGATGTGTAAATCTTACACTCATCCATCGAATGATTTAGACATTTCTAAATTGATAAAATTAATGCAAAAATATTAGCCTTGAAATAGATAAAAGTAAAATATTAATTTATATCAACGTTTACACCCTTTGATTCGTGTATAAGAGGTAGGATAAATTAAGGGTTATTTTCCCATCATTAATTAATTTATACCCAAACAAAAAAAATAGATAGCTAGCTAGCTAGCTATCCCACCCCACCCATTGTCTGGGAATAGCTAGGTGGGAAAAGCTGTCCGGCCCTATTTAATTTTTTTAAATTTTAAAAAATTAAAATTAAAATTTTAAACTTTACTTTATATTTTATAATCATAAAATTAAATTTTTATAATTTTTACTTTTAACTTTTAAATTTTAAATTTGATATTTTATGTATTTAAATTCCAATTTAATATTCTAAAATTTAAGATTTAGAACTTTGAACTTTTGAATTTAAGATTCAAAATTTTTAATTTTAATTTTAATTTTAATTTCAATTTAATCTAAAATTTTAAATTTTAAAATTTAAATTTAGAACTTTGAATTTAAGATTTAAAAATTTGAAATTTAAATTTATATTTTTGAAATTTAAAAGTTATATATTTAAATTTAAAAATCAAATTTTAAATATAATATAAAGGGCAATATATATTATTATTATTTCCTATTTATAACTATATATTATTCCTCTTCTTTTATTTTATTTTTCCATAAATTATTTTTTTTAATTTTAGAAACAACTTAATTTTAATTCAAACGCAAAATTAAATGTCTTCGATTTATATTTAAATTTATACATATTTTTAAAATAGTCGGTTTTTTATTTATATCCGAATCAAATGAAGCTATGTTTACAGGTAATATCCTTCTGATTGCCAGAAAACAAATATTGTAATCATTTCATGCTTGAAATTTTGCCCTCCTTTTTTTCTCTCTTCTTGAGAGAGAGAGAGAGAGATCTAGAGAGAGAGAGAGAGATTCAAAAGCTGCCATATAGAGATGAATATGACCTAACCCAACAAAAAATGCTCATATAGTGGGTGTAAGAGAGAGAGAGAGAGAGAGAGAGAGAGAGAGAGAGAAGTACTTTTTGATAAATATAGTGGCCCCTCTCTCTCTCTCTCTCTCTTGTGTTCTCTCTCTCTCTCTGTTGTGTTGGCCTCATGCATCCCCCACTACCATTCACATGGCTTTGTTAGTTAGAGAGAGATCCTCCCCTCTCCAACAGCTGCTTCTCATTGGAACCTGGTGGGGATGAATAATATACATATGTACTTCTTCTTCTTCTTTTCTTTTTTTTCTTTTGTAAGCTAATGCTTATTTGTATATTATTACATGTAAATGTGTATGCGTATGTGTATGTGAATGTCAGTATGTGTATGTGTTAGAAATCAACAAGAAGCCGAACCTTCTCCTCTCACACCAGCCAACCAACCACATTCCTGTGGAGGATGATCCAAGCATTAGTACCTCCTCCTTTTATATATATATATATATAGAGAGAGAGAGAGAGAGAGAGAACTATCTTTATTATGAGTAGTAGGCCTCTTCATAAGTTGTTTTTCGATGATAAAGCTTAGAGATCGATGATCTAGAGTATTTAAAACTTCTAGAAAATAAATTTCGTAATTTTTCGAAATCATTTACCTTACGATCAAAAGCTCATAAATTGACAATTTTTAACGGCCGATATGGGATACTTGGTAGTTTAACGGTGTAAAAGAATTGAAATAGGTTGAATTTTTGATAGAAAATTCTATTCACTACCTAGATAAAGATCAATAACTCCGATCTTAAATTGAAGAATCCGATCATCTATTTTTAGGACATCGTTCGATTTCGGCCGTTCATTTTATGCCCATTTAATGGACTTTATTATGATTTTGAAAAATTACGAAATTTATTTTCTAGAAGTTTTAAATACTCTAGATCATATTTAACGGAGTGGATCTTCGATTCGGAAGCTCTATCATCGAAAACAACTTATGAGTAGTAGGGCTCTACTACTCATAATAATAGTATAGTAGCCCTACTCATATATATATATATATATATATATAACTAGGTATTATTATTATTAATAGCGCCAATAAGTTTAGTGCTATTAAAATATCTTTCTACCATTAAATTAAAAAATGTGGATCTTCTACGGTTGAGTAGGTTGTTAGTTGAATAATATAATTGAACGGATTAAAATGATAAAAAGGATAAATCTAATGGTAGAAAATTTGATAGCACCAAATGCCACGATCCTCGACCCGGACAGTACGTGCTATCGATAACATCCTACCCGAACTCTCTCTCTCTCTCTCATATATATATATATATATATATATATATATATATATATATATATAATTAATTAGAATACTTTTGGAAGCTTGACTTTTGAGATATTACAGTTCTATTAATTGGATCTACTTTTTGACTCTTAATAGTCTTTAGATCGCATTATTACCTCACAGCGTTTATCATCAATGCACACTACGCTTTCATCTCGACACCCACATCCTCATATTAAATGGTTAAAAGCTAAAAACCTGCCTCGATGGTCTTTGGAAAATAAATAAACATTATATATATATATATATATAATAATATTATTAAAAGTTATTAATTTATATTTTATAAACTATTAATAATATTGTAATTTTATAGAAAATATTAGTTGGCGGTGGCGGGAGGCGGATTCGGGAGGCGCTGAGACGGGAGCGAGATGACCGGCGGGGCGGATTATGGGACTATATTTTTGCATCACGAATTCGGAGCGTGGTAGGTGGAATAGTGTTTGAGATGATGGTAGTAGGTGGTGGTAGGTGGAATAGTGTTTGATCCAAGGACTATTAATAATTAAGGAGTAGATCCGATTAAAGCACAATAATGGAGGGAATACTTAAAGTATTCTAGCTCATATATATATATATATATATATATATATATATATATATATATATATATATATATATATATATATATGAGTGAGGTATGCTTTAGTCGTTTCGATGTTGAAATTTTCGAATCGACGATCGAACAAGTAAGATTTAATTTAGAGTATTGAAGTGGATAGAAAATAAATTTTGTGATTTTTCGGTATCATTTTTCTAGTAATCAAAAGAATTTAAAATCAGTAATTTTAATGATCGTAATGAGCCGTTTGTAAGTTTAATAATATAGAAATATCCAAAAAAAATAATTTTTCCATATCAGATTGGTAAGTCTGTTCTAAAAACCAAACCAACCAAACTGTACGAACAATAACTTAATTTACAAATTAAAGCCACGAAATTAGAAGTGAAAATTCCACAGCTATATTTTATTTCGAAATAGACCCCTTAATTTTACGGATCTATTCAGTAAAGTTTCATATGCTTTTGAGGATTTTTCTCAATTTCTTTTAAAATTTCGAAAAGTTCAAGAAAAATTTATTTATTGAGTATAAATTTATGAAACACATATATATATTTATATGTTTGGTTTGTTCAATTAAAGAAATTTGTCAACCAAAATGAAAATAAGACACTTTCAAAATAAAACCGATCCAAAAATAAATCAATCGAGCAAAATTATATCGTATTTGGTTTGGTTTAGTTTTGTATTTGGATTGGAAGGCCAATATTGTCATTTTGTTGTTATTTTGCAGTTTACCACCCTCAAATGTTAAAAATTCTATGGAAGACCTTTCGTGGCGGGGCGGATTCGGAGCGAGTCAAAATTTCTCCCGTCTCCTGTCCCGAATCCGTCTCGAATCCTAAAATTCATCCCGCCTCCTGCCCCGAATCCGTTTATTTTCTCCCATTTACGGCCCCGTCGGGACGGATCGGGGTGGGAGCTCCACCAACCCGGATCCGTTTGCATCCCTAATTTCGTGTTTTTTATTATTTAACTCGTTTTATAAGAGACAATTGAAGTCCACCTATTAATGGGCCGAGTTTGCGGCCCAAAAAAAAAGAAATATTTTCTAAAGGGCTAAAATGCATAAAACCTAGCTAGTTGGATAGATATAGCACTTTACACTTTAACCTTTCAATCTAAAAAAATCACTTAGCGCACTTCAATAATTTCTTTTATCCTAAAATATTAGAAAACCTATAATAAAGATATACAGAAAAAGCCCAATATTTAGTGGGCCAATTTACGTTGCCCAATAAAAGAAGAAAAATTCATTCTTGGGCCTTCTTTTTTTTCTTTTTTTTTTTCGTGAAACAGCTGAGAAATATAATTTCGAATAAAAGTTTATACGGAGATATGCTTCTTCGTTTTTGACATAATCATAAAAAATAGGTCATGGTTAATTTATGCGATATGTGTAGCGCAATGTTACATACGAAAATAAATGAGTAATTTTTCACCGCACATAATGCAATATCTCTGTAATTCCAAAATGAGGCCGTTAGGTCCGTTTTGGAATTGTGGGCTATTTGATGATATTGGGCCTAAAGGAGTTGAGCCGAATGCATATAAAGCCGTACTTTTCTAAACAAAAACAAATAGAAAATTTTTTTTTATAAATTTTCTTACTGCACGTAACACATACACCCTAGGGATGCAAACGGATCGGGGTTGGTGGAGCTCCCATCCCGATCCGCCCCGAATGGGACAGTAAACGGGAGAAAATAAACGGATTCGGAGCGGAAAACGAGATAAATTTTATGGTACGTGACGGATTCGAGGCAGGAAATGGGAAAAATTTTGACCCACGTCCGAATCTGCCTCGCCATGGTTCTCTCAGAATCTGTCCCGAATCAGCCTCGAAAATTATTTATATTTTAAAAAATATCCCTAAAAAGGTTCAAAATATAAAAAAAAAGTTCAAAAAAAAAATTCAAGATAAAAAAAATTCAATATAAAAGTTCAAAAAGTTAAATATGAAAATAAAAAAAAAGTTCAAAATACAAATAAATTAGTGTTTTCATTTCTCATGTATTTGAAACTTTTGAATTTTGTTTCGAATTGTGATTACTATTTTTAATTTTTATACTTGATGCTGTTTATATATATATATATATATATATATATATATATATATATATATATATATATATATATATATATATATATATATATATATATATATATATATATATATATATATATAATTGAGCTAGAATACTTTTGAAGCACCAACTTTTGGTGCTTTAAGTTCTAGCCATTGGATCTCTTTTTATTCTTAATAGCCTTTGGATCTAACACTATTCCACCTATCACCACCTATCCCATCAACCACCACCTACCACCATCATCTCAACCTTACATCTCCCCATCCAATGGTTAAAAACTCAAAAGCACCACCTCAATAGTGCTTTTGAAAGTATTCTAGCTTAACTCACTCTCTCTCTCTCTCTCTCTCTCTCTCTCTCTATATATATATATATAATATTAATATTATTAAAAGTTATTAATTTATATTTTATAAACTATTAATAATATTATAATTTTATAGAAAATATTAGTTGGCGGTGGCGGAGCGGATTCGGGGCGCCGACGGGAGCAGGTTACCAAGTGGGGCGGATTATGGGATATATTTTTTTACCCATCACGAATTCGGGGCGGGAGACGGAACGAGATTTTACTAGTCGTGGCAGGATGCGAGGCCGGGCTCCCGCCTTCAGATCCGTCCCGATTGCATCTCTACTGTAGTTCCAAGTTGAGCATTTGCATAATATTCGTAACGAAGCCCAGAGACCACATGATACCAATTGAGATATCATTCAAACTTTTGCATCTGTGCATTTCGCACTCCATCCGATAAGAAAGTGCTCAGAAATAGTTTTAACACTTTTATTCACTCGTAGGTTGAAGATCCAATATTGAACCATTCAACATGCACTATTTGGAGAGTAAATAGGAGACAATTGAATTTTTTTCTTTTTATTGTTGCATTATCTAATTAAAGATGTCCGTAGATAACATACACACTCAGCATCTATAGCCCGCCGAGGACGGCATCTACAAACTACTCTTAAGAAGTGACTTATACCATATGTAGAAAATCATACATATAAATTTACCACATTTAATTAGAGATGAAGAGGTTTAATTAGTAACCTGTTATCTACAAACTTTTAATTGAGTTTCTAAAATTATGCATTAATTATAGGGATTTTAGAAATAGTTTTATTTCTAAGAATTGAGGTCCTAAAATTATGCATTAATTATAGAAATTTTAAAAATAATTTTATTTTTAGGTACGATGAATTTAAATTTTAAATATTAAATAATTAAAATTTAAAAGTGAAATTTAAGTTAGAGGCAGTTTTGATACAGACGTGGCTCTCGTCTTATAATTTTTTAAGATGATAAGATTACGGTCGCATTTTTTAAGACGAGATCGTATTAGAGAGTTTTGATACATTAAATTTTAAATATTAAATACTTAAAAAATTTAAGAAACTTTTAAATTTCTATAGTTTAGACATTAATTTTGTATCACTTATTTAAAAAATTTTGAATGTAGGTTAAAATATTTATAATTTAAATGTATTTAATAAGTTAAAAAAAATTAACTAAAAGGAAATTAGATCTGAAAAAAATAGAATGATTTAAATAAGCTTATCAAATAAATTTTAAATTTTAAATTTGGTTCATAATTTCAAATATAAATTAATATTTTAATTCAAAATTTGAAATTAATTAAAATTTTAATATTTGGGTGTGTAAACAATATTTCAAATCGAAAATAATTAATTAACTTGAAAATATATCAAATTTTAATATTTGCGTGTGTAAACAATATTTACATTTAAAATATTTCAAATCAAAAATAATTAATTTAACTTGAAAATATAAAAGATCATATTGTCAAATCATTTGAAAATTTTCTTATATAAAATGCCAAATTATGAAAGGAAATATAGAGAGAGAAAAAGGAAACAAAGAGAAAAAAAATTGAAAATATAATAGAGGTAATGTAACGACTTAGCCTACCAGCGACAATAACTCATTGAGTCCAACCATCGCCCCAAATTGCTTAAGTCCAGTTATTATTACTCGTGTCTAAGTCTCTTATAAATTCAATGACAATTCCATTCCTATCCGATATGGGACTATTAGGGTGTCACAGGTAAAGTGACTAAATTACCTATGTATTAAAAGACAAAAATATTCTTTTTTGAGGTACCTGGTAACTGATACCTCTCCCAAAGTGACCGATTATTACATGTCATAATTTTAAATAATTTAAATCTGAGCCATTAAATACGCGTGAATGAACGGTAACTAAAAAAAAAGAAATATAGGAGCATTACTCATAAGTGGGCTTTATACTGTATAGATAGATGGTGTGCACCAAAGTGTCTTGTTCTAGCATTAATATGTACGGCGTGTAAGGTTAAATACTATATCACAGTACACTGATTTGGCTCTCAACTTTATCACTCGTACAGTGCTCAGCATTTCTCTTAACTCAGTAAAAACTCTCAAAAGTGAAAAGGACGAGAATCAAATTTAATGCACTTTTCATATGGTCAATAAGTGTCCTTGATAAGATCTAGTAAGGAAAATGGTATAAATACATGGACATAAATAATTAAATAAAGCCCCATAATTTGCATATGAATTTCGTTTGCGCCATATTTCGGGATTTGGTATAAAAATTTCGAGCACTCGATCAACGAGGGATCGAGATATATGCTTCTACATTCGCCGATCGAAGTATCAAACGATCATTCGGTCGTTTATTGGTTTCATTTTGAACCATCTATATATCTAGCTAATTAATGTGATGTGTAGGAATAATATTACTACACAAGTCACATATAATAACACAGTAATACTTCAATACATCGTGTAAATCTTGATCGTTTATTTATTTATTTTTTAAATAGATGGTTGAGATATAATATAATTTTAGAGGTGATCTACTATTCAGGTATAGATACCGTTCACCGAGTATTTATTTAAAAAGTATTTTGGATATAGAAAAATATTTTGGTCTACAAAATCGGTTTTATCCAACTAAGAATATTATAACCTTCTCAAATACTTACAACAATAGTTGGAATTCAAATTACAACTAAGCTGTAAATTTAAATGCAAAGCAACATAAAAAAACTTAATTATAGATCAAATTCAACTTTTAAATATAAAACACAAATTTAAAATAAAACTTTCAGTTCAAATT